>CM077158.1:120472062-121880026 GCA_039583875.1 Platanthera guangdongensis | reverse complement strand
GACGATTTGTATCTAACTTGTTCCAAAGTTTATGCTATAAAAGAGAAACAAGAAACCGGGTGGATCTCCCGGAATTATCCAGGGATGGAGAAATGGGGAAACGGTGTTCCGACCTCCCACTCCAGCGGGAAGGCAACTCATCATGCCTTCAGGTATGACCACAGGAATAATCGTGGTCACTGCAAGGGTGAAGTGTCCCCATGTGGAAACGTCCATAGTGCAAGAGGCGTCATGGCCACCCATGAGGAAATACCTAAGGCTCATTCTGAGCCCTTTGTATTCACGGCCTCTGCCACAACAAAGTGTGGATCTGCATGTCCTAGTCCACAGAAGAATTCTCTCCATTCGAGGACACGGGATAGGGAGATTAGAAGTCATGATGTCAGGCTTCATGGAGCCCCAGCAAGGAAGATGCCTGAAAGAATGGCACCACCTTCTCGCCTCATAACGCTCACATCATGCATTAGTTCACAACCCTTCCTCATGCCTCGATGGAAGAGGAATTTGTGCGACAAGAACATGCCCTATCCCTTTTAGACCTAGGACCGTGACTACATCCGTCACTAGATCAGGTCGAAACGGCGATACAACATTCACTCTTGTTGGTGCTGCGGCAAAGTGGGACACTTTGCCATTGACTGTTGGCACAACCCCTCAGTGCCCACAGCAAGGGCTTATCCACATTCTAGGGACAGGGGTAGTCTTCCAGACAGGTTTTCCGAAGGAAGGCAGTTGCATGCTTATGCTAATAGAAACCTAGGACCCAATATGATTTGGGTTCCTAAGGTAAAGTAATTCTGTCTTGCAGGATAGTCTAGGTCCCCGTGAATACTTTGGGAACTAGACAGTACGTGGCTCAAGGCTAACTTGGAACAAGCGTCTGCAATAACAGATGTGCTACCTGTTGAGCATACTCACTTTAAGCTACTAATATGTTCTACCTGTGGGACTAAGACGATGACTCTCCATATCCCAGGTAATTTTGATCAGTTCAAGGACTTGTGTCATGATGCATCCTCATTCAAAGTAAATATATATATTTCTATCCTTGTGTATACGTATACTTATGCTTATCACGAGGCATGCAAACCATTACACATCAATAAAAGGATAACAAAGATATGTCATTGCGAATTTTGACACATCATAATTGACATCAAGAAGTGTCTGGAGAAGTCTCGCTCAAATCCGAATAGATTGTCGTTATAATAAACATGTATTTATTAATCTTGTATTAACTTGACATTCGAAGACATGTCATTGTAAATCTCGACAACATACATTGACATTTAGAAGACTTTGCAAAACCTCAGTAAAATTCAAAAGATTGACTTTAGAATATACTTGTATTTATCATTCTTTTTATTGACTTGACATCGGAAAATCTCTAAAATGGTGCAATGCTTCCCAAAGTAGTCAAGAAAAACATCAATATTTACTCCGAATCCCGCCGACCCATTTTACATCTCGCCAAATTAGACAAATCCCGCCGAAGAAGCTCCCGACCGCTCGGCTTCCTTAAGAATCCCGACGACGTATATAAATCCCGCCGAAAGACCATCTCCGCCTGTTCGCCTTCCTCACGACTCGCGCAAGAGAACTCCCGACGACCCTCGCCTTCTTCGCGAAAGTGTGCTTCCGCGGATTCGCCGAAACCCGCAGCCCTCCGACGCTCTCGTCGAAGTGAGCGACCCACAGGATACTCTTCCCACAGGATCTTCTTCCCGTGAAACTCTAGCTCGGACGACTCCCACAGGACACTCTTCCATCCACCGAAGATCTTCCCGAAGCTAAACAACCCACTTCCGTGTCAGCCCTTAGGTAACCTCATCCTCAATGGCTCCAAGGCCGAACCTCAAGTGTTGCTTTCTTTTTGAATGTTCCCTAATGCTTAGAGTCGGGCTTCTCTCTAGATCTTCAATGGCTCCAAGGACGACTGCAGGATTGATTTCTGGCTGCGAGCTGGTTCGCACTGGATTCTCTCATGCCTCAGACGAGTTCCGAAATATCATTCTCATGTTGGAAGAGGCCGGGCTAACCTTCGTATTGGAGCATCCTTGCAAAGTTTTAGATAAAGAAGTGCTGGAGTTCTTCTCTACCGCAAGGCTCCGAGACAGAGACTCCATCATCAAGAGCAAGGTGGCTGGGACTAAAGTAAAGATGTCTGCCAGTAAGCTAACTCGCTACCTGCAGCTTTCAAGTGCGGAGCAGGAAGACTATTTGGAGGACGAGGACAAAGCCAGAACCCTCCTGTTCTGCGGTCTACCAGAGGCACTCGATCAGTTAAGAGAAAAGAGATGAATGAAGAAGGGAAGCTCCTATCTGACATCATCATAGGAAAAGTACTCATCTGCAAGCCAGGCTCCCATGATCATATCTCCGGAGATATGTTCAAAATTCTCATAGCTGTGGTCTGCAGAAAGAGGTTCAACTAGGGAGAGTTGCTGTTCCAAAAGATCAAGGACACTCTGGGCACTCCAGCTTCGGCCGCATCATCAGTCTATATCTCAACCAGCTCAACGGAGACAAATTCGACATGAGCAAAGGAGTCCCTCTCATTACTTGAAAAAGATGGATGCTACTGTGTTTGATCGATGGGAGCGGCGCATCGGGCAGCCTGCTGTAGAAGAGCATGAGGAAGTATCTCCCGCCGCCTCCCCCGGTGAAATTCCTGATACTGTGACTGCAGGAATCGAGGGGGAGACTCTACCCTCTCATATGGATATAATATCTGACATCCGCCCAGGTTGCCAGGGATGCGGTGGCCGAAGTTCATGAAGAAAGTGAACCTGGGTTGGAGGATGAGGAGGTCCTGAACAGAAACAATCAAGAAGTGGAAGAAGCTGCTGTTATGGATGAAGTTTTGGATGAGGACGGAGAGGACGAGGTAAATGAGGGGCATGAAGTGCTTGAGTCTCCAGATACTGTTGAACCTCCTCCTGATAAGTCTGCACCAGTGGAGGGGGAGTTAAATAAATCTACAGAGGCCGCCCACACTCCTCCTATAGAGACTGTGCTGGTATCCAGCTCCACCGATGCGTCAGCTGACGAGCAAGAGCAAGGCCAAGAAGTTCCTCCGGCTATTCCATTACGCGATGACCTCGCCATTCACACCGTACACATAATTCAGGGTATCGTGAATGAGCTTAAAACCTATTTTGATAAAGCTCAGAAAACAATGCTGCAAGAGATTAAGACTTCTGAAGATCTCATGCTGAAGAATATGGTGGAAATCAACCATAAGCTGGATGTGATGGAAAAGAAATTCGAAGAATAGTATACTGCGGCCGGCGAAGCTGTCACATTGTTAATGGCCGGTTTGAAAAAGAATACTGATACTCTGGTTGTTGTCAATCAGAACGCACACGTTGTAGCCAACAATATTCAGAAATTTGATGGTAATATGGTCACTTTAAATGCCAATCAGCAGACCCTAATCACTGAATTCAGCAAGACAACTAAGCATATTGATGACTCTCTGCACTCGTATGCCAACTGCATAGCTGACGAAGCCAAAAAGGGGGAGAAAGAGTATATAGCTAAGCTGGCCGAGCTCTAAGAAAGCATGGATGCAAACTTTGCCCAATCAAGCAAATACGTCTATGAGAGTTGCTGGTGGATGCTACAACAGGCACTGGGCACGTTGGGCGTCGTCCTACCTTACCAACCTGCCGGTATTCAGGTTCCTGAGACTTCTAAGGCCGCTGAGGAAGTAAATATTGCTGAGGCTGTAAGTACAAGTGCTGCAGAAATTTTCACTGATGAAGCTGATGCTAGGGCCATCTCCAAATCTAAGCTGAGGAGTATGTTTGACCAGGAGGCTTTAGCAAAAGCCAAGGCCAAGAGGAGAGCTCATGAAGGGACCTCCAAGGAGACACCAACTGAAAAGAGGATCAGACTGAGTGAGGAGGATGTAAAAAACGAAAGGTGGAGCCCAGTTTCAAGGAACATCATCTTAGACACCTTCCGACTGCAAGAAAGAGGAGAGATAAATCGAAATGAAGCATATAGCCAGTATGAATGGGAGACGCACAAAGCATTTGAAGCGAAACGCAACATTTTCTTCAGAAACAACAAGGATCCAGACAAAGTTGCTCCTCCTAGGTACTACCCGAAGCCCAAGGAATACATGGGAAGGCAAAGCAAAAGTACTGGCTCAAACTTGTAGGGTGACGTAGCTAAGGACAAATAGTAGTATTTTATAGCTGGTCTCTGGGTCTTAAGAACGTTTAATGATTATTACTGTATATGAACAATTCTGACTTATATGTGAATATATTTCTCTTGGTATATATATATATATTCTTGAATGTGTGAATGACTCAAGTCTGCTCTGATTGCATATTTTCCTTGTGTTGCATATTTAATTTTTAAATGCTATAATTATTATTTGATAGGTGTTATTCATCTTAGCTAGTAGGGTTTTGGCTTCGTCAAATAGGGGGAGATTGTTGGGTATTGCATCCACGATTACCTAGATTTGAGGAAGCCACCTGTCAAGCTAAGATGAATTCCAATGTATTTGATAAACTCTTTCAAGTTGTACTTGCAGTTTCTCCACGCTAAGTGCACACCAATGTCAGGGTGCAGTAGGTCAATATACACGGGTCTGCACGACGTAATCCCCTCGTTGAGCAGATCGTGTGTTGGCCTATGTGTACTCTCTCTATTGGAGTGCACTTACTTTCAAGTACAGGGCCGCTCATATGCAAGAGAAGACAAGGAGCATGGAGGATCAAGGAGCAGCTCCTAGGTGGAAGAAAAATCGTCCAAGGCAAATTCGACGAGAATCACCAAGTGATTCTCGCCGAATCGGCGAGAATCACTTGGTGATTCTCGCCGAATCGACGAGAATCATCAGTGATTCTCGCCGACTCCTTCTGGCCATATCAAAATGGTGCCAAGTAAGATTCGGCGAGAATCACTTGTAATTCCCGCCGAACCAGTGGCCAAGCAGCCCATGAATACAAAGTCAAATTCGTTGAGAATCGACAAGAGATTCGACGAGAATCACAAACGATTCTCGACGAATCGTCGAGAATCACTTGGTGATTCTCGCCGATTCGTCGAGAATCGTCTGCGATTCTCGCCGATTTTACTTGGCCTTTTCTCAGAATGCTGCTGAACCGGATTCTGCTTCTGGATTAGTTTGAACCGGATTTTGGGGATTTCTTTTGTGGGTCCCACAAACGGTCATCTTTGAGAATACTACAGTATAAATACATGGGTATTTTGAACAGTAAAGGACGGACAAGAGAGAAAAAATCGAGCCTCGACGTAACCCTAAATTCGCGAAATCGCTCCGCTCCGCCGCCGCCGCTCGCGTCAAGTGGTCGCCGCTGCAGATCGCTCTTCTTCCCGATCTCCGGTGACAGAAGCTTAGCAAAGCTTGAGTCTCACGCGTCTATCCGGAGATCTCTTGTCTCTCGATTTGTTGACGGGAAAAACTTCCCCGTCCGAATCGATCGAGACGACTGATCCTAGAGTGACCGTTGGTAGACCGAGTTTGCTTCGCTACGAAGTTTGGATCTCCAAGTTCAGCAGCCGCTCGTCATCACAGCCGCTGATCCCGGAGCTAGCCGCCGCTCATGTACCGCCGCCGGTTCCGGGGAAATCCTCTCCAAGAGAGACCAAGGTCGTAGACTCTTCATCGACTTCAAGAACACGTCGTCGAACAAAGAGGAACACCGTAGTCTCCAAAAGAAGTTTGTATCACGTGTACATTCTACATTTTCATTTCGTTGTAAAGGAACTTTTGTTCCGAGTTGTAAGGGGTTGGGTGCAACCCGCTTTGTGGGGAGTGTTGACTCTCACGTGTGGAAGGGCTCCTTCCGTTAGTGCAGGGATTGGATTTCAATCCCGTTGGTGAAGTGACCGAGTCGTCCCTTGTTGGGGAGATAGGTCGAAGGGGGAAAGTGGATGTACCCAAGTCGGGGAACCACTATAAATTTGCTGTGTATTCTGTGTGCTGTGGTTTTGTTTTTATTGTGCAGGTACATCTGTAAATTCCGCAAAAGAACCACACGTCACCTATTCCCCCCCCCCCCCCCCCATAGGTGCACATAGTTGACACTAGGTGGACTTTCACAATGTCACGTCAATTTAAGCCATAGACACCCTGGTCTCACCACTGCCACTTTGATGGCCAAACAATGAGCAATTTGTCTTCCCCGCATGGTTCACGTCAATTTAAGCCATAGACCGCCAAAGACCCTCATCTATTCCAATGGCTCACACCAAACGACATAGAACGGGTACGGTTCCGCCTAACCTGTGCTCACATTACAACGACAATTTAAGCCATATGCGCGGGTCAAACTTCTCTTGAGTCCCGTTTCTGTCACACACTCCACATAACCCGGTTATGTTCAAGTTGGCTCCCAGGACACCATTTTGGCAGAATCACGCATCTGCACAGTTTTTCGGGTGCACCTTAGGGTTAATCCCCAAGGCTCCCTGTCGCAAACTACCACGTAGAAAACCCGAAAAACACACATTCGCACGGAGTCTTCTCCGGCCATTTATGCAATACAACATCACCGATCAAGACCAACTTGTCCGGGTAGACTTCACACATCATGCCTATATCCATTCTCGATTAGGGACTCTACATGTACACAACAGGGACTATTCATGTCTACCTGAAGGAACGCCTCAAACTCACCGCAAACTCGCGAGAGCGGGCTTCCCTATATAAAAGAAGTAGAGCTTCACATGCTCAAGTAGAGAATCGTTACCCTAGCATTCTTCCTTGGCACCAAGGAAATGTAAGCGGATGAAAAGCACCGCACTCTCCTTGCCTCCGTAGATCCGAAGTCGGTTCGCGATTTGGAGCTCCGAAGCTCCGCCGGTGACCGGATCTAGGTTTCTTCTTCCTCCTTTGCTCTCCCCTCTCTCTTGACTTAGAAAGAGAATCACTCAAGTGAAATGAGGGTTTTAATGGCCCAATCCTGGGTATATCCCAGTAGGAACAACCCCCAACCGTCGGATCCCAAAATAAGGAAATGAATGGCTATGATTCGTAGCTGAAAAGTAAAACATGGGCCGAACACAGCCTGCGACACGCCCGTGTCCAGGGCCGTATCCATCATTCGCCGTCAAAATCAATGCGTTACGAAAATTACACGGGTCCCGACACGCCCGTGTTTACCCTGACACACCCGTGTTCCAACTAACACGGCCATGTGGTTGGCTGTGTGCCCCCATCGACACAGCCCCGAAAACAACCCGAGACTCACACGGGTCTTGGATACGCCCGTGTCGTATTTGACACGCCCATGTCGAACCCGAACACGCCTGGGCTCCAGGCCGTGTTCACTGTCTCGACACTTTGTCGAGCAAAGTTCGTCGACCACTAGACACGGCCTTGGACATGCCCGTGTCCTATGCCGTGTTCCGTGTCTCGACATTTCGTCGAGCGGAAATCATCGACTTCCCTGGTAGATCGTCGACACGAGCTCGAAATGCCCTGAGACACGCCCGTGTCTCAGGCCGTGTTCACTGCTCGACGATCGCTGACTCCAAAAATTCGTCGACCTCACGGCCAAATCGTCAACTTGAGCCTAACACGCCCGAGTCCCAGGCCGTGTGCCCCCTGCCAAATTCCAGATTTGGACCAAAATGCCTCCCGTCGCTCTTTTGAGTTTCGGGGCGTTACAACTCTCCCCCTCTTAAAAGAATTTCGTCCTCGAAATTACATAAAGGAAAGAAACATAAAACTTAAATTGTACCTGAGTGAAACTACTCCGGGTACTCCTCAAGCATAGTCTGTTCTCGCTCCCAAGAGAGCTCCTCTCGACCATAATTATCCCAACAGACCACGACCAACCTGATCTCTTTATTGCATAGCCACTTAACTTCCGAGTCCTCAATACGTACGGGCTTGACCTTCGTTGTCAACCCACTATCAATCGGCACTTGATCGACCGTGATCACTTGCGTAGTCTCTTGCACCGCCTCCCGTAGCACTGATATATGGAATACATCATGTATACCACTAAGCTCCACTGACAGCTTCAAATGGTACATTGCTTCACCAATCTGCTCCAGAACCTCAAATGGTCTAAGGTACCTCGGGCTTAGCTTCTTCAAGTGCCGCACCCGCGAGACACCCTTAAACGGCTTGATCTTCAAGTACACCCAATCGCCAACAGCGAACTCCACATTCCTATGCATGGCATTATAGTACTTAGCTTGGAGGTCCTGAGCGATTAGCAACCTCTCCCAAATGGTTTTCACGAAAGAAGTAGCATCATCCACCTCTAATCGCTTATACAACTTTGATTCACCCGTTTCCAACCAGGACAACGACGTGCGACATTTTCTACCATAAAGGGCCTCGAAGGGCGTCATTTGAATGCTCGCCTGGTAGCTATTGTTTTAAGCGAATTCCACCATGTATAGGTGATCTTCCCATTGCTTTCCAAAGTCCAGGACACACATGCGAAGCATGTCTTCCATTGTCCTATTGACCCTCTCGGTCTGCCCATCTGTTTGCGGATGAAAGGCTGTGCTAAAACTTAGCTTTGTTCCCAACAATTGCTGCACCAGCCTCCAATCATTGGACGTGAACCACCCATCTCGGTCACTCACGATGCTGCGGGGCACACCATGAATCCGTACAATATTATCCACATATAGCTTTGCCAATTTCTCAACCGGATCATCCTTCCTATGCGGAATGAAATGCGACACCTTCGTTAGACGATCTACGACCACCCAAATGGCGTCGTTCCCCTTTTGCGACCTTGGCAACCCGTGCACAAAGTCCATAGTAATGTCGTCGAACTTCTACTCCGGAATATGCAAGGATTTCAAGAATCCTCCTTTCTTTTGGCATTCTGCCTTCACCAAGGCGCAAGTTTGACACTTTGCCACGTAGAGCGCCACATCCTTTTTCAGTCCTGGCCACCATAACAATTTCTTAACATTGCGGTACATCTTCGTGCTCCACGGGTGAATTGAGTACTTGGTATGATGCGCCTCGTACAACAATTCCACCGGCAAATTGCCCACGCTTGGGACGCACAGACGACCGTCTTTCCAAAGTAATACGTCCTCCACAACGAATTGGGAATTTGACCCATCCAGAGCCTCTATCATGAGTTGCTTTATGTGGACATCCATATCCAACGCCTGCCGAATCCGATCAGCCAGGTCGTATTGGACTTCAGTCCAATTCAATACTGCTTCAGCACTTGATTGCTTATCAACGTAAAAGATCTCCAACGCCTCTAACTCCCGAGCCAACCGCTCGTCATGGACCGACAAACAATTGGCTTGAGCTGGGGCCCGACGACTCAATGCATCCGCAACCGCATTGCCTTTACCAGGCACGTAGTGGATCTTGAATGTAAAGTCCCCCAGGAACTCCATCCATCTAAGCTGCCACATGTTCAGATCTTTCTGATCAATCAAATACTTCAAGCTCTTATGATCAGTGTAGATATCAATCTTCGCACCGTACAAATAATGTCTCCACAGCTTCAAGGCAAAAATCACGGCCGCTAACTCCAAGTCATGGACCAGATAGTTCCTCTTGTGGACCATTAGATATCTTGAGCCATATGCTATAACGCTTCCATGCTGTAACAGCACACAACCCAAATCACTGCTCGAAGCATTGCTATAAATCTCATAACCTTCTATCCCACTCAACGAACTCAATACAGGCGTCGTGGTCAACCAACATTTCAACTCCTCAAAAGCTCGCGCGCACTCCGGCATCCAAACGAACTTCTACTCCTTCCTCGTCAAAGTAGTGAGAGGTAACACTATCCGCGAGAAGTTCTCTACGAAGCGCCTATAATAGCCGGCAAGCCCCAGAAAGCTCCGGACTTCCGCTACCGTATAAAGCTCGTGCCACTCTCGTATCGCAACAATCTTCGCCGGATCCACTGCAATACCTACCCCACTCACTATATGACCGAGTAACGCCACTGAGGACAACCAAAACTCACACTTCGAGAACTTGGCATACAATTGATTCCTCCTTAGCGCCTCCAAAACCAAATGAAGATGCATGAAGTGATCTTCCTCACTCTGCGAGTACACCAAAATATCATCGATGAAGACTATCAAAAAATGGTCCAAGTACTCCCTGAAGATCCTGTTCATCAAATCCATGAACACTGACGGCGCATTCGTCAGCCGAAATGGCATGACCGTAAAATCGTAATGCCCGTATCTTGTACTGAACGCTATCTTAGGGATATCACTCTCCCTTACCCTCAGCTGATAGTAACCAGACTTGAGATCTAACTTAGATTACACCATCAACCCGACCAACTGATCAAAAAGATAATCAATCCTTGGGATTGGGTACTTGTTCTTTTCCGTTAGCTTGTTTAACTCCCGATAATCAATACAGAGTCTCAAACACTCATCCTTCTTCTTTACAAAGAGGACTGGTGATCTCCAAGGTGACGAACTTGGATGCACAAACCCTTGCTCCAACAACTTTTGAAGTTGCACCTTCAGCTCCGCCATTTCCTTAGGCGCTAACCGATACGGAGATCGTGACACAGGCTTTGCACATTACATTAGCTCAATAGTGAAATCTATCTCCCGTTGAGGCGGGGCTCCAGGAAGATCTACAGGGAACACATCAGGGTACTCAGCTACCACTGAAATACTATCCAACGTAGGCTTTGGGTTTACAACCTACACTAGTGTAAAGAACAGCTCTGCACCAGCACGAACCTCCTTCACCACCTAAAGAGAAGACATCAACGTCTTGCTCGACCCTTTTGAAAGAAATTGTACCTAATCACCTAGAGGGGGGGTGAATATGTGACTATAATCTTTTTAAACTTTTAGGCAGAATCACAGAATTATAAGCAATTCTTCACAGCAATACAGCACAGCAATCACAGAATAAAGCACACACAGAGAACACACAGATTTTATAGTGGTTCCCCAAGGTCTGGGTACATCCACTTTCCCCCTTCGCCTATCTAGTAGTATACTAGATTCGGCCAAACTTCTCCATTATTCCTCAGATCCTCAGATCTTACACTCAGAACCCCAAATAGGTTCCTACAGCTCACAATGATCCCACTGTTACAACTCAGGCTCAAAAGCCCTGCCACTCAGTCTTCACAAAGACCTACACTCAGCCTTCAACAAGGCCTACACTCAGCCTACAACAGGCCTACACTCAGACAGATGAATCTCCTACACTCAGGCACACAAGCCCTACCACTCAGCCTTTATAATTTCAGGCTTACAACTCAGATCCCTAAGGATCCTACAAGAAAATAAAATTACAAAGTATATACCCACAACTCAGAATGAGAGAGAAGAGTTGCAGGTTTCTTGATGAGTTCTTGGAAGAACTTTGCTGAGATCAACCTCCCTTGGCTTTCTTCAAAGCTTATTGAATTAGAACACAGTAGGGTTGAAACTCTATGCAGATGATCTTCAATCACTGCTGACTTAAGAATCAGATCTCAATCTGAAACTTTCTTCACAGCCTGGTTCAACAGTTGTCTTCTTAGAAGGAGCTCTCTCTCTCCAACTTCTTAGATCTTCTGATCACTTCAACTGATTGATGCAAAATCTTCTACTGATTGTTTTCTGTTGAAGGTATAAGCCTTTATATAGGCTTTCTTCATGGTGACCGGCTGATCCGGTTTCTAACCAACTTCTGACAGCTCTAACAATTGCAGTAGACCGGCTGGGATGGCAGTTGTCAAGTCATCCAGTCACTTCTTGAATTTTTTGTAACTGTCTGAAAGTGTCGAGACAGTCAGTCTTTAAGTGTCGACACTGATAGACTAAGTGTCGACACAAGTAGACTAAGTGTCGACACTAGCCTTCGTGGTGTCGACACAACTCCTTGTGTTGTAGAAATTACTTCTCGACACAGCTTCTTCAACATGTGTCGACACTGATCCTGTGTGTTGACACAAGTCCTTCTTTGATACTTAGTTGATTTCTTGTAAGTGTCGACACAACTCCTTTGTGTCGACACATCTTCTTGTGTTGATACTTGCTAAGTGTCGACACATCTTCTTAGTGTCGACACATGCCTTCTGTGTTGATACTTTTGCTGAGTGTTGACACATCTCCTTTGTGTCGACACATTCTTCATGTGTTGAGACTTTGGATGAGTGTCGACACATTTCCTTTGTGTCGCCACTTGTACTTAGACTTTGTTGACATTATGCTGAGTGTCGACACAGCCGCCTAGTGTCGACACTTGTACTTGAACTTTGTTGATGTTTTGCTGAGTGTCGACACAACCTCCTAGTGTCGACACTTTTGATGTTGACAAAGTTCATCTGGGTGTCGACACTGCTTTTAAGTGTCGACACAGCTTCTCTGGACACTTCTTCATTGTGTGTCGACACAGCCTGTATGTGTCGACACTTTCCTTCTGGTGTCGACTCTGCATTCCTGGTGTCGACACAATTACTCCAAGTGTCGGCACAGCTTCTCTGGGTGTCGACACAAGCCTTCTTAAGTGTCGACACATTTCTTCTAGGTGTCGACACATGGACTTAGAAACTTTTAAGCTTTCCCTGCAATTACTTAACCTGCACAAGATAACTCAAAATACATCAAATACACCATGATGTATATCATTGAGTAGGGTGAGGCTTCTTCAAATCAGGTACATTTTTTCAATGTACCCTACAATCTCCCCCTATTCGGAGAAGCCATAACCCTTAGTCAATGATATACACCATACATAACAAATTCACAGTATGATGTAAAACAATATTAAATGACAGGGTAAGTACATAAACATGTATAAACAAAACATGTATACACAAATATCTCAGAACAGTAATGTAATAGATTTAACACATATCACATTGTTCTAACAACTTCAACATTTTCATTATTCAAAAGTTTACAGAAAGTTGAATGCAATTGATTTCACATAGTAAACTTAAGAAAAATTTCTATCCTAAGGCTGCTCAGGCTCCTTGATCACAATGCCCTTTCCTGATTGTATCTTTGCTTGGACAGGAGCTTCAGTATCATCAGCAGCAGCAGTCTTCTTTCCCTTAAAATCTTTCTTTTTCAATTCTTCAGCCTTGATCTTTTGCCTTTCAAAGTAATGATAAGGCTTTGGAAAGTACTTGCTAGGCTCCTGTGTAGTAGGAGGTAGCTTTCCCATCTTAGCCTTTCTTCTGTATTGAACAATAGCCTCTTGCCTGTTCTCATGCTTCCTCCACTCCAGTTCAGAATACCACTTGCCTCTATCCTGGACATTGTCCTTAGCAGCCTTCCATGCTGTCAAGATGATATTCTTGGAAGTGGGGCTCCATTGTTCAAAATCAGGCCTAAGTTCAGCTTGCTCTCTGAACCTTTTCTTAGATAATTGTGCTTCTTGTTCTTTTAGCAAGACCTCTTATTATTTCAGTATTTCCTCCGGCACAGGCTGAACTACTTTCTCTATGATGACATTCTGATTTCCCTCTGGAGGACTGTACATAGTCTGGATCTCTTGATGTATCATGTCAAAGTCTGGTGGAGGGTATATCACTTGAGCCACTTCAGCTTGCTCTCCTCCAAGATATGCAGGATTAATTCCAGACTCTGCAACATTGTCATCATCACATAAGGGTGGATATCCAAGGGTGGCTCTGATGGAATTTGAAATCCACTTGGCATGATCAGAGCCTGCCTTGACTAATACCCTCTCCCCCTTTATGACTTCTCTTTCAATGTGATCCCTAAGATCATCTTTCTGGAATCTGATTTGATGATTCAGATAGTTAACTCCATCCTGATAGAAGGGTTTGAACTTCTGAAGTTGTTCTACAATGGCCTTTTGAGAAGTTTCAAGAACAGTCTTAAAAGCAGTCAGGCTTTCCTGGAATTGTTTGTCAAATTCTTCTTTGGCAATGACACTTGTTGTAGTCTGACCAGTAGCTATATTCTTCATTTCAGTTATAATAGCATTATGTGAAGCAGTGAGATTATCATTTATCCTTATCTGATTCTCCAGGACATATCCTTGCTTCACTTCCAGCTCATCAAGTTTTGTCTTTATTGTCTCTTGATGTGTGGCCAGATAGACAACTGCATTTCCTCCTTTATGGAAGCAGTCAGTCATTTCTTTCTTATTTTGATTTACTTCAAATCTGATAGATTTGATATCTTGTGCCAGATCAAATTGCAGTGACTTATTCACTTCATCCACATACTTTTCCAGAGCTGTTCTTTGCTCATCTAGCTTAATCTGCATTGCCACCATCAATGAACTGTAATCAGTAGATGGTGCAGTTCCTTTTTATATGTTTGGCTCCTCCTCTTGAAGACTTGAAATTTCCTCTTCTTGGCTCTTGCAGCCTCTTCATCTTCTGATGCAGATGTTCTATCAATATTCACTATGTCCTTAGGACTTGGATGTGAATCCTTCTCAGTCCTTGGTAGTTCATCAGCATCCTTTGGTTTCTCAGTCTCTTTGCTTGCAGTTTCTTCTTCAATCTCCACATGCTCCCCCTCAATAATTACTTTTTCCCCCTCAGCACCAGCTTTTTCTCTCTCAAAGTCAGGTTGTAGAAGGTCAGGGAATAGTTCTTCTAAAGTAAATTCCTGTTGAGGATGGGGGCGAGAATCTCTTATATCATCAACCACTTGATCAGCAACAGATGTGTCCTCCATGACAACATCCTGAGGTTGACTAAGAATCTGAGGTTGCTCAAGTATTATCTGAGTAGCTTGTTCACTCTCTAGTGGAGTTGGATCTTCCATAAGTAAACGCTCCCCCTGGAGTGGATCCAGGTGAATTGGGCTTGGTGAGGGTAGCTCCCCCTGCCTTGGTGCATCTTCTTGCCCTGCTGGAGATTGTCCAGCATTTCCAGTTTCTTCCTCATCAGGAGTAAAAACAACTTGCTCTTCAGAGATGCTTGAGGATTCTTGAGCCACAGGGGCTGTCTTCTTCTTCTTTTTTTGAGGTGTGTCCTTTACTGGAGATGGCAGTTCTTTGGTCAGTACTCTATCCCACCTAGAGAAGATTCTCAAATCCATTCTCCTCGTGTGGTTAATCTTAGATCCAGCTGCTTGATTCATCATCTCTGGTATACTACCAGCTAGGTATAGACTTAGTATTCTACCCAAATTAGGCTTCTTCATACTCTCTTTTATCTTCTCAAACACAACTGTAGACCAATCAGTATCTAGTTTGAAGATAATCATTGTCATCAGATTGAACATTTTAGAGCTGAAATCCTGTCATGTCCTCCAGGCTTACACAGGATAACCTTGCCCACTATCTCAGATAGAAACTTGCCTTGCATATTCATTCCTTTTATGTTGAATACTGAACCAATTTTCAGATTTGAGTCCAAACCACACCATGTCAATGCTTCTCTAGTCTTAGAAGCAGAAACATCATCTTCTTCCTTTGTCCTTGGTAGTTGAAGTACCTTTCTTAGAGTCTTAGGAGAAACCTTCACCTTTGCCCCATGAACTCTTGACTTAATCTTGAGTCCTGATTCATCTAGTGTTGCTGCATTCAGAAACTTCAGGACCTCCTTCTTCCAGATCTTCATCGGTTCTGAAACAAGAAATTCTAACCCAATCTCTTCTATTAGGGTTATCACGCCTTTGATCTCAGGTTCCGCATCATCAAATTCGTGTCGCACGAGTTCATATCCTTCATTCACATTCTCTTCTAGCTTGGGCGCCATTATGGTTTGAAGAAATTTGAATTTAGAGAAGAGAGATGTCGACACACAAGTTTGGTCTTGAAACTTTGGTGAGCGTGTCGACAAACAATGGCAAAAACCTATTTATACCTTTCTAGAATCGAAGATGAAAGGGCGCGTCAAAATACTTAAATTGTGTCGATACTATTGATAAGTGTTGATGAATTGTAAATATGCGTATTTTTGTGTACATTAATGTAGTTGTTTTCATTTATTTTTGTTGTTTTTACATATTTTTGCTTAATAAATTGCTCCTATTTTTGTAAATATTATACTAACTTATTTTATTTTATTTTTCAGGAAAAAATGAAAATCTGCCAAAAAATTGACATGTCACGCCCGTGACATATTGGTCACGCCCGTGACCAGGGCGTGACACGTCAAAAACCGTGAAATCAGCAAAATTTGAAGTGCAAAGCCTGACACGCCCGGGGTCACGCCCGTGGCACCCGAGTCACGCCCGTGACCCAAGCCCGTGACACTCCACTCGACACTTTCAGCTCGACGATCGTCGAGTGTCGACACCCGCCCGACACGCCCAGAGTCACGCCCGTGACCTGGGGCGTGACCTTTCCAGCTAGCTCGACAAGACCTGCCCGAAGACTTTCGGCGCGCACCGCGCCCAGATCCACCGTACTGTCACGCCCCCTGTCACGCCCGTGACCAAGGGCGTGACCACTGCGAGACCGGCACGTGTCCAGCCAAAGTTAACTTTTCCGTCAAATCGCCGGCCGCCTTCCAAATAGTACTGTCACGCCCCCTGTCACGCCCGTGACCAAGGGCGTGACCCATGTAAATTTTTTCTATAAATTCAGAGGGTCTCCTTTGAATTCCTGTTCCCTTTTTGGATCCATTTTGTATAGGGGAAATGCTGCAGGAATGCTTCCAAGGCTTATGTAAGGGATAATTTCTCCCCCTCTCCTTAGTTTTATTTTCGTGTCTTTGTAACTCGTCCTTTTATTTAATAAAATGTGTTCTTTTTCTTCTCTTAATATGGCTTTGGAATGGATTAATGCAAATCTCCCCTATGCAATCTTATTTTTCATTTTGTTTTAACTTAGTTTTTGTCTTTTTAAAAGGCGTGTGTGAGTGTATGAGTATAGTTTTCACTTTTATGTTTTCAATTTCTTACTTAGTTTTGTTAATTTAGATTTTTATAGCTTTTATTTCATTCCTATAACCCATAAAAACGCTTTAAAGTGTCTTTCTTTTTTTTCTTTAACTTAGCTTTTTCGTTTTAGGTTGTAAAACGTTTTCTTTCTTTTTACTTTATTTACACTTTTTTAGCATTTTTATCAAGTTATAGGAATGATAACATAGTTATTTTAATTTTTCGTGAACTTAGTTTTTTCATTTAAAACTTTTTCCTCTTTTAATTTTTGTCGTTCCCTTTTTACGCATTTCTACCGCATTCTAGCGGTAGAAATGTATTCGTTTTAATTTTTCAAGCACTTTCATTTTTCATTTTTATTTGCAAATCTTTTTGCCCGTTTAATTTTTATTTCATCTTTTTATGCATTTCTACCGCATTCTAGCGGTAGAAATGCAGTCGTTTTCAATTTTAGATAACTTAGTTCTTTACATTTTGTGTGTGCGCATTTATTTCCGCCTACTCGTTAAGAGTTAAATGGCGCTTGCTTATTTTACTTTCAGTAGAGTGCGTGTGTTTGTAATTTTCCTTTTTTTCCGCCTACTCACTTGAGTTTAATGGCTGGATTTTATTTCGGTAGAGTGTGTGTGTTTTCATTTATGTCGAGAGAGAGTGTGCATGCGTTGCATTTATTTTGTCCTACTCGGTTGAGTAGGACCCGTATTTATTTTCTCCTACTCATTTGAGTAGGACTTGCGTGTGTGTGTTTTACTGCTTTCATTTCTCCCGCCCACGCGTTTGCGCCGGGACTCGCACTTTACAGCTTTCTTCAGTCCTACTCGTTTGGGTAGGACTTGCAATTTACTGCTTTATTTTACTGCTTTCATTTTATCGCTTTCATTTACTGCTTTCATTTACTGCTTTCTTTTTCTGCTTTCTTTTCTGCTTTTCCCGCAAGCCGTCCCCATTCCGATGAGTGGCTAACAGTTCTTAGCCCTCGGTATCGAAGAGCATTGGGACAGATAAAATAGCTTAAAATAATTAAAGGTCTAATTTTTCTAATTAATTAAAAGTACTTAAGGTTTGCCCGGGGTTAACGACGCGTAGGACCACATATCGATGTGTGGGCCCTATTTCCGTTTTCCATACGCTCGCCGAGAGGCCGTGCGTATGGACAGATCACCCCTTGGCAAAGAGAGTTCCGCACTAACCCTCGAGAGAGGAGGCGCGCCAACTCTACCGGATTGGGTTCCCCACCCAATAGCGGGGTTCTTAGCGTAATGCGGGCGTTAGAGGAATCCTTCGTCGGACGAGAGCCCGGTAGAATAGTCTTAGCGTTCAGGTGAGCGATAGCCCTATAGCTAGGTGAGCTCATTTTAGTGGAACCTCCACGGCCAAGTCTCCGCCTTAATTAATTAGAAATTTAGGAGCTCTTTTTATTTAAAGTCTATTTTAGTTCAATTGTTTTTTTCGGTGCCATCGAGCTAAGCTCTTCATCGGCACCACCTTCAAGCTTTCTTCTTATTGCTTTCATTTTCTTTCTGTCATTTTCTGCATTTTATTATATATAAATATCCCGACAAGATAATAATCGGTAAAATAATAGTCCCCTCCAGGGAAGAGTAGAAATAATCGAACCGGACCCGAGAACAATACGACCTCGATATTCCACCCGGAATATCCTGTACTACTCACGATAGGTGCACTTGCCTCCTTTCGTTAAAACTCGATTTCTAAACCTTTTTTATATCCAAAATAAACAAAATAAATACGCGCGCCCCGTTTTCTTAAATAAATTCACTTCCGCCTTTTTCTCAAATAAAACCGCCGGGTCGCCGCGTGACCGCAAATAATTTTGGAGTTTTAACCATCAAGTGTCGACACTCACTTATAATGTCTCGACAACTATGTGTCGACACAAGTATAATCGACAGAATATATGTGTCGACACTTGTATATGTGTCGACACCACTTAGCTCGACACTTAGTCGAGACTCTACTAGACTAAATATGTGTAAAGCCTAAGTTTCGACACCACCTTGGATGTGTTGACACCTACACTGCATGTGTCGACACTAATTTTCTGAAGTGTCGACACAGACTTCCTAGATGTGTCGACACCATTTCTCTGAAATGTAGACACCACTTCTATGTGTCGACACAGACAACTCTGTGTGTCGACACCTTTTTACTTAGCCAATTTTTTGTAAACTATTCTATGTTTATCATCCCTAATTCAATTTTAAATTTATTGAATTTGGTTTCATCTAAGGGATTAGTATACATGTCAGCTAGCTGATTTTCTATATTAAAATACTCTAGTGAAATATCTCCTTTTTCCACATGTTCTCTTATAAAATGGTGTTTTATTTCTATGTGCTTAGTCCTACTATGGGAGACAGGATTGTTTGCAATAGAAATTGCACTTGTAGAATCACAAAATAAAGGTGTTCTACTTACTTGAATACCATAATCTTCTAGCTGATGTTGAATCCATAGAAGTTGAGCACAACAACTTCCTGTAGCAACATACTCTGATTCTGCTGTGGAGATAGCCACACTTGTTTGCTTCTTGCTACTCCATGATATCAGCCTTCCACCTAGGAATTGATAGGTACCAGTTGTACTCTTCCTATCTTCCTTGCAGCCTGCAAAGTCTGCATCTGAATAACATGTCAGTACAAAGTCTCCATTCCTAGGGTACCAAAGGCCTAGATAAGGAGTGCCCTTAAGATATCTCAAAATTCTTTTGACTGCTGTCAAATGAGATTCTTTAGGGCAAGCTTGGTACCTAGCACAGACACATGTAGCATACATGATAACTGGTCCACTAGCAGTCAAATACAATAGGGAGCCAACTATCCCTCTATACAAAGGCTCATCTACAGGTTTCCCTGCACAATCTTTGCTAAGAGAAATACTTGACCCCATAGGAGTTTTCATGGTACTGGATGATTTCATACCATACTTCCTTATCAATTCTAGGGTGAACTTAGACTGGCATATGGATAAACCATCCTCAGTCTGTCTAACTTGGAGACCCAAGAAGAACTTAAGTTCCCCCATACTGCTCATTTCAAATTATCCTTGCTTTAGTTTTGCAAACTTTTTGCAACGACTACTTTCTGTAGACCCAAATATGATGTCATCTACATATATTTGGACTAAGATTATCTTATCTCTGGATTCCCTAAGGAATAGAGTCTTGTCTATTTTCCCCCTTGTGAATTTATTCTCAATGAGGAAACTAGACAGGGTTTCATACCAAGCCCTAGGAGCTTGTTTTAACCCATACAAAGCCTTCCTAAGTCTATAAACATAATTAGGTTTAATTGAATCAACAAAACCTTATGGCTATTCCACATAGACTTCTTCCTTTAGATTTCCATTCAGAAAAGCTGACTTAACATCCATTTGGTATACTTTAAACCCTTGATAGGTTGCATAGGCCAAGAACATCCTTATTGCCTCCAGTCTGGCTATTGGAGCAAAGGTCTGATCAAAGTCAATACCTTCTTCCTGCCTATATCCTTTTGCAACCAGTCTTGCTTTGTTCTTTATAATTACTCCATTCTCATCCAGCTTGTTCCTAAAGATCCACTTGGTTCCAATTATGTTGTGATCTTTTGGTTTAGGAACTAGCTCCCAGGCTTTGCATCTTTTGAACTGGTTCAGCTCCTCTTGCATTGCCTCAATACAATGAGGTTCTAGGATGGTTTCTTCAAATTTCTTTGGCTCTACTTGGGATAGAAAACTAGAGTAGAGTACTGAACTTAAATTTCTGCTCCTTGTTTGTACCCCTTGTCTGAGATCACCAATAATTTGATTGGTTGGATGATCTTTTAAATGTCTATTAGCTGGAGGCAACCTGTCTTCTGATTGTGCACCTACAGCTTCTTCATTCAGCAGCTCTTCTTGATCTTCTTCATCAACTGGAGTATCTTGTACTCCCCCTAGACAGCAGCCACTATCATCCACTTGCTGACTAGCAGTAGTACCTTCTTCGATAGTAAGCTTGTCCATCTTTTCAGTCACACCTGTGGAGCTGCAAACACTTCTAGATAATTCATTGTTAATGAGTCTAGCTTCACCAAACACTACATGAACTGACTCTTCTACAACTTGAGTAGTCAAGTTGTAGACCCTATAAGCCTTACTGTTGTTGCTGTACCCAACAAAGATCCCCTCTTGGGATTTGGCAACAAACTTGGTTAAGTAAGACTTACCATTGTTAAGTATATAACATTTACAACCAAAGATCCTGAAATAGGATAGATTTGATTTTCTGCCTTTCACAATCTCATATGGGGTCTTATTGTGGCTCTTGGTGATGGTAGCCCTATTAATTACATGACATGCAGTGTTTACTACCTCAACCCAGAAATATTCAGGGAGAGATGTGTCACTTAATTGGGTTCTACCAGCCTCAATCAAGGTTCTATTTTTCCTTTCAGCAATGCCATTTTGCTGAGGTGTTCTTGGTGAAGAAAATTCCTGAAATATCACAAACTCTTCACATAGCTTTGTCATACTGTCAGACTGGAATTCAGTACCATGGTCACTTCTTATTTTGACCACTGTACTGTCTAACTCATTCTGAATTTGTTTGACAAACTATAAAAGATACTAGGAGTTTCAGATTTCTGTCTAAGGAAGAACGCCCAGGAAAACCTTGAGTAGTCATCTACAACCACAAATGTGTAGACCTTCCTACCTAGGATGTGAACTGGCATAGGACCAAATAGATCCATATGCAAGAGGTATAAACACCTCACAGCATCTTTGTTCTCAATGTTATTAAAGGTGGATTTGGTCTGCTTGCCCTTTTGACAAGCTGAGCATATCCCAACCTTTTTACACTTAACCTGAGGACCATTCCTCACTAACTCTTTACTATAGAGTTGACCAATTGTCTTATAGTTAAGATGGGCTAGCATGTTGTGCCATTTGACACAATGAGAGACTTTCTCATCAGCTACAAGACACACTGGAGAAACATTTTTCTCACATATAATGTCTAGACAATAGACATTTCTCTTCCTATAACCTGTCAGAATGATCTTTTGATCATTTGACCTCCTGATATGACAACCATCTTTAACAAATGAGATGTCATATCCTAGATCACTCAGCTGACTTATACTAATGAGGTTGTGTTTCAAACCTTTAACATAAGCCACTTGAGTAATTGTAATAAGATTGCTAGAAATGTTACCAAAGCCTTTGATGATTCCTTTTTCAGAACCACCAAAGGTGACCTTAGGACCATCCTTGATTGGTGTATAGTCCTTTAGTAATCACCTAGTTCCATTCATGTGCCTGGAACATCCACTGTCCAAGTACTATATTGGGGTATGGTCACTTGGACTCACCTGCAAAACATATTAGTTAACCTTAGAACCCAAAGAATTCTTGGGACCTTGGTGCTGGTTAGTTTGCCTCTTAACAAAACTACCTGTAGCTTTTCTAGCAGGCAGATTGCTACTCACCTTGGCACTTGAATTGTGCCAATAGTCTATGGCAAAGTGGCCTACCTTGCCACAACACCAGCACTCAAATCTGTTGTACCTTTGTTTAGGTACAACCCTGGCTGTTTTATCTACAGCAGGTTTCTTGTTGAGTACTGGGGCTTTGCCCTTAGACTTGGACTGTACAGTCCTGGCAGTTTAGTAAACCCCAATCCAGTTTTACCCTTTTGAGAAATGAACTCATCTATCAAAGGTAGAACATACTTTGGTTTAGAAAACCTTGCAACTATATCTCTCTCTTTCTGAAGACTAATCTCCAGATTTCTGATTTGATCATTTTTAAATGTTATAGTCCCCATCTGAATAATAGTAATGTGCTTCAGTCTGGCTATTTCATTTAATTTCTGATCAAGCAACTTGTCAAAATCTATTGCAGCAACTTTAAGACTGGCAATTTCCTTAGCCTGACTTGTAAGACCCCCTTTTTTTTCCTTTAAAACCCCAGGGTCTTAGGCCCAGAACCGCCGCCTTGCGGTGACACCTTCGCACCCGGGAAGGTCATCACTACAAGACGTCGATCCTGCCAGCCAAATCGATCGTAGCTGACGCAAAAGTAGCAGTACAAGAGAAGACAAGTCCACAGTATATCACATATATATAAAAATCTCCACGAAGGGAGTGTCCATAGAATAGTAAAGTGTACAGAAATAAGAAGGGCTGAAGCCCGGTACATCAATATCCTCACTACAGATCTCTCATGCGGAAGCAAAACAAAACAACTACTAGAAGTCAAAACTCACGGTCCCAGCTGGCTGTACTCCTGAGCTAGACTGCCCTATCTCCAATTGCACCGGTCTCCTGGGATGCTCCTCCATACTCGGCTCCACGATCCCCTAATATGATGTGGTTCGAAAACCATTAGTCTAAAAGACTAAGCCCTATCGTCCCCCACCCCTTCCCCCATGCTCCTAGGCACCGAGCGGGGAGGAAGAAAGGAAAGGACGTGAAAGATGAGAGAAATCAAAAACAGGTGACAGGGGGACCTAGCTAGCAATTTATAATCAGGTTATAATGAGTAAAGTAAGAAAGAAATATAACCTTCACTTATGTGAATACACATAAGCCAAGGGATCTTCTACAAGGCTCCCATCGTATAAAATGTCCCATACCACTTTATACGTTGGGGTGTCGGTTATCACAAGCAACATATAAATATTGAAATAACCTTAATTTATAAACTTGCCCACACAAGCTTATAGACCAAGGGGTCGTTTTGCAGGGCCTAATGTATAAGCGTCCCATACCACTTATACTTTAGGTGTCAGGGTTAAATGAATCGATTATGCTATGACATGCAAGTGGGTATGATGGACATGCAAGTGCAACACACACACCCGACTCTGTGCACACAGACCTTTAGTTCCCACTTTTTGAGAGCTAGCATCACTCTCGGGTACCACCGCTGTGGCTACGGCAGCAGCGGAGCGGGCGTCTCTGCTTCTAGGCCGGTATGCACACTACCAAGCCTTAGACCCCTCTCATACGCCTCTGTACACGTCCAAGGTGCACTCTAGAGTCTTGCGTACGTACTTTGCTGACAACCCGTCAGTCTTGTTGGGTCGGATGTGCGTTATCGGGGGTCGTCCTCCAGACCGCAGTGTAAAACAAACCACTGGCCCCTCTAACTCTCACAACCGCCTTGTGCACCGTACTGCCATCGGTGTGACGAACGACCAGTACCGCATGCCCCGCCACTAGATTTATGCACATGCAAGTTTATCGTATCAGAACCGAGCCAAAGCTCCCCGGACCATCCCGTCCGTCACAAGTATCAATCGAGCCAAAGCTCCCCGGACCATCCCGTCCGTCACAAGTATCAACCGAGCCAAAGCTCGCCGGACCGAAACGTCCGTCTCTTATTCCAAATCTCATCCCTTTGAACACCGCGGGATGGCGCCCCTTTGAACACCTCGGGACGACTTAACCATTTCCAATACTTGCCCAACTAGTGAGTGCAGTGTGAAACCCTATTTACTAAATTACTCTTTTGATTTGTTCTTTAAGGTTTACGTTAACCCAGGACTGCCCCCTGGTATTCCCTGTGAAGGGCTCTCAAGGGGCACTAGGAACTGTGTTGGGATTACGCCCAGCGTTCCCTTTCGCAAGGTACTTATTAATATTATTGGTTGATTTCCTTTACCCATTACCTTCTCATATTGCGATAGGCTAATCCTAAGGTAGTTTAGACCTTTCACTCTCGCGGGCACGACGATCTTTCGTCGAACTCGCTTACCTTCTAACACACATCCGCACGATTCCCGCACTCCTTAGAGCTTTCACTGGTGACTCATCTACTTTCATTCCAAACCATTCAGCTCGACTAACTCTACACTAATCCAACTCTGATCCTAATACAACTTTTCCCCAAATTACTATTTGCAGACCAACCTATACTAAGTGATGTTCGTGATAGGATGTCCTTCAAATTTTCATCCGAATGACCTAGAATTATTACTGGAGTCCTATCATGACCTAAATGATTTAATTCCAGAATATTATATTTTTCTCAATTAATCTCCTATTTAAATAATTTCTTACAAATGCCAATTATTGCCAAGTTGATCATGAAGTATCTTAAATTATGATCCCACTGACCCAAGGAATTTTTCATAAGTTGTAGAATGGTAAAATAATACTGTCAGCCAAGTTTTATAATTTTCTCTTCAATTTTTTTCTATTTATCTCCAAAATAATTCAAAATTCACATATTGGATATTTTTCAAAGGAGGTATAAGGAATTCATTTCCAAAAATTCTAAGAAATTTCCAGAAAGCTCATAATGTTAAAAGAGTGCCACAAACAGAATTTCACTAATTTTCAAGTAACAATGGCTATAAACTTTTATTTCTAAATAATTTACCAAAATGCCATTATGAAGATTTAAAACTTTGTGGTTCATCCAAAAATGCTGAGAAAATTAATCAAGGCTATTTATACTCAGATATGTCATCAATAAATTTTTTCATAATTTTCTACTGAGTATTTGCAATAATTCTAAATTAAATGAAATAAGGGCAAAAATGTAATTTCCACATTCCTCTTATCAATATTCCTCAAACAGAGACATAAAATTCTTAGGAGTTAAACATGTCATGATATTATTCTTGACAAAATTTGGGGAAATAACTAAGTGACAAACCTAATTTCAACATTTATTCTTCAAAAGTCCTATTAATTCAATAATTCCAAATAATGGGATTTTTTTGATTCCAAAAATCCCATTATTTCAATGAGGGGTAAAACTCATCCTAATAAGCCACTGAAATTAATTACATGAATTTAGCAGGATCCAAATGGGCCAAATACTCAAAATTTCAAAAATTACTATTGGCACCCCAAGCCTAAGCATGTTCATCATTTGCATGTGGGATTACCCACCATACATTGGTCCAAACTTGATGAAATTTAAAACATATATTTATAATGTTCTGAAGGACAAGCCACCAAAATTTGGGACATTTTAGAGTTGAATTAACCCAAGAATCACCTAAACAAACCTAGGGGTAATTTGGTAATTTCACCATAATTTTAATTACAATAAATCCCAATTTTTGGGCAGGGCCTAAATATGCCCTATACCAGTTACTCCCCAAAATCGCAGCTCATTTGGGCCCCTGGATGGGCTTGGGCATCACTTTCAAATTTCTGCATTTTGCTATTTGCAGTCCAAAGCCATTTAATTTTTAGATCTTGCATGTGAGATATCTCAACATGCAGAGGGTTAAATTGTCTAATATTTCTACCATAGGTCTAATATACTACTAAGGGCAGGCCACCAACATTTGGGGCATGTTGGAGTTGATATGCTCCAAATATCAACAAAATTTAATTTATCATATTTGGACTAAAACTATAGCATTATATTCCCCAAAATTCCCATTTTTGGGGAGGGCCTAGATATTCCTAATTAAGCCATATGCCCAAAATTTCAGCCAATTTGGACTTAGGGTTTGGGCAGGGAACCCATTTTAGTTTCTGCCCTACTCTAGGACCAGCCCTAGGCAAATGGCTCTATAGGGCAGTACACTTAACCACAAATTATGTGTAACATGGCAAATTAAAGGTGACTCCAAGACCTACAAGTTTTATGTTGAGACGATTTTATGAAAATGGCTGTAAGGGCCCTAAACGTTGCATGCAAAGGTCTGTTAAAAAAAAGGGCATAAATTGACATTATTCATTCAATTAAATAATTCCTGGATAAATATATATGCATGGCACTAATCTTAAAGCAGATGAACGGCTCCTGCTTTTCTTCTCCAAACCGCCTGCATGCAGCCCGAGTTTTCTCGGGGCTTTTCCCGGCCGCCTCCGGCGGTGCCACCACCGGCGATCATCAGCTCCCCTCTCATGGTGGTGGGGGCAAGCTTCTGCCGGCGGCTAGGGCGGCCGGAGGTGGCGGCGCCACCTCACCCGAGAGCTCCAAATAAGCCATTAATGGCGGAAAAATAAGGTTGTGCTCGGGCTCATTCGATCCCGAACCCTAACCTAGGTATTCCTAAGATCTAAGCATGAAGAGAGAGGTGAGGGAGGACCTTCCCGGCGGCCTTGCGACGTGAGGAGCGGCGGGGAACCATGGCGGCGGCGGCGGCGCTTCTCCCTTGGTTTTCACGGCTAAGGCTCGGTTTATCTCTCTCTCTGCTGCTGCTCTCCTTGTTCTGGGAGAGATGAAACTGAAAGGAGAGAGGGGAAATGAGGAGATGAAGTATAGAGGTGGGTGGGTGATAATTCCTATGTGAGAGGTGGAGGGTTTGCCTTGTTTTTGTCACCATGCATGCATGGGTGGGCCCCACTCCATCCAACTCCTTCTCATGACTTCCAAGGGTCGGCCAGCCCATGTGGGGGCTGATGGCATGGGTCCAAGTGGCTTATTCCACTAAATACCCTTAAATATACCTTTTTCTCTCTCCTAAATTATTCTTTAATTTTGAGATTCTCTCTCTCTCTCTCTCCTAGTCACTAAGTTGGCTGGTAAATCTCATATTGGCAGCCCACATGTTTATTTCATCCACCAAAATATGGTTAGCCCAAGTGAGTTGGGCTTGAGCTTGAGTTAGCTCATTTGGGCTAGCTTGACCCAAACCTAGGCTAGGGTTGACTTAGGTCAATTTGGTCTTTGAGGTTGGCCCAAATGGGTCCTTGTTGACCCATTGGCCTCCTCTGAGGCCTAGGTAGGGTTGTATTGGCCCTTTAGAGGTCACTTGACCCTTAAGTAGGGTACCTTGACTACTTTAGGGCTAGAGTTGACTTTGGTCAACTTAGCCTTTTTGGTTGGCCCCAATGGATCCTTGGTGACCCGTTGGCCTCTCACTATGGTTATGAAGGTATATGTGGGGTCCACTTGGCTAAGGGAACTTCAATTGGCCCTTGTGTAGGCCAGTTTGACCCAATGTAGGCTAGGTTGACCCATTTAGGGTTAGAGTTGACTTTGGTCAACTTAGCCTCTTGGGTGGACCCCAATGGGTCCTAGGTGACCCATTGACCTCACTCTAGGGTTAGGTGGGCTTGGGTGGGGTCCACTTGGCTTGGGGATGGTCAATTGACCCTAAGTAGGTTGGTTTGACCCATTTAGGGTTAGGGTTGACTTGGGTCAACTTAACCCTTTTGACTGCCATCCATGGGTCCTTATTGATCTAATGGATCTTACCATGGTTTGATGAGAACATGGTGGGGTCTTGAAGTCTTGGTGATGCCCCATGGTTATCTTAAACAAAGGTTCAGGAATTTACTATTTGTAGACCATAGTGGTCTCACCCACATTCTTAGGTTTCCTTGGTCTTCTTGGGCTTCCTAGGGTTTGGTCATGACCTAGTCATGGCCAATAACCACACTTAGGGGTCTAGTTGGAAATGGGATGTTACAAATCCCAATAAACAAAACAAAGATTTCGTCCCCGAAATCCAGGTTAGGCCTACGGGGATTTCTACCGAAGAAAAGAAACTTGTAACATCCCATAAGAAGTGAAAGATTACATTTCGACGCCATGGTTGCTAAGCGGGGTTCAAAGGGAAAAACCTAAATATACGACCAATTCGCCCAATTGGCAAAGTCAAGATCCCAATAAACAAAAGATTAGCCCCTACTCTTCCTAGGGCAGCCTTACTAGTTTAAAAAAAAGAAAGTAAAATGAACATGTTGAGAGGTTGTGAGGTATACCTGACTAAATAGCTCTGGATACCTTTCCTACATCAGGTCCTGTGGCTCTCAAGTATGCTCCTCTCGTCCGTGGTTCCTCCACAGGACCTTGACTAGCGGGATCTTCTTGCGGCGCAAGACTCGTATCCCCTGGTCGTCGATCCGTATCGGCTCCAAATGTACAGATCGATCCGAGGCTACTGGCCCATCAGTGGCCGTAATCTGCAACTCCGGGCGTAGTAGAGCCCTCCTGAGTGAAGACACGTGAAAGACGTCATGCAAGCCGGCCAACTCCGGTGACAGCTCCAGCCGGTAAGCTAATGGGCCGATCCGCTCCAGGATCTTGAACGGACCCATGTACCTCGGGTTAAGCTTCTTCCGCCGACCACGTACTCGTGAAACCCCATGCATCGGCTGGATCTTCAAGAACACCCGATCCCCTGCCTGAAATTCCACTAGACAATGTCGAGCGTCATAATACTTCGCCTACCTGCTCTGCGCCTCCAGCATTCTATCCCGTATCAGTCGTACCTGCACCTCAGTATCCTCGATAAAGTCCGTGCCCACAATCTTTGGACCCTCGTCTTATATCCAAGATAACGGAGTCCTACATTTCCGCCCATACAACGCCTCATATGGAGCCATCTGTATACTAGACTGATGACTGTTATTGTACGAAAACTCCACTAGGGGCAAAATCCTCTCCCAGGGCTCTCCACGGTCCACAATACACAGTCTCAGCAGGCCCTCCAGTGTCCGGTTTGTGCGCTCTGTTTGCCCATCTGTCTGGGCTTGGAGGCAGCAACAGAATTGTCGCTGGAGCTTCGAAGGGTTTTCCGCCTATCCATGCCTCCAGGTTGCAATGGGATGATGTGAACAGCTCCGACCCGTCAGGTAGCCGTATCCGTAACATCTGGGCGGTGATCCTCTCCACGCCTCCTAACCCTTGGATAAAGGTCTCCGACACAAACGAGTGCGAAGCACCCGTGTCGAAGAGAGTGTGTGCGGGCTTGCCGCAAATGAAGACGATGCCTGAGATTGAATATTTGCTTAGAGTTCTATTTTCTAGTTTTACTGCCTAGTCTTTAATAATTCAAGTTCATGAAACTACTTTTCTAGGAGAAAAGAAGTTAAGTAAAAAAAAAGAAAAATTTTGGTCGTACATGTAATAACTTGCTCCGGGTTCCTGGGTTGAGCCAGGTCCAGTGCATAAATCTGCTGTCCTCCCGGCCTGCGATCTCTACCCTGATATCTGCGTCCTTGGCCACGTCCTCGGCCTCCAAAATGCTGAGTCGGTGGGGCAATCTGCGGTGCTGGTGGAGGCATCCCTCTCACGGGACAGTTTCTCTTGATGTGCCCCACCTAATGGCAGTGGTAACATTCCGACGGAGTGTAAGCCCCACCTCCCGGTCTCTGCACATCTCTCATCTGAATAGGCTGAGGGGCCATCGTCACCTGCCCCCTCGGCTCCTGCCTCACCTCCTGTCGAGGCCGATCCTCCACCTTCTGTACCTCTGGCGCACGACCTCGCCGCTGATCGTTTCGGGCTCCCCGGCTCTGATCCTCCGTTGGCCGTTTCCGGCCTCTGGTGGCGAGCCAATCTGCCTCTAACCCTTTTTTTTTGCCATCTCCAGAATACGAGTGATAGGCCCGTCCGAAACGAAAAGAAGTGCATCCCTCACGTCTTCCCGTAAACCTTTGTAGAACCTCTTGGTGTACGCTGCCTCCTCTAGCCGGTAGGAGTCTGCAAAACGGGCCAGATGGTTGAATTGTCGATGGTATTCCACCACCATCCTGGAACCTTGCTTCAACTGCAAGAAGCGGTCCTCCAGATCATCTCGGGCCGACTGCGGAACAAAGTGCTCCAACAGCATGAGCCTGAACTCCTCCCACGTAACCTCGGCAGCCTCCCTATCAGTAAAGGTAGTCTCTAGAACTGTCTTCAACCACCGCTTGGTATGGGACTCCAAGCAGGAAACAACCAGTGGCACCCTCTCCTCCTAAAGGCTCCGTATCCCTGTCAGCATCTCCTCCATGATGTCTAGCCATTTCTCTGTCCGAACTACCCCCTCTGTCCCCAAGTAGGACGGGGGAGAAAGTCCTCGAAAGATGCTGAGTCAGTTGGCTCCAGGAATAGGCTGCGGAGCCGGGGCCTGTTGGTTCCTAAAGGCTTCCAGGATAGCCGTCAGAGTCTGTCACATGCCAGACTGTAGGAATTGAGTGGGAACCGGCGGCGGTGGTGCAACTTCTGGAATCTGTGTAGGCAGTACTGGAGGTTGCATCACAAAATTTATCGTCAGAACTTTTTCAACCTTAACTAAAATGGACAATTATATATGTGATCCCCACATGGGCATACCACTGCTTCCGCTGCTTAGTTTGTCCCCAAACTAAACTCGCGCGGGGGTGACCCAGGGGTTGTGGACTGTTACTTTTGGATCGAGGTTTGCTCTGATACCACTTGTAAGACCCCCCCCTTTTTTTTCCTTTAAAACCCCGGGGTCTTAGGCCCAGAACCGCCGCTTTGCGGTGACACCTTCGCACCCGGGAAGGTCATCACTACAAGACGCCGATCCTGCCGGCCAAATCGATCGCAGCTGACGCAAAAGTAGTAGTACAAGAGAAGACAAGTCCACAGTATATCACATATATATATAAAAATCTCCACGAAGGGAGTGTCCATAGAATAGTAAAGTGTACAGAAATAAGAAGGGCTGAATCCCGGTACATCAATATCCTCACTACAGATCTCTCATGCGGAAGCAAAACAAAACAACTACTAGAAGTCAAAACTCACGGTCCCAGCTGGCTGTACTCCTGAGCTAGACTGCCCTATCTCCAATTGCACCGGTCTCCTGGGATGCTCCTCCATACTCGGCTCCACGATCCCCTAATATGATGTGGTTCGAAAACCATTAGTCTAAAAGACTAAGCCCTATCGTCCCCCACCCCTTCCCCATGCTCCTAGGCACCGAGCGGGGAGGAAGAAAGGAAAGGACGTGAAAGATGAGAGAAATCAAAAACAGGTGACAGGGGACCTAGCTAGCAATTTATAATCAGGTTATAATGAGTAAAGTAAGAAAGAAATATAACCTTCACTTATGTGAATACACATAAGCCAAGGGATCTTCTACAAGGCTCCCATCGTATAAAATGTCCCATACCACTTTATACGTTGGGGTGTCGGTTATCACAAGCAACATATAAATATTGAAATAACCTTAATTTATAAACTTGCCCACACAAGCATATAGACCAAGGGGTCGTTTTGCAGGGCCTAATGTATAAGCGTCACATACCACTTATACTTTAGGTGTCAGGATTAAATGAATCGATTATGCTATGACATGCAAGTGGGTATGATGGACATGCAAGTGCAACACACACACCCGACTCTGTGCACACAGACCTTTAGTTCCCACTTTTTGAGAGCTAGCATCACTCTCGGGTACCACCGCTGTGGCTACGGCAGCAGCGGAGCGGGCGTCTCCGCTTCTAGGCCGGTATGCACACTACCAAGCCTTAGACCCCTCTCATATGCCTCTGTACACGTCCAAGGTGCACTCTAGAGTCTTGCGTACGTACTTTGCTGACAACCCGTCAATCTTGTTGGGTCGGATGTGCGTTATCGGGGGTCGTCCTCCAGACCGCAGTGTAAAACAAACCACTGGCCCCGCTAACTCTCACAACCGCCTGGTGCACCGTACTGCCATCGGTGTGACGAACGGCCAGTACCTCATGCCCCGCCACTAGATTTATGCACATGCAAGTTTAGCGTATCAGAACCGAGCCAAAGCTCCCCGGACCATCCAGTCCGTCACAAGTATCAACCGAGCCAAAGCTCCCCGGACCATCCCGTCCGTCACAAGTATCAACCGAGCCAAAGCTCGCCGGACCGAAACGTCCGTCTCTTATTCCAAATCTCATCCCTTTGAACACCGCGGGATGGCGCCCCTTTGAACACCTCGGGACGACTTAACCATTTCCAATACTTGCCCAACTAGTGAGTGCAGTGTGAAACCCTATTTACTAAATTACTCTTTTGATTTGTTCTTTAAGGTTTACGTTAACCCAGGACTGCTCCCGGTATTCCCTGTGAAGGGCTCTCAAGGGGCACTAGGAACTGTGTTGGGATTACGCCCAGCGTTCCCTTTCGCAAGGTACTTATTAATATTATTGGTTGATTTCCTTTACACATTACCTTCTCATATTGCGATAGGCTAATCCTAAGGTAGTTTAGACCTTTCACTCTCGCGGGCACGACGATCTTTCGTCGAACTCGCTTACCTTCTAACACGCATCCGCACGATTCCCGCACTCCTTAGAGCTTTCACTGGTGACTCATCTACTTTCATTCCAAACCATTCAGCTCGACTAACTCTACACTAATCCAACTCTGATCCTAATACAACTTTTCCCCAAATTACTATTTGCAGACCAACCTATACTAAGTGATGTTCGTGATAGGATGTCCTTCAAATTTTCATCCGAATGACCTAGAATTATTACTGGAGTCCTATCATGACCTAAATGATTTAATTCCAGAATATTATATTTTTCTCAATTAATCTCCTATTTAAATAATTTCTTACAAATGCCAATTATTGCCAAGTTGATCATGAAGTATCTTAAATTATGATCCCACTGACCCAAGGAATTTTTCATAAGTTGTAGAATGGTAAAATAATACTGTCAGCCAAGTTTTATAATTTTCTCTTCAATTGTTTTCTATTTATCTCCTAAATAATTCAAAATTCACATATTGGATATTTTTCAAAGGAGGTGTAAGGAATTCATTTCAAAAAATTCTAAGAAATTTCCAGCAAGCTCATAATGTTAAAAGAGTGCCACAAACAGAATTTCACTAATTTTCAAGTAACAATTGCTATAAACTTTTATTTCTAAATAATTTACCAAAATGCCATTATGAAGATTTAAAACTTTGTGGTTCATCCAAAAATGCTGAGAAAATTAATCAATGCTATTTATACTCAGATATGTCATCAATAATTTTTTTCATAATTTTCTACTGAGTATTTGCAATAATTCTAAATTAAATGAAATAAGGGCAAAAATGTAATTTCCACATTCCTCTTATCAATATTCCTCAAACACAGACATAAAATTTTTAGGAGTTAAACATGTCATGATAGTATTCTTGACAAAATTTGGGGAAATAACTAAGTGACAAACCTAATTTCAACATTTATTCTTCAAAAGTCCTATTAATTCAATAATTCCAAATAATGGGATTTTTTTGATTCCAAAAATCCCATTATTTCAATGAGGGGTAAAACTCATCCTAATAGGCCACTGAAATTAATTACATGAATTTAGCAGGATCCAAATGGGCCTAATACTCAAAATTTCAAAAATTACTATTGGCACCCCAAGCCTAAGCATGTTCATCATTTGCATGTGGGATTACCCACCATACATTGGTCCAAACTTGATGAAATTTAAAACATATATTTATAATGTTCTGAAGGACAAGCCACCAAAATTTGGGGCATTTTAGAGTTGAATTAACCCAAGAATCACCTAAACAAACCTAGGGGTAATTTGGTAATTTCACCATAATTTTAATTACAATAAATCCCAATTTTTGGGCAGGGCCTAAATATGCCCTAAACCAGTTTCTCCCAAAATCTCAGGTCATTTGGGCCTCTGGATGGGCTTGGGCATCACTTTCAAATTTCTGCATTTTGCTATTTGCAGCCCAAGGCCATTTAATTTTTAGATCTTGCATGTGAGATATCTCAACATGCAGAGGGTTAAATTGTCTAATATTTCTACCATAGGTCTAATATACTACTAAGGGCAGTCCACCAACATTTGGGGCATGTTGGAGTTGATATGCTCCAAATATCAACAAAATTTAATTTATAATATTTGGACTAAAACTATTGCATTATATTCCCCAAAAATTCCCATTTTTGGGGAGGGCCTAGATATTCCTAATTAAGCCATATGCCCAACATTGCAGCCAATTTGGACTTAGGGTTTGGGCAGGGCACCCATTTTAGTTTCTGCCCTACTCTAGGACCAGCCCTAGGAAAATGGCTCTATAGGGCAGTACACTTAACCAACAATTATGTGTAATACGGCAAATTAAAGGTGACTCCAAGACCTACAAGTTTTATGTTGAGAAGATTTTATGAAAATGGCTGTAAGGGCCCTAAAAGTTGCATGCAAAGGTCTGTTAAAAAAAGGGCATAAATTGACACTATTCATTCAATTAAATAATTCCTGGATAAATATATATGCATGGCACTAATCTTAAAGCAGATGAACGGCTCCTGCTTTTCTTCTCCAAACCGCCTGCATGCAGCCCGAGTTTTCTCGGGGCTTTTCCCGGCCGCCTCCGGCAGTGCCACCACCGGCGATCATCAGCTCCCCTCTCATGGTGGTGGGGGCAAGCTTCTGCCGGCGGCTAGGGCGGCCGGAGGTGGCGGCGCCACCTCACCCGAGAGCTCCAAATAAGCCATTAATGGCGGAAAAATAAGGTTGTGCTCGGGCTCATTCGATCCCGAACCCTAACCTAGGTATTCCTAAGATCTAAGCATGAAGAGAGAGGTGAGGGAGAACCTTCCCGGCGGCCTTGCGACGTGAGGAGCGGCGGGGAACCATGGTGGCGGCGGCGGCGCTTCTCCCTTGGTTTTCACGGCTAAGGCTAGGTTTATCTCTCTCTCTGCTGCTGCTCTCCTTGTTCTGGGAGAGATGAAACTGAAAGGAGAGAGGGGAAATGAGGAGATGAAGTATAGAGGTGGGTGGGTGATAATTCCTATGTGAGAGGTGGAGGGTTTGCGTTGTTTTTGTCACCATGCATGCATGGGTGGGTCCCACTCCATCCAACTCCTTCTCATGACTTCCAAGGGTCGGCCAGCCCATGTGGGGGCTGATGGCATGGGTCCAAGTGGCTTATTCCACTAAATACCCTTAAATATACCTTTTTCTCTCTCCTAAATTATTCTTTAATTTTGAGATTCTCTCTCTCTCTCTCTCCTAATCACTAAGTTGGCTGGTAAATCTCATATTGGCAGCCCACATGTTTATTTCATCCACCAAAATATGGTTAGCCCAAATGAGTTGGGCTTGAGCTTGAGTTAGCCCATTTGGGCTAGCTTGACCCAAACCTAGGCTAGGGTTGACTTAGGTCAATTTGGTCTTTGAGGTTGGCCCAAATGGGTCCTTGGTGACCCATTGGCCTCCTCTGAGGCCTAGGTAGGGTTGTATTGGCCCTTTAGAGGTCACTTGACCCTTAAGTAGGGTACCTTGACTACTTTAGGGCTAGAGTTGACTTTGGTCAACTTAGCCTTTTTGGTTGGCCCCAATGGGTCCTTGGTGACCCGTTGGCCTCTCACTATGGTTATGAAGGTATGTGTGGGGTCCACTTGGCTAAGGGAACTTCAATTGGCCCTTGTGTAGGCCAGTTTGACCCAATGTAGGCTAGGTTGACCCATTTAGGGTTAGAGTTGACTTTGGTCAACTTAGCCTCTTGGGTGGACCCCAATGGGTCCTAGGTGACCCATTGACCTCACTCTAGGGTTAGGTGGGCTTGGGTGGGGTCCACTTGGCTTGGGGATGGTCAATTGACCCTAAGTAGGTTGGTTTGACCCATTTAGGGTTACGGTTGACTTGGGTCAACTTAACCCTTTTGACTGCCATCCATGGGTCCTTATTGATCTAATGGATCTTACCATGGTTTGATGAGAACATGGTGGGGTCTTGAAGTCTTGGTGATGCCCAATGGTTATCTTAAACAAAGGTTCAGGAATTTACTATTTGCAGACCATAGTGGTCTCACCCACATTCTTAGGTTTCCTTGGTCTTCTTGGGCTTCCTAGGGTTTGGTCATGACCTAGTCATGGCCAATAACCACACTTAGGGGTCTAGTTGGAAATGGGATATTACATGACTCTTGGCCAAGGATTTGCTTTTCTTCAAAGCTTGCAACACTACTCTATATTCATCAATCAAATGATGAATATCTCCTTCAGATTCAGATCCACTAACATCACTTGATGCTGATGTATCTGAATCTGACTCAGTACTTGAAATTGAACTAACAGAACAATTTTGTACCTGACTTGGTCCAGGCTGATCCTGGATTTTGTCTCCTTTTGATAAGGCCATTAGTCCCTAGCACTGATTGTCCTCATGCTCATATATAGAGTTCATTAACTGGATGAACTCATCTTACTCTTCTTCAGCAAACAGTCCAATATAAGCTTCAGCTTCTGAATCAGTTTCTGAAGAAGACATATCAGACAGACTTTTGTCCTTCTTAGCAACAAAGCACCTTTCCTTTTTGCCCTTGATTTGAGTCTTCTTCTTATCAGTTGACTCTTTCCTTTTCTCTGGACAGTCAGCAACAACATGTCCCTGTTTGTTACAACAATAATAAACTATCTTTGAAGATGTAGTTTTACTTGACTTGGGCTTTCTCCTGTCATACTTTGATGACTTCTGTGAAGTGGATGGCTTAGACCTCCAATGTTTCTTCTTTAGAAACTTCTGAAAATGTCTTGTGAAAGCTGCAAAGTCCTCATCACTCTTGAAAGTCCACCTAGTGTCAGCTATGTGCACCTATGGGGGGGGGGGAATAGGTGACGAGTAGCGCTTTTGCGGAATTTACGAGAGTACCTGCACAATAAAAATAAAAAGCACAGCACACAGAAAACACATCAAATTTATAGTGGTTCCCCGACTTGGGTACATCCACTTTCCCCCTTCGACGTATCTCCCCAACAAGGGACGACTCGGTCACTTCTCCAACGGGATTGAAATCCAATCCCTGCACTAACGGAAGGAGCCCTTCCACACGTGAGAGTCAATACTCCCACAAAACGGGTTGCACCCAACCCTTACAACACGGAACAAAAGTTCCCTTACAACGAAATTAAATATAGAGTGTACACGTGATACAAACTTCTTTTGGAGACTACGGTGTTCCTCTTTGTTCGACGACGTGTTCTTGAAGTCGATGAAGAGTCTACGACCTTGATCTCACTTGGAGAGGATCTCCCCGGAATCGGCGGCGGCACACGAGCGGCGGCTAGCTTCGGGATCGGCGGCTACGATGAAGAGCGGCTGCTGAACTTGGAGATCCAAACTTCGTAGCAAAGCAAACTAGGTCTACCAACGGTCACTCTACGATCGGTCGTCTCGATCGATTCGGACGGGGGAGTTTTTCCCGGTCAACAAATCGAGAGACAAGAGATCTCTGGATAGACACGTGAGACGCAAGCTTTGCTAAGCTTCTGTCGCCGGAGATCGGAAGGAAGAACGATCAGCGGCGGCGACGTACTTGCCCGAGCGCGACGGCGGCGGCGGAGATGAGTCGCGGTTTTAGGGTTTCGTTGCGGCTCGGTTTCTGTTTCTTTTTCTCCGTGATTTTTACTGTTCAAAATACTGGAGTATATATACTGTAGATGCTTTCCAATATGACCGTTTGTGGGACCCACACTTGAAATCCCTAAGTCCGGTTCAAGCTAGTCTGAAGGCAGAATCCGGTTCAGGAAATTCTAGAGAAAACGCGAAGGAAAAATCGGCGAGAATCGCATACGATTATCGACGAATCGGCGAGAATCACCAAGTGATTCTCGACGATTCGTCGAGAATCGTCAGTGATTCTCGCCGAATCACTTATTGATTCTCAACGAATTTCACTTGGTATACATGAGCTTCTTGGCCACTGGTTCGGTGAGAATCACTAGTGATTCTCGCCGAATCTTACTTGGCACCATTTAGAGGTGGCCAGAAGGAGTCGGCGAGAATCACTAATGATTCTCATCGATTCGGCGAGAATCACTAGTGATTCTCGCCGAATCGGCGAGAATCACTTGGTGATTCTCGTCGAATTTGCCTTGGACGAATTTTCGTCTTCCACCCAGGAGCTGCTCCTTGATCGTCCATGCTCCTTGTCTTCTCTTGCATATGAACGGCCCTGTACTTGAAAGTAAGTGCACTCCAATATAGAGAGTACACATAGGCCAACACACTGATATGCTCAACGAGGGATTACGTCGTGCAGACCCGTGTATATTGACCAACTGCACCCTGACATTGGTGTGCACTTAGCGTGGAGGAACTGCAAGCACAACTTGAGATGTTTCATCAAATACATTGTGAATTCATCTTAGCTTGACAGGTGGCTTCCTCAAATCTAGGTAATCGTGAGTACAATACCCAACAATCTCCCCCTATTTGACGAAGCCAAAACCCTACTAGCTAAGATGAATAACACTTATCAAATAATAATCATAGCATTCAGAAATTAAACATGCAGCACAAGAGAATATATGCAATCAGATCAGGACTTGAGTCATTCACAAATTCAAATATGTATATCAAGAGAAATATATTCACATATAATCCAGAATTGTTTATATGACAATAATAATCATTAAATATTCTTAAGACATAGTGACAAGTTATAAAGTGTTGACTATTTGTCCTTAGCTACGTCACCCTTAAGATTTTGAGCCAAGTACTTCTTGCTTTGCCTCTCCATGTATTCTTTGGGCTTCGGGTAGTACCTAGGAGGAGCAACTTTATCTGGATCCTTGTTGTTTCGGAAAAAGATGTTGCGTTTCGCTTCAAATGCTTTGTGCGTTTCCCATTCATACTGGCTATATGCTTCATTTCGATTGATCTCTCCTCTTTCTTGCAGCCGGAAGGTGTCTAAGATGATGTTCCTTGAAACTGGACTCCACCTTTCGTTTCGTACATCCTCCTCACTCATTCTGATTCGCTTCTCAGCTAGAGTCTCCTTGGAGGTCCCTTCCTGAACTTTTCTCTTTCCCCTGGCTTTTGCTAAGGCCTCTTGGTCAAACATGGTGCTCAGTTTAGCTTTGGAGAGAGCCCTAGCATCAGCTTCATGTGTGGGAATATCTGCAGCAGCACTTGCACTTACATCCTCAGCAACACTTACTTCCTCAGCAGCCTTAGATGTCTCAGGGACATGAATACCGGCAGGGTTGTCAGGCAGAACGACGCCTAACGTACCTAGCGCCTGTTGAAGCATCCACCAGCAGCTCTCATAGACATATTTGCTTGATTGTGCGAAGTTTGTGTCCATGCTTTCTTGAAGCTCGGCCAACTTAGCGATATACTCTTTCTCCCCCTTTTTGGCTTCGTCAGCTATGCAGTTGGCATATGAGTGCAGGGAGTCATCAATATGCTTCGTTGTCTTGGTGAATTCAGTGATCAGGGCCTGCTGATTGGCATTTAAAGTGACCATATTACCATCAAACAGCTGAATGTTGTTGTCTACAACATGTGCGTTCTGATTTACGACAGCCAGGGTATCAGTATTCTTTTTCAAACCGGCCATTAAGAGTGTGACAGCTTCGCCGGCCGCGGTGTACTTCTCCTTAAATTTCTTCTCCATCATGTCCAGCTTATGGTTGATTTCCACCATATTCTTGAGCATCAGATTTTCAGAAGTCTTAATCCTTTTCAGCAGAGTTTTCTGAGCTGTATCAAAAGAGTCTTTAAGCTCATTTACGATGCCCTGAATGATGTGTACAGTGTGAGTGGCTAGGTCATCGCATAACGGAATAGCCGAAGGCACTTGTGGACCTTGCATTTCAGCAGACGTGTCGGTAGAGCTGGATACAATCACATGCTCTAAAGGAGGAATGTTGGCTGCCTCTGTAGATTTATCTAACTCCCCCTCCACTGGTGCAGACCTGTCAGATGGAGGTTCAATAGTATCCGGAGTCTCAAGTACTTCATGTCCCTCATTTTCATCGTCCTCTCCGTCCTCATCCAAGAAGTCATCTATGTCAGCAGCTTCTTCCAATTCCCGATCAGCAGTTTCCAGTGCTTCAGCTTCGGTTCCTTGACTGTTTCTGTTCAAGACCTCCTCATCCTCTAGCTCAGGTTCACTTACTTCATGAATTTCGCCCACCGCATCCCTGGCCACCTGGGCGATTTCAGAAACTGCATCTGTATGAGGGGGTAGAGTCTCCCCCTCGATTCCTGCAGTCAGGGTATCAGGAATTTCACGGGGGGAGGCTGCTGGAGATACTTCCTCTAGATCTTCCACAGCAGGCTGCCCGATACGCCTCTCCCATCGATCAAACACAGTAGCATCCATCTTTTTCAAGTAGTGGAGAGGGACTCCTTTGCTCATGTCGAACTTGTCTCCGTTGAGCTGGTTGAGATATAGACTTATGATGCGGCCGAAACTAGAAGTGCCCAGAGTGTCCTTGATCTTCTGGAACAGCAACTCCCCCCAGTTGAACCTCTTGCGGCAGACAACAGCTATGAGGATTTTGAACATATCTCCTGAGATATGATCATGCGAGCCTGGTTTGCAGATGAGCACTTTTCCAATGACGTCAGATAGGAGCTTCCCTTCTTCATTCATCTCTTTTCTCTTTATTGATCGAGTGCCTCTTGGAAGACCGCAGAACAAGAGAGTTCTGGCTTTGTCCGCGTCCTCCAGATAGTCGTCCTGCTCCGAACTAGAAAGCTGCAGGTAGCGACTTAGCTTGCTGGCAGACATCTTTACTTTTGTCCCAGCCACCTTGCTCTTGATTACGGAGTCTCTATCTCGGAGCCTGGCCGTAGAGAAGAATTCCAGCACCTCTTTGTCCAGAATTTGCAAGGGTGCTCCAGGACGAAGGTTAGCCAGCCTCTTCCAGCATTAGAATGATATTGCGGAATTCGTCCGAGGCATGAGAAAATCCAGTGCGAACCAGCTCGCAGCCAGAGACCAACCCTGCAGTCATCCTTGGAGCCATTGTAGACCTAGAGAGAAGCCCTACTCAAAACGTTAATGAACTTTCAAAAAGAAAACTTCATTAGTGGATGCTTCGGGTAAGGGGATACCTAGAGGTGAAGTCGGTGAGGTGGTTTGAGCGGAGAAAAATCGTGACTTGGGAAGATCGACGGTGCGAGCTTCGGCGTAAGTCGTCGGGAGTCTTTCGAGGAGAACTTTGCGAGACCCTTGCGGGAGCTAAGGAGGAGACTTCACGAGCTGCGGGTTTCGGCGAGTCGGAGGGGGAGCTCCTGCGGGTTGCGGCGAATCGGCGGAAGAGCTTGGGAGAGCGCTTGCGGGTCGGCGGGAGAGTTCTTGCGGGAGAAGTCTTGCAGGTGTCGTGAATAAGGCGAATGGGCAGAGTGACTCGTTCGGCGGGGTTTATCTAGATCGTCGGGATTCGGGGTGAATGCCAAGGGTCGGCGAGCTCTTTCGGCGGGACTCCTAGTATATACAGTGAAAGTGAGGTCTTTCTTTACCAATTGTAATTTAAGGGTTTTCTTTACTAGGAATTGAAACATTTTCAAATTCTTCGGATGTCAAATTAACATAAGAGTAATAAATACATGTTTATTGTAACGACAATCTATTCGGATTTGAGCGGAACTTCTCCAGACACATCTTGATGTCAATTGTGATTTGTCGAAATTTACAATGACATATCTTTGTTAACCTTTTATTGATGTGTAATGGTTTGCATGCATAGAGTTAATCTCTCCGTAAGGTGCACACATACATGATAAGCATAAGTATACGTATACACAAGGATAGAAATATATATATATATTTATTTATTTTGAATGAGGGTGCATCACGACACAAGTCCTTGAACTGATCAAAATTACCTGGGATTTTGAGAGTTATCGTTTTAGTTCCACAGGTAGAACACATTAGAGGCTCAAGGTGAATATGCTCAAATAGGTAGCACATCCGTTATTGCAGACGCTTGTTCCACGTTAGCCTTGAGCCACCTACTGTCCAGTCCCCATCTTATTCACGGATTCCTGGACTGCCCTGCAAGACAGAATTACTTTACCTTAGGAACCCAAATCATATTGGGTCCTAGGTTTCTATTAGCATAAGCACGCAACTGCCTTTCTTCAGAAAACCTGTCTGGAAGACTACTTCTGTCCCTAGAATGTGGATAAGCCCTTGCTGTGGGCACAGAGGGGTTGTGCCAACAGTCAATGGCAAAGTGCCCCACTTTGCCGCAGCACCAACAAGGGTGAATGTTGTATCGCCGTTTTCGACCTGATCTAGTGACTGACGTAGTCACGGTCCTAGGTCTAAACGGGATAGGGCATGTTCTTGTCACACAAATTCCTCTTCCATCGTGACACGTGGAAGGGTGGAACGAATACATGTTGTGAGCGTTATGAGTCCGAGAAGGTGGTGCCAATCTTTCAGGCATCTCCCTTGCTGAGGCCCCATGAAGCCTGACATCATGACCTCTATCCTCCCTATCCCGTATCCTCGAATGGTGAGAAGTCTTCTGTGAGCTGGGACATGCAGATCCACACTGTGTTGTGGCAGTGGCCGTGAATACAAAGGGCTCAGAATGAGCCTTAGGTATTTCCTCATGGGTGGCCATGACGCCCCTTGCACTATGGACGTTTCCACATGGGGACAAATCACCCTTGCAGTGACCACGATTACTCCTGTGGTCATACCTGAAGGCATGATGAGTACCCTTCCTGCTTGGAGTGGGGGGTCGGAACACCGTTTCCCCATTTCTCCATCCCTTAATAATCCGGGAGATCCACCCGGTTTCTTGCTTTCTCTTTATAGCATCAACTTTGGAAAAGTTTGATACTATACGTTTCTCATTATCTAGACTATTCTCTAGAGCTGAGATCTTAGAGTCCTTGACCTTGTTGGACGTCAATTGGAGAACCAACAAGATCTTCAGTCGAGCAATCTCTCGAGCTTGCTCCTCAGCAAGTAGATTGCTTTCCTGAAGTGCTCTCTTCAGGGAATCAGTATTTTCTGGAGGATAGCAGTTTCTGTCTTTAGAAAAGTCAAAAGATATGGAGCAGGGTAAAGATGTTACCTGCTCATCTGAGTTATTGTCATTAGAATCAGTGACCATTGTTTCGTCCTCGTCAGAGCTGCTTTCCTCACTGGTCTCGTCAGTCTCTGACACGGACACGGGAGCTCTGATGCAATCCGAGGGATCCTTGCATTCATCTTCAGAAGTGATGACCCACACATACGCTTCATCCTCTGATTGACAGCATATTTCAGCTTTCACTGACCCCCCCATCAGCTCTGAGATCATCATCCACAGAGATTTAGCCGTTCGACATTTTTCCAATCTAGAGCGAGAGGCTCCGGACCAGACATCCATGATAATTTGTCGAATCCTCTCGTCCAAGTGAAATAGAGATAGTGCGTCTCAGACATCTCAGCAACGTCCATGGCACTAGGATCCCAGAGTCGGAGGTCTTCATGGGGATAAACGGACCCTCTTCCAGGATGAAGGATGCTCGAGGGTCGATAGCGTCAAGGTGAAAGGATACTCTCATTCTCCAGATGGGATAATAATCCTTTGTTCATGCAGGGAGTTTGAGTGGCGGAATCTCATAATCCAGATCCATGCTTCTGACACTGGTGGCAGGATTCTACTCAAGGTGTTAACCTTTTTGATGAGTAACCTCGCTTTGATACCACTTGAAAGTCCACCTAGTGTCAGCTATGTGCACCTATGGGGGGGGGGAATAGGTGACGAGTAGCGCTTTTGCGGAATTTGCGAGAGTACCTGCACAATAAAAATAAAAAGCACAGCACACAGAAAACACAGCAAATTTATAGTGGTTCCCCGACTTGGGTACATCCACTTTCCCCCTTCGACCTATCTCCCCAACAAGGGACGACTCGGTCACTTCTCCAACGGGATTGAAATCCAATCCCTGCACTAATGGAAGGAGCCCTTCCACACGTGAGAGTCAATAATCCCACAAAACGGGTTGCACCCAACCCTTACAACACGGAACAAAAGTTCCCTTACAACGAAATTAAATATAGAGTGTACACGTGATACAAACTTCTTTTGGAGACTACGGTGTTCCTCTTTGTTCGACGACGTGTTCTTGAAGTCGATGAAGAGTCTACGACCTTGGTCTCACTTGGAGAGGATCTCCCCGGAATCGGCGGCGGCACACGAGCGGAGGCTAGCTTCGGGATCGGCGGCTACGATGAAGAGCGGCTGCTGAACTTGGAGATCCAAACTTCGTAGCAAAGCAAACTAGGTCTACCAACGGTCACTCTAGGATCGGTCGTCTCGATCGATTCAGACGGGGGAGTTTTTCCGGTCAACAAATCGAGAGACAAGAGATCTCTGGATAGACACGTGAGACGCAAGCTTTGCTAAGCTTCTGTCGCCGGAGATCGGAAGGAAGAACGATCAACGGCGGCGACGTACTTGCCCGAGCACGACGGCGGCGGCGGAGATGAGTCGCGGTTTTAGGGTTTCGTTGCGGCTCGGTTTCTGTTTCTTTTTCTCCGTGATTTTTACTGTTCAAAATACTGGAGTATATATACTGTAGATGCTTTCCAATATGACCGTTTGTGGGACCCACACTTGAAATCCCTAAGTCCGGTTCAAGCTAGTCTGAAGGCAGAATCCGGTTCAGGAAATTCCAGAGAAAACGCCAAGGAAAAATCGGCGAGAATCGCATACGATTCTCGACGAATCGGCGAGAATCACCAAGTGATTCTCGACGATTCGTCGAGAATCGTCAGTGATTCTCGCCGAATCACTTATTGATTCTCAACGAATTTCACTTGGTATACATGAGCTCCTTGGCCACTGGTTCGGCGAGAATCACTAGTGATTCTCGCCGAATCTTACTTGGCACCATTTAGAGGTGGCCAGAAGGAGTCGGCGAGAATCACTAATGATTCTCGTCGATTCGGCGAGAATCACTAGTGATTCTCGCCGAATCGGCGAGAATCACTAGTGATTCTCGTCGAATTTGCCTTGGACGAATTTTCGTCTTCCACCCAGGAGCTGCTCCTTGATCCTCCATGCTCCTTGTCTTCTCTTGCATATGAACGGCCCTGTACTTGAAAGTAAGTGCACTCCAATAGAGAGAGTACACATAGGCCAACACACTGATCTGCTCAACGAGGGATTACGTCGTGCAGACCCGTGTATATTGACCTACTGCACCCTGACATTGGTGTGCACTTAGCGTGGAGGAACTGCAAGCACAACTTGAGATGTTTCATCAAATACATTGTGAATTCATCTTAGCTTGACAGGTGGCTTCCTCAAATCTAGGTAATCGTGAGTACAATACCCAACAACTCTCACTGCTTTTAGAATTCCTGCTTTCTGACTCATCTGACCCAGTCTCAGCAACTTTTGGAGGTGGAGATGGAGACTTACTTTTATATTTCCTATTGGCTTCTGTCTTGAAAGCCACAACTCTTTCTTTGTGCTCAACTCTGGTAGTCTTCTCCTCCTCCTTCCTTACCATTAACTGCATCTCATATGATAACAGTTTTCCAAACAATGTTGGAGGAGGAATGTCTGCTAATTTTTCCATTTCCCTTATGGCACAAATCTTAGTATCCTAGTCTTTAGTTAGGGATCTCAAGAACTTATCATTCAGCTCATAATTGCTGAATTCTCTTCCATAGGACATTAACTCGTTAACTATCCTATAGAATTTCTTGTAGCACTCAGTTATGCTATCAGACCTTCCTTGTCTGAAGCTCTCATACTCTTGATTTAACAAAGACTTCCTGTCTTGTCTTACCTCTTCTGAACCTTCCATATTGACTATCAGTGTATCCCACATCTCTTTAGAAGTTTTACGATGAATCAAATTACGAAATGTGGCATCATCTATTGGACTTACAATGATATTCTGAGCCCTCTTGTCCATAGTGGCCAGAATAATCTCATCTTTGGTCATTTCAGAATAGTCTTTTGGAGTTCTCTGGTTTGCATCCAGAACTGATACTTTCATAGGCACATATGACCCTTCTTTGACTGTGATATAGATTCTAGGGTCAGAGGCTTCCATAAATAGTCTAACCCTTTCTTTCCAAATGCCAAAGATCTCCTTTCTGCAAATTGGCAACTTCATGGATCCTAGCTCTTTGTGATTCTCAGTTGAACCCATTTTCTTGATTCTTGATTATGCTGAATCTGCCTATAGGAACTTTACTCAGACTGTTATGTCCTTTTTGAGTAACCTGTCTCTGATACCACTTGAAAGAAATTGTAGTTAATCACCTGGAGGGGGGGTGAATAGGTGACTATAATCTTTTTAAACGTTTAGGCAGAATCACAGAATTATAAGCAATTCTTCACAGCAATACAACACAACAATCACAGAATAAAGCACACACAGAGAACACACAGATTTTATAATGGTTCCCCAAGGTCTGGGTATATCCACTTTCCCCCTTCGCCTATCTAGTAGTGTACTAGATTCGGCCAAACTTCTCCACTATTCCTCAGATCCTCAGATCTTACACTCAGAACCCCAAATAGGTTCCTACCGCTCAGAATGATACCACTCTTACAACTCAGACTCAAAAACCCTACCACTCAGTCTTCACAAAGACCTACACTCAGCCTTCAACAAGGCCTACACTCAGCCTACAACAGGCCTACACTCAGAGAGATGAATCTCCTACACTCAGGCACACAAGCCCTACCACTCAGCCTTTATAATTTCAGGCTTACAACTCAGATCCCTAAGGATCCTACAAGAAATTAAAATTACAAAGTATATACCCACAACTCAGAATGAGAGAGAAGAGTTGGCAGGTTTCTTGATGAGTTCTTGGAAGAACTTTGCTGAGATCAACCTCCCTTGGCTTTCTTCAAAGCTTCTTGAATTAGAACACAGTAGGGTTGAAACTCTATGCAGATGATCTTCAATCACTGCTGACTTAAGAATCAGATCTCAATCTGAAACTCTCTTCACAGCCTGGTTCAACAGCTATCTTCTTAGAAGGAGCTCTCTCTCTCCAACTTCTTAGATCTTCTGATCACTTCAACTGATTGATGCAAAATCTTCTACTGATTGTTTTTCTGTTGAAGGTATAAGCCTTTATATAGGATTTGTTCATGGTGACCGGCTGATCCGGTTTCTAACCAACTTCTGACAGCTCTGACAGTTTAAGTAGACCGGCTGGGATGGCAGCTGTCAAGTCATCCAGTCACTTCTTGAATTTTCTGTAACTGTCTGAAAGTGTCGAGACAGTCAGTCTTTAAGTGTCGACACTGATAGACTAAGTGTCGACACAAGTAGACTAAGTGTCGACACTAGCCTTCATGGTGTCGACACAACTCCTTGTGTTGTGGAAATTACTTCTCGACACAGCTTCTTCAACATGTGTCGACACTGATCCTGTGTGTCGACACAATTCCTTCTTCTTTGATACTTAGTTTATTTCTTGTAAGTGTCGACACAACTCCTTTATGTCGACACATCTTCTTGTGTTGATACTTGCTAAGTATCGACACATCTCCTTGGTGTAGACACATGCCTTCTGTGTGGATACTTTTGCTGAGTGTCGACACATCTCCTTTGTGTTGACACATTCTTCATGTGTTGAGACTTTGGCTGAGTGTCGACACATTTCCTTTGTGTCGATACTTGTACTTAGACTTTATTGACATTATGCTGAGTGTCGACACAGCCTCCTAGTGTCGACACTTGTACTTGAACTTTGTTGATGTTTTGCTGAGTGTCGACACAGCCTCTTAGTGTCGACACTTTTGATGTCGACAAAGTTCCTCTGGGTGTCGACACTGCTTTTAAGTGTCGACACAGCTTCTCTGGACATTTCTTCATTGTGTGTCGACACAGCCTGTATGTGTCGACACTTTCCTTCTGGTGTCGACTCTACATTCCTGGTGTCGACACAATTACTCCAAGTGTCGACACAGCTTCTCTGGGTGTCGACACAAGCCTTCTTAAGTATCGACACATTTCTTCTAGGTGTCGACACATGGACTTAGAAACTTTTAAGCTTTCCCTGCAATTACTTAACCTGCACAAGGTAACTCAAAATACATCAAATACACCATGATGTATATCATTGAGTAGGTTGAGGCTTCTTCAAATCAGGTACATTTTTTCAATGTACCCAACACCTTTCAAGCCCGTAAAAGTCATCTCACGACTTGATACCAACTTGACTTCCTTGCGACTGCAATCAATATAGGGTTGCTGCTCCGAGAGCCAGTACATGCCAAATATAACGTCGAACTCCACCAACAGTAGTAACGACGCTTGCAGATCGAACTCTTGATTCCCAATGCGAATCTTAACACCGCAGATTTTATCCGCGCGTATCGAACACCCATTCGGTAACAAAACATCCAACTTGTCTTTCGCCATCACAGAAGGTACTTCGATGTGCGATATGAATCCATCGGACAAGAAGGAATGTGAAGCTCCCGTATCAAAGATTCCTCTCACCGGAAACTCACAAATCAAAACAAATCCTAAACAAGCTGTGGTAAGGTAACATACACATAACAAGTATTTAAAGAAACTTAACTTTCTACAAATTAAGCCATACCTGTCACCACATCTGCTTGTTTGATGGCCTCCTGTTGGCCAAGATTATAAACCCTTGGTTGAGCAGGAGCATAATGGGACGCGGTTGACTCCACCGCCTTGCCTTTCTCTTCATAAGTTGCTCCCGCTTTCTCTCGGACTTGGAACGTCCGCTCCAATAATCACGGGCAAAGTGCCCCGGCTTCCCACAAGTAAAACATGCACCAGGGGTCCGACCCGTAGTCGCCCCAGAAGCACCGGAAGAAGGATCTGGACCCGAAGTCCTAGCCTTATTAAAGAATTTATGGTACCCGGACTTTGAGATAGTCGGCATCTTGAACTCAGATTTCTTATCACCATAGCTTTTCTTTGCTTGAACATTCTTCATGTCCTTCTCCAAGGACCAGACCATATTGACCATGGTTAAGAAATCCTGCGTCATCAACCCCGAGAGTAGTAGCCTCAAGTTATCTCTTAGAACTTCGTAGAAACGGTTGGTATTATGCTCCACATCCGCGATGGTGGAGCTAGCATACCGACCCAACCTAGTAAACTCGTGGAGATACTCATCCACGCTACTCTCTCCTTGTACCAACCTCTTGAACTCATTCTCCAAAGCTATCCTCTAAGTCGAAGGGAGGTACCTAGCCAAGAACATTCTCGAGAACTCCTCCATCGAGACATCTGTAAGTTGCCTTCCTCCCAATAGATGCAGCTCCGAACCCTCCCACCACAGCCTAGCATCTCCATCCAACGGGAACGTAGCTATAGTGGTCATCTGCCACTCCTCCGTCTCCATCGCTGTCAAGACTCTCTTCACACGGGATAGCCAGTCTTCAGCTTGAGATGGGGTTCCCAACCCCGAGAATACCGGAGGATTAAAGCTCATGACATGTTTGAGCTGTCTCTCGGTTGCCCTCCTTAGCACCAACGGCTCCACTACTACCTGCTCCACTCTTCTAGGCTCACCCTCTGGAAGAGGTACCTGCTCCATCGCAGGAGCGGGCTACTGCATTTGCCTTGAAGGCTACGCATTGATCATGGCAAACACTACTTCGGCCACCAATCGTATGATCTCAGCCGATGGAGGTTTTGCTGGAACATCATTTGGTGCACTACTAGCCTCAGAAACTCGGCGTTCCGACGGCCCAGCACCGCTTCTGGTCACCTATAGTGGTACAAGACACCGTTAAGCGACCAAACAAAATTGCAAAACGCAATTATAATAACGCGCAGGTTCCTCAAACACGTTTATTTTTCATTCCTAAGAGGACATTAATGGGATCTTTTGCTGTTATAATGATGACGCACACACATGTGCTCACCACCCCTTAAAAGAATTCGTCCACGAATTCATTTTAAGTCTGACCGAAACCAGTAGTCTGATACCAAATTGTAACACCCCATATTCGTCGTATAGCATATAGCAGTAGGTCCGGTCGGGGCCCGACATAATATACCACAGACAGACCGGGTGGTTACTCAATGGAAACCATCCAACCAATCCAACGTCCTACACAGAGCATTCTAGCGTAAGCAATTAAAATTGTTGCATTAATAAAGAACCAAACACTAGCATGAATGTCCACTAATACGCCAAAAGGAATGAAGTACAAATACACAAGTGCATGCCTTATGGCCTTACAGTTGTTTTCCCTCAAATTAGATGTTTTCAGACCTCGGCATGCAGGCCGACCATACATGAATAAAAGAAAACACTCAAAATCAGGCCTTTGAGGGCCGGCTAAGCAACTTGGGCTTTAGCTCGCTATTTACCGCTTGGCTCCGTAGTACCTGCAAGCACAATCCACCGCAACAGTGGCAAACCAAAACAACGGTCAGCAATGCTGACCAAATTATAACGATCACGCCGCCAATTCGGGGCAGCGATGCTCCTTCCCTGCAGTTTATTAGCATAACCAAGCAGTATATATATACATTGCATCACATGCATTGGCACGCACGGACACAAGCCCCGTTCACTCAGGGCACATTCTCGGTGAACCGGTCAATGTCATGTCAATTTAAGCCATAGACACCCCGGTCTCACCACCGCAACTTTGACGGCCAAACAATGAGCAATTTCTCATCCTGGCATGGGTCACGTCAATTTAAGCCATAGACCGCCGAAGACCCTCATCTATGCCAACGGCTTACACTACAACCGTGTTCTACATGACATGTACAATTTGGACCGAACACGGCCTAGCACAGGCCCGTGTCCAGGGCCGTGTCCCCCATTCACCATCAAAATCGACGCACCTGGAATAACACACAGGCATCAGACATGCCCGTGTTCTACATGACACACCCGTGTTCCAACTGACAGGGCCATGTGGTCGGCCGTGTGCCCCCATCGATTTATCCCGAAAATAACTCGAGAACAACACGGGTTCCTGGACACGCCCGTGTCCTAACCCGTGTCCACTCGAACACGCCTGGGCTCCAGGCCGTTCTCACGATCTCGACACTTCGTCGAGCAAAGTTCGTCGACTGCCTGACACAGCCTTGGACACGCCCGTGTCCTAGGCCGTCTGCCTTGTATCGACACATCATCGAGCGAAAATCGTCGACTTCGCTGGACGATCGTCGATACGGGCTCGACACACCCTGAGACATGCCCGTATCTCAGGTCGTGTGCCCTGTCTCGACACTTCATCGAGCGAAATTTGTCGGCACCCCGGGCCGATCGTCGACACGGGCCCGACACGCCCTGAGACACGCCCGTGTCTCAGGCCGTATTCTCTGCTCGACGATCGTCGACTCCAAAATCGTCGACCTCTCGACCAAATCGTCGACTCCAGCCTGACACGCCCTCGGACACGCCCTGTGTCCCAGGCCGTGTGCCTACTGCCAGATTCCAAATCTGGCCCAAAACATCCCCCGTCGCTCTTTTGAGTTTCGGGGCGTTACAACTCTCCCCCTCATAAAAGAATTTCGTCCACGAAATTATATATAAAGGAAATACATGTACAAAATTAAATTGTACCTGAGCGGAAAAACTCCGGATACTCGTCAAGCATAGTCTGCTCTCGATCCCAAGAGGGCTCCTCAAGACCGCAATTGTCCCAACGGACCTTGACCATCCTGATCTCTTTATTGCGTAGCCGCTTGACATTCTAGTCCTCAATCCGCACAGGCTTGATTTTCGTCGTCAACCCACTATCCACCGGCACTTGATCAACCGCGATCCACTTGTGATGGCTCTTGCAACGCCATCCGAAGCACCGAAATATGGAATACATCATGCAAACCACTTAGCTCCACTGAGAGCTTCAACCGATAGGCTGCTTCACCAACCCGCTCCAAAACCTCAAACGGCCCAAGGTACCTCGGGCTTAGCTTTTTCAATCGCCGCACCCGCAAGACACCCTTGAACGGCTTGATCTTTAAGTACACATAGTCGCCCACAGCGAACTCCACGTTCCTGTGCTTGGCATTATAGTACTTCGCTTGCCGGTCCTGAGCGATAAGCAACCTCTCCCGAATGGTTCTCACCAAAGAAGTAGCATCCTCCACTTCTAATCGCATATACAACTTTGACTCACCTGTTTCTAGCCAAGACAACGGCGTGCGACATTTTCTACCATATAGGGCCTCGAAGGGCGCCATTTGAATACTGGCTTGGTAGCTATTGTTGTACGCGAACTCCACCAAGTAAAGATGGTCTTCCCATTGCTTTCCAAAATCCAAGACACACATGCGAAGCATGTCTTCCATAGTTCTATTGACCCTCTCGGTCTGCCCATCTGTTTATGGATGGAAGGCTGTGCTGAATTTTAGATTTGTTCCCAACATTTGCTGCACAAGCCTCCAATCATTGGACGTGAACCGCCCATCTCGGTCACTCACGATGCTGCGGGGCACACCGTTAAGCCATACAATGTTATCCACATACAGTTTTGCCAACTTCTCCACCGGATCATCCTTCCTATGCGGAATGAAATGCGACACCTTCGATAACCGATCCACGACCACCCAAATGGACGTCGTTCCCATTTTGCTACCTTGGCAAACCGTGCTCAAATTCCATAGAGATTTCGTCGAATTTCCACTCCGGAATAGGCAAAGACTTAAGAAATCCTCCCGGCTTTTGGCACTCGGCCTTCACCAAGGCGCAAGTTTGGCACTTCGCCACATAGAGCGCCACATCTTTCTTCAAGCCCGGCCACCAAAACAGTTTCTTTACATCGCGGTACATCTTCGTGCTCCCCGGGTGAATCGAGTACTTGGTATGGTGTGCCTCGAACAACAATTCCACCCGCAAATTGCCCACACTTGGGACGCACAGACGACCGTCTTTCCAAAGCAATCCGTCCTCCTCAACGAATTGGGAATTTGACCCATCCAGAGCCTCTACCATGAACTGCTTCATATGGACATCCATATCCAAAGCCTGCCGAATCCGATCAGCTAGGTCATATTGGACTTCAGTCCAATTCAGTACTGCTTCAGCACTTGATTGCTTATCCACACAAACAATCTCCAACGCCTCCAACTCCCGCACCAACCACTCATTATGCACCGATAGCCAATTGGCTTGAGTTGGGGCTCGGCGACTCAACGCGTCCGCAACCGCATTCCCTTTACCAGGCACGTAGTGGATCTTGAATATATTGTCTCCCAAGAACTCCATCCATCTACACTGCCGCATATTCAGATCTTTCTGATCAATCAGATACTTCAGGCTCTTATGATCGGTGTAGATATCAATTTTCACACCGTACAAATAATGCCTCCACAGCTTCAAGGCAAAAATCACGGCCGCTAACTCCAAGTCATGGACCGGATAGTTTCTTTCATGCACTTTTAGCTGTCTCGAGCCATAAGCTATTACACTTCCGTGTTGCAGTAGCATGCAACCCAAACCGCTGCCCGAAGCATCGCTGTAAATCTCATAACCTTCGGTCCCACATGGCGAACTCAGCACAGGCGCCGTGGTCAACCGACATTTCAACTCCTCAAAAGCTCGCGCGCACTCCGGCGTCCAAACGAACTTCTGCTCCTTCATCGTCAAAGTAGTGAGAGGTAACGGTATCCGTGAGAAGTTCTCTACGAAGCGCCTATAATAGCCGGCAAGCCCCAGAAAGCTCCGGACTTCCGCTACCGTAGCAAGCTCAGGCCACTCCCGTATCGCAACTGTTGAAATTTGTGAAGTGGAAGTGGGTGACCGGACAGGCCGGGCGGCCTGGGGCGGACAGCTTTGGCGGACTAGGCGGACTGGGCGGAATGTGTTGTGCGGCCTGGTGGAAGGTCTAGTGAGAAGCCGGCTGTCTTCTGAGCGGGTTGTTGCTTGGAGTCCGCGGACTATGCGGCCTGAGCGGATGGAGGCTTGCAGACTGGTGCATTGCTCAGTAGCCGCGGGTGCAAGTTTGTGCTGGTAGGCGGGTTGGCTCATGTTCGCGGGAAGCTTGCGGACTGGTGTGTCTGCGGTATTGGCTATTGCGGACTGGGCTTAGAGCTTGGCTGAGGCCTTGTCAAGTTCTGGTGATTACAGCAGGTGCTCTGCTGTGGAGACCGGTTGGCGGACTGGTGTTTGGAGTCCGGGAGGAAGCTGCTGCGTTGGAAAAGTGCGAGGAGCTCGCGGACTGATGGCGGTCTGTGCTAGGGTGTTTGGCGGACGGGAGTTCGTGTTCTCCATGCTCGCATTGGCCCTTGATGGTTTTGGACTTGGTCACACCCTGTGTCAAGTTCATGGTGTCCGACGTATCCTCCAAGTCTGCTGTGACCGGGCGGACTGTTACTATCTGCCTTTGGTCGTGGACTTGTGGCGGATTGAGGTGTGAGTCTTGCGGACTGCCTCGGGTTGGTGCGGACTGCCATTGAAGGGGGTTGCTGTCCTGCAGTGGTTGGAGCTTTGCGGGCTGATGCCTTGTCCGCATCGCTTGGGCGGACTGCAGGGAGTTCGTCAATGGTTGCCTTGCTCCTGGCGGTTTTCCTTGGTATCCGGCTAAGTCCTTGCGGACTCAGCGGACGGAGGTTTTCTATCGCGCGAGCTGGGGCGGTGTCGCTATCTCTTGGGCGGTGATCACACTCCTCACCCTGCCTATAAATAGGACCCCCCTGGCACATCTACAGTAACCTAAGTAACTTGTGTGAACAGTAAGTTGGGGTGTGCAAGGAGCTGCGGTCTGTGTTTGTCAGTCCGCGCGGATTGTTTCAGGCTGACGGTTTGCTGTGTGCAGGTCGCGCGGATAGCTTCAAGGAGCCAGGAGTTTGGATGTGACTTCGGTCAAGTGCTTGGAAGTGTGCGGTCTCTGCGGACTCAGCAGGAGGTCGCTCTGCGGCTTGTCAGTTCTGTTTCATCTTTGCCAGCTTCAATAACCTGTCCGCCGGCTTTAGGCGGGTAGGGGTGTTCCTCAGTTCAGGTTCAGCATGAGGCGAATAACGGTGTGTCCGCGCGGCCTCGCGGCTTCGGCGGACTCCGTGTCTATTCGGCGGATTGCAGCATAGCTTGGGCGAGCTCAGCGGTCTCGGCGACCTCGGCGACCTCGCGGTCTCGGCGGACTCCGGTGCTGTCCGCCCGGCTTGTTTTTTGGTGCTTTCTGTTTACAGCTGTTATACTAGCGAAATCATGTCTCGCTATGTATGCCTCGTGTTGTAAAGAAGTGAATGTATAAAAGACCTGCTTGTGCTTCCATTGTTTGTTGGGTGTTATCTCTAGTCCTTGGTTCCGCTGGTTCAACGTGCGAACTGGGTAGTTCCGAAGATATTAATTTGGCGTTTGGGCTATCTTGCTGACCACGTTGAGAAAATTTAACATGGTATCAGAGGCAGGTTGTTTCTGAGGTTTCTGAGGTTCAGTAGCGTGAGCGGAAGTCAGCCAGTGTTGTTACTCAGTGATTGAGTGGTGATCAACCTGCGTTGTTACTCGGAGCTTCTGAAGGGTGCCAACAGGTGTTGCAATGGAAGGGAGTTTTGCAAGAGGTCTGGGCATTGAACTCTTAACGCCGACTAACTTCAAGAAGTGGAAGTCGTGCATGAAGAGTTATCTTCTTGGCGAGGAGCTGTGGGAAGTCGTCGGTGGTGACGACAGACAGGAAGTTACTGCTGCGTTCGGTACTGCAGAGCAGGTTAGGCTCTGGAGAAGAACAAATGCTAAGGCGGAGTTCATTCTGAAGAGAGCCGTGTCTCCGGAACTGTTCGATCACATCATTGGGTGTGAGTCGGCTGCTGATATTTGGACAACCATTGATGAGTTGTTCAATAGGAAGAATGTGGCGCGGCTTCAGTTCCTGGAGAATGAGTTGGCCAGGGCAACTCAGGGAGACCTTTCCATCTCCAAGTACTTCTTAAAGATGAAGAGCTTGTGCGCTGAGCTGTCGGCACTGGATCCTGATGAGCCTATCTCTGAGGTAAAGATGAAAAGGCACATTATCCGCGGCTTGCGGAAGGAGTATGTGGCCTTTGTAACATCTGTTCAAGGGTGGGCTACTCAGCCGTCGTTGCTGGAGCTGGAGAATCTGCTTGCCTCGCACGAGAGCTTAGCAAGGCAGATGGCTGGAGTGAATCTGAATCAGGAAGGCAGCGAAGCTCTCTTCTCTGGCAAGAAGAAAGGATGGGAAGGGAAGAAGAAGAAGAAGGTGCAGGCCGCTGGTGAGAAGGAGACTTCAACTTCATATCCACCGGAGAGGAGCAATGCTCCTAAGGACTGGAAGAAGAATCTGAAGTGCTACCGGTGTCATCAGCGAGGGCACTTCAAGCGGGACTGCAAGGTCAAACTGCAGCCTGGGCATGCTGCGGGAAAGGAGGAAGCTTGCTCGAGAAGTGAAGAAGCAGGATGGGGCGGAGCTTTTATGACGGGCACTTGTGTCCGGGCCTTGTCTGCTGAGGACTTCAACAGCGAGTGGATCGTGGAATCCGGGTGTGGTCATCACCTCACCGGAGACAAATCGAAGTTCACCTCCATGCAGGCTTACTCAGGTAATGAAGCTATTATCACTGCTGATAATACTGTTTATGTAGTAGAGAAGGAGGCGGTCGTGTCTTTGGGTAGTGATCAGGGGCCACTCACGTTAAAGAGTGTGTATCACGTGCCGGGCATGAAGAAAAACCTCTTCTCGGTGACTAATGCGGTGGACGCTGGGTATCATGTTTTGTTTGGGCCAACAGACGTGAGGTTCCTTCGCAACGTATCAGCGGTGAAGGCTGATGTAGCTCATGTTGGGAGGAGGGTGAAGAACTTATTTGTTCTTTCCACCAATGCTTATGTTGATAAGATGAGGGCCAATGATAGTGCTGCTATCTGGCATGAGATGCTGGAGCATGTTGGCATGGACAAGCTGAAGGCAATGGCTAGTAGAAGTCTGGTGAGGGGGTTGCCGAAGTTGTCCTCCTTTGGTGATGGGCATGTTTGTGCGGGCTGTCAATACGGTAAGGCACATCGCCTTTTGTTTGATAATTCACAAACAAGGAGCAAGAAACCATTGGAGTGTATTCATGGCGACCTGATGGGACCAACTGTTACTGCCAGCCTTGGTGGAAGTAGATACATGCTTGTCTTGGTTGATGATTACTCAAGGTATACTTGGGTGTACTTCTTAAAGGAGAAGTCGGAAGCCTTCCGTTTGTTCGTGGAGTTCAAGAAGTTGGTAGAAGGCCGGCTTGGCTTGCGGATTAAGAAGCTTAGAACTGATAACGGGGGTGAATTTGTTTCCTCCGAGTTTTCTAACTTCTGCAGGAAGCACGGGATCCAACGAGAGCTTACTTGTGTTCACACTCCACAACAAAATGGGGTAACGGAGTGGAATATCCGCCATTTGACGGAGACCTGCAAATGCTGGCTTCATGTGAAAGATATCCCAAGGTCCTTTTGGGCAGAGGGAATGTCTTGTGCTGCTTATGTTATCAACCGGATTCCACTCAGCCCTATCAACATGAAGACTCCTATTGAGCTGTTGCTGAAGGAGAAGCAGAGTGTGGGACACCTTCGGGTGTTCGGTTCAACTTGCTACGTGCATGTCCCGGATGCTTCACGGACAAAGCTAGATGCGAAGGCAAGGAAACTTGCCTTTGTTGGCTATGATGAGCGGAAGAAGGGATGGAAATGCATGGACCCTGTGACGAAGAGGTTCGTGGTGTCAAGAGACGTTGTCTTTGACGAGCTGACGTCATATGGAGGTGGCTCGGTGGAGCTAACCGGAAGTAGCAAGGTTGATGAAGCACCGGTGGAGGATGCTGAAGGCTTGGAAGAGGAGCTTGCTGTTTCACCAGCAGCTCCTGTTGCTTCGAACTCCGAGGCTGAGCCTTCTGGCTCAGGAAGCAGGGGGAGCACTGCTCAATGCTTGCCCCAGGTAGGAGTGGAGCCCGAAGAAGCAACGGAAGCCGTGAGCAAGGAGCCATGTCTTCGGAAATTGAAGAGGGTGGTTAAGCCACCGGCTTGGTACTGTGATGGGAATGCAGTGAGCTTTGTCTCCTGCTTCTTTGCAGGTCCTCTAGTTGAGCGAGAGCCTGCAAACTTCAACGAGGCCACTGGAGTGAAGGAGTGGGAAGATGCCATGAAGGAAGAGATTGATGCTCTGAAGAAGAATGAAACCTGGGACCTTGTGCCCAAGGTTGATGGCATTAATCCGGTTACTTGCAAGTGGGTGTATAAGTTGAAGAAGAAGGCTGATGGGAGCATTGATCGGTTCAAGGCTCGCCTGGTCGCTAGAGGATTCTCACAGCAGTATGGAGAAGACTATTAGGAGACATTCAGTCCAATTGCGATGACTTCTGTAAGAGTGGTGATCGCCTTGGCTGCTAGCAAGGGATGGAGGTTGTGGCAACTCGATGTGAAGAATGCCTTTCTTTACGGAGAGATTGACAAGGACATCTTCATGGATCAGCCGCTTGGTTTTGTCTCTGAGAAGCATCCGGACTATGTCTGCAAACTCAGGAAGGCTCTCTATGGGTTGAAGCAAGCTCCTAGAGCCTGGTATGGAAAGATTGCAGAGTACTTGCAATTCTGTGGATACCTTGCTTCCAACTCAGATTCAAGCTTGTTCGTCAAGAAGAAGGGGGAGCTACAAGTCTTGGTCCTGCTGTATGTGGATGACATGATCATCACAGGGAACTCGGAGGGGGAAGTAGCAAGGCTCAGGGCTGAGCTTGCTATACGCTTCGAGATGAAAGACTTGGGAGAGTTGCATCACTTTCTCGGTCTGGAAGTGGAGAGGAAGGAGTGAGGGGTTCTCATTTGCCAAAAAGGGTATGCTGATCGTATTGTGAAGCGGTTTGGCATGGGCGAAGGGAAGAAGTGCTCTACTCCACTGGAATCTGGCCTGAAGCTTCGACGGGATGAGGGAAGGATTCTTCAAGATCCCTTGGTGTTCAGGGCTCTTGTTGGGAGCTTGATTTATCTGACGATTACAAGGCCGGATATAGCTTATGCTGTTGGCCGAGTAAGTCGGTATATGGCTGAACCAAGGCAATCTCATCTAGTGGCGGCAAAGGGAATTCTGAAGTATGTCAAGGCTTCTTCTGATATGGGACTCCTCTATAGAAGGGACGCGGAGTTTGCGTTGCTCGGGTACACGGATGCTGACTATGGCGGTGATTCGGATGATCGAAGGTCTACTTCAGGTTATGTGTTCACTTGCGGTTCAGCTAGCATCTCGTGGTGTAGCAAGAAGCAAGACTCGGTGTCAGTTTCAACCACGGAGGCAGAGTATAAGGCTTCGGCCTTGGCTGCTCGGGAAGCCGTTTGGTTGAGGAGGCTTATAGAGGATGTTCATGAAGAAGTGCAAGGGCCTACTTTACTCCGGAGTGACAATGAGAGTGCTCTCAAACTAGTAAACAATCCAGTGTGTCACGCCAGGACCAAGCATATAGAGATTGATCACCACTTCATCAGGGAGAAGGTGTTGGAAGGGTCTCTGCTGGTCGGGCATGTTCGGAGTGAAGATAATCTTGCTGACATCTTCACGAAGCCACTGTCGAAGGGGCCTTTTGAACGCTTGCGCAGCTTGCTGGGCTTGGTCACCACTTCCCACTTCAAGGGGGAGTGTTGAAATTTGTGAAGTGGAAGTGGGTGACGGGACAGGCCGGGCGGCCTGGGGCGGACAGCTTTGGCGGACTAGGCGGATTGGGCGGACTGTGTTGTGCGGCCTGGTGGAAGGTCTAGTGAGAAGCCGGCTGTCTTCTGAGCGGGTTGTTGCTTGGAGTCCGCGGACTATGCAGCCTGAGCGGATGGAGGCTTGCGGACTGGTGCATTGCTCAGTGGCCGCGGGTGCAAGTTTGTGCTGGTAGGCGGGTTGGCTCATGTTCGCGGGAAGCTTGCGGACTGGTGTGTCCGCGGTATTGGCTGTTGCGGACTGGGCTTAGAGCTTGGCTGAGGCCTTGTCAAGTTCTGGTGATTACAGCAGGTGCTCTGCTATGGAGACCGGTTGGCGGACTGGTCTTTGGAGTCCGGGAGGAAGCTGCTGCGTTGGACAAGTGCGAGGAGCTCGCGGACTGATGGCGGTCTATGCTAGGGTGTTTGGCGGACGGGAGTTCGTGTCCGCCATGCTCGCATTGGCCCTTGATGGTTTTGGTCGTGGTCACACCCTGTGTCAAGTTCATGGTGTCCGCCGTATCCGCCAAGTCCGCTGTGACCGGGCGGACTGTTACTATCTGCCTTTGGTCGTGGACTTATGGCGGATTGAGGTGTGAGTCTTGCGGACTGCCTCGGGTTGCTGCGGACTGCCATTGAAGGGGGTTGTTATCCTGCAGTGGTTGGAGCTTTGCGGGCTGATGCCTTCTCCGCATCGCTTGGGCGGACTGGAGGGAGTTCGTCAATGGTTGCCTTGCTCCTAGCGGTTTTCCTTGGTATCCGGCTAAGTCCTTGCGGACTCAGCAGACGGAGGTTTGCTATCGCGCGGGCTGGGGCAGTGTCGCTATCTCTTGGGCGGTGATCACACTCCTCACCCTGCCTATAAATAGGACCCCCCTGGCACATCTACAGTAACCTAAGTAACTTGAGTGAACAGTAAGTTGGGGTGTGCAAGGAGCTGCAGTCTGTGTTTGTCAGTCCGCGCGGATTGTTTCAGGCTGACGGTTTGTTGTGTGCAGGTCGCGCGGATAGCTTCAAGGAGACAGGAGTTTGGCTGTGACTTCGGTCAAGTGCTTGGAAGTGTGCGGACTTAGCAGGAGGTCGCTCTGCGGCTTGTCAGTTCTGTTTCATCTTTGCCAGCTTCAATAACCTGTCCGCCGGCTTTAGGCGGGTAGGGGTGTTCCTCAGTTCAGGTTCAGTAGGAGGCGAATAATGGTGTGTCCGCGCGGCCTCGCGGCTTCTGCGGACTCCGTGTCTATTCGGCGGATTGCAGCATAGCTTGGGCGAGCTCAGTGGTCTCGGCGACCTCGGCGACCTCGCGGTCTCGGCGGACTCCGGTGCTGTCCGCCCGGCTTGTTTTTTGGTGCTTTCTGTTTACAGCTGTTATACTAGCGAAATCATGTCTCGCTATGTATGCCTCGTGTTGTAAAGAAGTGAGTGTATAAAATACCTGCTTGTTCATCCATTGTTTGTTGGGTGTTACCTCTAGTCCTTGGTTCCGCTGGTTCAACATGCGAACTGGGTAGTTCCGAAGATATTAATTTAACAGCAACAATATTCGCCGGATCCACTGCAACACCCTCTCCACTCACTATATGACCGAGGAACGCCACTGAGGATAACCAAAACTCGCACTTCGAGAACTTGGCATACAATTGATTCCTCCTTAGCGTCTCCAAAACCAAATGAAGATGCTTGAAGTGATCTTCCTCACACTGCGAGTACACCAGAATATCGTCGATGAAGACGATCACAAAATGGTCCAAGTACTCCCTGAAAGTCCTGTTCATCAAATCCATGAATACTGACGGCGCATTAGTCAGCCCAAACGGCATGACCGTAAACTCATAATGCACGTATCTCGTACTAAACGCTGTCTTCGGGATATCACTCTCCTTTATTCGCAGCTGATAGTACCCAGACTTGAGATCCAACTTCGAGTACACCGTCGACACGACCAACTGATCAAAAAGATCATCGATCTGGGGGATCGGGTACTTGTTATTCTCCGTCAACTTGTTGAGCTTCTGATAATCAATACATAGCCTCAAGCTTCCGTCCTTCTTCTTAACAAAGAGGACCGGCGCGCTCCAAGGCGAAGAACTTGGGCGCACATAACCTTGCTCCAACAACTCTTGCAGTTGAACCTTCTGCTCCGCCGTTTCTTTAGGTGCTAGCCGATACGGAGATCGTGACACAGGCTTTGTACCTGGCACTAGCTCAATCGTGAAATCTATCTCCCGCTGAGGTGGGGCTCCAGGAAGATCTGCGGGGAACACATCAGGGTATTCCGATACCACTGAAATACAATCCAACGCGGGCTTCGGCTTTGCAACCTCCACTAGTGTAAAGAACAGTTCTGCACCGGCACGAACCTCCTTCACCACCTGAAGAGCAGACATCAACGTCTTGCTCGACCCCTTTAAGCCCGTAAAAGTCGTCTCACGACTTGCTCCCAGCTTGACTTCCTTGTGACCGCAATCAATATAGGCCTACTGCTCCGAGAGCCAGTCCATGCCAAATATAACGTCGAACTCCACCAACGGAAGTAACGACGCTTGCAGATCGAACTCCTGATTCCCAATACGAATCTTCACACCGCAGATTCTATCCGCGTGCATCGAACACCCATTGGGCAACAACACATCCAACTTATCCTTCGCCATCGAATAAGGGACTCTGATGCGTGATATAAATCCTTCGGACAAGAATGAGTGTGAAGCTCCCGTATCGAAGAGTGCTCTTGCCAGATTTTCACAAATCAAAACAAATCCTAAACAAGCAGTGGTTAGGTAACATGTGCATAACAAGTATTTAAATAAATTAACTTGCTATAAATTAAACCGTACTTGTCACCACATCCGCCTGTTTGATGGCCTCCTGTTGGCCAAGATTGTACACCCTTGGTTGGGCCGGAGCATAATGGGACGCGGTCGACTCCACTGCCTTGCCCATCTCTTCATAAGTTGCTCCCGGCTTCCTATCGGACTTGGGACGTCCGCTCCAACAGTCACGGGCAAAGTGCCCCGGCTTTCCATAAGTAAAACATGCGCCCGGGGTCCGACCCGTAGTCGCCCCAGAAGCACCAGAAGGAGATGTACCCGAAGTCTTATGCTTCTTGAAGAATCTTTGATAGCCAGACTTTGAAGTAGTCGGCACTTTGAACCCAGATTTCTTCTCACCAACGTTCTTTTTCGCTTGAACATTCTTCATGTCCTTCTCCAAGGAACGGGCCGTGTTGACCAAGGTCAAGAAACCCTGTGTCATTGGCCCCGAGTGTAGTAATCTCAACTCATCTCTCAACCCTTCGTAGTGTAACGCCCCGAAACTCAAAGGAGAAAAAGGGGGACGTTTTGGGCCAGTTTGGGTTCTGGCAGCAGGCACACGGCCTGGGACACGGGCGTGTCCCAGGGCGTGTCAAGCGTGTGTCGACACTTAGCCGCGAAGTCGTCGAGATTCTCTCGACGATTCGCTGAGACTGGGCACACGGCCTGCGACACGGGCGTGTCGCAGGGCGTGTCGACCCGTGTCGACACTTAGCCGCGAAGTCGTCGAGATTTACTCGACGATTCGTCGAGAATGGGCACACGGCCTGCGACACGGGCGTGTCGCAGGGCGTGTCGACCCGTGTCGACGATCGTCCCGGGGAGTCGTCGAGATTTGCTCGACGATCGTCGAGACAAGGCACATGGCCTAGGACACGGGCGTGTCCGAGGCCGTGTCGAGTGTGGAGACCGTATATACGGCCCTGGAGCCCAGGCGTGTCAAGGTGACACGGGCAAGGACACGGGCGTGTCCTCGAACCCGTGCAGTGATCGGGTTGATTTTGGGGGAAAAATCATGGGGTACACGGCCGGCCACACGGCCGTGTCAGGTGGAACACAGGCGTGTCAGCTCGAACACGGGCGTGTTCGATACCCGTGTGAGGTTCCAGGTGATTCGATTTTGACGGAGAATGAGGCACACGGCCCTGGACATGGGCGTGTGCCAGGCCGTGTTCGGTCCAGATTGGGCATTTCAGCCCCGAATCAAAGCCGTTCGTTTCCTTGTTTTGAGATCCAACGGCTGGGGGATGTTCCTGAAGGGATATACCCGTGAGTGGACTTGGAAAACCCTCACTTTTCATACCTTATCATCTTTCTAAATCCTTAGAGAGAGAGGAGAGCCGAGGGAGGAAGAAGGAGCTAGATCCGCCATTAGAGGAGCTTCGGAGCTCCGAATCGCGAGCCGACTCCGGATCCGCGGAGGCAACGCTAGTGCGGTGGTTTTCATCCGATTATTTTTCAATGGCACCAAAGAGGAACTCAAGGGTAACGATCCTCATCTTGAGCATGAATAGCTCTCTTTCTTAGCATAGGAAGCCCTCCCTCGCGAGTTTGCGGAGAGTTGGAGGCGTTCCTTCGGGTAGATATGTGAAGTCCCCGTTGTTTAGAGTCCGTATGCGAGAACGGACATAGGCATGATGTGTGAAGCCTACCCGGACATGTTGGCCCGGATCGGTGATGTTGCATTGCTTAATGCCGGAGAAGACTCCGTGCTATTGGTTGTTTTTCGGGTTTTCTACGCGGTAGATTGCAGCAGGGAGCCTTGGGGACCAACCCAAAGGTGCACCCGGAAAACTGGGCGGATACAAGATCTTGCCAACTTGGTGGCCTGAGAGCCAACTTGAACATAACCGGGTTATGTGACTTGTGATGGAAATGGGACTCGGTGGAAGTTTGACCCGCGCAAATGGCTTAAATTGTCGTTGCGATGTGAGCACGGGTTAGATGGAACCGTACCCGCTCTATGTCGTTCGGTTAAAGAGACCTAAGATTACGTGGCACTTACCGTGGCATAGATTAGGGTCTTCGGCGGTCAATGGCTTAAATTGTCGTGACCCAGGCCAGGAAGACAAATTGCTCATAGGTTTGGCCGTCTAAGTGGCGGTGGTGAGTCCGGAATGTTAATGGCTTTAATTGACGTGACATCGACCGGTTCACCGAGAATGTGCCCTGAGTGCACGGGGCGTGTGGCCGTGCGAGCCAACGTCTGTGATGAAATGGCTATTGTTATAAATTGCTCGCTTATGCTAATGAAATGCAGGGAAGGAGCATCGCCGCCCCGAGTTGGAGGTGGGGTCGTTATAATTTGGTCAGCATTGCTGACCGTTGCCTTGTTTTGCCACCGTGCGGTGGTTTGTTGCTTGCAGGTGCAGCTGGACCAAGCGGTCAATAGCGGGCTAAAGCCCTTTTTGCGAAGCCGGCCCTCGAAGGCCCAAGTAGAAGTGTTTACTGTTTATTCATGTATGACCGGCCTGCGTGCCGTGGTTTGTAAAACATGTAATATTCAAGTGAAACATTTTGTAAGGCCTTAAGGCTTGTTTTGGGTATTTTGTATAACATTCCTATTTTGTATTAGTGGACATTCGTGCTTCGATGCTGGGTTCTTGTTTACAACTTTTATAAACTGCTTCCGCTAGAATGCTCTGTGTAGGATGTTGAGATTGGTTGGATGGTTTCCATAAGTAACCACCCGGTCTGTCTGCGGTATATGGCGTCGGGCCCCGGCCGGACCTACTGCTATATGCTATGCGACGGATAGGGGGCGTTATAATTTGGTATCAGACTACTGGTTTTGGTCGGGCTTAAAGTGAATTCGTGGGCGAATTCTTTTTAAGGGGTGGTGAGCACGTTGTGTGCGTCATCGTAATAACAGTAAAAAGAACCCATGAATGTCCACTTAGGAATGAAAATACTCGTGTTTGAGGAACCTGCGTGTTCCTATAATTGCTGTTTGCAATTTATTTGATCGCTTAACGGTGTTTTGTACCACTATAGGTGACCCGAAGTGGTGTTGGGCCGTCAGAACGCCGAGTTTCTGAGGCTAGTAGTGCACCGGATGTTGCTCCTACAACACCTCTGTCGGCTGAAAACATACGATTGGTGGCTGAAGCGGTGTTGGCCGTGATTAATGCGCAACCTGGAAGGCAAGCGCAGCAGCCCGCTCCTGTGATGGAGCAAGTACCTCTTCAAGAGGCCGAGCCGAGGAGGGTGGAGAAAGTGGTTATAGAACCGGTGGTGCCAAGGAGGGCAACTGAGAGGCAGCTAAAGCATGTAATGAGCTTTAACCCTCCGTTATTCTCGGGGTTGGGAACCCCATCTCAGGCTGAAGACTGGCTCTCCAGGGTGAAGAGAGTCATGACAGCAACGGAGACGGAGGAGTGGCAAATGACCACCATCGCTATGAAACTCGTGGAGATATTCATAGCGACACTGCCATTGTCGACACAAGGTGTCGACACAAGGTGTCGACACCATAGAGGCCAGTGTCGACACAAGGTGTCGACACTGCCGCGGCTGGTGTCGACACCAAGTATCGACACCACTGCAGCCGGTGTCGACACATAGTGTCGACACTGCCACGGTAGTGTCGACACCTTGTGTCGACACTACAGAGGCCAGTGTCGACACAAGGTGTCGACACTGCGCTTGCCACTGTCGACACAAAGTGTCGACACTACAGAGGCCAGTGTCGACACAAGGTGTCGACACTGCCACGGCTGGTGTCGACACCAAGTGTCGACACCACTGCAGCCGGTGTCGACACATAGTGTCGACACTGCCACTGCTGGTGTCGACACCAAGTGTCGACACCACTGCAGCCGGTGTCGACACATGGTGTCGACACTACCACTGCTGGTGTCGACACCAAGTGTCGACACCACTGCAGCCGGTGTCGACACATGGTGTCGACACTGCCACTGCTGGTGTCGACACCAAGTGTCGACACCACTGCAGCCGGTGTCGACACTTGGTGTCGACACTGCCACTGCTGACACCAAGTGTCGACACCACGACTGGCCGGTGTCTACACCAAGTGTCGACACCAAGACTGGCCAGTGTCGACACAACAGTGTCGACACCCCAATTGGCTACAGGAGCCAGATCCAGCAAACGACCAAAAATGGGAACGGGGAAATTCTCTTCTCTCTCGAGACGACCTCCATCGGCAATGGTAACTACTCGACCTAGACCGAACCAAATTTGTCCCTAATAGACAAAAATCCCTCAAGAAGACTGAGATTAACTGGAACCTTCTACACTAACCACGGTATGATCGGGAACAAGCCCTAGCTTACACCTCAGATCTAAACAAAAGAGATAAAAGATTAAACCAAAAGAAGGCAAAGATCAACAAGGCAAGGATGAGGGTACATCGCTTGCCTTAATACCAGAAAAGCCTGGCCGGCGGCAACCCCCATTCTCGGATCTAGCCGCAAAGCACCAGCTGAGGAGCAGAAAAAGCGCAGATCCAGGCGAGGGCAGTCCAGATCCACTCTCGAAACCAAGATCCGACCGCAAAACTCCAGGAAAACGGCGTCCGAAGGCTAGGGTGGCCGGTGATTCCCTCCCTCTCGCACAGGCGACGACTTCAATCAAGAAGAGAAACAGGAAAAGAAAAAAAAACAAGAGGGAACCCAGCCTTAAAACTGACCCAAGACTAAATATCAGCAGTAATAATAATAAACAACAATACATAATAATTACTATTTACACCCAATAACAAAACAACCCGAAACCCGAAACTTCTCGGAAAAAGACGAAATTTACGCCGCAGCTAAAAACCCACGCTACGAACGCAACTACGAAGTCGAAATTAGCATTCGACGAACAAAACCCGGGATAACATCTCCCGAAGCCAAAACACAAGCATTCCCTAAGAGGCCCAACCGAGTCATCAAACGGACTCCGGCTAGCTGGGGAATCTTGCTAACAGGCTACAAACAAGCCACACAGGGAACCCTAAGAGCTAAGACCACGCTCTACAACGGCAAAAAGCCGGAAATACGCCATCGTAACGCCAGCCAAAGATCAAACGAAGCACAGAAAAACCGGGGGCGTTACAGCCACTCCCCCTAAAAGAAAGTTTCGCCTCGAAACTTTACTCACAACACTCCTATAAAGAAGGAGAGAGAAAAAGCCGGGAAAGGGCTAAATAAACAACAAAATAGAACATACCTAACACAAGATCAGGGAAACAGATGAGGGTGAGCCTTCCTCATAGCACAAGATCTAGATACATACGTCAAAATAAGAGGAGAGAGGCATGGGAATAGAACACATCCGAAGACTCATTGAGATTCATAGTAGCAATCATAGGGTTATCAATTCGCATACTAGTGTGGTACGCAACTACGTCCAGGGTAGAACGGGATTCATAGTAGCAATCATAGGGTTATCAATTGTCATACTAGTGTGGTTATCAATTCGCATACTAGTGTGGAATGCTTGTGTTTTGGCTTCATGGATGAGGAGCGCAAGACTAATCGCTTCTATGAAGGCCTGAGGGATGAGTTGAGATTATTACTCTCGGGGCCGATGACGCAGGGTTTCTTAACCTTGGTCAATACTGCCCGGTCCTTGGAGAAGGACATGAAAAATGTACAAGCAAAGAAAAGCTTGGGTGAGAAGAAATCTGAGTTCAGAGTGCCGACTACTTCAAAGTCCGGCTATCGGAGGTCTTTCAAGAAGCATAGGACTTCGGGTCCAGCTCCTTCTGGCGCTTCTGGGGCGACTACGGGTCGGACCCCGGGTGCGTGTTTTACATGTGGAAAGACTGGGCATTTCGCCCGTGATTGTTGGAGCGGACGTCCTAAGTCCGAGAGAAGGTCGGGAGCTACTTATGAAGAGAAGGGAAAGGCGGTGGAGTCGACCGCATCCCATTATGCTCCGGCCCAACCAAGGGTCTACAATCTTGGCCAACAGGAGGCCATTAAACAAGCTGATGTGGTGACAGGTACGGTTTAATCTATAGCAAGTCAATTTCTTTAAATACTTGTTATGCACATGTTACCTTACCACTGCTTGTTTAGGATTTGTATTGATTTGTGGAAATCCGGAACGAGCACTCTTCGATACGGGAGCCTCACACTCCTTCTTGTTCGAAGGATTTATAGTACGCATCGGAGTCCCTTCTTTGATGGCGAAGGATAAGTTGGATGTGTTGTTGCCCAATGGGTGTTCGATGTGAGCGGATAGGATCTGCGATGTTAAGATTCGTATTGGGGAGCAGGAGTTCGACCTGCGGGCGTCTTTACTTCCGTTAGTGGAGTTCGACGTCATATTTGGCATGGACTGGCTCTCGGAGCAGCAGGACCATATAGATTGCGGTAGAAAGGAAGTCAAGCTGGGAGCAAGTCGTGAAACGACTTTTACGGGCTTAAAGGGGTCGAGCAAGACATTGATGTCTGCTCTTCAGGTGGTGAAGGCGGTTCGTGCTGGTGCAGAACTGTTCTTTACACTAGTGGAGGTTGCAAAGCCGAAGCCCGCGTTGGATTGTATTTCAGTGGTATCGGAATACCCTGATGTGTTCCCCGCGGATCTTCCTGGAGCCCCGCCTCAGCGGGAGATAGATTTTACGATCGAGCTAGTGCCAGGTGCAAAGCCTGTGTCACGATCTCCGTATCGGCTAGCGCCTAAGGAAATGGCGGAGCTGAAAGTTCAACTGCAAGAGATGTTGGAGCAAGGGTATGTGCGCCCGAGTTCTTCTCCTCGGAGCGCACCGGTCCTCTTTGTTAAGAAGAAGGACGGAAGCTTGAGGCTATGTATTGATTATCGGGAGCTAAACAAGCTGACGGAGAAGAACAAGTACCCGATCCCCCGGATTGATGATCTCTTTGATCAGTTAGTCGGGTCGACGGTGTACTCGAAGTTGGATCTCAAGGCTGGGTACTATCAGCTGCGAATAATGGAGAGTGATATCCCGAAGACAACGTTTAGTACGAGATACGGGCATTATGAGTTTACAGTCATGCCGTTTGGGCTGACTAATGCGCCGTCAGTGTTCATGGATTTGATGAACAGGACTTTCAGGGAGTACTTGGACCATTTCGTGATCGTATTCATCGACGATATTTTGGTGTACTCGCAAAGTGAGGAAGATCACTTCAAACATCTTCATTTGGTGTTGGAGACTCTAAGGAGAAATCAGTTGTATGCCAAGTTCTCGAAGTGCGAGTTTTGTCTATCCTCAGTGGCGTTCCTCGGTCATATAGTGAGTGGAGAGGGTATTGCTGTGGATCCGGCCAAGATTGTTGCGATACGGGAGTGGCCTGAGCTTGCTACGGTAGCAGAAGTCCGGAGCTTTTTGGGGCTTGCCGACTATTATAGGCGCTTTGTAGAGAACTTCTCGCGGTTAGTGTTACCTCTCACTACTTTGACGAGGAAGGAGCATAAGTTAGTTTGGACGCCGGAGTGCGCGCGAGCTTTTGAGGAATTGAAGTGTCGGTTGACCACGGCGCCTGTGCTGAGTTCGCCATGTGGAACAGAAGGCTATGAGATATATAGCGATGCTTCGGGCAGTGGTTTGGGTTGCGTGCTACTGCAGCACGGAAGCGTGATAGCTTATGGCTCGAGACAGCTAAAAGTGCACGAGAGGAATTATCCGGTCCATGACTTGGAGTTAGCGGCCGTGATTTTTGCCTTGAAGCTGTGGAGACACTATTTGTACGGTGTGAAGATTGATATCTACACCGATCATAAGATCCTGAAATACTTGATTGATCAGAAGGATCTGAATATGCGGCAGCGTAGATGGATGGAGTTCTTGGGGGACTATACATTCAAGATCCACTACGTGACTGGCAAAGGGAATGCAGTTGCGGATGCGTTGAGTCGCTGAGCCCCAGCAAAAGCCAATTGGCTATCGGTGCACGATGAGCGTTTGGTGCGGGAGTTGGAGGCGTTGGAGATTGCTTGTGTGGATAAGCAAGCAAGTGCTGAAGCAGTTCTAAATTGGACTGAAGTCCAATATGACCTGGCTGATCGTATTCGGCAGGCTTTGGATATGGATGCTCATATGAAGCAGTTCATGGTAGAGGCTCTGGATGGGTCAAATTCCCAATTCGTCGTGAAGGACGGATTGCTGTGGAAAGACGGTCGTCTGTGCGTCCCAAGTGTGGGCAATTTACGGGTGGAGTTGTTGTACGAGGCACACCATACCAAGTACTCGATTCACCCGGGGAGCACGAAGATGTACCGTGATGTGAAAAAACTGTTTTGGTGGCCGGGTTTGAAAAAGGATGTGGCGCTATACGTAGCCAAGTGCCAAACTTGCGCCTTGGTAAAGGCGGAGTGCCAAAAGCCGCGAGGATTTCTTAAGTCCTTGCCTATTCCGGAGTGGAAATTCGTCGACATCTCTATGGACTTTGTGCACGGTTTGCCAAGGTCGCAAAAGGGAAACGACGCCATTTGGGTGGTTGTTGATCGATTAATGAAGGTGTCGCATTTTATTCCGCATAGGAAGGATGATCCGGTGGAGAAGCTGGCAAAGCTTTATGTGGATAACATAGTACGGCTTCATGGTGTGCCCCGCAGCATCGTGAGTGACCGAGATGGGCGGTTCACGTCCAATGATTGGAGGCTGGTGCAGCAAATGTTGGGAACAAAGCTGAAATTCAGCACAGCCTTCCATCCACAAACGGATGGGCAGACCGAGAGGGTCAATAGAACCATGGAAGACATGCTTCACATGTGTGTCTTGGATTTTGGAAAGCAATGGGAAGACCACCTATATTTGGTGGAGTTCGCATACAACAACAGCTACCAAGCGAGTATTCAGGTGGCGCCTTTCGAGGCCCTATATGGTAGGAAATGTCGCACGCCGTTGTCTTGGTTAGAAACGGGTGAGTCAAAGTTGTATAAGCGATCGGAAGTGGAGGATGCTACTTCTTTGGTGAGAACCATTCGGGAGAGGTTGCTTATCGCTCAGGACCGGCAAGCAAAGTACTATAATGCCAAGCACAGGAACGTGGATTTCGCTGTGGGCGATTATGTATACTTAAAGATCAAGCCGTTCAAGGGTGTCTCGAGGGTGGGACGATTGAAAAAGCTAAGCCCGAGGTACCTTGGACCGTTTGAGGTTCTGGAGCGAGTTGGTGAAGCGTCCTATAGGTTGAAGCTTTCAGTTGAGCTAAGTGGTTTACATGATGTATTCCATATTTCGGTGCTTCGGAAGGCGGTGCAAGAGCCTACGCAAGTGATCGCGGTTGATCAAGTGCCGGTGGATAGTGGGCTAATGACAAAGGTCAAGCCCGTGCGGATTGATAACTCGGAGGTCAAGCGGCTACGCAATAAAGAGATCAGGATGGTCAAGATCCGGTGGGACAATTGCGGTCGTGAGGAGCTCTCTTGGGAGCGAGAGCAGACTATGCTTGACGAGTATCCAGAGTTGTTCCGCTCAGGTACAAATTTTGGTTTTGTACATGTCTTTCCTTTATGTAATTTCGCGGACGAAATTCTTTTAAGATGGGAGAGTTGTAACGCCACAAAACTCAAAGGAGAAAAAGGGGGACGTTTTGGGCCAGTTTGGGTTCTGGCAGCAGGCACATGGCCTGGGACACGGGCGTGTCCCAGGGCGTGTCAAGCGTGTGTCGACACTTAGCTGCGAAGTCGTCGAGATTCTCTCGACGATTCGCTGAGACTGGGCACACGGCCTGCGACACGGGCATGTCGCAGGGCGTGTCGACCCGTATCGACACTTAGCCGCGAAGTCGTCGAGATTTACTCGACGATTCGTCGAGAATGGGCACACGGCCTGCGACACGGGCGTGTCGCAGGGCGTGTCGACCCGTGTCGACGATCGTCCCGGGGAGTCGTCGAGATTTGCTCGACGATCGTCGAGACAAGGCACACGGCCTAGTATACGGGCATGTCCGAGGCCGTGTCGAGTGTGGAGACCGTGTATACGGCCCTGGAGCCCAGGCGTGTCAAGGTTACACGGGCAAGGACACGGGCGTGTCCTCGAACCCGTGCAGTGCTCGGGTTGATTTTGGGGGAAAAATCATGGGCTACACGGCCGGCCACACGGCCGTGTCAGGTGGAACACGGGCGTGTCAGCTCGAACACGGGCGTGTTCGATACCCGTGTGAGGTTCCAGGTTTTTCGATTTTGACGGCGAATGAGGCACACGGCCCTGGACACGGGCGTGTGCCAGGCCGTGTTCGGTCTAGATTGGGCATTTCAGCCCCGAATCAAAGCCGTTCGTTTTCTTGTTTTGAGATCCAACGGCTGGGGGATGTTCCTGAAGGGATATACCCGTGAGTGGACTTGGAAAACCCTCACTTTTCATACCTTATCATCTTTCTAAATCCTTAGAGAGAGAGGAGAGCCAAGGGAGGAAGAAGGAGCTAGATCCGCCATTGGAGGAGCTTCGGAGCTCCGAATCGCGAGCCGACTCCGGATCCGCGGAGGCAACGCTAGTGCGGTGGTTTTCATCCGATTATTTTTCAATGGAGCCAAAGAGGAACTCAAGGGTAACGATCCTCATCTTGAGCATGAATAGCTCTCTTTCTTAGCATAGGAAGCCCGCCCTCGCGAGTTTGCGGAGAGTTGGAGGCGTTCCTTCGGGTAGATATGTGAAGTCCCCGTTGTTTAGAGTCCGTATGCGAGAACGGACATAGGCATGATGTGTGAAGCCTACCCGGACATGTTGGTCCGGATCGGTGATGTTGCATTGCTTAATGCCGGAGAAGACTCCGTGCTATTGGTTGTTTTTCGGGTTTTCTACGCGGTAGATTGCAGCAGGGAGCCTTGGGGACTAACCCAAAGGTGCACACGGAAAACTGGGCGGATACGAGATCTTGCCAACTTGGTGGCCTGAGAGCCAACTTGAACATAACCGGGTTATGTGACTTGTGATGGAAATGGGACTCGGTGGAAATTTGACCCGCACAAATGGCTTAAATTGTCGTTGCGATGTGAGCACGGGTTAGATGGAACCGTACCCGCTCTATGTCGTTCGGTTAAAGAGACCTAAGGTTACGTGGCACTTACCGTTGGCATAGATTAGGGTCTTCGGCGGTCAATGGCTTAAATTGTCGTGACCCAGGCCAGGAAGACAAATTGCTCATAGGTTTGGCCGTCTAAGTGGCGGTGGTGAGTCCGGAATGTTAATGGCTTTAATTGACGTGACATCGACCGGTTCACCGAGAATGTGCCCTGAGTGCACGGGGCGTGTGGCCGTGCGAGCCAACGTCTGTGATGAAATGGCTATTGTTATAAATTGCTCGCTTATGATAATGAAATGCAGGGAAGGAGCATCGCCGCCCCGAGTTGGGGGTGGGGTCGTTATAATTTGGTCAGCATTGCTGACCGTTGCCTTGTTTTACCACCGTGCGGTGGTTTGTTGCTTGCAGGTGCAGCTGGACCAAGCGGTCAATAGCGGGCTAAAGCCCTTTTTGCGAAGCCGGCCATCGAAGGCCCAAGTAGAAGTGTTTACTGTTTTATTCATGTATGACCGGCCTGCGTGCCGTGGTTTGTAAAACATGTAATATTCAAGTGAAACATTTTGTAAGGCCTTAAGGCTTGTTTTGGGTATTTTGTATAACATTCCTATTTTGTATTAGTGGACATTCGTGCTTCGATGCTGGGTTCTTGTTTACAACTTTTATAAACTGCTTCCGCTAGAATGCTCTGTGTAGGACGTTGAGATTGGTTGGATGGTTTCCATAAGTAACCACCCGGTCTGTCTGTGGTATATGGCGTCGGGCCCCGGCCGGACCTACTGCTATATGCTATGCGACGGATAGGGGGCGTTACACGTAGAATCGATTCGTCTTGCGCACCTCATCCGCAATGGTGGAGCTAGCATATCGACTCAAACGAGTAAACTCGTGGAGATATTCATCCACGCTCCTCTCACCCTGAACCAACTTCAGGAACTCATTCTCCAATGCTATCCTCTGCGCCGAAGGGAGGTATCTAGCCAAGAACAATCTCGAGAACTCCTCCATCGAGACATCAACAAGTTGCCTACCTCTCAGTAGATGCAGCTCCAATCCTTCCCACCACATTCTCGCTTCACCATCCAGAAGGAACGTAGCGATGGTGGTCATTTGCCACTCCTCCGTCTCCGTTGCTGTCATGACTCTCTTCACCCTGGAGAGCCAGTCTTCAGATTGAGATGGGGTTCCTAACCCCGAGAAAACCGGAGGATTAAAGCTCATGACATGCTTGAGCTGTCTCTCAGTTGCCCTCCTTGGCACCACCGGTTCCACTATCACCTGTTCCGCTCTCCTCGGCTCAGCCTCTTGCAGCGGTACCTGTCCATCGCAGGAGCGGGCTACTGCATTTGCCTTGCAGGCTGCGCATTAATCATGGCCAACACTACTTCGGCCACCAATCGTATGGTCTCAGCCGATAGAGGTGTTGCAGGAGCTTCATTAGGTGCACTGCTAGCCTCAAAAACTTGACGTTCCGACGGCCCAACACCACTTCTGGTCACCTATAGTGGTACAAAACACCGTTAAGCGACCAAATAAAATTGCAAACAACAATTATAGGAACATGCAGGTTCCCCAAACACTTGTATTTTCATTCCTAAGTGGACATTCATGGGTTCTTTTACTGTTATAACGATGACGCACACACATGTGCTCACCACCCCTTAAAAAGAATTCATCCACGAATTCATTTTAAGCCCGACCAAAACCAGTAGTCTGATACCAAACTGTAACACCCCCTATCCGTCGTATAGCATATAACAGTAGGTCCGGTCGGGGCCCGACGCCATATACCACAGACAGACTGGGTGGTTACTCATGGAAACCATCCAACCAATCATAACGTCCTACACAGAGCATTCTAGCGGAAGCAGTTTAATAAGTTGCAATAAAGAACCCAGCACAAAAGCATGAATGTCCACTAATACCAAATAGGAATGTTGTACATACACAAGTACAGGCCTTAAGGCCTTACAAAATGGTTTACTTGATATTACATGTTTTACAAACCACGGCACGCAGGACGGTCATACATGAATAAAAGCAGTAAACACTCCAATTAGGCCTTCGAGGGACGGCTTCGCAATTTCGGCTTTAGCCCGCTATTGACGGCTTGGTCCAACAGAACCTGCAAGCAACAAAACCACCGGACGGTGGCAAACAAAAGCAACGGTCAGCAATGCTGACCAAATTATAATGATCCCGCCCCAAGCTCGGGGCGGCGATGCTCCTTCCCTGCATTTCATTAGCATAAGCGAGCAATTTATCAATATTCATTTCATCACAGGCGTAGGCTCATACGGCCACACACCCCATGCACTCAGGGGACATTCTCGGTGAACACAGTCTAAGTCTGCCGACTCAACACCGTCCCTTTGGATGGCCAATCAATGAGCAATTTGTCTTCCTGGCATGGGTCACGGTAATTAAAACCATAGACCGCCGAAGACCCTCATCTATGCAAATGGCAAGTGCCACGTAACCTTAGGTCTCTTTAACCCGAACGACATAGAACAGGTACGGTTCCATCTGACCCGTGCTCACATCGCAACGGTAATTTAAACCATATGAGCAGGTCAAACTTCTCCCGAGTCCCGTTTCCATCACAATTCACATAACCCGGTTATGTTAAAGTTGGCTCTCAGGACACCAAGTTGGCAAGATCACGCATCCGCCCAGTTTTTTGGGTGCACCTTTGGGTTAATCCCCAAGGCTCCTTATTGCAATCTACCACGTAGAAAACCAGAAAAACAAACAATCGCACGGAGTCTTCTCCGGCATTAATGCAATGCAACATCACTGATCCAAACCAACATGTCCGTATAGGCTTCACACATCATGCATATGTTCGTTCTCGCTTACGGACTCTACACAATGGGGACTTTACATATCTACCCGAAGGAACGCCTCCAACTCACCGCAAACTCGCGAGAGCGGGCTTCCTATGCAAAGAAGGAGAGCTTCACATGCTCAAGAAGAGAATCGTTACCCTAGCATTCTTCTTTGGCGCCATGGAAAAGTAAGCGGATGAAAAGAACCGCACTCTCTTCGCCTCCGTGGATCTGAAGTCGGCTCGCGATTTGGAGCTTCGAAGCTCCTCCAATGGTTGGATCTAGCTTCTTCTTCCCCCTTTGGCTATCCCCTCTCTCTTGACTTAGAAAGAGAACCACTCAAGTAAAAGTGAGGGTTTCAAAGGTCCAATCCCGGGTATATCTCATCAGGAACAACCCCCAGCCGCTGGATCCAAATTAAATAAACGAACGGCTTTGATTCGGGCCTGAAATGTACAATCTGGACCGAACACGGTCTGGCACACGCCCGTGTCCACGGCCATGTACCCCATTTGCCATCAAAATCGACGCGCCTGGAATAACACATGGGCATCCGACACGCCCGTGTTCTACATGACACGCCCGTGCTCCAACTAACACGGCCGTGTGGTCAGCCGTGTCCCCCCATCAATTTATCCCGAAAACAACCCGAGAACAACATGGGTTCCTAGACAGGCCCGTGTCCTAACCCGTGTCCACTCAAACACGCCTGGGCTTCAGGCCATGCTCACAGTCTCGACACTTCGTCGAGCGAAGTTCGTCGACTGCCTGACATGGCCTTGGACATGCCCGTGTCCTAAGCCATCTGCCTTGTCTCGACACATCGTCGAGAGAAATTCGTCGACTTCGCTGGCCGATCGTCGACACGGGCTCGACACACCCTGAGACACACCCGTGTCTCAGGCCGTGTGCCCTGTCTCGACACTTCGTCGAGCGAAATTCGTCGACACCCCGGGACGATCGTCGACACGGGCCCAACACGCCCTGAGACACGCCCGTGTCTCAGGCCGTGTTCTCTACTCGATGATCGTCGACTCCAAAATCATCGACCTCTTGACCAAATCGTCGACTCCAGCCTGACACGCCCTGGGACACGCCTGTGTCCTAGGTCGTGTGCCTACTGCCAGATTCCAAATCTGGACCAAAACATCCCTCGTCGCTCTTTTGAGTTTCGGGTCATTACATCCCACTCATGCCCTCCTAACCCTAAAGTGAGGTCAACGAGTCACCAAGGACCCATTGGGGTCAACCCTAGTGGCTAAGTTGACCGAAGTCAACTCAAGCCCCAAAGTGGTCAAAGTGCCCTTACTATGGGTCAAGTGACCTCTAAGGTGCCAATTCAACCCTACACATCCCTACCTAGACCCTAGGGGAGACCAATAGGTCACTAAGGACCCATTGATGGTGACACAAAAGATCAAATTGACCAAAGTCAACCCTAAGCTAGGTCAAGTCAAACATAGCTCAAAAGGCTAACTCAAGCTCAAGGCCCTAGCCACTTGGGCTAACCACCTCCTAACCACTTTGTATTAGCTTAGTGGGCTGAATTTAGGCTAGGGCCATGAATAAAACCGGCCATGAGGAGCAGGAGAGAGAAAGCTTCAATTTCTCCTTAATGGAGGAGAGAGAAAGGAGTTAATCCATTCATTTCTTGGGGAAGCCAAGGACCACCGCTTTTATTGCTTGATTCATTCCCCCATTCAGTGTGGAGAAGGCCAGGGGTCATCTTAGTGGTTGTTCAGGGCTAGAGGAGGAGAACCACCATGGCTGAGAAATGCAATTCTTGGCCATTAATGGTGCCATGAAGGAAGGCCCTTCTCCACCGCCCATTAAGGGCTGGATTCAACTCCTCTGAGGGAGAAGAGGAGTTTCCAGCCGTTTCATGGCTGGATTAATCCCAATTCACCTCCCCACCACCATGGCCAAGGCAGGCTCTTTAGGGCCATTAATGGCCACCACCAGCTATACCCCTCCCCTCCCCCATTTTATTATTTTAAAAGCTTCACTAGACTCCAAGCTTTCATTTCCACCATTGCCCCGATGATCCCGAGCTACTTCAATGTGCAGTTGCAGAACTCCGGCGACTCCTTCACCACCAATGGCATCCCAGTGATCGACGCGTCTCCAGGCCGCAAGCAAGGTCCTCCCCTTCCTCTCTCGCTGTGGGTAGATCATAGGAATTGTTAGGGCCAAGATTCAGGCTTAATTGAGCCCGATCGGGAGAGGTTTTATCCTGGTTTTTCCGCAAAAATAAGCAGTGGCCGGCCAGGGAGATGGCCGGGTGGCCGGCGGTGGCGGCTGGAAGTAGCTCCAGTATGGGTCAATCCTACCCGTCGGCTGGAGGTAGAAGATAAGCCCCCACCTTAAATTTGGAAGGGAGTCACTCTAACCTATACCTAGATCTTATCCAAAAATGAGAATTTTTGCGGAAATGTTTTATAGTTTTTGAAATTATTTAATAATATTATGGTAAATTAATTGGAATACATAATTACCTCCAAACCCTCCTAACTTTTGGTGAGTGGTCCTTAGGATCATCAGGAGGTTTTGTATAAAATTTCACCTCATTTTTAGTTGATTTGGTTGGGAAATGATCAGACCCTAGTTTTGCCCTAAAAAGGGTATTTAGGTCAAAAGAGCACTTTGTGGGATTGGGTGGCCAAATCACCTCAACAGAGGCTGAAACTTTGTCCACTGGTTTTTCATGACTTTTTACAGCCTCATATGAGTTATGGGGTGGTTTGGGGTAGGATTGCCCTAGGACCCAAGTTCAAAACGTATGTTTGGACTTTGGGGGTTTGTGAAGGGGCATGTGGTCAAATGCCCTTGTATGGATTTGAAATTTGGTAGAGAGGACTCTAGGGTAGCTAAGGTCCTCTGGTAAAAATCTTAGAGGATTTGGATCGTTAAACCCCTCAAAACCTAACCCTAGTTTAGGTCACAATCCTTAAAATTGAAGGATAGGTAATTAGAACTATGTGAAAAGTTGTTAAACTTGGGCAGTGTGGTCATAATGTCATTTTAAGTCTTGGATAATTTTATTAGGAAATTCAGATAAATAATTTTACTGTCACCTTTGCAATACCAGAATTAGCCCTACATAATTATGTTTTTATTATGATCTTAATATCCATTAGATGATTATGAAATTAGGACAGAGTGAGTTTTAGACCATTATGATCATACAAGAATTTTATTGTAATTTTTAGATGTAAATTTCCAGTACTTACTTCACAACTATATAAATGTGGGAATAAGATCAATAATAGATTTAGAGCTCCATTTTTATTGGAAAATTATGAAACTTGATCCGTAGTGTTTTTAGGTCGATATGCTTATATGAGAATTTTATTACAATTTTTAGATGAATAATTGTTGTACTTAGTTCATTAACCTGTTAACTTGGATTATTATGAGAAAATCAAGTATAGAGTTCCTTATTCACTGATAAATTATGAAACTTGACTTGGAGAGTTTATATGTCTTTATATTCATCCTTGAATTTTCTCAGAATTTTTAGAAGTATATTGGCAGTACTTGTCTCTTTAACTTGGTTAATGTAGGTTATGTTCAAAAATTTTGTTTAGAGGTTTAATTCTTACTGAAACTTTGGAGACCTTGAATTTACTAATACATAATTGTCTTTTATTTATCATAATTTTTTGGAACATTTTTCATGCCTGAAAATAGTACTTCATGTTCAAACTACGACATTTGGATCTCTTTGAAAATTAAATAAATTATCAAGTAAATTAGCAAAATTATAAACTTCTGGATTTATGCTAACCATGACATGATATACCTCCAATAAATATTGTAGGGATTTTGGATGATAATTTGGAGTACCTCCATTTGTATGCATCATATAGCTTAGGATGGTCTGCGTTTAGTAAAAACTACAGAAATCATAATATGGTGCAAAATGAACTTAGAGAGTTTGGATATTAGTGTATTGATCCGGTAAGTGAAATGAGATTATCATCGGGAGTCGTGATGAGGAGTGAGAGGTTTGACTAGTGTTAAGTGGTGCTCGGCGTCGACGAAACATCGTCTTCCCCGTGGAGAGAGAAAGAGTCAAAATACACTAGGGTTAGATCCAGTACAACATTAAAGGGATTGGGAGTTGGGTAACAACCAATAATAGTAAGTGCCTTGTGAAATGGAACGATGGGCTTCAACTACCATCATAGTTCCTAGTGCCCTCGAGAGTCATTCACGGGGAATACCTTGGGCAATCCTAGGCTAACCTAAACAGTAGGAATAATAAACTTCAAGAGCAACTATGATAACTAGGGTTTCACATTCACACACCATAGTAGCTTGAGAGGTTGGTTAGGTTAGTATGATTAGCCATCCGGATGGTAGGTTCAGAAGATAGATGTAACGGATGGGATAGCCTGGGGAGCCGGTTGCTCGGAAGGATTTGGATACAAATAAGGTGGTGGGTATTCGATATTGGATGGTCGTTCACACCAAAGTCGATACGTTAACTCGGTAGTGTGGGACACTTGGCCAAAGAAAGTCCGGTGGATATGTCCAGCAATAGTACGTGGTGACTCTAGGTTCTGTCCTTCTAGAGGCATACGTAAGGGCTAGGCCTGGTAGTGTGATTACCCGCCTAGGAGTGGGGGGCCCGACCCACTGTCTCTGTTGCCACTACAGAGGTTCCTGGGAGTGAAGCTAGATGCTCAAATAGGGAGAACTAAAGGTCTGTGTGCATGAGTTGCACTTGCATGAATCATGGCATAGCATATCACTACACTCATGCTTGCATACAACTGACACGCCTACGTATAAATTGGTATGAGACTTTTTATATGATGGGAGCCTTGCAGAAGACCACTTAACTTATAAGTTTGTATGGGCATTCATATAATTTAAGGTTACTTACTTCCGAGAATGTTTTTCCTACCTGTGTTGCTTTACTCTACTTGCTTACCTTACTGCTTATTATTGTAGAACTGCTAGTTTGTACCTTTCTTCCTTAGTTGTTCATACATCATAATTTAACTGCTAGATTAGTTCCAACGTCACCTGCTTTTCTTACTCTCCACCTTTATAGCTTCCCTTTCCTCCTCCCCGCTCGGTGCCTAGGAGCCATGGGAGAGGGGTAGGGGGGATGATAGGACTTAGTCTTTATGACTAATGGTTTTCGGACCACAACATTACTGGGGCTCCGGATGGGAGACAGGGAGCAGCAGCAGGGGACACAGTACCAGCGGAGTACGGTGCTCATGGTGGTGGTCCAGTCTAGCAGAGGAGCACCAGCTACTGGTTCCATGAGTGATTAGTTACTTATAACTTCCGCGAGAGATTGTAGTGAGGATCTGATGTACCGGGCTTAAGCCCGCTTATATTTCATTTGTTCTGTTCTATTGCAGTACTCTCTTTTTTATATATTTATGGACTTGTTGTGGTTTTTCATTTTATATGATGTTGTGGACTCAATTATATTTCAGTTTATGATTACTGCTCTCTCTTGATGATCGAAAAGGCTGGCAGAATCGGCATTTTGTGGTGGCGGCCTTCCTGAGTGTCGGTGCCACCGCAAAACGGCGATTCTCGGCATAAGACCCCCGGGTTTGAAATATATAAAAAGGGTCTTACATGCTCCTCGGCCCACGTAATGTGCATGCCAGGAGAAGTAACCTCCTCCCCTTCGGCTGGGCCCCGCTCTCCCTACAGGGCCGCGACCCGTGCCTCTATCGCAGTTTATCCCGGTCAAATCGTTTAAAGATCTCCTGTAGAGCAGAGTATGCTTCTGAAATAGCCGTGTCACTTGTCTCTTCATCCCCGCAGCATCCGTCGGGTCGCTCAGATACTCTGAAACCGCCTCCGCGTTGGGGGGAGGCGAATACCCATCGCTCTTCTTGGTTTCAGAGGAGATCGCGTTGTATCCTGCAAAGAAAAAAGTCAGAAGGGACAGGCGAGAACCAAACAAGCATCAAGTACGAGCTTACCAGGGGTTGGCACGCCCCCCGCACCACTGGACGGTCAAGAAGAACCCGGTCCTCCCGAGAATGGTTCTCCTTCGAAAGATGCAAGGGATTTCCCTAGCCCTGGGGGAATTGGCAACCGAGGGGTATCCGGGGGGGAGGACCCATGCCCGAGGGGCTAGCGACCCACTCAGTTGATACCGGGAGGGAACGATCCTCCTCCCCACTGTCTCCCTCTTGACGTGGCGGTACCTGCGATGGAAAAAGTCAGAAATGAAGAGACAAGCTAGGAGGGAGGTGCACATTCCTAAGGGATAACCTCGGTGCTCGCTGCCGAGTTGGAGCCCGGGAAGTCCTTTGCCGGAGATCGCCTGACGATCTTTCCTTTTACCTGCCAGAAGAGATGGTTGGGAGACCGACGCGCCAACCACGGTACGGCCTCAAGGGCCTCCTCCCAGGCCTTTTGGCTCGCGGCTGCTAGCCGGGCTCGCACTTCCTCACTAACAGGCATGGTGCAGGTACAGTTCACACAGAAAAGCAAAAGAAGGTAGGGATTCACCTCAGGTCTCGGTGGTGTATTTATAGCCAGGGAGTGGGATCCACCAGAAGATTCAATGACAGCTCAGTACAGCACTCACCGAACATGGGGTTGGATGATTCTTTCCGAGCTTGGTCAAGCTCAAAAAGCGCGGGGATTATGTACAACCCCGTGTTCACTGAGTGGGTCTGCCAGATCAGGCGAGCGGACTAAGGCACCCTGCCTACACCTATAACAATATAAGGGCGGGCAGTGGATGGCCAGCTCGCTCTCGCCCAAGTCAGGCGGGTGAGCTGCGTGAGCTAGCAGTACAGTATGAGGACAGGCAAAGTATGGCCAGCTCGCTCTCGCCCAAGTCAGGCGGGCGAGCCGCCCGAGCTGGCCCTTCCCCTCTCTCTCTCACGCCGGGAATTCGTCGAGCAGAGTTTTGCATTAAAATTCATCGAGCAGAGTTTTGGGTCAGCATTCGTCGAGCAGAGTTTGAGCTCAACATTCGTCGAACTAAAATTCGGGGTTGGGTTCGATGGGTCCAGATCAGCGAGCCCCCTTTCGGGGCTCCCGCAGTAGCAGTTTCAGACCGGTACAACCATCTCTTCTACAGGCGACTTGGCCGCCAGCCCGCCTCGGCATAGGCACAGGCAGGTCGCGACGGCCTAGCTCACACTCGCCCAAGAGGAAACAGTGAGCTACGGGAGCCAGGTCGCACTCGCCCCCTGGGCGCGAAGAGCAGTGGCGAGCTGACCTCCAAGTCTATGGGACCTACGCAGTGGGGCCCAGGTGTAAAATTAACTGGATGCCCCTCCCATGGGTGAGAATAGTTTGTTAGAATAGCGGAGTTGCGCTGTTGGCAAACTAAGCTGGGCTGCACATAGCTGTTCAATATTACGGAGGTTGGCTATTTGCAGGCCGTTTCCAGAAATTTTTAAATAAGATGCAAGTGGCACCTCAGAAAGCAGGCCTTTCAAACTCACTTGCTCCTTAGTCTTTTAATGCTTTCTGAGATAGCCTTAGCTCGGTCTTTGGCTAAGGAGGGGAAGCGCTCTAAGATCTTCCGGGTATGTGGTGGGTCCTCCTCGCCGAGCCCATGGGATTGGTCCTCCTTGCATTCTTTGTCATTTTTCTTGTGGGAAAGAAGTAGGTGTGCGATCACCCCTTCCCCAAGGGTGAACTCCATAGAGATCGAATTTACGGTTTCAACAGCGAGTCACATTCGGCGTGACTTTTCATGTTGAAATTAAAGTATGGAAGTGACCGGGGTTGTAGGTGTGTTACATGCCCAGATGACACGCCCGTGTAAGATGGACGTGTAAGCTGCGGTGTGCCGGTGGAGTGGGGAAAAGTCGTGCTGTGGTGATTCTTCGTGACTTATCGGGACACGCCTCAGGTACAAGCCCATGAGAGGTGGTACACGAGCATGACTAAGGGCGTGTAAGATGAATTTCCTGAGTCTGACTTCGGACCGATTACTTCTTTCTACTTGGGTTACATGCCATAAGTACACGCCCTAGGAGGGCGTGACCTGGGGTATGTAACAGGACAAAACCTAGAATGCTGAAAAATAGAAAATAAACTAAGTTAGTACAATAATTGAGAAAAGAAACAAAAAAACCCAAAAATACAAAAGACTTAAATGAGAAAATACATATTTTGCCCTACTAAACTAATCTAAATTATGCTTCATCAAATTCCCCCATACTTATTATATTGCTTGTCCTCAAGCAAAGAGTACGAGTTAGCGAAAATAAAGAGGATTAATTGAAAAGTTTAAAAATGCTGTAAACGAGTAAGACGGGCATTTAGAGATAGAGGAATTTTGAAAAAGAACTGAAAATTTCTACTTTAACTTAGCACATAATTTTATAAATTTCACTAAATATAAAGACAAATCATCCCAAATTTTTTCATAATTAAAACTTAATAAAGTAACGAGTAAAAGATGCATTGAGTGACTACTAAATTCTAAGAGACAAATTAAAATCATAGTCAATCAAGACAAAGATCAATATTTCTAAAGAAAACACGTACTCAATCTAGTTTCTCGCTACTATACTAAAAAGTAAACGTAGGAAGCATGAATCACTAGGGCTTTAATTAGGTGTACAGTTAGGCTTACATTTTTAAGGGTGCGATATTCAAAAGATGAGCCTGAGGGATATTTGCACACTTAAAACAAAACGAAGTGAGCTTTGCCAAAATAATGCTAGCCAAAATAAATTGCTTTCAGATTTTTTTCTCTTTTCTTTTACTTTTTTCGTCAAATATTTCTTTTTTCATTTTTCATACTTAAACATTTCCACTTTCGTAGCAAAAGATAATACAAGGATTTTCCACAAATGTTTTCAAGAAGATGCACATTAGCAATTAAAACTCAAAAACAAATTTAGAGTGCGCATATAGGTAAGCTATTTGGCAGTGGTGAAACAAAAGGTGAGGCTACAAAAAGGAAAGGAAAAGACACAAAATGGCCTGCAACGATTATTGTTAGGCAGGGTGCAAAGGATGAAACATTTCCAAAAGTAATTTCTAGATTATTTTCATGCTTTCTAAATCTACTCAAAGTAAAGCTTTGAAATTTCGAAAAAATAAGCACTAAAATAGAAAATTGAGAATTTGCTTTTATGAAAACAATGATAATAAGCATCTAGATCGGTTTGTGTCTACTGCACTAGATACTGATTAATGTTTAAAAGATTTTAATAGGAAAAAAAGGGATGATGTGTTTTAAAAAAGTAAAAGAAATAAAAAGAAAGGATAGAAAAAGTGAAAAATATTCAAAATAGATTTTCAAAAACAATATACTACCTTAAATAGGAACACTGCATGAGTCAACATACTACTCGCTAAACTTATTTAAATAGAAAATTAATATAATTTATTCTAACTAAGCAAGTAGAAATGGTCTTAAAAATAATAAAATACAAAGTGACGGGGTTTTAATTGATTTGGCAAAAATTAACTCAATTTAATTTGGGATTTTCAAAAGATTAATTAAGGAAACACTCCTCCAAACTTAAAGTTCAACATTGTCCTCAATGGAGAAGAAGGAGAAGGAGAGAGAGAAGCTAATAAGAAAAAATGAAATTAAAGAAATTAATACATGTACTTCCCCAGATTTATGAGTCCCGAATGGCTGGGTGATACCGCTCCCCCATGCTTATGCTTTTGAACTTCTTGAAATATCATCCTGAGCATCTGTTGGAATCAGCAACGTTGGAGCCGGCGATTGCAAAACAAAAGCATTTTGGAGCCCCCCCCCCCCCCCCCCCCCCGGGGCAAAAAGTGAAAAATAAAGAAAACAGAAAAAATCTTGGGTTGCCTCCCAAGAGCGCCCTTTGTTTAAAAAGGTCATTTGAGCTGGAACAAAAAGAATATTGTCCAAAAATAGTAATAGTTCCCAAAAAAATGAATATAGTCTTAAGTTATTACAGTTCATGTAAAAGAAAATTAATATTGTTCAGACTGACATCATCACTAGATAAGTAAAGTATCAGACGCTTCCCATTTACTTTGAAGTCACCCTTGTCCGGGTGAGAGATTAAAGCAGTATCATAAGGAAAAACTTCATTTACAGAAAAAGGACCAGACTATCAAGATTTGAATTTGCCCGGAAATAAACGCAGACGTGAATTATAAAGCAATACTTGGTCGCCCGGTTTGAATATTTTTGGGTGCCTTAAATTTATATCGTGAAAACACTTCGTTCGCTCCTTATATAATTTGTTATTTTTGAATGCATAGGAGCGCCACTCGTTGAGTTCGTTAAGTTGGAATTTTTGAAGATCGGTGACAGAGTGGGGATCGAGATTTAAAAATTTTAAGGCCCAAAAAGCGGGATGTTCAAGTTCGACGGGTAAATGGCACAACTTTCCATAAACTAACTGATAGGGCATACAACCGATGGATGTTTTGTATGTTGTTCGGTAAGACCATAGAGCGTCTTCTAATTTAACCGACCAATCCTTTCGTGAAGTGGAAACTATCTTTTCTAAAATGCTTTTAACTTTCCTATTTACTACTGCGACATGGCCGTTAGTTTGGGGGGGGGGGGGTAAGCCGTTGAAAGTATATGTGTAACGCCATATTTTAAAAGAGTTTTAGCAAGTTGAGCAATACAAAATTGCAAACCACTATCACTAACGATGGCCCTAGGAGTACCGAATCGAGAAAATAATTTTTTTAAGAAAGTGATAACAACTCGGGTGTCGTTGGTAGGAAGAGCTTGGGCCTCTGCCCAACGAGAAATATGATTCACTGCAATTAAAATGTATTTGTTCCCAAAATTAGATGGAAGAGGGCCCAAAAAATCAATTACCCAAAGATCGAAGACTTTGCACTCGAGAAAGTAATTTTGTGGCATTTCATTTTTATTAGAGATATTGTCGGACCGCTGGCAACTATTACACCTACTCACAAAAGTTTGGACATCTTTAAAAAGGCTAGGCCAATAAAAGCCTGCACTAAGCACTTTGTGAGCGGTGTGATTTGCTTGATAGTGGACACCAGTCGGCCCTTCATGTAATTGTTTTAAAATATCCGGTCCCTCTTCAAATGACACACATCGCCTCACTACCTGGTCAACACAACCTCCAAAAAGATGCAGGTCCTCCCAAAAATAGTTATTCAGATCAGAAAAGAATTTCTTCTTTTGCTGAGAGCAGAACTCTTTCGGGAGGACACGAGAAACTAAATAGTGGCGATGTTTGCAAACCAAGGAGAAGGGGAAGTGTTAATCAAAAATAGCTTCTCATTGGGAAAATAATCATTAAAAGTTTTTTCTTCTAAATTTTCAATATACGAGTTATCTAAACGCGAGAGATGGTCTGCAGCCAAATTCTCGGCCCCCCTCTTATCTCGGATTTCCAAGTCAAACTCCTGAAGGAGCAAGACCCAACGAATCAAGCTCGGCTTAGCATCTGATTTAGCAAGTAAGTACTTGAGGGTCGAGTGGTTCATGAAAACTATAATTTTAGAAAGCGTTATATATGGGCGGAATTTATCGAAGGCAAAGATAACAGCTAAAAGCTCCTTTACCGTCGTGGTGTAATTTTCTTGTGTGGATGTGAGCGTTTTACTCGCATAGTAAATAGCTTAGAAGTTTTTGATATGCATTGTCCTAGAATGGCTCCCACCGCAAAGCTACTCGCATCGCACTTAATCTTAAAAGGAAGTTCCCAGACCAGTGTTATCATAATAGGCGCAATAATTAATTTAGCTTTTATTAATTCGAAGGCTGATAAACAAAGATCATCAAACTAAAAATGGGAGTCTTTTTCTAGCAGCTGAGTAAGGGGTTTGGTGATTTTGAAAAAATCTTTTATGAACCTACAGTAGAAATCGCCGTGGCCTAAGAAACTATGTATCTCCTTAGCATTGGTTGGAGGTGGCAATTTTTCAATTACCTTGATTTTCGCTCTATCAACCTCAATCCCTCTCGAAGAAATTTTATGACCTAAAACTAAACCCTCCAAAACCATGAAATGACATTTTACCCAATTCAGGGCAAGGTTAGTTTCCTCACATCTCTCCAAAAAGTTTTCTAAGTTTTCTAAGCAGATATCAAATGAGTCACCGAACACAGAGAAGTCATCCATAAATACCTCCATAATACTTTCTACGTACTTGTCAAAAATAGCTAGAATACATCGCTGAAATATTGCTGGTGCATTACATAACTCAAATGGCATTCTTCGATAGGAGAAGGTGCCGAAGGGACAAGTAAACATCATTTTCTCCTGATCCTCGGGCAAAATAGGGATTTGAAAGTATCCCGAGAGACCATCGAGAAAATAATAAAAGCTATGGCCGGACCAACGTTCTAAGATCTGATCGATAAAAGACAAGGGGAAGTGGTTCTTATGGGTGGCATCATTCAACTTACGATAATCTATCCACATACGCCCTCCTGTCACCGTTCGTGTCAGAATTAAATCATTATTTTCATTTACTACTACTGTGATCCCTCCTTTCTTAGGAACTACCTGAACGTGGCTAACCCACTTGCTATCTGATATGTGATAGATAATTCCTGCGTCTAATAATTTCAAAACCTCGCCCTTTACTACTTTTTTCATATCTGGATTTATGCGACACTGAGGTTGAATAGATTTGCTTGAATTATCTTCCATTAAAATTTTATGTGTGCAAAACGATGGGCTTATGCCTTTTATATCAGAAATCTGCCAAGCAATAGCTCGGCGGTGCTTTTTTAAAACATGTAGAAGTTTATAGTTTTCAGATTCAGTTAAAAATGTTGAAACTACCACTGGTAGCTTCGAGTCTTTTTCTAGAAATGCATACTTCAACTGATCGGGTAGTTCCTTTAGTTCTAACGTATTAGGTTCCTCGTATGATGAATTAGAGGGTTTTTTCCTTTTCAAAAACCAGTTCTTCATAAACTTTTGATTTATATTAAAATTTTGAGGGGGTGAATCTATGGCCAACACAGTTTCTTGTGAAGACTCGGGTGAGATGTTTGAAAACAAAGTGAAGAAGAAAAATCATTTTCAGGAATACAAAGAGAAGAGTTATCATTTAACATATCTAGAAAGAAACAAGAGTCGTAATTTTCTATGGTATTTTTCATAGAAGGGGTGATGGAGAAAGCTACCTTGTCGTCTCCGACACGTAAGAAAAGCTTTCCATTTCTCACATCGATGATAGCACAGGAGGTGGCAAGGAAGGGTCGGCCAAGAATCAGGGGAACCTCGACATAATCTTCGATATCCAAAATGATGAAATCCACCGAAAAGATGAATTTGTCGACTTTAACTAAAATGTCCTCAATGATTCCTAACGGATACTTTATCGACCTATCGAAAATCTGGGTACTCATTTTCGTAGGGCAAAGGGTGCCCAATCCTAACTTCTTAAACAAGGAGAATAGCATCAAGTTGATGCTTGCTCCTAAGTCAGCTAACGCGTGCTTAATAACTAAGTTACCAAAAACACAAGGAATAGAAAAAATACCCTGATCGTTTATTTTTTTTTGGCAAGTTATTTGTTAAGACGGCAGAGCACTCGGCGTTTAATGTTACCTGCGATAAATTCTCTAGCTTTTTATTATTTGTTAGAAGATCTTTCAAGTACTTAGCGTACTTGAGCATTTGAGATATCGCTTCATGGAAGGGCAAATTGATGTGTATTTGCTTGAAAATTTCTAGGAAGCGATTATATTGATCATCTAACCATTCTTTGTTAATTTGAGAATGATAAGGCGGAGTAGAATAATTTTTCAAAACCGAGGGTGGAGTGATTAAATCTTTTTCAGCAGGTTGAATTTCTAAAATAGGGGCGGGGCTTACCCCGGGCTCTTCACTAACTACACTAGAAATTTATTTCCGACTCTGAAGAGTTATAGCTTTTGCTTGCTCTCTTGGGTTTGGCCCTGTATTAGCAGGGAGAGACTCGGGAGGTTGCTCGGATATAATTTTAGTGAGCTTCCCTCTTTGGTTCTCTAGATTTTTAATGGACCCTATTAGGTTTCTAATGGTCGCGTCATTTGAAGTAATGTATTTTGAAAACATATCCTCCATGGAGTGAAGCTTTTGAAAATTATGATTATTTTGCGGAGGGGGTGGTGGTGCAGAATCATGTGGTGGTGGTTGTGCATCGCGTTAGAGTAATTACTCCAAGAAAAGTTCAGATGGTTACGCCATCCAGGATGATAAGAGTTCGAATTATTACAAAAACCAAGAGGAGAAGAAAACACAGAAAAATTATTTGGAGTAGGCTTGGGTATGTTCCCCAGATAATCCACCTGCTCGGCGGCAACATTCGCAGTTTCCCATAGCTGAGGGGCAGAGACAGTAGACATCTCCGTCATCTTCTTGTTCAGTATCGCTATTTGTAATGCTAGCTGGGACACCGTGTCAACCTCGTACATACCTGCAACTTTATTAGGGCGGGACGTTGACACATTCCATTGGTAGGTATTCATGGCCATATCCTCAAAAAGAACAAGAGCTTCCTTTGGAGTTTTGCGGTTTAAAGAACCACCGGATGAGCATCTATCATCTACTTTTTCGTTTGATTTACACCATTATAGACTGTCTGAACCTGTAACCATACAACCAGAGTATGATGAGGGTATCTTCTTAATAGTTCCTTATACCTCTCCCAAGTGTCATAGAGTGTTTTGGAATCGATTTGGCTATACGAAGAAATGTCGTTTCTAAGCATAGTCGTCTTAGCGGGAGAAAAATACTTAGCTAAGAAATTCTTCATTAACTGTTCCCAGGTAATGATTGATCCTCTTAGGAGAGAAGTAAACCATTGTTTGGCTTTTGTTCTTAAAGAAAAAGAAAAAACTCTTAGCCTTATACCATCATTTGTAACGTCGTTTATCTTAAACGTATTGTAGATTTCTAAAAAGCTAGCAATATGTGCATTCGGATCTTCATCTTGCATTCCGTCGAATTGCACGTATTGCTGCACCATTGATATGATGCTAGACTTCAACTAAAAATTATTGTTCGCCATGGGAGGTCGAATAATGCTTGAATATGTCCCTTCCAAGTTAGGCCGAGCATAATGATGCATGGTAAGTTGCTCGGCAGAATTTGGGTCAGGGTTGGCTGATTGGCCATCATTTTCATTCAAATTCATGGTTGTAAAATTAACGTCCCCTACGGTCTCCTCAACCGAATCAGTTAGAATTGGAGGGCAGGATCATTATTCACGCCAAAAGGTGCCTTCGATCTCCGGATCCAAATCAATTAGATTTGACGGATTATGTTGGGTCATGCACTAGCGGAAAAGAGAGAAAGAAAGGTGATAAAAGTAATAGATTCATGGTTTCAAAATATTAATGTAAAATCAGTCCCCGACAACGGCGCCAAAAACTTGATGTCTACAAATCCGTTTTGAAAAGAAATTCGAACTAGCAATCTGATGAAGGCAAGTATACCTATCGAATTGTATCAAGGGGACACAAGTGTCGTATTCAAATTGAAGAAACGTAGAGTACTTATACTCACACGAATTGCTATTATTTTATCGAAGGATTTATGGTTTGCTAAATTGGAAAAGGAAATTACTTGCAACTATTAAAAAAGACTACTACTAATGATCAAAACGAAAGGGGTTGAACTATGGTTAATGTGTAATACTTGATCATGAATCACCTCGGCATAAGTTAATCAAATATACGATAACAAACTAAAACTTAATAAGGTAGAGGTCTTGACTGTAACACCCCGGATTTTTGATTGCGTATGCATGATGGGCGTTACGTTGGCTTTGACCGTTGTTCGAGCATGGTTTTTCCCGCGGGCTTGCGAGTGGCTATTTTGGTAGCCGAGTTGCACGATTCCCCAGCAAATCGGAGTCCAAATTGGGGACTCGGTGAGGCCTCTTAGGAAATGCTTGCAGTTTTTCGCGCCCGGGTAATGTTGCTCAAAATGAGTTGTTGGTACAGGAAACAAAAAAGGGTAAAACGTTCTTAAGACAAAAATGGTCTAGGACGATACAGAAACACTTTTCAAAACAGGGAAAAATAGTCATTTTTTGTGCGTGACACGCCCCCCGACTCGGGCGTGTCGGGGCGTGACCCAGGGCGTAACCTGGGCGTGACCTCCTTGACTCGGCGAATTGTTCTTGCATTGAGTGGAGCTCGACGAATAGGGCACACGCCCCGTGACACGGGCGTGTCACGGGCCGTGTCCCGCAATGTCGAGTGTCGAGTGTCGAGTGTCGAGAGAGGGGACACGGCCTATGACACGGGCGTGTCACAGGGCGTGTCAAGCTGTGTCGAGTGTCGACACTTTCTGTCGACGAGGTGTCGAGACACGGGCTACACGCCCTAGGTCACGGGCGTGACCGACCCGTCACGGGCGTGTACCCGGCCGTGTACCGTGTGGATAAACTTGGATTTGCCGACTTTCTGCGCCGCTTAAGGTACACGCCCTGCGTCACGGGCGTGACACAGGGCATGACCGGCCCGAAAATCGACTTTTTCCCGTTTTTTGTGATGTTTATTTCCTGGGTTCTGCATCTAACGGTCCAGCTCTGTTCTGGGGGAAATAAGGCCGAAACAGAGTTTCTCCTCCTCATTTCACCTTCTTCTTCATCTTCTTCCTCATTCCAAAAGAAACTCAAGGGAGCAAGGGCTAAAGCAAGGCAAGGAAAGAGAGGAGCAGCCGTCGCGGCATCATCTCGGGTCAGGCAAGCGGTGTTCTTCACCCTTGCCAATCTTCTTTCTTGTCTTTGATTATGCAAAATAGCTAGTTTTTCTCTTTCAATTTTCCTAGCTTGTTTTTCTTGTGTTGTGTTATCCCTCCCTAGCCTTATAATGCTTTTGAATTTCCCTATGCTCCATGAATATGATTTTTCATGCTTACTTTTGTTTAGGATGATTCATGTAGTTTATCTTGTTCATGTGATTCATGTAACTAAGTTGATTCATGTTCATGTAGCCTTTCTAATTTATGTGATTCTTCCTTGATCAAAAGCATGTGATTCTTGTTCCAAACATGTGATTTATGTAATTAAGTTAATCAAACTCTATCTTGTGATTCTTCTTTGATAAAAAGCATGTGATTCTTTTCATGTGATGAAGTTCATCAAACTCTACGTTAGCAATTGGTCGTCATGTGTGAGGATGAAGGAAAGGAAAGTGTGTACTTGGGTTATGGTGAGATTTGCTTGTGGTGTGAAGCTCAGGTTCGCTTATGGTGAGTTTTGCGAGGCGAAATGTGAACCATGGCAGAAGCGGGTGTGTGCGGATTTGGTAAGGGGTGGTGTGGGTTAAGCCTTTGTGGCCACCGGGTTTGGATTTGTGGTGTAGAGCACAATTTTGCCCTGATTTGGGCTGGCTTTTATTGGTGCGTTCCACTTTAGGGCTGCCACCAAAAGACCCTTGCTGAATCGCATTTAACCGCTGCTTATGTTTCACTCGTATAGTTGTTTCTTGTACTAAGGATGATGGAATGGGCATGTGTTTTGCCTTTTGCTCCTGCGGGTTGAGCAGGACTTGATGAAACTTGTACGCACTTAGTGCGTTTGGCATGTGTTTTGGTGCGTTTTCCACTTGTTTTGTTCACTCTTTTTACTTACATGAAACAGTGCTACGGGGTCGGTAAGCCCCTTCGTCATATTTTCTGAACTTCCTACTATTTTGTGTAGCTTTGATGGTTGCTGAGGTGTTCTTTCTTGAATGCCTCAGGTGCAGGTTGTAGCCGGTTGAGCGGCTAGTGCTTGGATCGAGTTTCTTGGGAGCTAGCCGAGCTTACTGAGCGAGGTAGTTCTTTTCTTTGTTGTACAGACATACATGTGCCCCAATGGGTTCGTGTCAGCTTGTTGGCGCCCATTGGTGGCTTTCTCTACTTGTGATATATGAATACTAGACTGCTAATGAGACTCATTTGGATGAGATGATGTCTTCTTGCTCTTGGGAAGAATTTATGGTAGGTTGCATTAGGTATTTTTAAGCTAAACAAACCTATTATTGTATCCATGCATAACATGCTTTGGTTACCAAACACGTATTTTCCAAATGACGTAAACAAAGATGATTTCTTATAGTAGTAGCACTATAGACTGCATATAGGAGATCGCCATATATAAACAAAGTATTTCCGCCGCGTACAAATATAGTTTTTGATACCTAAGGCCGAGGGATACGGCCATTAAATCCAAAGGTTTTCTTGCATTTAACTGTTGAATTTCAACTCATAAAGTAAGCGTCAAGGGTTGCCTGAGCGTGTGCAGTTATCCCCTGCACGACGTGGCATCATAACCCGTAGTTCCTCTTGCTCTGATACGAGGTACTCGTTGAGGAAATGCGGGTTGTGACAGTTGGTATCAGAGCCAGGTTTGCTTGACTTTTGGTCGGGCAAACGTTCTTGTTTGGTTGTTAGCATCATATCATACACACATCGAGGTGTCATCAGTATGTCTTGGCCGAAGCACGCACACTCCACTCATGACATGACAAGAAGTATACGGGGCATATTATGTAGTATGGGATGCATAATATGTGGTTGTATATGGATCCACCATAGGGGCAACATGTGCGGGTTATGTAGTATGGGATGCATAACCTTACCACATGGATGCGACTAGCACGTTTTCTTTTATTCGTTGCATGCAATGCTGTGTAGTATGGGATGCATAGCATTGTGATGCGTATGACCGCTCATGGCATGCATTAAGGCCTTTTCTAGACTGCATCGCACAACACGCATAACATAACATTGCATGAGCACAACGTGCCAAGCTAAGATTTACATGATGACACCCGTACACTCATGGTTTTGGGTCAAATCCAGTCATGCATTCATCGGTTAGGCACAAGTTAGTGGGATGACGGTGAGTCATCTTTCGGCTAGGCATACCATCATTCTCAAACTCCCAGAACAAGTTAGCAGTTGATGTTCATATTTCGATATGTATGGTCTGTACATAGCCGTTGTGTGTTTTGTTGGGTTTGAGTTTGACAAGAGTGAACGTGTTTATAGGATGTCGAAGCGTCCAGTGACAAGGCAAACTCCCCAATCCGAGGGCGAGTATTCGGGCGCGCAGAATAATGCCCTGATGGATAGTCTACGCCAAAGTAATGAAGCTTTGATGAGGCAGGTGTAGGAAGTGCAGTCCCAGCTCCAAGCTATGTCGTCAGCGATGTCTGGGCTAGCACCAAGAGGGCAAGAGACTGTCAGAGGCCCCACTATTTCTACTCCTTCCATGACAGTGATACCCCCAGTTGTGGTTCCCCCTGCGATGACTTTTATCTCGCAGTTTCAGCGACTTGGACCACCGACTTATGACGGAAAAGCGGACTTTGTGATCTTGGATGATTGGGTAATCACGTTGGAAGAAATGTTTGTTTATTCTGGCGTTACCGAGTATCAGAAGGTGATGCTTGTCACCTATCAACTCAAAGGGTTGGCTAAAGGTTGGTGGTTGCGAGAAAAGGAAGGCCTAGGGGCGGGATGTTCGTGGGAAGCCTTCAAAGAAATGTTACGGCGCAAGTTTCTACCGTCATTTGAAAGGGACCGCCTGATGAATGACTTCTTGTACCTGAAGTAGAGGAAACTCACAGTTAGTGAGTATGAAATTGAGTTTAGCAAGCTAAGTCGGTTCGCTCCGAGCTTGGTGACTACGGAAGCTGACCGAGTAAAGAGATTTCTTGGCGGACTCCGCAGCGACGTACAGCAGTTCGCAAGTGCTTATGGAGCGACAAGTTACACTACTGTGGTTGAGGCTACTTTGAAGGTTGAAGCTATAGAAACTGCAAAACAAAGAGGACAGTTGATGAGGAAGGATAAGAGGAAGCTGGTGGGAGGGAAAAGCTCCCAAGAATCAGACATAAGGAAGAAGAACAAGGAGACGTGTAGCTTCTGTAGCCGGTCAGGCCACCCATTTGTGAAATGTTTCAAGCGATTGGGGATGCAGAAGAAGGAGCAGGTGCACGCCATTCAGAGTGCGCCAACTAGGGGCGTGGAGTGTACAGCTTATGGGGGAAGAGGTCATGATATCAGCCGCTGCTGGGTCAAGGACAAGGTGTGCTTCTAGTGTGGCAAACAGGGACATCTCAAGGCAAGGTGCCCACAAAACCAGCCTGTGCTGCAACCAATGCCACTCCAGGCTTTGCCTCCGCCTCCGCGTTTGGACAAAGGAAAAGGGAAGTTAAATGTGATTTCCTCAGAGGAAGCTCAGATATCACCCCAGGTTATCTCAGGTTCGATTCATTCCTCTGGTTCACATTTTGTTTATGCCTCTTATGCGTAGTGCTTAGCGACATATGTACCCTTATAGGAAACTTTAAGGTAAAGAACCGTTGGGCGCGTGTTCTCTTTGATTCTGGCGCGACCCATTCCTTTGTAGCTCGAACCTTTCTGGATCGGTATCATTTGACACCAGATCGAGTGGGGAATGCCTTTTTGGTGAAGTTTCCTTCTGGTGCTTTTGTGGTAGCAGATTGGGGTCTTCTTGATTGTCCCATTTTGTTGGGGGATTTCTTAGCGAAGGCTGATTTCAAGGTGATCGATTTGGCGGATTTTGACGTCATTCTGGGCATGGACTGGTTATCCCGCTATGACGCCGTCATCCAATGCAAAGGGAAGCGCTTGGATTTTCTCAAGGACAATGGTCAGCCGGGAAGTGTTTATGGTGATTCATGCCAGGATACTCCTGGGATTTCGGCGGTATGTGTTCGGACATTGTTTTTTCCGACTGTTTTGCTTGTCTAGTCTCAGTTGTGGGGACTAGTGTTGTTTTGCCGCGTTTGGAGGAGATTCCTGTTGTGCGTGAATTCCCAGATGTTTTTCCTACTGATCTTCCTGGTCTTCCCCCTGATCATGATGTCGAGTTCGTTATTGATTTGGAACTGGGTACGCAGCCTATTGCGAAAGCACCGTACACAATGTTCCCGCGTGAGCTATCAGAGTTGCGTACCCAATTGGATTACTTATTGGCAAAAGGGTTGATCAGGCCGAGTTCATCACCTTGGGGTGCACCGGTGTTATTTGTGAAGAAGAAAGACGGGTCGATGCGGTTTTGCATCGATTACCGGGAATTGAACACGGTGACGATTAAAAACAAGTACCCATTGCCAAGAATCGATGATTTGTTTGATCAACTGCTTGGCAGTTCCGTATTTTCGAAGATTGATCTTCGCTCAGGCTATCATCAGCTCAAGGTCTGGGAGTCTAATATTCCGCAGACTGCATTTCGATCAAGGCATGGCCATTTTGAATTTCTGGTGATGTCATTTGGTTTGACCAACGCACCATCAGCGTTCATGGATATGATGAACCGGGTGTTCAAGGACTATTTGGATAAGTTTGTGGTAGTTTTTATTGATGACGTTCTTGTCTACTCTCGCAGTGCTGAGGAGCATGAACAGCATCTGCGATTGGTATTGGCCACTTTGCGAGACCAAAAGTTATTCGCCAAGCTAAGCTAATGCGAGTCTTGGTTGACTCAAGTTGCCTTTCTGGGTCATGTCGTTAATCACCATGGAATTTTAGTGGATCCCGAAAAGATTGCTGCAGTCATGGAGTGGAGAAGTCCAGAGACACCCAAGGAGATTCGAAGCTTCTTGGGATTGGCCGGCTATTATCGCAGATTTGTAGAAGGTTTTGCTACGTTGGCTGCACCTTTGACTCGCTTAACCCAGAACAATGTGGCGTTTGAGTGGAATGACAAGTGTGAGGCCTCATTCCTTGAACTCAAGAACAGGTTATGTACCGCTCCTGTGTTGATCTTGCCGACAGAAGGGATAGATTATGACGTTTTTGTGGATGCGTCGCACGTTGGACTTGGATGTGTATTAATGCAAGACAAAAAGGTGATTGCGTATGGGTGTCGGCAGTTAAAAAGTCATGAAAAGAACTACCCAACGCATGATTTGGAGTTCGCAGCGGTGATCTTTGCGTTGAAGTTGTGGAGACACTTACTTTATGGTGCGCAGTGTAAAATCTTTACGGATCATAAAAGTTTAAAGTACGTCTTCACGCAAAAGGAACTGAATCTGCGCCAACGGCGATGGCTTGAATATGTAGCTGATTATGATCTGGACATTCAGTATCATCCAGGGAAAGCGAATGTGGTGGCCGATGCTTTGAGTCGAAAGACGGGGAAATTATTTCATCTTTCAGTCGACCGTCTTGTGGAGGAATTTCTATTGATGGATATTTCCGTGGGAAAATATGACCCGCAAAGTCATTTGATGGTAGAAGAACCTTCATGGCTGGTGCTTGCAAGACAACATCAAAAGGATGATCGTGATCTTTTACATTTATTTCTTCGAACGGAAAAGAGTGAATTATCGGATTTTTCTATTGATAAGGGGGGCACGTTAACGTATCGTGGTCGATTATGTATTCCCGCAGTTGGGGATATTCGCGAGATGGTGTGTAGGGAAGCACATGGCTCACGTATGGCCTACCATCCAGGCTCAACAAAAATGTACCGTGATTTGAAACAAATTGTCTGGTGGTATGGAATGAAAAGATATATAGCACAATTTGTATCTGAATGTCATACCTGCAAGCGGGTGAAAGCTGATCATGGAAGGCCTGGTGACAAGTTGACACCATTGGAGATTCCAACCTGGAAGTGGGAAAGCATCTCCATGGATTTTATTACAGGTTTACGAAGATCTCCACGAGGACATGACTCCGTGTGGGTGATCGTGGATAGATTGACCAAATGTGCTCATTTCATACCGTTTAAGGTCAACTACCCGATGAAGACAATAGCGGAGTTGTATTTGAACGAGATCATCCGACTGCAAGAGTCTACAAGAGGGTTTAGGAACGGATTTGTGGTATTCCACTGCTTACCACCCTCAGACGAATGGCCAAACAGAACGAGTAAATCACATTGTAGAAGATATGATTCGATGCTATATTCTTGAGTATGGCGGAGCATGGGATGAACATTTGCGGCTTATGGAATTCGCATATAATAACAGCTATCAAGAAAGCTTGCAAATGGCTCCGTTTGAAGCTTTATATGGGCGTCGATGTCGGACTCCCCTCTTTTGGACTGAGGTTGGCGAGCGGCCTTTGTTGGGCCCAGAGGCGCTCGAGGACATGGAAGTTGCCGTACGAGTTATTCGGGAGAAGCTCCGAATCGCCCAAGAGCGATATGAAAAGTACGCCAACCGACGAAGGTCGGAATTAGAGTTTGTGGTGGGGGATTCCGTTTTCTTGAAAGTCTCCCCAATGGTTGGGATTAAAAGGTTTGGAAAAGAGCGCAAATTAGACCCAAGATTTGTGGGTCCCTTCAAGATTCTTGCGCGAGTTGGTGCATCCGCTTACAAAATAGAATTACCCGTGAACTTTCCTGGTGTTCACGACGTGTTTCATGTCAGCCAACTTCGCAAGTGTGTGCGACATGACACGCAAGTGTTGGACGTGGTGCCGCAATTGGCGCCAAACCTTTCTTATGTGGAGATGCCCATCCGGATATTGGACTCCCAAGATCGCGTGTTGCGGAAAAAGAAGATTCCTATGGTCAAGGTGCTATGGAAAAATCAGAATGTGGAAAGCGCGACCTGGGAGCTCGAGTCAACGATGAGGGCGGCTCACCCTCATTTGTTCTCGTAATTTAGCTGGTATGTGAATTGGTGTTTTTGTTGCATTGGTGTTTTTGGTTTGCTATTTTTTTGATTGAGATCAAAATGATTGAAAAGTTTTGAGGCGAAACTTTTTGTTAGGGGGAGTGATTGTAACACCCCGGATTTTTGATTGCGTACGCATGATGGGCGTTACGTTGGCTTTAACCGTTGTTCGAACATGGTTTTTCCTGCGGGCTTGCGAGTGGCTGTTTTAGTAGCCGAGTTGCACGATTCCCCAGCAAACCGGAGTCCAAATTGGGGACTCGGTGAGGCCTCTTAGGGAATGCTTGCACTTTTTCGCGACCGGGTAATGTTGCTCAAAATGAGTTGTTGGTACAGGAAACAAAAAAGGGTAAAAAGTTCTTAAGGCAAAAATGGTCTAGGACGACACAGAAACACTTTTCAAAATAGGGAAAAATAGTCATTTTTTGTGCGTGACACGCCCCCCGACATGTGCGTGTCAGGGCGTGACCCAGGGCGTGACCTGGGCGTGACCTCCTTGACTCGACGAATTGTTCTTGTGTCGATTGGAGCTCGACGAATGGGGTACACGCCCCGTGACACGGGAGTGTCACGGGCCGTGTCCCGCAATGTCGAGTGTCGAGTGTCGAGTGTCGGGTGTCGAGAGAGGGGACACGGCCTCTGACACGGGCGTGTCACAGGGCGTGTCAAGCTGTGTCGAGTGTCGACACTTTGTGTCGACGAGGTGTCGAGACACGGGCTACACGCCCTAGTTCACGGGCATGACCGACCCGTCACGGGCATGTACCCGGCCATGTACCGTGTGGATAAACTTGGATTTGCCGACTTTCTGCGCCGCTTAAGGTACACGCCCTGCGTCACGGGCGTGACACAGGGCGTGATCGGCCCGAAAATCGACTTTTTCCCGTTTTTTTGTGCCGTTTATTTCCTGGGTTCTGCATCTAGACTGCATATAGGAGATCGTCATATATAAACAAAGTATTTTCCGTCGCGTACAAATACAGTTTTTGATACCTAAGGCCGAGGGATACGGCCATTAAATCCAAAGGTTTTCTTGCATTTAACTGTTGAATTTCAACTCATAAAGTAAGCGTCAAGGGTTGCCTGAGCGTGTGCAGTTATCCCCTGCACGACGTGGCATAATAACCCGTAGTTCCTCTTGCTCTGATACGAGGTACTCGTTGAGGAAATGCGGGTTGTGACATTGACCATGGGGGTTCCCAAAGATTGAACACGCTTCTCTAGAAGACGTGCCAAACTGCGGTTAGGAAAAACAGACCGGACTCTCATTCGTATTTGAATACCTAAAACTCGCTTTAAGAAATGAATCGTTCTATTTGATTTCACTCCAATCCGGGAGATTTATGTCATCCTCTCTCGAGGGGTGCGTGTTGAATTTTCTCAAGGTGGTCAACGAGATATCCTAATGCCAAATTAATATCCTCAGAACTATCAAGATCACACCTTGATCATGCGAAAAACCAGGAAAGCAAGCTTAATCAACCAAATGCAACCACAGGGGCAAGCAGATCATACATTCTTTTATTTCTTCATTACAAAGCGAGGTATACATGGCGAGACATGATTTCTCCAGTACACAGGAATATAGGAAAAACAAACACAAGTCAAACAATTCGAGCGGACATAACTGGAGACCGCCGAGACCACGCAGTCTGCCAAGTCGCCGAGGCCGCCCGAACTGCTGCTACTGCTAGAAGATGAATAGAACATGGAGTTCGCCTAGACCGCGAGGTCGCGCGGAAACACCATTATTCGCTGATTGCTACAAGCTGTTGCCAAACTGAAGAACAGGCCGCCTAGACCGCCGAGTTCGGCGGACAGGTTATTGAACTTGGAAAAGCTGAAGTAGAGAAAACTGACAAGCCGCAGAAGCGACCTGCTGAAACCGCTGATTGAAACCGCAAACTTCACTGATGCTGACCACAGTCAAAGCCAAACTCCTGGCTCCTCAGTGTTAGTCGCGCAACCTGCAAACAGCAAATAGTTATCTCCGCTCAACCCGCGCAGACAGCAAAAAACATACTGCAATAATTAACCAAGCCCTCACTTACTGTTCAGTCAGTTACTGTAGATGTGCTGGGGGGGTATATTTATTGGCGAGGTGAGGAGTGTGGTCACCACCCTAGTGAATAGAGTCACCACCCCAGCTTGCGCGCTAACACCACCCATTCCGCCAGGTCCACAAGGACTTGGCCAGATTTCAATCCTCCATGCGCTGGGTCAAAGTCAATCAGCCACCATGCGGACACAATGCCAGCTCGCACAACACAACTGCAACGCCAGTCTGCCCAACGCAAACATAGTGCCAGACTGCCACTGAAAGTAGCATGTGGACACAACCGCAACTCATGCTGCACCAGTCCTCAACTCAACACAGCACGCGGACACAGCAACAACACATGCTGCATCAGTCCCCGCACTTTACTCGGACAAAGAGGCTGTCCGCATAGATCAACAACAACGCCACCGCCCGCCACGATTCCACAACCAACAAGCAGTCCGCTCGGTCAATAGCAGACTCGACAGACTCTGCGGACACCATGGACTTGTCACAGAAAATGACCAAGTCCAGCACCCCATAAAGCAACTGGCGCGAGCACGGCTGACATAAAATACCCAGACCGCCAATCAACAGGATAGTCCGCCACAACGATATAACATCCATCGCAATATGGAGAGCTCGGCAAGAAGAAAAAACCCATCTCCAAAGCCAGTCCATGAATGCGGACTCCGCGGACACAAAAGACAAGTACTCCAACTCACTGCGGATACAACTCCCAATGCGCCCGGTTACCACAAGAGCTGGCCAACTGTAAGGCCGCAGATCAAGCTGAGCACCGCCAACAGACCACCGACACAGTCCACTTAGGCCGCTCCACTCGATGCCCAAGTTGCAAGACTTCCTTGGCCATACAACATCCAGGTTGCACACCAGTCCGCCCAGGCCGCACACCAGGCCGCACATGCCGCTCCTCAAGAACAGCCAAGCCACCAAGCCGAAGCCAGGACACCCAGGCCGCAACCAGCAATCCACCCAGGTCGCGGACTCGGATCGCTCAGACCTCTCGGCCAGCCCTATCACCCACTTTCACTTCACAAATTTCAACACTCCCCCTTGAAGTGAGAAGTGGTAATCAAGCCCAGCAACACTCGTAACTATTGAAATGTCCCCTTCGACAGTGGCTTCGTGAAGATTTCAGTAATATTATCTTCACTCTGAACATGCCCGACCACAAGAGATTCCTCCAACACCTTCTCCCTTATGAAGTGGTGCCCGATCTCAATATGCTTGGTCCTTGCGTGACACACTGGATTGTTTACTAGTTTGAGAGCACTCTCATTATCACCCCGGAGTATAGTGGGACATTGTACTTCCTCATGAACATCCTCTACAAGCCTCCTCAATGAGATGGCTTCCCGAGCAGCTAAGGCCAAAGCCTTATACTCTGCTTCCGTAGTAAACAAAGACACTGAGCCTTGTTTCTTGCTACACCACGAGATGCAAGCTGATCGACAAGTGAACACATAACCCGAAGGTTATCTTCGATCATCCGAGTCACCACCATAATCAGCATCCGTGTATCCAAGCAAGGAAAACACCGTGTCCCTTCTATAGAGGAGTCCCATATCAGAAGTTGCCTTGACATACTTCAAGATGTTCTTTGTCGCTACCAGATAAGACTTCCTTGGCTCTACTATAAACCAACTTACTCGGCCAACAGCATAAGCAATGTCTGCCCTTGTAATCATCAAGTAGATCAAGCTCCCTACTAGAGCTCGGAACACCAAGGGATCAGGAAGAATCCTTCCTTCATCTCGTCAAAGCTTCAGACCAAGATCCAGTGGGGTAGAGCAACACTTCCCTTTGCCCATACCGAATCGATTCACAATGCGATCCGCATATCCTTTCTGGAAAATGTGTATCCCGCTCTCCTTCCTCTCCACTTCAAGACCAAGAAAGTGATGAAGCTCTACCAAGTCTTTCATCTCAAAGCGAATAGCTAGCTCAGCGCAGAGCCTAGCCACCTCCTCCTCTGAATTCCCTTTGATGAACATATCATCAACATACAGCAGGACCAAGACTTGAAGATCCCCCTTCTTCTTGATGAACAAGCTTGAATCTGAGTGGGAAGTAAGATATCCGTAGAATTTAAGGTATTCCACTATCTTCACATACCAAGCTCTTGGAGCTTGCTTCAACCCATAGAGAGCCTTCCTGAGCTTGCAGACATAGTCCGGATGAACTTCAGAAACAAAACCGAGTGGTTGATCCATGAAGATGTCCTTATCAATTTCTCCTTAAAGAAAAGCATTCTTCACATCAAGCTGCCACATTCTCCATCCCTTGCAAGCAGTCAAGGCAATCACCATCTGAACTGAAGTCATCTTTGCAACTGGACTAAATGTCTCCTCAGAGTCTTCTCCATACTGTTGAGAGAATCCTTGAGCAACAAGGCGAGCTTTGTATCTATCAATGCTCCCATCAGCCTTCTTCTTCAACTTGAACACCCACTTGCAAGTCACTTGAGTAATGCCATCAACCTTGGGCACAAGGTCCCAGGTTTCATTCTTCTTGAGAGCAGCAATCTCCTCTTTCATGGCATCATCCCACTCCTTGACTACAGTGGCCTCGTTGATATTTGCAGGTTCTCGCTCATCCAGAGGACCTAAAAAGAAGCAGTTGACAAAACTCACTGCATTCCCATCACAATATCGAGCTGGTGGCTTGACAACCCTCTTTGATCTCTGAAGGGTCTGCTCCTTGCTCACCACCTCCGTTGCTTCTTCAGGCTCAACTCCAACTTCGGGCAACCTTTGAGCAATGCTCCCCTGCACCAGAGCTTGAATCAACAGGAGTTGTTGGTGATACAACAAGCTCCTCTTCCAAAACTTCAGCAACCACCTTCTGCTCTTCATCAACCTTGCTCTCTGGTAGATCAACCGACCCACCTCCATAGGACGTCAGTTTGTCAAAGACCACATCTCTTGATATAATAATCTTCTTCGTCGCAGGATCCATGTACTTCCATCCCTTCTTCCGCTCATCATAGCCAACAAAGACAAGCTTCCTTGTCTTTGCATCATGCTTTGTCCTTGAAGCATCCAGGACATGCACATAGCAAGCTGATCCAAACACCCGAAAGTGTCTGCACTTGGCTTCTCCTTCAGCAACATCTCAAAAGGAGACATCATGTTGATCGAGCTGAGTGGCATCCGATTGATGACATAAGAAGCACAAGACATCTCCTCTGCCTAGGAGGACCTAGGAATGTCTTTCGCATGAAGCCAACACTTGCAGGTTTCCATCAGATGACGGATCTTCTGCTCCACTACTCCATTTTGTTGTGGAGTATGAGCACAATTAAGCTCTCTCTGGATCCCGTACTTCCTGCAGAAGTTAGAAAACTCGGAGGAGACAAACTCGCCACCTTGTTTGTTCTAAGTTTCTTGATCCGCAAGCCAAGCCGGCCTTCCACTATCTCCTTGAACTCCACAAACACCTGGAAAGCTTCTGACTTCTCCTTCAAGAAATAAACTCAAGTGTATCTTGAGTAGTCATCAATGTAAAGTCAGTCCCCGACAACAGTGCCAAAAACATGATGTCTACAAATCCGTTTTGAAAAGAAATCCGAACTAGCAATCTGATGAAGGCAAGTATACCTATCGAATTGTAGCAAGGGGACACAAGTGTCGTATTCAGATTGAAGAACCGTAGAGTACTTATACTCACACTAATTGCTATTATTTTATCGAAGGATTTATGGTTTGCTAAATTGGAAAAGGAAATTACTTGCAACTATTAAAAAAGACTACTACTAATGATCAAAATGGAAGTGGTTGAACTATGGTTAAGGGGTAGTACTTGATCATGAATCACCTCGGCATAAGTTAATCAAAGATACGATAACAAACTAAAACTTAATAAGTTAGAGGTCTTGACCATGGGGGTTCCCAAAGACTGAACACGCTTCTCTAGAAGACGTGCCAAACTACGGTTAGGAAAAATAGACCAGACTCTCGTTCGTATTTGACTACCTAAAACTCGCTTTAAGTAATGAACCATTCTATTGGATTTCACTCCAATCCGGGAGATTTACGTCATCCTCTCTCGAGGGGTGCGTGTTGAATTTTATCAAGGTGGTCAACTAGATATCCTAATGCCAAATTAATATCCTCAGAACTATCAAGATCACACCTTGATGATGCGAAAAACCAGGAAAGCAAGCTTAATCAACCAAATGCAACCACAGGGGCAAGAAGATCATACATTCTTTTATTTCTTCTTTACAAAGTGAGGTATACATGGCGAGACATGATTTCGCCAGTACACATGAATATAGGAAAAACAAACACAAGTCAAACAATTCAAGCGGACATAACTGGAGACCACCGAGACCGCCCAGTCCGCAAAGTCGTCGAGCCTGCCCGAACTGCTGCTGCTGCTGCTAGAAGATGAATAGAACACGGAGTCCGCCTAGATCGCGAGGTCGCGCGGACACACCATTATTCGCTGGCTGCTACATATTATTGCCAAACTGAAGAACAAACCGCCTAGACCACCGAGTTCGGCGGACAGGTTATTGAACTTGGAAAAGCTGAAGCAGAGAAAACTGACAAGCCGCAGAAGCGACCTACTGAAACCGCTGATTGAAACCTCAAACTTCACTGATGCTGACCGCATTCAAAACCAAACTCCTGGCTCCTCAGTGTTAGTCGCGCAACCTACAAACAGCAAACAGTTATCTCTACTCAACCCGCGCGGACAGCAAAAAACAGACCGCAATAATTAACCAAGCCCTCACTTACTGTTCACTCAGTTACTGTAGATATGCCGGGGGGTCTATTTATAGGCGAGGTGAGTAGTGTGGTCACCACCCTAGTGAATAGAGTCACCGCCCCAGCTTGTGCTCTAACACCACCCAGTCCGCCAAGTCCGCAAGGACTTGGCCAGACTTCAATCCTCCAGGCGCTGGGTCAAAGTCAGTCTGCCACCATGCGGACACAATGCCAGCCCACACAACACAAGTGCAATTCCAGTCCGCCCAACGCAAACATAGCGCCAGACTGCCACTCAAAGTAGCACGCGGACACAACCGCAACTCATGCTGCACCAGTCCTCAACTCAACACAGCACACGGACACAGCCACAACATATGCTGTATCAGTCTGCGCACTTTACTCAGACAAAGAGGCGGTCCGCATAGCTCGACAACAACACCACCGCCTGCCACGAGTCCACGACCAACAGGAAGTCCGCTGGGTCAACAGCAGACTCGACAGACTCTGCGGACACCATGGACTTGTCACAGAAAATGACCAAGTCCAGCAGCCCATAAAGCAACTGGAGTGAACACGGCTGACACAAAAGACCCAGACCTCTAATCAACAGGACAGTATGCCATAAGGATGTGACATCCATCGCAATATGGAGAGCTCGGCAAGAAGAAAAAACCCATCTCCAAAGCCAGTCCACGAATGCGGACTCCGCGGACGCAAAATACAAGTCCTCCAACACACTGCGGATACAACTCCCAATCCGCCCGGTTACCACAAGAGCTGGCCAACTGCAAGGCCGCAGATAAATTTGAGCACCGCCAACCGACCACCAACACAGTCTGCTTAGGTTGCTCCACTCGATGCCCGAGTTGCAAGATTTCCTTGGCCATACACCATCCAGATCGCACACCAGTCCGCCCAGGCCGCACACCATGCCGCACAGGCCGCTCCTCAAGAACAGCCAAGCCACCAAGCCCAAGCCAGGACACCTAGGCCGCACCCAGCAGTCCACCCAGGTTACGGACTCAGATCGCTCAGACCGCCCGGCCTGCCCTATCACCCACTTTCACTTCACAAATTTCAACACTCCCCCTTGAAGTGAGAAGTGGTAATCAAGCCCAGCAACCCTCGTAACCGTTGAAATGTCCCCTTCGACAGTGGCTTCGTGAAGATGTCAGTAAGTTTATCTTCACTCCAAACATGCCCAACCACAAGAGATTCCTCCAACACCTTCTCCCTTATGAAGTGGTGCTCGATCTCAATATGCTTGGTCCTTGCGTGACACACTAGATTGTTTACTAGTTTGAGAGCACTCTCATTCTCAGCCCGGAGTAATGTGGGACCTTGTACTTCCTCATGAACATCCTCTACAAGACTACTCAACCAGATGGCTTCCCGAGCAGCCAAGGCTGAAGCTTTATACTCTGCTTCCGTAGTAAACACAGACACTGAGTCTTGTTTCTTGCTACACCACGAGATGCAAGCTGATCCACAAGTAAACACATAACCCGAAGTTGATCTTCGATCATCCGAGTCACCAACATAATCAGCATCTGTGTATCCAAGCAAGGAAAACACTGTGTCCCTTCTATAGAGGAGTCCGATATCAGAAGTTGCCTTGACATACTTTAAGATGTTCATTGCCGCTACAAGATGAGACTTCATTGGCTCTGCTATAAACCGACTTACTCGGCCAACAGCGTAAGCAATGTCTGCCCTTGTAATCGTCAAGTAGATCAATCTCCCCACTAGTGCTCGGAACACCAAGGGATCAGGAAGAATCCTTTCTTCATCTCGTCGAAGCTACAGACCAAGATCCCGAGGCGTAGAGCAACTCTTCCCTTTGCCCATACCGAATCGATTCACAATGCGACCCGCATATCCTTTCTGGCAAATGAGTATCCCGCTCTCCTTCCTCTCCACTTCAAGACCAAGAAAGTGATGAAGCTCTCCCAAGTCTTTTATCTTAAAGCGAATAGCTAGCTCAGCCCTGAGCCTAGCCACCTCCTCCTTTGAATTCCCTGTGATGATCATATCATCAACATACAGCAGGACCAAGACTTGAAGCTCCCCCTTCTTCTTGATGAACAAGCTTGAATCCGAGTTGGAAGCAAGATATCCATAGAATTGAAGATATTCCACTATCTTCCCATACTAAGCTCTTGGAGCTTGCTTCAAACCATAGAGAGCCTTCCTGAGCTTGCAGACATAGTCCGGATGAACTTCAAAAACAAAACTGAGTGGTTGATCAATGAAGATGTCCTTGTCAATTTCTTCGTAAATAAAATCATTCTTCACATCAAGCTGCCACATTCTCCATCCCTTGCAAGCAGCCAAGGCGATCACCAACTGAACCGAAGTCATCTTTGCAACTGAACTAAATGTCTCCTCAGAGTCTTCTCTATACTGTTGAGATAATGCTCGAGCAACAAGGTGAGCTTTGTATCTATCAATGCTCCCATCAGCCTTCTTCTTCAACTTGAACACCCACTTGCAAGTCACTGGAGTAATGCCATCAACCTTGGGCACAAGGTCCCAGGTTTCATTCTTCTTGAGAGCAGCAATCTCCTCTTTCATGGCATCATCCCACTCCTTTACTACAGTGGCCTCATTGAAGTTTGCAGGTTCTCGCTCATCCAGAGGACCTGCAAAGAAGCAAGAGACAAAACTCAATACATTCCCATCACAATATCGAGCTGGTGGCTTGACAACCCTCTTTGATCTCTGAAGGGTCTGCTCCTTGCTCACCACCTCCGTTGATTCTTCAGGCTCAACTCCAACTTTGGGCGACCTTTGAGCAATGCTCCCCTGCTTCCTGAGCCAGAAGCCTCAGCACCAGAGCTTGAAGCAACAGGAGTTGTTGGTGATTCAACAAGCTCCTCTTCCAAAACTTCAGCAGCCACCTTCTGCTCTTCATCAACCTTGCTCTCTGTTAGATCAACCGACCCACCTCCATAGGATGTCAGTTTGTCAAATACCACATCTCTTGATATAATAAACTTCTTCGTCGCAGGATCCATGCACTTCAATCCATTCTTCCGCTCATCATAGCAAACAAAGACAAACTTCCTTGCCTTTGCATCATGCTTTGTCCTTGAAGCATCCAGGACATGCACATAGCAAGCTGATCCAAACAGCCGAAGGTGTTCTGCACTTGGCTTCTCCTTCTGCTGTTGGGTTTCTCTATGAGGATGGCACAACGCTTGTGCACGCAGCGGAAAGTAAAAAACATCAAGAAAACCAAAAAGAAATGGGATCGGGCCATGATAGTTGAATCAAGAAGTTAACGAACAACTAGGCCAAAATTATCTCGGTGGCGTTGAGTCACAACTCAACGGAGATGCTCCAAACTTTCTATTATTGCTAGTGGCGAGTTCTACGTGGAATAATGTCTACGTTTCTGCAGAAATCCACACGAGCGGGAGAACACCGAGCTATCCGTCGCACGGAAGATCGGGAAGAACGATGACCGCACCTTGCTATTCCACGGACTGCTAGGTCCGCGCCAGGAAGAGAAACACCAGCGACGATCGCCGGATAAGAGGAGGTCGACGGAGCGAACACGGCGGCGGAACCCTTCCGTCGGCGGCGGGATTCGGTATCGGCGGAACGATCGCGGAACGGAACTCTTCCGTCGCGGGTTTCTATTCGATCAGAAGATGTATATACCGAAAAACCCTAAGTGTTCTATTTATACCAAAGGTATAAAATAAACTTATGAGTATCGCTATCCGCAGACCACCCAAGAATAAGGGTTCCAGAATCGGCGAGAATCACCAGCCGATCGGTGAGAATCGATCGTCGAGAATCACTAAGAATCGGCGAGTATCGGCTAGGATCAGTGAGAACCAGTCGGTGAGAATCAGTCAGCGGGAATAACCAGCAGATTCGGCGAGAATCAATCGGCGAGAATGCCCGACGATTCACGTCGAATCGTAGGCTGACGATTCTCGTCGATCGTCGAGAATCACCGACGATACACGTCGAACAGAGTCGACGATTCTCGTCGATCGGCGAGAATCAGAGAACACTTCTCGACGATTCTCGTCGATCGGTGAGAATCCGAACACCAATCCTCCAAGGCGATACCTCGCCCAACCCGACTCTTCTTTAAGGCAACACTTTGCCCAAAACCCCATTCAGGTCGGTGATTGGTAACCTTTACCAACACAGTCAATCATCCAACTTCTCCACATCTCTTATGTGCGACCCTGCAGACTCATATCGCGTTGGCAGTGAGATTACATGTTTGATCACTTCCAGATCACCATGGTAACTCCAACAGACTCCCACTTGATCTCGAAAGTATCAAAGAAAAAACCTCACAAACAATGAGCGGCATCTAGCAATGCATCATTGCTCCCCAAGCAATAAGAGTTTATAACTCATAAGCCTTTATGACCAATGTACCAGCGTTGTCTTTGTCCCTTTGTCCCTTACATCCGGAAAGAACTAGAGGCATGGACCGTGTCACCCTCGTGATAGCTCAATCCAAGTTTTCTTAATCCAGGACGGACTTCCAGAGAATGGTGAGTCCAATATCACATATTGACTCAACCAAGCATGGCCATGCATTTCTCAGTCTAGTTCCATCAAGGGGCCCATGGATGCAACTCCTGTCATACAGGAGGACAAATTCCATATCTGCACACACACAAATGCCTAAATGATTCGTAACATGCCCAACAACCACCATTATCATCAACCTTTCTCAAGGAAGACTTTAGATGACATCAAAGCACGCTCTTCCTCACTTGATGAATGCTGTGACTTCAGGTCAAAGGACCACAACACCATTGTCAATTGAGACCTACTCGTGACACGATTGGATGACAATCCACAGAGTAGTCTCAGGTTGGGTCTATCCAGTACAACTTGTTCACTAACAAGCACCCACGTGATGACTTGATATCACAATATCATGACCTGTGAGAACCAGTCATCAGTCAACGCACGTGCTAGTCTTCATGTACCATCATCACCCTTAGCTTCTATGATGATACTCAACCAGGGACCTTTAAGAATGAAGCTTCAAATAAATCATAGGCTCTCACATTCAAGTCACGTACTTGATGTCCCACGGAAGCGAACATTCTAAGGGTATCTATTATGTTAACATTTAACTATCATATAGAAAAACTCATAATAAAAGAACTTGTCATTAATTGTAAGAGAAAAACTAGGTACAATGTTCATCATATGAACAAATAGCCAACAAAATACATATTTACATGCAATCCACAAGATTCTCGCTAGAGTTGATCATTTAGGTATCGTATACCCATCGATCTAGTATGACCATCATGCTTTCTCTGCGCGAGAGGCTTTGTCAGCGGATCCGCAATATTTTCCTCAGTCGGCACTCTGCAAATGTTCACATCTCCTCGTTCGACAATCTCACAAATAAGATGAAACCGCCGAAGTATGTGCTTGGAGCGCTGATGGGATCTAGGTTCCTTAGATTGTGCAATTGCACCATTGTTATCACAGTAGAGAACTACGGGACCAACAATGCTAGGAACTACATCAAGCTCGCCGATGAATTTCCTATTCTATACAGCCTCCTTCGCTGCATTAGCTGCGGCGATATACTCGGCCTCTGTTGTAGAATCAACAACTGTCTCTTGCTTGGAACTTTTCCAGCTCACAGCTCCTCCTTTCAGGCAAAACACAAAACCTGACTGAGACTTGGAGTCGTCTCGATCAGTTTGGAAGCTAGCATCCATGTAACCACTTACAACGAGCTCTTCCTCTCCACCATACACCAAGAACACATCCTTAGTCCTTCTCAAGTACTTCAGGACATTCTTGACTGCAATCCAGTGACACTCACCGGGGTCTGATTGATACCTGCTAGTCATGCTCAAAGCAAAGGAGACATCGGGTCGAGTACATAACATCGCGTACATGATTGATCCAATTGCCGAAGCATATGGAATCAACTTCATGCGGTCCTTATCTTCACAAGACTTTGGACACTGGTCCTTAGAGAGATTCACACCATGAGACATGGGCAAAAATCCTTTCTTGGACTCAAGCATGTTGAACCGCTTCAACACCTTTTCGATGTACGTACTCTGGGTCAAACCCAGCAACTTCTTCGATCTATCTCTATAGATCTTAATACCGAGTATATAAGTCGCTTCACCCAAATCCTTCATTGAAAAGTAGTTCCCTAGGTTGTTCTTAACAACTTTCAGGGTAGGAATGTCATTCTCAATCAACAGTATGTCATCTACATACAATATCAGGAAGACAACAATACTCCCACTGATTCGCTTGTAAACACAAGGCTCATCTTCATTCTTGATGAAACCAAACTCTTTGATTTTCTCATCAAAACGAAGATTCCAACTTCGAGAGGCCTGTTTCAGTCCATAAATGGACTTATTCAGCTTGCATATTTTAGTGGCTTCATCTGGCGATACAAAACCCTCGGGTTGTGTCATATACACTTCCTCAAGGAGGTTTCCATTAAGGAAAGCCGTTTTGACATCCATCTGCCAGATCTCGTAGTCATAATACGCAGCAACAGCAAGCAATATCCTTATTGACTTTACCATGGCAACAGGGGAAAAAGTCTCATCATAGTCAATACCATGAATTTGCTTGAAACCCTTAGCCACCAGTCGCCCTTTGAATGTATGTACATTCCCATCCATGTCGGTCTTCTTCTTGAAGACCCACTTGCACCCTATGGGTCGTACCCCTTCAGGTGGTTCCACCAAGTTCCAAACTTGGTTTGCATACATGGAGTCCATTTCGAATTTCATAGCCTCAAGCCATTTGTCGGAGTCCGGTCCATTCATAGCCTCTTGGTAGGTTGCTGGTTCATCATCATGATCCATAAGCAACACATTACCTATTTGAGACACGAGAAATCCATATCTCTCAGGCTCAAACCTCGGTCTACCAGATCTACGTAGGACTTGTGTTCCTTGAGCAGGTTCTCTAGCTACAACATCTTGTAGTCCTGTCTCAGAATCCAATTCCGGTTCATTCACTACATGTGGTTCTTGAACTTCTTCAAGCTCTACCTTTTCAGTCTTTCTTGATAAGAACTCTTTCTCCAAGAAGACACCAGTCCTTGCGACAAACACTTTGCCCTCAGACGGTATGTAAAAGTAATACCCTTTCGTTTCCTTAGGATATCCCACCAGATAACATTTATCCGATTTGGGTTCCAGCTTGTCAGACATTTGACGTCTCACGTATGCCTCACAGCCCTAAATTTTAATGAACGACATACTAGGACGCTTCCCAGTCCATATCTCATATGGTGTCTTCAGAACCGTTTTCGTTGGAGCGCGATTCAATGTCATTGCAGCAGTCTCTAAAGCAAAACCCCAAAAGGAAACAGGCAAGTCTGCATGACTCATCATCGAACGTACCATGTCTAACAGTGTACGATTTCTCCTCTCAGACACACCATTATATTGTGGTGTTCTAGGTGGAGTGAGCTGTGATACAATACCACACTCTTTCAGATGATCACGGAACTCATGACTCAGGTATTCGCCACCTCGATCAGATCGGAGTGCTTTAACCCTTTTACCCAACTGGTTTTCTACTTCATTCTTGAACTCTTTGAACTTTTCAAAGGTCTCGGATTTGCACTTCATAAGATGCACATATCCGTATCTACTGAAATCATCAGTAAATGTAACAAAGTAGAAATACCCACCTCTAGCCATGGAACTCATGGGTCCGCATACATCACTATGTATAACACCCAAGAGATCCTCAGCCCTCTCAGTATAACCAGTGAAAGGAGCTTTAGTCATCTTGCCTAACAAACAAGATTCGCATCGCTCAAATGATTCATAATCAAATGAGTCCAAAAGTCCATCTCTATGGAGCTTGGATATGCGCTTCTCGTTGATATGGCCCAAACGACAATGCCAGAGAAAAGTAGGGTTCGAGTCATTTGTTCTTAGTCTTTTATTATTTTCTACATTACAGATCAGATGGTCCAAGTTCAAAACATAAAGACCATTAAACAATTGGGCTACAGCATAACAAACATCATTCTTAAATATAGAACAATAATTGTTCTTAATTATAAAAGAAAATCCAATCATGTCCAAACATGAAATAGATATAATGTTTCTAGTTATGGCCGGAACAAAATAACAATTATCAAGTTCTATTACAAGCCCACTGGGCAAAGAAAGACGGTAAACTCCTACGGCTACAGCAGCAACTCTTGTTCCATTGCCGACGCGGAGGTCCACCTCCCCTTTACTCAGCAGTCTTCTCCTTCCCAGTTCCTGCACATTTGTACAAATGTGAGAACCACATCCGGTATCCAATACCCAAGATGAAGGAGCAGAAAGGTTTATCTCTATAATGTAAACATTAGAAGCGGAAGTCATACCTCCCTTCAATTTCTGCAGACCCTCAATGTACGAAGGACAGTTCCTCCGCCAATGATCAGCCTTGTCACAGTGGTGGCATTTCCCTTCCTTCACCGTGCCTTTCATTTTCATCAGTGCAGAAGATTTGGGCTCAAGATATGACTTAGGTCCCACCTTCGTCTTCTTAGATCCCTTGGCCTTGCCCTTGCCCTTATGCACCATCAGTATGGGGCTGGCAGGCTTGGCCTTCTTCATATTGATTTCGGCAGTTCTCAACATGCCTAGGAGTTCGGGCAGTGTCTTGTCTATTTCATTCATGTTGTAGTTCAAGACGAACTACTCATAACTGTCCGGCAACGATTGCAGGATCAGATCTGTGGCCAACTCTTGACCAAGAGAAAAACCCAGCCTTTCAAGGTTCTCTATATACCCAATCATCTTGAGTACGTGAGTCCCTACTGAGTCTCGAACTCCCATCTTGCACTGAAACAACGCTTTTGTGATGTCGAACCTCTCTTGACGAGCCTGCCCTTGAAACATTTTCTTGAGATGCTCGTCAATCTCCTTGCACCCCATGTTCTCATGTTGCTTCTGAAGCTCAGAGTTCATAGTGGCAAGCATAAGGCATTCGACATCTAAAGCATCGTCAGTATACTTCTTATAAGTATCCTTCTCAGCACGGGAAGAATTCCCGGTCGGCACCTCGGGGGCTTCTTCTTCCAAGACATAGAGCTTTCGCTCTTGCCTGAGAACAATTCTCAGGTTCCTGTACCAGTCCATGTAATTAGTCCCACTAAGCTTATCCTTCTCAAGGATGGCTCTTAGAGACAAAGTGGAGTGTGAAACACTTGCCATGGAATTCTACAAGAATTTATGCAGAATAAAATCAGTACCAAAATTTCAAATACAATTTATTTTAATTTGGACTTCAATTAAAATACTCCCACTATTTTATTCGAAATGATAGCCCTCACTAACAATTCGGAGAGTTCATGCGAGCTACTCTCTTAGTGGACAAGATCCGTATTTCACCAAGACAATGAGTCAGCTTTGGCTTTCCTCTCACGATGCGGTTATTTAGGTAGGCAACGCTTGCCAATTGCATCCTCATGCAATTCTTGTATGGTTGGTGAATAACTCCTTACTCGCATCCATCATATGGTGCATGCCAACCCTATGCCTCTAGGCACTCAACCTTTGAGGTCACCTAGTTAAGCTGGACCCGATGTCGACAGTGGGATATCACAATTATCCGCTCGCACCCTTACCAAGATAGATTAATGCACCTTGCTTTGGCAAGCCCATACTTCATCGATCGAGGCAGGAAGAGTGTCATCCATCGGAAGGCATCCGAACACTTAATATTTGATGAAGGGATTTTAATTATAGGTTAACAATTAACCATGATCAACATTTGACCAATGTGCACATCCAAAGAAAAATAATTCTTCTAAAACCACATGCATCCCTTATGTGCACATCCTGACACCATCAACATTTGATAGAAGGAAGGGCTAAATCTGAACATCCGGAAACTCCAAATCCTCAGATTTACATGCATTGGACAAAGGCAAAGACAACTCAACTTAAAGCAGTAGATAAGCTCATCTCTCTATGTTGGATTCAAAATCCAAAACATACTCGAGGGATGGTTACTGCTAAGGAGACAACAATTTCTAACAATTAGAAATTACCACGAAATTCCAGACGTTCTTGGCGGGGAACCAAGACTAAATCTAGACATTTAGAACACTTCTAAATCCCTAGGTTTACACGCACTGGAATAACATAACTTCCAATACAACAATCATGGCCGAACCTGGCTCTGATACCACTATTGGGTTTCTCTATGAGGATGGCACAACGCTTGTGCACGCAGCGGAAACTAAAAAACATCAAGAAAACCCAAAAGAAATGGGATCGGGCCATGATAGTTGAATCAAGAAGTTAACGAACAACTAGGCAAAAATTACTTCGGTGGCGTTGAGTCACAACTCAACGGAGATGCTCCAAACTTTCTCTTGTTGCTAGTGGCGAGTTCTACGTGGAATAATGTCCACGTTTCTGCAGAAATCCACACGAGCGGGAGAACACCGAGCTATCCGTCGCACGGAAGATCGGGAAGAACGATGACCGCACTTTGCTATTCCACGGACTGCTAGGTCCGCGCCAGGAAGAGCAACACCAGCGACGATCGCCGGATAAGAGGATGTCTACGGAGCGAACACGGCGGCGGAACCCTTCCGTCGGCGGCGGGATTCGGGATCGGCAGAACGATCGCGGAACGGAACTCTTCCGTCGCGGGTTTCTATTCGATCAGAAGATGTATATACCGAAAAACCCTAAGTGTTCTATTTATACCAAAGGTATAAAATAAACTTATGAGTATCGCTATCCGCAGACCACCCAAGAATAAGGGTTCCAGAATCGGCGAGAATCACCAGCCGATCGGTGAGAATCGATCGTCGAGAATCACTAAGAATCGGCGAGTATCGGCTAGGATCAGTGAGAACCAGTCGGTGAGAATCGGTCGGCGGGAATCACCAGCAGATTCGGCGAGAATCAATCGGCGAGAATGCCCGACGATTCACGTCGAATCGTAGGCTGAAGATTCTTGTCGATCGTCGAGAATCACCGACGATACACGTCGAACAGAGTCGACGATTCTCGTCGATCGGCGAGAATCAGAGAACACTTCTCGATGATTCTCGTCGATCGGTGAGAATCCGAACACCAATCCTCCAAGGCGATACCTGGCCCAACCCGACTCTTCTTTAAGGCAACACTTTGCCCAAAACCCCATTCAGGTCGGTGATTGGTAACCTTTACCAACACAGTCAATCATCCAACTTCTCCACATCTCTTATGTGCGACCCTGCAGGCTCATATCGCGTTGGCAGTGAGATTACATGTTTGATCACTTCCAGATCACCATGGTAACTCCAACATCAGCAACATCTCAAAAGGAGACTTCATGTTGATCGGGCTTTGTGGCATCCGATTGTTGACATAAGAAGCACAAGACATCTCCTCTGCCCAGAAGGACCTAGGAATGTCTTTTGCATGAAGCCAACACTTACAGGTTTCCGTCAGATGACGGATCTTCCGCTCCGCTACTCCGTTTTGTTGTGGAGTATGAGCACAGGTCAGCTCTCTCTGGATCCCGTGCTTCCTGCAGAAGTTAGAAAACTCGGAGGAGACAAACTCGCCAATGTTGTTTGTTCTAAGCTTCTTGATCCGCAAGCCAAGCCGGCCTTCCACTAGCTCCTTGAACTCCACAAACACCTGGAAAGCTTCTGACTTCTCCTTCAAGAAATAAACCCAAGTGTATCTTGAGTAGTCATCAATCAGAACAAGCATGTATCTTCTTCCACCAAGGCTAGCAGTGACGGTTGGTCCCTTCAAGTCACCATGGATACACTCCAATGGTCTCTTGCTCCTTGTTTGTGACTTATCAAACGGAAGGCGATGAGCCTTGCCTGGTGTAGGGGTGTACGTGACACAGACGTGCTTACGCTAACGGAAGCTTACCCATCACAGAACATAAAATAATAAATAGAGTGCTCCGACCAAAAGTGAATGTAAAGGGGTCGGTTGGCTCTCAAAAATACGGGACTCGATACCACGTCCTTAGGACCTAACTCTCCAACAAGCACACAACTCGCCCTTAGCTGGACTCGATACCACGTCCTTAGGACCTACCTCTCCAACAAGCACACGTCTCACCGCACCTACACAAGAATCTATTCTTTTCACTATAAGCCGTCAATCGCAGCAATAATATACTTAGGAGCGGCGGTAAACGATAAAGAGCGATCAAGAACAAGTTGAGATTAACTCCCTTGTTAGCACAAAGTGTGCCCCAACTTGGAGAACAAGTCAAGGATATGCCTAGTTTGTTCTCCAACGGATCTTCTCAATCCGGATAACAAGAGGATCAATAACAACGTGTCGATTCAGATTTTTGCAAGCGGAAAAACACTTTAAAATCGCAGAAACGATGGATGTATAACCTCCACAAAATCTCACAGCAAGAAAACACAAAGAAAGGAAGGAGATTACCCAACCAAGAAGATGATCACACAAGATTTGTGGGAGAATCACTCTCTCCACGGATCCACCAGTTTCACACTGAATGGGGCTGCTTCCTTCTTCCATGGAGTCACACCGATAGAAGCCACGCCGGAGTCGCACCGAACGGGGATGGAGGAGGCAAGGTATGGCTTCACACCAAGGGGGTGGGCGGCTAATGGAGTCTCTCCATGGTGGCCGAAATTCTCAAGGGGGAGTTTTAGGTTTTTCTTTTCCAATCCTTTAACTCCTCATAATAGCCTCCTTTAAATAGGAGTTACAAAAGAGATCCAACCGTCCGTGATGGAGATGAAATCTCATCCATCCGGGCGGTTAAATACACACCAAATGTTTAGTAGCACACCAACATGAAAATAAAAATTAATACAAGCCATATTTTTAAAAGAAATTAAAATAAAACTAATTAAAAACTAATTAAAACTTTTAAGCAAGCTTTGATCTCCGCGGACGGAGGTTGTATCACAGCTTTCCGTTAGCGTCCGTGGCGTTGTCATGACGTCGCAAGTCTTTAAATTGTTGCGCCACGGCAATCGGGTCATCATCAGGAAGTGTTGGAGGGGCCGCGCCATCAATCCTCCTCCACTCAAAATCTCGCATCTCCGATGCGTGGTCCGAGAGAAACCGGCGAAGAAGCTCGGCATCCAAACGTTGAAGCTCTGTCGCGAGTACCCATGAGTCGTCCGAAGGTGGGCGGTCACGCCAACGGATGAGGAAGCAGTAGGTAGCACCGTCTGGAGTAGCAAGTGGCTCAGCAGCTAGTATCATATCTGTATGGAGAAACGTATTGGGAAACCTGGGAAACATGTCAGCAGTAGGAATAAAAGAAGGAAACGTACCATCTGATGTTATACCTGCGGCGACCGAAGGAGAGAGAACATCTGAACTACCACTCCCCAACCCATTAGAAATTTTAGTGGAGGGAGAAGACGACAAAGAAACCAACTCTTGTGGAGGCGCAACAAACAGCGTCAAATCCGAGACATTAAAAATAAGGGAGATACCCCATTCAGCAGGCAAATCCAATACGAAAGTGTTGTCACCTAGCTTCTTTATAATCCGAAAAGGACCGGCGCGCTTTGGAGCTAACTTTTTAACGGTGCCAGTTGGCATTCGTTCGGGAACTAACCTTACTAAAACCAAATCGCTGACTTTAAAGTGTGACACCTTCCTATATAGATTAGCATGCGCTTGATAAGACTCATATTGAGCAGTCAAGGTAGCTCGTATACGTGCATGTAAGTCATGAATATGTTGGGCGAAGGATTGTGCAAACTGACTTGTTTTGTATGTGGGAGGTAAGGGGACCAAGTAAAGTGGCACAGGGGCCTTATACCCGTGAACAATTTCATTCGGAGACATACCCGTGGACCTATTTTTAGAATTATTGTAAGCCAGTTGTGCATGTGCAATAAGTAAATCCCTTGTGCCTTTATGATCGCTCACTAGACATCTAAGAAGATTTCCTAGGCTCTGATTGACTACTTCCGTCTGACCATCAGTTTGTGGATGATAAGCCGCGGAGAATAATAATTTTGTTCCCATAAGAACCCACAAGGTTTTCCAAAAGTATCTAGTGAACTTTACGTCCCTATCCAAGACAATAGTCTTCGGAACTCCACGGTGACTAACGACGTCCTTAAAATACAGTTTCGCAATGTGAGCAACGTCGTTGGTCTTACTACATGGGAGGAAGTACGCCATCTTGGAGAACCTATCCACAACAACGAGTATAGAATCATTGTTGGGTATTGTATCCACGATTACCTAGATTTGAGGAAGCCACCTGTCAAGCTAAGATGAATTCACAATGTATTTGACGAAACATCTTAAGTTGTACTTGCAGTTCCTCCACACTAAGTGCACACCATTGTCAGGGTGCAGTAGGTCAATATACACGGGTCTGCACGACGTAATCCCTCGTTGAGCAGATCAGTGTGTTGGCCTATGTGTACTCTCTCTATTGGAGTGCACTTACTTTCAAGTACAGGGCCGTTCATATGCAAGAAGGGACAAGGAGCATGGAGGATCAAGGAGCAGCTCCTAGGTGGAAGACGAAAATTCGTCCAAGGCAAATTCGATGAGAATCACCAAGTGATTCTCGCCGATTCGGCGAGAATCACTAGTGATTCTCGCCGAATCGACGAGAATCATCAGTGATTCTCGCCGACTCCTTCTGGCCATCTCAAAATGGTGCCAAGTAAGATTCGGTGAGAATCACTTGTAATTCCCACCGAACCAGTGGCCAAGCAGCCCATGTACACAAAGTAAAATTCGTTGAGAATCAATAAGTGATTCGACGAGAATCACAAACGATTCTCGACGAATCGTCGAGAATCACTTGGTGATTCTCGTCGATTCGTCGAGAATCGTCTGCGATTCTCGCCGATTTTCACTTGGCATTTTCTCAGGATGCTGCTGGACCGGATTCTGCTTCTGGACTAATTTGAACCGAAATTTGGGGATTTCTTTTGTGGGTCCCACAACGGTCAAATTTGTTGCATCTACAGTATATATATTCCAGTATTTTGAACAGAAAAAAATGGAGAAAAGACACAGAAAGAAGCCGAGCAAGCGGAAACCCTAATATCGCGATTTCTCTTCTCCGCCGCCGTCGCGCTCGAGCAAGTACGTCGCCGCTGCTGATCGTTCATCTTCCCGATCTCCGGCGACAGAAGCTTAGCAAAGCTTGCGTCTCACATGTCTATCCAGAGATCCCTTGTCTCTCGATTTGTTGACCGGGAAAAACTCCCCCGTCCGAATCGATCGAGACGACCGATCCTATAGTGACCGTTGGTAGACCTAGTTTGCTTCGCAAAGAAGTTTGGATCTCAAAGCACTGCAGCAGCGCACCTTCGTTGCCGCCGACTCCGAACCAAGCCGCCGCTCCGATTGCCGCCGCCGGTTCCGGGAGATCCACTCCAAGAGAGACCAAGGTTGTAGACTCTTCATCGACTTCAAGAACACGTCGTCGAACAAGAGGAACACCGTAGTCTCCAAAAGAAGTTTGTATCACACATACTTTCTATATTTAATTTTGTTGTAAAGGAACGTTTGTTCCGTATTGTAAGGGTTGGGTGCAACCCGTTTTGTGGGAGTGTTGACTCTCACGTGTGGAAGGGCTCCTTCCATTAGTGCGGGGATTGGATTTCAATCCCGTTGGAGAAGTGACCGAGTCGTCCCTTGTTGGGGAGATAGGTCGAAGGGGGAAAGTGGATGTACCCAAGTCGGGGAACCACTATAAATTTGTTGTGTATTCTGTGTGTTGTGCCTTTTGTTTTTATTGTGCAGGTACTTCCGTAAATTCCGCAAAAGAACCACACGTCACCTATTCCCCCCCCCCCCCATAGGTGCACATAGCTGACACTAGGTGGACTTTCAAGTGGTATCAGAGCCAGGTTACTCATCAAAAAGGTTAACACCTTGAGTAGAATCCTGCCACCAGTGTCAGAAGCATGGAGCTAGAGTATGAGATGCCGCCACTCAAACTCCCCGCCTGCACAAAGGATTATTATCCCATCTAGCGAATGAGAGTGTCATGTCACCTTGATGCTATCGATCCTCGAGCATCCTTCATCCTGGAAGAGGGTCCGTTTATTCCCATGAAGACCTCCGACTCTGGGATCCAAGTGCCCATGTGCATTGCTGAGATGTCAGAAATGGAACTCTCACTTTTTCAGCTGGACCAGAGGATTCGACAAATTATCATGGATGTCTGGTCTGGAGCCTCTCGCTCTAGATTGGAAAAATGTAAAACGGCTAAATCTCTGTGGATGATGATCTCAGAGCTGATGGGGGGGTCAGAGAAAGCTGAAATATGCTGCCAATCAGAGGATGAAGCGTATGTGGGGGTCATCACTTCTGAAGATGAATGCAAGGATCCCTCGGATTGCATCAGAGCTCCCGTGTCCGTGTCAGAGACTGACGAGACCAGTGAGGAAAGCAGCTCTGACGAGGACGAAATAATGGTCACTGATTCTAATGACAATAACTCAGGTGAGCAGGTAACATCTTTACCCTGCTCCATATCTTTTGACTTTTCTAAAGACAGAAACTGCTCTCCTCCAGAAAATACTGATTCCCTGAAGAGAGCACTTCAGGAAAGCAATCTACTTGCTGAGGAGCAAGCTCGAGAGATTGCTCGACTGAAGATCTTGTTGGTTCTCCAATTGGCGTCCAACAAGGTCAAGGACTCTAAGATCTCAGCTCTAGAGAATAGTCTAGATAATGAGAAACGTATAGTATCAAACTTTTCCAAAGTTGATGCTATAAAGAGAAAGCAAGAAACCGGGTGGATCTCCCGGATTATTCAGGGATGGAGAAATGGGGAAACAGTATTCCGACCCCCCACTCCAAGCAGGAAGGCAACTCATCATGCCTTCAGGTATGACCACAGGAATAATCGTGGTCACTGCAAGGGTGATCTGTCCCCATGTGGAGACACCCGGAGTGCAAGGGCCGGCATGGGCACCCATGAGAGAATACCTAAGGCTCATTCTGAGCCCTTTGTATTCACGGCCACTGCCACAACAAAGTGTGGATCTGCATGTCCCAGTTCACAGGAGACTTCTCACCATTCGAGGACACGGGATACGGAGGATAGAAGTCATGATGTCAGGCTTCATGGGGCCTCAGCAAGGGAGATGCCTGAAAGAATGGCACCACCTTCTCGGCCTCATAACGCTCACATCATGCATTCGTTCCACCCTTCCTCGTGTCATGATGGAAGAGGAATTTGTGTGACAAGAACATGCCCTATCCCGTTTAGACCTAGGACCGTGACTACGTCAGTCACTAGATCAGGTCGAAAACGGCGATACAACATTCACCCTTGTTGGTGCTGCGGCAAAGTGGGGCACTTTGCCATTGACTGTTGGCACAACCCCTCTGTGCCCACAGCAAGGGCTTATCCACATTCTAGGGACAGAGGTAGTCTTCCAGACAGGTTTTCGGAAGGAAGGCAGTTGCGTGCATATGCTAATATAAACCTAGGACCCAATATGATTTGGGTTCCTAAGGTAAAGTAATTCTGTCTTGCAGGGCAGTCCAGGTCCCCGTAAATACGAAGGGGACTGGACAGTAGGTGGCTCAAGGCTAACTTGGAACAAGCGTCTGCAATAACAGATGTGCTACCTGTTGAGCATACTCACTTTAAGCTACTAATATGTTCTACCTGTGGGACTAAGACGATGACTCTCCAAATCCCAGGTAATTTTGATCAGTTCAAGGACTTGTGTCATGATGCAACCTCATTCAAAATAAATATATATATATATATATATTTCTATCCTTGTGTATACGTATACTTATGCTTATCATGTATGTGTGCACCTTTATGGAGAGATTAACTCGAGGCATGCAAACCATTACACATCAATAAAAGGTTAACAAAGATATGTCATTGTAAAGTTCGACAAATCACAGTTGACATCAAGAAGTGTCTGGAGAAGTCTCGCTCAAATCCAAATAGATTGTCGTTACAATAAACATGTATTTATTAATCTTACATTAACTTGACATTCGAAGGATTTGAAAATGTTGCAATGCTTCCCAATGTGGTAAAGAAAAATATCAATATCACTTTATATACTCGGAATCCCGCCGAAGGAGCTCATCGACCCTTGGCATTCTCCCCGAATCCCGACGACTTAGATAAATCCCGCCGAAAGAGTCACTCCGCCTGTTCGCCTTCTTCACGACTCGCGCAAGAGAACTCCCGACGACCCTCGCCTTCTTCACGAAAGTGTTCTTCCGCGGATTCGCCGAAAACCGCAGCCCTCCGACGCTCTCGTCGAAGTGAGCGAATCGCTGCTGTGTTTCCATCTTCTTCCCGTGAGATTCTAGCAAGGCCGAACCCCACAAGGTTCTAGCAAAGTGTCCCTGTGACCGCAAGGTTCTAGCAAGGCCGAACCCCACAGGATACTCTTCCATCCACCGAAGATCTTCCCGAAGCTCATCAACACACTTCCGTGTAAGCCCGTAGGTAACCTCCTCCTCACCCGCACTTGGACGCGCTCACTAGTGATGCTTTCTTTTTGAATGTTCATTAATGCTTAGAGTAGGACTTCTCTCTAGATCTTCAATGGCTCCAAGGACGACTGCAGGCTTGATTTCTGGCTGCGAGCTGGTTCGCACTGGATTTTCTCATGCCTCGGACGAGTTCCGGAATATCATTCTAATGCTAGAAGAGGCTGGGCTAACCTTCGTATTGGATCACCCTTGCAAAGTTCTGGATAAAGAGGTGTTGGAGTTCTTCTCTACCGCAAGACTCCGAGATAGAGACTCCATCATCAAGAGCAAGGTGGGTGGGACAAAAGTTAAGATGTCTGCTGATAAGCTAACTCGCTACCTGCAGCTTTCAAGTTCGGAGCAGGGGGACTATCTAGAGGACGAGGACAAAGCCAGAACTCTCTTGTTCTGCGGTCTTCCAAGAGGCACTCGATCAGTAAAGAGAAAAGAGATGAATGAAGAAGGGAAGCTCCTATCTGACGTCATTGGAAAAGTGCTCATCTGCAAGCCGGGCTCCCATGATCATATCTCCGGAGATATGTTCAAAATTCTCATAGCTGTGGTCTGCCGTAAGAGGTTCAACTGGGGGGAGTTGCTGTTTCAAAAGATCAAGGACACTCTGGGCACTCCAAGTTTCGGCCGCATCATCAGTCTATATCTCAACCAGCTCAACGGAGACAAGTTCGACATGAGCAAAGGAGTTCCTCTCCACTACTTGAAAAAGATGGATGCTACTGTGTTTGATCGATGGGAGCGGCGCATCGGGCAGCCTGCTGTGGAAGAGCAGGAGGAAGTATCTCCCGCAGTCTCCTCCGGTGAAATTCCTGATACTGTGACTGCAGGAATCGAGGGGGAGACTCAACCCACTCATATGGATATAATATCTGAAATCGCCCAGGTGGCCAAGGATGCGGTAGCCGAAATCCCTGAAGTAAGTGAACCTGAGCTGGAGGATGAGGAGGTCCTGAACAGAAATAGTCAAGGAACCGAAGCTGCAGCACTGGAAACTGATGATCGGGAATTGGAAGAAGCTGCTGACATAGATGAATTCTTGAATGAGGATGGAGAGGACGATGAAAATGAGGGACATGAAGTACTTGAGACTCCGGATACTGTTGAACCTCCATCTGACAAGTCTGCACCAGTGGAGGGAGAGTTAGATAAATCTACAGAGGCAGCCAACATTCCTCCTTTGGAGCCTGTGATTGTATCCAGCTCTACCGACACATCTGCTGAAATGCAAGGTCCACAAGTGCCCCCTGCTATTCCGTTACGCGATGACCTAGCCACTCACACTGTACACATCATTCAGGGCATCGTAAATGAGCTTAAAGACTCTTTTGATACAGCTCAGAAAACACTGCTGAAAAAGATTAAGACTTCTGAAGATCTCATGCTTAAAAATATGGTAGAGATCAACCATAAACTGGATGTGATGGAGAAGAAATTTGACGAAAAGTATACCGCGGCTGGCATAGCTGTCACACTCCTAATGGCCGGTTTGAAAAAGAATACAGATACTCTTGCCGTCGTCAATCAGAACGCTCATGTTGTCGCCAACAACATTCAGAAGTTTGATGGTAATATGGTAACTCTAAACGCAAATCAGCAGACCTCGGTCAATGAATTCACCAGAACCACCAAGCATATTGATGACTCGCTGCACTCATATGCCAATTCCATAGCGGTCGAAGCCAAAAAGGGGGAGAAAGAGTATCTAGCTAAGATGGCCGAGCTTCAAGAAGAACTGAGCACACACTTCGCACAATCAAGCAAATATGTCTATGAGAGCTGCTGGTGGATGCTCCAACAGGCACTGGGTACGTTAGGCGTCGTTCTGCCTGACAATCCTGCAGGTATTCATGTTCCTGCAGGTATTCCCGAGACATCTACGGCCGCTGAAGGAGTATGTGTTGCTGAGGACTTAAGTACAAGTACTGCAGATGTTCCCACAAATGACGCTGATGGTAGGGCTCTCTCCAAAGCAAAACTGAGGAGCATGTTTGACCAAGAGGCCTTAGCAAAAGCCAGGGGAAAGAGAAAAATTCAAGAAGGGACATCCAAGGAAACACAGGCTGCAAAGAGAACTCGAATGAATGAGGAGGAGGTACGAAATGAAAGGTGGAGTCCAGTTTCAAGGAATATAATCTTAGACACCTTCTGGCTGCAAGAAAGAGGAGAGATCAATCGAAACGAAGTATATAGCCAGTATGAGTGGGAAATGCACAAAACGTTTGAAGCGAAACGCAACATCTTTTTCAGAAACAACAAGGATCCAGACAAAGTTGCTCCTCCTAGGTACTACCCGAAGCCCAAGGAATACATGGAAAGGCAAAGCAAAAAGTACTTGGCTCAAACTCCTAAGGGTGACGTAGCTAAGGACAAATAGTCATTATTTTATAGCTGGTCACTGTGTCTTAAGAACATTTAATGATTATTACTGTCGTATGAACGAGTCTGGATTATATGTGAATATATTTCTCTTGGTATATATATATTCGAATGTGTGAATGACTCAAGTCCTGTTCTGATTGCATATATTCTCTTGTGTTGCATGTTTAATTTTTGAATGCTATGTTATTATTTGATAGGTGTTATTCATCTTAGCTAGTAGGGTTTTGGCTTCGTCAAATAGGGGGAGATTGTTGGGTATTGTATCCACGATTACCTAGATTTGAGGAAGCCACCAGTCAAGCTAAGATGAATTCACAATGTATTTGACGAAACATCTTAAGTTGTACTTGCAGTTCCTCCACACTAAGTGCACACCATTGTCAGGGTACAGTAGGTCAATATACACGGGTCTGCACGACGTAATCCCTCGTTGAGCAGATCAGTGTGTTGGCCTATGTGTACTCTCTCTATTGGAGTGCACTTACTTTCAAGTACAGGGCCGTTCATATGCAAGAAGGTACAAGGAGCATGGAGGATCAAGGAGCAGCTCCTAGGTGGAAGACGAAAATTCGTCCAAGGCAAATTCGACGAGAATCACCTAGTGATTCTCGCCGAATTGACGAGAATCATCAGTGATTCTCGCCGACTCCTTCTGGCCATCTCAAAATGGTGCCAAGTAAGATTCGGTGAGAATCACTTGTAATTCCCGCCGAACCAGTGGCCAAGCAGCCCATGTACACAAAGTAAAATTCGTTGAGAATCAATAAGTGATTCGACGAGAATCACAAACGATTCTCGACGAATCGTCGAGAATCACTTGGTGATTCTCGCCGTTTCGTCGAGAATCGTCTGCGATTCTCGCCGATTTTCACTTGGCGTTTTCTCAGGATGCTGCTGGACCGGATTCTGCTTCTGGACTAATTTGAACCGGAATTTGGGGATTTCTTTTGTGGGTCCCACAACGGTCAAATTTGTTGCATCTACAGTATATATACTCCAGTATTTTGAACAGTAAAAAACGGAGAAAAGACACAGAAAGAAGCCGAGCAAGCGGAAACCTTAATATCGCGATTTCTCTTCTCCGCCGCCGTCGCGCTCGAGCAAGTACGTCGCCGCCGCTGATCGTTCATCTTCCCGATCTCCGGCGACAGAAGCTTAGCAAAGCTTGCGTCTCACGTGTCTATCCAGAGATCCCTTGTCTCTCGATTTGTTGACCGGGAAAAACTCCCCCGTCCGAATCGATCGAGACGACCGATCCTAGAGTGACCGTTGGTAGACCTAGTTTGCTTCGCAAAGAGGTTTGGATCTCAAAGCACTGCAGCAGCGCACCTTCGTTGCCGGCGACTCCGAACCAAGCCGCCACTCCGATTGCCGCCGCCGGTTCCGGGAGATCCTCTCCAAGAGAGACCAAGGTTGTAGACTCTTCATCGACTTCAAGAACACGTCATCGAACAAGAGGAACACCGTAGTCTCCAAAAGAAGTTTGTATCACACATACTTTCTATATTTAATTTTGTTGTAAAGGAACGTTTGTTCCGTATTGTAAGGGTTGGGTGCAACCCGTTTTGTGGGAGTGTTGACTCTCACGTGTGGAAGGGCTCCTTCCATTAGTGCGGGGATTGGATTTCAATCCCGTTGGAGAAGTGACCGAGTCGTCCCTTGTTGGGGAGATAGGTCGAAGGGGGAAAGTGGATGTACCCAAGTCGGGGAACCACTATAAATTTGTTGTGTATTCTGTGTGCTGTGCCTTTTGTTTTTATTGTGCAGGTACTTCCGTAAATTCCGCAAAAGAACCACACGTCACCTATTCCCCCCCCCCCCCATAGGTGCACATAGTTGACACTCGGTGGACTTTCAATCATGACAACGAAGGGTGGGGGGAAGGCCTAATACAAAGTCGATGTTCACGTCTTCCCACGGAACGGACGGAATATGTAGAGGGGTGTATAAACCTACATTGGACTTAGTACCCTTTGAAACTTGACACGTACGGCAAATGCTCACTACTTTCCCAACCATCGCCTTTAGTTTAGGCCAAAAGAATTTCTCCTCTACGAGCGTAATCGTTTTGTCTCTTCCAAAGTGACCACTCAAGCCACCACTATGTAACTCCCAAATGATGTGGAGTCGCAAAGAGGAGCGAGGGATACACAATTTTCCGTGTTTGAATAAATATCCGTCTCTAAGTGAAAAGGTCGTATGGTAGTGGGAGAGCTATCCTGGGCAGATAAGTATGGCTCCTGAAAATCAGGGCATGTGGCGTATTCATCCTTTATGCGCTCGAACCCTACCACGTGGACTTGCATGGAGGAAAGTAAGAGGGTGAGGCGACTGAGTACATCGGCAACTCGATTGTCGGACCCCTTAAGGTGCTTGAGAGTAAATGTGTATTCTTGTAAGAAGGATACCCATTTAGCGTGGCGCGGGCTGGTTTTGTGCTGACCATTGATGAATCGTAACGCTTCATGATCAGAGAGGATCACGAACTCCTTATGAAGGAGATAGTGCCTCCAATGATGCAAACATCTAACGATCGCGTAAAACTCCCTATCATAATTGGAATAATTTAATTTAGCACCCGCTAATTTCTCACTAAAATAACTAACCGGGTGACCCTCTTGACTCAAGACACCTCCAATCCCTACGCCAGATGCATCACAAGTAAGCTCGAAGACCTTGGTGAAGTTTGGGAGACGTAACACCGGTGCTTCAGTCATAAGCTCCTTAATACGACGGAATGCAAACGTGGCGGATTTGGACCATGTGAATTCGCCTTTCTTCATGCAGTCCGTAATGGGTGCCATAATGCTATTAAAATCGCGTATGAAACGACGATAAAAGGTAGCTAACCCGTGGAAACTACCCACCTAACGAAGGCTAGTGGGCTCGGGCCAGTCTCTAATCACTTGAACCTTTCCTGGGTCAACACGAATTCCTTCAGAGCCAACTATGTAACCTAAGAATTCAACCTCTAAAACATAAAACGTGCATTTCTTAAGATTTAGATATAAGGTTTCAGTCCTTAAGGTGGAGAGGACTACTTTGATGTGGGAGAGGTGTTCTGCGGGGGAGGTACTAAAGACTAGGATGTCGTCGAAATATACTACAACAAACTTCCCCATATATGGCCTAAAGATGTGTGTTATCATCCGGAAGAAGGTGCTGGGGGCATTGGATAACCTAAAGGGCATCACAAGCCACTCATACAACCCGTCCTTAGACTTGAACGCTGTCTTCCACTCATCCCCCTCTCGGATCCTAATCTGGTGGTAACCACTCCGTAAGTCCAATTTTGAGAAGATAGTGGCACCCGATAGGACATCCAAGAGATCATCTAGTCGCGGAATTGGAAACCTATATTTTATAGTAATTTTGTTGAGAGCTCGGCTATCAACACACATGCGCCAGGTGTCATCCTTCTTAGGGGCAAGAAGAGCGGGGACAGCACATGGGCTCATACTCGTCCTAATAAATCCCTTATTTAGCAAATCCTCTATCTGGGTTTGTAACTCTTTGTGGGCAGTAGGATTAAGCCTATAGTGCGGTTGATTGGGTAAGGACGATCCGGGGATAAGGTCTATAGCGTGTTGTATATCTCTAAGCGGTGGTAACGACGAAGGCAACTCTTCCGGGTATACATCCCTAAACTCATCCAACAATACCCATAGCTCTCGGGGTAAATCTTCCAACACGCCACTATCAGTCTTTGCACTCATGAGAACGAGAGCGTACATTATACCCCCAATGAAGGGATACTTCACAAATTCCTTCCTACCAATTAAACTCAAAGCTTTCCTCTCTACAGGGACGGTGGTATCCTTAGCCAACACTACCGGCTCTTTTGGCACAGTCGGTCTCAAGGTGATGATCTTGCCATTGAATTTGAACTCATAAGTGTTGGCACGACCATAGTTCGTCACATCATGGTCGTATAGCCAAGGGCGGCCTAATAACACATGACAAACGTCCATCGGTAGGACATCGCACCAAACCTCATCCGTGTAGGATTTGAAAGACAGGTGTTGGGTATTGTATCCACAACGTATCTGATTTGAAGAAGCCCCTGAACAAGCTAAGGTAAATAGACAATGTATTTGACAAAATATCTCAAGTTGTGCTTGCAGTTATTTCACGCTAAGTGCACACCAATGTCAGGGTGCAGTAGGTCAATATACACGGGTCTGCACGACGTAATCCCTCGTTGAGCAGATCAGTGTGTTGGCCTACGTGTACTCTCTCTATTGGAGTGTACTTATTTTCAAGTACAGGGCTGTGTTAAGGCAAGAGCAGACAAGGAGCAAGGATTGGTCAAGGAGCACCTCATGGGTGGAAAGACGAAAAATCGTCTAAGTGTAAATCGACGAGAATCACCAAGTGATCTCGCCGAATCGTCGAGAATCATTGTCTGATTCTCGCCGACTCGATCCAGCTACTTCAAAGCGAGCAACTCTGATTCTAAGTAAGAATCGACGAGAATCACCAAGTGATTCTCGCCAATTCGGCGAGAATCACTAGTGATTCTCCCCGAATCGTCGAGAGTCACTAGCTGATTCTCGCCGTCTCGACCCGGCTAAATCAGAGTGTGCAATCAAGTCAACATCGCCGAGAATCATCTTTTATTCTCGCCGAATCGACTAGAATTACCTTTGATTCTCGCCGATTCGACGAGAATCACCTTCGATTCTCGCCGATTTTGACTTAGGCGATTTTTCTGGAAACCGCTGCACCGGATTCTGCCGCTGGCGCTGTTCTGAACCGGGGTTAGGGTTTCTTGAGGTGGGACCCATAACGGTTATATTGGAGTATTACTTGTGTATAAATATACGGGTATTTTTGAACAGTAGAGAGACAAAAAAAAGAAATACGCGAGCCGCCGACCGTGACCTAGATCGCGATATCTGCTCCGTCGTCGTCGCCGCTCGCGCTAGTTGGTCGCTGCTTTTGATCGAGATTCTTCCAGATCTCCCGGCGACAGAAGCCTAGCCAAGCATAGCGTCTCACGCGTCTAACCAGAGATCCTTTGTCTCTTGATTCGTTGATCGGGAAAACCTTCCCCGTCCGAATCGATCGAGACGATCGATCCTAGTGTGACCGTTGGAAGACCTTGCTAGCTTCGCTACGAAGTTTGGATCTCCAAAGTACAGCAGACGCACACCGTTGTCGCCGCCGATCCCGTGAACCAAGCCGCCGCCCATCTTGCCGCCGCCGGTTCCGGGGAGATTCTCTCCAAGAGAGATCTAGGGTTGTGGACTCTTTGTGGACTTCAAGAACACGTCGTCAACGAAGAGGGACACCTTAGTCTCCAAAAGTAGTTTGTATTTCTTGTACATTCAAGTTTCATTTTTGTTGTAAAGGAATGTTGGTTCCGAGGTGTAATGGTTGGGTGCAACCCGTGTTGTGGGAGTGTTGACTCCTGCGTATGGAAGGGTTCCTTCCGATAGAGCAAGGATTGGATTTCAATCCTGTTGGTGAAGAGACCGAGTCGTCCCGTGTTGGGAGATAGGTCGAAGGGGGAAAGTGGATGTACCCAAATCGGGGAACCACTATAAATTGCCTGTGTACTCTCTGTGCTGTGCTGTTTTGTTTTCTTGTGCAGGTACAATTTTAAATTCCGCAAAAACGCTGTACGTCACCTATTCCCCCCCCCCCCCATAGGTGAAGATAGTTGACACTAGGTCGACTTTCAAGTGGTATCAGAGGGAGGTTACTCATCACAAAGGTCAACACCTTGAGTTGAATCCTGCCACTAGTGTCAAGAGGAAGGAAAACATCTATCATGGACGGGCTTAAGTACACAGGCAAGATTCTAGTGTGCACCAGAATCAACTTTCCTATCTGGAAGGAAAGGATCCAGTTCTACATGGAAGCAGTTGATCCTCGACTCTTTTTGATCGTGGAGGAGGGACCTTATGTCCCCACTAAGGTCTCCACCATTGTTCCTACCAAGAAAGTGCCAAAGAAACTTTCAGAAATGGACAAGGACGAGATGGTGCTAGTGGGACTTGACAAGAAGGTGCAGAACATTCTGGTCAGCGCGGTTGATGACTCAATGATGCAGAACTTCTGCAACTGCGGGATAGCAAAGGAGATCTGGCATTGCCTGATCATCCTAATGGAGGGCACTGATGAAGTGAGGGATGATCGTAGATCCCTCCTGAACCAGAAATATGAGGCCTTCAGGCAAGGGCCTAAGGAAGAGATCGTAGTCACCTTCGAGAACTTCCTCAAGATTGTCAATGCCCTCAAAGGATACGGAAGAGTGTTCACTAATGGTGAACTTAATGATAAATTCCTTAGGTCCCTTGCTAAAGAATGGGACACAAAGATCTGCGCCATCCGCGAGTTTGGGAGACTAGCTGAAACAGACCCTCAAATTCTGTTTGGAAAGCTGATGTCCTATGAGCTTCAACTGAACACCCGGAAAGCAGAAGAAGAAGCAGAGAAAGCTGCAGCCAAAGAAAAGACTGTGGCTCTAAAAGCCATTCACTCCAGAAAAGGCAAGGGTGCGGTTTCATACCGTGCCAGGAAAAAGGATGAGGAGGAGGACTCCGAGCCATGCTCCTCCAGCTCAGAGATGTCTGAGGAGGATTTCTCCCTCATCACCCGAGAATTCAAGAAGTTCCTCAAGATGAGAAATCAAAGAAAGAGAGACGGCTCCTCCTCCAGGCTTCAGAAGAAAAATTATTCTTCTGACAGGTATGCTTCTAAACCGTACAAACATCGCTCCTCTGACATTATTTGTTTTGGATGCAATAAGCCAGGACACGTCGTGGCCGACTGCTACCAAGGCAAGAGAGAAAAAGGGAAAGGAGAGGAGCACAAATCCTCTAGAGATAAGAAGAAAGAGCAGAGCTACATCGCCAAAAGGCCAAAGACACTGAGTGAGTCTGATTCCTCAGACTCCAGTGATGATGAGGAAGCCTACTTCAGGCTGGTGGGTCGCTCCGACTCAGAAGGAGAATGCCCCCCATTTACTGGGAAGGTAAAAGCTCACACCCTTCTCTCTGACTCTGACTCTGATCCTGAGTCTCAGGATGATGACCCTGAGGATAGCCTTTCGGCCCGTGAAGCGGAACTCCTCGAGAAGTATGAGCTTCTGCTCAACACTTTCGAGGAGTGCCGTAAGAGATTGAAGGCTGAGAAAAAGGAAGTGAAATTCCTTAAGGGTGAGAGTGTCTCCCTAAGGGAAGAGATCACCAGTTTGATCTCTCTCCGACAGGAGCACCTAAACCTGACTTCAAAGCATTCAGAGTCTCTTAAGCTCCTTGATCTTAAGCAGGAGGAAGTCGACAAGTTGGAAGAACAGCTTGCGGTAGAAAGGAAGATCGTCAAGAGCTTCTCTATGCCAAAAACAGTTCTTCCAGTTGTTGATACCTTCTCTACTCAGGACAAAGGAGCTGGCTTGGGGCATGCAGGGGTATCTGGTTCCTCATCCAGGAGAAACAGGAACCAGAGGAAGAATAAGGCCGACAAGAAGGCCTCTGCTGCTGAAAAGGGAAAGGCTCCGCTCAGTCCTATTGCGTTCAGAAAGCCTAGCTTTCCTTGCAACCAACATGACTTTGAATCAACCTTTGGTCATCATTTCCGGCCCTCGGTTGCAAAGCCAAAGAGCCGATATGATGGTTGGACCTTTCCCCGGAACTTCGGTGAGAGTGCCTTCAAGGCACCTTATGAGGAAATCCACATGGGAAATTATGGTCAATTCTCTAGCGGCCATAATGGAAAGCAGGCACCAAGAGTCAAGCCTGTTATACTGACGAAACAGAAGGTGAAGAAGTCATGTGACTTCAATCACCATGAGGCCTCCACCTCCAGATCCAAGGCCCCGGCTGTACCCACCATTCCCAGGGTAAGGCAGGAGCCTAGGAAAAGGTACAACAGATTTGACTGTTGGTGTTGTGGCAAAGTCGGTCACCTTTCCGTGGATTGCTGGTTTAACCCGAGGTATAACGAGACTCCCTATGTTAGCACTGCGAGGCCGACCACTCGTAAGGTTAACCAACCGAGGGGGAGTATGCTAACCAGGAATCTAGGACCCAATTTCGATTGGGTTCCTAAGGGAAATTAATTTTGTTTTGCAGGACTGTCCAAAGGCCACCAAAACACCAATCTGGTACTTGGACAGTGGATGCTCCCGGCACATGACTGGGACAAGAAGCCTGCTGCATGATTACACTCCAGTCAAGAATGGACCCAAAGTCATCTTTGGAGGGTCAGATCGAGGAGTCACCAGAGGTTACGGTATGATCTCCAACGGTATAATCTCTATCACCGACGTGGCTTATGTTGAAGGGTTAAACCATAACCTGATCAGTGTAAGTCAGTTATGTGATAAAGGTTATGACGTTAAGTTCTGCATGAATAAATGCCTGATAATTTCATGCGCCTCTTCTGAGACGATACTAACAGGCATTAGGAGCAGAAATATCTTCTGCTTAAAGTTTCTTAGTTTAGATTCATCTACCCCCGTATGCCTAGTGGCAGCTGGCAGTGCATCTCTTTGTGATCAATGGCATAAGAGATTGGCACATATTAATTTCAAGACAATTAATATGCTGTTTTCTAAAAACTTAGTAAGGGATGCTCCCATTATCAAGTGCATCAAAGATAGCCCCTGTCCTGCATGCCAGATGGGCAAACAGACTCGGGCTACCTTTAAGAGCATTGCAGACAAAGACTCTTCCCGATGTCTTTACCTTCTACATATGGACTTGTTTGGTCCAATGCAAGTTCATAGCTTGAGAGGCAAGTCCTATACGCTAGTGATAGTTGATGATCATTCTCGGTTTACATGGGTGTTCTTCTTAAAATGAAAGTCGGATACGTTTGACATCTTCACCAGTTTTGTCAAGCAGGTTCAGAAAGAATTTAACTGCTCAGTGGTCAAAATCAGAAGTGACCATGGAACAGAATTCGAATCTGGTGCTATGACAGAGTTTTGTGAAGAATAAGGTATCTTTCATGAGTTTTCCTCCCTGCGCACTCCTCAGCAAAATGGAGTTGCAGAGAGGAGAAATAGAACTCTCATTGAAGCCTGCACGACAATGTTGAAAGACGCTTCTCTCCCAGAATACTTCTGGGCAGAGGCTGTCAATACAGCTTGTCATGTACAAAACCGAGCATTGATCAACAAGCATCATCGTAAGACGCCTTATGAGCTACTGAAAGGCAGGAAACCAACCATGTCCTACTTGAGGATCTTTGGCCGCGTACTAAATTTGGTGAAAAATGCTTCGCAGGCATATTCATGGGCTATAGTTCCCACAGTCGGGCATATAGGGTCTTCAATAAGAAAACCCTAGTGGTAGAACAATCAATTAATGTTGTATTTGATGTAGGAAGTTTGCTTAACAGCAATTCTTCCAGTGGTATTCTTGAAGATGCAGGTGCCCGACTTGAACAGCTGAGTCTCGATGAGACCGCTAAAGATGACACTCCTAAGTACGTCAAAGTTTCCACCTTAACGTCAACTGGGAATGTTGAAGATCAAAATAGAACAAATCTCTTAGAAGAAGGAGAAGCCCAAGAAGTAGTCGAAGCTCCGGACGCCAGACTTCTTGAGCTCCGGCACGTGAGTGATCATCCTAGAGATCAGATCATCGGAGATCCTCGTGATGGTGTCAGAACTAGAAGAGGTACCATTAACGAGATTTTGCATCATAGCTTCCTGTCACAGGTTAAGCCAAAGAAGTTCGACGAGGCGAACAAAGATGCGGCATGGATTTTGGCCATGCAAGATGAACTACATCAATTCGAACGATGCAACGTTTGGACGCTGGTTCCCAGACCACACAAGCAGAATGTGATTGGCACCAAGTGGATCTTCAGAAACAAACTGGACGAACATGGTGTCATCATAAAGAACAAGGCAAGGCTGGTGGCTCAAGGTTACAGACAGGAGGAGGAGATTGACTTTGACCAGACCTTCGCACCAGTGGCAAGGCTCGAGGCAATCAGATTGTTCCTGGCGTATGCTTCGCACAAAGGATTCACAGTCTATCAAATGGATGTGAAATCAGCATTCTTGAACGGAGACCTGAAAGAGGAAGTATACGTCGCTCAACCCCCAGGTTTTGTCAATCCTACTTATCCCAATCATGTATATTTTCTTAATAAAGCTTTATATGGTTTAAAACAAGCTCCACGAGCTTGGTATTAGACTTTATCTAGTTTTCTTCTTGAGAACAAGTTCTCTAGAGGTAAAATAGATAAGACATTGTTTCTCAGGGAAGTCAAAGGCAAGACTTTGCTGGTGCAAATCTATGTCGATGAAATAATATTCGGCTCAACGGACAACAATCTTTGCAAAAAGTTTTCTAAAATTATGCAAGGAAAGTTTGAAATGAGCAGTATGGGAGAGCTAAAGTATTTCCTGGGACTTCAAGTGAAACAGTCTGGGGATGGAATCTTCATTTCTCAGACGAAGTTCACAAATGAACTCCTCAAGAAATTCGGTATGGAGAATGCAACCTCTATGAGGACTCCAATGGGATCCACTATGTCTCTGGATAAGGATGAGAAAGGTAAACCTTTCGATGAAACCAAATACAGAAGCATCATTGGATCCCTGCTCTACCTTACTGCCAGTAGACCGGATATCATGTTCTCCACATGTGTCTGTGCCAGATATCAGGTGAACACTAAGGAAGCTCACTATGTCGCTGCAAAGCGAATTCTAAGATACCTTAAAGGTACTCCCAATCTTGGCTTGTGGTACCCGAGAAACAATGATGTCGAGCTAATAGGTTTTTCAGATGCTGATTTTGCAGGGAGTAGGGATGACAGGAAAAGCACCTCTGGGACGTGTCAATTCCTCGGACGAAGGCTTATTTCATGGAATAGCAAGAAACAGAATTATGTAGCTACCTCCACAGCAGAGTCTGAGTACATCTCGGCTGGCAGGTGTTGCGCACAACTCCTATGGATCAGAAACCAGTTAGCCGACTACGACCTTCAGTTCAAGGAAGTACCAATGTACTGCGACTCCTCCAGTGCAATTGCGATTGCCAACAATCCGGTATCGCACAGCAGAACGAAGCATATTGAAGTGCGCTACCACTTCATTCGGGAGCACGTGGAGAACAAGGACATCTCTCTCTGTTATGTTCCCACGTACAAGCAGATTGCAGATATTTTCACAAAGCCCTTAGACGAAGCCAAGTTCAGTCTTTTCAAAACTGAATTGGGGATGCTCAACTATGAGGAATGAAGACTACAGAAGCTCCAGGCTCGTGCATCTAGGGGGAGCCTCTGCCAGGAACTCCAGTGTGAGCACAGGTGCAAAAACTAAGGGGGAGCAAGGGGTCAAATACTACAGACCCCGCATTGAAGAAGCCGAAAAGGGGGAGATTACCCTCTCGGCTAAGGCTAAGGTGGCTCCAAGTTTGCTCTCCAAGTTTGCTTTCAAGAAATTGGTATTGGTAATGAATATCTCTCTGCTAAATTTCAAGGTTATGATTTTCATTCACATATGTTTTATTCACCTTAGCTTGTAGGGTTTAGGCTTCTTCAAATAGGGGGAGATTGTTGGGTATTGTATCCACAACGTACCTGATTTGAAGAAGCCCCTGAACAAGCTAAGGTAAATAGACAATGTATTTGACAAAATATCTCAAGTTGTGCGTGCAGTTATTTCATGCTAAGTGCACACCAATGTCAGGGTGCAGTAGGTCAATATACATGGGTCTGCACGACGTAATCCCTCGTTGAGCAGATCAGTGTGTTGGCCTACGTGTACTCTCTCTATTGGAGTGTACTTATTTTCAAGTACAGGGCTGTGTTAAGGCAAGAGCAGACAAGGAGCAAGGATGGGTCAAGGAGCACCTTATGGGTGGAAAGACGAAAAATCGTCTAAGTGTAAATCGACGAGAATCACCAAGTGATTCTCGTCGAATCGTCGAGAATCATTGGTTGATTCTCGCCGACTCGATCCAGCTACTTCAAAGTGAGCAACTCTGATTCTAAGTAAGAATCGACGAGAATCACCAAGTGATTCTCGCCGAATCGTCGAGAGTCACTGGCTGATTCTCGCCGTCTCGACCCGGCTAAATCAGAGTGTGCAATCAAGTCAACATCGCCGAGAATCATCTTTGATTCTCGCCGAATCGACGAGAATTACCTTTGATTCTCGCCGATTCGACGAGAATCACCTTCGATTCTCGCCGATTTTGACTTAGGTGATTTTTCTGAAAACCGCTGGACCGGATTCTGCCGCTGGCGCTATTCTGAATCCGGGTTAGGGTTTCTTGAGGTGGGACCCATAACGGTTATATTGGAGTATTACTTGTGTATAAATATACGGGTATTTTTGAACAGTAGAGAGACAAAAAAAAGAAATACGCGAGCCGCCGACCATGACCTAGATCGCGATATCTGCTCCGCCGCCGTCGCCGCTCGCGCTAGTTGGTCGTGGTTTTTGATCGAGATTCTTCCAGATCTCCCGGCGACAGAAGCCTAGCCAAGCATAGCGTCTCACGCGTCTAACCAGAGATCCTTTGTCTCTTGATTCGTTGATCGGGAATACCTTCCCCATCCGAATCGATCGAGACGATCGATCTTAGTGTGACCGTTGGAAGACCTTGCTAGCTTCGCTACGAAGTTTGGATCTCCAAAGTACAGCAGCTGCACACCGTTGTCGCCGCCGATCCCGTGAACCAAGCCGCCGCCCATCTTGCCGCCGCCGGTTCCGGGGAGATTCTCTCCAAGAGAGATCTAGGGTTGTGGACTCTTCGTGGACTTCAAGAACACGTCGTCAACGAAGAGGGACACCTTAGTCTCCAAAAGTAGTTTGTATTTCTTGTACATTCAAGTTTCATTTTTGTTGTAAAGGAATGTTGGTTCCGAGGTGTAAGGGTTGGGTGCAACCCGTGTTGTGGGAGTGTTGACTCCTACGTGTGGAAGGGTTCCTTCCGATAGAGCAAGGATTGGATTTCAATCCTATTGGTGAAGAGACCGAGTCATCCCGTGTTGGGAGATAGGTCGAAGGGGGAAAGTGGATGTACCCAAATCGGGGAACCACTATAAATTGCTTGTGTACTCTCTGTGCTGTGCTGTTTTGTTTTCTTGTGCAGGTACAATTTTAAATTCCGCAAAAACGCTGCATGTCACCTATTCCCCCCCCCCCCCATAGGTGAAGATAGTTGACACTAGGTGGACTTTCAACAGGGGTATTAGGCATCGTTGGGTAACCTTAATAGTAACCTTACTAATCCAAGCAACCTGGTAGGGGGTCGGGTGCGGCTCGGCAGTCAAGGACATACACTTAACAGCGTTCTCAGAAACGGCGTTTACACAACTACCACCATCGATAACTAATTTGCAAAGTTTTTCTCCACTCTTAAAGATCAGGGAAAATATACTTGTCCTCTTCCAGTCGTCTACGGGACGAGGAGTGGTCAAAATACAACGCATCACCATAAGGCGGTGATCGTCCTCCAAGTCACTAGGGACTCTTTCGGGGTCGCTCTCCTCTTCGGCCTCATAGACATAATCGTCAGGGTCGGTAGCGGACTCTAACAAGGCTATGGCCTTCGTCTTAGTGGGGCATTCGTAGGCATAGTGGCCTTGAACACCGCATGAGTAACAAGTGGTGTTAGCCTTGCTAACCTTTCCTACGGAGATACGCTCACTAGCGGGGTTCTTGGTATTTCTAGCGGTGATCACTACGGATTTCGACTCAGAGGATCTAAATTTTCCCTTATCAGGAAATGTGGAAGAAGATGCCCCAGTGGTGGACTTATTCTTCGTATTAGAATAACGGGAGTGAGCCTTAGATGCTAGGTGCTTTTCAATGTCCAATGCGGCATTGAAAGTCGTATTCAAGTCCGTATGACCGTAACGCAAGAGTTTCCGCTGAATGTCGTGGTGAAGTCCCTTTCGAAATCTAGATAAAGTGACTTCGGGGAGCTCTCGAAGGTCACATCGTACCATACGGTCCTTAATTTCTCCCATATATTCAGCAACAGACATTGAGCCCTGCCGAAGGGTGGCAAGCTCATCGAACATCTGCGTCCGATGGTACGCGGGAACGTACTGATCGATCAGCAGGTTCTTCATCACAGCCCATCCAATGAGTGGGACCCCGTGCCCAGCTCCTAACCTACGTTTTTCATTCAGCCAATAAGTTTTGGCACGTCCCGTTAATTTCATCCTGACAACTTGAACCTTTTGGGGGTCCGTGAGGTTGTGCCATTCGAAATAGCACTCCATGTCTATAGCCCAATGGAGGAAGATCTGGGGATCTCCCATGCCATCATTGGTCGGGGCATTTATCTTAATGGCCCTCGTGATATCAAATCCTCGCTCGGGGCGGGGTTCTCGAGGAGGCACACGGGGAGAGTTTCCCTCAGAATCCGAGTCAAAGTTCGGTTGGTGCCGGTTGGGCTGCCCAACATTAATGGCAGGTGGGGGTGGCCTTTCCTGATTTTGTAGGATCTGGGCTAAGACGTTCCTAAGCTCAGCCATTTCTGCACGAAGACCCGCTATAGCCTCGGTGTTGGGATCATCATGCTCGTTCGCAGCCATCCGAGACGTAGACGGGGTTGTGTACTCCGTTCCTAGCCTAGTGCGCATTCAGGTTTGGGAGACCCCGGGCAAGATGAATTTTCCTAGGGTTGAAGCTATACTAGAAATGGAATATTTTTAGATATTCCCGATGGGAGTAAGGCGTAGATCATTAAAAAAAATTGTTTTCAGATTTCGCAGAAAATTACAGATTTTAGCCCGTTATTGGCAGACCACAAAATAATTTTTTTAATTTTTTTCTAAGATTAGATGGACCGACAAGGAACGCAGCGAGGATGTTTGCAACTTAGAAGTTGAAACAACCTCGCTTTGATACCAAATTGGTGTAGGGGTGTACGTGACACGGACGTGCTTACGCTAACGGAAGCTTACCCATCACAGAACATAAAAAAATAAAGAGAGTGCTCCGACCAAAAGCGAATGTAAAGGGGTCGGTTGGCTCTCAAAAATACGGGACTCGATACCACGTCCTTAGGACCTAACTCTCCAACAAGCACACAACTCGCCCTTAGCCGGACTCGATACCACGTCCTTAGGACCTACCTCTCCAACAAGCACACACCTCACCGCACCTACACAAGCATCTATTCTTTTCACTATAAGTCGTCAATCGCAGCAATAATATACTTAGGAGCGGCGGTAAACAATAAAGAGCGATCAAGAACAAGTTGAGATTAACTCCCTTGTTAACACATAGTGTGCCCAAACTTGGAGAACAAGTCAAGGCTACGCCTAGTTTGTTCTCCAACGGATCTTCTCAATCCGGATAACAAGAGGATCAATAACAACGTGTCGATTCAGATTTTTACAAGCGGAAAAACACTTTAAAATCGCAGAAAAGACGGATGTATAACCTCCACAAAATCTCACCGCAAGAAAACACAAAGAAAGGAAGTAGATTATCCAACAAAGAAGATGATCACACAAGATTTGTGGGAGAATCACTCTCTCCACGGATCCACCGGTTTCACACCGAATGGGGCTGCTTCCTTCTTCCACGGAGTTGCACCGATAAAAGCCACGTCGGAGTCGCACCGAACGGGGATGGAGGAGGCAAGGTATGGCTTCACAACAAGGGGGTGGGCGGCTAATGGAGTCTTTCCATGGTGGCAGAAATTCTCAAGTGGGAGTTTTAGGTTTTTCTTTTCCAATCCTTTAACTCCTCATAATAGCCTCCTTTAAATAGGAGTTACAAAAGAGATCCAACCGTCCATGATGGAGATGAAATCTCATCCATCCGGGCGGTTAAACACACACCAAATGTTTAGTAGCACACCAACATGAAAATAAAAAATAATACAAGCCATATTTTTAAAAGCAATTAAAATAAAACTAATTAAAAACTAATTAAAACTTTTAAGCAAGCTTTGCGCGCCGCGGACGGAGGTTGTATCGCATCTTTCCGTTAGTGTCTGTGGCGTTGTCATGACGTCGCAAGTCTTTAAATTGCTGTGGTCGCGGTAACCGGGTCATCATCAGGAAGTGTTGGAGGGGCCGCGCCATCATTGTCGTACTGACATCCCGCGCAAACGTGACTATCGCCAAAGGAAGATAGCTTAGGCAAGCCTTTTGCAAGGCTCTTGTTTGCCATAGCTTTCAACTTATCCATTCCTACATGCCCCAGCCTCTTGCCATATAGCAGCGCTATCGTTTGCCCTCATCCGATCAACATAAGAGTTTGTTGCAAGAACATACAAGTTCTTAATTCTCCTCCCAACATGAGCAACATCAGCCTTTACCGCTGATACGTTGCGAAGGAACTTCACTTCTGTTGGCCCAAACAGAACATGATAACCCGCGTCTACCGCATTGATCACAGAGAAGAGGTTCTTCTTCATGCCTAGTACGTGATACACACTCCTTAACTTGAGTGGCCCCTTATCACTACCCAAGAACACGACCCCCTCCTTCTCTACTACATAAATAGTATTATCTTCAGTTATGATAGCTTTGTTACCTGAGTAAGCTTGCAGTTAAGAGAACTTCAACTTGACTCCGGTGAGGTGATGACCACACTCGGAGTCCACGATCCACTCGTCGTTGAAGTCGACAGCGGACAAAGCACGGACACAAGTGCCCATCATGAAAGCTCCACCCCATCCAGCTTCTTCAATACTCAAGCAAGCTTCCTCCTTGCCTTCAGCATGCCCAGACTGCAGTTTGACCTTACAGTCACGCTTGAAGTGTCCTCGCTGATGACACCTGTAGCACTTCAAGTTCTTCTTCCAATCCTTCTTAGGAGCAGCGCTCCTCTCTGGCTAATTAGAAGTTGAAGACTCATTTTCAGCAGTAGGGTTCTTCTTCTTCCCTTCCCATCTCTTCTTCTTATTGCCTGTGAACAGTGCTTCACTACCTCTTTCAGAGATAGTCACTCCTGTCATCTGTCTGGCCAAACTTTCTTGTGAAGCAAGAAGGTTCTTCCAGCAGAGATGGATGATTGGCCCAGCCTTGAACAAAGGTTACAAAGGCAACTTACTCGATCCGCAAGTCGCGGATAATGTGCCTTTTCAACTTGGCCTGAGAAATGGGCTCATCAGGATCAAGCGCTGATATCTCCGCACATAGACTCTTCATCTTCAAGAAAAACTTGGAGATAGTGAAGTCTTCTTGAGTTGTCCTGGCCAATTAATTCTCCAGGAACTGTAGCCTCGCCACATTCTTCCTGTTGAACAACCCATCAATAGTTGTCTGAATATCAGCAGCCGACTCACATCCAATGATGTGATCAAACAGCTCCGGTGAAACGGCCCTCTTGAGAGTAAACTCTGCCTTTGCGTTAGTTTTCCTCCAGACTCTCACATGCTCAGCAGTCCCAAAAGTAGTTGTAACTTCCTGCCTGTCATCACCACCGACGACCTCCCATAGCTCCTCGCCAAGAAGAAAACTCTTCATGCATGACTTCCACTGTTAAATTTTCTCAACATGGTCAGCAAGATAGCCCAAACGCCAAATTAATAGCTTCGGAACTAATCAGTTTTCACGTTGAACCAGCGGAAACCAAGGAACAAAGGTTAATTCCAACAAACAATGGAAGCACAAGCAGGTCTTTTATTCATTCACTTCTTTACAACATGAGGCATACATAGCGAGACATGATATCGCTAGTATAACAGCTGTAAATAGAAAGCACAAAAAACCAAGCCGGGCGGACAGCACCGGAGTCCGCCGAGACCGCGAGGTCGCCGAGGTCGTCGAGTCCGCTGAGATCGCCCGAACTTAGCTGCAGTCCGCCGAATCACCACAGAGTCCGCGGAAGCCGCGAGGCCGCGCGGACACACCTATATTCGTCTCCTGCTGAAGCAGAACTGAGGAACACCCCCTACCCGCCTAAAGCCGGCGGACAGGTTATTGAAGCTGGCAAGGATGAAACAGAACTGACAAGTCGCAGAGCGACCTCCTGCTGAGTCTGCAGAGACCGCACACTTCCAAGTGCTTGACCGAAGTCACAGCCAAACTCCTGGCTCCTTGAAGCTACCCGCGCGACCTGCACACAGCAAACGTCAGCACTGAAACAATCCGCGCGGACTGACAAACAGAGACCGCAGCACTTCGCCCAACCCAACTTACTGTTCACTCAAGTTACTGTAGACCTGCCAGGGGGGTCCTATTTATAGGCGAGGTGAGGAGTGTGGTCACCGCCCTAGAGATAGAGACACCGCCCTAGCCCGCGCGATAGCAAAAACACCGTCCGCCGAGTCCGCAAGGACTTAGCCGGATACCAAGGAAAACCGCCAGGAGCAAGGCAACATTGGCGAACCCTCTCCAGTCCGCTCAAGCTATGCGGACAAGGCATCAGCCCGCAAAGCTCCAATCACTGCAGGACAACAATCCCCCTTCAATGGCAGCCCGCACAAACCCGAGGTAGTCCGCAAGACTCACACCTCAATCCGCCACAAGTCCACGACCAAAGGCAGATAGCAACAGTCCGCCCGGTCTCAGCGGACTTGGCGCATACCGCGGACACCATGGTCTTGGCACAGAGTGTGACCAAGTCCAAAACCATCAAAGTCCAATACGAGCATGGTGGACACAAACTCCCATCCACCAAACACCGCTACACAGACCGCCAGCAGTCCGCAAGCTCCTCGCACTCCTGTCCAACGCAGCAACCAACCCCGGACTCCAAAACCAGTCCGCCAATCGATCTCCACAGCAAAGCACCTGCTGTAACACCAGAGCTCGACAAGGCCTCAGCCAAGCTCTAAGCTCAGTCCGCAACAGCCCACACCGCGGACACATCAGTCCGCAAGCTTCCCGCGGACACGAGCCAAACCGCCTATCAGCACAAGCTTGCACTACGACCACTGAGCAAACCGCCAGTCCGCAAGCCTCTCTATCCGCAGATACCAGGCCGCATAGTCCGCGGACTCCATGCAAACAACCCACTCAGAAGACAGCTGGCTTTTCACTAGACCTTCCACCAGGCCGCACATCACAGTCTGCCCAGTCCGCCTAGTCCGCCAAGGCTGTCCGCCCAGGTCGCCCGGCCTGTCCCGTCAACCACTTACACTTCACAAAATTCAACACTCCCCCTTGAAGTGGGAAGTGGTGACCAAGCCCAGCAAGCTGCGCAAGCGTTCAAAGGGCCCCTTCGACAGTGGCTTCGTGAAGATGTCAGCAAGATTATCTTCATTCCGAACATGCCCGACCAGCAGAGATCCTTCCAACACCTTCTCCCTGATAAAATGGTGATCAATCTCTATATGCTTGGTCCTGGCGTGACACACTGGATTGTTAACCAGTTTGAGAGCACTCTCATTGTCACCCCGGAGTAAAGTAGGCCCTTGCACTTCTTCATGAACATCCTCTATAAGCCTCCTCAACCAAACGGCTTCCCGAGCAGCCAAGGCCGAAGCCTTATACTCCGCCTCCGTGGTTGAAACTAACACTGAGTCCTGCTTCTTGCTACACCACGAGATGCTAGCTGAACCGCAAGTGAACACATAACCTAAAGTAGACCTTCGATAATCCGAATCACCGCCATAGTCAGCATCCGTGTACCCGAGCAACGCAAACTCCGAGTCCCTTCCATAGAGGAGTCCCATGTCAGAAGTCACCTTGACATACTTCAGAATTCCCTTCGCCGCCACTAGTTGAGATTGCCTTGGTTCAGCCATATACCGACTTACTCGGCCAACATTATAAGCAATATCCGGCTTTGTAATCGTCATGTAAATCAAGCTCCCAACAAGAGCCCTGAACACCAAGGGATCATGAAGAACCCTTCCCTCATCTCGTCGAAGCTTTTGCCGAGGTTCCAGTGGAGTAGAGCACTTCTTCCCTTCGCCCATGCCGAACCGCTTCACAATGCGATCAGCATAGCCTTTCTGGCAAATGAGAACCCCGCAACCCTTCCTCTCCACTTCCAGACCGAGAAAGTGATGCAACTCTCCCAAGTCCTTCATCTCGAAGCGTATAACAATCTCAGCCCTGAGCCTTGCTACTTCCCCCTTCGAATTCCTTGTGATGATCATGTCATCCACATACAGCAGGACCAAGACTCGTAGCTCTCCCTTCTTCTTGACGAACAAGCTTGAATCCGAGTTAGAAGCAAGGTATCCATAGAATTGTAAGTACTCTGCAATCTTCCCATACCAAGCTCTAGGAGCTTGCTTCAACCCATAGAGAGCCTTCCTGCATTTACAGACATAGTCCGGATGCTTTTCAGAGACAAAACCAGGGGGCTGATCCATGAAGATGTCCTTGTCAATCTCTCCGTAAAGAAAAGGCATTCTTCACATCGAGTTGCCACAACCTCCATCCCTTGCTAGCAGCCAAGGCGATCACCACCCTTACTGAAGTCATCTTCGCAACTGGACTGAATGTCTCCTCATAGTCTTCTCCATACTGCTATGAGAATCCTCTAGCGACCAGGCGAGCCTTGAACCTATCAATGCTCCCATCAGCCTTCTTCTTCAACTTATACACCCACTTGCAAGTAACTGGAGTAATGCCATCAACATTGGGCACAAGGTCCCAGGTTTCATTCTTCTTCAGAGCATCAATCTCTTCTTTCATGGCACCTTCCCACTCCTTCACTCTAGTGGCCTCGTTGAAGTTTGCAGGCTCTCGCTCCTCCAGAGGACCTGCAAAGAAGCAGGAGACAAAGCTCACTGCATTCCCATCACAGTACCGAGCCGGTGGCTTAACCACCCTCTTCGATCTCCGAAGAATCGGCTCCTTGCTCACGGCTTCCGCTGCTTCTTCGGACTCCACTCCTACCTGCGGCAAGCATTGAGCAGTGCTCCCCCTGCTTCCTGAGCCAGAAGGCTCAGCCTCGGAGTTCGAAGCAACAGGAGCTGCTGGTGAAACATCAAGCTCCTTTTCCAAGCCTTCAGCAGCCACCACCGGTGCTTCATCAACCTTGCTACTTCCGGTTAGCTCAACCAAGCCACCTCCATATGACGTCAGCTCGTCAAAGACAACGTCTCTTGACACCACGAACTTCTTCATCACAGGGTCCATGCATTTCCATCCCTTCTTCGGCTCATCGTAGCCAACAAAGACAAGTCTCCTTGCCTTCGCATCCAGCTTTGACCGTGAAGCATCCGGGACATGCACGTAGCAAGTTGAACTGAACACCCTGAGGTGTCCAACGCTCGGCTTCTCCTTCAGCAACAGCTCAATAGGAGTCTTCATGTTGATAGGGCTGAGTGGCATCCGGTTGATAACATAAGCAGCACAAGACATTCCCTCCGCCCAAAAGGACCTTGGGATCTCTTTCGCATGAAGCCAGCATTTGCAGCTCTCCATCAGATGACGGATCTTCCACTCCGCTACCCCATTTTGTTGTGGAGTGTGAGCACAAGTAAGCTCCCATTGGATCTCGTGCTTCCAGCAGAAGTTAAAAAACTCGGAGGAGACAAACTCACCCCCGTTATCAGTTCTAAGCTTCTTAATCCGCAAGCCAAGCCGGCCTTCTACCAACTCCTTAAACTCCACAAACAAACGGAAGGTTTCCGACTTCTCCTTTAAGAAGTACACCCAAGTATACATTGAGTAGTCATCAACCAAGACAAGCATATATCTGCTTCCACCAAGGCTGGCAGTAACAGTCGGTCCCATCAGGTTGCCATGAATGCACTTCAATGGTTTCTTGCTCATTGTTTGTGATTTATCAAACGGAAGGCGATGTGCCTTACCGTATTGACAGCCCGCGCAAACATACCCATCACCAAAGGAGGACAACTTCGGCAACCCCCTCACCAAACTTCTACTAGCCATCGCCCTCAGCTTGTCCATGCCAACATGCCCCAGCCTCTCATGCCAGATAGCAGCACTATCATTGGCTCTCATTCTATCAACATAAGCATTGGTGGAAAGAACAAACAAGTTCTTCACCCTCCTCCCAACATGAGCAACATCAGCCTTTACCGCTGATACGTTGCAAAGGTAACCTCACGTCTGTTGGCCCAAACAGAACGTGATACCCAGCGTCCACCGCATTGGTCACCGAGAAGAGGTTCTTCTTCATGCCCGGTACGTGATACACACTCCTTAATGTGAGTGGCCCCTGATCACTACCCAAAGACACGACCCCCTCTTTCTCTAGTACATAAACAGTATTATCATCAGTGATAATAACTTCATTACCTGAGTAAGCCTGCATGGAGGTGAACTTCGATTTGTCTCCGGTGAGGTGATGACCACACCCGGAGTCCACGATCCACTCGCTGTTGAAGTCCTCAGCAGACAAGGCCCGGACACAAGTGCCCGTCATGAAAGCTTCGCCCCATTCTGCTTCTTCACTTCTTGAGCAAGCCTCCTCCTTTCCCGCAGCATGCCCAGGCTGCAGTTTAACCTTGCAGTCCCGCTTGAAGTGACCTCGCTTATGACACTGGTAGCACTTCAAGTTCTTCTTCCAGTCCTTAGGAGCATTGCTCCTCTCCGGCTGATATGAAGTTGAAGTCTCCTTCTCACCAACGACTTGCACCTTCTTCTTCTTCTTCCCTTCCCATCCTTTATTCTTGCCTGAGAAGAGAGCTTCGTTGCCTTCCTGATTCAGGTTCACTCCAGCCATCTGCCTTGCCAAGCTCTCCTGCGAGGCAAGCAGATTCTCCAGCTCCAGCAAAGACGGCTGAGTAGCCCACCCTTGAACAGATGTGACAAAGGCCACATACTCCTTCCACAAGCCGCGGATAATGTGCCTTTTCATCTTAGCCTCAGAGATAGGCTCATCAGGATCCAGTGCCGATAGCTCAGCACACAAGCTCTTCATCTTTAAGAAGTACCTCGAGATGGAAAGCTCTCCCTGAGTTGCCCTGGCCAACTCATTCTCCAGGAACTGAAGCCGCGCCACATTTTTCCTATTAAACAACTCATCAATGGTTGTCCAAATATCAGCAGCCGACTCACATCCAACAATGTGATCAAACAGTTCCGGAGACACGGCTCTCTTCAGAATGAACTCCACCTTAGCATTTGTTCTTCTCCAGAGCCTAACCTGCTCAGCAGTACCGAACGCAGCAGTCACTTCCTGTCTGTCGTCACCACCGACGACTTCCCACAGCTCCTCGCCAAGAAGATAACTCTTCATGCACGACTTACACTTCTTGAAGTTAGTCGGCGTTAAGAGTTCAATGCCCAGACCTCTTGCAAAACTCCCTTCCATTGCAACACCTATTGGCAACCTTTCAGAAGCTCCGAGCAACAACACAGGTTGATCACCACTCAATCACTGAGTAATAACACTGGCTGACTTCCGCTCACGCAACTGAACCTCCATCTGATACCATGTTAAATTTTCTCAACGTGGTCAGCAAGATAGCCCAAACGCCAAATTAATATCTTCGGAACTACCCAGTTCTCACGTTGAACCAGCGGAAACCAAGGAACAAAGGTTAATCCCAACAAACAATAGAAGCACAAGCAGGTCTTTTATTCATTCACTTCTTTACAACACGAGGCATACATAGCGAGACATGATTTAGCTAGTATAACAGCTGTAAACAGAAAGCACCAAAAACTAAGCCGGGCGGACAGCACCGGAGTCCGCCGAGACCGCGAGGTCGCCGAGGTCGCCGAGTCCGCTGAGATCACCCGAACTTAGCTGCAGTCCGCCGAATCACCACGGAGTCCGCGGAAGCCGCGAGGCCGCGCGGACACAACGATATTCATCTCCTGCTGAAGCAGAACTGAGGAACACCCCCTACCCTCCTGAAGCCGGCGGACAGGTTATTGAAGCTGGCAAGGATGAGACAGAACTGACAAGCCGCAGAGCGACCTCCTGCTGAGTCCGCAGAGACCGCACACTTCCAAGTGCTTGACCGAAGTCACAGCCAAACTCCTGGCTCCTTGAAGCTACCCGCGCGACCTGCACACAACAAACGTCAGCACTGAAACAATCCGCGCGGACTGACAAACAAAGACCGCAGCACTTCGCCCAACCCAACTTACTGTTCACTCAAGTTACTGTAGACCTGCCAGGGGGGTCCTATTTATAGGCGAGGTGAGGAGTGTGGTCACCGCCCTAGAGATAGAGACACCGCCCCAGCCCGCGCGATAGCAAAAACACCGTCCGCCGAGTCCGCAAGGACTTAGCCGGATACCAAGGAAAACCGCCAGGAGCAAGGCAACATTGGCGAACCCTCCCTAGTCCGCTCAAGCTATGCGGACAAGGCATCAGCCTGCAAAGCTCCAATCACTGCAGGACAGCAATCCCCCTTCAATGGCAGCCCGCACAAAACCGAGGCAGTCCGCAAGACTCACACCTCAATCCGCCACAAGTCCATGACCAAAGGCAGATAGCAACAGTCCGCCCGGTCTCAGCGGACTTGGCGGATACCGCAGACACCATGGTCTTGGCACAGAGTGTGACCAAGTCCAAAACCATCAAAGGCCAATGCGAGCATGGCGGACACAAACTCCCGTCCGCCAAACACCGCTGCACAGACCGCCAGCAGTCCGCAAGCTCCTCGCACTCCTGTCCAACGCAGCAACCAACCCCGGACACCAAAACCAGTCCGCCAATCGATCTCCACAGCAAAGCACCTGCTGTAACACCAGAGCTCGACAAGGCCTCAGCCAAGCTCTAAGCTCAGTCCGCAACAACCCACACCGCGGACACATCAGTCCGCAAGCTTCCCGCGGACACGAGCCAAACTACCTATCAGCACAAGCTTTCACCACAGCCACTGAGCAAAGCACCAGTCCGCAAGCTTCTCTATCCGCAGATACCAGGCCGCATAGTCCGCGGACTTCATGCAAACAACCCGCTCAGAAGACAGTCGGCTTTTCACTAGACCTTCCACCAGGCCGCACATCACAGTCTGCCCAGTCCGCCAAGGCTGTCCGCCCAGGCCGCCCGGCCTGTCCCGTCAACCACTTCCACTTCACAAAATTCAACATCCACTTCCTAAAGTTAGTCGTGGTCAAGAGTTCAATACCCAGACCTCTTGCATAGTTCCCTTCCATTGCAGCAAACTTTGGTTAATCCTTCAGAAGCACAGAGCAACAACACAAGTTGATCACCGCTCAAGCAACTGAACCTCGCTTTAATACCATGTTGAATTTTCTCAAGGTGGTCAGCGACATAGCCTAATGCCAAATTAATATCCTCAGAAGTATCAAGATCACACCTTGATCATGCGGAAAACCAGGAAAGCAAGCTTAATCAACCAAATGCAACCATAGGGGCAAGCAGATCATATATTCTTTTATTTCTTCTTTACAAAGTGAGGTATACATGATGAGACATTATTTCTCCAGTACACAGGAATACAGGAAAAACAAACATAAGTCAAACAATTCGAGCAGACAGAATTGGAGACCGCCGAGACTGCCCTGTCCGCCAAGTCGCCAAGGCCGCCCGAACTGCTGCTTCTACTGTTAGAAGATGAATAAAACACAGAGTCTGCCAAGGCCGCGAGGTCACGCGGACACCGTTATTCGATGACTGCTACAAGCTGCTGCCGAACTGAAGAACAGAGTGCCTAGACCGTCGAGTTCGGTGGACAGGTTATTTAACTTGGAAAAGCTGAAGTAGAGAAAACTGACAAGCCGTAGAAGCGACCTGCTGAAACCGCTGATTGAAACAGCAAACTTCACTGATGCTGACCACAGTCAAAGCGAAATTCCTGGCTCCTCAGTGTTAGCTGCGCAACCTGCAAACAGCAAACAGATATCTCAGCTCAACCCGCACGGACAGCAAAAAACAGACAACAACATTTAACCAAGACCTCACTTACAGTTCACTCAGTCACTGTAGATGTGTCGGGAGGGTCTATTTATAGGCGAGGTGAGGAGTGTGGTCACTACCCTAGTGAATAGAGTCACCGCCCCATCTTGCGTGCTAACACCACCCAGTCCGCCAAGTCTGCAAGTACTTGGCCAGATTTTAATCCTCCAGGTGCCGGGTCAAAGTCAGTCCACCACTATGCGGACACAATGCCAGACCGCACAACACAAGCGCAACGCCAGTCTGCCCAACGCAGCATAGCGCCAGACCGCCACTCAAAGTAGCACGCGGACACAACCGCAACTCATGCTGCACCAGTCCGCAACTCAACACAGCACGCGGACACAGCCACAACACATGCTACATCAGTCCGCGCACTGTACTCGGACAAAGAGGCGGTCTGCACAGCTTGACAACAACGCCACCTCCCTCCATGAGTTCATGACCAACAGGCAGTCCACCCGATAAATAGAGGACTAGGCGGACTCTACGGACACAATGGATTTGTCACAGAAAATGACCAAGTCCAGTAGCCCATAAAGAAATTGGCGTGAGCATGGCAGACACAGAAGAACCAGACCGCCAATCAGCAGGACAGTCCACCACAAGGATGTGATATCCATAGCAACATGGAGAGCTCGGCAAGAACAAAAAACCCATCTCCAAAGCCAGTCCACAAATGCAGACTCCGCGGATGCAAAAGACAAGTCCGCCAATACATTGCGGATACAACTCCGAATCTGCCCGGTTACCACAAGAGTTTGCCAACTACAAGGCCGCAGATCAAGCTGAGCACCGCCAACAGACTGACAACACAGTACGCTCAGGCCGCTCCACTCGATGCCCAAGTTTCAAGACTTCCTTGGCCATACACCATCCAGGTCGCACACCAGTCCGTCCAGGCCGCACACTAGGCCGCACAGGCCGCTCCTCAAGAACAGCCAAGCCACCAAGCCCAAGCCAGGACACCCAGGCCGCAACCAGTAGTCCGCCCAGGCCACAGATGCAGACCGTATAATTCCCCGAAACTCAAAAGAGGGACGGGTAGCGTTTTGAACCAAGTTTGGAAATTGGTAGGGGTTACACGGCCTAGGACACTAGCATGCCCCAGGGGCATGTCGTGCTTGGGTCGAGATATGGTCGAGTGGTCGATGAATTTGGAGTAGACGATTGTCGAGCAGCGAACACGGCCAGAGACACGTGCGTGTCCCAGGACATGTCCTTCTCGGGGTGAAGGTCGGGTCGGCTCGTGGGAGACACACGTTATTAATGCACGGGTGTGTTCGGGTAGACACGAGCGTGTCAGGTTCGACACAGCCATGTCGAGTACTCATCTCCCTTGCGGGATGTTTTTGGTTCTGTGTTAATGGCCTATGTTTTGGATTTCGAGCCTGAATCGTGGCCGTCCGTTTCCTTATTCTGGGATCCAACGGTTCAGGGTTGTTCCTACTGTGTTATACCCGGGAATAGGGTTTGGATGCCTTCATTTTTCTTAAGCTATCTCTTTCTAAAGTTCTAGAGAGAGCGGAGAGCAAGGAAATAGAAGGAAGATAGATCCAGCAGACGGTGGAGCTTCAGAGCCTCAAATCGTAAGCCGACTTCGGATCTACAAAGGCGAGGATATTGCGGTGCTTTTCATCAGCATAGATTTCCATGGCACCAAAGAGGAATGCTAGGGTAATGATTGTCATCGTAGGACATGTGAAGTCCTCTTTTCCTTTGCATAGGAAGCCCGCTCTCGCGAGTTTGCGGTGAGTGTGAAGCGTTCCTTCGGGTAGACATAAATATTCCCCATTGTTTAGCATGTAGAGTCTGTAATCGAGAAACAGACATAGGCATGATGTGTGAAGCCTACCCGGACAAGTTGGTCTGGATCGGTAATGTTACATTGCATGAATGGCCGGAGAAGACTTCGCGTCGATGGTTGTTTTTCTGGTTTTCTACACGGTAGATTGCAGCAGGGATCCTTGTGGACTAACTTCAAGGTGCACCCGAAAAACTGGTCAGATGTGTGATTCTGCCATCTTGGTGGCCTGGGACCAACTTGCACATAACCGGGTTATATGAAGTGTGTGATCGGATTGGGACTCGGGGAAGTTTGAACCGCGCCCATGTCTTAAAGTGACAGGGTGGTGTGAGCAATGGGTTAGGCGGAACCGTACCCGCTCTATATCGTTCGGTTAAAGAAACCTAAAGGTACTTGGCACTTATCGTTAGCATAGATGGAGGGTCTTAGGCAGTGGCCATAAAGACCATAATACTCACGAGATTTGCCATATAGGGGGTGGTGAGACCGCGGACTTTGACTGGGTTCACCAAGAATGTGCCCTGAGAGCACGGGGTGTGTGGCCATGCGAGCCTACGCCTGTGATGATGTGTTAATTCTCTATTATATGGCAATGCTAACAAAGTACAGGTAAGGAGCATCGTCGCCCCGAGTTCGGGGGCGGGTCGTTATAATTTGGTCAGCATAACTGACCGTTGCTTTTGTTTGCCACCGTTGTGGTGGATTGTTGCTTGCAGGTGCTGCGGAGCCAGGTGGTAAATAGCGGGCAAAAGCCCATGTTGCTGAGCCGGCCCTCGAAGGCCTAATTATTAAATGTTTACATATATTATTCATGTGTGACCGGCCTGCGTGCTGAGGTTTGGAAAACACTTTAATTTGAGTAACTATTGTAAGGCCATAAGGCCAAGTGCTGGTTTATTGTACGTTCATTCCTCCTGGGCTGTTTAGTGGACATTCATGCTTATGGATGGGTTCTTTATTTTTGCAACTTTTAAATTGATTCCGCTAAAATGTACTCTGTGTAGGACGTTGGTTATTGGCCGGATGGTTTCCATTGCATAACCTTCCGGTCTGTCTGTGGTATATGACATCGGGCCCTGGCCGAACCTACTAATATATGCTATGCGACGGATAGGGGGTATTACAATTTGGTATCAGACTACTGGTTTCGGTCAACTTAAATGAATTCGTGGACGAATTCGTTTAAGGGGTGGCAAGCACATGTGTGTGCATCATCGTTATAACATAAAAGAACCCATGAATGTCCACTTAGGAATAAAAATACACATGTTTGGGGAACCTGTGTGTTACTATAATTGCTTTTTGCAATTTTGTTTGATAGCTTAACGGTGTTTTGTACAACTATAGGTGACCAGATATGGTGCAGGGCTGTCAGAACACCCGGTTTCTGAGGCTAGTAGAGCACCAAATGAGGTGCCTGCAACACCTCCCTCGGCAGAAACCATACGATTGGTGGTCGAAGCAGTGTTTGCTATGATCAACGTGCAGCCCGCAAGGCAAATGCAGCAGCCCGCTCCTGCGATGGAGCAGGTACCGCATCAAGCGGTTGAACCGAGAAGGGTAGAGTGGGTGGTGGTGGAGCTTTTGGTGCCTAGGAGAGCAACCGAAAGGCAGCTCAAACATGTTGTGGGATTCAATCCTCCGGTTTTCTCCGGGATGGGAACCCCCATCCCAAGCTAAAGATTGGCTCTCCCGAGTGAAGAGAGTCTTGACAGCGACAGAAACGGAGGATTGACAGATGACCACTATAGCTACATTCCTGTTGGACGAAGATGCTAGGCTGTGGTGGTAAGGTTTGGAGCTACATCACTTGGGGGGAAGGCAACTCACGGACATCTCGATGGAGTAATTTTCAAGACTATTCTTGGCGAGGTACCTCCCCTCGGCTCAGAGGATAGCATTGGAGAATGAGTTCCAGAGGTTGTCGTAAGGAGAGCGTAGCGTGGATGAGTATCCCCACGAATTTACTCGGTTGGGTCGGTATGCCAGCTCTACGTTCGCGGATGAGGAGCGTAAGACGAACCGATTCTATGAAGGTCTGAGGGATGACTTAAGGCTACTGCTCTCGTGGCCTATGACGCAGGGCTTCTTGAACCTGGTCAATACTGCCCGGTCTTTGGAGAAGGATCTAAAGAATGTGCAAGCGAAGAAAAACTCTGGTGATAAGAAGACTGAGTTCAAGGTGCTGGCTAACTCAAAGCCTGCGTACCATAGGTGGTCTAAGAAGGCTAGGACTTCGGGTCCAGCCCCTTCTTCCGGTGCTTCTGGGGCGACTACGGGTCGAACACCGGGCACATGCTTTGCTTGTGGAAAGTCGGGACACTTTGTCCAAGACTACTGGAGCGGACGTCCGAAGTCCGAAAGGAAGTCGGGAGCAACCTATGAAGAGAAGGGTAAGGCGGTGGATTCAACCGCATCTCATTATGCTCCGGCTCAACCTAGAGTTTATAATCTTGGCCAGCAGAAGGCCATTAAGTAAGCAGATATGGTGACAGGTACGGTTTAAATTTATAGCAAGTTAAATTTTAAATACTTGTTATGCGCGTATTACCTTACCACTGCTTGTATAGGTTTCGTTTTGATTTGTGATAATCTGGCGAGAGCACTCTTTGATACGGTAGCTTCGCACTCCTTTTTGTCCGAAGGATTCATATCGCGTATCGGAGTACCTTCTTCGATTGTAGAGGACAAACTGGATGTGTTACTGCCGAATGGGTGTTCGATGTGCGCGGATAAAGTCTGTGGCATAAAGATTCGTATTGGGAATCAAAAATTCGATTTGCAAGCGTCAGTACTGCCGCTGGTGGAGTTCGACGTGATATTTGGCATGGACTAGCTCTCGGAGCAGCAAGCTTATATTGATTGCAGTCGCAAGGAGGTTAAGTTGGGAACAGGTCGTGAGACGACTTTTACGGGCTTGAAAGGGTCGAGCAAGACTTTGATGTCTGCCCTTCAGGTGGTGAAGGTGGTTCGTGCTGGAGAAGAGTTGTTGTTCACGCCAGTGGAGGTTGCAAAGCCTAAGCCTACGTTGGACAATATTTCAGTGGTATCTGAGTACCCTGGTTTGTTCCCTGGCGATCTTCCTGGAGCCCCACCTCAACGGGAGATTGATTTCACCATCGAGCTAGTGCCAGATGTGAAACCTGTGTCACGCTCCCCGTATCGGCTAGCGCCTAAGGAGATGGCGGAGCTAAAGGTGCAAATTCAAGAGTTGTTGGAGCAGGGTTATGTGCGTCCAAGTTCGTCGCCTTGGAGCGCATCGGTCCTTTTTCTAAGAAGGACGGAAGCTTGAGAGTTTGTATTGATTATCGAGAACTGAACAAGTTGATGGAGAAGAATAAGTACCCGATCCCGAGGATTGATAATCTGTTCGATCAGTTAGTCGGGTCATCAGTGTACTCGAAATTGGATCTTAAGTCCGGGTATTATCAGCTGAGGATAAGGGAGAGTGACAACCCCAAGACAGCTTTTAGTACGAGATACGGGCATTATGAGTTTACGGTCATACCGCTTGGGCTGACTAATGCGCCGTCAGTGTTCATGGATCTGATGAATAGGACTTTCAGGGAGTACCTTGACCACTTTATGATCGTCTTCATCGACGACATATTGGTGTACTCGCAGAGTGAGGATGATCACTTTAAGCATCTACATTTGGTGTTGGATATGATGATGAGGAATCAATTGTACGCCAAGTTCTCCAAAGACGAGTTTTAGTTGTCCTCAGTAGCGATCCTTGGTCACATAGTCAGTGGAGAGGGAATTGTGGTGGATCCGACGAAGATTGTTGTGATACGAGAGTGGCCTGTACTGTCTACGGTGGCGGAAGTCCGGATTTTTCTGGGGCTTGTCGGCTATTACAGGTGCTTCGTGGAGAACTTCTCGTGGATAGTGTTACCCCCCACAACTCTGACGAGGAAAGAGCAGAAGTTTGTTTCGACGCCTGAGTGCTCATGAGATTTTGAGGAGTTGAAAAGTCAGTTGACCACAGCGCCGGTACTTAGTTCGCCGAGTGGGATCGAAGGCTTTGATATCCACAGCGATACTTCGGGCAGTGGATTGGGTTGTGTCCTACTGTAGCACGGAAGTGTGATAGCTTATGGCTCACGACTGCTGAAAGTGCATAAGAGAAATTATCCGGTCCATGACTTGGAGTTAGCAGCCATGATTTTTGCCTTGAAGCTGTGGAGGCACTAGTTATACGGGGTGAAGGTCGATATCTATTCCGAACACAGGAGCATGAAATACTTGTTCGATCAGAAGGATCTGAACATGCGCCAGCGGAGATGGATGGAATTCCTGGAGGACTACACATTCAAAATTCATTATGTACCTGGGAAAGGCAATGCAGTTGCGGATGCGTTGAGTCGCAGGGCCCCAGCTCAAGCCAATTGGCTGTTGGTTCATGACGAGTATTTGATTCGGGAGTTGGAGGAATTGGAGATCTCTTGCGTAGACAAGAAGACAAGTGTCGAAACTCTATTGAACTGGACAGAAGTTCAGTGTGACCTGGCTGATCGGATTCGGCAGGCTCTGGATATGGATGGCCACATGAAGCAAATCATGGTTGAGGCTTTGGATGGGTCAAATTCCCAATTTGATTTTGAGGATGGATTGCTATGGAAAGATGGTCGTCTGTGCGTACCAAACATGGGCAATCTGCGGGCGGATTTAATGTACGAGGCTCATCATAGCAAGTACTCGATCCACCCAGAGAGCAAGAAGATGTACCGTGATATGAAGAAATTGTTCTGGTGGTCAGGACTTAAGAAGGATGCGGCACTCTATGTGGCGAAGTGTAACGTCCCGAATCGTACTAGGCCCCCATGCGTGTCTTTTGAGTCAGGATTGCTGACAGGGGTTCAGGGGAGTGCTAACAAATGGGCAGCACCTATGGGGAGTGCAGAAATCAGTGTAGACAAGCACACGGGTAGAGACACGGGCGTGTACCTACCCGTGTGTGTGAGCCCATCTCTCGAGTTAAGGACTCGAGTGTGTCCAGAGAAGGACACGGGTAGTGACACAGGCGTGTAACAACCCATATGAATGTGACACGGGTAGGGAGACGGGCGTGTCCCTACCCGTGTGATTGTGTGTGCGTCGAGTTGACTCGACACAGCGTGTCGAGATCGTCGAACTGCGTGTCGAGATCGATGAGTTATATGACACGGGTAGAGACACGGGCGTGTCCCTACCCGTGTGTCATTGTGTCGAGTTGACCTCGACGAGGCGTGTCGATATCGACGAACTGCGTGTCGACATGACGAATTATATGACACGGGCAGCGACACGGGCGTGTCCCTACCCGTGTGGTATTGTGTAGAGCTGAACTCGACGAGATGTGTCTAGATCGACGAATTATATGACACGGGTGGAGACACGGGCATGTCCCTACACGTGTGTGTGTCGAGATCGATGAATTTCCTCCGTTCGACGATTTTGGTTGCGTTCGACGAATCCTCGAGTAGTTGATAGGGGTCACACCCGGTGTCATGGGCGTGACCATGGGCATGACCGGGGTGTGTTCTCCGGTCGATGATTTTGGTTGGGTTTGACGATTGAGGTGCTGAGATTGAACAAATTCCCCCTATGCTACGACTTGCGCTCGACGATCATCGAGTGTCAAGTAAAGGGGTAACACGGTTGTGTCATGTGGACACGGGTCGGGACACGTGTCTGTACACGGGCGTGTCCCTACTCGTGTCGAGTGTTGAACCGACACTAAAACCGTCGTAACGCTTCGGTGGAGCTGGACAAGGGTAAGGACACGGGCGTGTTCCTACCCGTGTCACTTTTCATATATAAGGGCTTAGAAAACCCTAGCAGTTTCACTTCTCTTTCCAGCCCGATTTTCTGAGAAAACTTCTGTAGAAAGAGAACTGCAGGAGCAAGTTCTAGGGAGGGAAAATCCGCCAACGCCGCGAAGGAGAAGATGCCGCCAAGGAGAATTACGAGATCCATGGCCGGAAATGGTGGTATCGTAGGAACCGAGGTGAGCTTCCTACCCTCTACCTTGGTTCTAGATCTGTAGATATCTAGGCGAGACGTCGACTCAAAAGAGTCTAGACATGTGAGAAGATGCTTTCTCTAAGGTGAGGCCAATCCAGGGCTTGTGCTCTTGGTTAGTGGTGTCTTCAACCTCTCTGATCTTCTATGTGGAGATGGAGGATGGTTTCGTGAAGAGCAAAGGCCTCATGAGGGTGAATAAGGGTGGAGGAATTTCTGGAGGTGATCCAAGAGGATTGACTTGAGGAGGAAGATGAACCGATGCCGTTCATTCCGCCTCAAGATGCGTGCTGAATCTGTATTCTACGCGCAGCGATCTTCTAAACCACTTTCATGAGGGATATTTCCAGATCTGGGCTTTCTCCTAAACACGAAAGTTGAAGCCCTTGAAAATACCTTTCAAACGAGTGGATGCACGCTTCAGGAGATGTCTATAGCCATGGTAAAGTCTGAACGACAATGGTGTTCGATAAATCCTGCATGCAGAAATTGTGTTCTGTACGCAGCGGACCTCAAGGATGATTTCTAATAGGATACATTCAAATATGGGTAGAGGTCTGAATACGAAAGTGGTAGCCCATGGATAGACCTTTCCATCGAGTGGTTACACGTCTTCACCGGATTCTTGTAGCTTCGGGAATCTCCGGTTGAAGTTGCTGTCCAGATTTACTCTGCACCTAAATTCTGGGTTTATATAATATGGATTTGGATTCGGTAGAATTAATATTGCAAGTTACTTGGCTTGAATGAACTCTTTTATGATTAATCATTTTAGTTGCATGATTGATGAAGTTTATTAATCAGATTTTATATAATCAAATTGTGAAGCAAACTTACTTAGATGAATTGACTTGTTAGAAATTTGGTAGATTATTATTTATGCGCATCATGTTTATAATATGTTGTTATCATTTGGAAAGATTGATAGATCTTTATATGCGCATCATGTTTATAATAAGTTGTTATCATTGAAAAGATTGATAGATCTTTATATGCGCATCATGTTTACAATAAGTTGATATCATTTGGAAAGTCACGTAGAAGAATAAACTATGGCAATGAGTGTGTTTGATTAATGGAATGTGTTTAGTAGTCCAATACTTAGAGTGTAGTCTCCCTACGGGTAGTATTGTGGAAGGATTCAAGTGCGGCGACGACCGCCACTTGTTGAGCTAATGTTGAAAGGAGGTATAGACGGATGGTTGGGTTGTGTCCTCGTGCTTAATTCTGAGGCCCCTTCCTTGCTATGTCGATGTGGCATTTGCATGCGGTGTGAGTTGACACGCGGTGTCGTAATCTTTGGTTAAGGATAGTGTGGTAGGTCTACCGGCTAGCCAGTCGTCACACCGACGAGAGTTGACAGTTAGACTTTGGGTCGTTGGGTTGTATCCTCGGTGTTCACGTCCCGGGGCCCCTTCCGTGCCAAGTGAATGGTTGGGCTGTCTCCTTATGCTTACTTCCGAGGCCCCTTCCAGATCACACAAGGCCAGTTCAGGTTGTGTTCTTGGTGCACATCTACCCAAGACCCCGCTGGGCCATAGTACGCATGGGCTCCGCTGTTGTGTTCTTAGCGTTGAGGCATACGGAGGCCTAGGTGAAGCAGTGTGGAGGACCGCTAGTAATAGAAGTGCCTGTTCTACTATCACCGCCTGGCCACGGCGGCTGATGCCTGAGAGGTTAGCTACCTACTCGAAAAGTGAGAACTACAGTCTGTGTTGACATAACAATTGCATGTGTGTGATCATGGGTGAGTCATTGTATAGCATACATAGCATTTCATAATATTGCACAACAAGATGCTCATCGTATAAGTTTGTATGGGCACTCTTATACGATGAGTTACCTTTATGTAATCCGATCCTTATCTTATAAGCTTGTATGGGCATTCTTATAAGTTAAGTTACTTTTTTGCTGTTACTTATACTTATTAGTTTGTTATAGCTCTTAAATATATGCTAGATTATGATACTGTTACTCTTCACTATTGCCACCTGCTTGTACTTCTTTACTTGCATATATATATATATATATATATATATATATATATATATATATATATATATATATTACTCTTGTTCCTTCTCTCCGCCCGGTGCCGAGGAGTCGCCGAGGGAGCGGATGTGAAGCCACTTACTCGTTTCGACTAACGGTTGCTACGTCTTCCTTTTTCGGAGGTCACGACGCAGGTAGAGCAGCCGCATACTATGCAGCAGGACAGCCAGGCCAGGACGACAGGGCCTGAAGTGACGGTGTCGTCGATACCGTCAGTCACAGATGTGAGTGTTGAGAGGTTTCGATGTAGCCCCTTTTTGGGCAATTTCTATAGCTGTACTCTGATATGTAGAAGCATGTTTTAGCTTCTCTTTTGTTGTACTGATTTGGACATTATTACTTAGTGTGGATTAACTTCTCTTGCTTATATTTTGGTTGGGTTGGCATGTTATATTGATATTGTTGTAGCTAGCGGAATAGACGTCTTGTGGTACAGGTTAGCCCGTGTGCTAATGCTATCTCAAGGCGTCTGTTCCGGGCATAAGACCCCCCTTCGTGTCGTGTTTTGGGATCCGGGAGGGGGGTCTTACAAATGGTATCAGTTTGCCATGATCCTCAACTAAAGAAGTCTTTCAACAATAGAACCACCCTCGTTCGATTAGTTGGTTTGCGGGCAAAATGACTTAGCGGAAGCAGTGGTGTGCCCATATGTAATTCGCACTAGGTATGTCCAACTTTGACCCTACGATTAGCCAAACTAACCTTAGGTACATACCTTTATACGTCGATCTTCCAAGTTTGGATGACCCCAGGTATGTAAAACTATGGTATAAAATCTTGCGAGATCCCCTAGGGCAAGCACTTTTGTTTATAGCGGATTTTGAATCTAACGGAGATAATAGACATGACAGATTTCCTAGGGCAACCACTTTTGTTTATAGGAGACTTGAGCTTGGTGGAGATAATATATATGGTAAAGTGGTTGGAAGCAGGTCTTTTGGGTGTTCAGACAAGCGTTAAGAGACTCGCGGAAGGAGTAATTGAAGCAGGACCAAGCTCAAGGATGAGGACTACGAGGAAGAAATTAAGCATTCGTCCTTAGTCTGCCTATGTTTTTCTAGGAATCTGGCTTGAGCCTTCACAATTTTGATGCTTTGGTATAATGGTTAGTGAGAAACCGGCCAACACTCGATTCGATACCGGTGCCTCACACTCCTTTGTGTCCGAGGATTTCATTAAAGGCATAGAGGGTGTGAAATATTTCACTGAAATAGCCCGACGAGTGCGCCTTCCAGACGGCTCGGAGATTATCGCAACCGCCAAGTGCGAGTTGGAGTTATTCATTGATGGAAAGGCCTTTGATACGCCGGCCACGGTCCTGAGAATGTCGGAGTTCGACATCATTTTGGACATGACGTGGTTGGACTGGCACTTCGCGAGGATCGACTGCGCAGAGAAGCGAATCTATTTGAGACATGGAGACTTCGACGTTATCTTCCAAGGTATTTGCTTCACGCCTCGTATGATGCTATCTTTTGTACAGGCTGTAAAACCCATATAAAGGGTGATGAGGTCTTCATGATCTGGTTCGAGTTAAAGGAGGATGCATTGGAATTAAAGGATGTACGGGTAGTGCGGGATTTTTCCGAGGTATTTCCTGAGAAGCTACCAGGATTACCTCTGCATAGAGAGGTTGACTTCCAGATTAATCTAGTGTCGGGTGCCAAGCCTGTATCCAAGGCCCCGTACCGATGGCCCCGAAGGAACTCGCGGAGTTTAGAGTTCAATTGCAAGAACTGGTGGAGTTAGGGTTCGTTCACCCCAGTTCGTCACCCTGGGGAGCCCCTGTACTGTTCGTGAAGAAGAAGGATGGAACCCTGCGTTTGTGCATAGATTATCGGTAACTCAATCGGTTGATGGTGTGGAACACTTATCCGCTACCTCGGATCGACGAGTTGTTCGATCAACTAGTGGGAGCACATTGGTTTTCTAAACTGGATCTGCGCTCTGGATACTATCAGTTGAGGATACGAGAGGGGGACATCCAGAAAATGGCCTTCAGTTCAGGATATGGTTTGTATGAATTCACGGTAATGCCGTTTGGGCTCACAAATTCCCCTTCGGCCTTCATGAGTCTGATGAACAAGGTGTTTGAGCCATATTTGGACATCTTTGTAATTGTTTTCATCGACGACATCTTGGTCTACTCAAAGACGGAGGAGGAGCATGTCGAGCACCTGACCTTGGTGTTGAAGAAATTGAAGGAGCACGCCTTGTATGCCAAATTTAGCAAGTGTGAATTCTGGCTCAAGGAGGTTGCTTTCTTGGGGTGTGTGATCAGCGGGGCAGGATTAGCAGTGGATCCAGCAAAGGTGCGAGCCGTAAAGGAGTGGTTGCCCTTGAAGTCGGTGGCCGATGTACGAAGCTTTCTTGGACTTTCTGGGTACTACTGCAAGTTCGTGAAAGGATTCTACAAGATTGCCCTTCCTCTTACTTCTTTGACAAAGAAAGGTGTGCCATTTGAGTGGACTCCACAATGTGAAGCGGCGTTCCAAGAGCTGAAGGATAGGCTTACCTCCGCCCCCATCCTTGCACTTCCATCTGGGAAGGAAGGATTTCAGGTTTACACCGACGCATCGTATCAAGGGATGGGAGCGGTACTGATGCAGCACGGGCATGTGATCGCATATGCTTCAAGACAGTTAAAGAAACATGAAATTAATTACCCTGTCCATGATTTGGAGTTGGGAGCAGTGGTGTTCGCCTTGAAGGTTTGGAGGCACTATCTATACGGCGTCCACTGCGAGATCTTTTCAGACCACAAAAACATGAAGTGCGTTCATACACAGAAGGAGTTGAACTTGAGGCAACGGCGATGGCCAGAGTTTCTGAGCGATTATGAGTTCACCTTAAACTATCATCCTGGAAAGGCGAACTCGGTAGCCGATGCATTGAGTAGAAAAGTGTCAGGCCCTAGCCCAGAGTCTCGGTTGATGAGCATGGAGTTGGCTCGGATGATTGAGGATATGGATATTACTTTGGTATTCAAGGCTCCTTCGGCAGAGTATGCGGAGTATTTGGAAAGCATGAGCATAGTTTGTGATATCCGGGACCGGATTCGGGTGGAGCAAGGAATGGATGCGGCCTTGGCCCCGACATTCAAGGAAATTGAAGATGGGACCACAGATGAGTACACACTAAAAGACGGCCTCGTTTATTTTCATGGCCGGCTCTATATTCTCAAGGGTGGTAAAATCCGGGAGGATATCTTGAGAGAGGCACATTGCTCTCAATATTCTGTACACCCGGGTATTGCCAAGATGTACGCCGGCTTATGGAAGACCATGTGCTGGCCGGGAATGAAGAAGGATGTTTGTCACTATGTTACACATTACGAAGTTTGTCAAAGGGTGAAGGACGAATGTAAGAGTCCCGGTGGTTTGTTGCAGTCGTTGCCCATCCCCGAGTGGAAGTTTGAGGATATCTCCATGGACTTCGTCCATGGGCTACCTCGCTCCCGCTCCGGGAATGACTCAGTGTGGGTTATTGTTGATCGACTGACAAAGGTGGCTCGGTTCATTCCAATGAAGAAGGAAGCACAAGTGGACGTTTTGGTACGCCTCTTTGTGGAGCAGTTCGTACGGTATCATGGCGTGCCCAAGACAATTATTTCGGATCAGGATGGTCGGTTTACTTCCAAGGAGTGTAAGGCGGTGCAGGCGTATTTGGGCTTGCGCCTAACCTTTAGTACTGCATTCCACCCTCATACGGACGGGCATACTGAGCGGACCATCAGAACAATGGAGGATTTATTGAGGTTACGTGTGCTGGACAGAGGAGAGCCGTGGGAAAGACACTTGCCCCTAGTGGAATTCTCCTACAATAATTGCCATCAGGCGAGCATCGATATGGCGCCCCATGAAGCCCTTTACGGAAGAAGGTGCAGGACTCCCTTGTCTTAGGTGCAGGATGAAGATCCGAAGGCATTGGGAAATGAATATATAGATGATACTGATGCGGTGGTCATATTGATACGGGATCGCATGTTGGAGGATCAAAGTCGGCAGGCGAAGTATTACAATGCAAAGCACCGGATGGTGGAGTTCCAAGTGGGTGATAAAGTGTTCCTCAAGATTCGGTCGATGCATGGAGTGTCGTGTGTAACGCCCCGAAACTCAAAGGAGCGACGGGTGACGTTTTGGTCCAGTTTTGTGTTCTGGCAGAAGGCACACGGCCTGGGACACGGGCGTATCCCAGGGCGTGTCAGGCTTGTGTCGTCGAGTTGGTCGAGAGGTCGACGAATTTCACTCGACGTTGTGTCGAGAGAGGGCACACAGCCTGCGACACGGCCGTGTAGCAGGGCGTGTCGACCCGTGTCGACACTCAGCCCGTGAAGTCAACACTGCGCTCGACGAAGTGTCGAGATATGGCACACGGCTTGCGACACGGGCGTGTCGCAAGGCGTGTCGACCCATGTCAACACTCGTCCCGGGGAGTCGACGAATTTTGCACGACGATGTGTCGAGACAAGGTACACGGCCTAGGACACGGGCTTGTCCAAGGCCGTGTCGTGAGGTCGACGATCTTCGCTCGACGAAGTGTCGAGTGTCGAGACCGTGTACACGGCCTGCAGCCCAGGCGTGTTGAGGTAGACACGGGCAAGGACACGGGCGTGTCCTTGAGCCCGTGCAGTGCTCGGGTTGTTTTCGAGTTAAATCGATGGGGGTACACGGCCGGCCACACGCCCGTGTTCCGGTCAAATTCCCAATTCGTTGTGGAGGACGGATTGCTTTGGAAAGACGGTCGTCTGTGCGTCCCAAGTGTGGGCAATTTGCGGGTGGAATTGTTGTACGAGGCGCACCATACCAAGTACTCAATTCACCCGGGGAGCATGAAGATGTACCGCGATGTCAAGAAACTATTTTGGTGGCCGGGTTTGAAAAAGGAGGTGGCGCTCTACGTAGCGAAGTGCCAAACTTGCGCCTTGGTGAAGGCGGAATGCCAAAAGCCGGGAGGATTTCTTAAGTCCTTGCCTATTCCGGAGTGGAAATTCGACGACATCTCTATGGACTTTGTGCACGGTTTGCCAAGGTCGCAAAAGGGGAACGACGCCATTTGGGTGGTTGTTGATCGGCTAACGAAGGTGTCGCATTTTATTCCGCATAGGAAGGATGATCCGGTGGAGAAGTTGGCAAAACTTTATGTGGATAACATAGTACGGCTTCATGGTGTGCCCCGCAGCATCGTGAGTGACCGAGATGGGCGGTTCACGTCCAATGATTGGAGGCTAGTGCAACAAATGTTGGGGACAAAGTTGAAATTCAGCACAGCCTTCCATCCACAAACGGATGGGCTGACCGAGAGGATCAATAGAACTATGGAAGCCATGCTTCGCATGTGTGTCTTGGATTTTGGAAAGCAATGGGAAGACCACCTTTATTTGGTGGAGTTCGCATACAACAACAGCTACCAAGCGAGTATTCAAATGGCGCCCTTCGAGGCCCTATATGGTAGAAAATGTCGCACGTCGTTGTCTTGGTTAGAAACGGGTGAGTCAAAGTTGTATAAGCGATTGGAAGTGGAGGATGCTACTTCTTTGGTGAGAACCATTCGGGAGAGGTTGCTTATGGCTCAGGACCGGCAAGCGAAGTACTATAATGCCAAGCACAGGAACGTAGAGTTCGCTGTGGGCGACTATGTGTACTTAAAGATCAAGCCGTTCAAGGGTGTCTCGCCGGTGCGGCGATTGAAAAAGCTAAGCATGAGGTACCTTGGGCCGTTTGAGGTTCTGGAGTGAGTTGGTGAAGCGGCCTATCGGTTGAAGCTTTCAGTGGAGCTTGGTGGATTACATGATGTATTACAAATTTCGGTGCTTCGGAAGGCGGTGCAAGAGCCTACGCAAGTGATCGCAGTTGATCAAGTGTCGGTGGATAGTGGGTTGACGACAAAGATCAAGCCCGTGCGGATTGAGGACTCGGAGGTCAAGCAGCTACGCAATAAAGAGATCGGGATGGTCAAGGTCCGGTGGGACAATTGCGGTCGTGAGCTCTCTTGGGAGCGAGAGCAGACTATGATTGACGAGTATCCGGAGTTGTTCCGCTCAGGTACAAATTTTGGTTTTGTACATGTCTTTCCTTTATATAATTCGTGGATGAAATAATTTGCCCCGTGGAGCGAACATTGGGCCTTTTGGCAGAAGGCACACGGCCTGGGACACGGGCGTGTCCCAGGGCGTGTCAGGCTTGTGTCGTCGAGTTGGTCGAGAGGTCGACGAATTTCACTCGACGTTGTGTCGAGAGAGGGCACACGGCCTGCGACACGGGCGTGTCGCAGGGCGTGTCGACCCGTGTCGACACTCAGCCCGTGAAGTCGACACTGTGCTCGACGAAGTGTCGAGATATGGCACACGGCCTGCGACACTAGCGTGTCGCAGGGCGTGTCGACCCGTTTCGACACTCATCCCGGGGAGTCGATGAATTTTGCTCGATGATGTGTCGAGACAAGGCACACGGCCTAGGACACGGGCGTGTCCAAGGCCGTGTCGTGAGGGCGACGATCTTCGCTCGACGAAGTGTCGAGTGTCGAGACTGTGTACACGGCCTGGAGCCCAGGCATGTTGAGGTAGACACGGGAAAGGACACGGGCGTGTCCTAGAACCCGTGAAGTGCTCGGGTTGTTTTCGGAGTTAAATCGATGGGGGTACACGGCCGGCCACACGGACGTGTCACGTGGAACACGGGCGTGTCAGGTCGAACACGGGCGTGTTCGATGCCCGTGTGTTGTTCCAGGCGTGTCGATTTTAACGGAGAATGAGGCACACGGCCCTGGACACGGGCGTGTGCCAGGCCGTGTTCGGTCCAGATTGGACATTTCAGTCCCGAATCAAAGCCGTTCGTTTCTTTAATTGATGATCCAACGGCTGGAGGTTGTTCCTGATGGGATATACCCGCGATTGGGCCTTAGAAACCCTCACTTTTCATGAGTTATTATATTTCTAAAGCTTAGAGAGAGCGTAGAGCCAAGGAAGGAAGAAGAAGCTAGATTCGGCAATTGGAGGAGCTTCAAAGCTCCAAATTGCGAGCTGACTTCGGATCCACGGAGGCGAAGAGAGTGCGGTGCTTTACACCCGCTTACCTTTCCATGGCGCCAAAGAGAAGTGCTAGGGTAACGATCCTCTTCTTGAGCATGTGTATCTCTCCTTCTTTGAATAGGAAGCCCGCTCTCGTGAGTTTGCGGTGAGTTGGAGGCGTTCCTTCGGGTAGATATGTGAAGTCCCCGTTGTTTAGAGTCCGTAAGCGACAATGTACATAGGCATGATGTGTGAAGCCTACCCGGACATGTTGGTCTGGATCGGTGATGTTGCGTTGCATAAATTCCGGAGAAGACTGCGTGCGATTGATTGTTTTTCGGTTTTCTACGGGGTAGATTGCAACAGGGAGCCTTGGGGATTAACCCAAAGGTGCACCCAGAAAACTGGGCAGATGCAGGATCTTGCCAACTTGGAGGCCTGAGAGCCAACTTGAACATAACCGGGTTATGTGAATTGTGATGGAAATGGGACTCAGGAGAAGTTTGGCCCGCGCATATGGCTTAAACTGTCGTTGCGATGTGAGCACGGGTTAGATGGAACCGTACCCGTTCTATGTCGTTCGGTTAAAGAGACTGAAAGTGCAGCTAGATCAGATATACTCTAGAGGGGGTGAATAGAGTATGGTGCTTAAAAACTTTTTACAATAATTGTTGCAATCTGAGTGAACAGGGAAGCAAATAAAAATCTAAACAATTGTTACAATCTAAAAAAGAAGCTAATCACAGATCCTAACTAATCACAGATCAATCACAGCCAGAAACAAAAATAAAGACAAGCAAGCCAAAAGACACAAGGAGCTATAGTGGTTCCCCTAAACTTGGGTACATCCACTCTTCTACCAACGTAGGTAGGAATCCACTACAGGATGAGTTGATCAGGTGTCCTGGGCACCAATGAGCTTTTGATAAGGTGCTCAAAAACCAAATCAGATTTTTTGATCAGGTGTCTTGCCACCAATGAGCTTTTGATAAGGTGCTCAAAAACCAATCACAAACTTTTGAAGGGAGTTTGAAAAACCCTTTATAGAGATGGGGATGAGAGAGTGATGGAAGTCTTCTCTTTCTCAAAGCAGCTGAGAAGACTATGTTGATTTAGATGTTGTCAAAGCTCCCCCTGAGTTCTTGAGATGTTCAGGAAATGAAGCTTTGCTGTAGGTTGATAGGCCTTCAGAAGTTGATCTCCAACAAATGATGATTTCAGCAACAGCTGAAATGTTAGGTGTCTGGAGTCTTGAATGATGTTGGCCTTGAACACTTGAATCAAGAGAGATCAGAAGATTTCAGTTGGTTGAACTCCTTGGTTGTGTGTTCTTGTATGAATTCTTTTAGACAGAGAATGTCTACAGCTCTTTCTCTTTTTCTCTTGTGAACAGTTGATGTTAAGAAAGATGTTGTCCAGAGTATGTTTTTTTTCTTGTTCTTCTTGTTCTGCTTATCTGTTCTGTATGAGATTCAAAAAAAACTTGAGTTTTATTCCCTGGTTCTGAATAGAAAATGATCCTCTGTCAAGAATAGTCGTTGGTCTGTCATTAATTGCATCCTTAATTGCAAATGTCTTCTGGGGGAAAGTCCAAAGAAACATTCCTTGATAATCCCTTGAAACTTGGTCCAGAAATAAATGAAAACGGCTAGAAAATCTTCTGAATTAATTGCTGAATAACTCCTTAACTGTCCTGAATTTGAATCTTGAAAAACATTGAATTCTTCAGAAAAACGTCGAACTGAGCTTTACTATCGTCGAACTGAGCTCAGCGATTTGGACTTATACAGCAACAGAGACCGTCGATCTGAGCTCAACTATCGTCGAACTGAGCTCAGAGATTGAGAATCAAAACTGGAGTCAAGATCGTCGAACTGAGCTCGAAGATCGTCGAATGGAGTTCGACGATTTGTTGAGGTTGAGCTCAGCGATCGTCGAATGGAGTTCGACGATCCGTCGAAGTTGAGCTAGACGATCGTCGATTGGAGTTCGACGATTCGTCGTACTGAGCTCGACGATATGACTTAGTGTCCAAACTGAAAAACCTTGGTCTTGAGGGCAGCTTCCAAACCTAACTACTGACCCTTACACTCAATTCTAGTTGACCTTTAGATCTATACAGGAGGTCAGAAACGGTTTCCTAAAGACATAGTGATCGTGACCCAAATTAGTAATAGGGTGTTCCAACAATCTCCCCTTATTTGGGTTAGGATTACTATTTACAGAATTTGGCAAAAATTAAAGAACAACATACAAAGCAACAATAAACAACAACAAGCAGAATCACAGATATATATTATCCCAGACAGAATTCAGAAATCATAATGATTGTCACCTTACATAATTATTCTTTCTCCTTGCTCTATATAAGTTTGATTTCTCTATTAGGATTGAGAGCTTCCTTTTTGGATCTTCTGTCATCTGCTGCACCTAAAGAAGTTTGTTGTTTGGGCCTTGGTACCACAGCTTCAGGATGCAACTCTATATATCTTTCAGAATCAAAGAATTTGCTTGAGGCATATCTTTCCAGTTCTTTCTTTCTTTGTTCAGACAATGTAGTAATGTTGGAGGAATCTCTGCCTTGCTCTTTGGCTTTCTTGATTTGATGCAAGGCAGATAGCTCTTTCATCCCGGCATTCCATGCAGTAGGATTATTTTCTGGATCTTCAAAGGGCACTGGAGGCTCATATCTGTTGGATGGATTGTCTGGAGGAGCTCTGGATGAGACTACTTCCTTCAGCTTATAGGGAAAAGGACCTGAAGTTGTATCTGATGAAGCTTGTCCTTCCACAGAGTATGGATGTTGTCTAGAATAGCCATAGGAGTAGACTTGGAATTCCCTCTGGCTTCCTCTATAGCTTTCTCTTCTAGATTGAGAACCTCTGGACTGGCTTCCCCTATAATAAGATCTTGCATGAGGCTGATAGGGGGTTTGGATTTTAGCAGAAGGTTGAGCAGCTGAGCTTCCACCTGCACCTGCATCAGGGGGAGGTGGTGGAGGAGGATGAGGATGATGAAACTGAGAAGATCCTTTCTCATACTTCCTCTTCTTCTTCATGGCTTTAAGTTGGTTCTTGGAATACTGCATCCAATGCTCAGTAATGGGGCAGTCATGAAGAATGTAATAAGGAATATCATTAGTGTCCTTGACTTTGGCTGGAGGCACCCTTTTCATAGCTTTGCTCCTTGCCTTTCTTTTCCTGGCTATGGTGGCAGAAAAATCATTCAGAATCAGTCCTGAATTCGTCACTTTCAAAACTATGCTCATCATATAAAGCCTCAATCTTTTTCATATATTCTTTCTGAAGTTGGGTTGGAGCAGATGAAACAGCAGTGGTGACAGCAGCAGATACAACACTAGTAACAGCAGAGGTTGTAACAACAGATACAGAAGTTTCAGGAGCAATCCTTGCAGAAGATACAGCAGCAGTAATATCAGCAGTAACTAGAGCTGCAACAGATTCAGATAAAACTTTTTCAGATACACTACTTTCAGAGATAATATTATCAGCATCAGCAATAGCAGCAGGCTCAAAATCATATGCCTCTGTCATATATATATCATCAGAAACTGGAACATCAGCAGCATCATCACTGACAGCATCAGAAACAGATTCAGTAACAATATTTGCAGTATAAACTGAATTGACAAAAGAAGTTATAACCCTGGTGTCACAACTTGAGAAGGGCACAATGGCCTTGGAAAGATCCTCTGATGGCTGGACTACAACTTTCTCTGGAAGACAGCTGAAGTAGACTGAATCAAACACTGAGAGCAGAGACCTGAGGTCTACTGAAAAGACAGCAACTTGAGGGGTTGAAACTGGAGCTTGAGTAACAACAGCAGCAGCATGAGAAATGGCAGCAGCATCAGGAAATCTAACTTCATAAGGCATCTCCCCCTGCCTAGATTCAGAGACAGCTGGATCAAGGCACCCAAATGAAGGGATTGCCTGAGGAAAGAGAGAGGAGAGCCTGGCAGAAAGGGCTGCCACTGACTGAAGAAGTGGAGCCAAGGAGGTCTCCAATAGAAGTGATAGCCTGGGGGCTAGCAGTTCATATAACTTATCAGCTAGGGCAGGAATGTCTACTTGCTCAGCAGGGACTGGAGCAGAGGTAGAGACTGGAGGTGGAGCTACTGGTGATGGTGGTGGAGAGCTGGTGTATGGCGAAAGTGAAGGTTGAGGTGTGGGTATTGTGGAGATGGAAGACAGTGGTATTGAGATAGAGGGTGTGAAAGAGGGTTGATCAATAATGTCTTGTAGAAGCTGTTGGTAAGATGTGGAGGAGGAGGGTAGCTCAGGAGGAGATGAAGGTGAATCATCCATGAAGGAATCATCAAGAAGATTGAATGATGGAATGGTGGATGATGTGTCAATGTCTGGGTGAGGGTAGTGGTGTAATGGATGGAATACTTCTTCTGTGATAGGAAGAGTGGGGATTGGAGATGGAATAGATGTTGGAGATGGGCTGGAGATAATGATTGTGGATGAAATTGGAATGGTGGAGGTGACTGGAGGAGATGAAATTGGAGTTGGAGGAGGAGAAGCAGCAGCAGGCAAGTCTTTTGAAGGGGCAGAGACTTGAGGGGAAGTGACTGTTACAGTCCTGGTGCCTGAAGTTGTGCTTGCAGAAGGCCTGCTGGGCTTGGTTATCTGCCTGTCCCATTTGCCAAATAGGGCACATGACAGCCTCTTAGATGCATTAATATGTATCCCATTAGATACAAGCAGGGCAGGGCATCTGTTCTGAAGAAAGAGCCCTAGGATCCTCCCAAAATTCACAAAATTCTTATTGATTTTCTTCTTGATCAGGTAAAAGAAGACCTCTCCCCAGTTCAACTGTTTCTTATCCACAATGGCTCCCATCAAGCACAGCTGATACCTGGAGATGGTATCATGTGCTGAATGCTTGGCCAGCAAAACCTTGCCCACTACATCAGCTAAGAACCTGTATTCAACAGCTAGGTTCTTTTTCAGCAATTTGCTAGGGTTAGCATCAGAATGACCCATTCTTGCCAGTAAATCGGAAAATTCCTCTCCAAACAAATCAGCAGAATCTCTTCCAGAACTTAACTCAAAAACTTCTATCAGAATAGCTGGAGTCAAGGGTACCTGGGTTCCAGAAATGGAACCAACCACTGTGTTTTGGTCCTGGTTGTGGGCAGCGTAGACCCACTCCTTAATCTCATCAACAAGCAGCTTGATTCTGGTGGACATGATGGTGGCTAATTTCTGCTCCTTGAACAGTTCCAAAATATCCTGAAAAACCTGATCAGTGGTGCTGAAAGACTCCATGTCTATATCAAATCCAGCATCGAATTTCATTGCAGCTAGAACGGCAACAGAGACGGCCATGGTTACCTGCAAAAATCAACAAACAAAACGACCAAGAGTAGAGATGTTTGGAGGGAAAGAGAATTTTTGCAGAGAGATTGAAAGCGCAAAAGGAGAACGACGGCCGAAAAATGAATTTTATATTAGGGTTTGACGCAGAAAAGGAAAGATCGTTGAACTCAGTTCGACGATCGGGACTTCTAAAGGAATCTGAAGAGTCTTCAATATCATCGATTTCCATTCGACGATATTGGAGAGCGTCTAGCTCAGTTCGACGATCGTTCAGAGAACAAAATCGTCGAGAGTCGTTCGACGATCGTTGACCGGAAGAGATAGTTGAACACTATCTGAGAAGCGCTGAACTCAGGTCGATGATTTCGGAAATCGTCGATCTCCGTTCGACGATCTAGGGGAAAATCGTTGAGCGCAGTTCAGAGACCAGAAATACACTCTAGACACTAGAAAAAGCAAGATGTTTGTCTAGTCTTGGTCAATTTTTAGAGTTTCAAAATCTTGGAACTTATTATAGATTTCCTCCATCTAACATTCCTAACTGATTTAGGAAGAAGGTGTGTTTCTTTTCATCCAAAGGTTTGGTGAAAATATCTCCCCTTTGCAAATCAGTTGGGATATATTGAAGTTCAATTTTATTCTTCTCAACATTATCCCTTAAAAAGTGATGCCTGATTTCTATGTGTTTTGTCCTACTATGGAGGACTGGATTTTGAGCTATAGAAATAGCACTGGTGTTATCACAAAATATTTTTGACTTCTCTAAGTTGTAGCCATAGTCTAGGAGTTGGTTTTGAATCCACAAGATTTGTGAACAACAACTGCCTGCAGCCATATATTCAGCTTCAGCAGTTGAAGTTGACACAGAAGTTTGTTTCTTGCAAAACCAGGAGACAAGTCTGTCACCAAGAAACTGACAAGTTCCACTGGTGCTTTTCCTGTCAATTCTGCATCCAGCATAATCAGCATCAGAAAATCCAGTTAAATCAAATGCTGAAACTTTTGGATACCAGAGACCTAGATTTGGACAACTTTTGACATACCTGAGAATCCTTTTAACTAATGTTAGGTGTGACTCTCTAGGGCTTACTTGGAATCTAACACATATGCATGTAGCAAATATTATGTCTGGTCTACTAGCTGTAAGGTACAGTAAAGAGCCAATCATTGCTCTATATGTTGTCTGATCAACAGGTTTCCCATGTTCATTAGCATCCAATACAGCATTAGTAGGCATGAGTGTTTTCATACAAGATGCTTCAGACATACCAAATTTCTTGACCAATTCATTTGCATACTTGGTTTGAGAAATAAAGATGCCTTCAGCATGTTGTTTGACTTGCAATCCTAGGAAGAAGGATAGCTCACCCATGCTACTCATTTCAAATTTAGAATGTATTAGGTTGGAGAACCTTCTGCACAAATTTGAATCAGTAGAGCCAAAAATAATATCATCTACATAAATCTATACTAGTAGGGTATGGGACTTATGGGTTCTAATGAAAAGAGTTTGGTCTACTCTACCCCTTATAAATCCATTTTCCAGAAGGAATCATGCTAGGGTCTCATACCATGCTCTAGGAGCTTGCTTGAGACCATATAATGCTTTGTTCAACTTAAAAACATAATCAGGATGGGTTGGAGAGATAAAACCTGGAGGTTGTCTCACATAGACTTCTTCTTTGATGTCTCCATTTAGAAAGGCACTCTTTACATCCATCTGATATACCTTGAAGCCTTTGTGTGCTGCATAAGCTAAGAAGATTCTGATGGCTTCCAATCATGCAACTGGTGCAAATGTCTGGTCATAGTCTATGCCTTCTTATTGTGAATATCCTTGAGCAACTAGCCTTGCCTTGTTCCTTACTATTACTCCTTGATCATCTAATTTGTTTTTGAACACCCATTTTGTTCTAACAATGGAGTGATCCTTAGGCTTTGGCACTAGTTCCCAAACTTTATTCCTTTCAAATTGATGCAACTCTTCTTGCATTGCAATGATCCAGTGTGGATCTTGCTCTGCATCTTGAATGGATTGAGGTTCAATTTGAGATAGGAAGCAAGTGTGCAACAGGTTTTGGTTGACCTGATTTCTGGTTTGCACACCAGCTGAGATGTCTCCAATTACTTGGGAAATTGGATGGTCTCTTGATATTACTAAATCAACAGGTGGTGTTGATTGTTCACCAACCTGTGTTGTTGTTTCCTCTTGTGGTAAAACAACTGGCTCTTCAAGCTGGTTTTCTTCAGCATGTTGAATGCTTTCTTCATCTTCAATGCTTTCTTATTTTTGAGTAACCTATAACTTGTTCAAATCTTCAGCAAGAGAATGTACCTGCAAAGGTTCTGTGGTAGAAGTGTTCTTCTCCTTGAAATACATGTTAGATTCATCAAATGATATGTGAACAGATTCTTCAATTTTAAGAGATGATTTATTATAAACCCTATAAGCCTTACTGATCATGGAGTATCCCAGAAACACTCCTTCATCAGCTTTAGCTTGAAATTTTGCTAAATATCTCTTGTCATTATTATGAATATAACAAGTACTGCCAAAAATTCTAAGATAATCAACTTTAGGTTTCTTCCCTTTGAGTAATTCATAGGGAGTCTTGCCCTTTAGTTTATGTATCAAACTTCTGTTCAGCACATAGTTGGAGGTGTTCACTGCCTCTGCCGAAAAAGATAGAGGAAGGTGAGCATCTGACAACAATGTAGTGGCAGATTCAATAAGGGTTCTATTTTTCCTTTCAGCTACCCCATTTTGTTGAGGAGTTCTAGGAGCTGAGAAAGTGTGTCTGATCCCTTCACTCTGACAGAACTCTTGCATAAAAAGAGAATCAAACTCTGTCCCATGATCACTTCTGATCAGGATAATGTGAGTATTGAACTCAATCTGTATACATTTGAGAAACTCTGTCAAACACTTAAAGTTATCAGACTTTTTCCTCAGAAAGAACACTCATGTGAATCTAGAGAAGTCATCTACAACTACTAAAGTGTAAGATTTCCCTCCTAGGCTTTGTACTGTAATGGGTCCAAAAAGATCCATGTGTAATAGATACAAAATCCTAGGTGAATCACTCTTATTAAGTGACTTGAAACTATTTTTAGTTTGCTTGCCTAATTGACAAGCCCTGCAGAGTCCTTCCTTCTTGTAGGGGCCAGAAGGTAGTCCTCTAACAATGTTGTCCTTGGATAGCCTAGCAATGGTTCTAAGGTTTAAATGTCCTAGTCTCTTATGCCATAAAATATTAGGTCTATAAACAGAATTAAATAGGCAAATGTCTACATCTGTTGAAAGAAAATCTACTAGATAGATGTTACCTTTCCTTTTACCTGTCAACACAGTTGTGTTGTCCTCTGACTTGATCTTGCATAAAGCTTTGCTAAAAGTCACATGGTAGCCTTCATCACATAGCTGACTGATGCTTATAAAATTGTGCTTCAGTCCTTCCACATAAGCTACCTTCTTGAATGTCACTGTCCCAATCTGGACTGCACCATATCCTTTAGTTTGTCCAAAGTTTGAATCACCAAAAATAACTTTGGGTACAAGATTGGCTTTAAAGGATGTGAGGTTGTCCTTGTTTCCTGTCATGTGCTTAAAGCACCCACTATCCAAGTACCATTGCTGGTTAGATGTTGGATAGGTCTTCACCTGCACATAAAATAATTCACTTGTTTTTGACCCAATTTACCTTGGGCCTAGGTTGATAACCTTTAAACTCAGAAATAAAAGACATCCCAGGTTGACTCTTATAACTTTCAGGATGATATCTCCTTGGAGGTATTATCCATTCAATATAAGGGTTAAAGCTGTGGGATGAAGGACCACTAGGATTGGATTTTCATTTGCCCTTGAAGGAATTTCCAGAGCTCTGATCTATGTTCGACGATCGTGGAGCTGCGTTCGACGATCCTGGGTCAGATCATCGAGCTCCGTTCGACGGTCGACTGTGGCAGAGTTCAGGAATTTGAGATCGTCGACCTGAGTTCGACGATTTTGCCTGAGATCGTCGATCTGCGTTCGGCGATCGTCGAGCTCCGTTCGACGATTTTTGTTGGAACTTAGTTTTCTTAGGCAGATCAGAAATTTTCCTAGCTACCTCTACAACTCCCTTCCCTTTATCAGAAATGAACTTGATTGGGGTTGTTAGAACTATAGGTTGGTTGGATGAAGCACCCAAGCCCAGTGTACTATTGAATCTGGAGTTCACTGTGCTTGTGATGTCCATCAGCTTGATACTTCTCCCATTAAGGGATTCTTCAAGCTTCTTGGCCTCTGATAGCTCACCTTTCAGTGAAGCTATCTGCTCCCTACAGCACTCCAACTCCTTAGAGAGTTTAAGGTTTTCTGACTTTAAGGAACTATATTCAGATAATTGATTTCTGAGAGAGATAATTTCCTTCTCAGATTTTAGTAAGTCTAAACATAATGCTTTAAACTCAGATTTAAAGTCCTCTGAATTGAAATCAAAAGAATTAATTACCTGGTCCTCTTCAAGTTGAGTCTCTGAGTCTGACTCTGACTCTTCTTCATCTGAATTTTGTTGTGAGGCATTGATTGCCATCATGCATAACTCTTTCTCTTCTACATCATCTTCATCATCACTGGAGCTGGATGAGGCTTCTGATTCCTCTTCAGTTTCACTCCAGGATTCAGCAACAAATCCCTTCCTAGTGTGTTTGTTCTTGCTTGTGGAGGGTTTGCCATTGCTACTTTTCTTGAAGTCTTTCTCCTTTCTTCTTTCTTTCATGTCCCTTCTGTCCTTGTTTTTGTTCTCTGGACAGTCAGGTACAATGTGCCCTGGTTTCCTGCAAACAAAGCAAACAATTTCTTTATTATTTGACTTATCATACCTTGGCTTTTCATGCTCCTTGTATGATCTCTTTCTGAAGTCCTTTCTGGTCATTTTGTAGAATCTTTTAGCCAATAGACTAAGCAGCTCATCATTGCTTGTGACTTTGTCTTCAGGCTGATCTTCAGTTGCCTTGAAAGATATTGTCTTTTTTTTTCTTGTGGCTGGTGAGGCAGCCTTCTGTTCTTCTTCTCTATTTTTGATGAGCAGCTCATAAGATTTGAGCTTGCCCAAGAGAGCTTCTGTAGTGATCTCATTCAGACTTCTGACATCCTTGATTGGCCAGATCCTTGAGTCTCAAGTGCTTGGGAAGCACATTAGGATATTATCATTTAGTTCAGTCAGTGAGATCTCTTTATCCAAGGTCTTGAGTTCACTGACTATCAGACTGAGTCTATTATACATATTTCCAACTGACTCAGCTTCTCCCTTCTTGAAGTTCCCATATTGGGATATGAGGTGAGATCTCCTGTCCTTTCTTTCATCAGCTGATCCTGAGACTATTTCAGACAGCTTATCCCAGATTGCCTTTGCTGAATTACATTCAGCCACCTTTTGGAAGATGTCATCAGACATGGTCTGGGCTAAGATGTTCATAGCCTTTGCATCTGCTACCTTCCACTTCTTGATATCAGCATATGTTCCTGATGGAGGTGGAACAGCATTTGTACTTATGTTTTCTGGAGGTCTTGGACAAACTATAAAAACAGAATTAAAAATTTCCTCGTCAATAGAATTCATGTATAATCTAATCCTTGCTTTCCAAAGTGCAAACTTGGATAGATTGCACACTGGAGGTCTGGTGCTAGCATAATCTTTGTTTTGGGCCATGATTTGTGAAGAAATAATCTAACAACAAAATCTAAAAAGGCAGATCTAACTATGGATCTTTGGGTTTAGGTGTTAGCCTGTGCAACCAGCAAGGTGTGGTATGTTTAACCAACCTCGCTCTGATACTAATTGAAAGTGCAGCTTGATCTGATATACTCTAGAGGGGGGTTGAATAGAGTATGGTGCTTAAAAACTTTTTACAACAATTATTGCAATCTGAGTGAACAGGGAAGCAAATAAAAATCTAAACAATTGTTACAATCTACAAAAGAAGCTAATCATAGATCCTAACTAATCACAGATCAATCACAGCCAGAAACAAAAATAAAGACAAGCAAGCCAGAAGACATAAGGAGCTATAGTGGTTCCCCTAAACTTGGGTAAATCCACTCTTCTACCACCATAGGTAGGAATCCAGTGCAGGATGAGTTGATCAGGTGTCCTGGGCACCAATGAGCTTTTGATAAGGTGCTCAAAAACCAAATCAGATTTTTTGATCAGGTGTCTTGCCACCAATGAGCTTTTGATAAGGTGCTCAAAAACCAAGCACAAACTTTTGAAGGGAGTTTGAAAAACCCTTTACAGAGATGGGGATGAGAGAGTGATGGAAGTCTTCTCTTTCTCAAAGCAGCTGAGAAGTCTATGTGGATTTAGATGTTGTCAAAGCTCCCCCTGAGTTCTTGAGATGTTCAGGAAATGAAGCTTTGCTGTAGGGTGATAGGCCTTCAGAAGTTGATCTCTAACAAATGATGATTTCAGCAACAGCTGAAATGTTAGGTGTCTGGAGTCTTGAATGATGTTGGCCTTGAACATTTGAATCAATAGAGATCAGAAGATTTCAGTTGGTTGATCTCCTTGGTTGTGTGTTCTTGTATGAATTCTTTTAGACAGAGAATGTCTACAGCTCTTTCTCTTTTTCTCTTGTGAACAGTTGATGTTGAGAAAGATGTTGTCCAGAGTATGTTTTTTTTCTTCTTCTTCTTGTTCTGCTTATCTGTTCTGTATGAGATTCAAAAAAAACTTGAGTTTTATTCCCTGGTTCTGAATAGAAAATGATCCTCTGTCAAGAATAGCCGTTGGCCTGTCATTAATTGCATCCTTAATTGCAAATGTCTTCTGGGGGAAAGTCCAAATAAACATTCCTTGATAATCCCTTGAAACTTGGTCCAGAAATAAATGAAAACGGCTAGAAAATCTTCTGAATTAATTGCTGAATAACTCCTTAACTGTCCTGAATTTGAATCTTGAAAACATTAAATTCTTCAGAAAAACGTCGAACTGAGCTTTACTATCGTCGAACTGAGCTCAGCGATTTGGACTTATACAGCAAGAGAGATTGTCGATCTGAGCTCAACTATCATCGAACTGAGCTCAGAGATAGAGAATCAAAACTGGAGTCAAGATCGTCGAACTGAGCTCGAAGATCGCCGAATGGAGTTCGACGATTTGTTGAAGTTGAGCTCAGCGATCGTCGAATGGAGTTCGACGATCCATCGAAGTTGAGCTAGACGATCGTCGATTGGAGTTCGACGATTCGTTGTACTGAGCTCGACGATATGACTTAGTCTCCAAACTGAAAAACCTTGGTCTTGAGGGCAGCTTCCAAACCTAACTACTGACCCTTAGACTCAATTCTAGTTGACCTTTAGATCTATACAGGAGGTCAGAAACAGGTTTCCTAAAGACATAGTGATCCTGACCAAATTAGTAATAGGGTGTTCCAACAGAGACCTAAGGGTACGTGGCACTTGTCGTTGGCATATATTAGGGTATTCGGCGGTCTATGGCTTAAATTGTCGTGACCTAGGCCAAGAAGACAAAATGCTCATAGGTTTGGCCGTCAAAGTGGCGGTGGTGAGTCCGGAATGTCTATGGATTTAATTGATGTGACATCGACCGGTTCACCGAGATTGTGCCCGGAGAGCACGAGGCGTGTGGCCGTGCGAGCCAACGTCTGTGATGAAATGAATATTGATATATTGCTCTCTTATGCTAATGAAATGCAGGGAAGGAAAATGGTGTTCGATAGACGGGCGTGTCCCTAACCGTGTGTGTGTCGAGATCGACGAATTTCCTCCGTTCGATGATTTTGGTTGAGTTCGATGAATCCTCGAGTAGTTGATAGGGGTCAAGCCTGGTGTCACGGGCGTCACCATGGGCATGACCGAGGCGTGTTCTCCGGTCGACGATTTTGGTTGGGTTCGAAGATCGAGGTGCTGAGATCGACGAATTCCCCATGTGCTACGACTTGCGCTCGACGATCGTCGAGTGTCAAGTAAAGGGGTAACACGGTCATGTCATGTGGACACGGGTCTGGACATGGGCGTGTCCCTACCCGTGTCGAGTGTTGAACCGACACTAAAACCATCGTAACGCTTCGGTGGAGCAGGATGTGGTTAAGGATACGGGCGTGTCCCTATCCGTGTAACTTTTCATATATAAGGGCTTAAAAAACCCTAGCAATTTCACTTCTCTTTCTAGCCCGATTTTCTGAGAAAACTTATGTAGAAAGAGAACTGCAGGAGCAAGTTCTAGGGAGGGAAAATCCGCCAACGCCGCGAAGGAGAAGATGCCGCCAAGGAGAATTACGAGATCCATGGCCGGAAATGGTGGTACCGCTAGAACCAAGGTGAGCATCCTACCCTCTCCCTTGGTGCTAGATCTGTAGATATCTAGGCGAGACGTCGACTCAAAAGAGTCTATACATGTGAGAAGATGCTTTCTCTAAGGTGAGGCCAATCCAGGGCTTGTGCTCTTGGTTAGTAGTGTCTTCAACCTCTCCGATCTTCTATGTGGAGATGGGGGATGGTTTCGTGAAGAGCAAAGGCCTCATGAGGGTGAATATGGGTGGTGGAATTTTTGGAGGTGATCCGAGAGGATCAACTTGATGAGGAAGATGAACCGATGTCGTTCATTCCGCCTCAAGATGCATGCTGAATGTGTATTCTGCACACAGTGATCTTCTAAGCCATTTTCATAAGGGATATGGCCAGATTTGGGCTTTCGAATAAAGAAGAAGGTTGAAGCCCTTGAAAATACCTTTCCAATGAGTGACTGCATGACTTCAGGCGACGTCTGTCGCCACGGAAAGGTCTGAACGAAAATGGTGTTCGATAAATCCTGCATGTAGAAATTGTGTTCTGTACGCAGCGGACCTCAAGGCTGATTTCTAATAGGATACATTCAAATCTGGGTAGAGGTCTGAATACGAAAGTTGTAGCCCATGGAAATACCTTTCCATCGAGGGGTTACACGTCTTCACCGGATTCCTGTAGCTTCAGGAATCTCCGGTTGAAATTGCTGTCCAGATTTACTGTGCACCTAAATTCTGGGTTTATATAATATGGATTTGGATTCGGTGGAATTAATATTGCAAGTTACTTGACTTGAATGAACTCTTTTATGATTAATCATTTTAGTTGCATGATTGATGAAGTTTATTACTCAGATTTCATATAATCAAATTGTGAAGCAAACTTACTTAAACGAATTGACTTGTTAGAAATTTGGTAGATTATTATTTATGCGCATCATGTTTATAATATGTTGTTATCATTTGGAAAGATTGATAGATCTTTATATGAGCATCATGTTTATAATAAGTTGTTATCATTTGGAAAGATTGATAGATCTTTATATGCGCATCATGTTTACAATAAGTTGATATCATTTGGAAAGTCACGTAGAAGAATAAACTATGGCCATGAGTGTGTTTGATTAATGGAATGTGTTTAGTAGTCCAATACTTAGAGTGTAGTCTCCCTACGGGTAGTATTGTGGAAGGATGCAAGTGCGGCGACGGCCACCACTTGTTGGCTTAATGTTGAAAGGAGGTATAAATGGATGGTTGGGTTGTGTCCTCGTGCTTACTTCTGAGGCCCATTCCTTGCTATGTCGATGTTACATTTGCATGCAGTCTGAGTTGAAACACGGTGTCGTAATCCTGTGTTAAGGATAGTGTGGCAGGTCTACGAGCTGGCCAGTCATCACACCGACGGGAGTTGATAGTTAGACTTTGGGCGATTGGGCTGTGTCCTCGGTGTTTACGTCCAGGGGCCCCTTCCGTGCCAAGTGAAAGGTTGGGTTGTGTCCTCATGCTTACTTCCGAGGCCCCTTTCGGGTCACATAAGGCCAGTTCGGGATGTGTTCTTGGTGCACATCTACCCAAGACCCTGTGATTGATATTTTCTCGCATCAAGTCCGAAAACTTAATGCGGGTTAAAACTCCAAAAAGATTTACGAAGCACGGCGCCCCGGGCGATTTTATTTAAGTTGAAAAGCGGATTTGATTTTATTTAAGAAAACGGGGCGCGCGTATTTATTTATTTGGATATAAAACGGGTTAAATCGAGTTTTAACGAAAGGAGACAAGTGCACCTATCGTGTGTAGTACAGGATATTCCGGGTGGAATATCGAGGTCGTATTGTTCTCGGGGCCGGTTCGTTTATTTCTACTCTTCCCTGGAGGGGACTATTATTTTACCGATAATTTTATCTTGTCGGGATATTATTTATATAAAGAAAAGGCAGAAAATAAAAGCATAATAAAGGTGGAGCCGATGAAGAGCTCAGCTCGAGGGCACCGAAAAGACATTGAACTAAAATAAACGTTAAATAAAAAGAGCTCCTAAGTTTCTAATTAATTAGGGCGGAGACTTGGCCGTGGAGGCTCCACTAAAATGAACTCACCTATCTCTAGGACTATCGCTCACCTGAACATTAAGACTATTCGATCGGGCTCTCGTCCGACGAAGGATTCCTCTTAATGCCCGCATTACGCTAAGAACCCCGCTATTGGGTGGGGAACCCAATCCGGTAGAGTTGGCGCGCCTCCTCTCTCGAGGGTTAGTGCGGAACTCCATTTACCAAGGGGTGATCGGTCCATATGCACGGCCTCTCGGCTAGCTAGCATATGGACTACGGAAATAGGGCCCACACATCGATTATGTGGTCCTACGCGTCGTAAACCCCGGGCAAACCTTAAGTGATTTTTAATTAAATAGAAAAATAAGACCTTTAATTATTTAAAGGAATTTTTTTTTTGTCCCAATGCTCTTCGATACTGAGGGCTAAGAACGTTAGCCACTCATCGGAATGGGGACGGCAGCGATTGAAAGCAATAAAATTAAAGCAGAAAAATAAAACAGGAAAATTAAAGCAGTAAATGGAAAGCAGTAAATTGCAAGTCCTACTCAAACGAGTAGGACTGAAATGAAAGCAGAAAAATTGCAAGTCCCGCCGCAAATGCGTGGGCGGGAAAAAGAAAGCAAGTCCTACTCAAACGAGTAGGAGAAAATAAATGCATTTACAAGGGCATTCCAAATTATTACAGTAAAGACCGGCCATTTAACTCAAGTGAGTAGGCGGTAAATAAAAGCTAACACTCACGCACTCAACATAAAATTAAAACACACCCACTCTACAAGAAGTAAACACACTCTACTGAAATAAAATTCAGCCATTTAACTCAAGCGAGTAGGCGGAAAAATAAAAATACACACACTTGCTTGAATAAAATCCAGCCATTTAACTCAAATGAGTAAGCGGTAAAATAAAAATAACACATGCACACACTCTACAGGAATTGAAATAAAGCTATAAAAACTACTCATACACGCACGCACACGTACAAAATTAAGAAAAACTAAGTGACTGAAAAATTAAAACTACTACATTTCTACCGCTAGAATGCGGTAGAAATGAATAAAAAGGGAAAATAAAATTAAAAGGAGCAAAAGTTTTTGCAAATAAGCGAAAAGTGCAAGTGCTCGAAAAATTGAAATGAATACATTTCTACCGATGGAATGCGGTAGAAATGCATAAAATGAAGAAATAAAATTTAAACGGGCAAAAAGTTTTGAAAATAAAAGGGAAAATGAGAAAGCACGGAAAATTAAAATGATTACGTTTTCATTCTTATAATTTTATAGAAATGCATAAAAAGCGGTAATAAAACTAAAAAAAGAACGAAACGTTTTACAACCCTAAAGAGCCTGAGTTAAAGAATTTGAAAACCAGCTTTTCAAACATTTTTATAAACTCAAAGGAATGAAAACAAAGTAAAAAGAATAAACTAAACCTAAACAAGTTTATTGCATGAAAATAAAATTGCGATTACAACGGCTAGAAGATTGATAAATTCCTAAGTTAAACTAGTTACAAAAGCTAATAAAAAGCACAAAAAAGGGAACGAAAAATTACTTAAGGTAGGGCGCTGTGGGGGATTTTCATACAACATAGAGGAGAAAATAAACATTTATATTAAGAAAAAAAGTGGTTACATTGAAGCAAAAACAAATACATAAAAGAGGGGGGGGAAGAAAGTTCCCTTACAATGCATAAACAGCCCCCAAGAACAGCCCTAACCTAAGCAAAGTGGTTCAAAAAGTGGAACCCGGAATTCAGACAGGAAATCTGAATTTATAGAAAAAATTTCACGGGACACGCCCTCGGACACGGGCGTGTCCGGGGGCGTGTCTACACTATTCACATGGCGGCCTTCCGATTTGACTGGAGATTTGACTTTGGCCGCTGAAAATCGGGACGGTCACGCCCCCTGTCACGGGCGTGACTATGGGCGTGTCGACACTATTAAGCAGAAGATTTTGGTGACTTGACGGCGAGTTGACGTTGCGGCGGAAAACACGGCGGTCACGCCCCTTGTCACGGGCGTGACGGTGGGCGTGTCGTGCGGCGATTAATGGCGTTGTTGACTTCGGGAGGTTGCCGGCGGCAGTTTGTCGGCCAGGTGGAGGAGTCACGCCCTAGGTCACGGGCGTGACTCTAGGCGTGTCGGGTTGGCTCGACGAACGTCGAGCGAAAAACATCGAAAGGAGTGGTCACGGCTTGGGTCAAGCCCCGTGTCAGGTGACACGGGCGTGTCGACGGGCGTGTCAGCTGGGTCGACGATCGTTGACGCGATTCCGTCGATCTGGATGGTCACGGGCATGGGTCACGGGCGTGACTTGGGTGACACGGGCGTGACACGGGCGTGTCACGCTATTTTTTCAATAATATGTCATTTCTCGGGAATTTGACGTATCACGCCCTGGTCACGGGCGTGACCAACAGTACACGGGCGTGTACGTTGAGTTTTTGGCAATTTTTCCTGAAAAATTCAGAAAATAAAAATAAATCTAAGTTAGAAAATATTTACAAAAAGGAAGCAATTTATTAAGGAAAAACAACTAAAAATTACAAAAAGAAACTAATACATCTTATTTAATGTATATAAAAACACGTATATTTACAACTCATCAAATACCCCCATACTTAAGCTTTTGCTATTCCAGAGCAAAAGTTGGAGATGAACTTATAATGAATTAAAGAAATCCTAAGTTTATCTACCGCTTGACTTAATTGAAAGAAGGATCAAAATGAATATCCAGGGTATACGAGTTAAATCGTAAATTATGCCAAAAATTTAAATAAAGGAAGAGTTTCAGCAAAAGACTTCTCGTTATAAGCAAATAGATAGCAAAAATTTTATTTGTGAGGCTAACAAAAATAGATTGGATTTATGAAACTGTAGCTTGGAAAAAATTAAAGGAAATAATTTAATTTACAAATTATGCTCTCAAAAAGATTTTTAAAATAAATCTAGAATCTTTTTGAATTTGGCGGAGGGAGATATCGTGGGATATGAAGAAGGTTTAGAATTTTTAGAGGCGAGGGTATATTTTTTTTTTTCGCTCGAACCTCTAATGATTTTTTTTCGAATATGGATGTTAGGAAAACGAAATCTTATTTTCCATAACAAAATTTTTTTAACATCTTCATAATCCAATGTATATGTGTAGGAGTAATGAATTTTATCCTCTTACTCCATGACATATAATCTTTTCAAATATTGGATGTCTATGTTTACGGAACGAAATCTTATTCCCATTGACATAGGATCTTTTAAGGAACGAAATCATGTCAAGTATGACATGAAAAAAAGGTGATAGAGTTTTTTCAAAAATAAAACTAGGTCTAATAAAAAACTTTTGAGAGCAACCTTTATAAATGAAACATTCCTAAATTTCAAAAAAAGCTTGGAGTTATCATAACTTGAAATCTAAGATTGTTATTTTTAACAAAATAAATATGCAACTATTTAGATAGATTAGAAGTGGTGCTGAAAACAGGTACTTTATTTAAAATAAAAAGCATACAAAAATTTTTTAAAACTTAACCCCAGATATCTAAATCTATCGTTCTCTAATTAATAAACGAATAGTAAGCAAAGAATTAAAATAATTCGCTTATAAAGTAACTCGCAACTAGATTGTTGGAGAGCGAAAAAGGGTTAAGAATTGAGATATTCGATTTATTTGATACATTTTTTTTTGTAGCGACTTTCTCTTTTTTTTTTTTGAATTTTTAGTTATTGGCCCGCGAACAGACTCTTTGGGTGGTTGGTTCGATGAGTCGAACGCCGCGGACATGCTAAAAAGCGAGGTTTACAAATAAGAAGAGGCGGGGAAGAAAGAGATTTATTTTTTCAAAACATATTTACAAAGGAAAAGAAAAATAAAAGTTTTTTTTGAGTTTTTGTTTTATAATTTTTTTAGTTTTTGTTTTATTATTTTTTTTAGTTTTTTTTTATAAATTTTTTTTTTTGAGTTTTTAGATTATAAAAACAAGGAAAAAAAAATTTTTTGGTTTTAAAAAATATTTGGTTTAAAAATTTTTTTTGTTTTTGGGGTGCAGAAAAAACAGATGCAAAAAAAAAAAAAAAAAAAAAAGGAAACTAAGAATACACCCCCATACTTAAACACAACATTGTCCCCAATGTTGCAATCTAAGTATGCGGAACGATTAATATACAAAATATAATATGGGCAAAAGAAAGGGGAGGGGGTCGGAACTACCCTTACACGAGTTCGGGGAGGCCCGGGTGGAAACCCTGCATTATTTGAGAAGAAGTAGCAAAAACATAACAGAAAAAGAAAATGGAAAAGATAAACTCGGCCTAAAGGGTGCAGGCGGTAGGGGGCAAATGTGTAAGTGACGCGTAAGCTAACGTCTTAGCTGTTGAGTGGGACAGATAAGCGAGCCCCTAGTGCGCACAAGAGTGTGACGAGCCGAAGCGACCAAAAACGTTTTATTTATTTAATGTATTGATTATTTTTAGGTATTTTTCAAAAAAAACATAGGTTTGCGTTTTGAAAAGGAAGAAGGTAAAAACAAAAAATAGAGACGAAAACATATATATTTTTTTTATTTTTTTGGGTAAGTTAAAAATTTTTTTGGTTTGTTTTTGTGTTTTATTTGTTTAGTTTTAGTTTTTTCAAATTTTTATGTTTTAAGGTTTTTCAAATTTTTTTTTTTAGTTTTATAAGTTTGTCAATTTTTTTTTTTGTTTTATAATTTTGTAATAATACTTTTTTTTGTGGTGATAGTTTTTATTATGATTATGATTATTATTATTATTATTTTTGTTGGCCATTTTTTATTTTGTTGAAAATATAGATAATAGGTAAAATTAATAGTATTCCAGAGTTCGAAATAACGACTCGAAAATTCCCCGGCAACGGCGCCAAAAACTTGATTGATATTTTCTCGCATCAAGTCCAAAAACTTAATGCGGGTTAAAACTCCAAAAAGATTTACGAAGCACGGCGCCCCGGGCGATTTTATTTAAGTTGAAAAGCGGATTTGATTTTATTTAAGAAAACGGGGCGCGCGTATTTATTTATTTGGATATAAAACGGGTTAAATCGAGTTTTAACGAAAGGAGGCAAGTGCACCTATCGTGTGTAGTACAGGATATTCCGGGTGGAATATCGAGGTCGTATTGTTCTCGGGGCCGGTTCGTTTTTTTCTACTCTTCCCTGGAGGGGACTATTATTTTACCGATAATTTTATCTTGTCGGGATATTATTTATATAAAGAAAAGGCAGAAAATAAAAGCATAATAAAGGTGGAGCCGATGAAGAGCTCAGCTCGAGGGCACCGAAAAGACATTGAACTAAAATAAACGTTAAATAAAAAGAGCTCCTAAGTTTCTAATTAATTAGGGCGGAGACTTGGCCGTGGAGGCTCCACTAAAATGAACTCACCTATCTCTAGGACTATCGCTCACCTGAACATTAAGACTATTCGATCGGGCTCTCGTCCGACGAAGGATTCCTCTTAATGCCCGCATTACGCTAAGAACCCCGCTATTGGGTGGGGAACCCAATCCGGTAGAGTTGGCGCGCCTCCTCTCTCGAGGGTTAGTGCGGAACTCCATTTACCAAGGGGTGATCGGTCCATATGCACGGCCTCTCGGCTAGCTAGCATATGGACTACGGAAATAGGGCCCACACATCGATTATGTAGTCCTACGCGTCGTAAACCCCGGGCAAACCTTAAGTTATTTTTAATTAAATAGAAAAATAAGACCTTTAATTATTTAAAGGAATTTTTTTTTTGTCCCAATGCTCTTCGATACTGAGGGCTAAGAACGTTAGCCACTCATCGGAATGGGGACGACAGCGATTGAAAGCAATAAAATTAAAGCAGAAAAATAAAGCAGGAAAATTAAAGCAGTAAATGGAAAGCAGTAAATTGCAAGTCCTACTCAAACGAGTAGGACTGAAATGAAAGCAGTAAAATTGCAAGTCCCGGCGCAAATGCGTGGGCGGGAAAAAGAAAGCAAGTCCTACTCAAACGAGTAGGAGAAAATAAATGCATTTACAAGGGCATTCCAAATTATTACAGTAAAGACCGGCCATTTAACTCAAGTGAGTAGGCGGTAAATAAAAGCTAACACTCACGCACTCAACATAAAATTAAAACACACCCACTCTACAAGAAGTAAACACACTCTACTGAAATAAAATCCAGCCATTTAACTCAAGCGAGTAGGCGGAAAAATAAAAATACACACACTTGCTTGAATAAAATCCAGCCATTTAACTCAAATGAGTAGGCGGTAAAATAAAAATAACACACGCACACACTCTACAGGAATTGAAATAAAGCTATAAAAACTACTCATACACGCACGCACACGTACAAAATTAAGAAAAACTAAGTGACTGAAAAATTAAAACTACTACATTTCTACCGCTAGAATGCGGTAGAAATGAATAAAAAGGGAAAATAAAATTAAAAGGAGCAAAAGTTTTTGCAAATAAGCGAAAAGTGCAAGTGCTCGAAAAATTGAAATGAATACATTTCTACCGATGGAATGCGGTAGAAATGCATAAAATGAAGAAATAAAATTTAAACGGGCAAAAAGTTTTGAAAATAAAAGGGAAAATGAGAAAGCACGGAAAATTAAAATGATTACGTTTTCATTCTTATAATTTTATAGAAATGCATAAAAAGCGGTAATAAAACTAAAAAAAGAACGAAACGTTTTACAACCCTAAAGAGCCTGAGTTAAAGAATTTGAAAACCAGCTTTTCAAACATTTTTATAAACTCAAAGGAATGAAAATAAAGTAAAAAGAATAAACTAAACTTAAACAAGTTTATTGCATGAAAATAAAATTGCGATTACAATGGCTAGAAGATTGATAAATTCCTAAGTTAAACTAGTTACAAAAGCTAATAAAAAGCACAAAAAAGGGAACGAAAAATTACTTAAGGTAGGGCGCTGTGGGGGATTTTCATACAACATAGAGGAGAAAATAAACATTTCTATTAAGAAAAAAAGTGGTTACAATGAAGCAAAAACAAATACATAAAAGAGGGGGGGGGAAGAAAGTTCCCTTACAATGCATAAACAGCCCCCAAGAACAGCCCTAACCTAAGCAAAGTGGTTCAAAAAGTGGAACCCGGAATTCAGACAGGAAATCTGAATTTATAGAAAAAATTTCACGGGACACGCCCTCGGACACGGACGTGTCCGGGGGCGTGTCTACACTATTCACATGGCGGCCTTCCGATTTGACTGGAGATTTGACTTTGGCCGCTGAAAATCGGGACGGTCACGCCCCTGTCACGGGCGTGACTATGGGCGTGTCGACACTATTAAGCAGAAGATTTTGGTGACTTGACGGCGAGTTGACGTTGCGGCGGAAAACACGGCGGTCACGCCCCTTGTCACGGGCGTGACGGTGGGCGTGTCGTGCGGCGATTAATGGCGTTGTTGACTTCGGGAGGTTGCCGGCGGCAGTTTGTCGGCCAGGTGGAGGAGTCACGCCCTAGGTCACGGGCGTGACTCTAGGCGTGTCGGGTTGGCTCGACGAACGTCGAGCGAAAAACATCGAAAGGAGTGGTCACGGCTTGGGTCACGCCCCGTGTCAGGTGACACAGGCGTGTCGACGGGCGTGTCAGCTGGGTCGACGATCGTTGACGCGATTCCGTCGATCTGGATGGTCACGGGCATGGGTCACGGGCGTGACTTGGGTGACACGGGCGTGACACGGGCGTGTCACGCTATTTTTTCAATAATATGTCATTTCTCGGGAATTTGACGTATCACGCCCTGGTCACGGGCGTGACCAACAGTACACAGGCGTGTACGTTGAGTTTTTGGCAATTTTTCCTGAAAAATTCAGAAAATAAAAATAAATCTAAGTTAGAAAATATTTACAAAAAGGAAGCAATTTATTAAGGAAAAACAACTAAAAATTACAAAAAGAAACTAATACATCTTATTTAATGTATATAAAAACACGTATATTTACAACTCATCACCCTGCTGGGCCATAGTACGCATGGGCTCCGCTATTGTATTCTTAGTGTTGAGGCATACGGAGGCCTAGGTGAAGCAGTATTGTAACGCCGCCGATTTTTCTGCGATTATTTAATTCTCATTTGGCGTTACGTTGACGCATTTCCGGCAGGTGCCATTTGTTAGAGCGTGGTCTCAGCTCTTTTGGTTCCTTGTGTGGTTATTGGTAGCCTTTTTGGCAAGATCCCCTAGCAAGCCGGGTCTATTTTGGTGACCGCTGAGGCCTCTCGGGGGATTCTTGTGTTTTGGCTTCGGTAGTGATAACCCGAGTTTTGAACGTCGAAAGTTGATTTCTACTTTGTCGTTGCATTCGTAGCGTGGGTGTTTAGCTACGGTGTGAATTTCGTCGGATTCCGAGGTGGTTCGGTTTTCATGTCGTTTTGATGTGTTAATAATAATGGATGCATAAAATTCATCATAAAGTTTGAAATGAATGGCTTCTAGGTGGCAGTAAGTCTGAAAAGACGTGTCCATGCATATATGTAAATCCTTAGACAAAAAACGAGTCTTTGCATCGTCTCCTTCCCGTGAGAGTATAACCGTCGCCTGTTCGATAGGAAGAAAAAAAACTGCCAACCCTGCTCCCCTTCAGACACCGATTCTGGGAGCATTAGTGGACGGAATTCGATTCCGAAAGCGGATTTGGAGTGCTCTCGCCTACACCATCATTCCTCTGGTAAGAGATTCAATTTTCGTGATTTTCTAGGGGTCTTGGAATTTCTGGTTTGATCCTTTTCCGCCATTAAAACCTTAGATCATGTTTAGGTGCTGTTGCGGCTGGAGCCGAGAGAGAGAGGAAGGGCTATGCAAGATAAATCGCTGGTATTTGAGGCAAGTGGTGCTCCTACCCTTGCCAAGTTTTCTTCTCCTATTCATGGTCATATTTGCTATAATTTTCCCTGTTTCCTTAGATTGATATTTCACTCTGATTTTCCGTCAAAAAGCATGTGAATCATAAACCATAATGCACCTTTATGTTTCTGTTTGAATTCTCTCAAGTTCTGAAATTCAAACCTTCGGCTGGAGTGTTGTAGTCTTCTTTGTTTTTATCAAATTGTTCCCTGTTAATCATTCAAATTGTTCCCTGTTAATCTCGGTTTGGGTTGAAATTAGCCTATCAGCCCAAGATCAAGTAACAGTGGGTTTTCCTACATAAATTACGAGTAATCGGATTGGATTAGGCTAAGGAGATTGGACGGAAAAGAAGTTGGACGTACAGGATTTTTGTGCACTCAATGCAGCCAGTTCAACAGAAATTGTCGGTCTGGGTTTGACGATTATCGTCGAGCTAAGCTCGACGATTTGCCTTATTTCTGGGTCCGATGAAAATCATCGAACGGAGTTCGACGATTCTCCAGTGGCCAGTGTTCGGCGAAAGGAAAATCGTCGAACATCGTTCGACGATATTTCCCGTGGCCTGTATTCGACGTTTTCCTATGGCCTGCGTTTAACGCAAAATTGTCAAACGGAGTTCGACGATTTCCTGTGGCCTGCGGTTAAGGAAAATCGTCGAACGGCGTTCGACGACTTTTCCCGTGACCTGTGTTCGACGAAAGGCAAATCATCGAATGGAGTTTGACGATTTCCCGTGTCCTGTGATTCGACGAAAATCGTCGAGCTGCGTTCGACGATTTTCCTGAGTTCGATGATTTTTCCCTTGCTCAACGAAAATCGTTGAGCTACGTTCGATGATTCCTGTATCAGAGATCGTTTTTTTTTTCCTGTAGGCTGAGATTTATTTTTTCTCAGTTTTTTTCTTCTTCCTAAGTGAATACCTCCTAGGGGGGATGTCTTGTTGGCCTTTCGTTCTTCCTTTGTTTTGAGGGCCGAATCGTGGGTTATGGCAGGTAGTGGTATTTTGACGCTCTAAAGGAGCGGGATGTTTTGTGTGCGAGCCGTGGCCGCCACTTTTTAGTCCCAGGTACGGGATGGGTATTGTTGTGTACGCCACCCTTTTTATCCCAGGTACGGGCTGTGTTTGTGGTGGTTTTGTGTCGACACAGTGAAATTTTATTTTAGTTGGAACTGTTTTGTTTGGCGGACTGTTTTTGGTCACCAACTCAGGTCCATGATGATTGACTACTGTCATTCCTCACAAATTAGGATTGTTAGGTGTTTCTTCCTGATAGAATGCAGCATATTGTGGCAAGTATTCCTTGTCTTTTGCCTTGTAGCCTCTGCAGGATTTGAGCAGGGCTTGGTGTTGTTGCCTGGTACTTGGTGTACTTTTCCTTACTTTGGACAGTGTTTGCTTTTACTGTCATGATTAATTACTCTCTTTGTTTCATTTTGATTTAATGCCCTAATTCTGATTTCCTTGTTTTACTTGCTGAGGTGTTCTTTTCTTTTCTGAATGCCTCAGGTTCCGATTAGTAGCCGGGTAGACGGCTAGATTTGCTATGGTGTTGACGGTGATCCCTTGAGATGTGGGAATCTTTCTCTTGCTGTTGTGAGGCAGTTTTTCTGTTTTTTTTCTTACAGACATACATGCTTGCCAGTGGGTTCATGTCAGTTTGTTGGCCCCCACTGATAGTTTTACCTTATGATACTAGATATGTTTCTTTTACTGTTACCTTTCGGGAGATAGTCTACTTGCTCTTGGGAAGTTGTATGCTAGGTTGCTAGTTATTTTTAAACTTAAAAACACTAAAATAAGTAAATCTCATGATCAGCATGTTTTATAAAACTCATAAACTACTTTTCAAGTAACGTAAAAAGATTGTTTTTCCTACTTATAATATAATATAAATCTAGAGCCTTGCATAGTATAAGTTGACCTCGGGGGTCACTTATGCACTCTCATAGGTTGTCAAAAAAATAAATAAAGTATTTTCCGCTGCGTATAAGTATAGTTTTTAAACTGTGGACTAGGTGATCCACCGAGCCGAGGGATACGGCCTTTAAAAATATATCTAATTTTCAAATCATTAAACTTATAAATTTTCATAGTCTAGTCAGATGGTGTTCGCCTGAGCGTCGACAGTTATCTCCTGCTCGACGTGGAATCACGATGCATGTTTTTCTCATACTCTGATACTTCTTGAATTCGGAGAAAAATGCGGGTTGTGACAGTTGGTATCAGAGGGAAGTTGCTTGACAATTTGTCGGGCAACCTTTCCTTGTAGGTATTAGATGTTTAACAGCATATCATACACACACCGATATGTCATCAGCACGTCTTAGCTGTAGCACGAACACTACACTCATATCATAACATCAAGTATATTGGGCATATTATGTAGTATGGGATGCATAATATGTGTCTGTATATGGATCCACCATATGGGCAACATGTGAGGGTTATGTAGTATGGGATGCATAACCTCACCACATGAATGCGACTAGCACGTTTCTTTTTCGTTGCATGGGTATGTTATGTAGTATGGGATACATAACATTTTCATGTGTACGCCGCTCATGACATACACTAGGGCCTTTTTAGAATGCATAGCACAATCATGCATAACATAATATTGCATAAGCACAACATGCCAAGCTAAAGATTTGCAGGATGACATACATACACACATGGTTTTTAAATCAGAAAAAGAATATAAATTCATGCATTCCCGATCTAGGCACAAGAGTTAGATGATGGTGGTTAACCATCCTAGGCTAGGCATAGCATCACTTTTGTTAAACAAAATAAAATCCCAGAGCAAGTTTAGCATTTTTAAGATCATATTTATGTATGTATGGTATGTACTTATAGTTAGTTCCAACTATTGTACCAGGATTTGACTAATGTTGATATGACCATGGGATGGCAAGGCGTCCTTCGACCAGGTCGACTCCCCTGTCTGAGGGTGAGACTTCTGGAGCGCAGAATGATGCGGTGATCGAGAGCTTGCGGTTGAGCAACGATTCCTTGACCAGGAAGTTGGTGGAGATACAGGTCCAGATCCAGTCTCTAGCGGCAGTTGTGGCAGGTCAGACTCATGGAGTGCAAGACCCTGCAGGGGGTTCAGCTGCCCCTCCCCCTCCTGCTCCCCTGAGACCTCCAGTGCTGGTGCCAGCAGAGATGGCCTTCATTTCACAGTTTCAGAGATGTATCCCTCCTAAATATGATGGGAAGGCAGATTTCATGGTCATAGATGATTGGCTGATCTCCATGGAGGAGATGTTCTCATACTCCGGTGTTATAGATGATCAGAGAGTGATGATAGCTGCCTATCAGCTAAAGGGTTTGGCAAAGAGCTGGTGGCTTAGGGAAAAGGAGAGTTTGGTGGATGGTTGCACTTGGGGATTATTCAAGGAGATGTTGTTGAGGAAGTTCTTGCCTTCGGTCGAGCATGATCGACTAATGAATGACTTCCTTCACCTAAAGAAGAGGCAACTCACGGTCAGTGAGTACGAGATAGAGTTCAGCAAGTTGAGCCAGTTTGCCCCTGGGTTTGTGAGTGTTGAAGCAGATCGAGTCAAGCGGTTCCTTGGTGGCTTGAGGAGCGAGGTTCCGCAGTTAGCCAGTGATTATGGATCAGTGACTTATGCAGGTGTAGTGGACGCTGCTCTGAAAGTGGAGGTAATTGAGACCGTAAAGAACAGAGGTCAGCAAATGAGGAAGGACAAGAGGAAGTTTGCTGAAGAGAATAACCCCCAGGTACTCGATGCTGCTTCGGGAAGGAAGAGCAAGGTGGTGTGTATCTTCTGTGGCCGGTCAGGCCGCCCAGTTGAGAGGTGTTTCAAGAAGGCGGGAGCTCATAAGAAGGAGCAAGTTCATTCCATTCAAGGTGCTCCTAGGAAGAATGTTCCATGTTCTGTTTGCAAGAGACCCGGGCATGATGCTGCCCAGTGCTGGTCCAAGGATAAAGTCTGCTTTCAGTGTGGCCAGAAGGGCCATATCAAGACTATGTGTCCTAAGGTCCAGCATATTCTGCAGTCAGTTCCACTTTAGGCTTTACCTCCGCCTCAACGTGTGGACAACGGCAAGGGAAATCTGAATGTGATCACTTTTGAGGAGGCTCAGAGTTCGACTCAGGTCATCTCAGGTTAGTTGTTTTCCTAGCCTGAAAGTTTTATTTTCTGGAATGGTTATAGTTTTTGGTTTTGGTAGTTCCTTAGTTGCTTATATATACTCCTATAGGAAAATTTTTGTTAGGGGGAGTGATTGTAACGCCCCGGATTTTTGATTGCATACGCATGATGGGCGTTACGTTGGCTTTGAACGTTGTTCGAGCATGGTTTTTCCCGCGGGCTTCCGAGTGGCTGTTTTGGTTGCCGAGTTGCACGATTTCCCAGCAAACCGGAGTCCAAATTGGGGACTCGGTGAGGCCTCTTAGGGAATGTTTGCACTTTTTCGCGCCCGGGAAATGTTGCTGAAATTGAGTTGTTGGTACAGGAAACAAAAAAGGGTAAAAAGTTCTTAAGGCAAAAATGGTCTAGGACGACACAGGAACATTTTTCAAAACAGGGAAAAATGGTCGTTTTTGTGCGAGACACGCCCCCTGACACGAGCGTGACCTAGGCCGTGACCTGGGCATGACCTCCTTGACTCGACGAATTTTTCTTGCGTCGAGTTGAGCTCAACGAATGGGGTACACGCCCCGTGACACGGGCGTGTCACGGGCCGTGTCCCGCTTTGTCGAGTGTGGAGTGTGGAGTGTCGAGTGTCGAGTGTCGAGAGAGGGGACACGGCCTGTGACACGGGCATGTCACAGGGCGTGTCAAGCTGTGTCGAGTGTCGACACTTTGTGTCGACGAGGTGTCGAGACACGGGCTACACGCCCTAGGTCACGGGCGTGACCGACCTGTCACGGGCGTGTACCCGGCCGTGTACTGTGTGGATAAACTTGGATTTGCCGACTTTCTGCGCCGCTTATGGTACACGCCCTGTGTCACGGGTGTGACACAGGGCGTGACCGGCCCGAAAATCGAGTTTTCCAGATTTTTTGTGTCGTTCATTTCCTTGATTCTGCATCTAACGGTCCAGCTCTGTTCTGAAGGAAATAAGGCCGAAACAGAGAATTGTTCTTCTCATTTCACCTTCTCTTCATCTTCTTCTTCACTCTCAAAGAGAAAGCAAGGGAGAAAGGCTCAAGCAAGGCAAGGAAGAGAGGAGCAGCCGTCGCGGCATCATCTCGGTTCAGGCAAGCGGTGTTCTTCACCCTTGCCAATCTTGATTTCTTGTCCTTTGATTAATTGCTCTTTCAATTTCCCTATGCTTATTTTGTTCTTCTTGATTCAATTGCCTAGTTTGTTCTTCTTGATTCAAAATTATGCTTTTTTTATGTAAGTATCAATCCTCTTGCTTCTGATCAAATTTCCCTATGCTGAATGACTTTGATCTTCCATGTGTAGTTTTGTTAGTTAGCAAGTCCATGTTAGATTGCTTCATGTCGTTTATCTTGTTCATGTGACTCATGGAGCTCTATTTATTCATGTTCATGTAGCCTTTTTCTTGCCTAATTATGTGATTTGTTCTTGTTCCTCATCATGTAATTCATGTAGCTTGTAGCGTAATTCCTTTTCTAGCAACTTGTCATCATGCGTGAGAACGATGAAAGGAACGTGTTTAGCTTGGGTTATGGGGCGTTTTGCGAGGTGAATTGTGAACCATGGCAGGAGCGTTTGTGTGAGAATTCTGCAAGGGGTGGTGTGGTTTCAGCCTGTGGCCACCGGGTTTTGGTTTTTTTTTGTGGTTAGAGAGACCACTTTGGCCCCGATTTGGGCTGGTTTTGTTTGGTGCGTTCCACTTTAGGGCCGCCACCGAAAGACTCTTGCGGAATTGAACTTAACCGCTGCTTATGTTTCACTAGTTTGGTTGTTTCTTGTTTATAAGATGCTGAGTTTGGGCATGTGTATTGCCCTTTTTCTCCTGCGGGTGGAGCAGGACTTGTTGAACTTGTACGCACTTGGTGCGGTTGGCACTTTGGAATGACAGTGTTTACTACTTGTTTGCCCACTTGTTTTATTCTCTCTTTTTACTTCTATGAAACATTGCTACGGGGTCGGTAAGCCCTTCTTTATCGATTATGAAATTCATGCTCTCTTTTGTATAGCTTGGTTGATTGCTGAGGTATTCTTTCTTGAATGCCTCAGATGCAGGTTGTAACCGGTTGAGCGGCTAGGTTGGTTGGTGGCGTTTCTTGAGAGCTAGCCGAGCATACTTAGCGAGGTAGTTCTTCTCTTTGTTGTACAGATATACATGTGCCCCAATGGGTTCGTGTCAGCTTGTTGGCGCCCATTGGTGGTTTTCTTTACATGTGATGTATGAATAAGAGACTGCTATGTGACTCATTTGGATGATGTCTTCTTGCTCTTGGGACAGATTTATGGTAGGTTGCATTAGGTATTTTCTAAGCTACACAAAACCTATTATTGTATATCAAGCATACATATTTTGATCAACTAAGACGTATTTTCCAAATGACGTACACAAAGAGGATTTCTTATAGTAGTATCACTATAGACTACATATAGGAGCTCATCATAAATAAACAAAGTATTTCCGCCGCGTACAAATAAAGTTTTTGATACCTAAGGCCGAGGGATACGGCCATTCAATCAAAAGGTTTTCTTACATTTCACTGTTGAATTTCAACTCATAATATAAGCGTCAAGAGTTGCCTGAGCGTGTGCAGTTATCCCCTGCACGACGTGGCATCCTAACCCGTAGTTCCTCTTGCTCTGATATGATGTACTCGTTGAGGAATGCGGGTTGTGACAGTTGGTATCAGAGGCAGTTTTGCTTGACAATTGGTCGGGCAAACTTTCTGGTTTAATTGTAAGCATTCTGGTTTAATTGTAAGCTGCAGCTCAGTTGGTGATGAGGGAGTGGTGGAAAGCTCTCTTATCAAGGTCCTGGGTTCGAGACCTAGTGGCAACAACCTACCGTGCTGATAAACAGGCCGGAGAGGGGTTGGGGTGCATGGCCTGCAGGCTTGAATGTGAAAGGCTGACTACCAGTGGTGGGCCCGGGTCTAGACCCTGGTAGGCTGGCGGTTCCAGCTGGGTCCCATGTTGATGGGCCTGGACCGTTACACAGTGCTTGTCAACAGGGGTCCTTGTTACGCGTCATGATTGACGAAGAGTTTGAGATGGACAATGGAACATTTGTTCGGGCGACGTACAATTGCATAATAGCGAGGGATCGAACTGACGTGAAGATGATCAATCTTCGGTGTGATGCCCTTGCATACACCGAGTGGATGACGATGGCATGTTTGTTAACATGTATCGGTGGAGAACATCACGTGCAGCATATGTTATTGTGGGCAAACATTGTACGTGTGCTAAAGAAGTAGTTTGCACATGCTGCTTGTTGAGAGTTGATCTACATATAATGAAGTGACATCGGGGCGTAGGAGTTTAGTGTGCATCACTGTTTTCATGTCGCAGTTCAGAAGTCTACGTTTCAGAGAGATGTTGTCGTCATTGAGCGCGGCTTCGAGCGGCAGTACGCTAAATGGCTCAGCGATGTTAATCGTGTACCTAGCTCAATTGCAAACACTGAGATCTGTGACGGGCTCGATTAGAATCAAGTTCTTCACGTTGTTCTTCTGTTATCCTGGCTCTCCTGGTTCGTGGACGTTGTCACTTAGCAGCTCGTTGAGCCGGACGATCTGCTTCTGTTATGTCCATGTTGGTGCGGCAGACAAAGTTTATTACAACATGAATTGATATATCTACTAAGTAAGGCAAAAGCGCATTAATTTGAAAATTCATCGCATGAATCGTTAGTGTAGACATAGCCGTTATGGTTACAGTAAATGTGGTATTGTACATGTATTTTTGCGGCAATATTGTGGGTATGTTTTTTTTAGATGAGACTGGGGTATGTTGAAGTGCGGGGCACGCGGTGAGGCGGCAGGAGGCAGAAGGGAGGCGTGTTGCGTTGGATGTTGAAGGGCGTGGCACGCGGAAACGCGGCAAGCGGCAGAGGACGGCGAAGGCACCGTTTCCGGTGGATGTTGAAGGGCGGGGCACGCGGCAAGGTGGCACGAGGCAGAGGGCGGCGAAGGCGCCATTTCTTGCTGGCAGAGGCTGCATACGCGAGAGAGCCACGCGGCGGTTGCGTTTTCCGGAATTTGGGTGTGACGGTGAGTTTTGGCACATGCTTTAAAGTGAACTCCAGTGTTGGTGCATTGCCTACTTTTGATCAACAACAAAAGGAGGTTCAGCATAAGTAAATCTCGTTGTTATTTATGGTATTATTTTGATTATAGTTGGCATTTGTTGAGCTCGTCTATTTAAATCTAAATAAATTGTACCTTTGATGCGTTGGCTACCTAATTGTTTTAGCGTGATAGTGAGTTTTGGCACATGCTTTAAAGTGAACTGTAGTGTTTATGCATTCCCTATTTTTGATCAACAACATTTACAATTCATTCCTTCAAAAAAAAGTTATATTACATTGATGCATGCGCCGAAGCCCCCACACATGCAGTAAAATGAACTCTAGAAGTGAGTTTGACACATGCCTTAAAATGAATTGTAGTCTTGATGCATTGCCTAGTTTTGACACATATGAAATGTATTTACTATTATATTTAGATAATACGCCTGTGTAGTAAACATCATCTTTGTAACCATCCAAAACACACTCATTCCTCTATCTTCTTAACAAATCCCAAACACACTCAAGAATTCTCTCTTTTGTAACAATCCCAAAGCCCCCACAGACAATTCTCAGCAAAGTAATTTTAATTTTGAAGCAAGATTTCGTTTTTATATGTAAACAGCAAGCAGCGTAACAGAAAATATTACAGCAACGAAATTAGCAACTTTTCTCCGTATCACCAGCTAGCATAACAGGAAAAATTACAGCAACCAACAAGAAAGACGATAGCATAGTAGAAAATGTTCATGTTCTCCTAACTGTTCTGCCTATCAGTAGCTAGCATAACAATAAATGTTCAGCTTCTACTAACTGTGAAATACCAAAAGACTTCTACCAATGAAATATTACAGTAAGGAAGACACTTACTATACATAGCAAAAGACTGCTAGCATAAAAAAATGTGCGAATTTAAGTTACGCACTTACTGTGCAATAGGGGTCGTCCTGATGCTGTGCAGAGCCCTAGCTGAGGTAATGGTGGAAAAGATTGCGGCGACAGAAGATGTGTCGAGCAGAGGAGAAGCGACGGATGATGAATACCGCAGGTAGCATAAGAAAAAAATATGAAAACTCAAAGGAAATCAAAAACGATATCAAACAAAAACGAAATCCAACAAAAATAAAACCAAAAAAAGAAATGAAAACCTCAACAAAATCAAAAGCAGATATCCAACAAAACCAAATCAAACAAAAACCAAAATCAACAAAAAGAAATCAAACCCTCAATGGCAGATCAAAACATAAAAGGAATTATCATACAGACTTACTGTGAGATAGAGGTGATGTTGATGATGTTCGGAGGCCTACCGGAGATAACAGGGGAACAATTGCGGCAGTAGATGAAGTGTCGAGCACAAGAGGAGCGACAGAGGATGAATACCGCTCTCTGATAGCGTTGGCAGCTACAGGAAACACGGTGCAGACCATGACATGAAGAAAATGTGGAATAGAAAGACACAAATTACTATCACCCAAATACCAACAGAAGAAATGCAAATACAACAGATCTGAGGGGAGGCACTGAGAGAATGCAGAAGAAGGAAAGTGCAGGTAGCAGAGTATCATAGAAAGAATGGAAATCAGAATGCAAATCATAAGCTATATCGGAGTCAGTGAAGGCCTTACTGTCCGTGCAGCAGAGGTGACGATGGCAAGGTGCGACAATGGCCGGCGATGTCGCCGGAAGCCAGAGCAATCGCGATGCAGAGCATGGGAATAAGAAGTGAGGGTTTCTGGGAAGGTGCGGAAATGGTCGAGGATGTGCAGGTGGAGAAATCGCGCGATAGTTCGAGCTGGTTAAGGCAACTTAATCCCTGGCAAGAGCGGCGTGATCGACGACGTAGCAGCCAGCCTGTAACTCCCCGAAACTCAAAGGAGCAGAGGGGAATAATTTGGGCCAGTTTGAGTTCTGGATGCAGGCACACGGGCTGGGACACGGGCGTGTCCTAGGGCGTGTCAAGCCTGTGTCGACACTAAGGCGTGAAGTCGACACTTTGGTCTCGACATTGTGTCGAGACTGGGCACACGGCCTGCGACACGGGCGTGTCGCAAGGCGTGTCGACCCGTGTCGACACTTAGCCGTGAAGTCGACACAATGCTTCGACGTTGTGTCGAGACATGGCACACGGCCTGCGACACGGGCGTGTCGCAGGGCGTGTCAACCCGTGTCGACACTCGTCCCGCGAAGTCGACACTTTGGTGTCGACAGTGTGTCGAGACATGGCACACGGCCTGCGACACGGGCGTGTCGCAGGGCGTGTCGACCCGTGTCGACACTTAGCCGCGAAGTGTCGAGACCATGTACACGGCCTGGAGCCCAGGCGTGTCAAGGTGACACGGGCAAGGACACGGCGTGTCCTAGAACCCGTGCAGTGCTCGGGTTGAAAACGGGAGAAAATCATGGGGTACACGGCCAGCTACACGGCCGTGTCAGGTGGAACACGGGCGTGTCAGCTCGAACACGGGCGTGTTCGATACCCGTGTGAGGTTCCAGGTGATTCGATTTTGACGGCGAATGAGGCACACGGCCCTGGACACGGGCGTGTGCCAGGCCGTGTTCGGTCCAGATTGGGCATTTCAGTCCCGAATCGAAGCCGTTCATTTCTTTGACTGAAGATCCAACGGCTGGGGGTTGTTCCTGAAGGGATATACCCGGGTTTTGACTTAGAAAACCCTCACTTTTTCCACTTGTTCTCTCTCCAAACCCTTGGAGAAAGAAGAGCTAAGGCAAGAAGAAGAGGAGCTAGATCCGCCATTGGAGGAGCTTCGGAGCTCCGAAACGCAAGCCGACTCCGGATCCACGGAGGCAACGCAAGTGCGGTGATTTCCATCCGATTACTTTTCGATGGCGCCAAAGAGGACCGCAAGGGTAACGATCCTCATCTTGAGCATGAGTCGCTCTCTTACTTTGCATAGGAAGCCCGCTCTCGCGAGTTTGCGGAGAGTTGGAGGCGTTCCTTCGGGTAGATATGTGAAGTCCCCGTTGTTTAGAGTCCGTATGCGAGAACGGACATAGGCATTTTGGTTGAAGCCTACCCGGACATGTTAGTCCGGATCGGTGATGTTGCATTGCATAAGGCCGGAGAAGACTCCGTGCTATTGGGTGTTTTTCGGGTTTTCTACGCGGTAGATTGCAGCAGGGAGCCTTGGGGACTAACCCAAAGGTGCACCCGGAAAACTGGGCGGACACGAGGTCTTGCCAACTTGGTGGCCTGAGAGCCAACTTGAACATAACGGGGTTATGTGACTTGTGTTAGAATGGGACTCGGTGAAAGTTTGACCCGCGCATATGGCTTAAATTGCTGTTACGATGTGAGCACGGGTTAGATGGAGCCGTACCCGCTTTATGTCGTTCGGGTTAGAGAGACCTAAAGTTACATGGCACTCGCCGTTGGCATAAATGGGGGTCTTCGGTGGTCGATGGCTTAAATTGACGTGACCAATACCATGAAGACGAATTGCTCATAGGAATGGCCGTCTAAGTGGCGGTGGTGAGTCCGGAATGTTAATGGCTTTAATTGACGTGACATCGACCGGTTCACCGAGAATGTGCCCTGAGTGCACGGGGCGTGTGGCCGTGCGAACCAACGCCTGTGATGTAATGGCTATGGTTATAATTGCTCGCTTATGCTAATGAAATGCAGGAAAGGAGCATCGCCGCCCCGAGTTGGGGGCGGGATCGTTATAATTTGGTCAACATTGCTGACCGTTGCCTTGTTTGCCACCGTGCGGTGGTTTGTTTGCTTGCAGGTGCAGCTGGACCAAGCGGTCAATAGCGGGCTAAAGCCCTTTTTGTGAAGCTGTCCCTCGAAGGACCAAGTGGAAATGTTTTATGTTTTATTCATGTATGGCCGGCCTGCGAGCCGAGGTTTGTAAATCATGTAAAAGACAAGTGAAACATTTTGTAAGGCCTTAAGGCCGACTTTTGAGTATTTTGTAATAGCATTCCTATTATCTTGTTAGTGGACATTCATGCTTGTTGCTGGGTTCTTGTTTTGCAACTTATATAAACTGCTTCCGCTAGAATGCTCTGTGTAGGACGTTGAGATTGGTTGGATGGTTTCCATAAGTAACCACCCGGTCTGTCTGTGGTATATGGCGTCGGGCCCCGGCCGGACCTACTGCTATATGCTATGCGACGGATAGGGGGTGTTACAATTTGGTATCAGACTACTGGTTTTGGTTGGGCTTGAATTGAATTCATGGGCGAATTCTTTTTAAGGGGTGGTGAGCACATTGTGTGCGTCATCGTTATAACCGTAAAAAGAACCCATGAATGTCCACTTAGGAATGAAAATACTCGTGTTTGAGGAACCTGCGTGTTCCTATAATTGCTGTTTGCAATTTATTTGGTCGCTTAACGGTGTTTTGTACCACTATAGGTGACCCGAAGTGGTGTTGGGCTGTCAGAACGCCGAGTTTCTGAGGCAAGTAGTGCACCGAAAGTTGCTCCAGCAACACCTTTGTCGGCTGAAAATATAAGATTGGTGGCTGAAGCGGTGTTGGCCGTGATCAATGCGCAGCCTGGGAGGCAAGCGCAGCAGCCCGCTCCTGTGATGGAGCAAGTACCTCTTCAAGAGGCTGAGCCGAGGAGGATGGAGCAAGTGGTTGTAGAACCAATAGTGCCAAGGAGGGCGACTGAGAGGCAGTTGAAGCATGTAATGAGCTTTAACCCTCCGTTATTCTCGGGGTTGGGAACCCCATCTCAAGCTGAAGACTGGCTCTCTAGGGTGAAGAGAGTCATGACAGCGACGGAGACGGAGGAGTGGCAGATGACCACCATTGCTACGTTCCTGCTGGACGGTGAAGCGAGGATGTGGTGGGAAGGTTTGGAGCTGCATCATCTGCGAGGTAGACAACTGATAGACGTTCCGATGGAAGAGTTCTCGGAATTGTTCTTAGCAAGATACCTCCCTTCTACTCAGAGGATTTCAATGGAGAATGAGTTCCTGAAGTTGGTGCAGGGTGAGAGGAGCGTGGATGAATATCTCCACGAGTTTACGCGGTTGAGTCGTTATGCTAGCTCTACCATCATGGATGAGGAGCGCAAGACTAATCGTTTTTATGAAGGCTTGAGGGATGAGCTGAGATTGTTACTGTCGGGGCCAATGACACAGGGTTTCTTAACCTTGGTCAATACTGCCCGGTCCTTGGAGAAGGACATGAAGAGTGTACAAGCGAAGAAAAGCTTGGGTGAAAAGAAATCTGAGTTCAGAGTGCCGACTACTTCAAAGTCAGGCTATCGGAGGACTTTCAAGAAGCATAGGACTTCGGGTCCAGCTCCTTCTGGCGCTTCTGGGGCGACTACGGGTCGGACCCCGGGTGCGTGTTTTACTTGTGGCAAGACGGGGCATTTTGCCCGTGATTGTTGGAGCGGACGTCCTAAGTCCGAAAGGAGGCCTGGAGCTACTTATGAAGAGAAGGGCAAGGCGGTGGAATCGACCGCATCCCATTATGCTCCGGCCCAACCAAGGGTTTACAATCTTGGTCCAACAGGAGGCCATTAAACAAGCTGACGTGGTGACAGGTACGGTTTAATTTATAGCAAGTCAATTCCTTTATATGCTTGTTATGCACATGTTACCTTACCACTACTTGTTTAGGATTTGTGTTGATTTGTGAAAATCCGGCACGAGCACTCTTTGATACGGGAGCTTCACACTCCTTCTTGTCCGAAGGATTTATATTACGCATCGGAGTCCCTTCTTCGATGGCGAAGGATAAGTTGGATGTGTTGTTGCCAAATGGGTGTTCGATGCGAGCGGATAGAATCTGCGAGGTTAAGACTCGTATTGGAGAGCAGGAGTTTGACCTGCGGGCGTCCTTACTTCCGTTGGTGGAGTTCGACGTCATATTTGGAATGGACTGGCTCTCGGAGCAGCAGGCCCATATAGATTGCGGTAGCAAGGAAGTAAAGCTGGGAGCAAGTCGTGAGACGACTTTTACGGGCTTAAAGGGGTCGAGCAAGACGTTGATGTCTGCTCTTCAGGTGGTGAAGGCGGTTCGTGCCGGAGCAGAACTGTTCTTTACACTAGTGGAGGTTGCAAAGCCGAAGCCCGCGATGGATTGTATTTCAGTGGTATCGGAATACCCTGATGTGTTCCCCGCAGATCTTCCTGGAGCCCCGCCACAACGGGAGATAGATTTTACTATCGAGCTAGTGCCAGGTGCAAAGCCTGTGTCACGATCTCCGTATCGGCTAGCGCCTAAGGAAATGGCGGAGCTGAAAGTTCAACTGCAAGAGTTGCTGGAGCAAGGGTATGTGCGCCCGAGTTCTTCGCCTTGGAGCGCACCGGTCCTCTTTGTTAAGAAGAAGGACGGAAGCTTGAGGTTATGTATTGATTATCGGGAGCTAAACAAGCTGACCGAGAAGAACAAGTACCCGATCCCCCGGATTGATGATCTCTTCGATCAGTTAGTCGGGTCGACGGTGTACTCGAAGTTAGATCTCAAGTCTGGGTACTATCAGCTGCGGATAAGGGAGAGTGATATCCCGAAGACAGCGTTTAGTACGAGATACGGGCATTATGAGTTTACGGTCATGCCGTTTGGGCTGACTAATGCGCCGTCAGTGTTCATGGATTTGATGAACAGAACGTTCAGGGAGTACCTAGACCATTTCGTGATCGTCTTCATCGACGATATTTTGGTGTACTCGCAAAGTGAGGAGGATCACTTCAAGCATCTCCATTTGGTGTTGGAGACACTCAGGAGAAACCAGTTGTATGCCAAGTTCTCGAAGTGCGAGTTTTGGCTATCCTCAGTGGCGTTCCTCGGGCATATAGTGAGTGGAGAGGGTATTGCTGTGGATCCGGCGAAGATTGTTGCGATACGGGAGTGGCCTGAGCTTGCTACGGTAGCAGAAGTCCGGAGCTTTTTGGGGCTTGCCGGCTATTATAGGCGCTTCGTAGAGAACTTCTCGCGGATAGCGTTACCTCTCACTACTTTGACGAGGAAGGATCATAAGTTCGTTTGGACGCCGGAGTGCGCCCGAGCTTTTGAGGAGTTAAAGTGTCGGTTGACCACGGCGCCTGTGCTGAGTTCGCCGGTTGGAACCGAAGGCTATGAGATATATAGCGATGCTTCGGGCAGCGGTTTGGGTTGCGTGCTATTGCAGCACGGCAGCGTGATAGCTTATGGCTCGAGACAGCTAAAAGTGCACGAGAGGAATTATCCGGTCCACGACTTGGAGTTGGCGGCCGTGATTTTTGCCTTGAAGCTGTGGAGACACTATTTGTACGGTGTGAAGATTGATATCTACACCGATCACAAGATCCTAAAGTATTTGATTGATCAGAAAGATCTGAATATGCGGCAGCGTAGGTGGATGGAGTTCCTGGGGGACTATACTTTCAAGATCCACTACGTGCCTGGCAAAGGGAATGCGGTTGCGGACGCGTTGAGTCGCCGAGCCCCAGCTCAAGCGAATTGGCTATCAGTGCATGATGAGCGGTTGGTGCAGGAGCTGGAGGCATTGGATATTGTTTGTGTGGATAGACAATCTAGTGCTGAAGCAGTGCTGAATTGGACTGAAGTCCAATATGACCTGGCTGATCGGATTCGGCAGGCTTTGGATATGGATGCTCATCTGAAGCAGTTCATGATAGAGGTTCTGGATGGGTCAAATTCCCAATTCGTCGTGGAGGACGGATTGCTTTGGAAAGACGGTCGTTTGTGCGTCCCAAGTGTGGGCAGTTTACGGGTGGAGTTGTTGTACGAGGCGCACCATACCAAGTACTCGATTCACCCGGGGAGCACGAAGATGTACCGCGACGTCAAGAAACTGTTTTGGTGGCCGGGCTTGAAAAAGGATGTGGCGCTATATGTAGCGAAGTGCCAAACTTGCGCCTTGGTAAAGGCGGAGTGCCAAAAGCCGGGAGGATTTCTTAAGTCCTTGCCTATTCCGGAGTGGAAATTCGACGACATCTCTATGGACTTTGTGCATGGTTTGCCAAGGTCGCAGAAGGGGAACGACGCCATTTGGGTGGTGGTCGATCGATTAACAAAGGTGTCGCATTTTATTCCGCATAGGAAGGATGATCCGGTGGAGAAGCTGGCAAAGCTTTATGTGGATAACATAGTGCGGCTTCATGGTGTGCCCCGTAGCATCGTGAGTGACCGAGATGGGCGGTTCACGTCCAATGATTGGAGGCTGGTGCAGCAAATGTTGGGAACAAAGCTGAAGTTTAGCACAGCCTTCCATCCACAAACGGATGGGCAGACCGAGAGGGTCAATAGAACTATGGAAGACATGCTTCGCATGTGTGTCTTGGACTTTGGAAAGCAATGGGAGGACCACCTTTATTGGGTGGAGTTCGCATACAACAACAGCTACCAAGCAAGTATTCAGATGGCGCCTTTCGAGGCCCTTTATGGTAGACGATGTCGCACGCCGTTGTCTTGGTTAGAAACGGGCGAGTCGAAGTTGTATAAGCGATCGGAAGTGGAGGATGCTACTTCGTTGGTGAGAACCATTCGGGAGAGGTTGCTTATCGCTCAGGACCGGCAAGCAAAGTACTATAATGCCAAGCACAGGAACGTGGAGTTCGCTGTGGGCGATCATGTATACTTGAAGATCAAGCCGTTCAAGGGTGTCTCGCGGGTGCGGCGATTGAAAAAGCTAAGCCCGAGGTACCTTGGACCGTTCGAGGTTCTGGAGCGAGTAGGAGAAGCGGCCTATCGGCTGAAGCTTTCAGTGGAGCTAAGTGGTTTACATGATGTATTCCATATTTCGGTGCTTCGGAAGGCGGTGCAAGAGCCTACGCAAGTGATCGCGGTCGATCAAGTGCCGGTGGATAGTGGGCTAACGACAAAAGTCAAGCCCGTGCGGATTGAGGACTCGGAGGTCAAGCGGCTACGCAATAAAGAGATCAGGATGGTCAAAGTCCGGTGGGACAATTGCGGTCGTGAGGAGCTCTCTTGGGAGCGAGAGCAGACGATGCTTGACGAATATCCGGAGTTGTTCCGCTCAGGTACAAATTTAGTTTTGTACATGTTTTTCCCTTTATGTAATTTCGTGGGCGAAATTCTTTTAAGAGGGGTAGAGTTGTAACGCCCCGAAACTCAAAGGAGCAGAGGGGAATAATTTGGGCCAGTTTGAGTTCTGGCTGCAGGCACACGGCCTGGGACACGGGCGTGTCCCAGGGCGTGTCAAGCCTGTGTCGACACTAAGGCGTGAAGTCGACACTTTGGTCTCGACATTGTGTCGAGACTGGGCACACGGCCTGCGACACGGGCGTGTCGCAGGGCGTGTCGACCCGTGTCGACACTTAGCCGTGAAGTCGACACAGTGCTTCGACGTTGTGTCGAGACACGGCACACGGCCTGCGACACGGGCGTGTCGCAGGGCGTGTCAACCCGTGTCGACACTCGTCCCGCGAAGTCGACACTTTGGTGTCGACAGTGTGTCGAGACATGGCACACGGCCTGCGACACGGGCGTGTCGCAGGGCGTGTCGACCCGTATCGACACTTAGCCGCGAAGTGTCGAGACCATGTACACGGCCTGGAGCCCAGGCGTGTCAAGGTGACATGGGCAAGGACACGGGCGTGTCCTAGAACCCGTGCAGTGCTCGGGTTGAAAACGGGAGAAAATCATGGGGTACACGGCCAGCTACACGGCCGTGTCAGGTGGAACACGGGCGTGTCAGCTCGAACACGGGCGTGTTCGATACCCGTGTGAGGTTCCAGGTGATTCGATTTTGACGGCGAATGAGGCACACGGCCCTGGACACGGGCGTGTGCCAGGCCGTGTTCGGTCCAGATTGGGCATTTCAGTCCCGAATCGAAGCCGTTCATTTCTTTGACTGAAGATCCAACGGCTGGGGGTTGTTCCTGAAGGGATATACCCGGGTTTTGACTTAGAAAACCCTCACTTTTTCCACTTGTTCTCTCTCCAAACCCTTGGAGAAAGAAGAGCTAAGGCAAGAAGAAGAGGAGCTAGATCCGCCATTGGAGGAGCTTCGGAGCTCCGAAACGCAAGCCGACTCCGGATCCACGGAGGCAACGCAAGTGCGGTGATTTCCATCCGATTACTTTTCGATGGCGCCAAAGAGGACCGCAAGGGTAACGATCCTCATCTTGAGCATGAGTCGCTCTCTTTCTTTGCATAGGAAGCCCGCTCTCGCGAGTTTGCGGAGAGTTGGAGGCGTTCCTTCGGGTAGATATGTGAAGTCCCCGTTGTTTAGAGTCCGTATGCGAGAACGGACATAGACATTTTGGTTGAAGCCTACCCGGACATGTTAGTCCGGATCGGTGATGTTGCATTGCATAAGGCCGGAGAAGACTCCGTGCTATTGGGTGTTTTTCGGGTTTTCTACGCGGTAGATTGCAGCAGGGAGCCTTGGGGACTAACCCAAAGGTGCACCCGGAAAACTGGGCGGACACGAGGTCTTGCCAACTTGGTGGCCTGAGAGCCAACTTGAACATAACGGGGTTATGTGACTTGTGTTAGAATGGGACTCGGTGAAAGTTTGACCCGCGCATATGGCTTAAATTGCCGTTGCGATGTGAGCACGGGTTAGATGGAGCCGTACCCGCTTTATGTCGTTCGGGTTAGAGAGACCTAAAGTTACATGGCACTCGCCGTTGGCATAAATGGGGGTCTTCGGTGGTCGATGGCTTAAATTGACGTGACCAATACCATGAAGACGAATTGCTCATAGGAATGGCCGTCTAAGTGGCGGTGGTGAGTCCGGAATGTTAATGCTTTAATTGACGTGACATCGACCGGTTCACCGAGAATGTGCCCTGAGTGCACGGGGCGTGTGGCCGTGCGAGCCAACGCCTGTGATGTAATGGCTATGGTTATAATTGCTCGCTTATGCTAATGAAATGCAGGAAAGGAGCATCGCCGCCCCGAGTTGGGGGCGGGATCGTTATAATTTGGTCAGCATTGCTGACTGTTGCCTTGTTTGCCACCGTGCGGTTGTTTGTTTGCTTGCAGGTGCAGCTGGACCAAGCGGTCAATAGCGGGCTAAAGCCCTTTTTGCGAAGCTGGCCCTCGAAGGCCCAAGTGGAAATGTTTTATGTTTTATTCATGTATGGCCGGCCTGCGAGCCGAGGTTTGTAAATCATGTAAAAGACAAGTGAAACATTTTGTAAGGCCTTAAGGCCGACTTTTGAGTATTTTGTAATAACATTCCTATTATCTTGTTAGTGGACATTCATGCTTGTTGCTGGGTTCTTGTTTTGCAACTTATATAAACTGCTTCCGCTAGAATGCTCTGTGTAGGACGTTGAGATTGGTTGGATGGTTTCCATAAGTAACCACCCGGTCTGTCTGTGGTATATGGCGTCGGGCCCCGGCCGGACCTACTGCTATATGCTATGCGACGGATACGGGGTGTTACACAGCCTACGTGGCACGCGGGCGGAGGACGGGGCATGCGGCGCCGTGACCGGGTTGCGGCCAGGTAACAGCGTTACGCAGCGAGGAGGGCCATGAAACAACGACGCGTTGCAGTGTAGAAAAAATTGCGATTTACCGCCGAGTGGAGGAAGCGGCAGGGGTTGTTCGGGGATTTTCATCGTGATGGAACTTATCTATGCCTAAATGTTAAGTTATTGTTGGTTATGACCAATGTTTAAGTCATCCATGTCTAATAGCTAATTTATTGTTAGTTACGGCGTATGTTTAAGTCATCCATGTCTAAATGTTAATTATGGCCTAATTTTTAAATCAAAAGTTCATACAACAATTATTATAAGATCTCCAAATTATAATATTTAGTTCGTGAGGTAGTTCTAAATTTGTAATTGCTAAATTTGCTTACTACAGTTGGATATGATCTTACTATGCATATGAAAGACCTTTGGATATGCTCTTACTGAAGTAGCTCCTACTAAATTTGCCCTTACTAAATTTGATATTGAATGATACGGTAGTAATAATAATAATACCTGAATTTAACTGAACTATACCAGTGGTTTAAAAACAGAAACGGAATGCAAGAGTAGTATTATAAACAGGTATGTAGAAATACTATGAAGAAAAAGAAGTAATTTTGCATATCAAAATGAATGAAGTTCCTTATGTATGAGAGCATTCCGTGTTTTGTTAACAGCTGCACAGTTAATGAAATACAGTATGATTTAGATAATCTGGCAGTGCAGGCAAAAATCATGTTCAAGGAGAAACACAGTGGAGAAACAAAGCTAAAACAAAGCAAATTTGTTATGATCTCGTTACACTTGTGCAAAAAAAGAGAACGAAGCAACATGCATATCCCTAGCGTTATGATATCCTCACAGCAGAAGAAACGAGGGAGAAATTAACAGTGGGAAGCTTGAGGCAAAGAGCTGCCGGTCGAAACCTGCCGACCGTGCGGATTTCCCTAGTCAAACAGCAGCTAATAGAAAGAAGGCGGAAAGATGCGAGTAGAGGAATCTCCTGTTCGAAGGTCCAGGGTGAAGAGAGGTAACGGATGAGTAAATAGCGGAGGAAACTGTGGAGGAACTCACAGTGGGAAGCTTGAGGCAAAGAGCGCTGGCGGTCGAAACCTGCGGATCGTGCAGATTTCCCTAATCAAACAGAAGCAAGTAGAAGCAGGCGCAAATATCCGGGTAGAGGATTCTCCTGTTCGAAGGTCCAGGCTGAAGACATGTAATGGATGAGTAAATAGCGGAGGACAGTGGCGGCATCACAAATAGGCGAGCGGCGAGGGCAGGCGAGACGGCACGCGCCAGGAGGACGGGGCACGCGGCGGGTTATGTTGGCAGCGGCGGGGTAAGCGGCGCGGGTTTTTTTTGGGAGATCGGGGAAGTGCCCGCGGCGAGGCTGCACGCGGCAGAAGGGCGGCGCGTTGCGTTGGATGTTGAAGGGCGGGGAACGCGTGAAGGCGGCACGCGGCAGGAGGGCGGCTAAGGCGGCGGTTCCTGGTGGCAGAGGCGGCGTAAGCGGGAGAAGCACGCGGCGGTGGGGTTTTCGAAAATTTGGGCGTGACAGAGAGAAGTGGAATGTGATTTCTGCGTGACGGAGAGAAATGATCGCTCTTAATATATATATATATATATATATATATATATATATATATATATATATATATATATATATATATATATATATATATATATATATATATATATATATATATATATATATATATACTAGCATCTTCGAACGGGCTCCGCCCGTTCTCGATGCGTCGCTGCGGGCTTCGCCCGCAATCAAGCGGGCTTCGCCTGCTTGACCTTCCGGCGGGCTTCGCCCGCCCCCCGCCGGGCGTTCGCCCATTGTCGATGCATCGCTGTGGGCTTCGCCCGCAATCAAGCGGGCTTCGCCCGCAATCAAGCGGGCTTGGCCCGCTTGACCCCCTTGCGTGCTTCGCCCGCCCCCCGGCGCGCTTCGCCCGCCCCCCGGCGCGCTTCGCCCGCCCCCCGGCGCGCTTCGCCCGCCCCCCGGCGCGCTTCGCCCGCCCCCCGGCGCGCTTCGCCCGCCCCCCGGCGCGCTTCGCCCGCCCCCCGGCGCGCTTCGCCCGCCCCCCGGCGCGCTTCGCCCGCCCCCCGGCTCGCGTCGCCCGCCCCCCGGCGCTTCGCCCGCGCCTGTCCCCTCCGGCGGGCTTCGCCCGTCTCCGAAATAATAACTTATTATTTTTTAATAAATAATTTAATAAATAATTATTTTTTTAAATCAATTTATAATTTAATAAATCATTAAATAATAACTTATTACTTTTTATAAAATAAAAAAAGCCAAAATCCCCCCCCCCCCCCGCTTCCGCCTTCCTGTGCGTAGCCCGATTCATCTGTCACTGGCGGCGGAGACGCCGGCGGCCTTCCCGGCGGCCGCCGGCGGTGGCCATGCCCGCTCGCCGCGGGACAACCCCCGGCGGGTTCGCCGGAGGCCGGCGAACCCGCCGGTGGCCGCCGGGCAGGCCGCCGGCGTCTCCGCCGCCGGCGACAGATGAATCGGGCTACGCACGGGAAGGCGGAACGGGGGCATCGGGAATTTTTGCTGCATGAACAGTAAAACAGTATAAGAATTTTTTAATTGCAGGCCAGCATGTTTGAATCCAATGGCCAGAATTTATTTCTAGGAGATCGGACGGTCCAGATGTTTTCATGGTGTGATTTGAGTTATGTATATATATATATATATATATATACACTAGCATCTTCGAACGGGCTCCGCCCGTTCTCGATGCGTCGCTGCGGGCTTCGCCCGCAATCAAGCGGGCTTCGCCCGCTTGACCTCCCGGCGGGCTTCGCCCGCCCCCCGGCGGGCTTCGCCCGACCCCCGACGGGCTTCGTCTGTCTCGGGCAAAATTTAAATAATTAAATAATTTAATAAATAATCATTATTTTGAAATGAAAAACCCCAAAATCCCCCCAAAATCCCCAAAATCCCCCAAAATGGCAAAATCCCCCAAAAAAATGAAAAACAAAATGAAAAAACCCGAAAAATCCCGCCCCCCCCCCCCCCCCCCCCGTTTCCTCGCCGGTTGCTGCCCTCCCCCCTGCCGGCGGCGGAGCCGCCGGCGGCCTGCCCGGTGCCCACCGGCGGGTTCGCCGGCCTCCGGCGAACCCGCCGGGGATTGTCCGCCGGCGGTGGCCCTGCCCGCTCGCCGCCGGACAACCCCCGGCGGGTTCGCCGGAGGCCGGCGAACCCGCCGGTGGGCACCGGGCAGGCCGTCGGCGGCTCCGCCGCCGGCAGGGGGGGTGAGCCGATTTCGAACGGGAGGCCGATTCGTGGAGTCGGGATTTTTGGGTGGATGAACAGTACCCAATCCGGAGGAAAAGCTATAGGCAGACCTCCTGCTTTGAATCCAACGGCCCGTGCTTGATGGAGTTTGATCGGACGGTCCAGATGCGTTTCATGGTGTGATTGGAGATATGTATATTGTATTATATAATAAAGATATATATATATATATATATATATATATATATATATATATATATATATATATATCCATGCTAAACAGTTTCCATCATGAGTTACTGAGGCCGACTCCACTTAGGCCCCAGGATGTCCATTAACTTAGTGGGTGTAGGAATTCCACCATTCCGAAATTCTTATAAATGCCGGAATTTTTATAAATAAATGAGTACCACCTCAGCTATAAAGAAAATCCATTTTACGAGTGAAAACTATTTTATTGTTTATTTTATAAAAAAAATTACATTAAATTTATAATTTTAACGTTGTTCATATATGGAAACACAAATTGATCGGAAACCTGTAGTTTTTTTTAAATCACGATCATAATGGATACCATCCATTTCACGACATACATGTCTTTCAGGATGATCTGGTTAAGTAATCATATCCTACAAAATTTTGTTTTTACATTAAGGTTCCTCACATGAACCGGACTTTAATTAAGGTCCAGTTCATGCGATCGTAACCACTTGACGATGAAAATAAGTCCTCCAAACGGAGCCTAAATGTTTTTCAGATTGTTCATATACTTATATTCATTAAATAGATCTATGAATATTATTAGAAATGAAGTGAATCCGTCTTTTTTTTATCGTACCACTCAGTTTTTTTTTATCCAAACACAGAAAATCATGATGCTTAATATTTGATTAATAAATCTAACCAGCTACAAGCAGAGATTTGAAGGTTGCATCCAACAATCATAAATTAAGCAAACCGTAATTATAGAGGACAGCTGCAAGCAAAGTAATAACTAATTAACACGGCGTGAACGGCAGCGCCACAATATCACTCTCGCACCTGCCGCAAAGGAAAACACCCGGAAGCTCTTCGCCATTCGCAATTCTAACGCACCGTGTGTGTTGCCATACCTCGCACACGTCGCACCTCACCATCCTCTCCCCGTCCTCTTCCTTCGCTCCACAAACACAATCCACCACCACCACCACCTCATCTCCCCTCCCCTCCTCAAACCTAATCTCCTCATCATCATCTTTTCTCCCTTCCACAACCACCATTCCCCCGCCACCCTTCCCCGCCCCAACAAACAACTCACATTCTTCTTGGCCACCCATTTCAATATCCTCAATCACCACCCGATCGGCAACAAAGCCCTTCAACCCGCAATACGTGCTCCTGTAGTATCTCTCCACTCCTCTCTTCATATCGCCCACCGTCCACTTCGTCGGAATCCTCAAAATCTCTGTCGGCAGCAACTCTGATCTCTCATCTGTTTTCCGGTCGTCTCGCATGACCACAATGCAGGATATTTCGACGTGTGGCGTGGGATTCGTCATGAGGTACTCTTTGATGAGGTGCTTGGTGTCGAGGACTATGTTTACCGCTACAGGAATGGCTACGTGAATGGATTGAAACGGATCTCCAATGAGCACGTGCCTGTAGAGATAGAGCATGTCTTTCTTGATCTGCAGTCTGGTGGTCTGCTGTTTCCATGAAGAGGATGCGTCGAGATTGCATGGGAATGGGGTGATGATTTCTTGGAGGCAGTACTCCAGGACTTTGGTCACGGGATTCACCATTCGTCGCACGATATACTTACCTGCACGCAAAATATTTAGCCATATATATTCACTGTATGTGATGTAAATTTGTTAATTCTGTAGAAGCTTGTCGATTCAAATGGATGCACATTGTACAATTGTTACAAAGAATTCATGATCATTATATAGCATGCATATGAATGAATTTTTTTTTAGAAGATAGATGCACGTACATTATCTTATACTCTATACTACGTTAGTGTGTATTTGGACGAATAACGGTTTCGGAGTCATAACGGGTCAGTTCAGACACGTGTAGATCCGATATCCGTACAAACTCCTTAGGTTTGTCTATTTATACCAACTTAGGGGCAAAGGGTAGGTGATTCCACTTTGATCACCACTCGTTTGATTCAAGCGACAATTACATTCTTGAAGCAATAACCCCTGTCGCTCACGCATCACGCTCCCATTTTTCTCTCCCGTAATCTTCTCCGCCGCAGTTTCACGCGAGAGAAATCAAAGCCGACTGCAGGAATCATCTCGTCGTCGATCGGAATATCCACCACTGTAATCATAATCTAGGGCAAAGGAAAAAAAGGAGGCGGAAGGTCGCGCCATCGCAGCAGTCAGGATCGGGAAGTTTTACCGTCGTCGCTGGAAAAGGTGGCGGAAGGAACCGCCGCCGGTGTTGTTTTCTCGCTCCCGTTTCTGAAAATCCGGAGCCGCTGCTTGCTAAAATTTAGGTGAAAGAAAGGTTTATAGCGGTTGTTTTCGATCGGGAATGACGGAGAAATCACGTCGTCGCCCTTGGTGATCGATCGGGAAGGAGGAAACGTCTCCTGTAGCAGATCCGCCACCGCCGTTCTGTGTCCCGCCGCCAAGAAGGAAAGATTTTCCCCGACTAAGAGATCAGAAAATAATCCAGTATTCCGGTGTGCCGCTCCGCGTTCGACGAATTCCCAGCTGCTCGACGAATCTTCTCCCGTGCTCCCGTTCGACGAATCATTAGCCGCTCGACGAATCATTATCCGCTTGACGAATCCCTAGCCGTTCGACGAATCCTATCAGTACAAAAAAAAAACTTTAAATAGCAAGGGGCTAAATCTCTTGCTAATTACTTAAATTCCTTGTTAATTTTATTTAGCAAGATATTTAGAAACAAAAAAAAATCGTATGTAATATGCTCCTAGCTAATTTTAGCAAGGAAATTATTCCTTCCTATTTTGCAAGAATTTTAAGGAAGAAAATTATTCCTTCCTAAATTAGTAAGGGAATCTATTTTTATTGCTAATATTTAAACATTTGTAAATAATTTTGTATAAAAATAATAATATTTATATAACCAAAATGTTTCAACATTTTTGGCACTGCTGGGATTCAAACCCATGAAGTCATATACATTAAGACTCCGATACTTCAAACATGTCAATCTGTTAGAAAGAGAAGATATTTTCTTTATATATAAATATATAGCACATATATATCATTATAATGTATATCCTTATATATATAAATAAATATATAAATATATATATCCTTTCCTTATATATATATAAATAAATATATAAATATATATATCCTTAAATATATAAATATATAAATTCGTATAATATTTATATATTCTTATATAATATAGTTTTTTGTATAATATATATGTTGATGCGCGAAAACGACACCGCCTAGTTAACGAGTTGTTCGGTCTCACAACTAGGTGAAGAAGAGGGTTGTGGGGGAAGAGGAGAAGAGGAAGCTTATGAGTGCTCAAGAGTGGAGCAAACGCTTGTTCAAGGATTGCGGGGATAGAAGAGAGGTTTGCTGAGAGCAGCCGGGAAGGCTGACGATCAGCGGAGAAGGTTGATGACGAGCGGAGAAGCTTGATGATCAGCGGAGAAGCTTTATGATCAACGGAGAAGCTTGATGATCAACGGAGAAGCTTGATGATCAGTAGAGGTGGTTGATCAGGAGCTGTCGAGCAGACGATTACTTTGACGGTTGTGCTTGTATATTGATCGATGTCAAGGGAGTTGAGCTGAGCTAAAGAGAGGGGCTGCTAGCTGCGGCAACAACAGACTTCACCCGTCAGGGCTTGAATGCCACTCTTGCGACGGGCTTTTTCTTTAATCAAGAAACAAGATTACAACTTGTTAATGCACGTTTACATGAGAAAGCAATAAAGGGTACAAAGAGGGAAGCTTGTGTAACAGCCCAAATTTCGGAAACAGGAAATTTTTGGGTGACACGGCCTGGGACACGGGCGTGTCCCAGGGCGTGTCAGCGGACACGGCCTGCGACACGGGCGTGTCGCAGGGCGTGTCGAGGTTGTGTCGACGATCGGGCTTTGTCTCGACGATTTTTCACTCGACGATGTGTCGAGAGGAGGCACACGGCCCAGGACACGGGCGTGTCTACGGCCGTGTCGTTGTCTCGACGATTTTTACTCGACGATCGTCGAGTGTCGAGACGTGGGTGTCGAGTGTCGAGAAGTTGCACACGGCCTGTGACACGGGCGTGTCACAGGGCGTGTCAAATCGGGTCGACGAACTCAGCCCGCCGAAGGATTTCGACAGGACGTGTCTTTGTGCCGTGTCTGGGCACACGGCCTGGGACACGGGCGTGTCACAAGCCGTGTGAAGTCTCGGGATGTTTTGGGATTTTTTTCACCCTGTCACACGGCCACAGACACGGGCGTGTCTGAAGGCGTATTGGTGACACGGCCCATGACACGGGCGTGTCCCATGGGCGTGTCACTGGTTTGGATAAGTCGGTTGACCACCGCTTGAGGCACACGGCCGTGTCAGAGGCCGTGTCGGGTCAAAATTAGTGTTTTTGGCAGAATCGTGGCCGTCCATTCTTTCAGCTGGGATCCAAGGGCTGAAGCTTCTTCTTATTTTTCTTAAAGGCCGAAAACTGAGAAGTGATTCTCATTTGATTTGGCCTTAAGCTTTCTTCAAGTTAAGAGAGAAAGAGAGAGAGAAAGGAGGAGGAAGAGGGAAAGGGGGCTGCTGCTGGTGGTGCTGCGGTTTCCCAATGAGAAATCCGAAGTCGGCGTTGCGGAGGAAACGTTCTTGCGAGTCTTGCAAGCAAGCTTTGCGGTCATGGCACCGAAGCGGTCGTCAAGGGTAACGACTTTTCTTCCTAGCCATGTGAAGGCTTTCTTTTTGGCATAGCTTTGTGATTTCCCCCACCAAGAGGTGGCTGATTTTGGAAATCTTTGGGTGGATGCTTGAAATCCCCTTTGTTAGCATATAGATCCGGAACTGGAGTACGGAATAGGCATGCTGTGTGAAGCCCATATGGACAGGTTGATCTAGATTGGTGATGTTGCATACGAACCGGAGAAGACTCCGTGATAACGTGTAGTTTGAGGAGTCAACGGGTTATGCCTGCGAAAAGGAGTAGCAGGAAGTACTGGGGTGGTAGCCCAGGAAAATAGCTATGTGATGATTTTGGGTCCAACCTGTGATTGAGGCACAGGAAGTACTGGTGTGACCAGGAAATGCCCTTTTGTGATGTTTGATGTCATAGGGTGTCCACCTGTGAAGCGAGTAACAGGAAGTACTGGCATGATAGCCAGGAAAGACCCCTGACATTTGTGCTTGTGCGGTGTCCACCTGTGGAGAGAGTCACAGGAAGTACTGGGAGGCCCAGGAAAGACCCGCTGTTGTGTTAAAGAAATGGGTATAGAGAAATACACAGGCTTGAATGCCAAGAACAAGATTGGTGAGACCGACCCGCGCCTTTGATATAGCCATGAGTACGCCGTACTCGGAGAAGGCAAGGCGATTTGAGCACTGGGGGTGGAGGATCCGACCTGCGCTATGTCCGTCCGACGTGAGACCAAAAGGTGCGGTCTGTTGGAGTGCATAGCAAGAGTCTTCGGCCTGCGCGCCATGACACAATGGGGGGCTACGGGCCATCCCGGTGTAGGAAGACTAACTCCGGCTGCACGCCATGGAGTAAATGCTCAAGAGATTTATCGTTGGGTTATGACCCAGATACGGTGGTGGGCAAGAGGTTTGCCAGAACACCAAGAATGTGCCATGAGTGCACGGACCGTTGGGCCGGGTGGCGAACGGTTGTGATGGCTTGTGTGCGTGAAAGCACATTTGAATGATATAGATATTGTCAAACTTGTGATATGATATGCCTGCAGGGAAGAATACCGCTGCCCCGAGAGAAGGGGTAGGGTCGTTATAATTTGGTCAGCTGAACGCTAACCGTTGCTTTTGTTTGCCACTGTTGGGTGGGTTGTCCTTGTACAGGTGCTGGAGAGCCGAGCGGGACGCATAGAGGTTGATGTTCCTGCTGTTGTTGCTGCTACTGCTGCTAGCTCTCGAAGGCTATCTGTGTTGTTATGTGTTTTCTTTTATTGTGGCCGGCCTGCGCGCCAATTTGTTTAGGCCACTGTGTGAAATTCATGTAAGGCCATAAGGCCAACTCTTTGGACTTGGTGTAAGACATTCCTACAGATATATAAAATGTGGAGTTTTATGTTTGGACATTCATGCGGAGTTCAAGTAGTTTAGGCTTCCGCTAGAATGATTTGTGATAGGTGCGATGCGCTACTCTGGTATCATCCTGTACCTTCACCGCCTGTTTTGTGATATATACTGTGGGGCCCCGGCCGGACCTTCTAGAATATATCATATGAACGGATGGGGTTGTTACATTTTTGGTATCAGTCGTCTTGGTCTTTCCCTCTCGAAGTCGTGGCCGACTTCTTTTGTGGGGTGGCGAGCACGTGTTTGTGCAAACCAAAGTCTACGAATGAACTCATGAATGTCCATGATAGGAATGCATATTTGTGTGTTTGAGGAACCTGTGTGTTCTGATTTTGTGTTGATTGCTTGGGTACGACCGCTAATGTGTGTGTCTTGTCCACCTTTAGGTGACACGAAGTGGAGCTGGGTCGTCTGAGTCCCAGCGTTCTGATGAAAGTACGGCACCAGCCGCGGTGCCTACACCTCCACCGTCTGCGGAACATGTGCGTTTAGTTGCGGAGGCGTTATTTACCATGATCCAAGGCCAGCCCCTTAGGCAGGAGCAAGCGGCTGTGAGGCCAGAACAGGTGGCGGCAAGGCCTGAACCTGTCGTGGATTTGGCTCCTCGAGCTGCTGAGAAGCAACTAACACGGTTTATGAGTTTCCATCCGCCTACGTTCTCGGGAGCGGGAACTCCGACGCAGGCTGAGGATTGGCTATCGCGCGTCAACCGAGTGATGACGGCGATAGGAACGGCGGAGCATCAGAAAGTTACTTTAGTTACCTTTTTGCTTGAAGGAGAAGCTCGTTTATGGTGGGATGAGATGGAGTTGCATCACTTGGCGGGTCGTCCGTTAACCCAAGTATCGATGGAAGAATTCTCCCAGCTCTTCCTAGCGAAGCACCTTCCTGCGGCTCAGCGGATAGCCATGGAAAATGAATTCCAACGGTTAACCCAAGGTGATGGCACTGTTGACGCCTATTTGCATGAATTTACTCGCTTGGGGCGGTATGCGGGTTCGATATTTGCTGATGAACAGAGGAAGCCCAACAGGTTCTATGAAGGACTGAGGGACGAGCTGAGGTTCCTTGTGTCAAGTTCTGTGAACCAAGGTTTTCAAGCATTGGTTGACACTGCGAGCGCGCTGGAGAAGGATATGAAAAGGGTGCAAGGGAAGAGAGCGTTGGCTGTGACGCAACAGGAGTGGAAGGCGCCCCGATCTGGGAAACCATTTTATAAGAAGAGATGGGACAAGAAGTCCAAGCCTAGTGGACAAGCTCCTTCATCCGTGGCAACGGGAGCAACGTCAGGGGCTACCTCCAAGCTGGATACTCGGGTCTGCTTCAATTGTGGCCGCATGGGGCATATTGCACGCGATTGTCGGATGCCGCCAAAGAGTGAGAAGAAGGCGGGAGCATCTTATGCGGAAAAAGGAAAGGCGGTGGTGGATTCCTCTGCCTCACAGGCGCGACCCCGGGTCTACAATCTTGGCCTGCAAGAGGCCATCAAGCAGAGTGACGTGGTCACAGGTATGAGTTTAGTTTTGCATATGCTATTGTTTGTATGCTTTGCTTAGTACCCCTATGTTTGCGGTTTGTGTGTGTGACATGTTTGTCATAGGCTTTGTGATGATTCGGGACACGCTGGCGCGAGCACTGTTTGATACAGGTGCATCGCATTCTTTTCTGTCTAGTGAGTTTATGACGCGGCTTGGGATACCCAGTCGTGCAAAGACAGATAGCGTCAGAGTGGTGTTGCCGAATGGCTGTTGGATGCTTGCGGATCAAGCTTGCGATGTGGCGGTTTAGTTAGGAAGTCGGGATTTTCGTTTAACTGCATTTGTTTTGCCAATATCGGAATTCGATGTGATTTTTGGGATGGATTGGCTTGCGGAGCAGCATGCTATGATTGATTGCCAGTCCAAAGAAATCACGTTGGGCCAGAATACCGAACAGGAGACAAAGTTCGCGGGTATGCGAGGAGTGGGCGGGACATTGATGTCTGCACTCCAGGTAGTCAAGGCTGTTCGGAAGGGTGCGGAGTGTTACTTTGCACTAATTCAGGCTGTTGAGCCTAAGGCCAGTTTGTGCGAGGTTCCGATTGTGGCAGAATTTACAGATGTGTTTCCCACGGATCTCCCTGGGCTACCACCCCAGCGGGAGATTGACTTCACAATTGAATTGGTGCCAGGTACGAAACCTGTGGCCCGCTCGCCATATCACGTTGCGCCAAAAGAGATGGCTGAATTGAAGGTTCAACTACAAGAAATGTTGGAGCAAGGTTATATACGCCCAAGTATGTCACCTTGGAGCGCGCCTGTGCTTTTTGTAAAGAAGAAAGACGGTGGGTTGCGGTTGTGTATCGATTATCGTGAACTGAATAAGCTGACCGGGAAGAATAAGTATCTGATACCCCGGATTGATGAGTTATTCGATCAGCTGGTGGGCTCGACCGTCTATTCGAAGTTGGACCTGAAGTCTGGTTATTACCAGTTAAGAATTCGGGAAGGTGACATTCCCAAAACCGCATTTGGAACGCGTTATGGGCACTATGAGTTCACAGTCATGCCATTTGGACTGTGCAATGCGCCCTTGGTGTTTATGGATCTGATGCACCGTATTTTTCGTGAGTACCTGGATCTGTTTGTGATTGTGTTCATTGATGACATCCTGGTGTACTCAAAGTCGGAAGCTGAACATGAGATTCACTTGCGGTTGGTGTTGAACACGTTGAGGCAAAATCAGCTATATGCCAAGTTCTCGAAGTGCGAGTTTTGGCTATCGTCAGTGGCATTTTTGGGCCATGTGGTGAGTAGAGCGGGCATTGCAGTAGATCCAGCGAAGATAAGAGCCATACAAGAGTGGCCAATGTTGTCTTCCGTGGCCGAGGTCAGGAGTTTCCTTGGACTTGCGGGCTACTATAGAAGATTTGTGGAGAACTTCTCGCGGATCGCTTTGCCGCTAACCACACTAACGCGAAAAGATCAGAAGTTCGTTTGGATGCCAGAGTGCGCACGAGCTTTTGAAGAGCTGAAGGTTCGGTTGACCACGGCGCCGGTGTTGTCTTCGCCATGTGGAACCGATGGATTTGTGATTTATAGTGATGCCTCAGGGAGCGGCTTAGGCTGCGTTCTTCTGCAGAATGGAAAGGTAATTGCTTATGGCTCACGCCAGCTAAAGGTGCACGAGCGAAACTATCCCGTCCATGATTTGGAACTAGCGGCGGTGATTTTTGCACTCAAGTTGTGGCGACACTACCTTTATGGAGTGAAGGTGGAGATCTATACCGATCATAAGAGCCTAAAGTATCTTTTGGAGCAGAAAGATTTGAACATGCGACAACGAAGGTGGTTGGAGTTCCTTGGGGACTACACTTTCGAGATTCACTATACGCCCGGAAAGGGGAACGTTGTCGCGGATGCCTTGAGTCGGCGGGTTCCGGCTAGAGCGAATTGGTTGCAAAGACATGATGAACGTCTTATCCAGGAACTGGAGGCATTGGAGATCTATTGTGTTGACAAGAATTCCATTGCCATTGCATGTTTGAACTGGACTGAGGTGCAATGTGACCTTGCGGACCGAGTTCGACTGGCAACGGAGTTGGATGAAGATCTCTTACGCTATATGAATGAAGGGCCAGAGGGCAAATTCACCTGGATTGACGGTCTTTTGCGAAAAGAAGGCCGTTTGTGCGTCCCAAATGTGGGGAAGTTGAGGGAAGAACTGATGTATGAAGCGCATTATACGAAGTATTCCATTCACCCCGGGAGCACGAAGATGTTCAACGATATGAAGAAGCTATTCTGATGGCCAGGGCTCAAGAAAGATGTTGCCCTTTATGTAGCCAAATGCCAAACCTGTGCGATGGTGAAGGCGGAATGCCAAAAGCCGGGCGGTTATTTGAAGTCATTGCCAATCCCAGAGTGGAAATTTGATGATATTTCCATGGATTTTGTGCATGGGTTGCCAAGATCGCAGCGAGGAAATGATTCCATTTGGGTCATTGTGGACCGGCTAACAAAAGTAGCACATTTTCTCCAGATCAGACGGGATGACTCAGTGGAAAGTTTGGCAAAGTTATATGTTGATCAAATTGTGCGACTTCACGGTGTTCCTCGGAGCATCGTAAGTGATCGAGATGGGCGATTCACGGCAAATGATTGGAGGCTAGTTCACCGACTGTTGGGCACGAAGTTGACTTTCAGTACGGCCTTTCATCCCCAAACGGACGACCAAACTGAACGTACCAACAGAACAATGGAGGACATGCTCCGAATGTGCGCCCTTGACTTCGGAAAGAGATGGGAAGATCATCTCTATATGGTAGAGTTTGCGTATAATAACAGCTACCAGACATGTATTGGGATGGCACCATATGAAGCGCTATATGGAAGGAAGTGTCGTACTCCCTTGGCTTGGGTAGAAGCGGGCGAAGCTCGGATTGTTAAACCAAATGAGGTTGAGGAAGCAAACTCAACCATACGGACGATTCGAGAGAGATTTCTTATGGCGCAAGATCGACAAGCGAAGTACTACAACGCCAAGCACCGGAACGTAGAATTTGCGGTTGGCGATTTGGTCTACTTGAAGATCAAGCCATTCAAAGGTGTCTCCAGGATTCGACGATTGAAAAAGTTGAGTCCAAGATATTTGGGTCCTTTTGAAGTGGTTGAGCGAGTTGGCAAAGCGGCTTATCGGCTAGCTCTGTCGGCAGACTTGGGTGGATTGCATGATGTCTTTCATATCTCGGTGCTTCGGAAGGCCGTGAAAGATCCAGCTCAAGTGATCGCGGATGATCGTGTGCCGGTGGAGTCTGGGCTAACAACGAAAGTTAGACCCATTCAGATCGAAGATCGAGCCGAGAAACAGTTGCGGAACAAGATGGTCGGCATGGTAAAAGTCCGGTGGGACAACTGCGGCCGTGAAGAGCTATCATGGGAGCGAGAGCAAACCATGCGCGAAGAGTTCCCTGAGCTGTTTTGTAATCTGTAGCAAGAATGTTGTAACATAAAATTTTATATGTTGTCACATTTTTCTTGCTGTTTTATGTTGCCTTCCTGTATCTGAATTTCGAGGACGAAATTTCTTGTAGAAGGGGAGGATTGTAACAGCACAAATTTCGGAAACAGGAAATTTTTGGGTGACACGGCCTGGGACACGGGCGTGTCCCAGGGCATGTCAGCGGACACGGCCTGCGACACGGGCGTGTCGCAGGGCGTGTCGAGGTTGTGTCGACGATCGGGCTTTGTCTCGACAATTTTTCACTCGACGATGTGTCGAGAGGAGGCACACGGCCCAGGACACGGGCGTGTCCAAGGCCGTGTCATTTTCTCGACGACTTTTACTCGACGATCGTCGAGTGTCGAGACGTGGGTGTCGAGTGTCGAGAAGTTGCACACGGCCTGTGACACGGGCGTGTCACAGGGCGTGTCAAATCGGGTCGACGAACTCAGCCCGCCGAAGGATTTCGACAGGGCGTGTCTTTGTGCCGTGTCTGGGCACACGGCCTGGGACACGGGCGTGTCACAGGCCGTGTGAAGTCTCGGGATGTTTTGGGATTTTTTTCACCCAGGCACACGGCCACAGACACGGGCGTGTCTGAAGGCGTGTTGGTGACACGGCCCATGACACGGGCGTGTCCCATGGGCGTGTCACTGGTTTGGATAAGTCGGTTGACCACCGCTTGAGGCACACGGCCTGGCACACGGCCGTGTTAGAGGCCGTGTCGGGTCAAAATTAGTGTTTTTGGCAGAATCGTGGCCGTCCATTCTTTCAGCTGGGATCCAAGGGCTGAAGCTTCTTCCTCTTTTTCTTAAAGGCTGAAAACTGAGAAGTGATTCTCATTTGATTTGGCCTTAAGCTTTCTTCAAGTTAAGAGAGAAAGAGAGAGAGAAAGGAGGAGGAAGAGGGAAAGGGGGCTGCTGCTGGTGGTGCTGCGGTTTCCCGACAAGAAATCTGAAGCCGGCGTTGCGGAGGAAACGTTCTTGCGAGTCTTGCAAGCAAGCTTTGCGGTCATGGCACCGAAGCGGTCGTCAAGGGTAACGACTTTTCTTCCTAGCCATGTGAAGGCTTTCTTTTTGGCATAGCTTTGTGATTTCCCCCACCAAGAGGTGGCTGATTTTGGAAATCTTTGGGTGGATGCTTGAAATCCCCTTTGTTAGCATATAGATCCGGAACTGGAGTACAGAATAGGCATGCTGTGTGAAGCCCATCTGGACAGGTTGATCTAGATTGGTGATGTTGCATACGAACCGGAGAAGACTCCGTGATAACGTGTAGTTTGAGGAGTCAACGGGTTATGCCTGCGAAAAGGAGTAGCAGGAAGTACAGGGGTGGTAGCCCAGGAAAATAGCTATGTGATGTTTTTGGGTCCAACCTGTGATTGAGGCACGGGAAGTACTGGTGTGACCAGGAAATGCCCTTTTGTGATGTTTGATGTCATAGGGTGTCCACCTGTGAAGCGAGTAACAGGAAGTACTGGCATGATAGCCAGGAAAGACCCCTGACATTTGTGCTTGTGCGGTGTCCACCTGTGGAGAGAGTCACAGGAAGTACTGGGAGGCCCAGGAAAGACCCGCTGTTGTGTTAAAGAAATGGGTATAGAGAAATACCCAGGCTTGAATGCCAAGAACAGGATTGGTGAGACCGACCCGCTCCTTTGATATAGCCATGAGTACGCCGTACTCGGAGAAGGCAAGGCGATTTGAGCAACGGGGGGTGGAGGATCCGACCTGCGCTATGTCCATCCGACGTGAGACCAAAAGGTGCGGTCTGTTGGAGCGTATAGCAAGAGTCTTCGGCCTGCGCGCCATGACACAATGGGGGGCTACGGGCCATCCCGGTGTAGGAAGACTAACTCCGGCTGCACGCCATGGAGTAAATGCTCAAGAGATTTACCGTTGGGTTATGACCCTGATACGGTGTTGGGCAAGAGGTTTGCCAGAACACCAAGAATGTGCCCTGAGTGCACAGACCGTTGGGCCGGGTGGCGAACGGTTGTGATGGCTTGTGTGCGTGAAAGCACATTTGAATGATATAGATATTGCCATACTTGTGATATGATATGCCTGCAGGGAAGAATACCGCTGCCCCGAGAGAAGGGGTAGGGTCGTTATAATTTGGTCAGCTGAACGCTGACCGTTGCTTTTGTTTGCCACCGTTGGGTGGGTTGTCCTTGTACAGGTGCTGGAGAGCCGAGCGGGACGCATAGAGGTTGATGTTCCTGCTGTTGTTGCTGCTACTGCTGCTAGCCCTCGAAGGCTATCTGTGTTGTTATGTGTTTTCTTTTATTGTGGCCGGCCTGCGCGCCAATTTGTTTAGGCCACTGTGTGAGAGCCATGTAAGGCCATAAGGCCAACTCTTTGGACTTGGTGTAAGACATTCCTATAGATATATAAAATGTGGAGTTTTATGTTTGGACATTCATGCGGAGTTCAAGTAGTTTAGGCTTCCGCTAGAATGATTTGTGATAGGTGCGATGCGCTACACTGGTATCATCCTGTACCTTCACCGCCTGTTTTGTGATATATACTGTGGGGCCCCGGCCGGACCTTCTAGAATATATCATATGAACGGATGGGGTTGCTACAGCTTGCGGCTAAGGAAGAAGTTGCTAGAGGTTAAGGAAAAGAGGCTGCTAGCAGGCCACACGGCGTGATGGTCGGCTTGCTGGCAGCGGCGGAGGACTGGGAAATTGAGTCTGCATGCCTTGATCATCAACTGTGGAGGACTGGAAAACTGAGTCCTTGGGTATTGATGATCAACAGTGGAGGATTGGAAAACTATGTTTGCAGGTCTTGATGATCAACTGTGGAGGACTGGAAAACTGAGTCCGCAGGTCTTGCTGGCAGCGGCAGTTTTCCTCCCGTGCTCTCCTTCGTCCCCCTCGAATGAGAGGTATTAGGGGCTATTTATAGGCCCGAGGAAGATCTTCTAGAAGCGGGGCCCAGTGACGTCATCACGGAGGCTTGGGCGGACTCCGCGATCAGAGGAGGGCGACCTGAGGAGCAGGCCGCCCCTGGTGCAGGCAGAGGAGGCGGTCTGCGGAGCAGGCCGCCCCTGGCCAAGCAAAGGTGGCGGCCTGGAGAGCTGGCCGCCCTCTTGGTCAAGCAGAGCTGGCGGCCTGGGGAGTAGGCCTACCTCTTGGTCAAGCAGAGATGGAGGCCTGTGGAGGAGGCCGCCCTCTTTGTCAAGCAGAGGTGGCGGCCTGGGGAGCAGGCCGCCTTCTTGGTCAAGCAGAGCTGGCGGCCTGGGGAGCAGGCCGCCATCTTGGTCAAGCAGAGCTGGCGGCCTGGGGAGCAGGCCGCCCTCTTGGTCAAGCAGAGCTGGCGGCCTGGGGAGCAGGCCGCCCTATTGGTCAAGCAGAGCTGTCGGCCTGGGGAGCAGGCCGCCATCTTGGTCAAGCAGAGCTGACGACCTGGGGAGCAGGCCGCCCTCTTGGTCAGGCAGAGCTGGCGGCCTGGGTTGCAGGCCGCCCTCTTGGTCAAGCAGAGCTGGCGGCCTGGGGAGCAGGCCTCCCTCTTGGTGGTGGCGGCCTGAGGAGCAGGCTGCCCGCTTGAGGGTGGCGTCCTGAGGAGGAGGCCGCCAACTTGAGGGTGGCGGCCTGGGGAGCAGGCCGCCCACTTGTGTAACATCCCTTAAATAACTAGACCCCTAGGATTTTGTTTTGTCATGATTAGGTCATGACAAAACAACCAAAAGCTCAAGGGCCAAGTGAACAAGGGCCAAGGTAAAAATCACCTTGGTCTGCCTATAGCTCATGCTCAACATTACACCTAAGGTTGGACTTTAGGGCTACACCTTGATCCATGACCCTACCACAACACCGCTAACACCTTGTGAAGTCTATAGGGCCACTAAGGACCCACTGTAGGCAGTCAAAGAGGTTAAGTTGACTTAAGTCAACCCTAACCCTAAATGGGTCAAACAAGCCTACTTAGGGGTCAATTCACATTCCCCTAGCCAAGTGGACCCCACCCATGCCCTCCTAACCATAAAGTGAGGTCAATGGGTCACCAAGGACTCATTGGGGTGAACCCTTGTGGCTAAGTTGACCCAAGTCAACTCTAGCCCCAAAGTGGTCAAAGTTCCCTTACTAAGGGTCATGTGACCTCCAAGTTTCCAAGTCAACCCTACCCATCCCTACCTAGTCCCTAGGGAGGCCAATAGGTCACCAAGGACTCATTGTTGGTGGCACAAAAGGTCAATTTGACCAAACTCAACCCTAAGCCAAGGTCAAGTCAACTTGACCCAAATGGGCTAACCCAAGCTCAAGCCCACTTTCCACTTGAGCTAACTTTATTTCCATGAAAATTATGGGTTAGTTGGCTGCCAATAGGCTAGGGTCGTCAGCTTGGTCAACTTAGATGACTAAGAGAGAGAAAACCTCTGCCTCACTTTAATGGAGGAGAGAGAAAAGGGTGAAAGGGTGACATTCATGGCCAAGGAGGCCAAGGGCCATTCCTCATTGGCTGATCCAACTCCCCACTCACTTCAGGAAGAGCAGGGGGCCATTTTGGAGGCTGCCCATAGCCGGAACAGTGCCACAACACCATGGCCGAAATATGCCTTCAATGGTCGTTAATGGCCATTGAAGCATTGGCCCTTCCCTCTACCTCTAAATGGCTGGATTCAACTACTATAGGGAAGAGGAGGAATTTCCAGCCATTTCCCGGCTGGATTGAGCCATGTTCACCCCCCCCCCCCCACACTCCATGGCCGAGAGCCACCTTAAGAGGCCATTAATGGACACCACCAGCTAGACCCCTCCCCTCCCTCGTTTTATTATCTTAAAAGCTTCCCTAGGCTTCAGGCTTTCAGTTCCACATCTTGCCCAAAGGACACTGTAAGACACCTCCCCTTACTAAGGAGGCTCCCGGTCTTATGCCCAGAACCGCCGTCTTACGGTGGCATTAACACATGGGTTAGTCGACACTGCAACACGCCGATTCTGCCAGCTAGTACGATCATATAACCTGTTAGGCCAAAAGAGAGCAAGAAGTAAAAGCTGTATAAAGCAACAAATAGTCCACAAGTCACAACACTATCTCATATTAAATAAGAGTACACCAGTCCATAATGAGTTCAACAATAATAGAGAAAAGATCTTATGCCCAGTACATGATGACAAATATCTCTCTCATAGATGACAATAAGCGGAAGCTACACTATCATCAGAAGACTCGTCCCACCTGACGTCGGGCTGCAGTAGTAGTAATAGGTAGTGGTGGTATCAGCTCCTCACGTCCCGCCACCTTGTCCTGCTGGTGCTCCATCTCCTCGAGCTCCTAAAATGTTTGGTCACACTGACCGTTAGTCAAAAAGACTAACTCGTTTCCTCCACACCTCGCCCCCGCAACTCCTAGGCACCAAGCGGGTGGACGAAGCGGAGGACAACAAGGGGTAAAGCAAGAAGCAGGTGACAATGGAACTATACTAATAAGTATATATGTATCCAATATTTCTACTCTAGTAATTATATATATATAGTGCAGGGAAGTAAGAGGAACTGAACAGGAGCAAGTATGTGCAGTAAGTAAACAATACTGGAAGTAAGCTGAGTAAAGACAATAAGTAAAATAAGCTACTACTACCATCACAGAAGTACCTTAACTTATATGAATGCCGATATAAACATATAAGTTAAGGTTTCCAGAAATATAACTTATCATATAAAAGAGCCCATACTAATTTATATGATAAGGATCTATGATGCGTATGCCCTAGTTATGAATGTATGATATGTATGTGTGTTATGGTTCATGCAAGTGCAACTCATACACACGACTCTGTGATCACAGACCTTTAGTTCCCACTTTTTGGAGCTAGCATCACTCTCTGGTACCACTGTTGTGGCTACGATAGTAGTGGAGCGGGCGTCTCCACTCCTAGCTGGGTATACACACTACCAGGCCTGGACCTCACACACGTCTCTGTACACGTTCTAGGTGCACTCTAGAGTCACTGCGTTTTATTTGCTGGCTACCCACGAGTCTTTTTGGTCGAGTGTGCATTTTCGGGGATCGTCCTCCAGACCGCAACGTAAAATAACCCACTGGCCCCTCAAACCATCACACCTCGCCAGATTCACCGTACTACCATCGGTGTGACGATTGGCCCAGTACCGCATGACCCGCCACAAGTTTATGCACATGCAAGATATTCCAAACCGAGCCTCCAGCTCATAGGACCAACCCATCCTAAATCCCTCCAACCCATCACGGGTGAGACCGCATAATAGTGTCTTTAATCAAGATCCATCCAATCCGTCACGGGTGAGACTGCACGGTAGTGCCTTTATTCAGAATCCCTCAAACCCATCACGGGTGAGAATGAACCGCAATGTCTTAGCCTATTAAACTACTCTTGTCTAGTGTTCGATATACCTAGCAGTTTAGGGTTAATCCCAGGACTGCCCAAGGCATGCCCGGTGAAGGGATCTCGAGGGCACTAGGAGCTACGATGGGTTGAATCCCAAAGCTCCCTTTCGCAAGGATATTTATTTTATTTGGTACCTACCCATGATCCATTTCCAGCTCTCATTGTTACTATGGAACGAACCTAATTAATTTAGTTATTATCGGGGAATCGGCGGTCTTCCGCCGGTCTCCGTTCTAACCACTGTCCTTGAGGTCCTGCACTCTATCGTTCGATATTAGAAAGAGACCTACTAGACACCAATCAGGGTTTGACTTCCCAATCTAGTCACCAACTTATCTCTCTATCGTATCCCCTGTGGGTCCCAGTGAAACGAGCTATATTTTGCTAAGCGCACACATGACCTAATGTTGACCCGTATAGTAGAACTTCTAATTCCTTAGGCCAAATGCCCCTAATAAATTATCATCTGTTGGTATGGTGTATGATGTTGACCATTTTGGATTTCACCATTTCTCTAAGTAATTAAGTGCCTAAATTAATTCCTTTAATTGTGTGACCTATGTCACATTGCACATGATGTACTACTTATATTGATTCATTCAACTTAAGAAATTTATCAGGTGTTCTAAGAAGTAAAATATGGTTGCCCACCAGATTTCCCAATTTTCCCCATGTAATTTCAATTTAATTTTCATTTAACATCAAGATCTCAATTTGCATACTTTCCAAATGAAGTATAGTATATCTAACACCAAAATTTTTGGAAAAATTACTGGAGATTCATAATTATAAAATCAAAATAAATACAAAATTTGAAAGTCCTAAACAGTATTTTGACCTAACAAATATTCAAAGAACCATTATTACTAAAATGCCATTTTTAGTGCTTTCATCATACTGATGCTTCCAAAAATTCTCAGAAAGTTATAAAAGGAGTAAATAATATGTATAAGCCACTGTAAAATTTTCCATATTATTCCAACGAAAATTTCCTTTATTTTGAATTAATTTAAATAATGGGAAAAATTATAATTCTACTTATATTTCAAGATAAAATTTTCTAACAGCCCCATAAAATTTGTATCAGATAAACTATGAACCATTTAAACTTGTGGCAAAATTTGAGAATTTAATATCATCATTAGCCTTTGTTTTAAAGTTTTATTTATAAATGGCCTAATTTTCAAAAAATCCAATTAATGTGATTTTTGATTCCAAAAATCCCATTCTTCCTGTGGGAGGTATATTTCACCCCTATAAGCTTCTATCCAGAGTTTCATGGCCATGCAATGTCCTAAATGGGCTGAATTTCTCATTTTTCTAATTTTACTATATGCACCCCAAACCTAAACCTACCTTTCTCATGCAAGTGGGATTACCCAACATGCATGCATCAACAGAGACTAACATTTCTACCATGGTCTAATATTGACCCAATGGACATGCCATCAAAATTTGGGGCCATTTGGTGTTGTATTTCTCCAAATATTCAATTAATTTAAATAAGTGTATTTTACCAAATACTATAGAAACTATTTTTCTAAAAATTTCCAATTTTGGTCAGTATATAGGTACGACTTTGTCACATGCATGAAAAACATCTCTGGTCATGAAGACTTATAGTTTGGCCTGGGCACACATTTGAATATCTACCCTAGCCTAGGACCAATCTTGGTAGAATGGTCCTACAGGGAGCCCTGCTGCTCCAAATTTCAAGTTTAAGGTGAAAAAATAAAGGTAAGACCTAAGAATACAATGTTGATGTTGATGTATGGTTCTGAAATTGCATTTAAGAGGCCTATTTTTAACATGCAAGAACAGTGTAAAAGTGTGACCTATATTTTACTATTCATATCAAATTAAATCATTAATCAGATCAAATCAGATGGACGACATCCGTTCATCATCCCCAGGTGGCCAACGGCTACGATTGATTTTCTTGGGATATTTTTGCTGGCTGATTCCGGCCACCTGAGCTGGATCCACCGCCGATAATTATTGCCACCACCTTCGTTGAGGTCGTGGCTAGCGTTTCCCGGCGGTGAGGCTGCCGGAGGCGGCTCCTCCGGCGATCCCGAGCAAGAAGAAATTCTCGGCAAATTTCTCATTTTCTCCCATGGTATCGTGCTCGATTGAGCCCGATGCCTTGCCTAAAAGAGCTAGAAAGCTAGCACAGGGTGAGGTGAGGTGAAACAGACCTAAAGTCGGGCTTGGCGGCGCGTGCGGTGGCTGTGCTCCATGGCCGACACTTGCTCCGGCGAACTAGCCAAATTCCTGGATTCTCCAGCAAAGGCAGTGTCCCAGATGTCGATCTCCCCTCGTTTCCTCCTCCTGAAGCTGATGGTGGGCTTGGATTTGGCTAGGGGTGGCTGTGGGAGGAGTTGGAGTTAAGGGGGGGGGGTGGCCGACCAAGCTTTGGAATTTCCTCATGGCCACCAGGTGTCCCCAAATCCCTCCACCTTGCAGGAATAATCCTGAGGAGCTCAGCCAGCTACTTGGGCAGAGAGAAGGAGGGCCACATGGCCACCATTTCTTCTCTTCCCCCTTTCTCTCTCCTCTTTTCCTCTAAAACGTCCAAATTGCCCCCATGCATGCATTTTCCCTCCATTTGCAGGAGTGTAGGGGCTGTCATTGACCCTTTAGGCTGATCTTGAGCCTTGGCTTGTGGGCCTAGCACATGGGAATGGGTTTGGTCTTCAAATCCCTTAAATAGGCCTAAGGTTGACCAAGTTGACTTTTATGGTTGACTTGGTCAACTTAATGAGTGGGTTGACCCCACTTGATGGTCATGGACCCTATGACACCACCCAACTTGGGTTGGGCCATGGTGGTTCCCCACTTAGACCAATTGGACTTTTGGATGTGGGTTTGACCAATTTAAAGTTAAGGGTTGACTCAGTCAACATGAGCCACTAAGTGAGTTAGTGATATGATTTATGGTTCCCTTAGGTTGGTATTAGGGTTAGGGGTGCAGTGGTGGGGTTAATGTGTGGCTAGGAACCCAATTTGGGCTTGTTTGACTTAGGTTATCTTGGGCGCTATAGTGAGTCCTGTGTGACTACACCCAAATTCCATGGTTCAAAGCTAGCCTAAACCAATGCCCCCACCACATGTTCTAACCCAACCTAAGTAGAGGAGTCTAATTGGAAATGGAATGTTACAGAGACAACCAACTTCATTGTGCTATTGCAGAGCGTCGGCGACACCTCCTCCACCAATGGCTTCCCGGCGATCGACGCATCACCAGGCCGCAAGCAAGGTCCTCCCCTCCTCCTCTCTCTATGGGTAGATCGTTGCAGTAATTAGGGTTAAGAATCGGGCTCAATTGAGCTCAATCGAGAAGCAATTTTTCCTGGTTTTTTCGCAAAAATTAACCTATCGGGTTCGCCGGAATAGGCCCCTCCGGCGGCTGTGCCGCCGCCTGGCGACAGCCACCACCTCAACGGAGGTGGTGGTTGCGGTGGCGGGCTAGGGAGGTGGCTCGGTGGCAGGCGGCAGCGACTTGAAATTGGCCCAGGAAGAGTCAATCCTGGTCGTTGGCGTGCGGGGACAATGACGGGATGCCGGCCAAATGTGCGTCAAGATGCGTGCGGCTACTGTTCAAACTATAGGAATATATTCATTTCATTTTAATGAATCTGTCACACTATTTCAGTTACATTATAAGTTAAATTAAAAATACTTATATGCTGAATCATGGGAAATAGTTAACATATAATTTGTAGCCCTATGAGTCTATGTTAATTCAAAATTGGTTTGAACCAATTTGGGTGCCTGGTTTGACCAGGAAACTCATTTTGTTGGGGTTTATACCTAGGGTTAGACATAAATTAAAATGGGTGCCCACACTTCATCTCTTGTCCAAATAACTTGAAATTTGGACAGGGAGTCACCCTAGTCTATACCTAGGTCCTGCACAAAAAGGATATTTTTGGGAATAGGTTTTCTATAGTTTTTGAAATTATTTAATATTCTTTGTCTAAAATTAATTAGGTACCCTAATGGCCTCCAAACCCTCCCAAATCTTGGTGAGTGGTCCTAGATGTCTTCAGGGGGCTGTGTATAAATTTTCATCTCAGTTGGAGTTGATTTGGTTGGGAAATGAACAAACCCTAGTCTAGCCCTAATGAGAGGTATTTAAGTCAAAAGTGCACTTTGAGTTTTAGGTGGCCAAATCACCTCAACAGAGGTTGCAATTTGGGCCCCTGACTTGGCATGACTTTTAACACCATCCCATGGAAGATGGGGTGGATTGAAATAGATTTGACCTAGGACCTAAGACTAAACCCTAAGGATGGTCCTTTGTGTCTTGTGAGGGGCATGGGGTCAAAAGACCTTGTATGAACTTGAAATTTTTTGAGGGAGGGCACTAGGGTAGCTAAAACCCTCTGGTAAAAATCTTAGGGGATTTTGAAATGGGTAGGCCCCACAAAACCCTAACCTTATTTTAGGGCACAAAATTTTTATTGATAGAATAGGTTACTAAAACTCTTTGAACAGTGATGAAACTTGGGTAGTGCAGTCTTATGGTTAGAATGAACCTGTGAAAATTTAATTGGAAATTTTGGATCAATAATCTTGGTACTTCCTTTGTAATGCAAGAGTAAGCCCTACTTAATCATTTGGTTATTTTGTACTCACTGTACATTAGAATGTCATAAAAATTAGGCAGAAGGAGTATTAGAACATTATTCTCATGTATGAATTTTATTAGAATTTTTGAATACATATTTATAGTACCTACTTCAGAAGCTCATTAATTTGGAAACTGGTTCAATATTTTATGAAGAGCTCATCATTTGTTGAGAAATTGTGAAACTTAGTCAGTAATGATTCTAGGTCAATATGCTCTGGTGGAGATTTTTGTTATAATATTTGAATGAATACCTTCTATACTTAGTGCACAAAATTGCCAATATGAACATTTGATCAAAATTAGTTTTAGAGTTCTTTACTAATTTATAAATTATGAAACTTGGCATGAAGTATTTATATGTACTTACAATCATCCTTGAATGTTCTCAGAATTTTTGGAACTATTTTTGATGTACTTGTCTCTTAAAATTATTTATTATAATTTATATTCAAAAATAGGTTTTGGGGTCTACATTTGCCAAAACATTGGAAGACCCTGGATTTTAAATTAAATAGTCATCTTGTAATTATCATAAATTTTAGGGAGCATTTTCATGAATGAAACTGACACTTCATGTTCAAACTTGAGTTTTTGGATTACTAGAGAAATTAATTAAATTATCAGATAAATTAGGAAAATTATGAATTTCTGGATTTAGGCCAAACATGTTATGATAGAACCCTAATAAATATTATATGGATATTGGATGATTATTTTGAGTACCTCCCATTGTGCACATCATATAACTTAGGATGGTCTGCGTTTAGTAAAAACTGCATAAATCAAGATATGGTGCAAAATGAACTTAGTGAGTTGGGATTTTAGTGTGTTGGTCTGGTAAGGGAAATAAGACTATCAACGGAAGTCGTGATGAGGAGTGAGGAGTTTGGCTAGTGTTAAGAGGTGCTTGGGGTCGACGAAACATCGTCTTCCCCGTTGGAGAGAAAGTGTCAAATACTCTATGGTTAGATCCAGTACAACAAGTAAGGGTTTGGGAAGTTTGATAGCAACAAACAATAGTAAGTGACCTGCGAAAGGGAGATTTAGGCGTAATCCCATCATAGTTCCTAGTGTCCTCGAGAGCCCTTCACGAGGAATAACTTGGGCAGTCCTGGGCTAACCTAAACAGTATGAATAAAATATTACAAGGTCAACTAGTATAACTAGGGTTGCACATTCACACAATTCGGTAGCTCGGGAGGTTGATTAGGTTATTTTGATTGCCATCCGGACGGTTCATTCGGAAGGTAGATGCACAGACAAATAGTCCGGGGAGCCAGTGGTTCAATAGGTTGGATACAAATAAGGTGGCGTGTCTTCGGTATCGGACGGTCATTCAAACCGACGTCAATACGTTGACTCGGTAGTGTGGGACACTTAGCCAAAGAAAGTCTGGTGGATATGGCAGCATTAGTATGCAGATACTCTAGGTTGTGTTCTTCTAGGGGCGTACGGAAGGGCTAGGCCTGGTAGTGTGGATACCCGCCTAGGAGTGGGAGGCCCGACCCACTGTCTCCATTTGCCACTACGGAGGTTCCTGGGAGTGAGGCTAGCTGCCCAAATAGGGGGAACTAAAGGTCTGTATGCATAGAGTCATGCACGTGAGTTTCACTTGCATGAATCATGACATAGCATACTTGCACACAACCGACGCCCCAACGTATAAATTGATATTTGACTTTTTATACGATGGGAGCCTTGCTGAAGACCCCTTAACTTATATGTTTATATGGGCATTCATATAAGTTAAGGTTACTTATTTGTTACTTATCTTTCTTACATATGCTGCTTACTCTACTTGCTTACCTTCCTGCATACTATTATAGAACCTCTAGCTTGTACCTTTTCTTACTTAGCCATTTATACAATATAAATAACTGTTAGACTAGTTCAACTATCACCTGCCACTTTGTACTCTCCACCTTTGTAGCTTCCCTTTCCTCCTCCCCGCTCGGTTTCTACGAGCCATAGGGGGTGGGGTAGGGGATGATTGGGCTTAGTCTTTATGACTAATGGTTTTCGGACCAAAATATTACAGGGGCCACGAATGAGAGACAGGGACCAGCAGCTCAGGGACTAGCATTGACGGAGTACGGTGCGCATGGAGGTGGGCCAGTCTAGTACCGGAGCACCGGTGACCAGCTCTATGAGTGATTAGCACTTTTTATAGCTTCCGCAAGAGACTGTAGTGAGGATCTGATGTACCGGGCTTAAGCCCATTTATATTTCCAGTTTTGTTACTTTCTAGTACTCTCTTTTCTACTTATGGACTTGATGTGATTTCTCATATTACTTGTGATGTTTGTGGACCAAATTATAACTCTGTTTATTATTACTGCTCTCTCTGCGATGATCGAAAAGACCGGCATAATCGGCGTTTTGTAGTGGCGGATTTCCCGCGTGTCGGGGCTATCGGAAAATGGCTATTCTGGGCATAAGACCCCATGGTTCTAAAAAGAAAAAAGGGGTCTTACAAGTGGTATCAGATCGAACCTTGATCGAAAGAGAAGTAGTCCACAAAAACCTTACGCCACCCCCACACGAGCTTAGTTTGCGGACAAACTAGCAGTGGAAGCTGTGGTGGGCCCATAAGGGAAATCACATGTAGAAGTCCATTTTCTCCTCCTTTTTATTCCAATAGTACGCTAGCTAACTGTTGGAATTTTCCTTGTAGCCTGCGACGAACCCTACTCCACATCAGGGGACACCTCAGGCTCCGAATATAGTTCCACCTCCGCCGACTCCAGTTCCGTTTCAGCAGACGGAGATGGGGCATACGTTGACGGCCATCCTGGAGGCCTTCAGAGCTCAGCAGGCCCCGGCTCCACAGCCAAATCCCGGGGGCCAACTGGATGAGTGCCTTTCGGGCACTTTCCCCTCCATCCTCCAAGGGGACGGAGTCGGTAGTTCACATGGAGGAATGGTTGGATACCATCTATGAGATGCTTGAGGGATACGATGCCCCACTGAGGAGGTAGTTGCTTTGGTAGTCTCCTGCTTGGAGTCGCACGGGAAGAGGTGGTGGAAGTCATAGCTGTACACCACCTTTGCGGATATGTATTGTGCAGATATCTCTTAGGGAGAGTTCAGAGCGACACTTCTGGGACATTTTGTACCTCAGTCGGTGAGGGACGAGCTGGAGAATGGATTCCTATGGTTGAAGCAGGGAAACAGGACAGTGCTGGAGTATTACCAGGAGTTTACACACCTAGCCCGTTATGCGGACTCTTATCAGTTGGACAACGCTGGATACGCTAGGAGGTTCTTCAAGGGTCTGCACGACGACATGAGACAGGACCTCCTCTTCATCTTCGAGGGAATCTTGGCCAGGATTCTAGAAATGGCTAAGAAAAGGGAGGCAGATCAGCTTACGGGCAAGAGCCAGAAGAGGCCGGCTGACGATGCAGTAATTGGAGGACGTAGAGACCGTCCTCGAGGCCAGATCATCGGGGAAAGAAGTAATGGGGATAAACCCCGTCAGGAGATTGGACCAGAGCAGAGGAATCAGGGGGTATTGGCCCCCAGCCCTTATAGATGCTGGAGATATTGAGGATATCAGAGCAGGCATCGGTGTGCTTCCATTACAATCAGCCGGGGCATTTCAAGAAAAATTGTCCCATGAGGCGAGCACCACCACCAGCACTTCAGGGTGCCCCACCTCCTCGGAAGTTTCGGGGTCGAGGACACGACCGAGGATGGGGATATCAGGGCAGAGGCCACAGGCCAGAGAGGGAGCAGGTGTACGTACTAGATCTAGCACAACCCCGGAACCGGGAGCAGGTTATAGTAGGTATGCCAGTACATTCAATTTCCTTCTTTCCTAAGAACTAGTTCTCATAGACACAAACTAGTTAGAAATTAAGAAAAGAAAAACTACAACTAGAACACTAAGACACTTAATTACCTCCGGTGTGGTTTTCATCAGCGGCAAGCCCACTCACACACTCTTCGACACCGGGGCATCACACTCATTTGTGTTAGAGGACTTCGTGAAAGGACTGGCAGGTGTGGAGCAATTCACAGGAAGGTTGATGAGGGTACGTCTACCTGATGGATCAGAGCTCATGACCTCCTCTCATTGCAAAATGGAGGCGGAGATCGGCGGGAAGGTGTTTGAGGCACCAGCGACAATCCTGAGGATGCCAGACAATAACCTCATACTGGGCATGCCGTGGTTACAATGGAACCATGCCCGGATTGACTGCTTAGCGAAGAGGATCACCGTGAGGCACGGGGACTCCTCTATTCTTATCGAAGGTATTACACCAGCCCACCAAGTATTATTATCATCTGTACAGGCCGTTAAGGCCCACCTACAGGGAGACGAAGTTTATCAGGTTCTCTTCGAGATGGTCATGGCCAAGGATTCTATATCAGATATTCTAGTGGTGCGGGACTTTGCCGATGTATTTACGGAGAAGCTACCATGGATACCCCCGCACCGGGAGAAAGACTTTCAGATTCAGCTCGTGTCAGGAGCTAAGCCGGTATCCAGGGCCCCCTGCCGAATGGCCCCGAAGGAGTTGGTAGAATATCGAAGCTAGCTTTAAGAGTTAATGAAAGCTGGGTTCGTCCGACCTAGCTCTTCACCGTGTGGAGCTCCGGTGCTATTCGTCAAAAAGAAGGACGAGACACTTCAGCTGTGTATCGATTACCATGCCCTGAACAGGCTGACGGTCCGGAATACGTACCCCTTGCTAAGGATAGACGAGCTATTTGATCAGCTGGAGGGAGCTCATTAGTTCTCGAAGCTGGACCTGAGATTGGGGTACTATCAGCTACGCATTCAAGAGGAGGACATCCTGAAGACGGCCTTCAGCAGCAGATATGGACTGTACGAGTTTACCGTGATGCCCTTCGGGCACACGAATGCACCCTCCGCATTCATGGCATTGATGAACCGGGTGTTCGAAGAGTATCTGGATGTCTTCGTCATTGTATTCATTGACGACATCCTTACTTATTCGAGGACTGAAGAGGAGCACTCAAGGCATTTGGCTTTGGCATTGGAGAAGCTCCGGGAGCATAAGATGTACTCAAGGTTCAGCAAGTGCCAATTTTGGCTAAAGGAGGTGGCCTTTTTTGGCCATGTCATTAGTGGAGAGGGTTTGGAAGTAGATCCGGCGAAGGTCCAGGCAGTGCGAGACTGGCCACCACTGAAGACGGCAACGAATGTACGGAGTTTCTTAGGACTTGTCGGTTATTACCGAAAGTTCGTGGAGGGGTTCTCTAAGATTGCCCTCCCTCTCACGTCCCTAACGAAGAAGGAGTCTCCTTTTATTTGGATGTCATAGTGCGAGTCTGCCTTTCTGGAGTTGAAGGGTTGGCTTACCTTGGCCCATATCCTTGCTCTTCCATCAGGGAAGGAAGGATTCCAGGTGTACACAGATGCTTTTTATCATGGGATGGGTACTGTTCTGATGCAGAAGGGGCACGTGATAGCCTATGCCTCCCGTCAGCTGAAGAAACATGAGCAGAATTACTCGGTGCACGACTTCGAGATGGGGGTAGTTATATTTGCTCTAAAGATCTGGCGACACTACCTCTACGGGGTCGACTGCGATATATTATCAGACCACAAGAACATGAAGTATGTAAACACACAAAAGGAGCTGAACATCAGACAGAGATGCTGGGTGGAGTTTCTGTCAGACTACCAGTACACCATGCATTACCATCTCGGGAAAGCAAACGTGGTGGCAGACGCTCTGAGCCGGAAAGCGAGTACATCAGGAGTAGGGCCGCAGCTGATGGCTTTGGAGTTGGTCGAGTCATTTAAGAAGATGCAGATATCACTAGTGTCCGAGGATGATCCGGAGCTATACACGGAATACCTGGCATCAATGACTGCCACCGATGACATTCAGGACCACATCAAAGATGGGAAGAGGCTGGATGCAAGGGCTGAGATGATATTTAGGGCTTTGGAGGAGGGCACAGCAGGAGATTACTCCTTGAGGGATGGGCTCTTATGTTTTAGAAGCAGGGTCTACATACCAGCAAGAGGCCAGATTCGGGAGGACATCATGACAGAGGCACACTGTAGTAGATACTCAGTGCACCCGGGGATCACTAAGATGACAGTGGACCTGAAAAAGACAATGTACTGGCCAGGTATGAAGAAGGACATTACGTATTTTGTGACGCATTGCGAGGCTTGCCAACTCATAAAGGAAGAGTGTAAGAATCCGACCAGTTTACTACAACAACTTCCGGTGCCGAAGTGGAAGTTTGAGGATATAGGCATGGATTTCATACATAGGCTACCCCGGTCTCGTGCGGGGAATGACTCGATCTGGGTGATAGTGGACAGACTAATGAAGGTGGCCAGATTTATTCCAGTGGCAAAGGACTCACCGGCTAGTGTGTTAGTACGGAGATTCATCGAGCAGTTTGTGCGCTATCATGGAGTACCCAGGACTATCATTTCAGATCAGGATGGGCAGTTCAGGCCCGTCTGGGTTCTCGGTTGACATTCATCAAAGCTTTTCATCCTCAGACAGATGGACAGACGGAGCACACAAACCGTACTTTGGAAGGTCTTCCGCGCCTATGTATCTTGGACCGCGGCGAGCCATGGGAGAGATTGTTGCCTCTGATCGAGCTTTCGTATAACAATAGTCATCAGTCCAGTATAGGCATGACCCCTTACGAGACATTGTATGGACAGAGGTGCAGGACCCCACTATCATGGATTCAGGATGAAGATCCTCAGGCTCTCGACTCGGAGTTTGTGGAGGATACTGATGCTCAGGTTAGGTTAATCCAGGACAGGATGCTGGAAGCCCAGAGCAGGCAGACCAAATATTACGATGCGAGGCATCGTCAGGTGGAGTTCTAAGTGGGAGACCGGGTCTTCTTGAAGATACAACCGATGCATGGGGTCTCGTGGGTTCGTGGGCGGAAGAAGCTCAATCCGAGATATATAGGGCCCTACAGGATCCTGGAGCGGATCGGCCCCTGGCTTATAGACTATAGCTACCACCGGAGTTAGTGGGATTACATCACGTCTTCCACGTCTCCTCACTACGGAGGGCTCTACTACGCTCTGATCAGCTGATTTCCACAGCCGACGGTCCGGTGGCCTCAGATCGATCAGTCAGCTTGGAGCCGATCAGGATCGACAACACGACTGTGCAGTTCTTACGACGCAAGAAGGTCCCCCTAGTCAAGGTTCTGTGGAGAAACGATGGGCAGGAGGAGCATATATGGGAGCCACATGACTTGATGCAACAAAAGTACCCGGAGCTCTTCGAGTCAGGTATACCTTAAACCTTAGGGATGTTACAAGTTTTATTTATTTCAGTAGAAACCCCCGTAGGCTTAACCTTAATTTCAGGGACTAAATTTTTTATATATATATTGGGATTTGTAACATCCCTTAAACAACTAGACCCCTAAGATTTTGTTTTGTCATGAATAGGTCATGACAAAACAACCAAAAGCTCAAGGACCAAGTGAACAAGGGCCAAGGTAAAAATCACCTTGGTCTGCCTATAGCTCATCCTAGACATTAGACCTAAGGTTGGACTTTAAGGCTACACCTTGATCCATGACCCTACCACAACACCCCTAACACCTTGGGAAGTCCATAGGGCCACTAAGGACCCACTGTAGGCAGTCAAAGAGGTTAAGTTGACCTAAGTCAACCCTAACTGTAAATGAGTCAAACTAGCCTACTTAGGGGTCAATTGACATTCCCCTAGCCAAGTGGACCCCACCAATGCCCTCATAACCCTAAAGTGAGGTCAATGGGTCACCAAGGGCTCATTGGGGTCAACCTTAGTGGCTAAGTTTACCCAAGTCAACTCTAGCCCCAAAGTGGTCAAAGTGCCCTTAATAAGGGTCATGTGACCTCCAAGGTGCCAAGTCAACCCAACCCATCCCCACCTAGACCCTAGGGTAGGCCAGTAGGTCACCAAGGACCCATTGATGGTGGCATAAAAGGTCAATTTGACCAAAGTGAACCCTAAGCCAAGGTCAAGTCAACTTGACCGAAATGGGCTAACCTAAGCTCAAGCCCTCTTTCAACTTGGGCTAACTTTGTTTCCATGAGAATTATGGGTTAGTGGGCTGCCAATAGGCTGGGGTGGTCAGCTTGGTCAACTTAGATGACTAAGAGAGAGAAAACCTCAACCTCACTTTAATGGAGGAGAGAGAAAAGGGTGAAAGGGTGTCATTCATGGCCAAGGAGGCCAAGGGCCATTCCTCATTGGCTGATCCAACTCCCCACTCTCTTCAGGAAGAGCAGGGTGGCCATTTTGGAGACTGTTCATGGCCGGAACAGTGCCACCACCTCTAAATGGCTGGATTCAACTCCTCTGGGGAAGAGTAGGAATTTCCAGCAGTTTCCCGGCTAGGTTGAGCCAAGTTCACCCCCCCCCCCCCCACACCATGGCCGAGAGCCACCTTAATAGGCCATTAATGGCCAGCAACAGCTAGACCCCTCCCCTCCCTCTTTTTATTGTCTTAAAAGCTTCCCTAAGCTTCAGGATTTCAGTTCCACATCTTGCCTGAAGGAGATAACCAACTTCATTGTGCTGTTGTAGAGTGCCGGTGACACCTCCTCCACCAATGGCTTCCCGACGATCGACGCGTCTCCTGTCTGCAAGCAAGGTCCTCCCCTCCTCCTCTCTCTATGGGTTGATCATAGCAGTTATTAGGGTTAAGAATCAGGCTCAATTGAGCCCGATCAGGAAGGGATTTTTCCTGGTTTTTTTCGCAAAAATTAACCTATCTGGTTCGCCGGAATAGGCCCCTTCAGTGGCTGTGCCGCCTCCTGGCGACTGCCACCACCTCAATGGAGGTGGTGGTGGCGGTGGCTGGACAGGGAGGTGGCTGGGTGGCCGGCGGCAGCGACTTGAAATTGTCCCAGGAACAATCAATCCTGGCCGTTGGTGCGCGAGGATGATGATGGGATGCCGTCCAAATGTGCGTCAAGATGTGTGTGGCTACTGTTCAAACTACAGGAATATATTCATTTCATTTTAATGAATCTGTCACACTATTTCAGTTACCTTATAAATTAAATTAAAAATACTTATAGGCTGAATCATAGGAAATGGTCAACATATAATTTGTAGAGCTATGGGTCTAATTTAATTCAAAATTGGTTTGAACCAATTTGGGTGCCTGGTTTGATCAGGAAACTCATTTTTTGTGGTCTATACCTATGGTTAGACATAAATTAAAATCGGTGCCCACACTTCATCTCTTGTCCAAATAACTTGAAATTTGGACAGGGAGTCACCCAAGTCTATAGCTAGGTCCTGCATAGAAAAGGGAATTTTTGGGAATAGGTTTTCTATAGTTTTTGAAATTATTTAATATTCTTAGTCTAAAATTAATTAGGTACCCTAATGGCCTCCAAACCCTCCCAAATATTGGTGAGTGGTCCTAGAGGTCTTCAGGGGGCCGTGTATAAATTTTCATCTTGGTTTGAGTTGATTTGGTTGGGAAATGAACAAACCCTAGTATAGCCCTAATGAGGGGTATTTCAGTCAAAAGTTCACTTTGAGTTTTAGCTGGCCAAATCAACTCAACAGAGGTTGAAATTAGGGCCGCTGACTTGGCATGACTTTTAACACCCTCCCATGGAAGATGGGGTGGATTGGAATAGATTTTACTTAGGACCTAAGACCAAACCCTAAGGATGGGCTTTTATGTCTTGTGAGGGGATGGGGTCAAAAACCTTGTATGGACTTGAAATTTGGTAGGGAGGGTACTAGGGTAGTTAATACCCTTTGGTAAAAATCTTAGGAGATTTGGAAATGGGTATGCCCCACAAAACCCTAACCCTATTTTAAGACACAAAATTTGAAGTGATAGAATAGGTTACTAAAACTCTTTGAACAGTGATGAAACTTGGGTAGTGTAGTCTTAGGGTAAGGATGAACCTCTTGAAATTTAATTGGAAATTTTGGATCAATAATCTTGGTACTTCCTTTGTAATGTAAGAGTAAGCCCTACTTAATCATTTGGTTATTGTGAACTAACGGTCCATTGGAATGTCATAAAAATTAGGCAAAAGGAGTTTTAGAACATTATTCTCATGTATGAATTTTATTAGAATTTTTGAATACATATTTATAGTACCTACTTCACAAGCTCATTAATTTGGAAACTGGTTCAATATTTTATGCAGAGCTCATCATTTGTTGAGAAATTGTGAAACTTAGACAGTAATGATTCTAGGTCAATATGCTCTGGTGGAGATTTTTGTTGCAATTTTTAAATGAATAACTTCTATAGTTAGTGCATAAAATTGTCAATATGAACATTTGATCAAAATTAGTTTTAGAGCTCTTTACTAATTTATAAATTATGAAACTTGGCATGGAGTATTTATATGTTCTTACAATCATCCATGAAGTTTCTCAGAATTTTTGGAAGTATTTGTGTTGTACTTGTCTCTTAAAATGATTTAATGTAGGTTATATTCAAAATTATGGTTGGGGGTCTACACTTTGCAAAAAAATTGGACGACCCTGGATTTTAGGTTAAATTTCCATCTTGTAATTATCATAAATTTTAGGGAGCATTTGCATGACTGAAACTGACACTTCATGTTCAAACTTGAGTTTTTTGATTACTAGAGAAAATAATTAAATTACAAAATAAATTAGGAAAATTATGAATTTCTGAATTTAGGCCAAAAATGTCCTGATAGATCCCCAATAAATATTATAGGGATATTGGATGATTATTTTGAGTACCTCCCATTCTGCACATCATATAGCTTAGGGTGGTCTGCGTTTAGCAAACACTGCAGAATTCAAGATATGGTGCAAAATGAACTTAGGGAGTTGGGATTTTAGTGTGTTGGTCTGGTAAGTGAAATGAGACTATCAACGGAAGTTGTGATGAGGAGTGAGGAGTTTGGCTAGTGTTAAGAGGTACACGGGGTCGACGAAACATCGTCTTCCTCGTAGGAGAGAAAGTGTCAAATATTCTAGTGTTAGATCCAGTACAACAAATAAGGGTTTGAGAAGTTTGATAGCAACCAACAATAGTACGTGCCTCGCAAAAGGGATCTTTGGATGTAATCCCATCATAGTTCCTAATGCCCTCGAGAGCCCTTCACGGGGAATACCTTGGGCAGTCCTGGGCTAACCTAAACAGTAGGAATAAAATATTATAAGAGCAACTAGTATAACTAGGGTTGCACATTCACACACCCCGATAGCTCGGGAGGTTGATTAGGTTGTTTTGATTGCCATCCGGGCGGTTCGTTCGGAAGGTAGATGCACAGATAGATAGTCCGGGGAGCTAGTGGCTCAAATGGTTGGATACAAATAAGATGGTGGTTCTTTGGTATCAGACGGTCATTCACACTGACGTCGATACATTGACTCGACGGTGTGGGACACTTAGCCAAAGAAAGTCTTGTGGATATGGCCAACATTAGTACGCGGATACTCTAGGTTATGTTTTTATAGGGGCATACGAAAGGGCTAGGCCTGACAGTGTGGATACTCGCTTAGGAGTGGGGGGCCCAACCCACTGTCTCCGTTTGCCACTACAGAGGTTCCTGGGAGTGAAGCTAGCTGCCAAAATAGGGGGAACTAAAGGTCTGTGCGCATAGAGTCATGTGCGTGAGTTTCACTTGCATGAATCATGGAATAGCATACTTGCATACAACCGACACCCCAACGTATAAATTGGTATGAGACTTTTTATACGATGGGAGCCTTGCTGAAGACCCCTTAACTTATATATTTGTATGGGCATTCATATAAGTTAAGGTTACTTATTTTTTACTTATCTTTCTTACAAATACTGCTTACTCTACTTGCTTACCTTCCTGCATACTATTATAGAACTGCTAGCTTGTACCTTTCTTACTTAGCCATTTATACAATATAAATAATTGCTAGACTAGTTCCACTATCACCTGCCACTTTGTACTCTCCACCTTTATAGCTTCCCTTTCCTCCTCCCCTCTCGGTGCCTAGGAGCTATGGGGGGGTAAGGTAGGGGATGATCGGGCTTAGTCTTTATGACTAATGGTTTTCGGACCACAACATTACAGGGGCTCCGGATGGGAGACAGGGACCAGCAGCTCCGAGACCAGCACCAGCGGAGTACGGTGCGCATGGAGGTGGGCCAGTCTAGTACCGGAGCACCGGTGACCAGCTCCGTGAGCGATTAACACTTTTTATAGCTTCCTCGAGAGACTGTAGTGAGGATCTGATGTACCGGGCTTAAGCCCAATTATATTTCCAGTTTTGTTACTTTCCAGTACTCTCTTTTCTACTTATGAACTTGATTTGATTGCTCATATTACTTGTGATGTTTGTGGACCAAATTATAACTCTGTTTATGATTACTGCTCTCTCTGCAATGATCGAAAAGCCCGACAGAATTGGCATTTTGTAGTGGCGGATTTCCCGAGTGTCGGGGTCATTGCAAAATGGTGGTTCTGGGTATAAGAACACGTGGTTCTAAAAAGAAAAAAGGGGGTCTTACAACTTGAGGGGGAGGAATCCCTGATGGCGAGCAGGAGAGTAAATCCGCCGAGCCCGCGACGGTTGAGTTGGTCCATAGGGTTGACGCCAACTGGGCGACCTGGCGGACTGAAGGAATTGATCGCGCAGATCGTCCCCTGTCTCTTTAGATTGCCTCCTGCATGGAAAAATGCGGCGCATTTAGCAGGCCTAACCACGCGGCCTGCGAGGGTGAGCTATGGGAATAGCCCGCCGTCCCGCAGGGCACGCGGTAGCTATACGACCTGGGCGGACAAAGAAATCTATCCGCCTACACTTGGACTTGTCGCGAACTACAGGGAGAACCTGGAGAAGGCCGCGACTAGCAAGCTGGCTACCTTGGGAGGGATCGCTGATTTCTGGGTTAACATAATCCCCACACTTTTTTAAGTTCCGAAGGGAACTTTGAAAAAGTTGGAGACCCACGAAAATCGTGATCCACCCCAAAGGAAAAGGAGAAGGGGGCAAGAAGAGATAGAACCTGATGTCTCTCCTTAGGAGTTTGCTAATGCCTGTCTTTATTCCTGCAAAGGAAAAGTTAGTGTAGGCATATATAGAAGGTACATCCTGTGTGTACCTCAGTTTGCCTTTGCAAAATGAAGAAGATGTGTCTTTTACTAAGTTATGCAAAAACAAAGATGAGAGAAAAAAATAGAAGGATAATAATCTTGCAAGTAATAGAAGGGGACTTGCAAGCGTTTCCTGATTTCTGCAAAAGAGAGATTAAGACTTTCACCTTATATTAATGTTCCTGGTTCCTTTAGAGTATAAGATGTTTAAATTTTTTTAGGGCTTACGCTTAGGGAAAATGGTTCGACACCGTTGAGCGTAGGATGCGTTGTGCTTAGTATAGGTCGACTGTAAGTCGTGTTCTTCGATTTAGTGTTGTAATACTTAGGTATTGTGCCAATTTTGAGATGGTGATGTTGGGGGTAGGAGTGTTGGTTGTGGTTAGCATACCACCCAACCGGGAGGCCCCTTCTTTCTGTGGATCATAACAGTGGGGGTATGCTTAGTTTCTCCTTTCATGGACTGTTGGGTTCTGGTTGGCCCAGTTTGGTCATGTTTGTGGACCACAGTACCGACTGTGAGAAGGTTGAGGATCCGAAGTTGGTCTTAGGGTGCTTGAGGTCGTCTCCCTCTCCAGCCTGCAACGCAGTCATACCATGTATAAATGATCCAACCTCTTCCGAGATGTATTGTGATCAGTTGTGTTTTTGTGGTTTATGCCACAGTTTTGTTAAATTTTGCTGGTTGTGCCCAGACTTGTTCACCTTCGCAGTTGGTGCATTATTTTTAAATTTAAAGGTTATTATAATGGCTAACCTTCCTCTATATATTCTATTTGGCTAATCGTTGCTGTTTTCTTTTGCATTCTTCCTCCTTTGGTTGGGTTGGTACACCCTCCTTTGTTTGGCTTACTCACTTGCTTACCTATTCTTTTGCCACTTATTTTTTTTGTTCTGCTTGCTGAGGTGTTCTTCTCTTGAATGCCTCAGGTTCAGGGCTATAGCCGGTGGTGCGGCTGAGTAGTTTTGTTGCTGGGTTTGCTGAGGGTGCCTCGAGGTTGTGAGGTAGCTTTTGTTCTTTTGTAGTATACTTCAGACTTGTGAACTTTTAGTGGGTTCGTATCAGGTGTTTGACGCCCACTGATTGTTTATTGTCATTCTTGGATATTTGGCTACTTGTTAGTGTCTACTTTTGTGTTAGTAGTTCTTGCTCTCTGGGAAAGATTTATGCTAGGATGCCTATAAGTATTTTCAACTATAAAACCAACTAATATTACTATATCATGCACATCATATTTTAAAACTCTAAATCAGTATATTTAAATATCGTATAAACTATTTCGATATTATAAATTTAGGGTAATGCATGCCATGAGTTTTTTATGGATGCTAGACTCATGTAGGATGTCTAACTTGTTTACTATTGTATTTTCCGCTGCATATAATTACTTTCCTTCTGGTGGACTCGTGAGCCACTAAGCCGAGGGATATGACTAATTGCCTAACTTAAAATAAACTTCTTCAATAAAACATATAAATTATATTTTTTTGTATTGAGTCGGAGTGTTGCCTGAGCGTCTGCAGTTATCCCCTGCTGACGTGGCATCATGACGCACATTTTCCCCTACTATGATATTTCATCGTTGCATTGAAAATGCGAGTTGTGAAAGTTGGTCTCAGAGCAAGGTTCTGCAAGAGGGGTGGTTTGGCAAGTTCGTCGAACAACTTGCCCTCAAGCAAAACTCTCGTCGTATCATTCATTGCATACACACACCGGTATGTCATCAGTAGATCTTGATGGAAGCATGAACACTACACTCATAGCATAAAATAAGAAGTATACGGGGCATATTATGTAGTATGGGATGCATAATATGTGTTTGTATATGGATCCACCATAGGTGGTGACATGTGACGGTTATGTAGTATGGGATGCATAACCACCATCACATGGATGCCCATTAGGACGTTTTACCTTTTTCGTTATATACAATATTATGTAGAATGAGATGCATAACATTGTATGTGTATGCCGCTCATACATGCATTAAGGCTTTTCTTTAGAATGCATAGCACTGCATACATATCATATCATTGCATAAGCACACGTGCCAAGTTAAAGATCTACAGGATGACATATGTACACACATGATTTGAAATAAAAAATGTAATCATTCATGCACTCATATAATAGGCACAAGAGTCATAAGGATGAGGGTGTTTCCCCCTAAGTAGGACATGTCATCATTTATTTTAAATCACAGAGCAAGCTAGCAGCATGAGCAAGTATCTAAGGTTTTATGTCTGAGCTAAGTTATAAGTCTAGCATGTTACGCTAGGTGTTGATAGATCGTTTATTGATTGTTTAGAATGCCGCGTAAGCGTCCGGTGATGAGGAATACTCCCCAGTTGGAGGGAGAATCTTCTGGTGCCCAGAGTGAGGCCGTGATAGAGGGATTACGACAGAGCAATGAGGCCCTGTCGAGGCAGATGCTGGAGATGCAGTCGCAGATTCAATCGTTGTTGTCAGTTATGGCGAGTCAGCCACAGAGGGCGCAAGAGCCCGCCGTGGATCTAGCTGTTCCCATTCCCCCCGCTCCTCTGGTGCCCCCGGTGGTGTTGCCACTAGAGATGACTTTCATTTCGCACTTTCAAAGGTTAGGACCCCCTTCGTATGATGGCAAGGCAGATTTTATGGCATTAGATGACTAGATGATTTCCATCAAGGAGATGTTCACCTACTCTGAAATCTCTACAGACTAGAGAGTGATGGTTGTTGCTTATCAACTCAAGGGCATGGCCAAGAGTTGGTGGTTGAGGGAGAAAGAAAGCTTGAAGGATGGATGCTCGCGGGAGTCCTTTCAAAGAGTTGTTATTGAAAAAGTTCTTGCCGTTTTTGGAAAGAGACCGGTTGATGAATGACTTACTTCACTTAAAGCAGAGGCAGCTTACTGTCAGTGAATACGAGGTGGAGTTCAGTAAGCTGAGCCGCGTTGCTCCTGAGTTGGTGTCTTTAGAATCCAACCGAGTCAAACGATTTTTTGGTGGTCTTCGGAATGACATCCTTCAGCTTACCAGTGCCTACGGATCCGAGATATATTCTGAGGTGGTAGAGGCTGCTCTGAAGGTGGAATCCATTGACAATGACAAGGTTAGAGGTCAGCAGATGAGGAAAGATAAGAGGAAGTCTGTGGAAGGTAAGAAATCACAGGAATCCGGGACTATTGGGAAGAAAAGAGGCAAGGAAGTTTGCAGTTTTTGTGTTCGGGCAGGCCACCTGTTCGAGAGATGTTACCAGAGACTAGGAGCTCGGAAGCAAGTGCAGGTGCTCACAATTCAGGGCGCTCCCAAAGAGAGATTAGTTTGTTCTAGTTGCAACAAGACGGGGCATGATGCAGCCCATTGCTGGAAGGACAAGAACTGTTATATATGTGGATGGAAGGGTCATGTGAAGACCCGTTGCCCGCAAGCTCAATCCCCGTTGCAGGCAGTGCAACTTCAGGCCTTGCCTCCACCGCAGCTCTTGGACAAAGTGAAGGGAAAGTTGAATGTCGTGTCCGCGGATGAAGCTCAGACGTTGACCCAAGTTTTTTCAGGTTAGATCCTAACCTTGTTTTGTTTTCTAGGTATGATCTTAATGTCAACATTTCTTTTCCCTTAGTCGTATATTTAATCTTATAGGAACGTTTAAGGTAAGTAACAGCTGGGCACGTGTCCTTTTTGATTTTGGTGCTACCCACTCATTCGTGGCTAGATATTTTGTAGATCGTCACCGTTTGACCCTCAATCCGATTGGCGAACCGTTCTGTGTCAAGTTCCCCTCAGGTGATTCTGTTTTGTTAGATCAAGGAATTTAGGGTTGTCCAGTCCAATTGGGAGATTTTCTCACGGTTGCGGATCTAAAAGTTATAGACCTGGAAGATTTTGATGTAATCCTGGGCATGGATTGGCAATCGAAGTATGATGCAGTAATCCAGTGCAAGGTCAGGCGTTTGGACTTCAAGATGGATGACGGTCAATGTAGCAGCGTTTATGGTTATTTGTGCCAAGATTCTCCGATCATTTCCGCGGTAAGTGCTCGAAAGCTTTTGAATTCAGTATGCTTTGCCTGTTTGGTTTCAGTGTCGGCGACCGTTGTTAGTTTGTCGCTTGTGGAGGAGATTGCGGTAGTGCGCGAGTTTCCTGATGTGTTTCCAGATAATCTTCCTGGTCTTCCGCCTGAGAGAGATGTTGAGTTTGTCATAGATTTAGAACCGGGTACCCGTCCTATCGCTAAGGCTCCGTACCGTATGGCTCCGCGTGAGCTGGGAGAACTGCGTACCTAGTTAGACGATCTGTTGCAGAACGGTTTCATTAGGCCAAGTTCATCACCGTGGGGTGCTCCCATTCTGTTTGTAAAGAAGAAAGATGGATCAATGAGGTTGTGTATAGATTACAGAGAATTGAATAAAGTGACCATCAAGAACAGATATCCCTTGCCGAGAATCGATGATTTGTTTGACCAGCTGCGTGGTAGCTCTGTATTTTCCAAGATTGACCTGCGCTCGGGTTATCATCAGTTGAGGATTCGTGAGGTAGACATTCCACGAACTGCCTTTCGTTCGCGGCATGGACATTTCGAGTTCTTGGTATTGTCTTTTGGATTGACTAATGCACCCGCCGCATTCATGGATTTGATGAACAGAGTATTCAAGGACTTCCTGGATCATTTTGTCATTGTGTTCATAGATGACGTTCTAATCTACTCCCACAATGCTGAAGAGCATGCTCAACACTTGCGATTGGTTTTGTCAACTTTGAGAGAGCATAAGTTGTATGCTAAGTTGAGCAAGTGCGAGTTTTGGTTACCTAAAGTCTCCTTCTTGGGCCATGTGGTGAATAAAGATGGGATAAAGGTTGATCCAGAGAAGATAGCTGTAGTGATGGATTGGAGTAGGCCTACCACTCCCAAGAAAATAAGAAGTTTTCTAGGGCTGGCAGGCTACTATAGAAGGTTTGTGGAGGGATTCTCTACATTATCTGTGCCTTTGACAAAGTTAATGCAGCAGCATGTAGCCTTTATTTGGAGTGATAAGTGTGAGGAGGTGTTCCAGGAGATAAAGAGGAGATTATGCACTGCACCCGTTTTGACCCTACCTACTGAAGGACTGGAGTATGCCGTGTATGTGGACGCATCACATATTGGGCTTGGATGCGTGTTGATGCAGGAGGGCAAGGTGATTGCGTATGGGTCTAGGTAGCTAAAGGTTCATGAACGGAATTACCCTACGCAGGACCTTGAATTTGCAGCAGTGATCTATGCCCTCAAGTTGTGGAGACATCTGTTGTATGGCACTATATGCAAGATTTATACTGATCATAAAAGTTTGAAATACGTCTTCACACAGAAGGAACTGAATTTGCACCAATGTAGATGGCTGGAGTATGTGGCAGACTATGATGTTGAGATCCAGTACCATCCGGGCAAAGCTAACGTGGTAGTCGACGCCCTGAGCATGAAGATAGCTAAAATTTTTAACCTTTCGGTGGATTCACTGGTGGAAGAATTTCCCACTGATGGGAATTTCAGTGGGAAGTGGCAGCTCGATTAGTGAATTAGAAGTGTTAGAGCCTTCATGGATTACGCTTACTAGATTGCATCAAAAGGAGGATACAGATCTATTGCATCTTTATAGTAGAGCTGCGAAGGGTGAGTTGCCAGAGTTTTCTATTGATGATATGGGAACCCTGAGATACCGTGGAAGGCTTTGCATTCCCGCTATTAAAAATATTAGGTATCATTTGTGTAAGGAGGCACATGGTTCTAATGTGGCCTACCACCCCGGTTCGACCAAGATGTACCAGTATCTGAAACAGATTGTTTGGTGGATGGGTATGAAGGGTGATATAACAAGGTTTGTATCTGAATGTTTCACCTGTAAGCGAGTTAAGGCCGATCATGAAAGGCCTGGAGGCAAGTTAACACCTTTGGAGATCCCGAGTTGAAAATGGGAGAGTATCTCGATGGACTTTATTACTGGATTGCCGAGATCTCCCAGAGGGCATGACTCAGTTTGAGTGATTGTGGATAGACTGACAAAGAGTGCTCACTTCGTGCCATTCAAGATTGACTACTCCATGAAGAAAATAGTTGAATTGTATTTGGACGAGGTCATCAGGTTGCATGGAGTACCTGTCAGTATTGTATCTGATCGAGACTCCAGGTTCACGTCCCGTTTCTAGAAGAGCTTGTAGGAGGGGTTGGGTACCAACTTGAGGTATTCCACAGCCTACCATCCGCAGACGAATGAACAAACGGAAAGAGTAAATCAGATCGTGGAGGACATGATTAGTTGTTACATTTTGGACCACGGTGGAGCGTGGGATGAGCGTCTGAGGCTAATGGAGTTTGCCTACAATAATAGCTACCATGAGAGCTTGCAAATGGCTCCATTTGAAGCTTTATATGGGAGACGTTACAGGACTCCTTTATTTTGGGCTGATTTTGGTGAGAGGCCGTTGCTAGGTCCAGAAGCCCTTGAAGAAATGGAAATTTCAATTAGGCTCATCCGAGAGAAGTCTCGGGTAGCCCAGGAGCGCTACAAAAAGTATACCAATCGGCAGAGTATCGATTTGGAATTTGCCGTCAAGGATATGGTTTTCCTAAAAGTTTCCCCGATGTCTGGTATGAAGCGATTTGGTAAAAATCATAAGTTGGACCTGAGATATGTGGGACCCTTCCAAATTATTGAGCGGATTGGTGTTTCAGCTTATAGGCTGGACCTACCGGCAAATTTTTCCGGAGTGCACGATGTTTTCCATGTGAGTCAGCTGCAGAAGTGCATGTTGAGTGACAGGCAGATTCTCGATGTTGTGCCCCAGTTGGAGCAAAACCTTTCTTTTGTGGAGGTGCCTGTTCATATTTTGGAGTCTCAGGATCGAGTGCTGCGGAGAAAGACAATCTCCATGGTCAAGGTTCTTTGGAGAAATCAAGACGTCGACAGCGCTACGTGGGAATTGGAGTCGGCGATGAGGAAATCTCATCCGCATCTTTTCCCTTAGTTTTGGTAAGTCTCCTTGTTTTTGCGATGTTTGATTCTATCATTTGGATATGTTTTGGTGTTGTATTAAGTTTCGGGGCGAAACTTCCTTTTAGGGGGAGTGACTGTAACACCCTCGATTTTTTTTTCAATGATTTTATTTGATTTGATATCGTCATATTTATGACGTCAGGGCGTTACCCTTTTTACGTCATGTTGTCGGCGTTGTACCGTTAGTGCGTTTTCACGTCCGTTTGGTCTGATTGACCAAATTTTTGGGATTTTCGACGAAACTGAAAGTTTTCGAGTTGATAAGTTAAGTTTTGTGGTTTTGACTTCGCCATTAAATTTGTAGCGTCAGTGTTCGCCTTCGGTGCAAGTTTTGTTTAATTCGGCATGCGTTTGGGCTTTCGTTCTGAGTCTTCTCAAGTAGCTATGGCTCTACTCGAATAGCCCGTTTCAGATTTTGCTCGGATGCCATTTTGAGTGTCAAAATGGCATTGAATAAAAAAATGGTTAACATAAAATTTGTTCATCTCGTCGAGATCTACAACTTTCATGTTGACCATGTTTCGATTTGAAGCCATTTTGAACCCCTAATTTCGTTTTTTCTGCTGGAACTCGAGTAATGTGCTTCTACTCGAGTATATTATGCTACTACTCGAGTAGGTATGCTGCTACTCCAGTAGATATGCTGTTACTCGAGTAGGTATGCTGCTACTCGAGTAGTTATGTTGGAACTCGAGTGGTTCATGCTGCCACTCGAGTAGGTCATTCCTGTCTGCGTTCGGGCGCCGTTTTGAGGGTTAAACCTGAATCGTATCAAAGAATGGTTAACATGCAATTTGTTCGTATCAACGAGATCTACAACTTTAAAGTTGACCACTTTTCGATTTGAAGCCGTTTTGAACCCCTAATTTCATTGTTTCTGTTGGAACTCGAGTGTTGAGCTGCTACTCGAGTATGTTATGCTACTACTCGAGTAATGCATGTTGGAACTCGAGTAATGAACTTATACTCGAGTATATTATGCTACTACTCGAGTAGTTATTCTGCTACGCGAGTAGGTATGCTATTACTCGAGTAGTTATGCTGCTACTCGAGTAGTTATGTTGGAACTCGAGTGGTTCATGCTGCCACTCGAGTAGGTCATTCCTGTCTGCGTTTGGGCGCAGTTTTAAGGGTCAAAACCGCATCGTATCAAAATATTGTTAACATGAAAATTGTTCGTATGGACGAGATCTACAACTTTCATGTTGACCACTTTTCTATTTGAAGCCGTTTGCAACCCATAATTTCATTTTCCGTGCACCCACTCGTAAATAGTACGTTTTTAGACAAAACATTTTAAAAATACCTATATATATATGCGTATACTTAGAATTAGAACCAGCCCCACTCTTTATTTAGGACTTCTTCTTCTTATTCTTCTTCACTGAACCGAACCAGAGCTGAAGAAATGTTAGGATGGTGTTGGCGGAGTGTGAGATTTCGTGAACCTTCCGGTCAACGCCGACGGAGTTCCGGTGCTCGAAATCTTCATTCGATCATAGATTTTTAAAGCTCTCGGCGAGATCTACGTCGCCGTGGTAATTTGTTTCCATTTCTTGAGATTTCGCGTTAGGGGTTTTTTGGCCCTAACTTCTATTTCGTCCACTCTTGTCCAGATTTCGGCTTCTCTCGTCTCCCTTAGTTCCGATCTGCGACGAGGTGTGATTTGGAGGCTTTCTTTGATAAAGCCAAGGCAAGTGGCTCTTTTCCTCTCCTTTTCCTTAAGTTTTTATGGTAAGTCTTTCACTTTATATTAATGTTCCTGGTTCCTTTAGAGTATAAGATTTTTAAATTTTTTTAGGGCTTACGCTTAGGGAAAAGTTTTCGATGCCGTTGAGCGTAGGATGCGTTGCGCTTAGTATAAGTCGATTGTAAGTCGTGATCTTCGATTTAGTGTTGTAAAACTTAGGTGTTGTGCCAATTTTGAGATTGTGATGTTGGGGGTATGAGTGTTGGTTGTGGTTAGCATACCACCCAACCGGGAGCCCCCTTCTTTATGTGGATCATCACAGTGGGGGTATGCTTAGTTTCTCCTTTCTTGGACTGTTGGGTTCTGGTTGGCCCTATTTGGCCATGTTTGTGGACCACAGTACCGACTATAAGATGGTTGAGGATCCGGAGTTGGGCTTAGGGCACTTGAGGTCGTCGCCCTCTCCGGCCTACAACACAGTCATACCACGTATTGATGATCCACCCTCTTCCGAGCTATATTGTGATCAGTTGTTTTTTTGTGGTTTATGCCACAGTTTTGCTAAATTTTGCTGGTTTTGCCCAGACTTGTTCACCTTTGTACTTGGTGCATTCTTTTTAAAATTAGAGGTTATTATAATAGCTAACCTTCCTCTATATATTCTATTTGGCTAATTGTTGTTGTATTCTTTTGCATTCTTCCTCCTTTGGTTGGGTTTGGTACACCCTCCTTTGTTTTGCTTACTCACTTGCTTACCTATTCTTTTACCACTTGTTTTTTTTGTTCTGCTTGCTGAGGTGTTCTTCTCTTGAATGTCTCAGGTTCAGGGCTGTAGCCGGTGGTGCGACTGAGTAGTTTTGTTGCTGGGTTTGCTGATTGTGCCTCGAGGTTGTGAGGTAGCTTTTGTTCTTTTGTAGTATACTTCATACGTGTGAACTTTTAGTCGGTTCGTGTTAGGTGCTTGATGCCTACTGATTGTTTATTGTCATTCTTGGATATTTGGCTAGTGGCTAGTATCTACTTTTGTGTTAGTAGTTCTTGCTATCTGGGAAAGATTTATGCTATGATGCCTATAGGTATTTTCAACTATAAAACCAACTAATATTACTATATCATGCACATCATATTTTAAAACTCTAAATCAGTATATTTAAATACCATATAAACTATTTCGATATTATAAATTTAAGGTAATGCATACCATGAGTTTATTTTAGGGATGCTAGACTCATGTAGGATGTCTAACTTGTTTACTATAGTATTTTCCGCTGCGTATAATTACATTCCTTCTGGTGGACTCGTGATCCACCAAGACGAGGGATACGGCTAATTGCCTAACTTAAAATAAACTCCTTCAATAAAACATTTAAATCATATTTTTTTGTATTGAGTGGAAGTGTTGCCTGAGCTTCTGCAGTTATCCCCTGTTGATGTGGCATCATGACGCGCATTTTCCCCTACTCTGATATTTCGTCGTTGTGGTGAAAATGCGGGTTGTGACAATAGTGGTTCCCCAATTGGGCACATCCACTTTCTCTCCCACTTATCCAATTTATTTGTTGGACTCGGCACAAACTCCTCCACTATGCTCCTCAGAGCTTGCACCTCAGGCCCTCAGCCTTACACAGATTCTTCCTGGAATACAACTCAGAACCATAAGGGTTTCTAACTCATAGCTCTGCATAACTCCTACAGCTCAGTGATCCACTGATCACCTACCTCAGCCTTATTTCTAAGGCATACACTCAGGCTCTTCAGCCCTACAGCTTTAGGCACACAGCCCTGCTCTCAGAGTGCTGCGACACTCCTACAACTCAGTACCCTTTCAGGTACCAACAGCTCAGCCTACTCCAAGGCCTACAACTCAGTGACAAACTTGTCACCTACAGCTCAGTGACTCTTCAGTCACCTACCTCAGGCATAAGGCCCAACATTCAGGCTGGGAGGACATCCCTACCTCAGATCCACACTTGGATCCTACCTCAGAGAGCAACACTCTCCTACCTCAAGAAATTAAGCCCTACAACTCAGATCCTCACTTGTATCCTACCTCAGTGCCCCAACAGGGCACCTACCTCAGTGACAAATTTGTTACCTACCTCAGGCACAAAGTGCCCTACACACATATTCAGATTTACTGAATCCTACAGGAAGTTAATACAAATTGTTTAAGAAAAACAAAAATAATTGACTCAGAGAAGTATCTCTGAGTCAACTTTGCTGGACTGAGCAAATATCAGTCCAGTCCACTTATTGTAGAAGGAATCAGTCTTCTTCTACAACTCAAACTTTTTTGCTGCACTGACAAGCAGCTACCAACTTGTTGAAGAGATGAATCAGCTACACTATTCTGATGAGAACAAACTTGCTGAACTTAGAATTGCTTCAGCTATCTTTATTTGCCTTCAGGTTAACTTGGCTGTACTTTAGCTTTCAAGCTTGATGGGAAGAAAATATCCAGCCGCCTCTTTCTATTTCTCTTTTTATATTTTCTGCGTTTAATCCTTGTGTATTCGTTAACCCTAATCCATTTATAGTTTCCTTTTTATATGTGTTGATTTGAATCAATAACAGAATAGAATGTGGGCCCACCAAGGATTGGTGAGTGTCATCTCCATCAGAAAGCAAAAAACATCTTTCGGCGTTGCAGCAGCTTTCCCGCAATGGCTTCCTGCAATTTTGACTTTGATGACGTCAGCAGTGGTCATCAACATCTGGACTTAGAAAAGTTTCCAGAATTCAATCAAGCGTTGAGTGATGTTAAGACACTCAACACCATCAGTCTTGGTTCTCAACGCTTCTAGACATAGAAATTTCCCTTGCTTTTTCTCAGCAGTTTTGTCTCAGCGGTCTCAACGGTTTTTCATTATTAGCTGAGACATGCCTTTGTCTCAGTGCTTTCTTCTTTTTAGTTGAGACAAGTTTTTGTCTCAGCTGTATCTTCACAGCTGTCTCAACGGTTCTTGCTTTTAACTATCTCAGCGCTTCCTTCTTCATTAGAAGCGTTGAGTGAGCCTGCTTCACTCAACGCTTCTGAACTTAGAAAAAATCCAGCTAGTTTTATCCCAGTCGTTTAGCGTTTAACTGTGTCAGCGCTTCCTGCTTTATTAGAAGCATTTAGTGAAACTGCTTCACTCAATGCTTCTGGACTTGGAGAAATTCAGCCAGTTTTGTATCTACTATCTCAGCTGTCTCAACACTATCTTCTCAGCTGTCTCAGCCATCTCAGCAGTCTCAACGCTATCTTCTCAGCTGTCTCAGCTGTCTTAGGGGTCTCAACGCCTTCTACCCAGCGATATCATCACTTTTGCCTTGGACAAATTTTCTAGCTTTAGCTGCGTTCGATGATCTGTGTGCTGAGCTCGACGAACTTTGATCTTCTCAGCGGACTCAACGCTTTTTGCCTTGGTTGATTTTTCTGGATTTAGCTTAACAAGTGTTGTGCTGAGTTCGACGATTTATAAGCTGATCTCGACGAACTTTAAGCTGAGCTCGATGAAAGTTGAAACCTGAACTCTTGTGCTTATCTTATTGAATTTTTAGTTGAGCTCGACGACCAGCGTGCTGAGCTCGATGAAATATAAGTTTACTACCAAAACTCATTTTCTTCACCTGTCCAATCATGGACTACCTGCATGAATGAACTAGGTCACACATCAAATATATTATGTCCCTTAGCATGAATTGATATGCCTCTTTAAATTTGGAGGAACATTGTAGTGCACAATTCCAAACAATCTCCACATATTTGAAGAAGGCAGAATACACATTCATGGTAAGGTGCATTAACACAAGAAATATCATGATAGGTCAATGAAACATTATCATGACAACTAGCCACCCAGGACAGGAAAACTCCCCTAGATGTGATGTCTTAACACTATGATTGACAGATCAATGGTACAGGTTAATTAACAATTATTTATAATGTGATGGTATAATTAATAACACAAGCTTTATTAATCATTAACAAGGTAAACATTATGATCAATATTAATCTAATCATTAACTTAGCCAAACAATAACAACATGCTTGTGATTACAGGATTTTTATGAATGAGTAGCATATTTATCAATCACTGATATACACAGAGAGTTGCATTATAAATTTATCACCTCAATATGGTCATGGTCAAAACATATTAATTTCATTGATAAAGATTTGAAATTTGTGCACCGTTGATGATCATTACAAGACATAAATCATACAGAATAAAAGAAACTTAAGTCGTGCAGTCTTTTATTAGTTAGTCTTTGAAGAGCTTTCACCAGCATCCTTGGTTGCAGCAGTTTTCTTCAAGTTTTCAGTTTTATTCTTCTGTCTCTTGAAGTAAATGAATGGCTTTGGAATGTATCTGGAAGGTATTTTCTTGGGGTTGCTCTTCCTTACCAGATTCTCCTTGAATACTCTTTCCCTTAGGGAATTTCTTTCCAAATGTTTTATCCATTCCTCAGAAGGATATGCACTATCAATATTCTTTAGGATTTGTCATTGGCTTACCCAATCATTGATAATGATGGATTCAGAGGCATCACTAAGCTGTTCATAGTCTGGATCATCTCTGTTCTCAGCTCTGCTCTTTGCCATGAACTCCTCAGTAATTTGAGTTCCTTCCCTCTTTCTTCTGGCAGCAAGTTGTGCATCATGTGCAATTCTCGCTTGTGCTAGGAAGTCTAAGTCTTCTGGCCTTTTTCTATCCAGTAGGGGCAGGTGTAGTGCCACCCTGGTGCCTTGAATTACATTGAAGGCTTGATCTTCAATGAGTGCTGCTGCCTTAGCATGGCTACTCTCCCCCTTTCTGTCTTCTTCAGATATGGACTTTTGTAGTAAGGTGGTGTTGGATTCATTCATGCTTGATATAGATATTAGTATTCTTTCATTATCAACAAGCAACTCATCTTTTAGTAGTAGTGCCTCCTTCACTGATTGGAAGGCAACATTGGTGACATGCTGATTTATATGATCTACTGAACCCTTGATCACCTCATCAGTTGCACTGACATAATTCTTGACATATCGTATGTCAGCTGTAGAGAGTTTTTGGCTGGTGTCCAAAGATTTCATGAGGGTGGTTGATGAGTCCAAATTTTACACTGATTTTTGGACTCATCCGGGCCAGTTTTATCGTCTTAGCACTGCACTTGAGAGCTATTACTGCTTATATTTGATTACGTGCTTATTTCATGATTAAGTGCACTGTAGGCCTGTTTCTGTGTGCTTTATTTGTTTCTGTGTTTTTGTTATTCTTTAGCCGTGTCTTGAGAATGTGGTGTACACTTTTGGTGGCCTATCTGCCTCTTCTGCTGGTACATGGGTCGTGTGCGTGCTCCAGAACGGCTCGGGAGACCCCAATGACATAGGAACACTGCGCACGACCACTGGACTTACTACGCACGACCACTGGTCGTGCGCCACCGATCGTGCACATTACATTCTCATTTTTCCTAATTCTGCCCGGGTAATCGCACGAGCACTGGCCGTAGTGCGCACGACTACTGGTCGTGCGCCACTACTCGTGCGCGTTTACCCCTTGATTTTTGCAAATCTGTCCTAGTCAATCGCACGATCAGTGGGTTCAGTGCGCACGACCACCGGTCGTGCACCACTGATCGTGCGCATATATGCTGACGTTTCTATCCAAGTTGCAGGTCTAATTAGAAATGACGCACGATCATCGACCTCAGTGCGCACGACCACTGGTCGTGCTCCACTGATCGTGCGCCATGCTTTTGCTGCCTCCGTATTTAAGGGCCTGCTCCGCGATTTAGGTCAACGCCCGTCATTTTCTGCGATCGGGGAGTTCGCGGGAATAGCCATTTTACTTCTCCAGCTGCTCCATCACCTCCACCTTCATCGGGAGTCCATAGCCAGCTATTCATAAGCTTTTCAAACTCTCCGGCGAAGCTCCCGGCCATTGACGACTTCAACTCCAAGCTTTCCACCATAGTTGGTGAAGAAGACAACCTAGAGAACGGACTCAAAGGCCTTCGAGGTGACAGCTCGTTGGTACCGGAAGCCTCCTCGGACTGAGCCCAGAAGCGGATTGACAACTCGCTATTCCGGCCACGACCTGCGGTGGATCTTCACCCTATATTGGTTTACCCCTCTTCCCCTTTGTTGGGTATTGTATCCACAATTACCTGGATTTGAGGAAGCCACCTGTCAAGCTAAGATGAATTCACAATGTATTTGATGAAACATCTTAAGTTGTGCTTGCAGCTCTTCCACGCTAAGTGCACACCAATGTCAGGGTGCAGTAGGTCAATATACACGGGTCTGCATGACGTAATCCCTCGTTGAGCAGATCAGTGTGTTGGCTTACGTGTACTCTCTCTATTGGAGTGCACTTACTTTCAAGTATAGGGCCATGTTTATGCAAGAGAAGACAAGGAGCAAGGATGGGTCAAGTAGCAGCTCTTGAGTAGAATGACGAAAATTCGTCTAAGTGAAAGTCGACGAGAATCACCAAGTGATTCTCGCCGATTCGGCGAGAATCACTAGTGATTTTCGCCGAATCGTCGAGAATCATTAGTGATTCTCGCCGACTCCTTCCGGCTACCTTAAAATGGTGCCAAGTGAGATTCGGCGAGAATCACTAATGATTCTCGCCGAACCCGTCGCTGAGCAGGTCATTAATACCAAGGGAAAATCGTTGAGAATCAACAAGTGATCCGTCGAGAATCACCAGTGATTCTCGACGAATCGTCGAGAATCGTTAACTGATTCTCGCCGATTCGTCGAGAATCACCAATGATTCTCGACGAATTTTACTTGGCGTTTTCTCGGGATGTTGCTGGACCGGATTCTGCCGCTGGACTATTTTGAACCGGATTTCGGGATTCTACTGGTGGGTCCCACAACGGTCAAATTGAATCTATCTACAGTATATATATACGGGTATTTTGAACAGTAGGAAGATCGAGAAAAGAAACACGCGAGCACGGAAAAACCCTAAGTCGCCGCTTCCGCACCGCTCCGCCGCCGCCGCTCGCGTCAAGTGGTCGCCGCTGTTGATCGCGTTTCTTCCCGATCTCCGGCGATAGAAGCTTAGCCAAGCTTAGAGTCTCACGCGTCTATCCAGAGATCACTTGTCTCTCGATTTGTTGATCGGGAAAAACTTCCCATCCGAATCGATCGAGACGACCGATCCTCATGTGACCGTTGGTAGACCTAGCTTGCTTCTCTACGAATATTGGATCTCTATTTTCAGCAGCCGCTCATCATCATAGCCGCCGATCCCGAAGCTAGCCGCCGCCGGTTCCGGGGAGATCCTCTCCAAGAGAGACCAAGGTTGTAGACTCTTCGTTGACTTCACGAACACGTCGTCGAACGAAGAGGAACACCGTAGTCTCCAAACGAAGTTTGTATCTCGTGTACATTCTATATTTACTTTTGTTGTAAAGGAACGTTTGTTCCGTGTTGTAAGGGTTGGGTGCAACCCGTGTTGTGGGAGTGTTGACTCTCACGTGTGGAAGGGTTCCTTCCGATAGTGCAGGGATTGGATTTCAATCCTGTTGGAGAAGAGACCGAGTCGTCCCTCGTTGGGAGATAGGTCGAAGGGGGAAAGTGGATGTACCCAAGTCGGGGAACCACTATAAATTGCCTGTGTATTCTGTGTGCTGTGCTTTTTATTTTTATTGTGCAGGTACATTCGTAAATTCCGCAAAAGCGCTACACGTCACCTATTCCCCCCCCCCCCCCATAGGTGCACATAATTGACACTAGGTGGACTTTCAAGTGGTATCAAAGCGAGGTTACTCATCAAAAAGGCTAACACCTTGAGTAGATTCCTGCCACCAGTGTCAGAGGCATGGAGCTGGATTATGAGATACCGCCACTCAAACTCCCCGCATGCACAAAGGATTATTATCCCATCTGGAGGATGAGAGTGTCATTTCACCTTGATGCTATCGATCCTCGAGCATCCTTCATCCTGGAAGAGGGTCCGTTAATTCCCATGAAGACCTCCGACTCTGGGATCCAAGTGCCCATGTGCATTGCTGAGATGTCAGAGACAGAACTATCCCTATTTAACTTGGACGAGAGGATTCGTCAAATTATCTTGGATATCTGGTCTGGAGCTTCTCGCTCTAGATTAGCAAAATGTAGGACGGCTAAATCCATGTGGGTGATGATATCAGAGTGGATGGGGGAGTCAGAGAAAGCTGGAATATGCTGTCAACCTGAGGAGGAAGCCTATGTGGGGGTCCTCACCTCTGAAGATGAAGGCAAGCATCACTCGGACAGCATCAGAGCTCCAGTGTCTGTGTCAGAGACTGACGAGGCCAGTGAGGAAAGCAGCTCTGATGAGGATGAAACAATGGTCACTGGCTCTAATGACAATAACACAGATGAGCAGGTAACATCTTCATCCTGCCCCATATCTTTTGAACTTTCTGAAGACAGAAACTGCTCTCCTCCAGAAAATTCTGATTCCCTGAAGAGAGCCCTTCAGGAAAGCAACCTACTTGCTGAGGAGCAAGCTCAAGAGATTGCTCGACTAAAGATCTTGTTGGTTCTCCAATTGGCGTCCAACAAGGTCAAAGACTCTAAGATCTCAGCTCTAGAGAGTAGTCTAGAAAATGAGAAAAGAATAGTATCAAACTTTTCCAAGGTTGATGCTATAAAGAGAAAGCAAGAAAACGGGTGGATCTCCCGGATTATTAATTCGTGGAGAAATGGGGAAACGGTATTCCGACCCCCCACTCCAAGCAGGAAGGCAACTCATCATGCCTTCAGGTATGACCACAGGAATAGTCGTGGTCACTGCAAGGGTGATCCGTCCCCATGTGGAGACACCCGGAGTGCAAGGGCCGTCGTGGCCACCCATGAGAGAATGCCTAAGGCTCAGGCTGAGCCCTTTGTATTCACTGCCTCTGCATCAACCCGGTGTGAATCTGCATGTCACAGCTCACAGAAGACTTCTCACCACCCGAGGACACATGATAGGGAGGATAGAGGTCATGGTGTAAGTTTTCATGGGGCCTCAGGAAGGGGGATGCCTGAAAGAAAGGCACCACCTTCCCGGCCTCATGACGCTCACAACATGCATTCCTTCCACCCTTCCACGTGTCACGATGGAAGAGGAAATTGTGTGAGGCAATCATGCTCTATCCCGTCTAGTCCTAAGATCGTGACTACCTCAGTCACTAGATCAGGTAGGAAACGGCGATACAACATTCACCCATGTTGGTGCTGCGGCAAAGTGGGACACTTTGCCATCGACTGTTGGCACAACCCCTCTGTGCCAAGGGCAGGGGCTCATCCACACTCACAGGACAGAGGTAGTCTTCCTGACAGGTTTTCTGGAGGAAGTCAGTTGCGTGCTTATGCTAACAGGAACCTAGGACCCAATATGATTTGGGTTCCTAAGGTAAAGTAATTCTTTCTTGCAGGGTAGTCTAGGTTCCCATGAATATGATGGGAACTAGACAGTAGGTGGCTCAAGACTAAATTGGAACAAGCGTCTGCAATAACAGATGTGATATCTATTTGAGCATACTCACATTGAGCATCTAATATGTTCTACCTGTGGGACTAAAACGATGACTCTCAAAATCCCAGGTACTCATGATCAGTTCCAAGACTTGAGTCGTTTTCAATTGACAATTACATATATATATATATATATATATATATATATATATATATATATATATATATATATATATATATATATATATATATATATATATATATATATCTTTATATATAGATACATCTTTGTATATACGTGTATGTATGCACATCCAAGGATGGGTTTACTCGATACATGGAAACCTTTTTACATCAATAAAGAGTCATCAAAGCAATGTCATTGTGAATCTCGACAACTCACAATTGACATCAAAAAGTTCTTGGAAAAGCCTCGTTCAAACCCAAATAGATTGGCTCTAAAATATATCTGTATTTATCGTCTCTTTATTGACTTGACATCAGACGAATTCGAAAATGTTGCAATACTTCTTAACGTGAAAATTCCTAGTCAAGAAATCTTTCAATTTCGACTTAGACAAATCTCGCCGACTTTTTATAGACTTGGAATCTCGCCGACCTTTCAACTTCATTACGGATCCCGCCGAAGGAGCAAGCTACACGAGTCCCGCCGACTCTCGCAGAAATCACGCCAAATCGCAAGGTTTCTTCCGTCGGATCCCGCAAGGAAGCTCGTCGAATCTCTCAAAGTTCCCGCAAGGTGTCTCCTGTAGGAATCGCGCAAAGTTCTCGTCGGATCCCGCACCGCCTTCTCACAATCCCGCAAGTTCTCCATCGTCTTCCCCTAAGTTCCCGCAAGGCTCTCGCAAGGTTCTCGTCAAGCTCCAGACGAATCCCGCCGAAACCCGCAGGAAGCTTGTCGAATCATCGTCTCGCAAGAGTTCTTCTGCCGAATCTTCCCTTATCCACCGACTCGCCGAAACCCGCAGGAAGCTCGATCAACTTCTCGCAAGGTACTCGTCGGATCCCGCACCGTCCTCGCTGTTTCCCGCAAGGCCTACACCGAAGGTCTTCCCAAAGGACGCTCAAGGAAGATCTCTCGCAGGAAGCCCACCAACTCATTTCCGTCTAAGCCTTTAGGTAACCTCTTCCTCACCCATACTTGGACGTTATCACTTGTGACGCATTCCTTTTGATTGATCATTATAGCTTAGAGTAGGGATTCTCTCTCTAGATCTGCAATGGCCCCAAGGACAACTGCTGGGTTGGTCACTGGTTGCGAGCTTGTTCGGACTGGGTTCTCTCACGCCTCGGACGAATTCCGCAACATCATTCTGATGCTGGAAGAGGCTGGGCTAACATTCGTCCTGGAGCACCCTTGCAAAATCTTGGACAAAGAGGTGCTGGAGTTCTTCGCCACCGCAAGACTCCGAAGTGGCGACTCACTAATCAAAAGCAAGGTGGCTGGGGCAAAGGTCAAGCTATCTGCCAGCAAGCTGACCCGCTTCCTGCAGCTTTCTAGCTCAGAGCATGAAGACTATCTGGAGGACGATGACAAAGCCAAAACTCTCTCATTCTGCGGTCTCCCACGAGGAACTAGGTCTATAAAGAGAAAGGATATGAATGAAGAAGGGAAGATCCTATCTGACATTATTGGAAAGGTGCTCATATGCAAGCCGGGCTCTCACGACCATATCTCAGCGGATATGTTCAAGATCCTGATAGCTGTCGTCTGCCGTAAACGGTTCAACTGGGGGGAGTTGCTGTTCGAGAAGATCAAGGACACCTTGGGCTCTCCGAGTTTCGGCCGCATCATAAGTCTATATCTAAACCAGCTAAATGGAGACAAATTTGACATGAGTAAAGGTGTCCCTCTCCACTACTTGAAGAAGATGGACTCAAGTGTGTTTGATCGATGGGAGAGGCGTATTGGGCAGACTGCAGTGGAAGAGCAACAGGGAGTATCTTCAGCAGTCACCCCCAATGATGTTCCTGATACCTTGACTGCAGGAATCGAGGGGGAGCCTCTACCCCCTCATACTGAGGTAGTATCTGACATCTCTCAGGTGGCCAGGGATGCTGTGGCCGAAATTTGAGAAGAAAGTGACACTGTATTGGAGACTGCTGACAAAGAATTGGAAGAGGCTGCTGATGAAGATGAGTTCATGGATGATGACGAAGAGGATGAAGGAAATGCGGGACATGAAGTACTTGAGGCTCCGGATCCTGTTGAACCTCCATCTGACAAGCCTGCACCAGTGGAGGGGGAGTCAGATAAATCTACAGAGGCCGCCAGCATTCCTCCATTAGAGATTGTGCTTGTATCCAGCTCTACAGATGCGTCTGCTGAAGGGCAAGGCCCACAAGTGCCTCTGGTTATTCCGTTACGAGATGAGCTAGCCACTCACACTGTCAATGTCATTCAGGGCATTATGAATGAACTTAAAGTCTCTTTTGATGAAGCTCAGAATAAAATGCTGAAAAGGATTAAGACATCTGAAAAGCTCATGCTCAAGAATATGGTGGAAATCAACCATAAACTGGACGTGATGGAGAAGAAATTTGAAGAGAAGTATACTGCGGCCGGCGAAGCTGTCACACTTCTTATGGCCGGATTGAAGAAGAACACCGACACTCTTGCCGTCGTCAATCAGAATGCACATGTTGTAGCCAACAACATTCAAAAGTTTGACGGTAATATGGTAACTCTTAACGCCAATCAGCAAGCCTTAGTCAATGAATTCTCCCGGACCACCAAGCACATTGATGACTCCTTGCACTCCTATGCAAACTGCATCGCTGTTGAAGCCAAAAAGGGGGAGGACTACATAGCTAAGATGGCTGAGCTACGAGAAGTCATGATCACAAACTTCGAACAGTCAAACAAGTACGTCTATGACAGCAACTGGTGGATGCTCCACCAGGCGTTAGGCATCCCCCTTGCTGAAAATCCTGCAGATATTCATCCTCCTGAGACTTCTACGGCCGCTGAGGGAGTAGGTGCTGATGAAGGAATAAGTGCAAGTGCTGCAGATGTTCCCACAAATGAAGCTGATGCTAGGGCTCTCTCCAAAGCTAAACTGAGGAGCATGTTTGACCAAGAGGCTTTAGCAAAAGCCAGGGGAAAGAGAAAAGCTCAAGAAGGGACCTCTAAGGAGACACAGGCTGAAAAGAGAACTCGAATGAGTGAGGAGGAAGTTCGAAACGAAAAGTGGAGTCCAGTTTCAAAGAACATCATCTTGGACACCTTCTGGCTACAAGATCAGGGAGAACTCAATCGGAACGAAGTTTACAGCCAGTATGAATGGGAGAGGCATAAGACGTATGAAGCCAAAAGGAACATATTCTTCAGAAACAACACGGATGCAGATAAAGTTCCTCCTCCTAGATATTACCCGAAGCCTAAGGAGTACATGGAGAGACAAAGGAAGAAGTTTTTGGCGCAGAAACTCAACGATGACTTAGCTAAGGAAAGATAGTCAACAACTTGTAGCTTGTCATTCTCTCCTAAAAGCATTTAATGATTATTGTTATGATATGAACAATTCTGAGATTATATATATATATATACATTCGTATTTGAATTTGTGAATGACTCAAGTCCTGATCTGGTTGCATATATTCTCTTGTGCTGCATGTTTAATTTCTGAATGCTATGTTTATTATTTGATAGGTGTTATTCATCTTAGCTAGTAGGGTTTTGGCTTCGTCAAATAGGGGGAGATTGTTGGGTATTGTATCCACAATTACCTGGATTTGAGGAAGCCACCTGTCAAGCTAAGATGAATTCACAATGTATTTGATGAAACATCTTAAGTTGTGCTTGCAGCTCTTCCACGCTAAGTGCACACCAATGTCAGGGTGCAGTAGGTCAATATACACGGGTCTGCATGACGTAATCCCTCGTTGAGCAGATCAGTGTGTTGGCCTACGTGTACTCTCTCTATTGCAGTGCACTTACTTTCAAGTACAGGGCCATGTTTATGCAAGAGATAACAAGGAGCAAGGATGGGTCAAGGAGCAGCTCTTGAGTAGAATGACGAAAATTCGTCTAAGTAAAAGTCGACGCGAATCACCAAGTGATTCTCGCCGATTCGGCGAGAATCACTAGTGATTCTCGCCGAATCGTCGAGAATCATTAGTGATTCTCGCCGACTCCTTCCGGCTACCTTAAAATGGTGCCAAGTGAGATTCGGCGAGAATCACTAATGATTCTCGCCGAACCCGTCGCTGAGCAGGTCATTAATACCAAGGGAAAATCGTTGAGAATCAACAAGTGATCCGTCAAGAATCACCAGTGATTCTCGACGAATCGTCGAGAATCGTTAACTGATTCTCGCCGATTCGTCGAGAATCACCAATGATTCTTGACGAATTTTACTTGGCGTTTTCTCGGGATGTTGCTGGACCGGATTCTGCCGCTGGACTATTTTGAACCGGATTTCGGGATTCTACTGGTGGGTCCCACAACGGTCAAATTGAATCTATCTACAGTATATATATACGGGTATTTTGAACAGTAGGAAGATCGAGAAAAGAAACACGCGAGAACGGAAAAACCCTAAGTCGTCGCTTCCGCTCCGCTCCGCCGCCGCCGCTCGCGTCAAGTGGTCACCGCTGTTGATCGCGTTTCTTCCCGATCTCCGGCGACAGAAGCTTAGCCAAGCTTAGAGTCTCACGCGTCTATCCCGAGATCCCTTGTCTCTCGATTTGTTGATCGGGAAAAACTTCCCATCCGAATCGATCGAGACGACCGATCCTTGTGTGACCGTTGGTAGACCTAGCTTGCTTCGCTACGAAGATTGGATATCTATTTTCAGCAGCCGCTCATCATCATAGCCGCCGATCCCGAAGCTAGCCGCCGCTCGTGTTGCCGCCGCCGGTTCCGGGGAGATCCTCTCCAAGAGAGACCAAGGTTGTAGACTCTTCGTTGACTTCACGAACACGTCGTCGAACGAAGAGGAACACCGTAGTCTCCAAACGAAGTTTGTATCTCGTGTACATTCTATATTTACTTTTGTTGTAAAGGAACGTTTGTTCCGTGTTGTAAGGGTTGGGTGCAACCCGTGTTGTGCGAGTGTTGACTCTCACGTGTGGAAGGGTTCCTTCCGATAGTGCAGGGATTGGATTTCAATCCTATTGGAGAAGAGACCGAGTCGTCCCTCGTTGGGAGATAGGTCGAAGGGGGAAAGTGGATGTACCCAAGTCGGGGAACCACTATAAATTGCCTGTGTATTCTGTGTGCTGTGCTTTTTATTTTTATTGTGCAGGTACATTCGTAAATTCCGCAAAAGCGCTACACGTCACCTATTCCCCCCCCCCATAGGTGCACATAATTGACACTAGGTGGACTTTCACCCTTCCTCTGTTGTATGGGATGACATACATTGTAATGAACTACATATTTTATTCTATATCTAATGGGATGTTTGTAGTTTTCTTATGCTTGTGAGTAGTTTTTGTGAATGCGCCTCTCCCACTCCACATCGACTTCATACCCGTGTCTCACCCGATTGCACTCCGCACAAGAACACTTCCATCCATTAGCTTCCCGTCCACTCGCCCAACCGAAGTTCGACATCACGGCCGATACACTCACCTCACCTTGTGAAGCGGTGCCTTCGACCCGCATAGATTTTATTAGTTTATTAGATCAAACAACCACAATCTCTCAAGTCCCCTTTTTACTCTTTTTTTATGTTAGTATAACCCTCATAACAATATTTTCTGAACTGTTGTCGCTCTATGCTAATTGCATTCCTCAAGAGACCAACACTCGAGGATTTATTCCCAAACTTTATTACTTGTGCGACCGGTGCGCTTGCCGATTTACACGCATCAAGTTTTTGGCTCCGTTGCCGGGGAATGCAACTGTAGAGCGACTCAGGATGACTGAAAATATTGTTATAAGAGTTAGTGTTTTTGACTGCTGTTTCCTTGTCTAGTGTTTGACGCAGTGAATGCAGGGTCGAGCCATAAGAGAGCTTGTCGCCTACGACCCAGAGATCGAACGTACTATCCTAGCGCGAAGACATGCTGCAGCCATCACTTTTGCCCCAATGGGAGACCAGCTGAATATTGATGCAGGCAACCGAGTTGGAGGGATACCTCATGGCGATAAAAATGACGATGAAAATGAAGTGAACCCTCCCCAGGTCCGCACCATGAGGGATTATACTACACCTACTGTCGGGAGCATATACCCCGGTTTCGGACCTACTATCACCAACCAACAGTTCGAGATTAAACCAACTATTATGAATATCATTCGCAACAATGCTCCGTTCTCCGGAATGGCCATTGAAGACGCCCATCTTCACCTTGCAAAATTCTCCGAAATTTGCGCCACGTTCCGCTACGCTGGAATCCCAGACGGAACAGTCAGGCTCCGCCTCTTCCCTTTTTCATTAAGGGACAAAGCCAAGACATGGCTTCACTCCCTCCCACCTGGAACAGCCACCACATGGGATGCTTTGACCACAAAATTCCTAGCTAAGTTCCATCTGGTAGATCGGATCGTGAGCATGAGGCGTGTAATAGGCAACTTCCGGCAAGCCGATCAAGAAAGTTTAGCCGAAGTTTGGGAGCGTTTCAATGAGCTACTGAGGAAGTGCCCTAATCACGGATTCCAAACGTGGAACCTCGTCTAAAGTTTCTACTTCGCTATTGATCCCCACCACCGAGCCATGATCGATGCCGCCTCCGAAGGAACAATCATGAATCTTGCTCCAGATGATGCTCTGAGAATCTTACAAGACACCGCCACCCACAGCGCTTACTGGACCGCTGGAAGAAACATCCCACGAAGCACAAGTGGAGTGTATGCCGTGGATATCCCCAAGCCCGCTACCGGCGCCCCAGTGATGGCAATTTCATGACAAGGGTGCGGAAGCACCGACCACCACAGCTTCGAATGCTTAAGAGTTGAGGTACCAGACGAATCTTCTTTTCTGAATGAGTCAGTTAATTTCGTAGCCAATCAAAACAGGGGAGTGCCTTACGGGAACACATACAACCCGGGGGTGAGAAACCACCCCAACTTTTCTTGGAACCCAAACGCTTCTGGCCAAAGATGGCAACCGGGGCAGAATCAAAACGATGTGTATGCCTCCGGAAGCCAACCGCGGCCGCCTCAACCGAATTATTCCGAAGGGCCCCCCGTCGTTAAAAAAAGTTCTTTGGAAGAGATGTTCGAGAAATTCGTTGAAATTTCCCAAACCAATATGACAAATCAAGCCGCCTCGATGCACAAACTGGAGGCACAATTGGGCCAATTGGCCCAAGTGGTTTCCGAGCGCACCCAAGGCACCTTACCTAGTAACACCGAAAAGAACCCCCATGAACAAGGTAAACGCATTTGGGAGCAAAATTTGGGAAACCACAACGAACTCGTCATCAATTGTAAAATAAACAACGTCGAAACCCCAGCATTATGCGACTCCGGGGCGTCCAGCAACATCCTCACTTTGCAAGATGTTGCGAAGATGCACCTACAAGTCGACATTGAAAATCGAAAGTCACTTATTTTAGCGAATGGCAATTTGGTTGACACTGAGGGAGGTGTTCGGGAAGTCAAAATCGAGGTTAACGGAAAAAGTATAACCACTGACTTCCAGGTTTTGGGACCAAGGGAAAATAACTCTATTCCTATATTAGGAGTCCCATTCCTGACAGCCAGTGGCGCATCCCTCGACTTTTCCAAAGGTCGTGTCACTTGGCCAACCGAGGATTCCACCCTCGATAACATATCCATACATTCCTCTCCCATCCAAAATAACAATTTTCTGAGTGACACAGATACCAAGATAGATTCAATACTCCCAACATTGGAAGAAGCACATCTGAAATAGAAGACAAAGAAAGGAATCTCCCAGGAGGTAGATGAGAATCAAGACCTATTGGTCACTATTGGTCAAAGAAGAGATCGAGTGCACCAAAGCCACAGCTGCCTTTCTACTTCCAGCCAACTATGTTTTTGAGCACGGCGAACCGAGTTTTATTCGGGAGAAATCCATAGACACTTATTTGTATAATACTGCTGATATCTCTGTTAAGCGATCTGTATCTTGGGCAGATCCGGTCGTCGTCACGGTGCCAGACAGGACGCCATAAACCACGAACACAGGAACACCCACATCCTACCTCCATTGGACGTCTCCCACGGTGGAGAAACTGAAAGATGCAAAGCGTTTACGCGACGAGCGCTACGCTGCCTTCCGACGCGAGAAAGAGTGCAATCGAAGTAAAGGGAAAACCCCTACCCCCAATGCAAAAGGCAATCTGCTGTGCTCTCGCACCCTACCGGGGAGCCTTACCACAAATCTGTTTATAGCTGATTGCACCACCATCATGCCACTTACCCTCCTCTTTCTGTTTTCTCGCTGCTTTTAGAACGCTGGTTTGCTCTGTTTTTATTTCTTCCTTTTTCTACTGCAAAGAACTCTCTATTATAACTGCTAATACAGGTATTTGGTCCACCTTAAGAATGGTAAACAAAAGGGCTTTCGGGAGACAATCCAAGTTGGACCGTTTGGTCCCATGCTGTGTTTTGAGTTCTTTTTATATATTTATATTTATATGTGTCCATATTTTGTTTGACGTGCATATTTTAATCGCAGGTGCAGGAATTTTTGAGGCGCAGCAACTTGGCCGAACTTGGACATCTCGTTGCACGACTGGTATGCTCAATTTTGAGCATAGGTACTTCCTACCCTAGCTATTTTTCCATTTGGAATGCTTATTTTTACTAGTTGTCGAATTTAAGTCTGGGGGGGAGAACATGCCTGTGGTCACTACACAACACATTCTGTTGCATACCAGTCTCTTGTTTAGTTATTTCATTATCTCTGTTGCACACACTGAGTCACCCACATGAGTGCGCTCTTATCCACGTGTGCAGCTCGAGTCAAATGTATTGTTTTTGTGTAAACTTTTAAATAGTGGTGCTGGCTTAGGATTTCAGGATCGAGTAGTTTGAAACTCATGTAGTGCTCCTAATCGAGTACTCATGGTTTGTGTAGAACTATTATAAAGTTAATTTTTCTTTATGCTTGTAGCTTTATATTTTTCTGCAGATGTAAATATTGTTTGTACTACTCAAAATCTGAATCTGGAGTAATCGAACGATAATGTAGGAATGTGTGTAGCCGCCACTAGACTCATATTGCTCGAGTCGGGAGGAAGGATCATCTTTCTCAGTGGCTACGTACTTGCCCTAAGCTACTCTTGAAGCATTGGTGCCCGGTTAGTCAACAGTGAGCATGACATAGACCATCATTTTGGCTAGTTCGAGCCTTGTTTAGCATTTCCTACCCGTTAATCGTTGCATGCCAAATTTGTGTCTACCACTTCTTTGATCCAGCTCCACTCTCATTCACCAAGGCCTGAAGCTAATCCCACCATCATAATCAAATGCTTGAGCTTGTTTGTATTTACTATTTTGCTGATGTTGTGATATGCGGAAATCGTGTAATGTGGTGCTGAATTCATAAACTTTTTGATTGCTACGCTTGGGGATTTCAAACGCAGAAAAGAAAAAGAAGAAAAGCGAAAAAGAAAAAGAAATATCTGAACGAATTGTTTTGAGAATTCTATCCCCATCCTTTTTATTGATTTTGGTCGGGTTAGGTCGTGTACATGCCCGGTTTTCAAGATCAGTCTGGGGGTGTGTTACACGTGCATTTATAAGTGGCTGTATTGGTTTAGGTTTTTGTTCGCTCGCTTTGATTGCGTGTAGCCTTCATGTTTATCATTGACTACCAAAACTTAGCCTAAGCCCCATCCTCTCCTACAAGTCCTACTGATTCACGCTTGAGTCTAACCCGCGGCGTGGAGAGAGTGTGAATGTGCAACCGTATGGTCCCCGACATTGGTGGATTCCTTTGGAGGTGATCCTGAGCCCCGATCTTTTGCAATGCTCACCTTAGTGGCCTGCCTACTTTCTTCCTACACATGATCGTAAGATTCTCCAGAATTCTAATTTTGAGCAAATATAATATTTATTTACGCCTGTCGAATAGTTTAAACTACGTAGTATAATTAAAAAGTTTTTCTATTATATCTTCTATGCCCATGATGTATTTGATTTCTCGTCTTACTTTTTTTTTGAAATTTCTGAGCTAGCTAGCTATTTTCTAGTTCACGGAGTGATGATTTGCTCGGGACGTGCAAATGGTTAAATCTGGGGGTGTGATGAGTCCAAATTTTACACTGATTTTTGGACTCATCTGGGCCAGTTTTATCATCTTAGCACTGCACTTGAGAGCTATTACTGCTTATATTTATTTACGTGCTTATTTCATGATTAAGTGTATTGTAGGCCCCTTTCAGTGTGCTTTATTTGTTTCTGTGTTTTTGTTATTCTTTAGCTGTGTCTTAAGAATGTGGTGTACACTTTTGGTGGCCTATCTGCCTCTTCTGCTGGTGCATGGGCCTTGTGCGTTCTCCGGAACTGCTCGGGAGACCCCGACGACACAGGAACACTGCGCACGACCACTGGACTTACTGCGCAGGACCACTGGTCGTGCACCACCAATCGTGCGCATTACATTCTCATTTTTCCTAATTCTGCCCGGGTAATCGCACGAGCACTGGCCGTAGTGCGCACGACCACTGGTCGTACGCCACTACTCGTGCGCGTTTACCCCTTGCTTTCTGCAAATCTGTCCTAGTCAATCGCAAGATCAGTGGATTCAGTGCGCACGACCACAGGTCGTGCGCCACTGATCGTGCGTATATATGCTGACGTTTCTATCCAGGTTGCAGATCTAATTGGAAATGGCGCACGATCATCGACCTACAATGCACATGACCACTGGTCGTGCGGCACTGATCTTGCGCTATGCTTTTGCTGCCTCCGTATTTAAGGGTCTGCTCCGCGATTTAGGTCAACACCCATCATTTTCTGCGATCGGGGAGTGCGCGGGAAGCGCCATTTTACTTCTTCAGCTGCTCAATCACCTCCACCTTCATCGAGAGTCCATAGCCGGCTATTCCAAAGCTTTTCAAACTCTCCGGCGAAGCTCCCGGCCATTGACGACTTCAACTCCAAGCTCTTCACCGGAGTTGGTGAAGAAGAAAACCTAGAGAACGGACTCAAAGGCCTTCAAGGTGACAGCTCGTTGGTACCGGAAGCCTCCTCGGACTGAGACCGGAAGCGGATTGACAACTCGCTATTCCGGCCACGACCTGCGGTGGATCTTCACCCTCTATTGGTTTACCCCTCTTCCCCTTCCTCTGTTGTATGGGATGACATACATTTTAATGAACTACATATTTTATTCTATATCTAATGGGATGTTTGTAGTTTTCTTATACTTGTGAGTAGTGTTTGTGAATGCTCCTCACCCACTCACCATCCACTTCATACCCGTGTCTCACCCGATTGCACTCCGCACAAGAATACTTCCATCCATTAGCTTTCCGTCCACTCGCCCAACCAAAGTTCAGCATCGCGGCCGATACACTCACCTCACCTTGCGAAGCGGTGCCTTTGACCCGCATAGCTTTTATAAGTTTATTAGATCAAACAACCACAATCTCTCAAGTCCCCTTCTTACTCTTTTTTTTCTTAGTATAACCCTCATAACAATATTTTCTTGTTAAAATTCAACAAACCGCAGACGCCCCCTTGGATACCCTGTTGAAAACTCAACAAACCGAAGGAGAATACGCCCACTTATAATGTTGAAAGTTTTCCCGGATCGTGGAGTTAGCAGGGGTTATCTCAACAAAGCAGTAACAACCAGCAACACATGCAGCACAAGCTTCTTTATTGATCAAGAGCAAACTTCTTTACAAGGCGAGACATACATGGCGAGACATGCTTCACCAAAACCCAACACCGGGAGAGCAGAGACAGTTACAAAGACAAGAACAAAAAACAAGCCGCGCGGACTCGACCACCAAGCCGCCGACCTACTGCTGTGGAGTCCGCTCAGTTCGCCAGATCGCCAGACCGCAACCCAAGCCGCGCGGACTCACCCTTATTCCAATGCTTAGCTCTTCACCGCCGATCTGCAGGCCGCCTGACCGCGAGGTCGCCTAGCCGCCAGACCGCACAAGCTGCATCACCGAATGGAACAGTCCGCCTGAAGCAGGCGACTTCCTGAACCCCGAACCAAGTTGCCAAAGAGAAGACCGCCTGGTCGCAATCCGCGACCTGCTGTTTACCGCCTGTTGCTTAACCGCAGAGTCCGCACTGTCGCTGACCGCAATCAGAGCCAAGTCCTGGCTTTCCAGCGCTATCCGCACAACCTGCACAACACAACCGGGTCAACTCTCTATCAGCGCGGACACCAAAGTCCAGACCGCAGCAACTTATGCGAGCTCAATTACTGTTCACTTACTTTGGTCTAGGTTCGTTACTCCTGATGTGACATGGGTCCTATTTATAGGCACGACGATGAGTATGGTCACCGCCCTAGCCGATAGGATCACCGCCACATCCCGCAGCTAGAACAAGTGTGTCCGCCAGCCCGCGGACACACATTCCAGTTCGCCGCTCCTGTGCAGATAGCAAGTCCGCCCCAGCTTCTCCATGGCCGGACTCCAATATCCAGCCCGCCTTGCCGCCAGAGGCCAAGCCAGGACCACCACAGCCAGACTCCACAACAGCCGTGTCCGCCATTCTGCGGACAAGGCATCAGCCCGCAAAACCCGAGCCCGCAGCCTCGCCATCAAGGCACCTGCTAGACTCAGCGGACACCCGGCTACCGTCCGCATATCCCAAGTCCATTGCCTCATTGCCAAGACACCTCCGGACTTAGCGGACACGCCAATCCAGTCTGCTAACAGCAGACTCCAGTCCGCAAATCCTGAGTCCATAACCTCGTCACAAGGCTAAACCGGACTCAGCGGACGCTGGCTCCAGTCCGCATGCTCCTGCACAAGCAATTCTCCAGTCCGCATTTCCCCAAGCTAGCAAACAAGGCAACAACACTTCTACTACGCTTGGCGGACTGAGAAACCAGCCCGCGCTCCACTGCGCGATCTCCCCGGACTGAGCCATCCTGGACTTGGTTCAGATCACACCAAGTCCAGTCCACTGGCCATAAGGGCCAGTCCGCACTTACTGGCGGACACTGGATCTAGCCCGCCATACCGGGCGACCTCCAGTTTCTGTCCGCGCTGACCGGCGGTCTCCGCGGCTTCCCGCTGCACCAGAGCAAGACCAAGGCAACTGCCAAACCGGTCTGCCGAGCTCCAGTTCTTCAGTCCGCTTTATGCCGGACTCCGCGGATAGCATTTCTATCCGCCCGGTTACTTCCTGGGAGTCAACCGCCTGCTGAGCATACACTGGCCTGTCAGACCGCCGCTGCTGTCTGCGTAGTCCGCGCGAACAGACCGCCCAGGCCGCCACAGAGCAAACCGCCTGCAACATCCCTGCCGACCTAGCAGTCCGCCAACCCTGTCCGCGTAGTCCGCGCGGATAGGTTTCCCAAGCCTTCCATTCACCCACTTTCACTTCACAGAATTCAACATTTCTGAACTGTTGCCGCTCTATGCTAATTGGATTCCTCAAGAGAGCGACACTCGGGGATTTATTCCCAAACTTTATTACTTGTGCGATCGGTGCGCTTGCCGATTTACACGCATCAGTGGTCAGCTTGATTCCGGCAGTTACAACCTTGTCAAACCAGGTGGTGACCTGTTTGTTTAAGTGAGATATTTCTTCTTTAGTTTCATTTGCTTTAGCTGATAATTCATCACTCAGTTTGGTAACTGATTGTTCAACATACTCCTTGAGGTTTGTGGTCTGAGCATCTATGAGTGCTTTAATTTGTTTTAGAAATTCCTCATTAGAGATGGAGGTAGATGAAGTACGGCTCATAGGAGGAGGTACAACATTCTGGGCAGGGATTTGAGAAGTCTCCCCATCAACTACAACACCTATAGAAGGAAACATTTCCTTAGCCAAAGATGTTTTAACATTATTAATTAAGAGGGAATGAGTTTTACCTATCGTGTGTGTAGTATCAACTATTCTATTGACAACTTGATCCAAGTCTGTCAACTCCATCTGATCATGCTCCCCCTCAGACTGAGCATCCTTCTCTGGACCTAACCTATTAAGATAAGTATCTAAAGTCTCAGGAGGCTCCCTGTTATCTTCTGTAGTAGGGATATCTTCACTTGCTGCAATACCATCAATATCACCCATGTCTGCCTCATATTATGCAGTAACCTCTTCTTCAGCAGCATGCTTTGACACTTCTACTAACCTTGGGCTGGCATGGATTTCATCAACATGCATGGCAACATCCTGGAGTTGAATGTTTACAGAGGTTTGACTGAGTGATAAGTCAATCTGCAGATGCATCAGCTGGAGAGGATGATCCAAGCTCTGGTTCAAAACTGGAAGTTCTTTCTTCCTCAGTAGGTTTCTTCCTTGTATCCTTAAAGCAGTCCATTATTACCGAGGATTGGCTCATTGGTAGGACTCTAGTGAATATGTCCAAAGTCTTTATGTCCATTCTTTTTAGGTAGTGAATCTTCACCCCATATTCTTGTGTGAAAGTGTCAGGGTATGTGTTCACTATGTATAAGGAAATAATTCTGCCCAGGTTTGGAGAGGATGTGTTATCTACTATTCTATGATAGATGAGAGAAGACCATGAGGTCTTTCTGTTCAGGATAATTTTAGTCATAACTTCAAACATGAACCTAGAGATGGTGTCATGTGATCCAGGTTTGCATATATGGGCTTTCACTATAATGTCTGCTAGCAGCTTTCCTCTCTGATTGAAGAATTTTCTTTTCAGAGACCCAGATTTGGCCTCATTGTATCCACACCATGTGAGAGCACTGTCTCTGTCCGTGTCGGCGAGCTCATCTTCCTCGATATGGTTGACAGAGGGTATATGGAGGGACTATCCTAGTCTCTTAGGGTTTACCTTTATTTTGATATTGTCAATCTTAGATCTAAGAGAGTTTTGAGAAAGGGACATTTTTTGGTTTGAGAAGAATTCCACTACCTCTTTTCTAAGAATGGTGGAGGGTTCGGAAACGGTGTATTCCAAGCCTGCGACCTCAATCATCCTTAATAAAACTTTAATCTCAGGAGAGGCATGATTGAATCCATCCCTCACAATTTCGTATCCATCCTGAAGCTCCTTAATGACATTTGACGCCAACGAAACTGTGTGGCGAGACGCTGAGAAGGTTTCGGTCTCAACGATTAGGGTTATGGATTTGGAGAGTGATGTCGCTTTCGTTTCTTGTTGTCTTTATATATTTAATGAAAAGATTTAATTAATTTAATTAAAATTTTCATTTGACTATTAAGTTACGTATTTTTGACTTGACAATTTGCTCGATGAATCCTGTTATGATACAGGGCACTTAGAGCTTTTATTATATCTCTCAGCTTTTCTTCTATTTGTTTGATGCATGTTTATTTTGTGGTTTCCCTTACTGACTGGTTATATATTTTACTTGACTTAGTAAAAATTTTGTCAAGTTAAATAGAAGGGCACCTAACATGTCAATGAGTCAGTTCTATTGGCACCCAATTTGTGCATTATTTTGTCCTAAAGCTTGTTAATAAGTTATTTGAATTTTTTGAGTAAAGATTACAAAAAAATTAATAGTGTGAATAATTGAATCACTGTTTTTCTATTTGATGTGCTAGATTAGATTCATCTTGAGCACAACTAACATAACTTAACAAATGACAAACTTAATCTCTATATAAGAGGGAGAGACATATCTTGAGGCTTGTTTCCTCTAGATTTTTAGGATAACTAACTTGACAGCCTCAACCTTAATTTGTTGCATTTTCTGGAGCATATTCCAAGAGCAACTATCCTTTCCCAGTCATTTGCCTGGAACACTCATTGCCCAAATACCAAGTCTTAATTTGGTAGGTACTTGGACTATCCTGCAAAACAAAATTCATTTACCTTTAGACACCCAATGATAATTGAGTCCTAGGTTCTTGTTAGCATCATAAAACATTTGCCCCACTCTCTGCCTGGGCTGAACACCTTTCTGTCCACTAGTCATATTCAGGTTATGTCAACAATCAATGGCAAAGTGACCCACTTTTCCACAACACCAACATTTATGAATGTTGTATCTTCTCTTTAGGACAACACAAAATTGCTATCCATGAGATATATGAGCAATACCAGACTTTGCTGGATGAGCATTGCGTGATGCTGTCCCCTTCTTCATGAGTGAAGGTGCTGAGGAACTAAATACATATGGTCCAAAATAGGCCTGATGTATTTTTGGAGTCTGTCATCTTGTGGACATTCTCATTTCCTTACATAGAGGATATATGGATCCAAATCTAAAGAACTTCTCCTGAACTTTGTGGCTAAAGTGGACAGTGTCACTCTCTCTTGGATCATGTGCCTTCACCCCACTGGTGGAGCACACATTTGATTGATCCTTCTGGAGTGGTGCAAACTTGACCGTTTTAGAAGGTGTATTTGCCTTTTGAAACATTGTCCTCTTATTAGGGAATTCAGATTTGAAATGATGATTAATGTGGTTAATACCCAGCTTCTCAGGGACTTGGCAAGTTGCAGCTTTTGGAAACTGACCCCGTGATTGAGAAGGGTTAATCACAATCCCCAATTTCTCTGTGAACTTTTGTTCTAGATATCTAATGTGCTTCTTCTTTTCTTCTAGAGGCATAGTCTGACACTGTAAGACTTTTCTTGAGTTCAGACACCTCATGACTTTTCTTATAAAACTCAATAGATTTATTGTTATAGAGTGTTTTATAAGGCTTTAGGACCTCTCTTTCCTTGGCTTGACTTTTGACAAGTATTCTGCTCTTCTTTAGAGCAATTAGGAGTAGTCCAAACTTGTCAATCAATTGATTGACATCAGTCACAGATTCATAGCAATATTCATCACAGGATGAAGATGCACCAGTATCTGGACTGGATTTATAGTCAGAAAAAGATGTAGAATTGGAGAGAGATTGTACCTTGATTGATTCTGATTCTTCCTGACTTCTTTCTTCTACATACATTGCCATCAACACATGACATCCATAGTTTTCTTCATCCTCCTCATTGTCACTGTCTGAGTGTGACAAAGGGGACCAGATTCCTATCCTGGTAGCAGTATGTTCCTCCTCTTCTCTTGGATCTGTAGAAACAGATATCAGCCCTATATAGGCTTCTTCCTCTTTATCTTCAGAATCTGAGGATGAATAATCTGTCCAGCTTCTCTCCTTCTTAGGCACAAAGGACTTTTCCTCCTTCTTTCCCTTACGGTGATGGTAATGCTTTTCTTCTTCTTCTCATCTTCTTCCTTTCTTTTGACTGGGCAGTCAGCAATGACATGCCTAGCCTTGCTGCAATAATAACAAATGACATTAGAAGAAATCTGTTTACTAGTTTTAGGGACATAGCTGTCATCCGTGGATGACTTCCTATGATGAGAGGATGAAGATGGTCTGCTCCTCCAGTCTTTCTTCCTTATGAACTTCTGAAATTGCCTGGAGAAGATAGCTAGATCTTTATCAGACATGTGGTTATCTGATGAGCTTGGCTCTGAAGTTTCAGAGCTAGATTCAGCTTCCTTCCTTGGTGGTGAGGGAGTCTTTCTTCTGCTTCTTCTTGGGGCTTCTGCCTTGAATTCCATAGACTTGTCCTTGGACTTGAATTAGCTGTTCTTCTCCTCTTCTTGTCTAGTTTCTAGCTTCATTTCATAGGACTTTAGCTTTCCAAAGAGGGTTGGTGGAGGAGTGTCTGCTAGCTTAGAGATTTCCCTAATGACACAGATCTTGGTGGCATAGATCTTGGTGTCCCAATCTCTAGTGAGAGATCTAAGGAACTTATCATTCAACTTATAGTTGCTGAAGACCCTACCATAGGTTCTTAGTTCATTGACTGTCCTAAAGAACCTTTCAAAACAATCAACAATTTTTTCAGACTTGCTTTGCCTGAAGGCCTCATACCCTTGATTTAACATGGACTTTCTATCATCACTAACTTCCTCAGAGCCATCCATGTAGACCACAAGAGTGTCCCACATTTCCTTGGAGGTCTTGCAGTGTACAAGATTTTGGAAGGTTGAGTCATCAATTACACTAGCTATAATATTTTGTGCCCTTTTGTCCATGGTGGACAGAATCACATCATCTCTGTCCATTTCTGATTATGCCTTAGACACTCTCACAGTAAGATCTATGGTGGAAGCCTTTGTGGGGATAAAAGGACCTTCCACTACTGTTACATAGATCCTAGGGTCAGATGCTTACATGAACAGTTTGACGCTTTGCTTCCAAAGGCCAAATCATTCCTTCCTGCAGATGGGCAGCTTCATGGTCCCTAGCTCCTTATAGTTCAATGCAGACCCTATAATCTTATCTTATAGCTAACCTTGGATGAATACTCAGATTGTTAAATCCTTTTTGAGTAACATCCCTCTGATACCACTTGAATGTTGTTTGACTTAAGGTTAGCTAATCATCTAGAGGGGGGGGGGGGTGAATAGGTCTTTGAGCTTTAATAAAATCTTTTGATGTTTTCAAATTGTTCTAGCTAGAGCTTGTTCTTAAATCCTGCAATAATAAAGAAAAGCAAGCACACAACAAACACAAGTATTTATAGTGGTTCCCCAATAAGGTACATCCACTTTCCCTCCCACTTATCTAATTTATTTGTTGGACTCGGCACAAACTCCTCCACTATGCTCCTCAAAGCTTACAACTCAGGCCCTCAGCCTTACACACAGATTCTTCACAGAATCCAACTCAGAACCACAAGGGTTCCTACCTCAGAGCTCTGCAGAACTCCTACAGCTCATTGATCCACTGAACACCTACCTCAGCCTTTTTTCTAAGGGCTACACTCAGGCTCTTCAGCCCTACATCTTCAGGCACACAGCCCTACTCTCAGAGTGCTGCAGCACTCCTACAACTCAGTACCCTTTCAGGTACCTACAGCTCAGCCTCCTCTAAGGTCTACAACTCAGTAACAAACTTGTCACCTATAGCTCAGTGACTCTCCAGTCACCTACCTCAGGCACAAGACCCTACACTCAGGCTGGGAGGACAGCCTTACCTCAGATCCACACTTGGATCCTACCTCAGAGAGCAACACTCTCCTACCTCGGGCACTGAAGCCCTACAGCTCAGATCCTTACATGGATCCTATCTCAGTGCCCCAACAGGGCACCTACCTTAGTGACAAATTTGTCACCTACCTCAGGCACTAAGTGCCCTACACACAGATTCAGATCTACTGAATCCTACAGGAAGTTAATACAAATTTTTTAAGAAAAATAAAAACAAATGACTTAGAGAACTATCTCTGAGTCAACGTTGCTGGACTGAGCAGATATTAGTACAGCCCACTTGCCGTAGAAGGAATCAATCTTTTTCTACCGCTCAAATTTTTCTGCTGCACTGATAAGCAAATACCAACTTGCTGAAGAGATGAATCAGCTACACTATTCTGATGAGAACAAACTTGCTGAACTTTGAAGTTCTTCAGCTATCTTTCTTTGCCTTCAGGCTAACTTCGCTATACTTTAGCTTTCAAGCTTGATGGGAAGACAATATCCAACCGCCTCTTTTTATTTCTCTTTCTATATTTTCTGCGTTTGATCCTTGTGTATTCGTTAACCCTAATCCCTTTACAGTTTCCTTTTTATATTTGTTGATTTGAATCAATGACATAATAGAATATGGGCCCACCAAGGATTGGTGAGCGCCATCTCCATCAGAAAGGGACAAAACATCTTTCGGTGCTGCAGCAGCTTTCCCACAATGGCTTCCTGCAATTTTGACTTTAATGAGGTCAGCAGTGGTCATCAACTGAAAGAGTTCAGTTGTCTACCTAAATAACATAGAGGGGCAAGAATAGGTTAGTTGCGCGTCTTTTTGCGGAATAAAAATTTAGAGATTTATGCACATAATTATCAACCAATCAATCACAGACGACAAAAGATTTATAGTGGTTCCCCAACCTTGGGTACATCCACTTTCCCTCACCGATCTAGCAAAGAACTAGACTCGGCTACTCCACTATCTCGGATTGAAAACCAATCCTACGTCTCGGAACAAAGTTCCTACAATCTTGATCCACAATACGGATCTACACTCAGAAGATAAAATTTCCTACAACTCGGAGACAAAAAAAGGGCTACGACACTCAGAGAGAATTCTCCTACAAGAATGAAATTGAAAGTATATGAAAATACAAACTGTAAAACTTTCTCAGATCTGGAAACAGTCGGCCTGAATCTTCTTCTTTGATCTTTGCAGCTCTATCAGAGAAGTTGAAGAAGAATCTCGACAAAAGCTAGATCTGAAATTTCTTGGATTCACACGATCAGATAGATGATGAAGAATTGAAAGACAATCTCGATCTGTGAATCTTCTTGATCTGAATCTCTGAATCGAAAACCCTAGCAACTTGCATGAAGAAGATCGGCGGCGGCGCTTCCGTTTTTCGAGTTAGAGAATGAGATTCAGAAATACTTAGAATAATTCTTGACAGCGCTTAGGGTTAGTTGGTTTTGACAAGACCTTATATAAGATCTTCCCTAACGGTCGTAATTAATATTAATGACGTCCACGTGGACCAATCACGTCACGACATTTGAAATTTCCGTCAAATCTGGACTTAGCAAATTTTCAGAAAAATCAGACTAAATTACTCGAGTGAAAGTTTACCTACTTGAGTACTTGATAACATTACTCGAGTGAATAGAAGAGGACTACTCGAGTAGATGACTTGGAGAAAATTCAGAAACAATGAGCAACTACTCGAGTACACAATGACTTACTCGAGTGCTAATATAGTTACTCAAGATGTAAAGTTGAACTACTCGAGTACAAGAAGTACTATTCGAGAGAATAAAAATTAACTACTCGAGAGGTAGAAGGAATACTCGAGTCAAAGACTTAGAATAATTTCTGGGAGAAGAAACTGGGTTACTCGAGTAGTGAAACTGGACTACTCGAGAGGAGATAAACTACTCGAGTACATAGATATTACTACTCGAGTAATAGACTTAGAAAAATTTTGAGGGATGAAAAATTTATCACTCGAGTATTTAATCTGGACTACTCGAGTAGTAGATGGACTACTCGAGTACGTAAACTAGACTACTCGAGTAAAGTAAAATTACACAAAATCTTGTCTTCTGTAACTCGAGACAAAAGACTAATCTACTCGAGTACTTATATGACTACTCGAGTAAATGACTTAGAAAGAATTTCTGGGGAGGAAATTCTGTTAACTCGAGAATGAGAAAAGATCTACTCGAGTAATTGACTTAGCTACTCGAGAGCTATAATTTGACTACTCGAGAGCTAATTCCCTTACTCGAGTACAAATAGACTTACTCGAGTATTGACTAAATGTTTCACTCGAGTATGTAAGTAACTACTCGAGTAAAATACTTAGCAAATATTCCTTCAACAAAATTTTCTCTTCTTTAAAGAATTCAGCAACAAATCTTTGTCCAATCAGTCCTAGTGCTTGAAAATGAAGTGTATCCCAATAGAGAGGCTATACATGAGTCAACACAATGGATCACATAATGAGGGATTACATTGTATGGTCCAGTGTTTGGTGACCCATTGTAGACGGATATTGGTCTACACTTGGCAATAAAGTCCTGCAAACACATAACCCAAGCAAAATATCAAATACAACTTAATTCATCTTAATTCAAGAGTGACTTCACCAAATCTGGGTTATTGTGGATACAATACCTAACAATCTCCCCCTATTTGTAGAAGTCAGAACCCTTTACACTAAGGTGAATTATATAGCCATAAAAGAAACTAGTTATGCAATTAGAGAAAGTAGTGTAAGCAAGCATAAGAGTATAATCAAAGAGTATATGATCAAAATTGAGAATTATATAAACATAATTGTCCAAAACATCATTTCTACACAGATCATTTCCACACTCTCATAATCCTTTATGCTTAAACTTGATGCTGCTGCTTGTCTTTCTTTTCTTGTTGTCTTCTTTGGTAGCTGAAGGGCTTGTGATAGTACTTTGGTGGCTTTGGAGGAGCAGCAGGGTTGTTCCTACCAAATTCTCTGTCATACAGCCTTCGCTTAGTCATTGACTTTTCATACAATTCCCATTCCTGGGAGCTGTAATGAATAGTCCTGCTTTCATTGAAGTCCATGATAAGCTTGAGAGTATCCAAAATGAGAGACTATGAAGTTGGAGACAAGATCTCTGCAAACTCTGGAGCTTTTCTCTTTTCTGAATCAGGAACTGGGTTTGACCTGCTAGCTGAGGCACCATCACCATACTTTCTCTTCTTCTTTGAAGTGTTGATATCAGGAGGAGCTTGGAAGAATATATCTGCTGGGTATGCCTCCCAAACTTGAGCATATGAATCTGGAGGAGGACCTTCATAGCCTTCAGGCCTAGGAGAGAAAGAAGGTTGTTGAGCTTGAACTGGAGCAGCAGTAGCTAAGGGATTCAAGCGGTGAGGAATGATGTTTGGATCAACTGGGAATTCTGGAAGAATTTGATTGTGCATCCAAACTACTGTGTCATAGGTATGGAATTTCACACTCTGAATCTTTCCTAGCACATCATCATGGATCTCTTTCATCTTTGCTTCCCATTGAGTTTGCTTGATTGCATCTAATTTTTCAAGATATTCTTTCACTAAACTCTCCCCCTTTCTGACTCCTACAGTCAGTTTACTGATGGCATCATCTTGAAAGTCCCAACTTCTTCACAAATCTTCATCTTGCTTACTTCAGCTCTCTTATCTAACTCAATATGATTATTTGTAAGAGTCACACCTTGCTCCATAACCTGACCAACACTAGTGATAGTGTGATCTAGAGCTTTGCCACCAATTTGGAAGAGATGTCTGAGCTGATCTGTATTATGTTGAATCTGTGCAAAGCCTCTGCTCATCTCTTTCTCTAGAGCAGTCACTTTCTCAGTTACAGCCTTGACTCACTCATCAAAATACTTTCTTTGTTCTTAAAGTAGATGTACAAACTGACTCATCAAATCATTGGCAGCAGGAGGAGCGGCAATAGATGTAAAAGGAACTGGAGGAGGAGGAGTAAACCATGGAACTATCTCTTCAACAGTGATTGAGCTCTGAGCTCTGGTGGTATGGATCAGGGCATCCCCTTCATCAGTGATCATGGGGATGGAGAAGTCCAGGTTCCTCAATGTAGCTTCAGCTGGTTCAGGAGACTGATCTGCCTCATTAGAGAGCAAAATAGTGACAACCTACTCTTTATCAAAAGCAGGAGACTGGATGGGAGATGATGGAGTATGTGATGGAGATGGTACTAGAGAGGGTTGCTTGGATGCTTCAGCAGTTGGTTCTTTTTGAAGAGGGGGAAGAGGTTCATCAGCAGCCAATTCTTCAATCATTTCATTGATTGTTGCTTCAGTTTATAGAAGTGTTTCTTGGAGTTGGGCTTCTGATGGAATGTCTGATGGAACTTCTTTAGGTGTGGATGGTGGAGGAGAGGTAACAGTTGGAGTGGTATGAATTCTGACTGAAACAGAAGGCGCAGTCTCCCCCTCAATAGTTGCACCAGATGAGCTGGCAACCTGTAATGGAGAGGGAGATGTGGTCCTGTCTTCTGTAGCTGTAAGGTCTTGAGCTTTGGCAGCCTGAACAAGATTCTGTAACTTCAAATCCCATCTCTGAATTGATGAGATGAAGACTTTTTCCATGTGATGAAGAACAGTCCCTTTGGAGAAGTTGAACACCTCAGGATTAATCTCATGGAGGAGAAGAGAAATTATCCTGGCATAACTGGAAGCCATAATGCTGTCCTTTATCTTATCCAGAATCATCATCACAAACTGAAACTTTTTCCTGCAGACTATAGCTTGCATGATGTCAAAGAAGTGAAGAGAGATATCCCTTATGGAACTTGTTTTGCAGAGAAGAATTTTCCCAATGATGTCCACTAGGAGCTTTCCTTCTGGATTCATGTCAGGCCTTTTGTTGTATTGTATATCTGGTGAAACTCCACAAAACATACAAGTCCTGTCAGATTCTTCAGGACCTAGGTCATCCTCTTCATCAACAAAAGGCCGTCAGAGAAGCTGAGAAACAGAGGTCTTGTTGAGTTTGATTTTGATTCCTTTAACCTTGGACTTGAGAACCATCCCATGCCTCTTGACTTTGAAGTTCTTGAAAAATTCCTGAACTTCGGGAAACAAGATCTTACATGGCTGCGGTAGAACAAATGTGAGGCTGGTGGTGTCGAGAAGTATCAGAAGGTTACGGAAATCATCTGAAATTTCGGCGATTCCGGCGACAACTAGTTCTGAACCAATTCCAATCATGGAGGAAGGGGCCAGGATCTAGAAATTGGAGATAGATCTGTGGCGAGGAGGAAGATGGCGCGGGCTATGCAACTTTCGGCGGAAGATGAAACGTCTGTGGGCTTACTCGAGAGAGGGAATTTTTATTCGTGTATAAAATAAATTCTGGACATTTTGATTTATATAACCCTAATTTATCTCTAATTAAGAAATAAATAAAGCTTACATACCTGGGAGAGGGCGGCATAACCCTTGGGTTGCGAATAAAGAAATTTGAATCAAAGTAGAAAGTTTTTCTGTCTGATACTCGAGAGACTTGGCAGTACTCGAGGGAAGATATAAAAGTACTCGAGTGAGAGGTACAGATGTACTCGAGTGGTGATATGGGAGTGCTCGAGTAAAGATACTGAGGTACTCGAGTAGTGAAGCTTTGGTCCTCGAGTAATGATACAGGAGTACTCGAGTGATGCTTTAGTACTCGAGTAGGTCTTTCCACTACTTGAGTAGGTTACTCGAGTAGCTGAAGAAGTACTCGAGTAGGTCAAGCAGGTACTCGAGTAGGTCACTTCTTACTTGAATCGGCGATGGAGAAAAATAGCTCTTGTGCGAAAAAATTGCTATTGGGCAAAAAAATTCGCTCTCAGGCGAAAAAATCTTCCTCGGGTCAAAAAATCGCGCCCAGGCGAAAAAAGCGCGACCGTGCGAAAAATTCGCTTGGCGAAGAAAACGCGGTTGGGCGAAAAATTTTTGCTCGGGAGAAAAAATACCGTTCGTGCGAAAAAAATGCGGTCGTGCGAAAAAATTTCACCCGGGTGAAAAAAAATCACGCCCGGGCGAAAAATCGCGACCGGGTGAAAAAAGGGCGCCCGTACGAAAAAGCGCGCATGTGCGAAAAAAGTGCGCCCGGGTGAAAAAAGCGCTCCCAAACGAAAAATTGTGCCCGAGCGAAAAATCGCTTCCGGGCGAAAAAATCATGCTCGGGCGAAAATAGCGCAGTCGGCTGAAAAAATTTGCGACCGGACAAAAAAATTGCGCACTAGGAAAAAACGCTCGCCAATGCGAAATACCCCATCCCGAAGAAAAATGCTCGCATTAGCAAAAAATTCGCGCTCATGCGAAAAAATCGCGGTTGGGCGAAAATAGCGCGATCGGGCAAAAATATCGCTCCGTTGTAAAAATCACCCCCGGGCTTTACAAATCGTGCCCGAATGAAAAATCGCGCTCGGGCAAAAAAAATTGCGCCCGGGTGTAAAATCACGACCGGGCGAAAAAAATCGTGCTCGGCCGAAAAATCGCGCCCGACCGAAAAAATTCATCGTCGGGAGAAAAAATTCGCGCCGTTTCGAAAAATTTTCTCCCGGGAGAAAAATTCGCGCCCTGGCAAAAAAATTAGCGCCCTGGCGAAAAATTCGCGCCCGGGCGAAAAATTCACTCCCGGTGAAAAAAATAGCGCACGGGGAAAAAAATTGCGCCCGGGCGAAAAAAATCGCGACAGTGTGAAAAAAACGCCTGCCATGGTGAAAAATTCGCGCCTCCGCGAAACACACGTGCTTATGCGACAACATGCTCTACCGGGCGAAAATCGCGCTTAACGTAAAAATGTGTCTTGGCCGGAATTATCCAATTCTTGTATAGATTTGAAAGAATTGTCTTTACTTTCAAAATGAATTTCACGGAATTCATTAAAATTCAATTTCCAACGTCAAACGAGCAAACGAACGACGAAATTGAAATTGTACCATCAATTCCAATTTCAAGAGCTCAATTCCGTACAAACAAAGAAGCTCTTATTAATTTTAACCGTGAGAATTTCTAGTTCTCACACTACTGTTATAAATAAAAATGCCAAGATATTGAAAAGACGTGTTTAGAATGAATATCAAGAATCTAAGATATTCTATCCCGACCGGATTAGGGAATACAACGGGATATTTATAAATGGCTCTTGGATATATTTACGAACTATTGGAGCATTCGTCATACAGATGTATAAATTGTGAAATGGCCTTGGCAGTGCAAACAATCCCTTTGCAAAAAAAAAAAAAATAAGAGTGTCATCTGCATGAAGATTGTGAGAAAATTTCAACCCTTCCGGTCACTTATTGTATCAATTGGCCATTCTCCTCTAGAAAATTTGAGAGATCAATCTGCTTAACACATCGTCAGCTAGGATAAAAAGAAGCAGAGATAAGGGGTCTCCCTAACGAAGCTGATGTGACGATCTAAAAAAAACTACAAGACTTGCCAATTATCTTTGCTCTCTGTCCTCAACTTCATCTCGCTCCCTTCCTTCGAAAAGCACACCTCCAAGTAATTTCAGAGAACCTCTCTTACGTCATTTACTGGTGAGACTGATCCAGCAGCACACCTCCAAGCCTTTGAATCAGCAGTTGCACTAAACACCTTTAGATGCAGCAAAGTGTAAGCTTCTAGTGACGTCCTTTGATGGACAAGCACGAGAGTGGTTTTACGGGTTCCTCCCCCAATCCATTGGTTGCTTTGCAGAGCTTTGCAGTGAGTTTCTTTTGAGATTCTCTAACTCGAAGAAAAAGAAAAGTGCACCAGCGACCCTTTTTGAGATCAAACAACGTGAGAATGAGACTTGAGCTCATTTCGTGGATCGTTTTCAGAAAGAGATCATGGGAATTCAGAATCTCGACCCAGAGCTTTACAGGGTACCTCTGATCAACGGCCTTAGAGAAGGTCCACTTATGTTTGAAGCAAACATCAGAAAACCAAGAACTTATCAAGAGATGATCAGCCTTGAAAACATGTTCATTAGAGGAGAAAGAAGTAATCCAGGTTACGTCGCAAAGCTCCTCGCTAACAAGGATGCCGCGAACTCCTCTGCTAGCTCACAGCAGTTTCAGAGACCTCCTCGATCAGATTTCCACCCCTGCGCTCAGAGAAGTAGAAATTTCCGTCACAAACAACCCTTCCACGACCATCAACAGTTTCTAGAGCAGAGACTGTCATTGGTCGCCACACCTGCTCCATTTGCACCAGCTTCGCAAGTCATGCCAGTATATCTGTCGCAGCACGTGACACCTCTGCCTCCAGTTATTCAACCCTATACATTTGATAATTCGCAGGAGTTGTTTACTCCTCTTAATGTTTCTATGGACCAGGTAGTACACATTCTGCAGAAAAAGCATGACTTCAGAAGGACAGTTCCCTTAAAGTCGGATGTAAAGTTCCAAAATCCTTATCTCTTCTGTGCGTACCACAAGGAGAGAGAGTATTTGACTAAAATTTGTAGAGCTCTTCGCAAGCTAGTAGATAGACTCTTGGGAGAAGGGAAACTTCAGGACCTCGTTAGGAAGGAAGCACTTGCAAAACCTATTACCTCAAAGGGAAAGGAGATAATAGAGGTCAGCTGGGAATGTGTAGAGGTAGAAGATGTCGGCTATTTCAGCAATGTTAATTCTGCTGGGGAATCCATTGAAGTAAATGATGAGGGCTCCCTTGGTCACCTCTTTATGCATCCATGGAGGGACTGGACCCAAATCAAACCGGAAGTCTAGCATAACCAGGGTCTTCTGGCAGGAAGTAGCTTCCACTACCTCATTTGCTCCAGAGAGGGGAATCATCACTTTCGGCCAAGATCATCTCCCTCTAAATACGAATCCTTTTGATGTTGCTGTGGTAATCAAAGCTGTCATTAAGGATTATATGGTACATAAGATCTTGATTGATACTGGAAGTTCAGTCAACCTCCATTTCCGCCCTACCTTTGAAGCCCTGAAGACCGAAAAGTCTCTGCTTTCCACCCTCTACATTATATCAGGCGTGAAAAAGGAGGTAGAGGGAAGTGTCAAGCTCCCGGTGACACTTGGGGTGATTACAAAGCTGATTCACTTCATTTTGGTAGACGCTGCAAGTAGTTATTATGCCTTCTTCAGAAGACCCATTCTGAATGTATACCAGACACTGATATCAACGTTTCAACAAACCCTCAAATTCACTGCGGAGGGGATGCAGTATCGAGTCAGGAGCGATCAGAAGCTAGCTCGGGAAAGCTAAGTGAAGACAAACAACATGATTGAGCAAACACCTCCCCCAGAACTTCTAGCTGTTATTATTGAGATATCAAATCATTCAAAGGTTGTGGAAAAGACAGAAGAGGAAGAAACAAAAGGAGCTTACCTTTAACCTGCCTAGGTGACTCGGGAAGTCCCCATTGCTAAGGGGGAAGAGAAGAAGCTCGTCGTCAATGCAGAGCTACCTGAGGAGGAGATGTCTCAGCAGATCTCCTAGCTCTTGAAGAATTTGGATGTCTTCGCCTAGTCGGCGGAGCACGTGCCAGGAGTGGACCCTGACTTAATAAGCAAGTGCCTCAAAGTGGCAACACCAGACTTCACCCGTTGCGGCAAATGCCTCTCTTCCGACAGGCTTTCTATTGATCAAAATATGTGGTTATAACTTATAAGGTTAATAAAGAGATGGTTGCGTGAGCAAGGGACCGCAAAGGTAATAGAATCGAGATCACAACTCTTAATGAGCAAGCTCCTGGTTTCGAGACATTATGCTTTTGGAGTATAGTTACCCATGTTTATAGGCACGGGGCCTACACAAATTGGCAGTGCTAAGATTACCAACTGCCTGAGGTACAGGAGAACCAGGCAAGGGTGACAGGCTGCACGACTTGCAAACAAAATAAAAAGCACCCTATCCTCATGACTATATGACATTCATTGAGTCAGGATGACCTCGTCCTGGCACCATGTAGCTTGGCAAGTACTATGGTGAAGTGGTTATAGTGAGGCTAACTGCACAGACTATCCTTGGAAAAAAATTAGATCGTGAGTTTCTAGGTAAAGGATATTGAGATGGAAGATATCTTCCTTGAGTATGTCCACACTGACCAACAAGTGGAAAATATCTAATCTAAATTTAACATCTTTAAATTTGAATTAAGAGTCCTCAACTTGGAGTAAAATTATTGAAAAACACATAATTTCTCTCTATTATGATCATTTTTGTCAGATAGTACACTCTAGGATGGTAACAATATATGCAGGAAGCAATTTAGAAAGCTGCAGGAAAGTACATAAAAAATATTTCTGTGCTGTCATGATCACTAAGTAGGGTTGATTTTTTTTTATTGTTGTGATAACATAACGATATGACTCCGACAAGTTATTACATCAAATAAAATGGATCTGATCATCACTACCGTTAGATGTAGGATAAATTTCGAAATCTCAGACATCCAGGTACACGCCTCTTTATATTCTGAGATATTAAGTATATAATTTGGTCAAATGCTTAAACCTAGAATACAAACTACATTTGCCCTAAGTCGTCACGATAAGCTCTCCCCATAGAAGCAAACATAATGACATAAACAAAAAATTTCTCTACTCCTAGAAGAATGGCTCCAAAGAAAAAAGAGTATTCATTCAATGTGGGTCGTGAATCGGTGAGGAATGGATTCAAGGTTGCTAGTGACAAAATCAGCCTGTTGAATTTTGTGAAGTGGAAGTGGTTGACGGGATAGGCCGGGTGGCCTGGGCGGACAGCTTTGACGGACTAGGCGGACTGGGCGGACTGTGATGTGCGGCCTGGTGGAAAGTCTAGTGAAAGCCAGCTGTCTTCTGAGCGGGTTGTTTGCATGGAGTCCGCGGACTATGCGGCCTGATATCTGCGGTTAAGGCGTTGGCTGTGGTTTTACCAAGGAGCGACCTGAGCGGATAGAGGCTTGCGGACTGGTGCATTGCTCAGTGGCCGTGGTGCAAGCTTGTGCTGATAGGCGGTTTGGCTCGTGTCCGCGGGAAGCTTGCGGACTGATGTTTCCGCGGTGTGGGCTGTTGCGGACTGAGCATAGAGCTTGGCTGAGGCCTTGTCGAGCTCTGGTGGTACAGCAGGTGCTTTGCTGTAGAGGTCATTGGCGGACTGGTTTTGGAGTCCGGGGATGGTTGCTGCGTTGGACAGGAGTGCGAGGAGCTTGCAGACTGCTGGCGGTCTGTGTGCTTGTTGTTTGGCGGACGGGAGTTTATGTCCGCCATGCTCGCATTGGCCTTTGATGCTTTTGGACTTGGTCACACTCTGTGCCAAGACCATGGTGTCCGCTGTATCCGCCAAGTCCGCTGTGACTGGGCGGACTTGATATTTGCCTTTGGTCGTTGACTTGTGGCGGATTGAGGTGTGAGTCTTGCGGACTGCCTCGAGTTTGAGCGGACTGCCATTAAAGGGGGATTGCTGTCCTGCAGTGATTGGAGCTTTGCGGGCTGATGCCTTGTCCGCATAGCTTGGGCGGACTGGAGAGGGTTCGCCAATGTTGTCTTGCTCCTGGCGGTTTTTCTTGGTATCCGGCTAAGTCCTTGCAAACTCTGCGGACGGTATTTTTCTATCGCGCAGGCTGGGGCGGTGTCTCTATCACTAGGGTGGTGACCACATTCCTCACCTCGCCTATAAATAGGACCCCCCTGACAGGTCTACAGTAACTTGAGTGAACAGTAAGTTGGGTTGGGCAAGGAGCTGCGGTCTCAGTTTATCTGTCCGCGCGGATTGTTTCAATGCTGACGTTTGCTGTGTGCAGGTCGCGCGGGTAGCTTCAAGGAGCCAGGAGTTTGGCTGTGACTTCGTTCAAGTACTTGGAAGTGTGCGGTCTCTGCGGATTCAGCAGGAGTTCGCTCTGCGGCTTGTCAGTTCTGTTTCATCTTTGCCAGCTTCAATAACCTGTCCGCCAGCTTCAGGCGGGTAGGGGGTGTTCCTCAGTTCAGCTTCAGCAGGAGAAGAATAACGGTGTGTCCGTGCGGCCTCGCGGCTTTGGCGGACTCCGTGGCTATTCGGCGGTTTGCAGCTTAAGTTCGGGCGATCTCAGCGGACTCGGCGACCTCGGCGACCTCGACGGTCTCGGCGGACTCCGGTGTTATCCGCCCGGCTTGGTTTTTTGGTGCTTTCTGTTTACAGCTGTTATACTAGCGAAATAATGTCTCGCTATGTATGCCTCGTGTTGTAAAGAAGTGAATGAATAAAAGACCTGCTTGTGCTTCCATTGTTTGTTGGGATTAACCTTTGTTCCTTGGTTTTCCGCTGGTTAACCGTGAGAACTGGGTAGTTCCGAAGATATTAATTTGGCGTTTGGGCTATCTTACTGACCACGTTGAGAAAATTTAACATGGTATCAGAGCCTGGTTCAGTTGCGTGAGCGGAAGTCAACCAGTGTTGTTACTCAGTGATTGAGTGGTGCTCAACCTGTGTTGTTTCTCGGAGCTTCTGAAAGGTTGCCAACAGGTGTTGCAATGGAAGGGAGTTTTGCAAGAGGTCTGCGCATTGAACTCTTAACGCCGACTAACTTCAAGAAGTGGAAGTCGTGCATGAAGAGTTATCTTCTTGGCGAGGAGCTATGGGAAGTCGTCGGTGGTGACGACAGACAGGAATTCACTGCTGCGTTCGGTACTGCTGAGTAGGTTAGGCTCTGGAGAAGAACAAATGCTAAGGCGGAGTTCATTCTGAAGAGGGCCGTGTCTCCGGAACTGTTTGGTCACATTGTTGGATGTGAGTTGGATACTAATATTTGGACAACCATTGATGAGTTGTTCAATAGGAAGAATGTGGCGCGGCTTCAGTTCCTGGAGAATGAGTTGGCCAGGGAAACTCAGGGTGACCTTTCCATCTCGACGTACTTCTTAAAGATGAAGAGCTTGTGTGCTGAGCTGTCGGCACTGGATCCTGATGAGCCTATCTTTGAGGCTAAGATGAAAATGCACATTATCCGCGGCTTACGGAAGGACTATGTGGCCTTTGTAACATCTGTTCAAGGGTGGGCTACTCAGCCGTCTTTGCTGGAGCTGGAGAATCTGCTTGCATCGCAGGAGAGCTTGGCAAGGCACATGGATGGAATGAATCTGAATCAGGAAGGCAACAAAGCTCTCTTCTCAGGCAAGAAGAAAGGATGGGAAGGGAAAAAGAAGAAGAAGGTGCAGGTCGTTGGTGAGAAGGATACTTCAACTTCATATCCGTCGGAGAGGAGCAATGCTCCTAAGGACTGGAAGAAGAACTTTTAGTGCTACCGGTGTCATCAGCGGGGGCACTTCAAGCGGGACTGCAAGGTCAAACTGCAGCCTGGGCATGCTGCGGGAAAGGAGGAAGCTTGCTCGAGAAGTGAAGAAGCAGAATGGGGCGGAGCTTTTATGACGGGCACTTGTGTCCGGGTCTTGTCTGCTGAAGACTTCAACGGCGAGTGGATCGTGGACTCCGGGTGTGGTCATCATCTCACCGGAGACAAATCGAAGTTCACTTCCATGCAGGCTTACTCAGGTAATGAAGCTATTATCACTGCTGATAATACTGTTTATGCAGTAGAGAAAGAGGGGGTCGTGTCTTTGGGTAGTGATCAGGGGCCACTTATGTTAAGGAGTGTGTATCACGTGTCGGGCATGAAGAAGAACCTCTTCTCGGTGACCAATCCGGTGGATGCTGGGTATCATATTCTGTTTAGGCCAACAGACGTGAGGTCCCTTCGTAACGTATCAGCGGTGAAGGCTGATATTGCTCATGTAGGGAAGAGGGTGAAGAACTTGTTTGTTCTAGCCATCAATTCTTATGTTGATAGAACGAGGGCCAATGATAGCGCTGCTATCTAGCATGAGAGGCTGGGGCATGTTGGCATGGACAAGCTAAAGGCGATGGCTAGTAGAAGTTTGGTGAGGGGGTTGCCGAAGTTGTCCTCCTTTGGTGATGGGCATGTTTGCGCGGGCTGTCAATACGGTAAGGCACATCGCCTTCCGTTTGATAAATCACAAACAAGGAGCAAGAAACCATTGGAGTGTATTCATGGCGACCTGATGGGACCGACGGTTACTGCCAGCCTTGGTGGAAGCAGATACATGCTTGTCTTGGTTGATGACTACTCAAGGTATACTTCGGTGTACTTCTTAAAGGAGAAGTCGGAAGCCTTCCGTTTGTTTGTGGAGTTTAAGGAGTTGGTAGAAGGCTGGCTTGGCTTGCGGATTAAAAAGCTTAGAACTGATAACGGGGGTGAGTTTGTCTCCTCCGAGTTTTCTAACTTCTGCAGGAAGCACGGGATCCAACAGGAGCTTACTTGTGCTCACACTCCACAACAAAATGGGGTAGCGGAGCGGAAGATCCGTCATCTGACGGAGACCTGCAAATGTTGGCTTCATGCGAAAATATCCCAAGGTCCTTTTGGGCGGAGGGGATGTCTTGTGCTGCGTATGTTATCAACCGGATGCCACTCAGCCCTATCAACATGAAGACTCCTATTGAGCTGTTGCTGAAGGAGAAGCCGAGTGTTGGACACCTTCGGGTGTTCGGTTCAACTTGCTACGTGCATGTCCCGGATGCTTCACGGACTAAGCTGGATGCGAAAGCAAGGAAGCTTGTCTTTGTTGGCTACGATGAGCGGAAGAAGGGATGGAAATGCATGGACCCTGTGACGAAGAAGTTCGTGGTGTCAAGAGACATTGTCTTTGACGAGCTGACGTCATATGGAGGTGGCTCGGTTGAGCTAACCCGAAGTAGCAAGGTTGATGAAGCACCTGTGGTGGCTGCTAAAGGCTTGGAAGAGGAGCTTGTTGTTTCACCAGCAGCTCCTGTTGCTTCTAACTCCGAGGCTGAGCCTTCTGGCTCAGGAAACAGGGGGAGCACTGCTAAATGCTTGCCCCAGGTAGGAGTGGAGCCCGAAGAAGCAACAGAAGCAGTTATCAAGGAGCCGACCCTTCGGAGATCGAAGAGGGTGGTTAAGCCACCGGCTCGGTACTGTGATGGGAATGCAGTGAGCTTTATCTCCTGCTTCTTTGCAGGTTCTATGGATGAGCGAGAGCCTGCAAACTTCAACGAGGCCACTGGAGTGAAGGAGTGGGAAGGTGCCATGAAAGAAGAGATTAATGCTCTGAAGAAGAATGAAACCTGGGATCTTGTGCCCAAGGTTGATGGCATTACTCCGGTTACTTGCAAGTGGGTGTATAAGTTGAAGAAGAAGGATGATGAGAGCATTGATCGGTTCAAAGCTCGTCTGGTCGCTAGAGGATTCTCACAGCAGTATGGAGAAGACTATGAGGAGACATTCAGTCCAGTTACGAAGATGACTTCAGTAAGAGTGGTGATCGCCTTGGCTGCTAGCAAGGGATGGAGGTTGTGGCAACTCGATGTGAAGAATGCCTTTCTTTACGGAGATATTGACAAGGACATCTTCATGGATCAGCCGCCTGGTTTTGTCTCTGAAAAGCTTCCGGACTATGTCTGCAAACTCAGGAAGGCTCTCTATGGGTTGAAGCAAGCTCCTAGAGCGTGGTATGGGAAGATTGCAGAGTACTTGCAATTCTGTGGATACCTTGCTTCCAACTCGGATTCAAGCTTGTTCATCAAGAAGAAGGGAGAGCTACGAGTCTTGGTCCTGCTGTATGTGGATGACATGATCATCACAGGGAATTCGGAGGGGGAAGTAGCAAGGCTCAGGGCTAACCTTGCTATACGCTTCGAGATGAAGGACTTGGGAGAGCTGCATCACTTTCTCGGTCTGGAAGTGGAAACGAAGGAGTGCAGGGTTCTCATTTTCCAGAAAGGGTATGCTGATCGCATTGTGAAGCGGTTCGGCATGGGCGAAGGGAAGAAGTGCTCTACTCCACTGGAACCTGGGCAAAAGCTTCGACGAGCTGAGGGAAGGGTTCTTCATGATCCCTTGGTGTTCAGGGCTCTTGTTGGGAGTTTGATTTACCTGACGATTACAAGGCCGGATATTGCTTATGCTGTTGGCCAAGTAAGTCGGTATATGGCTGAACCAAGGCAATCTAATCTAGTGGCGGCAAAGGAAATTCTAAAGTATGTCAAGGCTTCTTCTGACATGGGACTCCTCTATGGAAGGGACTCGGAGTTTGCGATGCTCAGGTACACGGATGCTGACTTTGGCAGTGATTCGGATGATCGAAGGTCCACTTCAGGTTATGTGTTCACTTGCGGTTCAGCTAGCATCTTGTGGTGTAGCAAGAAGCAGGACTCGGTGTCGGTTTCAACCACGGAGGCGGAGTATAAGGCTTCGACCTTGGCTGCTCGGGAAGCCGTTTGGTTGAGGAGGCTTATAGAGGATGTTCATGAAGAAGTGCAAGGGCCTACTTTACTCTGGGGTGACAATGAGAGTGCTCTCAAACTGGTTAACAATCCAGTGTGTCACGCCAGGACCAAGCATATAGAGATTGATCACCATTTCATCAGGGAGAAGGTGTTGGAAGGAGCTCTATTGGTCGGGCATGTTCGGAGTGAAGATAATCTTGCTGACATCTTCACGAAGCCACTGTCTAAGGGGCCCTTTGAACGCTTGCGCAGCTTGCTGGGCTTGGTCACCACTTCCCACTTCAAGGGGGAGTGTTGAATTTTGTGAAGTGGAAGTGGTTGACGGGACAGGCCGGGCGGCCTGGGCGGACAGCTTTGGCAGACTAGGCGGACTGGGCGGACTGTGATGTGCGGCCTGGTGGAAAGTCTAGTGAAAGCCGGCTGTCTTCTGAGCGGGTTGTTTGCATGGAGTCCGTGGACTATGCGGCCTGGTATCTGCGGTAAAGGCGTTGGCTGTGGTTTTACCAAGGAGCGGCCTGAGCGGATAGAGGCTTGCGGACTGGTGCATTGCTCAGTGGCCGTGGTGCAAGCTTGTGCTGATAGGCGGTTTGGCTCGTGTCTGCGGGAAGCTTGCGGACTGATGTGTCCGCGGTGTGGGCTGTTGCGGACTGAGCGTAGAGCTTGGCTGAGGCCTTGTCGAGCTCTGGTGGTACAGCAGGTGATTTGCTGTAGAGGTCATTGGCGGACTGGTTTTGGAGTTCGGGGATGGTTGCTGCGTTGAACAGGAGTGCGAGGAGCTTGCGGACTGCTGACGGTCTGTGTGCTTGTTGTTTGGCGGACGGGAGTTTATGTCCGCCATGCTCACATTGGCCTTTGATGGTTTTGGACTTGGTCACACTCTGTTCCAAGACCATGGTGTCCGCTGTATCCGCCAAGTCCGCTGTGACCGGGCGGACTTGATATTTGCCTTTGGTCGTGGACTTGTGGCGGATTGAGGTGTGAGTCTTGCGGACTGCCTCGGGTTTGGGCGGACTGCCATTAAAGGGGGATTGCTGTCCTGCAGTGATTGGAGCTTTGCGGGCTGATGCCTTGTTCGCATAGCTTGGGCGGACTGGAGAGGGTTCGCCAATGTTGTCTTGCTCCTGGCGGTTTTCCTTGGTATCCGGCTAAGTCCTTGCGGACTCTGCGAACGGTGTTTTGCTATCGCGCGGGCTGGGGCGGTGTCTCTATCTCTGGGGCGGTGACCACACTCCTCACCTCGCCTATAAATAGGACCCCCTGGCAGGTCTACAGTAACTTGAGTGAACAGTAAGTTGGGTTGGGCAAGGAGCTGCGGTCTCAGTTTGTCTATCCGCGCGGATTGTTTCAGTGCTGACGTTTGCTGTGTGCAAGTCGCGCGGGTAGCTTCAAGGAGCCAGGAGTTTGGCTGTGACTTCGGTCAAGTACTTGGAAGTGTGCGGTCTCTGGGGATTCAGCAGGAGGTCGCTCTGCGGCTTGTCAGATCTGTTTCATCTTTGCCAGCTTCAATAACCTGTCCGCCGGCTTCAGGCGGGTAGGGGGTGTTCCTCAGTTCAGCTTCAGCATGAGATGAATAACGGTGTGTTCGCGCGGCCTCGCGGCTTTGGCGGACTCCGTGGCTATTCAGCGGTTTGCAGCTTAAGTTCGGGCGATCTCAGCGGACTCGGCGACCTCGGCGACCTCGGCGGTCTCGGCGGTCTCGGCGGACTCCGGTGCTGTCCGCCCTGCTTGGTTTTTTGGTGCTTTCTGTTTACAGCTGTTATACTAGCGAAATCATGTCTCGCTATGTATGCCTCGTGTTGTAAAGAAGTGAATGAATAAAAGACCTGCTTGTGCTTCCATTGTTTGTTGGGATTAACCTTTGTTCCTTGGTTTTCCGCTGGTTCAACGTGAGAACTGGGTAGTTCCGAATATATTAATTTGGCGTTTGGGCTATCTTGCTGACCACGTTGAGAAAATTTAACACAACCTTCTTGAGAAATTGATCTAGAGTTTGGCTAAAGTCCCGCACCAATCCAAGTTTGGTGTTGAGGAATTAGATGATGAAGTCTCTGTACAAGACATCAATGAAGTTCTGTTATGATGTGAGCCCTCTGTGAAAATATAAAGATCTTAGAAAGGAAACACTTTAATCAGAAAGGAAAAATATTGGAAGATATTATTGGAAAAAACTTCTTATGCAAACATGGTTCCCATGACAATTTTTTAAAGCATGCTTGAATTAATGGCAAGAGTAATTCTAATCAAGAAAACAAATTGGGCACATGTGTTGTTTATAAAGATACATGAAAACCTCTATGTCCCAAACTTTGGGAGAATTTTGTCTTTGTACATGCTGAACTCAATTCTAGATTAGCTCAACAAGAAATTGGAAGCCCAAATTCATCATATGAAGAAAATAGATATCACGATCTTGGAAAGATGGGAGAAGGCGATGTCAAGATTCTCGAAGCGAAAGAAGGATAAGAAATCACATAAAGGAAAGAGGACTGTTGAATTTGAGGAAAGTGCTGAAGGAATCTCACGTGGAAGCAGTGAGTAAGGTGTTGATCCAAACCCTACAAGCTTTGAGGGGGAGGAAGTTCCATAAAATGCATTTGAACTGCATCCAAAACAATACGAGATCCCATGGTTACTAAAATGTCTTTATTCAATAAGACTGTTGTCATGGATGACTCATCCTCTGAAAAGATTATCAGGTAAGTTGTTATGAATATCACTTCTACTACTAATATAGAAGTACCTATTAAGGGGGAGTCTCAAGAAGAGTACTCAGCCAAAGAGACTAAGGAGGTAAGTAAGAGTGATGATGATGCTGAGGGGGAGTCTCACATTGAGCTCCCTGTTCAAGAAATTGAGAATAGATATTATTCTAGAGGATGAGATGCCACCCACACTGGGTTGATAGTGCAAGGGGACCTAGTAGTCATTTCTGAACCATTTTATGGTGCTTATAGTGAGGAGCAAGACCATCACGACCAAATGACTACGATAATTGCACAAATGAAGAACATAAGCATGGAAATTGTCCCTTATAGAGGACCAGTAAGTTTTGAAGAAATTTACAATCAAGTTCATGAGAATGCACTGGGCTCTCTAAATTTTATGTTTTAAGAAGATGATGTATTTATGATACTGGAAGACCCGAACAAGAAGAAAGCTGTGAAAGAATCTAAAGTTCCTAGTATCTCCAGGAAAAATGCTTTTGATGAATCTTCAAGATCAGGGATAAATCAAATGAAGATCTTGCTAGGATAGCAAAGAAGATACTTTGAAGACTATATTACAAAATGAATAAAGGTACTGAGGGATGATTTGATAGATGAGATAAATATCATCAATGGAACAATGTACCATGTCAATAAGGAGATCACAAGCTAGCTTTTCAAATTAGCTGGTGTGTGTATATAAATATTATGGTCATGATGTCCATGGATGAAAATCAGAAATTTGCACCGAAGACATCACCAACATTAGACAATACATCAACATGACTGATAATGTGCTATAAAATGCAACAAACCTTCTAAAATATTTCATACACAACTGCAAGAATGAGCTACTACAAAACCTAGGAACTAGCAAAAATGAAATCCTCCATGATCAAGGAGATATTAATCATAATCTGGCAAGAAGAAATGAAGCCTACAATGTTGATCTCCATTAGAGAATTTTTGAAGAAGTCAGAAAGGTCGATATTGTGGAAGCTAAACAAGCCATATAGGTTGTCTAGGAAACTAAACATGCTCTCAAACTCCCTCCTAATATTTAAATTGAAGAGCCAACTAAAGTAGATATGTTGGGTCCATTGATCCCAATGTCCCAGATTTGTAAGAAGTCAAACAAGTCAATGGTATACACATAGTTGTATTTGACAACATATGTTTAAGTTCATGCATGCACGATAGTCTATGTTATATTGATTGGACAGGTGGCCCAAGGGACATTGACAGGTGGACTCAAAGAAGCTGACTGAAAAGGCAGGAAATTGCCTAAGTCCACAGACGTTGAGTGAAGCAAGCTCACTTAACGCCATATGAATTAGAAGCCAGTGATAGTGAGGAAAAATGACTAAGTCCACATGAGTTGAGTGAAGCCAGTTCACTCAACGCCATATAGCTAATAATGCCGAGTGAAGTCAGGATAGCCAAAGCCCACCAAGTTGCAGCATAGAAAAATGACTAAGTCTATAGGCGTTGAGTGAAGTTAGTTCACTCAATGCCATACAACTAACGACGCTGAGAAAGGGCATGCAGTCAAAGCTTTAAGTATTAGCAAGACAGAAAAGTGACTAAGTTTACAGGCGTTGAGTGAAGTCAACTCACTTAACGCCATATTGCAAAAAGTGTTCAGTCATGCTGTTTCTGTCAAAGAAAAAAAGGGAGACAAAAATTGGCCAAGTCCAAAAATATTGAGTGAAGCCAGTTCACTCAATGCCAAGATCAAAAGGCTTTGAGTCAAGCTAATGCAGTCAGCCTAAGAGGAAACAAAGAAAATGGCTAAGTCCAGAAGCGTTGAGTGAAGTTAGTTCACTCAACTCAATCAACGCCAGATTTCAGAAGCAAAGGAATAAAGCATTGAGTAAGGCCATGTAACGACTCCATCCGTTCACAAGTATATACTAGAAGGTCCGGCCGGGGCCCCACATCATATACCATAAAATAGGCGGGGAAGTCACGTAGTGATACTAGAGTAGCGCAGCGCACCCTAACACATTGCATTCTAGCGAAAGCTATACACACTAAGCTAAACTCACACACATGAATGTCCACCATATCAAAGTTCCACCTTTATAGATATCATAGGAATGTTCAAGTACACATCAGTTGGCCTTATGGCCTTACAGGGATTTCATAACAGTGGCCCAAACATTGGCGCGCAAGCCGACCACGTATAAATAAAACATAACAGTTTTTCATATATCCTTCAAGGGCTAGCGGCAGCAACAGCAACAATTACAGCAGGGACTTCAGCCCTTATGCGTCCCACTCGGTGCTAAAACACCTGCACAGGGACAACCCACCCAACGGTGGAAAACAGAGGCAACGGTCAACATTCAGCTGACCAAATTATAACGACCCTACCCATTTCCTGGGGCAGTGGTATTCTTCCCTGCAGTCATAACATTTCACAAGCATATATATATATGATATAATGTGCTTTCATGCACATATGCCATCATAAGCATCATCCACTTGGCCCGACGATCCGTGCACTCAGGGCACATTCTTGGTGTACCGGCAAACCAGTTGCCCACCACCATATCAGGGTCGCAACCCAACGGTAAAACATTGGGCATTTCACACCATGGCGTGCAGCCGGAGTTCTAGTCGTAATGCACCGGGACTGGCCTGTAGCCCCCCATTGTGTCATGGCGCGCAAGCCTACAACTCTTGTTATGCTCTCCAACAGATCGCACTTTCAGGTCTCACGTTGGACGGACATAGCGCAGGTCGGATCATCCACCCCCCATTGCTCAAATCGCCTTTCCATCACCGAGAACAACATACTCGCGGCTATATAAAAGGAGAGGGTCGGTTTCACCGAGCCTGTTCTGGCATTCAATCCTGGGTGCTTTCCTGGGCGCACAGTACTTACTCTTACACCCATTTCATCTCACACCTCAACGGGTCTTTCCTGGGCACACCAGTACTTCCTGTTACACTCTTCACAGGTATGACCCCACAATTCATAAATGTCAAGGGTATTTCCATGGCTTACCACGCCAGTACTTCCTACTACTTCCCTTCACAGGTCCACCCATGAACATTAAGCACTACAAAGGGTATTTCCTGGACCTCCAATCCAGTACTTCCTGCTACTTCCTATCGCAGGTACAACCCAATAACATAGACATCGCAAGCATCACAAGGGTATTTTCCTAGACTACCACTCCAGTACTTCCTGCTACTACCTTTCACAGGGTTAACCCATCGACTCCTAAACTACACGTTTATCACGGAGTCTTCTCCGGTGCGTCTGCACCATCACCAATCTAGACCAACTTGTCCGGATGGGCTTCACACAACATGCCTATTCTGTACTCCATTTCCGGATCTATATGAGTGGAGATTCTATGAATCAACCCAAAAGATACCCATAATCAGCCATCCTTTGGTGGGGGAATCATATACATATGCCAAAAAGGAAGCCTTCACATGGCTGGGAAGAAAGGTCGTTACCCTTGAAGACCGCTTTGGTGCCATGAGCTCCTAAGAATCGCAACTGTGTTTTCTCCACAAAGATGGCCTCGGATCTCTCATCAGAAACTTGCAGCACCACCAGCGACCAGCTCCTCTTCCTCCCCCTCCTCCTCCTTCCTCTACCTTTCTCTCTCTCACTTGTAGAAAGATGAAGGCAAGAAGCAAATGAGACTTTCCTTCTCATGTCTTGGCCTTAAGGAAGTAGGGAGGCCGCTCAACCATTGGATCCCAGCTGAAGGAACGGACGACCATGATTTTGCCACAACATCTCAATTGTTGCCTGACACGGCCTGTGACACGCCCATGTCACAGGTCGTGTACCTCAAGCAGTGCTCAACTGACTTATACAATCCAGTGACACACCGATATGACATGCCCGTGTCACCTGACACGCTTACAGACATGCCCATGTCTGTGGCCGTGTTCTTCAGGCTTCACAACATCGAAATCAACCCGAGAGTCACACGTCCTGTGACATGCCCGTGTCCCAGGCCGTGTGCCCATACACGAGACTAGACACGCTCCAGCTCAACTTCGTCAAGCTGAGTTCATCGACCGTAAGGACACTCCCTGTGACACGCCCGTGCCACAGGCCGTGTACGCTGCACTCGACAATCGTCGACCACCTTTAGTCGGCCAGTCATCTACTGCTCACCCGAGAAGGACACGCCCGTGTCCCAGGCCGTGTCACCAAAATTTTGCCAAATTCTGGGGTGTTACAACCCTCCCTTCCTTACAAAAATTTCGTCCCCGAAATTTGCAGAAAGTAAGTAATTCAAACAGAAGGATTTCATTGCACATACGTTCATTACAACACGACATACACTGCATAACAGTTACACAAAGAGCTCGGGAAACTCAGCTCGTATGGTCTGCTCTTGCTCCCATGTTAGCTCTTCATGGCCGCAATTGTCCCACCGGACTTTGACCATCCCGATCGTCTTGTTCCGCAACTGTTTCTCGGCACAATCTTCGATTCCAATGGGCCTAACCCTCGTTGTTAGCCCATACTCTACTGGCACATGATCATCCTTGATCACCTGAGCTGGATCTTTAACGGCCTTCCGAAGCACCGAGATGTGAAACACATCATGCAATCCACCCAAGTATGCCGACAGAGCTAGCCGATATGTAGCCTTCCCGACTCGCTCAACCACTTCAAATGGACCCATATATCTTGGACTCAACTTCTTTAGACGTTGAATCCTGGATACGCCTTTGAAGGGCTTGATCTTCAAGTATACCCAGTTGCCTACCGCGAACTCCACGTTCCAGTGCTTGGCGTTGTAGTATTTTGCTTGTCTATCCTGGGCTATGAGTAGCCTATCTCGAATAGTACGTATGGTCGAGTTTGCTTCATCGACTTCATTATGATTATAAACTCTAGCTTCGCCCGCTTCTACCCAAGCCAAAGGAGTACGAAACTTCCGTCCATACAGAGCTTCATACAGTGCCATACCGATGCTCGCTTGGTAGCTGTTATTATAGGCAAACTCCACAATATAGTGATGATCTTCCCATCTCTTTCCAAAGTCCAGGGCGCACATCCTGAGCATATCTTCCATCGTCCTGTTGGTCCTTTCAGTTTGGCCATCTGTTTGGGGATGAAAGGCCGTACTGAATGTCTACTTCGTGCCCAACAGCTGATGAACTAGCCTCCAGTCATTTGATATGAACCGCCCATCTCGATCACTTATGATGCTCCGAGGAACACCGTGTAGCCGCACAATCTGGTTAACATACAATTTTGCCAAACTTTCCACCGAATCATCCCTCCTGTTCGGAAGGAATTGTGCCACTTTCGTTAGCCGATCGACAATCACCCAAATCGAATCATTTTTATGCTGAGATCTCGGCAACCCGTGTATGAAATCCATGGAAATATCGTTGAACTTCCATTCTGGAATCGACAATGACTTCAAATAACCGCCATGGTTCTGGCATTCCGCTTTCACCATAGCACAGCATTGGCAATTGGCCACATAATGAGCAACATCTTTCTTTTGCCCTGGCCACCAGAACAGCTTTTTCATATCCCTGAACATCTTTGTGCTCCCTGGGTGGATTGAGTACTTCGTATAATACGCTTCATACATCAGTTCTTCCCTCAAGTTACCCAAATTCATGACCCACAAACGGCCCTCATTCCGCAGAAGACCGTCATCCCAGGAGAACTTTCCCTCTGGCCCATCTTTAGCAAATCGTAGGAGATCTTCATCTAGCCCCATTGCTCGTCGAATCCGGTCTGAAAGGTCACACTGCACCTCCGTACAGTTCAAACAGGCATTGGCGGTGGAATTCTTGTCAACATAAGAAATCTCTAATGCTTCCAGCTCCTGGATGAGATGTTCATCATGCCTTTGCAATTAGCTTGCCCTTGCCGGAACTCTCCGACTCAAGGCATCCGCGACAACATTCCCCTTTCCGGGAGTATAGTGAATCTCAAAGATGTAGTCCCCAAGGAACTCCAACCACCTTATTTGTCGCATATTCAAGTCCTTCTGCTCCAATAGGTACTTTAGGCTCTTGTGATCTGTATAGATCTCCACCTTCACGCCATAAAGGTAGTGTCACCACAGCTTTAGTGCAAAGATCACCGCCGCCAATGCTAAGTCGTGGACGGGATAGTTTCGCTCGTGCACCTTCAGCTGACATGAGCCATAAGCAATCACCTTCCCATTTTGCAGAAGAACGCCGCCGAAGCCGCTAGCAGAGGCATCACTATAGATTACAAATCCATTGGTACCACATAGCGATGGCAACACAGATGCCGTGGTCAATCGAACCTTCAGCTATGCAAAAGCTCGAGCACACTCTGAAGACCAAACAAACTTCTGATCTTTTCTCGTCAGTGTAGTTAGCGACAAAGCGATCCGTGAGAAATTTGAAACAAATCTTCGATAGTAGCCCGCTAGTCCAAGGAAGCTCTTGATCTCGACCACTGAAGACAACACTGGACACTCCTGTATGGCCCTTATCTTTGCCGGATCCACTATTATGCCGCTGCACTCACCACATGGCCGAAAAAAGCCACCGACGATAGCCAAAACTCGAACTTTGAGAACTTGGCGTAGAGCTGATTCTACCTCAAGGTATTCAACACCAACCACAAGTGGGTTTCATGCTCGGCTTTCGATCGAGAGTAGACCAGAATATCATCAATGAACACTATCACGAACATATCCAGGTACTCTCAGAACGTGCGGTGCATCAATTCCATGAACACTGATGGCGCATTGCACAGCCCAAACGACATTACCGTGAACACATAGTGCCCGTAACGTGTTCCAAATGCGGTTTTGGAAATGTCACCTTCCCGGATTCTCAACTGGTAATAACCAGAATTTAAGTCCAACTTGGATTAGACGGTCGATCCCACTAGCTGATCGAACAACTCATCAATCTGCGGAATCAGATATTTGTTCTTCTCTGCCAGCTTGTTCAGTTCGCGGTAGTCAATAAATAACCGTAAGCCGCCGTATTTCTTTTTTTTACAAAAAGCATAGGGGCGCTCCAAGGTGACATGCTTGGGCGAATATAACCCTGCTCCAGCAATTCTTGCAGTTGGACTTTCAACTCCGCCATCTCCTTTGGCGTGATGCGATATGTCGAGCGGGCCACATATTTTGCACCTGGCACCAACTCGATCGTGAAGTCAATCTCACGCTGGGGTGGTAGCCCAGGGATATCCTTGGGAAACACATCTGCAAACTCCAATATGATTGTAACATCGCACACACTGGCCTTAGGCTCCACAGCCTGAATTAGCATGAAGTATAACTCTGTGCCCTTCCGAACAGCTTTGACAACTTGGAGTGCAGACATCAACGTCCCGCCCACTCTTCGCATACCCGCGAACTTAGTTTCCTGCTCGATATTCTGGCAGAAAGTGATCTCTTTGGACTAGCAATCAATCAAGTCATGCTGCTCCGCGAGCCAATCCATACCAAATATCACGTCGAATTCTTATATCGGTAATACATATGTAGTTAAGCAGAAATCCCGACTTCCTATTTGCACTGCCACATCGCAAGATTGATCCGCAAGCATCATAAAACCATTCGGCAACACCACTCTGACGCTATATGTCCTCACACGACTTGGTATGCCAAGCCGCGCTATGAACTCCTTAGACAGAAAAGAATGCGACGCACCCGTATCAAATAGTGCTCGCGCCAGCGTGTTCCGAATCATCACAAAGCCTGTAACAATCATGTCACACACACAAACCGCATACAACCATGTAATAAACAAAGCATGCAAGCAATACAATAATCAATAACTTAACTCGTACCTGTGACGACGTCACTCTGCTTAATGGCCTCCTGTAGGCCAAGATTATAGACCCGGAGATGCGCCTGCGAGGCAGAAGACTCCACCACTGCCTTTCCTTTTTCCGCATACGACGCTCCCGCCTTCTTTTCAATCTTTGGCGGCACCCGACAATCACGGGCTATATGCCCCACCCATCCACAATTAAAGCATGTACGAGTATCCGGCCTTGATGTGGCCACCGACGTTGCTCCCGAGGTAACCGAAGCAGGAACTTGTCCAGCCATCTTGGACTTCTTACCCTATCTCTTCTTATAAAATGACTTTGTCGGTCGGGGCACCTTAAACTCCGGCTGTGTCAAAGCCAAGTCCTGCTTCCCTTGCACCCTCCTCATGTCTTTTTCCAGTGCCCACGCAATGTCGACAAATGCCTGGAAGCCTTAGTTCACCGAACTAGAAAGTAGGAACCTCAAATCATCCCGCAGACCTTCGTAGAACCTATATGTCTTCCTCTGCTCATCATCAAAGATCGAACCCGCAAACTGCCCCAAGCGTGTAAACTCATGCAGGTAAGCTTCAACACTACCTTCACCCTGCATTAGCTTTTGGAATTCGTTCTCCATGGCAATACGCTATGCCTCCGGGAGGTGCTTTTCCAGGAAGAGTCTAGAGAATTCCTCCATCGACACATGTGTTAACGGTCTCCCCACCAAGTGATGTAGCTCCATCTCGTCCCACCATAAATGCGCCTCTCCTTCCAAAAAGAAGGTGGCTAAGGTGACTTTCTGATGACTTTCTGATGTTCCTCCGATCCAATCGCCGTCATTATCCGCTTGACACATGACAACCAATCTTCTGCCGGCGCGGGAGATCCCACTCCCAAAAACGCAGGTGGATGAAAGCTCATAAATTGCTTCAACTTCTTCTCAGCTGCTCGAGGTTATACAGCCGCAACAGGTTCTGGCCTCGCCGCCACCTGTTCTGGCCTCACTACCGGCTGTGCCTGCCAAATCAGCTGGGCTTGTATCATAGCAAACAAAGCCTCAGCAACTAATTGCATAGTTTCCACAGATGGTGGTGTAGGCACCACGGCTGGTGCCGTACTTTCATCAGAATGCTGGGGCTTCGACTGCCCAGCTCCACTCCGTGTCACCTATAGGTGAACAAGACACACACATTAGCGACCGTACACAAGCAATCACAACAAGATAAGAACGAGCAGGTTCCTCAAACACATGTATTTCATTCCTACGGTGGACATTCAGGAGTTCAATCATGTTAACTTTGTTCCCACAGACACGTGCTCGCCACCCCACAAAAGAAGTCGACCACGACTTCGAAAGGGAAAGACCAAGACAGATGATACCAAAAATGTAACGACTCCATCCGTTCACAAGTATATACTAGAAGGTCCGACCGGGACCCCACATCATATACCATAAAACAGGCAGGGAAGTCACGTAGTGATACCAGAGTAGCGCAACGCACCCTAACACATTGCATACTAGCGGAAGCTATACACACAAAGCTGAACTCACACACATGAATATCCACCATATCAAAGTTCCACCTTTATAAATATATCATAGGAATGTTCAAGTACACATCCGTTGGCCTTATGGCCGTACAGAGCTTTCATAACAGTGGCCCAAACATTGACGCGCAGGCCGGCCACGTATAAATAAAACACAGTAGTTTTTCATATAGCCTTCAAGGGCTTGCGACAGCAACAACAACAATTATAGCAGGGACTTCAGCCCTTATGCGTCCCGCTCGGCTCTCCAACACCTGCACAGGGACAGCCCACCCAATGGTGGAAAACAGAGGCAATAGTCAACATTCAGCTGACCAAATTATAATGACCGTACCCCTTTCCCGGGGCAGTGGTATTCTTGCCTGCAGACATAGCATTTTGCAAGCATATTTATCTGATATAATGTGCTTTCATGCACACATGCCATCACAACCGTCAGCCACTCGGCCCGACGATCCGTGCACTCTGGGAACATTCTTGGTGTACTGGCAAACCAGTTGCCCACCACCATATCTGGGTCGCAACCCAACGGTAAAACATTCAGCATTTCACTCCATGGCGTGCATCCGGAGTTTTAGCCGTAATGCACCAGGACTGGCCCGTAGCCCCCCATTGTGTCACGGCGTGCAGGCCTACGACTCTTGCTATGCGCTCTAACAGACCGCACTTTTAGGTCTCACGTCGGATGGACATAGCGCAGGTCGGATCATCCACTCCCGTTTCTCAAATCGTCTTGCCATCAACGAGCACAGCGTACTCGCGGCTATATAAAAGGCGCGGGTTAGTTTCACCGAGCCTGTTCTGGCATTCAATCCTGGGTGCTTACCTGGGCACACCAGTAGTTACTCTTAAACCCATGTCATCTCACACATCAGCGGGTCTTTCCTAGGCACACTAGTACTTCCTGCTACTCTCTTCATAAGTATGACCCCACAATTAACAAATGTCAAGGGTATTTCCATGGCTTACCACGCCAGTACTTCCTGCTACTTCCCTTCACAGGTCCATCCATGAACATTAAGCATTACAAAGGGTATTTCCTGGACCTGCAATCCAGTACTTCCTGCTACTTCCTTTCGCAGGTACAACCTAATAGCACAGACATCACAAGCATCACAAGGGTATTTTCCTGGACTACCACTCCAGTACTTCATGCTACTGCCTTTCACAGGGTTAACCCATCGACTCCTAAACAACACGTTTATCACGAAGTCTTCTCCGGTGTGTATGCAACATCACCAATCTAGACCAACCTGTCCGGATGGGCTTCACACAGCATGCCTATTCCGTACTCCATTTTCGGATCTATATGAGTGGGGATTCCATGAATCAACCCAAAAGACTCCCATAATCAGCCACCCTTTGGTGGGGGAATCATATGCATATGCCAAAAAGGAAGCCTTCACATGGCTAGGAAAGTTCGTTACCCTTGAAGACCGCTTCAGCGCCATGAGCTCCTAAGAACCGCAAGTGCGTTTTCTCCGTAAAGATGGCCTCGGATCTCTCGTCGGAAACTCACTGCACCACTAGTGACCAGCTCCTCTTCTTCCTCCTCCTCCTTCCTCTCCCTTTCTCTCTCTCACTTGTAGAAAGATGAAGGCAAGAAGCAAATGAGACTTTCCTTCTCAAGTCTCGGCCTTAAGGAAGCAGGGAGGAAGATCAACCATTGGATCCCAGCTGAAGGAACGGACAACCACAATTTTGCCACAACATCTCATTTGTTGCCTAACACAGCCTGTGACACGCCCGTGTCCCAGGCCATGTACATCAAGCGGTGCTCAACCGACTTATACAATCCAGTGACACGTCCATGTGACACGCCCGTGTCACGGGCTGTGTCACCTGACACGCTTATAGAAACACCCGTGTCTGTGGCCGTGTTCTTCAGGCTCCACAAAATCGAAATCAACCTGAGAGTCACACAGCCTGTGACACGCCCGTGTCCCAGGCCGTGTGCCCATACACGGCACTAGACACGCCCCAGCTCATCTTCGTCGAGCTGAGTTCGTCGACCGCAAGGACATGCCTTGTGACACGCCCGTGTCACAGGCCGTATACACTGCACTCGACAATCGTCAACCACCTTTAATCAACTAGTCATTGACTGCTCACCCAAGAAGGACACGCCCTGGGACACGCCCGTGTCCCAGGCCATGTCACCCAAATTTTGCCAAATTCTGGGGTGTTACAGGCCAGCTCACTCAACGCCTTCAGATAGAAGGAGATTTGGCTATGTATAAAATCGTTGAGTGAAGCTTATACACTCAATGCTCTCAACGATTTCATGAAGGACAGAATTATTCTAAGTCCAGAATCGTTGAGTGAAGCCTATACACTCAACACTCTCAATGTCATAGTTGCAGAAAGGGCTGAAGATCAAGCAAATGCAGAAAGGGTTGAGTGAAGGTTATACACTCAACGACTTCACTCAACGCTCTCAATGCCTAGAGTTGCAGAAGGATGCAGAATGTTAACTAAGTTAAAAAGCGTTGAGTGTAGTTTACTCACTCAACGCCTAACAGAGCTGGAAATTTCCTAAGTCAAGATTCATTGAGTAAAGCTTTTTCACTCAACGCATTCAACGCCTAGGTAGTTGTCTGAAATTTTTTAAGTCCATAATAGCTAACGTCAGCAAAGTCAACAAAAAGTCAACAAAGTTAAAAATGACTAAGGAAGAGCTACAACTCATTACTAACATCGCCGTCAATATCATTCTATAAAACTAAAGATATAATCAGTTGTTAAAGCAGCGACACGTGTCAATCAACTGGCAAGATGATAGGATTAAAAATAGAAGATGAGATCTGGATCGAGACAAGTTTTCTGATTGATCAATTCATTATGAATAAGTTGAGCAGGACTTCATCTTCTTCCCCTACCATTATCGCAGAAACAAGAAGAATGTATCATCGATTCTGAAGGTTTTCTGAGTTAGTTGCATCAATCAACATCTGTTACAACAAGATTAGAGGATTTCACTAAGGAAGAACAAACAGTCAAGGCCAGCCTTAGCTATAGTGACTTCTCGATCCAAGAAGAGCCTAATATGAAGAATAATTCTAGGATCGGTGAAGAAGAAATTTATTCAGGGGGATAGAAGGAGAGGTAAATCAGTGCAACTTCTGCCAAAATAGGTTAGCAGATTGAAGACTATCTTTCTTGATCTTCCCTCTTCATCAACACAATAAGAATTCGTTTCTAAGTCAATACTAGCATAAGCATCAGATTCTGAAAGATCTTCATCCTTATTGCTGAGAAGAAAATTGGGCTGAGATTTACTAAGTTCAAGAAGCTGTAGACTCAGAGAATCAATCTCTGGAGTCTAATATATATCAATAATAAATCTATCTCTGTAGGATCTAGTCAAAATCTGTATTGTAAGACTAGTTTATAAAGGCTGAGGGTTAAATCTGGTGAGATCTGTATTGTAAGCCAAAGTTATAAAGGCTGAGTGTAGCATCTGATATAGATCTGAGTGGTAGGATCCATTTTTGGATCTGTATGATAGGGCTATTTTTCCAGCCTGTGTTATGGGGAATTTGTGCCTGTGGTAGGTGATTATGTGATTACTGAGTGGTTGCGTTATGTGTCTATATTGTAAGTCTTAGCGGAGACTGAGTGATCCTGTAGGATCGTGTTATAATCTCCAAGGATCCAAGTTGGAGAAGTACCTTGTCTAATATTTTGTTAGAAAGGCGGGAGGGACAATGAATGTAACCATATACTGGGGGACCACTATAAAGATACTGTGTCGTCTGATTGGTAATCTTGAAAGCATCAACAATCATAACATAACACATAGTATAATTTGATAAAGGGCCAAAGTATCTAAAAAGCTCAAAAAACATATTCACCCCCTCTAGGTGATTAGCTACCCTTGTATTCAAATACTTTCAAGTGGTATCAGATGGAGGTTACTCAAGAAAGGTTTAACAGTCTGGGTATATCTCAAAGGGTAGCCGAGAAAAGTTAAGTATGTGTTCAGGAGAGAATCATAAGGAACTAGGTTCTATGAAGCTTCCTCTATGCAGGAAAGAAAATTTTGGAATCTAGAAAGTAAGGGTCAGATTGTTTATGAAAGCATCAAACCCTAGAATTTATATTGCAGTACAAGAAGGACCCCTCATTCTAAAGAAGGTGTCTATTCTTGATACAAATGTCAAGAATCCTAAGAGTTATGCAGAAATGACTAAAGATGAAATCATCTTGGTTGCAATCGATAAGAGGGCACAAAATATTATAGTTAGTGTCATAGATGACTCTACTTTTCAGAACCTAGTGCACTACAAAACCTCAAAGGAAATATGGGACACTATGGTGATATATATGGAGGGTATTGAGGAAGTTAGAGATGATAAGAAGTCTATGCTCAATCCAGAGTATGAGGCTTTCAAGCAGATTAAGGAGGAGAAAATAGCTAGCTGCTATGAAAGTTTTTTTAGAACTGCAAATGATCTAAGGACCTATGGCCGTATCTTTAGTAACTGTGAGTTAAATGATAAATTTCTTATGTCTCTTACTAGAGACTAGGACACTAAGATATGTGCCATTAGAGATGTGGCAAAGATGGTAGAGACTCCACCATTCAATTTGTTCGGGAAGCTGCTGTCATATGAAATGCAGCTGACTGCAAGGAAGGAGGAAGAGAAGCCTAACAAAGCTCAGGACAAAGAGTCAATTGTGTCCTTCAAGGAAGATAGTTCCAAGAGGAGTAAAGAGAAGAATCCTTCTCTACTAAGAAGGCCAGCTGAGTCTGGTGATTCAGATCAAGTGACATCAGAATGCAATATGTTTGATGAAGAATTTGCTGCTTTCTTAAGGCAGTTCATGAAGCTGATGAAGAAGAAGGGGTGGAGGAGCAGACCTTCTTCTTTCTTACAACACAAGGAGGGCTACTACAAAATTAGGATGAAACCTTCAAAGGAAGGAAGGTATGACAGAAAACCAAGTAAACATGTTTATAAGATGATTATTTGTTTTTGCTGCAGCAAGTCAGAACATGTTGTTGCTGAATGTCCTGTGAAGAAGAAGGAGGCAGATGAGAAAAACCATCACCATAAGAAGGGCAAGAAGAAGAGAACTTTCATTGCTAAGAAGGAGAAAAGATGGACTAACCCATCCTCCCTAGAGTTAGATGATGAAGATGAAGCCTACATTGGGATGATGACTAGATTAGATGAGGAATCATGCTAGGATCAGCCTGGACCATGTAAGGTACAATCTCCATTCATCTCTTCATTTAAGTAAAGTTATCAGACTGGTCCCGGTTCAGAATCATGTTCATCTAAGGATGAAGGAAACTCTGAATCTGAGAATGATATCAATCAAGTGATTGATAAGTACGGCGAACTTCTGGAAGCATTCAAAAGAAGTAAGAAACTGATTAAAAAGCAGGCTCAAGAGATTGCATCTCTATAACTTACTGCTTCCCAGCATTCTAAGACAGCAGTCATGCTGGAACAGAAAATAAGGGAAGTCAGTCAGTTGAAGAATATTACTATTATACAGATAGACACCATAAAGTATAAGAATGAACTTATTAGGGATCTAGAAGAAAAGGTCCAAAGGGAGAAGAGAATTATGGCAGGTTTTTCTAAGCCCAATTTAGTGTTGCCCATTATTGACTCCTTCACTTCTCAGAGAAACAATAGAGGAGTTGGATTCAAGGGGAACACCAGAGCTGCCCCTTTCAAAGGGAAGGTAAAAGCTCCAGCTAAGCCACCCATTCCATTTAAGAGGGTAATACTCCCTACTAACAGGTATGATCAGGACCCCATGAATGGTCATTGGAAGAATGAGAATTCTTCTTAGAAGGATACTAATGTATCTTCTAATATAAGGAAAAAAGGAATGGAGATGAGTGCCTTCAATGCTGCTGATGAATAAATACAATTGGCCCATCCACGACCATTTGTCTTTAGTGTTCTAGCTCCAACTCTTAATAATGGGGCAGTGGCCAAACTTCAGACTCAATCAACAAAGAGTCAGGTTAAAGGCCAGTCTTATAGCAAACCTGATTTGGGTGTTTCTAATGCTATCAGGAGCATGATTTCTGCAAAGAAAACTACTTTTGATGGCACTCAAAAAAAGCTAAATAAAGCTGATAAAAGACTTTCCTTCAGCCAAATAATTGCTGAAAGAAATCTGAAGAAAACTATTGTTGTTCCTTCTAGAAAGGTTGCTGCTGTTAACACAGTCACTAGACCAGCTCAAAAAAGAAGGTACAACCTTCATGAGTGCTGGTGCTGTGGCAAGATATGGTATTTTGTCATTGATTGTTGGTATAATTCTAGGGTGACCAGAGCTAAAGATAGTCTACCAGTCAAAAAAACTGCTGGTAGACATGTTCATTTTGAGACTAATAAGTACCTAGTATGACACAACCCAGATTTCATCAGCATTTAAGTTATATCACAGTAAGGGAAAATACATACCATGATGCCATGCCGTATAGGGGATAACTACAGGTGCTCAGGCAAAACTCCAAACTCTACGGTTCATATGAAATCCATAAGTTATTAAGCAAAAACCAGTTTAAGTTTAGATGGTCGTATCCCTCAGCACAGTGGATCAACTAGTCCACTAGAAAATTATAGTTATACGATGCAGAAAATACTTTGATTATGTTGATTAACACCCTACATGAGTATAAACATCCCCAGAGGACAACCCATGCTATACAAGAGTCTAGGTTTAGTATAAGTATGAAAATAGTCTTTACGTTAGCTAGAAGATAGTGACTTTGGTTTTAGAATGATGACATGTATGAAATACTAGAAGTAAATTTTTTTATAAGTTAAAATATCTAACATGAAACCTACCATAAAACATTCCCAGAGAACAAGTAAAATAACCACAAAATAGGTAAACTAGCAGATTAGCCAAGTAATTAGCATTTCCAAAAGAAAACCACCAGTGGGCGTCAACAACCTGACACGAACCCACTGTTGAGCATGTATGTCTGTACTAACAATAAAACAATAAAACTACCTTATAATGGTGAGGAGAACCTCTGTAACACAGCAGTCCACTAGCAACACCAACCTAGCCGCTCCACCGGCTACTGCCCTGAACCTGAGACATTCACAAGAAAAGAATATCTCAGCAAGAAAATAAATAAGTGGCAAAAAACTTGTCAGTAAACAAAAGGGGTAGTAAGATTACCAACCCAACCCAGAATAGCTATCAAAACATAGCAAAATAACTAGAAGTCAATAAAGAAAGAGTTAACTTATAATATTCAAGGGTAAACAAATTTGCAACAAGTGCGAACGGAGTCATGATCCGAGAACATCTATGAGAGTAGGTAGATACAACATAAGCCTAACCATACGAAGAAGAATATGCGACTAAACTCTCACCAACACGTGAATCATTAACATTGGTAAAACAATAGGGTCAGAGTTGGGACCAAACTATCCAAACCGAACTAACAGACCCAAATGTCTCAAAACAACACTGCGGTGGTGGCCACCTGGTCCAACACAACCCAACAGTCCAAAAAAAGACCAAAACATACTCAGGTATAATGATTCATGGAAACAAGCCAACGAAACCCAACCTTATATCCAAATACCTATAGAACTCAAAATGGACGGATTCAACCGAAACATGACGATTCTAACTTATCAAAACTATGCTATTAGAGTAAATACGTCGAATTGGAGAAATTTCTCAAGTTTACGGGAAAGGCGTTGAGTACACTCGATGCCGCGTCGAGTGCAGTCAACACACTCGACGCAGACCAGACTACTCAGCAAAACTAGCTTCACTCAACGCCACATTGAGTGTATAACACTCACTCAATGCTTTCACACAAGCATAATTTTACAGGATGGAGTTGAGTGTATTTAGATCACTCAATGCCGTGTTGAGTGCACTCAACGCACTCAATGCCTTTTAACTTAAGACATAATTTTCACTAGATGTCGTTGAGTGCATTCAGCTCACTCAATGCCGTGTTGAGTGCACTCAACGCACTCAATGCTTTTTAACTTTAGAGAGAATTTGACTGGATCGCGTTGAGTGCATTCAGCCCACTCAATGCTGCATTGGGTGCACTCAACGCACTCAACGCTTTTTTAACTTCGATTCCAAGATTTTCCTGATGGCGTCAAGTGTATTCAGCACACTCAATGCTGCAATGAGTACACTCAACATACTCAACACTTTTAACTTAGATTCCAAGATTTTCCTGATGGCGTCGAGTGTATTCAACACACTCAATGCCACGTTGAGTATAATAAATGCACTCAACGCTTTTACACTTAGCGTCGCAGACCTCTCAGCAAGGCGTTGAGTGCATTCAACACACTTAACGCCGCATTGAGTGCATTCAATGCACTCAACTCTTTTGGACTTGGGCTAAATACTGGACTTTAGTGCTAAGGCTATACTCAACGCCTAACGTGCCCGATGAAATTGCCTAAGCCTAAGCCTCAAATTCGACAAATTAAGCTACTATCATTAAGGATTAATTTCTGACTTAGCCTAGTCAGCCATATAAGACACATTTGACTAAAGCAAAATGCCAAACTCGATAAGATTTACCTAACCAGAGTAATCCCACATTCAACTAAATTTTCTCAACTATCTTCTACTGTTCAGTAGGTCATGATGACCATACTCTACCCAAAACCCCATTTCTATATAGGAAAGGATACAGACTTCTACTTCCCCTAATTCACACCAACAATAGATCATTTTATCTAGAAGAAGAAGGGGGCATGAGGGACAATGCTTAACAGTAAAAAAATGACAAGAATCAGATTTTCTTCCTCTTCATCTTCCCGACTATGATGACGATCTCGGCCATGACTAATACTCAAATCATAAATATTTGACAGATTTAGGACTAGATTAACAGTCAGTCTGACCCTCGACAAATTTGACTAAACTAACAAATGTTTAGACGGATGACCCTTGACCGGAAATTATATGGTAAAACCCTATGCAAAATCTCAATTTCTATATAGGCAGAGAATCAAAATAAAAGGTATAGAGAACAAGCAAGGGAAAAACCACCACTTGCCCTAAACCTTGCCGAACTTGGCAACACCAGCACTCCTCCTCACGGATCTGGCCGAAAACCACCTAAACAACAATTCCTGAAAATTTTCATGATGAAAGAGGGACAAAACAAAATTCCTAACACCCAAAATTTCACTAAACGAGAAATACTTATCGTAGATCTAGGTGAGATCTACCCGGATCTACTCTCCAAAAAATGATTTCGAGCACCAACACCCTAGAAATCGGTGGCCAAAAGCTTAGAAGAGACGGTCGCTCACGCTCATCCCGTGACAGTTGAAGGTTTCAAGAAGGAGATGATGAATAAAGTTTGTCTATTCACAAGGCTATTTATACTTCAAAATATAAGTATTAAAACAATAGTTTATTATTAAAAAAATGGTCCAAACGACCCAAAATTCACGACCACACGGATTTCTATGAAAATCACTCCGTAGATAAATACCGACGCTACGAACCCAATGACGCAGTCAAAATTAATATTCGATGAACCAAACTTATGCAAACACCTCCCAAAGCCAAAACACAGGCATTCCCAAAGAGGCTCCACCGAGTCACCAAAACAGACCCGACTCGCTGGGGAATCTCGCAAATAGGTTAAACCTAGCCACACACAGAAAAATCTAAGAGCTAAAACCACGCTCTTACAACAACATATGCCGAAAACACATCAACATAACTCCCTGACGTCATAAACACGGCAGATATCGAATTAAACCAAATATCGAAAAATCAAGGCATTACATAGGACCCAATAAATATTGTGGTCCTAATGTAAAATAAATATGTTTTGCAGGATAGTCCAAGTTTCCATACCCCTATATGATACTTGGACAGTGGTTGTTCTGGTCACATGATTGGAACAAAGAGCAATTTGAGGGAGTTCATTCCAGTGAAGGATGGACCAAAGGTGATCCCTAGTGGATCAGGAAAAGAGATTACTAGAGGTTATGGTAAAATTTCAAATGGCTTAGTCACTTTCACAAAGGTAGCTTATATGGAAGTGTTGCAACCCAACCTCATAAGCATAAGCCAACTTTGTGATCTTGGCTATAACATTTTATTCCACAAGGATGAGTGCCATATAAAGAAGTCAAGTGACCAAGAGGTCATTTTGACAGACACTAGGAGTGGGAATGTGTACTGTTTAAATCTTCTTTGTGTAAATTCAGACTCTCCCATTTGCCTAGTTGCAAATGAGAAAGCCTCACACTATATCAAATGGCACAAGGGTCTAGCTCATTTAAACTATAAGACCATAAGCAATCTCTTCAGTAAAGAGCTAGTTAGGACTGGTCCTAACATAAAATACACTAAGGAGAGAATTTTCTCTCCATGTCAAAAAGGCAAGCAAACCAAAGCTGCTTTCAAAAGCATTGAAACTAAAGACTCTTTGAGGTGTTTATACCACATGCATATGGACTTATTTGGTCCTATGCCAGTTCATTGTCTAGGTAGGAAAGTCTACACCTTTGTAGTGGTTGGTGACTATTCCAGATTTACTTGGGTTTTCATTTTAAGGAAAAAGTCTGAGACTCCTGGTGTCTTCAAGACATTTGTCAAACAAATACAGAATGAATTGAACAATTCTATGGTCAGAATCAGAAATGGTCTTGGAACTGAGTTTTAATCTAAATGCATGATAGAGTTTTGTTAAAAACTTGAGAATCAGCAAGAATTTTCATCTCCAAGTACACCCCCAAGAAAATGAGATTGCTGAGAGAAAGAATAGGACTGTCAGAGAAGCTGCAAGGACATTACTGAATGATATATCTCTCTAGAATACTTCTGGGTTGAGGCAGTAAACACTGCTTGTCATGTCCTCAACAGGGCTTCTATCACCAAGAGCCATAAAAAGACTCCTTATGAGATATTGAAGAACAGAAAACCAAACCTTGCATATCTCGAAATTTTTGGGAGCAAATGTTATATGCTTAACAATGTGAAATCCTATATAACTAAGTTTGCTGCCAAGTCATTGTAAGACCTATAGGATCTATAACTTGACAAGTAAAGTTGTAGAGGAGTTAGTTAATGTAGTGTTTGATGAATCAAACATGAGTAACAATGAGCTGTCAAGCTCCTTTTCTAATCCTATAGGTAAAAAAGTGATCATGGACAAACTGACTATTAAGGAAGCTGAACCTATAGTGTAAGACAAAGATGAAAGTGTGTGGATTCCAGAGGAAGCACAAAGAACATAGGAAGTGGATGATGTTCAACATGATAGAGACTTTGGAGCACAAAATACTGAAGGAAGACTGCCTCCAGTAGTCAGGCATTTGAATGCTCATCCAGGCCACCAGATCATTGGTGATGCAAGTCAAGGTATATTGACATGGAGTAGATGTCTCAACACAACAATGTACTCGTGTTTCTTGTCACAAGTAGAGCCCAAAAAGTTTGAAGAGGCAAACATGGATCAGTTTTGGATTGTAGCTACACAAGAAGAACTGAACCAGTTTAAGAGGTATAAGGTATGGAAGCTGGTTCCCAGACCACAAGGATATAATGTTATTGGACCCAAGTGGATCTATAGGAATAAAATTGATGAAAATGGCATTATAACCAAGAACAAAGCTAGACCGGTAGCTCAGGGGTGTAGACAGAAACAAGGTATTGACTTTGATCAAAGCTTTACCCCTGTAGCAATATTAGAAGCCATCAGACTGTTCCTTGCATATGTTGTATACCAAAAATTCAGAGTCTACTAGATGGATGTGAAGTCAGCTTTCCTGAATGGAGACTTGAAGGAAGAAGTCTATGTTGAACAACCTATAGGTTTTGTTGTTCCGAACCATTCTAATTTTTTTTATAGACTTAGAAAAACTTTATATGGGTTGACACAAGCTCCTAGAGCATTGTATATGACCCTGTCTAGCTTCCTAATTAAGAACAAATTCTCAAGGGAGAAGATAGATAAAACCCTATTTCTAAGGAAATACAAGGGCAAGATCATCCTAGTCTAGATATATGTTGATGACATTTAGCCTTGGCCCAGATTCGTCGAAGTCTGTTTGACGAATTTGGCCTTGACGCAGATTCGTAGAACTCCGTTCGACGAATTTGGCCATTGGCACAAATTCATCCACGCCACATCTGGCCTTTGGCATTGAGTGTGTTGAGTTCACTCAACGCCATGGCATAGAAGGCATTGATGGCGTTGAGTCCATTCAACGCCTTCGTCGATTCAAGTGTTGATTCGTCTGGAGGTTGGCGTTGATTTTGTCATGTATGCTGTAGATAATTGACGATTCGTCGAGACAAGGGGTTGTCAAGTTGAATTCTGGATTCTAAGTGCTGGGTATGCAAAAAGCTGATGGAAACTGTTCTATTTACCTCTTGGAGTATAAATAGGAAGTTTTAAGGTTTGACCAAAGAGAGATTAGTTTTTTGTCTTAGCACACGAGCCGTACTGTGCAATAAGACTAATAACCCTAGAAAGTCGAAGGAAGCCGTTCCGCTATCGCTGTCACCGATTCTGATCTCAATCCCGACGAGTGCCGCCATCGCCTCTCCTACAACAGATCTAGTAGTCAGTGGAGAAGCTGAGTGTCCTCTCCCGACGTAGTGCTTGTTCGGCAAGTTGCTACGGGTTCTCTTGATCATGTGGATTTCCTCTAGAGGCGCGGAAACACTTTCTACTCTCAAGACTCAAGCCGCTGAGTTGCCAGTCAATTTTTCTGGAGCATCTAAGTTGAGTGTAGACTCAATCCCTCAAAGGTAATTTTATTACATCATGTTTTACTTCTTGATTCATGAATATTGTCAGATCCAAACTAGTCTGGGGTTTTTTCTTGTCCTTATTTCCGCTGCGTGCACAAATGTTGTGCCATCCCCAAAAACCCAACAGTGGTATCAGAGGCAGGTTGCCTACAATATTCATTATTTCAGAAGTTACTAAATCCATGGTGTGTAGATTTGGAGATTTAGAAGTGTTCTAGATGCCTAAATCTAGTCTTTGATTTTCCCAAGAACGCATGTGATTTCTTTGAAGTTTACTCCTTAGTAGTAACCGTCACTTTGTTGGTTTTTGAAACAAAGCATGTGTTAGATTTTGAATCTCACATGAAGTGGAGAGCTTGTCTACTGCGTAAGTTGAGTTGGTGTTGCTCATGTCCAATGCATGTAGGTTTGATGATTTAGAAATGTTGTAGATGTTCAGACTTAGCCAAATTCATCAAGTGTTGTTGATTCTTGTGCACATCTGGGATGCATTTGGATTATGCTTGTTGAATTTTATTTTGGTTGATGTGCACATTGGTTAAGTGTTAACCATTATTAAAGAGTTAATCAACAAATTAAAATCCCTTAAGTAATATTAAGTATTTAGATGCCTTTTGATGGATGACACTCTTCATGCCTCGATCGATGAAGTGTGGGCTTGTCAAAGCAAGGTGCATTAATCTATCTTGGTGAGGGTGCTAGCGGATAATTGTGATATCCCACTATCGACATTGGGTCTAGCTTAACTATGTGACCTCAAAGGTTGAATGCCCAGAGGCATAGGATTGAAATACACCATATATTGGACGCGAATAAAGAGTTATTCACCAACCATATAAGAATTGCATAATGATGCAATTGGCAAGCGTTGCCTACCTAAATAGCTTCATTGTGAGAGAAAAGCCAAAGCTGACTCATAGTGTTAGTGAAATATGACGCTTCTCCACTAAGAGGGTTACACGCCAAACTCTTCGAAGTGATACCGAGGGTTATCAGTTTGATAAAAATAATGGGAGTTTTTTTTATTAAAGTCCTAATGGAAGGAAAAAAATTATATTTTGAAATGTAGTACTAATTTACTTTGCTTGAATCCTTGTAGAATTTCCATGGCAAGTGGTTCACACTCCAGCCTGTCCCCCAGAGTGATCCTTGAGAAGGAAAAGATAAGAGGGACTAATTATTTAGACTGGTACAGGAACCTGAGAATTGTTCTCAGGCAAGACCGTAAGCTCTATGTTTTGGAAGAGGAATCCGCAGATGAGCCTGCCGAGAATGCATCCTGTGCTGATAAAGATGCTTAAAAGAAGTATCTCGACTACTCCTTAGACGTTGAATGTATCATGTTAATGACCATGAACTCTGAGCTTTAGAAGCAACATGAGAACATTGGTTGAAAGAATATTGACGAGCATCTCAAGAAAATGTTTCAAGGGCAAGCTCGTCAAGAGAGATTCAATATCACTAAGGCATTATTCCAGTGTGGGAGCTCGGGTCCTAGTAGGGACTCACATACTCAAGATAATTGGGTATATCGAGAACCTTGAAAGACTAGGTTCCCTCTAGGCCAAGAGTTGGCTACAGTCCTGATCCTGTAATCGTTGCCGGACAGTTATGAGCAGTTCGTCTTGAACTATAACATGAATGAAATAGACAAGACATTGCATGAGCTCCTAGGCATGTTGCGAACTGCCAAGATAAACATGAAGAAGGCCAAGCCTGCTAGCCTCATATTGATGGTGCATAAAAGCAAGGGCAAGGCCAAAGGCTTCAAGAAGACGAAGGTGGGACCTATGTCTGGACTGGAGCCTAAGTCTTCTGTACTGAAAAAGAAAGGCTTAATTAAAGAAGGAAAGTGCCACCACTGTGGCAAGGATGGACACTGGAGTAGGACCTGTCTTTCTTATGTGGATGGTCTGTAAAAGCTGAGGGGATGTAAGACTTCCTCTTCAGGTATTTATGTTATAGAGATAGACATTTCTGCTCCTTCATCCTAGGTGTTGGATACCGAATGTGGTTCTCACATTTGTATAAATGTGTTGGAAAAGGGAACAAGAAGAATCATGAGTAAAGGAGTGGTTGACCTGCACGTTGGTAATGGAGCAAGAGTTACTGCTGTTGCCATGAGGTTTTATCATCTTGCCTTGCCCAGTGGGCTTGTAATAGAATTAGATAATTGTTATTGTGTTCCTTCCATAACTAGAAACATTATATCCATTTCATGTTTGGACATGGTGGGTTTTTATTTTATTATTAAGAATAAATATTGTTCAATATTTAAGAATGATGTTTGTTATGGTGTAGCCCAAATGTTTAATGGTCTGTATGTTTTGAACTTAGACCATCCGATCTATAATATTGAAAATACTAAAAGACTAAGAACAAATGACTCGAACCCTATGTATCATTGGCATTGTCATTTGGGCTATATAAATGAGAAACATATATCCAAATTCTATAAATATGGACTGTTGGACTCATTTGATTATTTATCATTTAAGAGATGCGAATCTTATTTGTTAAGAAAAATGACTAAAGTCCCTTTCACTGGCTTCAATGAGATGGCTGATGATCTCTTGGTTATAGTACATAGTGATGTATGTGGACCCATGAGTTCTATGGCTAGAGGTGAGTTTTTCTACTTTATCACGTTTACTGATGATTTCAGTAGATACATATACGTGTATCTTATGAAGTGCAAATTTGAAACCTTTGAAAAGTCAAAGAGTTTAAAAATGAAGTAGAAAACCAACTGGGTAAGAAGGTTAAAGAACTCCGATCTGATCGAGGTTGCGAATACCTAAGTCATGAGTTCTGTGATAATCTGATAGAGTGTGGTATTGTATCACAGCTCACCCCACCTAGAACACCACAACATAATGATGTGTATAAGAGGAGGAATCGTACTTTGTTAGACATGGTGCGATCGATGATGAGTCATGTAGATCTGCCTGTTTACTTTTGGAGCTTTGCTCTAGAAACTACTGCTTTAACATTAAATCGTGCTCCAACGAAAAAGATTCTAAAGACACCATATGAGATATGGACTTGGAAGGATCCCAGTATGTCATTCATTAAGGTTTGGGGCTGGGAGGCATACATAAGACGTCAAATGCCTGATAAGCTGGAACCCGAATTAGATAAGTGTTATCTTGTGAGATATCCTTGGGAAAGCAAAGGGTATTATTTCTACCTACCGTCTGAGGGCAAAGTGTTTATCGCAAGGACTGGTATCTTTCTTGGGAAAGAGTTCTTAAGTAGAAAGACATCCAAGGTAGAACTTGAAGAAGTTCAGGAACCACAAACTTTGAATGAACCAGAATTGGGACCTGAGTTAGGACTACAAGTAGTTGTAGCTGGAGAACCTGCTCAGGAAACACAAATTCCCCGTAGATTTGTAGACCAAGGATTGGGCCTGAGAGATACAGATTTCTTGTGTCTCAAATAGGTAATGTGTTGCTTATGGATCATAGTGATGAGACTGCAACCTACCAAGAGGCTATAGTTGGACCGGACTCCGAGAAGTGGCTTAAAGCCATGAAATCTGAAATGGATTCTATATGTGAAAACCAAGTATGGAGTTTGGTGGAACCACCTGAAGGGGTAAGACCCATAGGGTGCAAGTGGGTCTTCAAGAAGAAGACTGTCATGGATGGGAATACACATACATTTGAAGGGCGACTGGTGGCTAAGGGTTTTGAGCAAATTCATGGTATTGACTATGGTGAGACCTATTCCCTTATTGGCATGGTTAAGTCCATCAGAATTCTGCTTGCTATTGCTGTGTATTATGACTATGAGATCTGATAGATGGATGTTAAATCGGCTATTCTTAATGGAAACCTCCTTGAGGAAGTGTATATGACACAACCTGTGGGTTTTGTATCTCCAGGTGAAGCCACTAAAATTTGCAAGATGTAGAGATCCATTTATGGATTGAAACAAGCTTCCCAAAGTTGGAATCTTCATTTTGATGAAAAGATCAAAGAGTTTGGTTTTATCAAGAACGAGGATGAACCTTGTGTTTATAAGAGGATTAATGGGAACATTGTAGTCTTCCAGATATTGTATGTAGATGACATACTGTTGATCGGGAATGACAAACTGAACCTTCAAGTTGTTAAAAACAACCTAGGGGACTACTTTTCGATGAAGGAATTCGAGGAAGCGACTTATATACTCGGTATTAAGATCTATATAGACATATTGAAGGAATTACAAGGTTTGACCCAAAGTACGTACAATGACAAGGTGTTGAAATAGTTCAGCATGCTTGAGTCCAAGAAAGGATTCTTGCCCATATCTCATGGTGTGAGTCTCTCTAAGTAAAAGTGTCCTAAGTATTGTGAAGATAAGGACCCCATGATGTTGATTACATATGCTTCAACAATTGGTTTAATCATGTATGCAATGGTATGTACTAGACCCGATGTCTCTTATGCTTTGAGCATGACTAGCAGGTATCAGTCTGATCTTGATGAAGTTCACTGGATAGCCGTCAAGAATATCCTCAAGTACTTGAGAAAGACTAAGGATACATTTTTGGTATTCGGCGGAGTGGAATAGCTCGTTTTAAGTGGTTACACGGATGCTATCTTCTAAAATGATAGGGGTGATTCAAAGTCTCAATCAGGTTTTGTGTTTTGCCTGAATAGAGGTGTTGTTAGCTAGAAGAGTTCCACGAAGGATACAGTCGCCGATTCTACAACTGAGGCTAAGTATATCACCGATGCAAATGCAGCGAAGGACGCTCTATGGATTAAGAAATTCATCATCTAGTTAGATATAGTTCCTAGCATTGTTCATCCTGTAGATCTCTACTGTGACAACAACGGTGCAATTGCACTTGCTTCAGAACCTAGACCTCATCAGCGCTCCAAGTACATACTTCGGCGGTTCCATCTAATTTGAGAGATTGTTGATCGAGGAGATGTGAGCATATGCAGAGTGCTGACTGATGAAAACATAGCGGATCCATTGACAAAGCCTCTCGCACAGAGAAATCATGATGGTCATGTTAGATCTATGGGTATATGATACCTAAATAATCAATTCTAGTTTGATTGTTATGGATTGTACGTTTTTGGCTGTAATATTTCATTTGATGAATAAAAGTACTATATACATTTCATTTTATATATTTTGACAAGTTCTTTTATTATGTTATTATTTATATTGTGATTGAGTAATTAAATATATAAATGCCCTTAGAATGTTTGCTTCCATAGTTCAAGTAGTGACTTGATGTGAGAACCTATGATCCCAGAAGCTTCATTCTTAAAGGTCCCTGGTCGTCGTATCAACTTAGAAGCTGTTGGAACACCCTATTACTAATTTGGGTCAGGATCACTATGTCTCTAGGAACCTGTGTTTGACCTTCTGTATAGCTTTATAGGTCAATTAGAATTGAGTCTAAGGGTTAGAAGTCTAGGATTGGAAGCTACCCTGAAGACCAAGCTTTTCTGTCTGGAGACTAAGTCTGATCGTCGAGCTCAACTTCGGCAGATCGTCGAGCTCCACTCGACGATCGCTGAGCTCAACTTCACAATATCGTCGAACTCCATTCGACGATCGGTGAGCTCAGTTCGACGATTTTGACTCTGCATTGGATCTTTATCTCTGAGCTCAGTTCGACGATCTTTGAGCTCAGATCGACGATTATTTTGCTGCTTAAGTTTTTCAGTTCGCTGAGCTCAGCTCGACGATAGCAGAGCTCAGTTCGACGATTTTGGATAACTTCCAGAATTCAAATTCAAATCAGACAGGAGTTATTATGCAATTAATTCAGAGATTTGCTAGCCGTTTTCATTTACTTTTGGACCAAGTTTCAAGGGATTTTTCAAGGAATAATTCTGTGGACTTTCCTCTAGAAGAAATTATGCAATTAAGGATGCAATCAATGCAGACCAACGACTATCTTTGACAGAGTAATATTCTATTCTGGCACAGAGAATAAAAGACAGAATGTTTTTGAATGAGGATATATGAGATACAGAGATTAATAAGGAGAGAACACACAACACAGATTACAGAGTCTCCTTCAAAATCTTCTGTCAAAAAGAATTCTGAAGAACACTCATCAAGAGATCAAGCTTTCAAAAATCTTCAGATCTCTTCAGCTCTCAAAGTGTTCAGGCCAACATCATTTCAAGACTCCAGACACTCAACATTTCAGCCATTGCTGAAATCATCTTTTGCTGGAGTTCTACCTTTGAAGGCCTATCACCCTCAACAAAGCTTTTCTTCCTGAAGATTTCAAGGATTCAGGGGGAGCTTTGACATCAATCCACATAGTCTTCTCAGTTGATTGAGAAAGAGAAGACTGCCATCACTCTCTCACCCCCACTCTGTAAAGGGTTTTTCAAACTCCCTTCAAAAGTTTGAATCTGGTTTTTGAGCACCTTGTCAAAAGCTCATTGGTGGCAAGACACCTGATCAAAAAATCTGCTTTGGTTTTTGAGCACCTTATCAAAAGCTCATTGGTGCCACAGGACACCTGATCAACTCATCCTGCAGTGGATTCCTACCTAGGGTGGTAGAAGAGTGGATGTACCCAAGTTTGGGGAACCACTATATTTCCTTGTGTCATCTGGTTCTGCTTGTTTACTTTTTGTTTCTGGCCTTGATTTGTCTGTGCTTAGTTTTTGCATAGTTTAGTTCTGTGATTAGATTTATATTTGCTTCCCTGCTCACACATAGTACAACAATTGTTGTAAAAGCTTTTAAAAATTTTAAAACACCATATACTCTATTCACCCCCCTCTAGAGTATATCAGATCTAGTTGCACTTTCAATTGGTATCAGAATGAGGTTGGTTAAACATACCATACCTGATTGGTTGTACAGGCTAACACCTGAACCCCAAGATCCTAAACTAGATCTGTTTTTCTTTTGTATTTTATTATTAGATTCTGTTTGCACAAATCATGGCCCAAAACAAAGACTATGCCAGCACCAGACCTCCAGTGTGCAATCTGTCAAAGTTTGCACTTTGGAAAGCAAGGATTAGACTCTACATGAATTCCATTGACGAAGATATTTTCAATTCTGTTTTGACAGTGTGTCCAAGACCCCCAGAAAGCACAAGCACAAATGCTGTTCCACCTCAATCAGGAACAGAGGCTGACATCAAAAAATGGAAAGTAGCTGATGCCAAGGCTATGAACATCCTAGCCCAGACAATGTCAGATGACATATTCCAAAAGGTAGCTGAATGCAACTCAGCCAAGGAGATTTGGGACAAGCTCTCAGAAATTGTCTCAGGCTCAGCTGATGAGAGAAAGGACAGAAGATCCCATCTCATCTCCCAATATGAGAACTTCAAGAAGGGAGAGACTGAGTCAGTAGGAGACATGTATAACAGACTGAGTCTAATTATCAGTGAACTAAGGACATTAGACAAAGAGATCTCTCTGATAGAACTTAATGACAAGATCCTAATGTGCTTCCCCAGCACTTGGGATTCAAGAATCTGGCCAATCAAAGATGCCAGAAGTCTAAATGAGATCACCACTGAAGCCTTGTTGGGTAAGCTCAAATCTTATGAGCTACTCATCAAGAACAGAGAGGAAGAACAAAAGGCTGCTTCACCAGCCACAAGAAAGGAGAAGACCATAGCATTCAAGGCAACTGAAGATCTGCCTGAAGAAAAAGCTACATGCAATGATGAACTTCTCAGCTTGTTGGCCAAAAGACTCTATAAGATGGCCAGAAAGGACTTCAGAAGAAGATCATACAAGGAGCAGGATAGGCCAAGGTATGACAAGTCCATTGGCAATAACAAAGACATTATTTGCTTTGGTGCAGGAAACCAGGGCACATAGTTCCTGACTGTCCAGAGAACAAGAACAAGGACAGAAGGGAAAGAAAGGAGAGAAGAAAGGAGAAAGACTCCAAAAGGAGTGGCAATAGCAAACCTTCTTCCAGCAAAAATAAGCATATAAGGAAAGGGTTTGTTGCTGAATCCTGGAGTGAGACTGAAGAGGAGTCAGAAGTCTCATCCAGCTCCAGTGATGATGAGGATGATGCAGAAGAAAAGGAGTTCTGCATGATGGCAATCAATGCCTCACAGCACAATTCAGAGGATGAAGAGTCAGAGTCAGACTCAGAGACTCAACCTGAAGAAGATCAGGTAATTAGTTCCTTTGATTTTACTTCAGAAGATTTTAAATCTGAATTCAAAACACTGTGTTTAGACCTACCTAAAGTCTGAGAAAGAGATTATCTCTCTCAGAAATCAATTATCTGAACACAATGGTTTAAAGTCAGAAAACCTCAAACTCTCTCAGGAGTTGGAGAACTGTAGGGAACAGATAGCTACACTGAAAAGTGAGCTCTCTGAGGCCAATAAGCTTGAAGAATCCCTTAATGGGAGAAGCATCAAGCTGATGGACATCACAAGCACAGTGAACTCAAGATTCAACAGTACACTGGGCTTGGGTGCCTCATCCAGCCAACCTATTGTTCTGACAACTCCCATCAAGTTCATTTCTGACAAGGGAAAGGGAGTTGTAGAGGTTGCTAGGAAAAATTCTGATCTGCCTCAGAAAACTAAGTCCCAGCAAAAATCGTCGAGCGGAGATCGACGATCGCCGAATGAAGATCGACGATCGCCGAACGCAGCTCGACGATCTCAGGACAAATCGTCGAACGAAGATCGAAGATCTCAGCCAAAGTCGTCGAACGCAGGTCGACGATCTCATATACCTGACCTCAGCCATAGTCGACCGTCGAACGGAGCTCGACGATCGGACCCAAGATCATCGAACTCAGCTCCAAGATCGTCGAACAGAGGTCAGAACTCTGGAAATTTTTTCAAAGGCAAATCAAAATTGAATCCTAAGGATTCTTCATCCCAAACCTTCAACCCTTATACTGAATGGATTTTACCTCCAAGGAGATATCATCCTGAAGGATATAAGAGTCAGCCAGTGATGTCTTTCATTTCTGAATTTAGAGGTTATCAACCTAGGCCCAAGGTAAACTGGGTCAAAAACAAGTGAATTGTTTCATGTGTAGGTGAAGACCTATCCAACATCTAACCAGCAATGGTATCTGGATAGTGGGTGCTCTAAGCACATGACAGGGAATAAGGACAACCTCACATCCTTCAGAGCCAAGCTTGGACCCAAAGTTATCTTTGGTTATTCCAACTTTGGACAAACTTAGGGATATGGTGCAGTACAGATTGGATCAGTAACCTTCAAGAAGGTAGCATATGTGGAAGGACTGAAGCACAACCTAATCAGCATCAGTCAGCTATGTGATGAAGGCTACCAGGTGACCTTCAGCAAAACCTTATGCAAAATCAAGTCAGAGGACAACACAACTGTGTTGACAGGTATAAGGAAAGGTAACATCTACTTAGTAGATTTTCTTTCAACTGATATAGATATTTGCCTGTTTAACTCAGTCTGTAGACCAAATGTGTTATGACATAAGAGATTAGGACACCTAAACCTTAGAACTATTGCTAGGCTATCCAAGGACAACCTTGTTAGAGGACTACCTTCTGGCCCCTACAAGAAGGAAGGACTCTGCAAGGCTTGTCAATTAGGCAAGCAAACTAAAAATAGTTTTAAGTCACTTAATAAGAGTGATTCACCTAGGATATTGTATCTGTTACACATGGATCTATTTGGACCCATCACAGTACAAAGCCTAGGAGGGAAATCCTACACTTTAGTAATTGTAGATGACTTCTCTAGATTCACTTGGGTGTTCTTTCTAAGGAAGAAGTCTGATAACTTTAAGTGTCTGACAGAGTTTCTCAAATGTATACAGATTGAGTTCAATACTCACATTGCCCTGATCAGAAGTGATCATGGGACAGAGTTTGATTCTCTTCTTATGCAAGAGTTCTGTCAGAGTGAAGGGATCAGGCATACTTTCTCAGCTCCTAGAACTCCTCAACAAAATGGGGTAGCTGAAAGGAAAAATAGAACCCTTATTGAATCTGCCACCACATTGTTGTCAGATGCTCATCTACCTCTATCCTTTTGGGCAGAGGCAGTGAACACCTCCAACTATGTGTTGAACAGAAGTCTGATACATAAACTGAAGGGAAAGACTCCCTATGAATTACTCAAAGGGAAGAAACCTAAAGTTGACTATTTCAGAATTTTTGGTTGTATTTGCTATATTCACAATAATGACAAGAAATACTTAGCAAAATTTCAAGCCAAAGCTGATGAAGGAGTGTTTTTGGGATACTCCATGATCAGCAAGGCCTATAGGGTCTATAATAAATCATCTTTGAAAATTGAGGAATCTGTTCATATTTCTTTTGATGAAACTAACATGTCTTTCAAGGAGAAGATTTCTTCTACCATAGAACCTTTGCAGGAACACTCTCTAGTTGAAGATATGAACAAGCTACAGGTTGCTCAAGAAGAAGAAAGCAGTGAAGATGAAAGCAATGCTCAACACATTGAAGCTCAACTTGAAGAGCCAGTTGTTGTACCACAAGAGGAAACAACAACACAGGTTGGTGAACAATCAACACCCCCTGTTGATCTAGTAACATCAAGAGACCATCCAATTACCCAAATAATTGGAGAACTCTCAGCTGGTGTGCAAACCAGAAATCAGGTCAACCAAAACCTGTTGCACACCTGCTTCCTTTCTCAAATTGAACCTCAGTCCATTCAAGATGCAGAGCAAGATCCACACTGGATCATTGCAATGCAAGAGGAGTTGCATCAATTTGAGAGGAACAAAGTATGAGAACTAGTGCCAAAGCCAAAGGATCATTCCATTGTTAGAACAAAATGGTTATTCAGAAATAAACTGGATGATCAAGGAGTAATAATAAGGAACAAGGCAAGGCTAGTTGCCCAGGGATATTCTCAAGAAGAAGGAATTGACTACGACCAGACCTTTGCACCTGTTGCAAGATTGGAAGCCATCAGAATATTTCTAGCTTATGCAGCTCACAAAGGCTTCAAGGTTTATCAGATGGATGTCAAGAGTGCCTTCTTAAATGGAGACATCAAAGAGGAAGTCTATGTCAGACAATCTCCAGGTTTTATCTCTCCAACTTATCCTGATTATGTTTTTAGACTAAATAAAGCATTATATGGTCTCAAGCAAGCTCCTAGAGCATGGTATGAGACCTTAGCATGCTTTCTCTTGGAAAATAGTTTTATAAGGGGTAGAGTAGACCAAACTCTTTTTATTAGAACCCATAAGTCCCATACCCTACTAGTACAAATTTATGTAGACGATATCATTTTTGGTTCTACTGACTCAAAATTGTGCAGAAGGTTTTCTAACCTGATACATTCTAAATTTGAGATGAGTAGCATGGGTGAGCTATCCTTCTTTCTAGGATTACAAGTCAAGCAACATGCTGAAGGCATCTTTATTTCTCAAACCAAATATGCTAATGAACTGGTTAAGAAATTTGGTATGTCTGAGGCATCTTGTATGAAAACACCCATGCCTACCAATGCTGTATTGGATGCTGATGAACATGGGAAACCTGTTGATCAAACAACATATAGAGTAATGATTGGCTCTTTACTGTATCTTACAGCTAGTAGACCAGATATAATGTTTGCTACATGTATATGTGCTAGGTTCCAAGTTAGCCCTAGAGAGTCACACCTCACTTTAGTAAAGAGGATTCTCAGGTATGTTAAAAGTTGTCCAAATCTAGGTCTCTGGTATCCAAAAGATTCAGCATTTGATTTAACTGGATTCTCTGATGCTGATTATGCTGGATGCAGAATTGACCGGAAAAGCACCAGTGGAACTTGTCAGTTCCTTGGTGACAGTCTTGTCTCTTGGTTTTGTAAGAAACAAACATCTGTGTCAACTTCAACTGCTGAAGCTGAATATATGGCTGCAGGCAGTTGTTGTTCACAAATACTGTGGATTCAAAACCAACTCCTAGACTATGGTTACAACTTAGAGAAGTCTAAAATCTTTTGTGACAATACAAGTGCTATTTCCATAGCTCAAAATCCAGTCCTCCATAGCAGGACAAAACACATAGAGATTAGGCATCACTTCTTAAGGGACAATGTTGAAAAGAATAAAATTGAATTACAATATATCCCAACTGATTTACAAAGGGGAGATATTTTCACAAAGCCTTTGGATGAAAAGAAACACACCTTCTTCCTAAATAAGTTAGGAATGTTAGATGGAGGAAGTCTTAAATAATATCCAAGATTTTGAAAGCTAAAAATTGACCAAGACTAGGCAAAATTCTGATTTTTCTTAGTGTCTAGAATTTTCTAATCTCTGAACTGCGCATGACGATTTCCCCAAAGATCGTCGAACGGAGATCAACGATTTACAGAATCGTCGAACTGAGTTCAGCGCCTCTCAGATAGTATGAACTATCTCCTTCGGTCAACGATCGTCGAACGGCGCTCGACGATTTTGTTCCCTGAACGATCGTCGAACGGAGCTCGACGCCTTCCAAGATCGTCGAACGGAGATCGACGATGTTGGAGTCTCTTTAGATTCCTTTAGCAGCCTAGATCGTCGAACTGAGTTCAACGATCTTTCCAATTCTGTGTCGAACCCTAATATAAAACTCATTTTTCGCCGTCGTTCTCTCTTGCGCTTTCAATTTCTCTGCAAGAATTTTCTTCCCTCCAAACAGTTCTACGCTTGTTCGTTTTGTTTGTTAAGTTTTTGCAGGTACAATGGCCGTATCAGTTGCTGTTCTAGCCGCCATGAAGTTTGATGCAGGCTTCGACATTGATCTGGAATCGTTCAACACTACTGATCAGATGTTCCAAGACATCCTGAGTTTATTCAAGGATCAGAACTTGTCTGCCCTCATGACCACCAGGATAAAGCTGGCCTCAGATGAAATCAAGGAATGGGTCTACACAGCTCACAATCTGGACAACTCTACTATAGTTGGCTCTATTGCTGGAACTCAGGTACCTCTGACCCCCACAGTTTTAACAGAGGTTTTTGGTTTGAGAAATGGAGAAGAAACTGCTGAATTATCTGGAGAAGAGTTTTCTGATATACTTGCCAGTATGGGTCATCCTGAGGGAAACCCTAGCAAGTTATTCAAAAGGAACTTGTCTGTTGAGTACAGGTTCCTAGCAGATGTTGTAGGAAAAGTGCTGTTGGCAAAGCACTCTGCACATGACACTATCTCCAGACATCAGCTCTGCCTCATGGGAGCTCTGGTAGATAAGAAAAGTCTGAACTGGGGAGAGGTCTTCTTTGACCTAATAAAGAAGAAAATAAATAAAAGCTTTGTAAATTTTGGAAGGATTCTTGGAGTCTTCCTGCAAAACAAGTGCCCTACCTTGCTGGTCTCCCCTGGAGTGCACATCAATGCCTCCAAGTGACTCACCTGTGCCCTCTTTGGCAAGTGGGACAGGCAGATAAGCAAGCCAAGCAGGCCCTCATCTAGTGCTCCTTCAGGCACCAGGACTCACAGAGTCACTCTCCCACAGGTCTCTGCTCCTGCAGAAGACCTGGCTGCTGCTGTTGCTGCCCCTCCTCCTCCTCCAAGTCCAACCCTACCTCTTCCATCCACCATTCCAGTTCCATCCACCATTACCATCTCTAGCCCTTCCCCAACATCAATTCCATCTCCAGCAACCATTTCATCACCTCTAGTAGACCAATTCCACCCATTGTTCTCATATCCACCACCAGATGTCACTTCCTCACCATCCATACCATCATTCACCCTTCTGGATGACTCCTACATGGATGATTCCCCCTCATCTCCTCCAGATTTACCCTCCTCCTCAACCTCCTTCCAAGATCTCCTCCTCCACATCATTGACCAACCATCATTCACTCCATCCATATCCATCCCCTTATCCTCCATCTCCACCATCCCCACACCTCAGCCAACCATCCATCCACTCTCCAGCCCTCCACTTCCAGCTTCCTCAGCCATCCCTATTCCATCTACCTCTGCTCCTGCTATTGAGCATGTAGATCTCCCAGCCTTCGCTGACAAGTTGTATGAGCTACTTGCCCCCAGGCTCTCTCTTCTCATGAAGGCCTCCTTAGCTCCTCTACAACAGTCAGTGGCAGCTCTCTCTGCCAGGCTTTCCTCCCTCATTCCTCAGGCAGCACCTCCAGCAGTGTGCCTTGATACAGATGCATCTGCATCCAGGCAGGGGGAGATGCCATATGAAGCAAGCCTTCATGCTGCTGTTGCTGCTGCTTCTGCTCCTGCTGTTCATGATACTGCTGCTGCTGCTGTTGTTTTTGTATCTTCTGCTCCTGCTGCTGTGACTCCTACTGCAGTCTTAGCAATAGACCTAAGGTCTTTGCTTTCTGCCTTTGATACTGCATACTTCAGTTATCTCCCAGAGTCTAATGCTGTCCAGCCCCCAGAAGATTTGTCCAAGGCACTGGTGCCTTTCTCTGGCTGTGACCCCAGCATTATATCTTCCTTTGTACTCTCAGTAACTGCTGCTGCTGCTGCTGTTGAAGAAAGAACTGTTTTTGCTGCTGCTGAAATCCCAACTGCCTCTGATGAGCAGATATCCAAGGATTTTCTGATGATAGAGGCCACTGATTTTGAGCCTGCTGAAGATCTTGTTGATGTTACTGAAGTTGCTGCTGCCATCACTCCTGAAGTTACTGTTGTTGTTTCTGCTTCTCCTTCTGTATCTACTGCTGAATCTGTTGATGTATCTACTGCTGAATCTGCTGCTGTTCCTGCTGCTGCTCCTTCTGCTTCTGCCTCATCTGCTGCTGCTCAGTTGAAGAAAGAATTAATGAAGAAAATAGATGCTGTATATGATGCCCAGAGTTCTGACTTTGATGAGTTCAAGACAGACTCTGATGACTCTGCTGCCACTATTGCCAGGAAGAGGAAAGCTAGAAGCAAAGCTATGAAAAGGGTTCCTCCTGCAAAAGTAAAGGATGATAATGATATTCCCTATTATATTCTGCATAACTGTCAAATCACTGAACATTGGATGCAGTATTCCAAAAATCAGCTGAAAGCAATGAAAAAGAAGAGAAAGTATGAGAAGGGCTACTCCCAGTTCCAGCACCCTCATCCTCCTTCACCACCTCCTCATGATGCAGGTGCAGGTGGCAGCTCTGCAAGTCAAGCCCCATCTAGAAGCCAGGCTCCCTACCAACCCCATGCCAGATCATACCAAAGGGAAAGCCAGCCTAGGGGTTCTTATTCCAGGAGAGGAGGATACAGGGGAAGTCAAAGAGATATTTAGGTTTACTCTAAAGGGCATTCCAGGCAGCACCCATACTCCAGGGGAGGACATGTTTCAGCTGATACTACTTCTGGTCCATTCCCCTACAAGCTAAGAGAGACAGTGTCTGCTAGGCCTCCTCAAGATAATTCTTCCAACAGGTATGAGCCACCTGTACCATTTGAGGACCCTGAGAAGAATCCTGTTGCTTGGACTGCTAGGATGAAGGAGTTGGCTGCATTAGACCAGATAAAGAAAGCCAGAGAGCAAGGCCTAGACACTTCAAATATTTCTACCATGTCAGAGCAAAGACAAAAAGAGCTAGAAAGATATGCCTCCAGCAAATTCTTTGATGCAGACAGATACATGGAGTTGCATCCTGCTGCTGTGGTTCCCAGGACTTCAAAGCAAACATACTTGGGTGCAGCTGATGACACCAGGTCCAACAAGGAAGCCTTAAATCCAAACAGAGAAATCAAAATGGTTAAAGGCAAAGAGAAGAAGTAACTCTGTAAGGTGACAATCTTTGGTTTTTCTGACTGCTATCTGGATGCTATATATATATATATCTCTGTGATGTTTCTGCAATGTCTAGCTGCTGTTGTTTTTATGCTTTTCTGTTTATATGTTGTTTTTTGAATTTCCAAAGTCTGTAAATAGTAATCCTAACCCAAATAGGGGGAGATTGTTGGAACACCCTATTACTAATTTGGGTCAGGATCACTATGTCTCTAGGAACCTATGTTTGACCTTCTGTATAGCTTTATAGGTCAATTAGAATTGAGTCTAAGGGTTAGAAGTCTAGGATTGGAAGCTACCCTGAAGACCAAGCTTTTCTGTCTGGAGACTAAGTCTGATCGTCGAGCTCAACTTCGGCAGATCGTCGAGCTCCACTCGACGATCGCTGAGCTCAACTTCACAATATCGTCGAACTCCATTCGACGATCGGTGAGCTCAGTTCGACGATTTTGACTCTGCATTGGATCTTTATCTCTGAGCTCAGTTCGACGATCTTTGAGCTCAGATCGACGATTATTTTGCTGCTTAAGTTTTTCAGTTCGCTGAGCTCAGCTCGACGATAGCAGAGCTCAGTTCGACGATTTTGGATAACTTCCAGAATTCAAATTCAAATCAGACAGGAGTTATTATGCAATTAATTCAGAGATTTGCTAGCCGTTTTCATTTACTTCTGGACCAAGTTTCAAGGGATTTTTCAAGGAATAATTCTGTGGACTTTCCTCTAGAAGAAATTATGCAATTAAGGATGCAGTCAATGCAGACCAACGGCTATCTTTGACAGAGTAATATTCTATTCTGGCACAGAGAATAAAAGACAGAATGTTTTTGAATGAGGATAGATGAGATACAGAGATTAACAAGGAGAGAACACATAACACAGATTACAGAGTCTCCTTCAAAATCTTCTGTCAAAAAGAATTCTGAAGAACACTCATCAAGAGATCAAGCTTTCAAAAATCTTCAGATCTCTTCAGCTCTCAAAGTGTTTAGGCCAACATCATTTCAAGACTCCAGACACTCAACATTTCAGCCATTGCTGAAATCATCTTTTGCTGGAGTTCTACCTTTGAAGGCCTATCACCCTCAGCTAAGCTTTTCTTCCTGAAGATTTCAAGGATTCAGGGGGAGCTTTGACATCAATCCACATAGTCTTCTCAGTTGATTGAGAAAGAGAAGACTGCCATCACTCTCTCACCCCCACTCTGTAAAGGGTTTTTCAAACTCCCTTCAAAAGTTTGAATCTGGTTTTTGAGCACCTTGTCAAAAGCTCCTTGGTGGCAAGACACCTGATCAAAAAATCTGCTTTGGTTTTTGAGCACCTTATCAAAAGCTCATTGGTGCCCAGGACACCTGATCAACTCATCCTGCAGTGGATTCCTACCTAGGGTGGTAGAAGAGTGGATGTACCCAAGTTTGGGGAACCACTATATTTCTTTGTGTCATCTGGTTCTGCTTGTTTACTTTTTGTTTCTGGCCTTGATTTGTCTGTGCTTAGTTTTTGCATAGCTTAGTTCTGTGATTAGATTTATATTTGCTTCCCTGCTCACACATAGTACAACAATTGTTGTAAAAGCTTTTAAAAATTTTAAAACACCATATACTCTATTCACCCCCCTCTAGAGTATATCAGATCTAGTTGCACTTTCAGAAGCTAAGGGCGATGATGATACCATTAAGACTAGCATGTGCATTGACTGATGACCGGTACTCACAGGTCATGATATTATGATATCAAGTTATCACACGGGTACTTGTTATGAACAAGTTATACTGGATAGACCCACCGAAAAAATACTTTGTGGATTGTTATATAAACGTGTCATAAGTATGGCTCAAGTGGCAATGGTGTTTGTGGTCCTTTGACCTGAAGTCATACCTTTCGTCGAGTGAGGAAGAGCGTGCTTTGATGCAATTAATAGTCCAGTATTGAGAAAGTTGGATGATGAAGGTGGTTATTGGGTATGTTATGAATAATTTGGGTGTTTGTGTGTGAGCAGAGATGGGATTTGTCCTCCTGTATAACACGAGTTGAATCCATGGGCCTCTTGATGGATTGGGACTGAGAATTGCACGTCCTTCTCCCCCTGCTGGGGTCATCATGCCTAGGTCCCTGGGAGACAGCTCACAAAGAACCCTGGGAGCAGTCTCGCTAAGGCCTTTGAGAGGTAAGTCCTGAGGGGTGGGAGTTAAGCAGCTACCTCGAGGAGCAATACTTCGCAGCATCTCCATGATGCCTTGGATGGATGCCATGAACTCTTCTCTTCCCACAAAGGGTCCTGAGTTGGGGAGCTCGCAGAGATCGTCGCTACATCCATGATCTCCAGCTATGACACTCTCGCAAGATCTTCTGTGCTGGTCACTCTCCACGCTCACCGCACCAAGATGTTGAAACCTAAAAATCAGTCTCTGTGGAGTTCGGGGTCGCTAAAAAGGGGTGACCTCAAACTTACTGCACTCAGGCGAATGTCAAGGATGAAAGGCTCAGGAAACTAGGAACACACCCTTGGCTCTAGCGTGGAGATTCCATCTCACACCCGAAATATCTTGGTGATCTCCCCCTCCCTAGCCAATGTTGAGCTACTTGCCTTGGAGGATGAAGAAAGAGGGATTCAAGTGGATAAGAAGCAATGTTATCCAAGGCGCCCTCAATGGTCTATTTATAGTTTTCTGGGAGTGGCCTGCAAACAATGAATCTTCGCTGCCGAAAAATTACTGAAATGCCCCCGGGTTGGCCTGCCAACAGCCAAATCCCGCTGTTCTAAGCAGCTAGTCACAGTCCACCATGGGTAGACCCTCAAGCCGGGCAAGAAGGCGACCTGGCCAGCTGGCGTCCTGGTGAGCTAGCGACCTGGCGAGGCGGCGGCCTGGCGAGTTGCGGCCTGGGCAGCTTGGGCGAGGCGGTGGCCTGGCGAACTGGGACCTGGGCGTGGTAGTGGCTTGGGCGAGGCGGCAGCCTGGCGAACTGGGGCCTGGGCAAGGTGGCGGCTTGGGCGAGGCGGTGTCCTGGGCGAGGCGGCGAGCTGACGAGCTGTGGTCTAGGTGAGTCGGCAGCATAGCGAACTGGGGCCTGGTTGAGGCGACGGCTTGGGCGAGGTGGCAACCTGGCGAACTAATGCCTAGGCGAGGTGGAGGCTTGGGAGAGGCGGCGGCCTAGGCGAGGAGGCAGCCTGACAAACTAGGGCCTGGGCGAGGCGTCGGCCTGGGAGAGGCGGTGTCCTGGCGAGCTGCGGCCTAGGCGAGGCAGTGGCTTGGGCGAGGCTGTGACTTGGCGAACTATGGCCTGGGCGAGGCGGCGTCCTGGCGAGCTGCAGCCTGGGTGATGTGGCGACCTGGGCGAGGCGGCGGCCTGGGCGAAGCTGCGTCCTGGTGAGCTGCGGCCTGGCGAGTTACGGCCTGGCAGGGCGGCAACCCGGCGACCTGCGGCCTAGGGGGCTGGGTCCTGGGCGACTCCTCAAAGAGGCCGGGGGGGAGACAAATATTTCCTCTCCCTACTAGTATATTATGCAAGTCCACACAAAAATGGACTCCAGGAGTGCAAAACTTCCAAAAAGCTTAAAAACATGCACCAAGTCTTACGCCTTGTTCGGGGACCTCTCTTCGCGAAAACGAGGTTGTACAATATGGCTGCACAATCAGCCAAGCTCAAGGAAATCATTGACAGACAGTCTGTGGTAAGTGTCTCAATTGAGAAACTTATCTAGAAACTTGAAAAGGATCTCCTAAATGAGAAATTACTGGTGACCAAATTTTCTAAGCCAAACATTGTGCTTCCCTTAATTGACACCCACCTTACCCAAGTGGGTAAGAAAGGTTTAGTATTTAAGGGACCTGCTAGAGCTCCCAATCCAAAAGAAAAGGGAAAGGGGAGGGCACCAATAGTGCCTCTAGCCTCATTGCCTCAAATTCCTTTTCATAAAGTCTTGTTGCATTCTAACAGGTTTGACCATGAAAGCTGTTATGGTCACTAGGAGAATGACGGATCCACTAGTATGGACCAATGTGGACCTAGCCAAGGTGCAAGATACAACCATGTGAGGACCTTTAAGGCTGCCCATGAGGAAATTCAAATGGCCCATCCTGGACCATTTATTTTTGGTGCCCCAGCCCCAAAACTCAAGAACATTGCTGCTGCAGGAAATCTGAGTCATCCTGCAAAAGTAGTGACTCAAAGTGAGTCTTCTGGCAAGGCTGGAATGACAGTTTCTGATGCTATCAGATGCATGTTAGCTGAAAAGAGACATGTAGCTGGTGGTTCTCAAAAAATAGCAAAACAGTCAGCTGAAAGACTTTCCTTCATTCAGATGTTTGGTGAAAGAAAACAGAAGTATACAACAGTTCATCTTCCCACTGTTCAAGGAGCAGTCAAGCCAAATGCTGGTCCTAAACAGAAAAGGAGATATAATATCCATGAGTGCTGGTGTTGTGTCAAAGTGGGCCACTATGTTGTAGATTGCTGGCACAATCCTTCATTGTCCAAAGGTAGCTAACCTGTCAGGAATACTGCAGGAAGGCAAGGATATTTTCAGGTTAATGTGAACCTAGGACCCAATATTTATTGGGGTCCTAAGGTGAGATAATTTGTGTTATTTTCAGGATAGTTCAGGTACAAATTCCCTTAAATGGTATCTGGATAGTTGATGTTCCAGGCACATGACTGGAACAAAGGAGCTGTTGAAGGAGTTCACTCCATTAAAGAATGGACCTAAGGTCATCTTTGGAGGCTCTGACAAGGGAATAACCAGAGGTTATGGTAAGATGTCAAATAACATAATCACCATCACAAAGGTGGCTTATGTGGAGGGGCAGCAACACAACCTCATAAGCATAAGCCAACTATATGACCCTAGTTATGACATTTTCTTCCACAAGGATAAGTGCCAAATCAATAGGTTAAGTGACCAAAGTGTCATCCTAACAGACACTAGGAGTGGGAATGTTTATTGTTTGGACTGTTCATGCTTCGATAGTAGTTCCCCTATATGACTAGTTATAAATGACAATATTTCACACTGTGTCCAATGGCACAAGAGACCGGTTCATTTGAATTATAAAACCGTTGGTCAGCTCTTTAGTGATGAGCTAGTTAGAAATGGTCCCAAAATAAAATGGTCCAAGAAGGGTATCTGTGCTGCTTGCCAAAAGGGTAGTTAGACTAAGACCTCCTTCAAGTGCATTGGGACCAAGGACTCAGTGAGATGCTTATATCTCCTGCATATAGACTTGTTTGGTCCTATGCCTGTTCATAGTGTAGGTAGGAATGTCTACATCCTTATGGCAGTTGATGACTATTCCAGATTTGTTTGGGTGTTCTTCCTTAGAAGAAATGATAAACCCTTGATATCTTCATGAACATTGTCAGGCAGATTCAGAATGAACGAGCATGCTATGTGTTCAAAATTAGAAGTGAACATGAAACTGAGTTTCAGTCTGCTGCCATGACTTCTTTTTGAGAAGAACATGAGATTCATCAAGAATTCTCCTCTCCAAGAACACCCCGGCAAAATGGGTTAGCTGAGAGGAAAAACATGACTCTCATAGAAGAAGGGAGAACTTTGTTGAGTGACACTTCTCTCCCTAAAAATTTATAGGCTGAGGCTGTTAACACTGTATGTCATGTTCTTAACAGGGCTTCTATTACCAAAAGCCGCAAGAAGACTCCCTATGAGATCTTGAAGGGCCTAAAACCAAACATATCCTATTTCAGGATCTTTGGTTGCAAGTGTTTTCATATTGAACAATGGTAAGTCAAAAGTGACTAAGTTTGCTGCCTAATCGCATGAGGGGATCTTTGTTGGGTACAGTAATAATATTAAGGCATACAGAGTCTATAACTTGACTAATCAGGTTGTAGAAGAATCTGTCCATGTATTGTTTGATGAGTCAAGCATGATTAACAGTGAGCTGTCAAGCTCTTTACCTAGTTCTGCAGGTACAGAAGTCATGATGGAAAAGCTCTCCATCAAAGATAAAGATACAACTGTGCAAGAAGAATGTGGAGAGGGAAGCTGTCCAGAGGAAGAGCAGGATAGTCTAGCTGGAGATGAACACTAACCAGTTGAAGAAAATGGTGCTCAGCAAGAAGCAATCAGGCTGCCCCTAGCAGTCAGATATCTGATAGATCATCCTCCAGATCAGATAATAGGTGAGGCCAGCCAAGGTGTATAGATTAGAAGCAAGAGTTTTAACACAGCTCTATATTCCAGCTTCCTTTCACAAGAAGAGCCCAAGAAATTTGAAGAGGCAAATCAAGATCAATTCTGGATTGGTGCAATACAAGAAGAACTGAACTAGTTCAAAAGGTGTAAGGTCTGAAAGCTGGTTCCCAGACCAGATGGACAAAATGTCATTGGAGTCAAGTGGAATTTTAGAAATAAACATGATGAAAATGATATTATAATAATGAATAAAGTTAGACTAGTGGCCAAAGGGTACAAACAGGAAGAGGGGATTAATTATCATCAGAGCTTTGCCCTAGTTGCATGGTTAGAAGGCATCAGACTGTTCCTTGCATTTACAACCTTCCAATGATTCAAAGTCTTCTAGATGGATGTGAAGTCAGCCTTCTTGAATGGAGATTTGATTGAAGAGGTCTATGTAGAGCAGCCTCCAGGTTTTGTAGATTCTATCTCTCCTACTACTGTATATAGACTTAGGAAAGCTCTATATGGGCTGAAGTAAGCCTCTATAGCATTTTATGAGACATTGTCTACCTTCCTTATTGAGAATAAATTCTCAAGGGGGAAGTTAAACAAGACCCTATGACTATGGGAATCTATGGGCGAGATCAACCTAGTTCAGATTTATGTTGATGACATAATATTTGGCTTTACTGATGACAACCTCTGCAGGAAGTTTGCAAAACTTATGCAGGGGAAGTTTGAGATGAGTAGTATAGGTGAATTGAAGTTATTCTTGGGACTCCAAGTAAGATAGACTGATGATGGTCTATACATATCCCAGTCAAAGTTCAGAAGGGAGCTAGTCAAGAAATATGATATGGTGAATGCTTCCACCATGAGAACTCCCATGAGCTCAAGTATGCCTATAGGCAAAGATAATACAGGGAAACTTGTTGATCCAACTTTGTATAGATGTATAATTGGCTCTCTTCTCAACCTTACTGCAAGTAGGCCTGACATTATGTATGAAACATGTGTATGTGCTAGGTATCAGGCCTGACCTAAAGAATCTCACTACCCTGTTGTGAAAAGAATCTTGAGATATCTTAAGGGCACCCCAGATCTTGGCCTATGATACCCTAGAAATGGGGAGTTTGAACTAATTAGCTATTCAGATGCAAATTTTGCAGGCTGCAAGAAGGAAAGGAAGAGCACTTCTAGCTCCTCTCAATTTTTAGATGGAAGGCTTGTCTGTTGGAGCAGTAAGAAGAAAACGAGTGTTGCAATCTCAATTGTAGAGTCAAAGTATATTTTAGCTAGGAGCTGCTGTGCTCAGTTGCTGTGGATCCAACATCAACTTCAAGACTACAACATTCAGATAAGTAGAACTCCACTTTTTTATGATTCTACTAGTGTAATTTCTATAACTAGGAATCCCGTCTCCCATAGCAATATTAAGAATATAGAAATTAGGTACCATTTCATTGGAGAACATGTGGAAAGGGAAGACATCAGGCTTGAGTTTGTAACCACAGACAAGAAAGTGGCTATTATCTTCACTAAGACACTAGATGAAGCCAAGTTCAACACCATCAAATTTGAATTGGGTATGTTGAATGTTGTGTAGCTTCAATTCTCTGCTCTACCATATGTTATACTGTCTATTTTGTAGGTAGTACAAGTCCTTCCTCAAGATAATGAAGCTAGTGTGCAACTGTTGAGGGAGAGTAAGACCAACAGCTGTGATGGATTGAGTCAAAGTGGGGAGATCAACTCCAGACAAATAGGGGGAGAAAAACCGCAGAGAAATCTCCCTATTGCAGAAGTCAAAAAGGGGGAGAGTAGTCAGGGGGAAAGAAGAATAGACTTAAGAATAGACTTGATCAAGACCTGACCAAGCCAAGATGCAGGAAGCACAATGCCAGTTACAGTACTAGAATAGTAAGGGTGGCATCATGCCAGGGGAGTAAGTAATTATCCAAAAAAGCTGGAGAAATGTGGTAATATTTCCAAACTCTAATAGGTGTTACACAAGTTTTAAATTTATATGTTGAATTTGCTGTATATGTCATTAACCTGTATTATTGATCAGACAAAGTTTTGACTTCTTCAAATACGAGGAGATTATTGGGTCTATTGATCCCAATGTCCTAGATTTGTAAGAAGTCAAACTGGTCAATGACATACACACATAATGTATTTGATGTATGCTCAAGTTCATGCATGCAGATAGTCCATGATTGGATAGGTGAAGAAAATGAGTATGCTGGAAAATTCAGAATTCGTCGAGCTAAGCTCACAATTCGTTGAGCTCAGCCTATCATTCGTTGAGACAGGTGAAGAAAGAGAGTATGCTGGAAGATTCAGAATTCATCGAGCTCAGCTCGTCATTAGTCGAGCTAAATTCAGAAGTGTGGGACTCTGATTCCGTCGAGCTAAACTCACAATTCGTTAAGATGGGCTCACCATTCGGCAAGCTAAATTCAGAATTTGGGATTCAGAATTCGTCGAGCTCAGCCCATAGGTCGTTGATCTCAGCTCAACATTCGTCGAACTAAAGCCAAAAAAATTGACTAAGACAAAATTGCTGAGACATCTGAGAAGTATGTCTCAGCATAACTGCTGAGACAAAGCAAGCTGGAATTTTTTTAAGTCCAGAAGCATTGAGTGAAGCAGATTCACTCAATGCATCTAATAAAGAAGGAAGCGCTGAGATAGTTGAGAGAAAAACCGCTGAGATAGAAGATAGTCTCAGCTGTGAAGTAGAAACCGCTGAGACCACTGAGAAGAAAATACTGAGATAGAAGATAATCTCAACTGTGAAGCAGAAACCGCTGAGACCGCTGAGAAGAAACCGCTGAGACAGGAGATAGTCTCAACTGTGAAGAAGAAATCGCTGAGACAGTTGAGAAGGAAGCACTGAGACAAAGCCAGCAGAATTTCTATAAGTCCAAAAGCGTTGAGTGAGGCAGGTTCACTCAACGCTTCTAATGAAGAGCAAAGACATCTGGCGTTGAGTGACTTAACATCACTCAACTCTTATTGAAGATCTGGAATTTTGTCTATGCGAGAAAGTTACGAACACTACTGACGTCATCAAAAGTCAACAAGTCAAAGTACTTCATGCCGTTGCGGGAAAGCTATAACAACATAGGATGACCACTGTTCAAAATTGTGAAGTGAAAGTGGGTGAATGGAGGACTTGGGAAACCTATCCGCGCGGACTATGCAGATAGGGTTGGCGGACAGCCAGGTCGGCGGGGCTGGTGTAGACGGCTTGTTCTGTGGCATCCTGGGCGGTCTGTTCGTGCGCACTACACGAACAACAATGACGGTTAGCCAGACCAGCTTATGCTCTGCAAACAGTTGGATTCCAGGAGGTAACTAGGGGGATAACGACTATATCCACGGAGAACTGGAGCTCGGTAGACCGGCTTGGCAGAAGTGTGCCTTGATTGCAAGTTTGCGGATATGGAGACTGGAGATTGCATCCGCAACTGCGTACAGACTGGAGCTGCACCCGCTGAGCCCGACAGCTGTCTTGCTGGCATGGTCGTGGACTCAGGATATGCGGACTAGAGCAGTCTGCGGGATATGCAGTCTGAAGCAGTCTGTGGGATTTGCAAACTGGAGTAGTCTGCGGGATATGCGAACTGGAGGTATCCACCAAATAAGCGGACTTGAGCTGTGTATGTGGATTGGCGGACAGTTATTGCAGAGTCCGGCTGTGGTGGTCTTGGCTTGGCCTTTGGCGACAAGGCGTACTAGTGTTGCTGTCCGGCCTTGGTGAAGCCTTGTCGTTGGCTTGGCCTTTAGCGACAAGGTGGATTGGTCTTGATGTCTGACCTTGGTGTAGCCTTGGCGTTGGCTCGGCCTGTGGCGATAAGGCGGACTGGCGATGTGTCTGGCCTTGGTAATGCATTGGTGGACTGTCTATCCTGCACAAGGTAGTGGCGGACTGGAGTGTATCCGCAGGTCTTGCGGATACACGTGTACTTGCTGCGGGATGTGGCGGTAATCCTATCGGCTAGGGCGGTGACCACACTCCTCATCGTGCCTATAAATAGGACCCATGTCACATCAGGAACAGAGAAACTCTATGCATGAGTGAAGAGTAAGTGAGCTCGCAATAGTTGTTGCGGACTGGACTTTTGTGTCCTCGCGGTTTGATTGAGTTGACCGGTTTGGTGGTGTGCAGGTTGTGCGGATAGCACTGGAAAGCCAGGACTTGGATCTAACTGCGGTAAGGGATAGTGCGTACTCTGCAATTAAGCAACAGGCGGTAACATCAAGTCGCGGACAGTGACCAGACAGTCTTCTCTTTGGCAACTTAGTTCAGGGTTCAGTAAGTCGCCTGCTTTAGGCGGACTGTTCTATTCGGCATCGCAACTTGTTCAGTCTGGCGGCTAGGCGACCTCGCGGTTAGGTAGCTTGCAGATCAGCGGCTAGAGCTAGCATTGGAATAAGGGGTGGTCCGCGCGTCTTGGGTTGCGGTATGGCAACCTGGCAGATTGTGTGGACTCCACAGCAGTAGACCGGCGGCTTGGTGTTGAGTTCGCACGGCTTGTGTTTGTCTTGTCTTGTATTTGTAGTTCTCTGCTTTCCCTGTGCTGGTTTTGGTGACGCATGTCTCGCCATGTATGTCTCTCCTTGTAAAGAAGATTGTTGTTAATCAATAAAGACGCTTGTGCTGCATGTGTTTCTGGTGTGACTATCTTTAGTTAAGATGACCCCTGCTCACTCCAAGGTCCGGGAAATTTCAGCATGATCAAGGTGTGATCTTGAAAGTTCTGAGAATATTAAATTGGTGTCAGTCTATCTCGTTGACCACCTGGAGAAAATTCAACATGGTATCAAAGCGAGGTTGGAGTGGATAAGCAGTGATCAACTGAAGTGGTTGTTGCTCTTGTGAAGAGGGAAACAGAGGTTGAACCATGGCAGTGGAAGATGCAAGTTGTATTGGAATTGAAATCCTTATAGAGACGAACTTTGATAGGTGGAAGTCTTGTATGGAGAGCTTTCTTATTGGCGAGGACCTTTGGGAGGTGGTATGTGGAGCAGAAAGACAAGAGGCGACTGCTGGCAATGCTGAAGAGATGAGAGTTTGGAAGGAGACAAATGCGAAAGCAGAGTCTATTCTCAAGCAGGTGATCTCATCGGAGCTCTTGGACCACATCTGTGGATGTTGGTCAGCTGCGGAGGTTTGGACTTCCCTTGATGGGTTGTTCAGGAACGAGGTGAAGGTTGCTGCGGATGATGGTCCTTCTACTTCATATCAGTAAGAAAACAGTGTTTCTCCTAGGCATGATGGGAAGAGGAAGGAAGGGCCAAGGTGCTATAGATGCATGTGGCATGGTCATCTCAGGAAGGAGTGCAAGGTTGTCTTGATCTCGACGAATGTAGCTCATGTTGGGAGTAAGGAGAATAACTTAGTTTGGTCATCAACATGTTCAGGTGCTGATCGGATGAAGGCCAGTGATAGTGCAGCTATCTGGCATGAAAGACTTGGGCATGTAAGGATGGACAAGCTGAAAGCAATGGCAGAAAGAAGACTCATAAGAGGCTTGCCTAGATTGTCATCCAATGGTGATGGTCAGGGATGTGCGGGATGTCAGCATGGTGAAGCTTATCACTTTATGGTTGATAAGGCTCAATCCAGATGTAAAGCACCTTTGGAGGTTGTCCATTATGCTCTGGTTGGACCGATCGTCACTGCCAGTATTGGAGGCAGCAGGTACATGCTGATATTGGTTGATGATGATTCAAGGTATACTTAGGTATACTTTATGAAGGAGAAGTCGAAAATGATGCGCTTGTTTGTGGAGTTCAAGAAGCTTGTGAAAGGCCAGCTTGGCATGCAGATCAAGAAGTTGAGGACAGGAATCAGTGGTGAGTTTGGCTCAACCGAGTTCTTGAACTTTTACAGGAAGCATGGGATCCGGAAGGAGCTTTATTGTGGACATACTTCATAGTAAAGTAGTGTTGCAGCTCGGATGATCCGTTGGTTGACAGAGACCTACAAGTGTTGGCTTCAGAGCAAAGGCGTTCCTAAGGCTTTTTGAGCGGAAGGAATGGCATGTGCTGCTCATGTCATCAATCAGATGCCTTTTAGTCCGATCTATGTGAAGACTCCATATGAGCTGAGTTCAAGGTGAAGCCCAGTGTGAAGCACCTATGGGTGTTTGGAACTACCTGCTATGCACACACTCTGGATGCTCTAAAGATGAAGCTAGTCTTTGTTGGATATGATGAGCAGAGGAGAAGATAGAGGTGTATGGATCCTGCGATAAAGAGGCTCATCGTGTCGAGAGACGTTGTCTTCGATGTGTTGACGTCATATTGGGATAGTGTTGAGTTTCTCTATGAGGATGGCACAACACTTGTGCACGCAGCGGAAGAATAAAACATCAAGAAAAACCAAAAGAAATGGTATCGGGCCATGATAGTTGAATCAAGAAGTTAACATATAACTAGGCAAAAATTACCTCGGGGGCGTTGAGTCACAACTCAACGGAGATGCTCCAAACTTTGTATTCTTGCTGGTGGCGAGTTGTACGTGGAATAATGTCCACGTTTCTGCAGAAGTCCACACGAGCGGGAGAACACCGATCTTTCCGTCGCACGGAAAATCGGGAAGGAGAAAGACCGCACCTTGCTTCTCCACGGACTGCTAGGTCCGCGCCAGGAAGAGCAACACCAGCGACGATCGCCGGAAAGGAGGAGGTCGACGGAGCGAACACGGCGGCGGCGGAACACTTCCGTCGGCGGCGGGATTCGGGATCGGCGGAACGATCGCGGAACGGAACTCTTCCGTCGCGGGTTTCTGATCGTGTGTTCAACTGTTTCCCGAAAACCCTAAGTGTTCTATTTATACCTAAAGTATAAAATTGACTTAAGAGTGTCGCTATCCGCAGACCACCCAAGAATAAGGGTTCCATCATCGGCTAGAATCACCAGCCGATCGGTGAGAATTGATCGTCGAGAATCACTAAGGATCGGCGAGTATCGACTGGGATCGGCGAGAACAATTCAGCGAGAATCGGTCGGCGAGAATCATCAGTAGATTCGGCGAGAATCAATCAGCAAGAATGCCCGATGATTCACGTCGAATCGTAGGTGGACGATTCTCGTCGATCGTCGATAATCACCGACGATACACGTCGAATAGGGTCGACGATTCTCGTCGATCGGCGAGAATCAGAGTACACTACTCGACGATTCTCGTCGATCGGCGAGAATCCGAGCACCAATCCACTAAGGCAACACCTTGCCCAACTCGACTCTCCTTTAAGGCAACACTTTGCCCACAACCCCATTCAGGTTGGTGATTGGTAACCTTTACCAACACAGTCAATCATCCAACTTCTCCACATCTCTTATGTGCGACCCTGCAGGCTCATATCGCGTTGGCAGTGAGGTTACATGTTTGACCACTTCTAGATCACAATGGTAACTCCAACAGACTCCCACTTGATCTTGAAGACCCACTTGCACCCTATGGGTCGTACCCCTTCCGGTGGTTCCACCAAGTTCCAAACTTGGTTTGCATACATGGAGTCCATTTCAGATTTCATAGCCTCAAGCCATTTGTCGGAGTCCGGTCCATTCATAGCCTCTTGGTAGGTTGCTGGTTAGTCATCATGATCCATAAGCAACACATTACCTATTTCAGACACGAGAAATCCATATCTCTCAGGATCAAACCTCGGTCTACCAGATCTACGTAGGACTTGTGTTCCTTGAGCAGGTTCTCTAGCTACAACATCTTGTAGTCCTATCTTAGAATCCAATTACGGTTCATTCACTATATGTGGTTCTTGAACTTCTTCAAGCTCTACCTTTTCAGTCTTTCTTGATAAGAACTCTTTCTCCAAGAAGACACCAGTCCTTGCGACAAACACTTTGCCCTCAGACGGTAGGTAAAAGTAATACCCTTTCGTTTCCTTAGGATATCCCACCAGATAACATTTATCCGATTTGGGTTCCAGCTTGTCAGGTATTTGACGTCTTACGTATGCCTCACAGCCCCAAATTTTAATGAACGACATACTAGGACGCTTCCCAATCCATATATCATATGGTGTCTTCAGAACCGTTTTCGTTGGAGCGCGATTCAATGTCATTGCAGCAGTCTCTAAAGTAAAACCCCAAAAGGAAACAGGCAAGTCTGCATAACTCATCATCGAACGTACCATGTGTAACATAGTACGATTTCTCCTCTCAGACACACCATTATGTTGTGGTGTTCTAGGTGGAGTGAGCTGTGATACAATACCACACTCTTTTAGATGATCATGGAACTCATTACTCAGGTATTCGCCAACTCGATCAGATCGGAGTGCTATAACCCTTTTACCCAACTGGTTTTCTACTTCATTCTTGAACTCTTTGAACTTTTCAAAGGTCTCGGATTTGCACTTCATAAGATACACATATCCGTATCTACTGAAATCATCAATAATTGTAACAAAGTAGAAATACCCACCTCTAGCCATGGAACTCATGGGTCTGCATACATCACTATGTACAACACCCAAGAGATCCTCAGCCCTCTCAGTATAACCAGTGAAAGGAGCTTTAGTCATCTTGCCTAACAAACAAGATTCGCATCGCTCAAATGATTCATAATCAAATGAGTCCAAAAGTCCATCTCTATGGAGCTTGGATATGCGCTTCTCGTTGATATGGCCCAAACGATAATGCTAGAGAAAAGTAGGGTTCGAGTCATTTGTTCTTAGTCTTTTATTATTTTCTACATTACAGATCAGATGGTCCAAGTTCAAAACATAAAGACCATTAAACAATTGGGCTACAGCATAACAAACATCATTCTTAAATATAGAATAACAATTGTTCTTAATTATAAAAGAAAATCCAATCATGTCCAAACATGAAATAGATATAATGTTTCTAGTTATGGCAGGAACAAAATAACAATTATCAAGTTCTATTACAAGCCCACTGAGCAAAGAAAGACGGTAAACTCCTACGGCTACAGCAGCAACTCTTGCTCCATTGCCAACGCGGAGGTCTACCTCCCCTTTACTCAACAATCTTCTCCTTCCCAGTTCCTGCACATTTGTACAAATGTGAGAACCACATCCGGTATCCAATACCCATGATGAAGGAGCAGAAAGGTTTATCTCTATAACGTAAACATTAGAAGCGGAAGTCATACCTCCCTTCAATTTCTGCAGACCCTCAATGTACGAAGGACAGTTCCTCCGCCAATGACCAGCCTTGCCACAGTGGTGGCATTTCCCTTCCTTCACCGTGCTTTTCCTTTTCATCAGCGCAGAAGACTTGGGCTCAAGATATGACTTAGGTCCCACCTTCGTCTTCTTAGAGCCCTTGGCCTTGCCCTTGCCCTTATGCACCATCAGTATGGGGCTGGCAGGCTTGGCCTTCTTCATATTGATTTCGGCAGTTCTCAACATGCCTAGGAGTTCGGGCAGTGTCTTGTCTATTTCATTCATGTTGTAGTTCAAGACGAACTGCTCATAGCTGTCCGGCAACGATTGCAGGATCAGATCTGTGGCCAACTCTTGACCAAGAGGAAAACCCAGCCTTTCAAGGTTCTCTATATACCCAATCATCTTGAGTACGTGAGTCCCTACTGAGTCTCGAACTCCCATCTTGCACTGAAACAACGCTTTTGTGATGTCGAACCTCTCTTGATGAGCATGCCCTTGAAACATTTTCTTAAGATGCTCGTCAATCTCCTTGCACCCCATGTTCTCATGTTGCTTCTGAAGCTCAGAGTTCATAGTGGCAAGCATAAGGCACTCGACATCTAAAGCATCGTCAGTATACTTCTTATAAGTATCCTTCTCAGCACGGGAAGAGTTCCCGGTCGGCACCTCAGGGGCTTCTTCTTCCAAGACATAGAGCTTTCGCTCTTGCCTGAGAACAATTCTCAGGTTCCTATACCAGTCCATGTAATTAGTCCCACTGAGCTAATCCTTCTCAAGGATGGCTCTCAGAGACAAAGTGGAGTGTGAAACACTTGCCATGGAATTCTACAAGAATTTATGCAGAATAAAATCAGTACCAAAATTTCAAATACAATTTATTTTAATTTGGACTTCAATTAAAACACTCCCACTATTTTATTCGAAATGATAGCCCTCACTAACAATTCGGAGAGTTCATGCGAGCTACTCTCTTAGTGGACAAGATCCGTATTTCACCAACACAATGAGTCAGCTTTGGCTTTCCTCTCACGATGCGGTTATTTAGGTAGGAAACGCTTGCCAATTGCATCCTCATGCAATTCTTGTATGGTTGGTGAATAACTCCTTACTCGCATCCATCATATGGTGCATGCCAACCCTATGCCGCTAGGAACTCAACCTTTGAGGTCACCTAGTTAAGCTGGACCCGATGTCGATAGTGGGATATCACAATTATCCGCTCGCACCCTTACCAAGATAGATTAATGCACCTTGCTTTGCAAGCCCACACTTCATCGATCGAGGCAGGAAGAGTGTCATCCATCGGAAGGCATTCGAACACTTAATATTTGATGAAGGGATTTTAATTATAGGTTAACAATTAACCATGATCAACATTTGATCAATGTGCACATCCAAAGAAAAACAATTCTTCTAAAACCACATGCATCCCTTATGTGCACATCCTGACACCATCAACATTTGATAGAAGGAAGGGCTAAATCTGAACATCCGGAAATTTCCAAATCCTCAGATTTACATGCATTGGACAAAAGCAAAGACAACTCAACTTAAAGCAGTAGACAAACTCATCTCTCTATGTTGGATTCAAAATCCAAAACATACTCGAGGGATGGTTGCCTTACATTGTCATTTCTTTTCCTTGCCCTTAAGAAGTTTAATCTCTCTGTTGGGATTGAGGGCTTCCTTCTTTGATCTGGTATCATCTGCTGCACCTAAAGATGTTTGCTATTTAGGCCTGGGAACTACAGCTTCAGGATGCAATTCCATATACCTGTCAGAATCAAAGAACTTGCTTGATGCATATCTTTCTAGCTCTTTATTTCTTTGTTCAGACATTGTTGAGATATTAAATGAATCTATTCCTTGCTCTCTAGCCTTTTTGATCTGATCCAGTGCAGCTAGTTCTTTTAATCTTGCAGCCAAAGCAGCTGGATTGTTTTCAGGATCCTCAAAAGGTACAGGGGGCTCATATCTGTTAGAGGGATTGTCTTGAGGAGGCCTGGAAGACACAGTTTCTTTCAGCTTATAGGGAAAAGGACCAGATGTTGTATCAGTTGAAATTTGTCCTCCCCTAGAATATGGGTGTTGCCTGGAGTAACCTTTGGAGTAGACTTGGATATCTCTTTGATTTCCTCTGTATCCTCCTCTCCTAGATTGAGATCCCCTGGATTGGCTTCCCCTATTATAAGATCTAGCATGAGGCTGATAGTGGGCCTGACAGATAGCTCATATGTGGAGCTAGAGGTGAGCAGGTTAGATGGTGGGCTAAAAGAGGCTGCTGCTAAGGTTCAGGTGGAGCTGCCTGAGTCACCAGGAGCTGCAGGTTATTCTAGCTCCGAGGCAAAGGCGTCAGGGTCAGGAAGTAGGGGGAGTGATGCTCCTGGTACTTCTGGCTCGAAGATGGAGGCTTCTGGTTCAGGAAGCAGGAGGAGCGATGTTCCAAGTAGTTCTTGTTTAAGAGCGGAGGCTTCTGGTTTAGGTAGCAGGGGGAGCATTGCTCCAGGTGCTTCTAGTTCGAGTACGGTGGCTTCTTTTTCGGGAAGATAGGGGAGCATTATTACGGTTTTGCCCGAGACCGAGCTGGTTTAGGAGGAGCAATAGAGGTTGTAAGCCATGATCAGATTCTTCGAAGATCGAAGAGTATCAGTAACCCACCAGCTCAATATAGCGAAGGGAATACAACAAGCTGTTGGGATTTCTCTATGAGATGGCACAACGCTTGTGCACGCAGCGGAAGAATAAAACAATAAAAAAACCCAAAAGAAATGAGATCGGGCCATGACAGTTGAATCAAGAAGTTAGCAAACAACTAGACAAAAAATTACCTCGGTGGCGTTGAGTTACAACTCAATGGTGATGCTCCAAATTTCTTCTGCGTGCTAGTGGCGAGTTCTACGTAGAATAATGTCCACGCTTCTACAGAAGTCCACACGAGCGGGAGAACGCCGATCTATCCGTCGCACGGATTATCGGGAAGGAGAAGACCGCACCTCTGCTATTCCATGGACTGCTAGGTCCGCGCCAGGAAGAGCAGCACCAGCGACAGTCGCCGGAGAAGAGGAGGTCAGCGGAGCGAACACGGCGGCGGCGGAACCCTTCCGTCGGCGGCGGGATTCGGGATCGGCGGAACGATCGCGGAACGGTTTCCGTCGGGTTCGATTCGCACAGCAGCCAAAAGCTTAAGTCCCGATAAAACCCTAAGTATCCTATTTATACCAAGGTACAAATAAACCTAGGAAAATCGCTATCCGCAGACCACCCAGAAATAGGGTTCAGAATCGGCGAGTATCAATCGGCCGATCGGTGAGAATCGATCGTCGAGAATCACCAAGGATCGGCGAGTATCGGCTTGAATCGGCGAGAACCAGTCAGCGAGAATCGGTTGGCGAGAATCACCAGCAGATTCGGCGAGAATCAATCGGCGAGAATGCCCGATGATTCACGTCGAATTGCAGGTTGACGATTCTCGTCGATCGTCGAGAATCACTGACGATACACGTCGAACAGGGTCGACGATACACGCCGATCGGCGAGAATCAGAGAACTATTCTCGACGATTCTCGTCGATCGGCGAGAATCAGAGAACTATTCTCGACGATTCTCGTCGACCCTCGGCCGACTATTCTTACCAATCCTTCGAGGCAACATTTGCCCAACCCGATGATCCTTTAAGGCAACACTTTGCCCACAACCCCATTCAGGTCGGTGATTGGTAACCTTTACCAACACAGTCAATCATCCAACTTTTCCACATCTCTTATGTGCGACCCTGCAGGCTCATATCGCGTTGGAAGTGAGATTACATGCTTGATCACTTCCAGATCACAATGGTAACTCTAACAGACTCCCACTTGATCTCGAAAGTATCAAAGCAAAAACCTCACAAACAATGAGCGGCATCTAGCAATGCATCATTGCTCCCCAAGCAATAAGAGTTTATAACTCATAAGCCTTTATGAACAATGTATCAGCGTTGTCTTTGTCCCTTTGTCCCTTACATCCGGAAAGAACTAGAGGCATGGACCGTGTCACCTTCGTAATAGCTCAATCCAAGTTTCTTGATCCAGGACGGACTTCCAGAGAATGGTGAGTCCAATATCATATATTGACTCAACCAAGCATGGCCATGCATTTCTCAGTCCAGTTCCATCAAGGGGCCCATGGATGCAACTCCTGTCATACAGAAGGACAAATCACATATCTGCTCACACACAAACACCCAAATGATTCGTAACATGCCCAACAACCACCCTTATCATCAACCTTTCTCAAGGAAGACTTTAGATGGCATCAAAGCACGCTCTTCCTCACTTGATGAATGCTGTGACTTCAGGTCAAAGGACCACAACACCATTGTCAATTAAGACCTACTCGTGACACGATTGGATGACAATCCACAGAGTAGTCTCAGGTTGGGTCTGTCCAGTACAACTTGTTCACTAACAAGTACCCACGTGATGACTTGATATCACAATATCATGACCTATGAGAACCAGTCATCAGTCAACGCACGTGCTAGTCTTCATGTACCATCATCACCCTTAGCTTCTATGATGATACTCGACCAGGGACCTTTAAGAATGAAGCTTCAAATAAATCATAGGCTCTCACATTCAAGTCACGTACTTGATGTCCTATGGAAGCGAACATTCTAAGGGTATCAATTATGTTAACATTTAACTATCATATGGAAAAAGACATAATAAAAGAACTTGCCATTCATTATAAAAGAAAAGCTAGGTATAATGTTCATCATATGAACAAATAGCCAACAAAATACATGTTTACATGCAATCCACAAGATTCTCGCTAGAGTTGATCATTTAGGTATCGTATACCCATCGACCTAGTATGACCATCATGCTTTCTCTGTGCGAGAGGCTTTGTCAGCGGATCCGCAATATTTTCCTCAGTCGGCACTCTGCAAATGTTCACATCTCCTCGTTCGACAATCTCACGAATAAGATGAAACCGCCGAAGTATGTGCTTGGAGAGCTGATGGGATCTAGGTTCCTTAGATTGTGCAATTGCACCATTGTTATCACAGTAGAGAACTACGGGACCAACAATGCTAGGAACTACATCAAGCTCGCCGATGAATTTCCTAATCCATACAGCCTCCTTCGCTGCATTAGCTGCGGCGATATACTCGGCCTCTGTTGTAGAATCAGCAACTGTCTCTTGCTTGGAACTCTTCCAGCTCACAGCTCCTCCATTCAGGCAAAACACAAAACCTGACTGAGACTTGGAGTCATCTCTATCAGTTTGGAAACTAGCATCCGTGTAACCACTTACAACGAGCTCTTCCTCTCCACCATACACCAAGAATACGTCCTTAGTCCTTCTCAAGTACTTCAGGACATTCTTGACTGCAATCCAGTGACACTCACCTGGGTCTGACTGATACCTGCTAGTCATGCTCAAAGCAAAGGAGACATCAGGTCGAGTACATAACATCGCGTACATGATTGATCCAATTGCCGAAGCATATGGAATCAACTTCATGCGGTCCTTATCTTCACAAGACTTTGGACACTGGTCCTTAGAGAGATTCACACCATGAGACATGGGCAAAAATCCTTTCTTGGACTCAAGCATGTTGAACTGCTTCAACACCTTTTCGATGTACGTACTCTGGGTCAAACCCAGCAACTTCTTCGATCTATCTCTATAGATCTTAATACCGAGTATATAAGTCGCTTCACCCAAATCCTTCATTGAAAAGCAGTTCCCTAGGTTGTTCTTAACAATTTTCAGGGTAGGAATGTCATTCCCAATCAACAGTATGTCATCTACATATAATATCAGGAAGACAACAATGCTCCCACTGATTCGCTTGTAAACACAAGGCTCATCTTCATTCTTGATGAAACCAAACTCTTTGATTTTCTCATCAAAACGAAGATTCCAACTTCGAGAGGCCTGTTTCAGTCCATAAATGGACTTATTCAGCTTGCATATTTTAGTGGCTTCATCTGGGGATACAAAACCCTCGGGTTGTGTCATATACACTTCCTCAAGGAGGTTTCCATTAAGGAAAGCCGTTTTGACATCCATCTGCCAGATCTCGTAGTCATAATACGCAGCAACATCAAGCAATATCCTTATGGACTTTACCATGGCAACAGGGGAAAAGGTCTCATCATAGTCAATACCATGAATTTGCTTGAAACCCTTAGCCACCAGTCGTCCTTTGAATGTCTGTACATTCCCATCCATGTCGGTCTTCTTCTTGAAGACCCACTTGCACCCTATGGGTCATACCCCTTCAGGTGGTTCCACCAAGTTCCAAACTTGGTTTGCATACATGGAGTCCATTTCGGATTTCATAGCCTCAAGCCATTTGTCGGAGTCCGGTCCATTCATAGCCTCTTGGTAGGTTGCTGGTTCATCATCATGATCCATAAGCAACACGTTACCTATTTGAGACACGAGAAATCCATATCTCTCCGGCTCAAACCTTGGTCTACCAGATCTACGTAGGACTTGTGTTCCCTGAGCAGGTTCTCTAGCTACAACATCTTGTAGTCCTGTCTCAGAATCCAATTCCGGTTCATTCACTATATGTGGTTCTTGAACTTCTTCAAGCTCTACCTTTTCAGTCTTTCTTGATAAGAACTCTTTCTCCAAGAAGACACCAGTCCTTGCGACAAACACTTTGCCCTCAGACGGTAGGTAAAAGTAATACCCTTTCGTTTCCTTAGGATATCCCACCAGATAATACTTATCCGATTTGGGTTCCAGCTTGTCAGGCATTTGACGTCTCACGTATGCCTCACATCCCCAAATTTTAATGAATGACATACTATTACGCTTCCCAGTCCATATCTCATATGGTGTCTTCAGAACCATTTTCGTTGGAGCGCGATTCAATGTCATTGCAGCAGTCTCTAAAGCAAAACCCCAAAAGGAAACAGACAAGTCTGCATGACTCATGTAACAACCCCATCCGTTCATATGGTATATTCTAGAAGGTCCGGCCGGGGCCCCACAGAATATATCACAAAACAGTCGGTGAAGGTACAAGATGATACCAGAGTCGCGCATCGCACCTAACACAAAGCATTCTATCGGAAGCTGAGACTACAACTGGAACTCCTCATGAATGTCCATACATAAAACTCCACATTTTATAACCATAGGAATGTCTTACAACAAGTCAAAAGAGTTGGCCTTATGGCCTTACACGGCTTTCAAACAGTGGCCTAAACAAATTGGCGCGCAGGCCGGCCACAATAAAAGAAAACACACAAAAGAACACATTTAGCCTTCGAGGGCTAGCAGCAATCGCAGCAACACCAGCAGGAACATCAACCTCTATGCGTCCCGCTCGGCTCTCCAGCACCTGTAAAGGGACAATCCACCCAACGGTGGCAAACAAAGGCAACGGTCAGCACTCAGCTGACCAAATTATAATGACCCTACCCCTTCTCTCGGGGCACCGGTATTCTTTCCTGCAGGCATATTATATCATGGCAATATATCATCAAAATGTGCTTTCACGCACACAAGCCATCACAACCGTTCGCCACCCGGCCCAACGGTCCGTGCACTCAGGGCACATTCTTGGTGTTCTGGCAACCTCTTGCCCACCACCGTATCAGGGTCATCACCCAACGGTAACTCTCTTGAGCATTTACTCCATGGCGTGCAGCCGGAGTTAGTCTTCGGACACCGGGATGGCCCGTAGCCCCCCATTATGTCATGGCGCGCAGGCCGAAGACTCTTGCTATGCGCTCCAACAGACCACACTTTTTGATCTCATGTCGGACGGACATAGCGCAGGTCGGATCCTCCACCCCCCGTTGCTCAAATCGTCTTGCCTTCTCCGAGTACAGCGTACTCATGGCTATATCAAAGGCGCGGGTAGGTCTCACCGATCCTCTTCTGGCATTCAAGCTTGGGCATAATTCTTACACCCATTCTCTCACAGCAACAGCGGGTCTTTCCTGGGCACACCAGTACTTCCAGTTATTCTCTTCACAGGTGGACACCGCAAAGTACAAATGTCAGGGGTCTTTCCTGGCTACAATGCCAGTACTTCCTGTTACTCTCTTCACAGGTCGACACCCTACGACATCAAGCATCACAAAGGGTCTTTCCTGGTCCCACCAGTACTTCCTGTGCCTCATTCACAGGTTGGACCCAAAACACATCACATGGCTATTTTTCCTGGGTTACCACTCCAGTACTTCCTGCTACTCCTTTTCGCAGGTATAACCCGTAGACTCCATACACTACACGTTATCACGGAGTCTTCTCCGGTTCGTATGCAACATCACCAATACAGACCAACCTGTCCAGATGGGCTTCACACAGCATGCCTATTCCGTACTCCATTTCCGGATCTATATGCTAACAAAGGGGATTTCAAGCATCCACCCATAGATTCCCAAAATCAGCCACCTCTTGGTGGGGGAAATCACAAATTTGCCAAAAAGGAAGCCTTCACATGGCTAGGAAGAAAAGTCGTTACCCTTGACGACCGCTTGGTGCCATGACCTCAAAGCTAGCTTGCAAGACTCGCAAGATCGTTTCCTCCGCAACGACGGCTTCGGATCTCTCGTCGGTAAACCGCAGCACCACCAGCAGCAACCCCCCTTTCCTTCTTCCTCCTCCTTTCTCTCTCTCTTTCTCTCTTAACTTGAAGAAACTCAAGGCCAAAGCAAAATGATTAATCCTTCTCTGCTTTCGGCATTTAAGGAAAAAGAGGAAGAGGCTTCAGCCCTTGGATCCAGACTGAAGGAATGGACGGCCACGATTCTGCCAAAAACACAGATTTTGACCCGACACGGCCTCTGACACGGCCGTGTGCCAGGCCGTGTACCTCAAGCGGTGGTCAACCGACTTATCCAAACCAGTGACACGCCCATGGGACACGCCCGTGTCATGGGCCGTGTCACCAACACGCCTTCAGACACGCCCGTGTCTGTGGCCGTGTACCTGGGTGAAAAAAATCCCAAATCATCCCGAGACTTCACACGGCCTGTGACACGCCCGTGTCTTAGGCCGTGTGCCCAGACACGGCACAAAGACACGCCCTGTCGAAATCCTTCGGCGGGCTGAGTTCATCGACCTGATTTGACACGCCCTGTGACACGCCCGTGTCACAGGCCGTGTTCAAACCTCTCGACACTCAACACTCACATCTCGACACTCGACGATCGTCGAGTAAAAATCGTCGAGCACGCGACACGGCCTTGGACACGCCCGTGTCCTGGGCCGCGTGCCTTCTCTCGACGCATCGTCGAGAGAAAAATCATCGAGACAAAGGCCGATCGTCGACACAACCTCGACACGCCCTGCGACACGCCCGTGTCGCAGGCCGTGTCAGCTGACACGCCCTGGGACACGCCCGTGTCCCAGGCCGTGTCACCCAAAATTTCCTGTTGTAGAACTTTGGACTGTTACAATCCTCCCCTCCTACAAGAAATTTCGTCCTCGAAATTCAGATACAGGAAAGGCAACAGACAACAGCAAGAAAAATGTGACAACATATAAAATTTTATGTTACAACATTCTTGCTACAAATTACAAAAACAGCTCAGGGAACTCTTCTCGCACGGTTTGCTCTCGCTCCCATGTCAGTTCTTCATGCCCGCAGTTGTCCCACCGGACCTTTACCATACCGACCGTCTTGTTCCGCAACTGTTTCTCGGCTCGATCTTCAATCTGAATGGGTCTAACTCTCGTTGTTAGCCCATACTCCACCGGCACACGCTCACCCGTGATCACTTGAGCTGGATCTTTCACGGCCTTCCGAAGCACCGAGATGTGAAAGACATCATGTAACCCACCCAAGTCCGCCGACAGAGCTAGCCGATAAGCCGCTTCGCCAACTCGCTCAATCACTTCAAACGGACCCAAATATCTTGGACTCAACTTTTTCAATCGTCGAATCCTGGAGACACCTTTGAATGGCTTGATCTTCAAGTAGACCCAATCGCCAACCGCAAATTCCACGTTCCGGTGCTTGTGTTGTAGTACTTCGCTTGTCGATCTTGAGCAATAAGCAATCTCTCTCGAATAGTCCGTATGGTTGAGTTTGCTTCATCAACCTCATTTGGTTTAACAACCCGAGCTTCGCCCGCTTCTACCCAAGCCAAGGGAGGACGGCACTTCCTTCCATATAGAGCCTCATATGGTGCCATCCCAATGCTTGCCTGGTAGCTGTTATTATATGCAAACTCGACCATATAGAGATGATCTTCCCATCTTTTTCCGAAGTCAAGGGCGCACATTCGGAGCATGTCCTCCATTGTTCTGTTGGTACGTTTAGTTTGGCCATCCGTTTGGGGATGAAAGACCGTACTGAAAGTCAACTTCGTGCCCAACAGTCGGTGAACTAGCCTCCAATCATTTGACGTGAATCGCCCATCTCGATCACTTACGATGCTCCGAGGAACACCGTGCAGCCGCACAATCTGGTCAACATATAACTTTGCCAAACTTTCAACTGAATCATCCCACCTGTTCGGGAGAAAATATGCTACTTTCGTTAGCCGGTCAACAATCACCCAAATGGAATCATTTCCTCGCTGCGATCTTGGCAACCCATGCACAAAATCTATGGAAATATCATCAAATTTCCACACTGGGATCGGCAGTGACTTCAAATAACCGCCCGGCTTTTGGCATTCCGCCTTCACCATTGCACATGTTTGGCATTTGGATACATACAGGGCAACATCTTTCTTGAGCCCTGGCCACCAGAAAAGCTTCCTCATATCGTTGAACATCTTTGTGCTCCCGGGGTGAATGGAATATTTTGTATAATGCGCTTCATATAGCAGTTCTTCCCTCAATTTCCCCACATTCGGGACGCACAAACGGCCCTCTTTTCACAAAAGACCGTCATTCCAGGTGAATTTGCCTTCTGCCCCTTCATTCACATAGCGCAAGAGATCTTCATCCAACTCTGTTGCCCGTCGAACTCGGTCTGCAAGGTCACATTGCACCTCAGTCCAGTTCAAACATGCAATGGCAGTGGAATGCTTGTCAACACAATAGATCTCCAATGCCTCCAGTTCCTGGATAAGACGTTCATCATGCCTTTGCAACCAATTCGCTCTAGCCGGAACCCGCCGACTCAAGGCATCCGCGACAACGTTCCCCTTTCCGGGCGTATAGTGAATCTCGAAAGTGTAGTCCCCAAGGAACTCCAACCACCTTCGTTGTCGCATGTTCAAATCTTTCTGCTCTAAAAGATACTTTAGGCTCTTATGATCGGTATAGATCTCCACCTTCACTCCATAAAGGTAGTGTCGCCACAACTTGAGTGCAAAAATCACCGCCGCTAGTTCCAAATCATGGACGGGATAGTTTCGCTCGTGCACCTTTAGCTGGCGTGAGCCATAAGCAATCACCTTTCCATTCTGCAGAAGAACGCAGCCTAAGCCGCTCCCTGAGGCATCACTATAAATCACAAATCCATCGGTTCCACATGGCGAAGACAACACCGGCGCCGTGGTCAACCGAACCTTCACCTCTTCAAAAGCTCGTGCGCACTCTGGCGTCCAAACGAACTTCTGATCTTTTCGCGTCAGTGTGGTTAGCGGCAAAGCGATCCGCGAAAAGTTCTCCACAAATCTTCTATAGTAGCCCGCAAGTCCAAGGAAACTCCAGACCTCGGCCACGGAAGACAAGATTGGCCACTCCTGTATGGCCCTTATCTTCGCTGGATCCACTGCAATGCCCGCCCCACTCACCACATGGCCCAAAAATGCCACTGACGATAGCCAAAACTCGCACTTCGAGAACTTGGCATATAGCTGATTTTGCCTCAACGTGTTCAACACCAACCGCAAGTGAATCTCATGTTCAGCTTCCGACTTTGAGTACACCAGGATGTCATCAATGAACACAATCACAAACAGATCCAGGTACTCACAAAAAATACGGTGCATCAGATCCATAAACACCGAGGGCGCATTGCACAGTCCAAATGGCATGACTGTGAACTCATAGTGCCCATAACGCGTTCCAAATGCGGTTTTGGGAATGTCACCTTCCCGAATTCTTAACTGGTAATAACCAGACTTCAGGTCCAACTTCGAATAGACGGTCGAGCCCACCGGCTGATCGAATAACTCATCAATCCGGGGTATCGGATACTTATTCTTCTCAGTCAGCTTATTCAGTTCACGATAATCGATACACAACCGCAACCCACCGTCTTTCATCTTTACAAAAAGCACAGGCGCGCTCCAAAGTGACATACTTGGGTGTATATAACCTTGCTCCAACATTTCTTGTAGTTGAACCTTCAATTCAGCCATCTCTTTTGGCGCAATGCGATATGGCGAGCGGGCCACAGGTTTCGCACCTGGCACTAATTCAATTGTGAAGTCAATCTCCCGCTGGGGTGGTAGCCCAGGGAGATCCGTGGGAAACACATCTGTAAATTCTGCCACAATCGGAACCTCGCACAAACTGGCCTTAGGCTCAACAGCCTGAATTAGTGCAAAGTAACACTCCGCACCCTTCCGAACAGCCTTGACTACCTGGAGTGCAGACATCAACATCCCGCCTACTCCTCGCATACCGGCGAACTTTGTCTCCTTTTCGGTATTCTGGCCCAACGTGATTTCTTTGGACTGGCAATCAATCATAGCATGCTGCTCCGCAAGCCAATCCATCCCAAAAATCACATCGAATTCCGATATTGGCAAAACAAATGCAGTTAAACAAAAATCCCGACTTCCTAACTGAACCGCCACATCGCAAGCTTGATCCGCAAGCAACCAACAGCCATTCGGCAACACCACTCTGACGCTATCTGTCTTTGCATGACTGGGTATCCCAAGCCATGTCATAAATTCACTAGACAGAAAAGAATGCGATGCACCTGTATCAAACAGTGCTCGCGCCAGCGTGTCCCTAATCATCACAAAGCCTATGACAAACATGTCACACATACAAGCTGCAAACATAGGAGTACTAAGCAAAGCATACAAACAATAGCATATACAAAACTAAACTCATACCTGTGACCACGTCACTCTGCTTGATGGCCTCTTGCAGGCCAAGATTGTATACCCGGGGTTGCGCCTGCGAGGCAGAGGAATCCACCACCGCCTTTCCTTTTTCCGCATAAGATGCTCCCGCCTTCTTTTCACTCTTTGGCGGCATCCGACAATCGCGCGCAATATGCCCCATCCGGCCACAATTGAAGCAGATACGAGTGTCTGGCTTGGAGGTCGCCCCTGATGTTGCTCCCGTTGCAACTGATGAAGGAGCTTGTCCACTAGGCTTGGACTTCTTACCCCATCTCTTCTTATAAAATGGTTTTCCCGATCGGGGCGCCTTCCACTCCGGTTGCGTCACAGCCAAAGCTCTCTTCCCTTGCACCCTTTTCATATCCTATTCCAACGCGGTCGCGGTGTCAACCAACGCTTGAAAACCTTGGTTCACAGAACTTGACACAAGGAACCTCAGCTCGTCCCTCAGTCCTTCATAGAACCGATTAGTTTTCCTTTGTTCATCAGCAAATATAGAACCCGCATACCGCCCCAAGCGAGTAAATTCATGTAAATAGGCGTCAACACTGCCATCACCTTGTGTTAACCTTTGGAATTCATTTTACATGGCTATCCGCTGAGCCGCAGGAAGGTGCTTCGCTAGGAAGAGCCGGGAGAATTCTTCCATCGATACTTAGGTTAACGGACGACCTGCCAAATGATGCAACTCCATCTCATCCCACCACAATCGAGCTTCTCCTTCAAGCAAGAAGGTGGCTAAGGTAACTTTCTGATGCTCCGCCGTTCCTATCGCCGTCATCACTCGCTTGACGCGCGATAGCCAATCCTCAACCTGCGTCGGGGTTCCCACTCTCGAGAACGTAGGCGGATGGAAACTCATAAACCGTGTTAGCTGCTTCTCAGCCGCTCGAGGAACCATAACCACGACAGGTTCAGGCCTCGCCGCCACCTGTTCTGGCCGCACAGCCGCTTGCTCCTGCCTATGTGGCTGGCCTTGGATCATGGTAAATAAGGCCTCCGCAACTAAACACACATGTTCCGCAGACGGTGGAGGTGTAGGCACCGCGGCTGGTGCCGTACTTTCATCAGAACGCTGGGGCTCAGACGGCCCAGCTCCACTCTGTGTCACCTAAAGGTGGACAAGACACACACATTAGCGGTCGTACCCAAGCAATCAACACAAACTCAGAACACACAGGTTCCTCAAACACACAAATATGTATTCCTATCATGGACATTCAGGAGTTCATTCGTAGACTTTGGTGTGCACAAACACGTGCTCGCCACCCCACAAAAGAAGTCGGCCACGACTTCGAGAGGGAAAGACCAAGACAACCGATACCAAAAATGTAACAACCCCATCCGTTCATATGGTATATTCTAGAAGGTCCGGCCGGGGCCCCACAGAATATATCACAAAATAGTCGGTGAAGGTACAGGATGATACCAGAGTCGCGCATCGCACATAACACAAAGCATTCTATCGGAAGCTGAGACTACAACTGGAACTCCTCATGAATGTCCATACATAAAACTCCACATTTCATAACCATAGGAATGTCTTACAACAAGTCAAAAGAGTTGGCCTTATGGCCTTACACGGCTTTCAAACAGTGGCCTAAACAAATTGGCGTGCAGGCCGGCCACAATAAAAGAAAACACACAAAAGAACACATTTAGCCTTCGAGGGCTAGCAGCAATCGCAACAACACCAGCAGGAACATCAACCTCTATGCGTCCCGCTTGGCTCTCCAGCACCTGTAAAGGGACAATCCACCCAACGGTGGCAAACAAAGGCAACGGTCAGCGCTCAGCTGACCAAATTATAACGACCCTACCCTTCTCTCGGGGCAGCGATATTCTTTCCTGCAGGCATATCATATCATGGCAATATATCATCAAAATGTGCTTTCACGCACACAAGCCATCACAACCGTTCGCCACCCGGCCCAACGGTCCGTGCAATCAGGGCACATTCTTGGTGTTCTGGCAACCTCTTGCCCACCACCGTATCAGGGTCATCACCCAACGGTAACTCTCTTGAGCATTTACTCCATGGCGTGCAGCCGGAGTTAGTCTTCGGACACCGGGATGGCCCGTAGCCCCCCATTATGTCATGGCGCGCAGGCCGAAGACTCTTGCTATGCGCTCCAACAGACCGCACTTTTTGATCTCACGTCGGACGGACATAGCGCAGGTCAGATCCTCCACCCCCCGTTGCTCAAATCGCCTTGCCTTCTCCGAGTACAGCGTACTCATGGCTATATCAAAGGCGCGGGTAGGTCTCACCGATCCTGTTCTGGCATTCAAGCCTGGGCATAATTCTTACACCCATTCTCTCACAGCAACAGCGGGTCTTTCATGGGCACACCAGTACTTCCTGTTATTCTCTTCACAGGTGGACACCGCAAAGTACAAATGTCAGGGGTCTTTCCTGGCTACCATGCCAGTACTTCCTGTTACTCTCTTCACAGGTGGACACCCTACGACATCAAGCATCACAAAGGGTCTTTCCTGGTCCCACCAGTACTTCCTGTGCCTCATTCACAGGTTGGACCCAAAACACATCAAATGGCTATTTTTCCTGGGTTACCACTCCAGTACTTCCTGCTACTCCTTTTCGCAGGAATAACCTGTAGACTCCTTACACTACACGTTATCACGGAGTCTTCTCCGGTTCGTATGCAACATCACCAATCCAGACCAACCTGTCCAGATGGGCTTCACACAGCATGCCTATTCCGTACTCCATTTCCGGATCTATATGCTAACAAAGTGGATTTCAAGCATCCACCCATAGATTACCAAAATAAGCCACCTCTTGGTGGGGGAAATCACAAAATATGCCAAAAAGGAAGCCTTCACATGGCTAGGAAGAAAAGTCGTTACCCTTGACGACCGCTTCGGTGCCATGACCTCAAAGCTAGCTTGCAAGACTCGCAAGATCGTTTCCTCCGCAACGACGGCTTCGGATCTCTCGTCGGTAAACCGCAGCACCACCAGCAGCAGCCCCCCTATCCTTCTTCCTCCTCCTTTCTCTCTCTCTTTCTCTCTTAACTTGAAGAAACTCAAGGCCAAAGCAAAATGATTAATCCTTCTCTGCTTTCGGCCTTTAAGGAAAAAGAGGAAGAGGCTTCAGCCCTTGGATCCAGACTGAAGGAATGGACGGCCACGTTTCTGCCAAAAACACAGATTTTGACCCGACACGGCCTCTGACACGGCCGTGTGCCAGGCCGTGTGCCTCAAGCGGTGGTCAACTAACTTATCCAAACCAGTGACACGCCCATGAGGCACGCCCGTGTCATGGGCCGTGTCACCAACACGCCTTCAGAAATGCCCGTGTCTGTGGCCGTGTACCTGGGTAAAAAAAATCCCAAATCATCCCGAGACTTCACACGGCCTGTGACACGCCCGTGTCCCAGGCCGTGTGCCCAGACACGGCACAAAGACACGCCCTGTCGAAATCCTTCGGCGGGCTGAGTTCATCGACCTGATTTGACACGCCCTGTGACACGCCCGTGTCACAGGCCGTGTTCAAACCTCTCGACACTCAACACTCACGTCTCGACACTCGACGATCGTCGAATAAAAATCATCGAGCACGCGACACGGCCTTGGACACGCCCGTGTCCTGGGCCGTGTGCCTTCTCTCGACGCATCGTCGAGAGAAAAATCGTCGAGACAAAGGCTGATCGTCGACACAACCTCGACACGCCCTGCGACACGCCCGTGTCACAGGCCGTGTCCGCTGACACGCCCTGGGACACTCCCGTGTCCCAGGCCGTGTCACCCAAAATTTCCTGTTGCAGAACTTTGGACTGTTACAACTCATCATCGAACATACCATGTCTAACAGTGTACGATTTCTCCTCTCAGACACACCATTATGTTGGGGTGTTCTAGGTGGAGTGAGCTGTGATACAATACCACACTCTTTCAGATGATCACGGAACTCATGACTCAGGTATTCGCCACCTCGATCAGATCGGAGTGCTTTAACCCTTTTACCCAACTGGTTTTCCACTTCATTCTTGAACTCTTTGAACTTTTCAAAGGTCTCGGATTTGCACTTCATAAGATACACATATCCGTATCTACTGAAATCATCAGTAAATGTAACAAAGTAGAAATACCCACCTCTAGCCATGGAACTCATGGGTCCGCATACATCACTATGTACAACACCCAAGAGATCCTCAGCCCTCTCAGTATAACCAGTGAAAGGAGCTTTAGTCATCTTGCCTAATAAATAAGATTCGCATCGCTCAAATGATTCATAATCAAATGAGTCCAAAAGTCCATCTCTATGGAGCTTGGATATGCGCTTCTCGTTGATATGGCCCAAACGACAATGCCAGAGAAACGTAGGGTTCGAGTCATTTGTTCTTAGTCTTTTATTATTTTCTATATTACAGATCAGATGGTCCAAGTTCAAAACGTAAAGACCATTAAACAATTGGGCTACAACATAACAAACATCATTCTTAAATATAGAACAACAATTGTTCTTAATTATAAAAGAAAATCCAATCATGTCCAAACATGAAATATATATAATGTTTCTAGTTATCTCCGGAACAAAATAACAATTATCAAGTTCTATTACAAGCCCACTGGGCAAAGAAAGACGGTAAACTCCTACAGCTACAGCAACAACTCTTGCTCCATTGCCGACGCGGAGGTCCACCTCCCCTTTACTCAGCAATCTTCTCCTTCCCAGTTCCTGCACATTCGTACAAATGTGAGAACCACATCCAGTATCCAATACCCAAGATGAAGGAGCAGAAAGGTTTATCTCTATAACGTAAACATTAGAAGCGGAAGTCATACCTCCCTTCAATTTCTGCAGACCTTCAATGTACGAAGGACAGTTCCTCCGCCAATGACCAGCCTTGCCACAGTGGTGGCATTTCCCTTCCTTCACCGTGCTTTTCTTTTTCATCAGTGTAGAAGATTTGGGCTCAAGATATGACTTAGGTCCCACCTTCGTCTTCTTAGAGCCTTTGGCCTTGCCCTTGCCCTTATGCACCATCAGTATGGGGCTGGCAGGCTTGGCCTTCTTCATATTGATCTCGGCAGTTCTCAACATGCCTAGGAGTTCGGGCAGTGTCTTGTCTATCTCATTCATGTTGTAGTTCAAGACGAACTGCTCATAGCTGTCCGACAACGATTGTAGGATCAGATCTGTGGCCAACTCTTGACCAAGAGGAAAACCCAGCCTTTCAAGGTTCTCTATATACCCAATCATCTTGAGTACGTGAGTCCCTACTGAGTCTCGAACTCCCATCTTGCACTGAAACAACGTTTTTGTGATGTCGAACCTCTCTTGACGAGCCTGCCCTTGAAACATTTTCTTGAGATGCTCGTCAATCTCCTTGCACCCCATGTTCTCATGTTGCTTCTGAAGCTCAGAGTTCTTAGTGGCAAGCATTAGGCATTCGACATCTAAAGCATCGTCAGTATACTTCTTATAAGTATCCTTCTCAGCACGGGAAGAGTTCCCGGTCGGCACCTCGGGGGCTTCTTCTTCCAAGACATAGAGCTTTCGCTCTTGCCTGAGAACAATTCTCAGGTTCCTGTACCAGTCCATGTAATTAGTCCCACTGAGCTTATCCTTCTCAAGGATGGCTCTCAGAGACAAAGTGGAGTGTGAAACACTTGCCATGGAATTCTACAAGAATTTATGCAGAATAAACTCAGTACCAAAATTCCAAATACAATTTATTTTAATTTGGACTTCAATTAAAACACTCCCACTATTTTATTCGAAATGATAGCCCTCACTAACAATTCGGAGAGTTCATGCGAGCTACTCTCTTAGTGGACAAGATCCGTATTTCACCAACACAATGAGTCAGCTTTGGTTTTCCTCTCACGATGCGGTTATTTAGGTAGGAAACGCTTGCCAATTGCATCCTCATGCAATTCTTGTATGGTTGGTGAATAACTCCTTACTCGCATCCATCATATGGTGCATGCCAACCCTATGCCGCTAGGAACTCAACCTTTGAGGTCACCTAGTTAAGCTGGACCCGATGTCGACAGTGGGATGTACCCAAGTTTGGGGAACCACTATATTTCTTTGTGTCATCTGGTTCTGCTTGTTTACTTTTTGTTTCTGGCCTTGATTTGTCTGTGCTTAGTTTTTGCATAGCTTAGTTCTGTGATTAGATTTATATTTGCTTCCCTGCTCACACATAGTACAACAATTGTTGTAAAAGCTTTTAAAATTTTTAAAACACCATATACTCTATTCACCCCCCTCTAGAGTATATCAGATCTAGTTGCACTTTCAGAAGCTAAGGGCGATGATGATACCATTAAGACTAGCATGTGCATTGACTGATGACCGGTACTCACAGGTCATGATATTATGATATCAAGTTATCACACGGGTACTTGTTATGAACAAGTTATACTGGATAGACCCACCGAAAAAATACTTTGTGGATTATTATATAAACGTGTCATAAGTATGGATCAAGTGGCAATGGTGTTTGTGGTCCTTTGACCTGAAGTCATACCTTTCGTTGAGTGAGGAAGAGCGTGCTTTGATGCAATTAATATTCCAGTATTGAGAAAGTTGGATGATGAAGGTGGTTATTGGGTATGTTATGAATAATTTGGGTGTTTGTGTGTGAGCAGAGATGGGATTTGTCCTCCTGTATAACACGAGTTGAATCCATGGGCCTCTTGATGGATTGGGACTGAGAATTGCACTTCCTTCTCCCCCTGCTGGGGTCATCATGCCTAGGTCCCTGGGAGACAGCTCACAAAGAACCCTGGGAGCAGTCTCGCTAAGGCCTTTGAGAGGTAGGTCCTGAGGGGTGGGAGTTAAGCAGCTACCTCGAGGAGCAATACTTCGCAGCATCTCCATGATGCCTTGGATGGATGCCATGAACTCTTCTCTTCCCACAAAGGGTCCTGAGTTGGGGAGCTCGCAGAGATCGTCGCTACATCCATGATCTCCAGCTATGACACTCTCGCAAGATCTTCTGTGCTGGTCACTCTCCACGCTCACCGCACCAAGATGTTGAAACCTAAAAATCAGTCTCTGTGGAGTTCGGGGTCGCTAAAAAGGGGTGACCTCAAACTTACTGCACTCAGGCGAATGTCAAGGATGAAAGGCTCAGGAAACTAGGAACACACCCTTGGCTCTAGCGTGGAGATTCCATCTCACACCCGAAATACCTTGGTGATCTCCCCCTCCCTAGCCAATGTTGAGCTAGTTGCCTTGGAGGATGAAGAAAGAGGGATTCAAGTGGATAAGAAGCAATGTTATCCAAGGCGCCCTCAATGGTCTATTTATAGTTTTCTGGGAGTGGCCTGCAAACAATGAATCTTCGCTGCCGAAAAATTACTGAAATGCCCCCGGGTTGGCCTGCCAACAGCCAAATCCCGCTGTTCTAAGCAGCTAGTCACAGTCCACCATGGGTAGACCCTCAAGCCGGGCAAGAAGGCGACCTGGCCAGCTGGCGTCCTGGTGAGCTAGCGACCTGGCGAGGCGGCGGCCTGGCGAGTTGCGGCCTGGGCAGCTTGGGCGAGGCGGTGGCCTGGCGAACTGGGACCTGGGCGTGGTAGTGGCTTGGGCGAGGCGGCAGCCTGGCGAACTGGGGCCTGGGCAAGGTGGCGGCTTGGGCGAGGCGGTGTCCTGGGCGAGGCGGCGAGCTGACGAGCTGTGGTCTAGGTGAGTCGGCAGCATAGCGAACTGGGGCCTGGTTGAGGCGACGGCTTGGGCGAGGTGGCAACCTGGCGAACTAATGCCTAGGCGAGGTGGAGGCTTGGGAGAGGCGGCGGCCTAGGCGAGGAGGCAGCCTGACAAACTGGGGCCTGGGCGAGGCGTCGGCCTGGGAGAGGCGGTGTCCTGGCGAGCTGCGGCCTAGGCGAGGCAGTGGCTTGGGCGAGGCGGCGACTTGGCGAACTATGGCCTGGGCGAGGCGCGTCCTGGCGAGCTGCAGCCTGGGTGATGTGGCGACCTGGGCGAGGCGGCGGCCTGGGCGAAGCGGCGTCCTGGTGAGCTGCGGCCTGGCGAGTTACGGCCTGGCAGGGCGGCAACCCGGCGACCTGCAGCCTAGGGGGCTGGGGCCTGGGCGACTGCTCAAAGAGGTCGGGGGGGAGACAAATATTTCCTCTCCCTACTAGTATATTATGCAAGTCCACACAAAATTGGACTCCAGGAGTGCAAAACTTCCAAAAAGCTTAAAAACATGCACCAAGTCTTACGCCTTGTTCGGGGACCTCTCTTCGCGAAAACGAGGTTGTACAATATGGCTGCACAATCAGCCAAGCTCAAGGAAATCATTGACAGACAGTCTGTGGTAAGTGTCTCAATTGAGAAACTTATCTAGAAACTTGAAAAGGATCTCCTAAATGAGAAATTACTGGTGACCAAATTTTCTAAGCCAAACATTGTGCTTCCCTTAATTGACACCCACCTTACCCAAGTGGGTAAGAAAGGTTTAGTATTTAAGGGACCTGCTAGAGCTCCCAATCCAAAAGAAAAGGGAAAGGGGAGGGCACCAATAGTGCCTCTAGCCTCATTGCCTCAAATTCCTTTTCATAAAGTCTTGTTGCATTCTAACAGGTTTGACCATGAAAGCTGTTATGGTCACTAGGAGAATGACAGATCCACTAGTATGGACCAATGTGGACCTAGCTAAGGTGCAAGATACAACCATGTGAGGACCTTTAAGGCTGCCCATGAGGAAATTCAAATGGCCCATCCTGGACCATTTATTTTTGGTGCCCCAGCCCCAAAACTCAAGAACATTGCTGCTGCAGGAAATCGTAGTCATCCTGCAAAAGTAGTGACTCAAAGTGAGTCTTCTGGCAAGGCTGGAATGACAGTTTCTGATGCTATCAGATGCATGTTAGCTGAAAAGAGACATGTAGCTGGTGGTTCTCAAAAAATAGCAAAACAGTCAGCTGAAAGACTTTCCTTCATTCAGATGGTTGGTGAAAGAAAACAGAAGTATACAACAGTTCATCTTCCCACTGTTCAAGGAGCAGTCAAGCCAAATGCTGGTCCTAAACAGAAAAGGAGATATAATATCCATGAGTGCTGGTGTTGTGTCAAAGTGGGCCACTATGTTGTAGATTGCTGGCACAATCCTTCATTGTCCAAAGGTAGCTAACCTGTCAGGAATACTGCAGGAAGGCAAGGATATTTTCAGGTTAATGTGAACCTAGGACCCAATATTTATTGGGGTCCTAAGGTGAGATAATTTGTGTTATTTTCAGGATGGTTCAGGTACAAATTCCCTTAAATGGTATCTGGATAGTTGATGTTCCAGGCACATGACTGGAACAAAGGAGCTATTGAAGGAGTTCACTCCATTAAAGAATGGACCTAAGGTCATCTTTGGAGGCTCTGACAAGGGAATAACCAGAGGTTATGGTAAGATGTCAAATAACATATTCACAATCACAAAGGTGGCTTATGTGGAGGGGCAGCAACACAACCTCATAAGCATAAGCCAACTATATGACCCTAGTTATGACATTTTCTTCCACAAGGATAAGTGCCAAATCAATAGGTTAAGTGGCCAAAGTGTCATCCTAACAGACACTAGGAGTGGGAATGTTTATTGTTTGGACTGTTCATTCTTCGATAGTAGTTCCCCTATATGACTAGTTATAAATGACAATATTTCACACTGTGTCCAATGGCACAAGAGACCGGTTCATTTGAATTATAAAACCGTTGGTCAGCTCTTTAGTGATGAGCTAGTTAGAAATGGTCCCAAAATAAAATGGTCCAAGAAGGGTATCTGTGCTGCTTGCCAAAAGGGTAGTTAGACTAAGACCTCCTTCAAGTGCATTGGGACCAAGGACTCAGTGAGATGCTTATATCTCCTGCATATAGACTTGTTTGGTCCTATGCCTGTTCATAGTGTAGGTAGGAATGTCTACATCCTTATGGCAGTTGATGACTATTCCAGATTTGTTTGGGTGTTCTTCCTTAGAAGAAATGATAAACCCTTGATATCTTCATGAACATTGTCAGGCAGATTCAGAATGAACGAGCATGCTATGTGTTCAAAATTAGAAGTGAACATGAAACTGAGTTTCAGTCTGCTGCCATGAATTCTTTTTGAGAAGAACATGAGATTCATCAAGAATTCTCCTCTCCAAGAACACCCCGGCAAAATGGGTTAGCTGAGAGGAAAAACATGACTCTCATAGAAGAAGGGAGAACTTTGTTGAGTGACACTTCTCTCCCTAAAAATTTATAGGCTGAGGCTGTTAACACTGTATGTCATGTTCTTAACAGGGCTTCTATTACCAAAAGCCGCAAGAAGACTACCTATGAGATCTTGAAGGGCCTAAAACCAAACATATCCTATTTCAGGATCTTTGGTTGCAAGTGTTTTCATATTGAACAATGGTAAGTCAAAAGTGACTAAGTTTGCTGCCTAATCGCATGAGGGGATCTTTGTTGGGTACAGTAATAATATTAAGGCATACAGAGTCTATAACTTGACTAATCAGGTTGTAGAAGAATCTGTCCATGTATTGTTTGATGAGTCAAGCATGATTAACAGTGAGCTGTCAAGCTCTTTACCTAGTTCTGCAGGTACAGAAGTCATGATGGAAAAGCTCTCCATCAAAGATAAAGATACAGCTGTGCAAGAAGAATGTGGAGAGGGAAGCTGTCCAGAGGAAGAGCAGGATAGTCTAGCTGGAGATGAACACCAACCAGTTGAAGAAAATGGTGCTCAGCAAGAAGCAATCAGGCTGCCCCTAGCAGTCAGATATCTGATAGATCATCCTCCAGATCAGATAATAGGTGAGGCCAGCCAAGGTGTATAGATTAGAAGCAAGAGTTTTAACACAGCTCTATATTCCAGCTTCCTTTCACAAGAAGAGCCCAAGAAATTTGAAGAGGCAAATCAAGATCAATTCTGGATTGGTGCAATACAAGAAGAACTGAACTAGTTCAAAAGGTGTAAGGTCTGAAAGCTGGTTCCCAGACCAGATGGACAAAATGTCATTGGAGTCAAGTGGAATTTTAGAAATAAACATGATGAAAATGATATTATAATAATGAATAAAGTTAGACTAGTGGCCAAAGGGTACAAACAGGAAGAGGGGATTAATTATCATCAGAGCTTTGCCCTAGTTGCATGGTTAGAAGGCATCAGACTGTTCCTTGCATTTACAGCCTTCCAATGATTCAAAGTCTTCTAGATGGATGTGAAGTCAGCCTTCTTGAATGGAGATTTGATTGAAGAGGTCTATGTAGAGCAGCCTCCAGGTTTTGTAGATTCTATCTCTCCTACTACTGTATATAGACTTAGGAAAGCTCTATATGGGCTGAAGTTAGCCTCTATAGCATTTTATGAGACATTGTCTACCTTCCTTATTGAGAATAAATTCTCAAGGGGGAAGTTAAACAAGACCCTATGACTATGGGAATCTATGGGCGAGATCAACCTAGTTCAGATTTATGTTGATGACATAATATTTGGCTTTACTGATGACAACCTCTGCAGGAAGTTTGCAAAACTTATGCAGGGGAAGTTTGAGATGAGTAGTATAGGTGAATTGAAGTTATTCTTGGGACTCCAAGTAAGATAGACTGATGATGGTCTATACATATCCCAGTCAAAGTTCAGAAGAGAGCTAGTCAAGAAATATGATATGGTGAATGCTTCCACCATGAGAACTCCCATGAGCTCAAGTATTCCTATAGGCAAAGATGATACAGGGAAACTTGTTGATCCAACTTTGTATAGATGTATAATTGGCTCTCTTCTCAACCTTACTGCAAGTAGGCCTGACATTATGTATGAAACATGTGTATGTGCTAGGTATCAGGCCTGACCTAAAGAATCTCACTACCCTGTTGTGAAAAGAATCTTGAGATATCTTAAGGGCACCCCAGATCTTGGCCTATGATACCCTAGAAATGGGGAGTTTGAACTAATTAGCTATTCAGATGCAAATTTTGCAGGCTGCAAGAAGGAAAGGAAGAGCACTTCTAGCTCCTCTCAATTTTTAGATGGAAGGCTTGTCTGTTGGAGCAGTAAGAAGAAAACGAGTGTTGCAATCTCAATTGTAGAGTCAAAGTATATTTTAGCTAGGAGCTGCTGTGCTCAGTTGCTGTGGATCCAACATCAACTTCAAGACTACAACATTCAGATAAGTAGAACTCCACTTTTTTATGATTCTACTAGTGTAATTTCTATAACTAGGAATCCCGTCTCCCATAGCAATATTAAGAATATAGAAATTAGGTACCATTTCATTGGAGAACATGTGGAAAGGGAAGACATCAGGCTTGAGTTTGTAACCACAGACAAAAAAGTGGCTATTATCTTCACTAAGACACTAGATGAAGCCAAGTTCAACACCATCAAATTTGAATTGGGTATGTTGAATGTTGTGTAGCTTCAATTCTCTGCTCTACCATATGTTATACTGTCTATTTTGTAGGTAGTACAAGTCCTTCCTCAAGATAATGAAGCTAGTGTGCAACTGTTGAGGGAGAGTAAGACCAACAGCTGTGATGGATTGAGTCAAAGTGGGGAGATCAACTCCAGACAAATAGGGGGAGAAAAACCGCAGAGAAATCTCCCTATTGCAGAAGTCAAAAAGGGGGAGAGTAGTCAGGGGGAAAGAAGAATAGACTTAAGAATAGACTTGATCAAGACCTGACCAAGCCAAGATGCAGGAAGCACAATGCCAGTTACAGTACTAGAATAGTAAGGGTGGCATCATGCCAGGGGAGTAAGTAATTATCCAAAAAAGCTGGAGAAATGTGGTAATATTTCCAAACTCTAATAGGTGTTACACAAGTTTTAAATTTATATGTTGAATTTGCTGTATATGTCATTGACCTGTATTATTGATCAGACAAAGTTTTGACTTCTTCAAATACGAGGAGATTATTGGGTCTATTGATCCCAATGTCCTAGATTTGTAAGAAGTTAAACTGGTCAATGACATACACACATAATGTATTTGATGTATGCTCAAGTTCATGCATGCAGATAGTCCATGATTGGATAGGTGAAGAAAATGAGTATGCTGGAAAATTCAGAATTCGTCGAGCTAAGCTCACAATTCGTTGAGCTCAGCCTATCATTCGTTGAGACAGGTGAAGAAAGAGAGTATGCTGGAAGATTCAGAATTCATCGAGCTCAGCTCGTCATTAGTCGAGCTAAATTCAGAAGTGTGGGACTCTGATTCCGTCGAGCTCAACTCACAATTCGTCAAGCTGGGCTCACCATTCGGCAAGCTAAATTCAGAATTTGGGATTCAGAATTCGTCGAGCTCAGCCCACAGATCGTCGATCTCAGCTCAACATTCGTCGAACTAAAGCCAAAAAAATTGACTAAGACAAAATTGCTGAGACATCTGAGAAGTATGTCTCAGCATAACTGCTGAGACAAAGCAAGCTGGAATTTTTTTAAGTCCAGAAGCATTGAGTGAAGCAGATTCACTCAATGCATCTAATAAAGAAGGAAGCGCTGAGATAGTTGAGAGAAAAACCGCTGAGATAGAAGATAGTCTCAGCTGTGAAGTAGAAACCGCTGAGACCACTGAGAAGAAAATACTGAGATAGAAGATAATCTCAACTGTGAAGCAGAAACCGCTGAGACCGCTGAGAAGAAACCGCTGAGACAGGAGATAGTCTCAACTGTGAAGAAGAAATCGCTGAGACAGTTGAGAAGGAAGCACTGAGACAAAGCCAGCAGAATTTCTATAAGTCCAAAAGCGTTGAGTGAGGCAGGTTCACTCAACGCTTCTAATGAAGAGCAAAGACATCTGGCGTTGAGTGACTTAACATCACTCAACTCTTATTGAAGATCTGGAATTTTGTCTATGTCGAGAAAGTTACGAACACTACTGACGTCATCAAAAGTCAACAAGTCAAAGTACTTCATGCCGTTGCGGGAAAGCTATAACAACATAGGATGACCACTGTTCAAAATTGTGAAGTGAAAGTGGGTGAATGGAGGACTTGGGAAACCTATCCGCGCGGACTATGCAGATAGGGTTGGCGGACAGCCAGGTCGGCGGGGCTGGTGTAGACGGCTTGTTCTGTGGCAGCCTGGGCGGTCTGTTCGTGCGCACTACACGAACAACAATGACGGTTAGCCAGACCAGCTTATGCTCTGCAAACAGTTGGATTCCAGGAGGTAACTAGGGGGATAACGACTACATCCACGGAGAACTGGAGCTCGGTAGACCGGCTTGGCAGAAGTGTGCCTTGATTGCAAGTTTGCGGATATGGAGACTGGAGATTGCATCCGCAACTGCGTACAGACTGGAGCTGCACCCGCTGAGCCCGACAGCTGTCTTGCTGGCATGGTCGTGGACTCAGGATATGCGGACTAGAGCAGTCTGCGGGATATGCAGTCTGAAGCAGTCTGTGGGATTTGCAAACTGGAGTAGTCTGCGGGATATGCGAACTGGAGGTATCCACCAGATAAGCGGACTGGAGCTGTGTATGTGGATTGGCGGACAGTTATTGCAGAGTCCGGCTGTGGTGGTCTTGGCTTGGCCTTTGGCGACAAGGCGGACTAGTGTTGCTGTCCGGCCTTGGTGAAGCCTTGTCGTTGGCTTGGCCTTTAGCGACAAGGTGGATTGGTCTTGATGTCTGACCTTGGTGTAGCCTTGGCGTTGGCTCGGCCTGTGGCGATAAGGCGGACTGGCGATGTGTCTGGCCTTGGTAATGCATTGGTGGACTGGCTATCCTGCACAAGGTAGTGGCGGACTGGAGTGTATCCGCAGGTCTTGCGGATACACGTGTACTTGCTGCGGGATGTGGCGGTAATCCTATCGGCTAGGGCGGTGACCACACTCCTCATCGTGCCTATAAATAGGACCCATGTCACATCAGGAACAGAGAAACTCTATGCATGAGTGAAGAGTAAGTGAGCTCGCAATAGTTGTTGCGGACTGGACTTTTGTGTCCTCGCGGTTTGATTGAGTTGACCGGTTTGGTGGTGTGCAGGTTGTGCGGATAGCACTGGAAAGCCAGGACTTGGATCTAACTGCGGTAAGGGATAGTGCGTACTCTGCAATTAAGCAACAGGCGGTAAACATCAAGTCGCGGACAGTGACCAGACAGTCTTCTCTTTGGCAACTTAGTTCAGGGTTCAGTAAGTCGCCTGCTTTAGGCGGACTGTTCTATTCGGCATCGCAACTTGTTCAGTCTGGCGGCTAGGCGACCTCAGGGTTAGGTAGCTTGCAGATCAGCGGCTAGAGCTAGCATTGGAATAAGGGGTGGTCCGCGCGTCTTGGGTTGCGGTATGGCAACCTGGCAGATTGTGTGGACTCCACAGCAGTAGACCGGCGGCTTGGTGTTGAGTTCGCGCGGCTTGTGTTTGTCTTGTCTTGTATTTGTAGTTCTCTGCTTTCCCTGTGCTGGTTTTGGTGACGCATGTCTCGCCATGTATGTCTCGCCTTGTAAAGAAGATTGTTGTTAATCAATAAAGACGCTTGTGCTGCATGTGTTTCTGGTGTGACTATCTTTAGTTGAGATGACCCCTGCTCACTCCAAGGTCCGGGAAATTTCAGCATGATCAAGGTGTGATCTTGAAAGTTCTGAGAATATTAAATTGGTGTCAGTCTATCTCGTTGACCACCTGGAGAAAATTCAACATGGTATCAAAGCGAGGTTGGAGTGGATAAGCAGTGATCAACTGAAGTGGTTGTTGCTCTTGTGAAGAGGGAAACAGAGGTTGAACCATGGCAGTGGAAGATGCAAGTTGTATTGGAATTGAAATCCTTATAGAGACGAACTTTGATAGGTGGAAGTCTTGTATGGAGAGCTTTCTTATTGGCGAGGACCTTTGGGAGGTGGTATGTGGAGCAGAAAGACAAGAGGCGACTGCTGGCAATGCTGAAGAGATGAGAGTTTGGAAGGAGACAAATGCGAAAGCAGAGTCTATTCTCAAGCAGGTGATCTCATCGGAGCTCTTGGACCACATCTGTGGATGTTGGTCAGCTGCGGAGGTTTGGACTTCCCTTGATGGGTTGTTCAGGAACGAGGTGAAGGTTGCTGCGGATGATGGTCCTTCTACTTCATATCAGTAAGAAAACAGTGTTTCTCCTAGGCATGATGGGAAGAGGAAGGAAGGGCCAAGGTGCTATAGATGCATGTGGCATGGTCATCTCAGGAAGGAGTGCAAGGTTGTCTTGATCTCGACGAATGTAGCTCATGTTGGGAGTAAGGAGAATAACTTAGTTTGGTCATCAACATGTTCAGGTGCTGATCGGATGAAGGCCAGTGATAGTGCAGCTATCTGGCATGAAAGACTTGGGCATGTAAGGATGGACAAGCTGAAAGCAATGGCAGAAAGAAGACTCATAAGAGGCTTGCCTAGATTGTCATCCAATGGCGATGGTCAGGGATGTGCGGGATGTCAGCATGGTGAAGCTTATCACTTTATGGTTGATAAGGCTCAATCCAGATGTAAAGCACCTTTGGAGGTTGTCCATTATGCTCTGGTTGGACCGATCGTCACTGCCAGTATTGGAGGCAGCAGGTACATGCTGATATTGGTTGATGATGATTCAAGGTATACTTAGGTATACTTTATGAAGGAGAAGTCGAAAATGATGCGCTTGTTTGTGGAGTTCAAGAAGCTTGTGAAAGGCCAGCTTGGCATGCAGATCAAGAAGTTGAGGACAGGAATCAGTGGTGAGTTTGGCTCAACCGAGTTCTTGAACTTTTACAGGAAGCATGGGATCCGGATGGAGCTTTATTGTGGACATACTTCATAGTAAAGTAGTGTTGCAGCTCGGATGATCCGTTGGTTGACAGAGACCTACAAGTGTTGGCTTCAGAGCAAAGGCGTTCCTAAGGCTTTTTGAGCGGAAGGAATGACATGTGCTGCTCATGTCATCAATCAGATGCCTTTTAGTCCGATCTATGTGAAGACTCCATATGAGCTGAGTTCAAGGTGAAGCCCAGTGTGAAGCACCTATGGGTGTTTGGATCTACCTGCTATGTACACACTCTGGATGCTCTAAAGATGAAGCTAGTCTTTGTTGGATATGATGAGCAGAGGAGAAGATGGAGGTGTATGGATCCTGCGATAAAGAGGCTCATCGTGTCGAGAGACGTTGTCTTCGATGTGTTGACGTCATATTGGGATAGTGTTGGGTTTCTCTATGAGGATGGCACAACACTTGTGCACGCAGCGGAAGAATAAAACATCAAGAAAAACCAAAAGAAATGGTATCGGGCCATGATAGTTGAATCAAGAAGTTAACATATAACTAGGCAAAAATTACCTCGGGGGCGTTGAGTCACAACTCAACGGAGATGCTCCAAACTTTGTATTCTTGCTGGTGGCGAGTTGTACGTGGAATAATGTCCACGTTTCTGCAGAAGTCCACACGAGCGGGAGAACACCGATCTTTCCGTCGCACGGAAAATCGGGAAGGAGAAAGACCGCACCTTGCTTCTCCACGGACTGCTAGGTCCGCGCCAGGAAGAGCAACACCAGCGACGATCGCCGGAAAGGAGGAGGTCGACGGAGCGAACACGGCGGCGGCGGAACACTTCCGTCGGCGGCGGGATTCGGGATCGGCGGAACGATCGCGGAACGGAACTCTTCCGTCGCGGGTTTCTGATCGTGTGTTCAACTGTTTCCCGAAAACCCTAAGTGTTCTATTTATACCTAAAGTATAAAATTGACTTAGGAGTATCGCTATCCGCAGACCACCCAAGAATAAGGGTTCCATCATCGGCTAGAATCACCAGCCGATCGGTGAGAATTGATCGTCGAGAATCACTAAGGATCGGCGAGTATCGGCTGGGATCGGCGAGAACAATTCAGCGAGAATCGGTCGGCGAGAATCATCAGCAGATTCGGCGAGAATCAATCGGCGAGAATGCCCGATGATTCACGTCGAATCGTAGGTGGACGATTCTCGTCGATCGTCGAGAATCACCGACGATACACGTCGAATAGGGTCGACGATTCTCGTCGATCGGCGAGAATCAGAGTACACTACTCGACGATTCTCGTCGATCGGCGAGAATCCGAGCACCAATCCACTAAGGCAACACCTTGCCCAACTCGACTCTCCTTTAAGGCAACACTTTGCCCACAACCCCATTCAGGTTGGTGATTGGTAACCTTTACCAACACAGTCAATCATCCAACTTCTCCACATCTCTTATGTGCGACCCTGCAGGCTCATATCGCGTTGGCAGTGAGGTTACATGTTTGACCACTTCTAGATCACAATGGTAACTCCAACAGACTCCCACTTGATCTTGAAGACCCACTTGCACCCTATGGGTCGTACCCCTTCCGGTGGTTCCACCAAGTTCCAAACTTGGTTTGCATACATGGAGTCCATTTCAGATTTCATAGCCTCAAGCCATTTGTCGGAGTCCGGTCCATTCATAGCCTCTTGGTAGGTTGCTGGTTAGTCATCATGATCCATAAGCAACACATTACCTATTTCAGACACGAGAAATCCATATCTCTCAGGATCAAACCTCGGTCTACCAGATCTACGTAGGACTTGTGTTCCTTGAGCAGGTTCTCTAGCTACAACATCTTGTAGTCCTGTCTTAGAATCCAATTACGGTTCATTCACTATATGTTGTTCTTGAACTTCTTCAAGCTCTACCTTTTCAGTCTTTCTTGATAAGAACTCTTTCTCCAAGAAGACACCAGTCCTTGCGACAAACACTTTGCCCTCAGACGGTAGGTAAAAGTAATACCCTTTCGTTTCCTTAGGATATCCCACCAGATAACATTTATCCGATTTGGGTTCCAGCTTGTCAGGTATTTGACGTCTCACGTATGCCTCACATCCCCAAATTTTAATGAACGACATACTAGGACGCTTCCCAATCCATATATCATATGGTGTCTTCAGAACTGTTTTCGTTGGAGCGCGATTCAATGTCATTGCAGCAGTCTCTAAAGCAAAACCCCAAAAGAAAACAGGCAAGTCTGCATAACTCATCATCGAACGTACCATGTCTAACAGAGTACGATTTCTCCTCTCAGACACACCATTATGTTGTGGTGTTCTAGGTGGAGTGAGTTGTGATACAATACCACACTCTTTTAGATGATCACAGAACTCATTACTCAGGTATTAGCGAACTCGATCAGATCGGAGTGCTTTAACCCTTTTACCCAACTGGTTTTCTACTTCATTCTTGAACTCTTTGAACTTTTCAAAGGTCTCGGATTTGCACTTCATAAGATACACATATCCGTATCTACTGAAATCATCAGTAATTGTAACAAAGTAGAAATACCCACCTCTAGCCATGGAACTCATGGGTCCGCATACATCACTATGTACAACACCCAAGAGATCCTCAGCCCTCTCAGTATAACCAGTGAAAGGAGCTTTAGTCATCTTGCCTAACAAACAAGATTCGCATCGCTCAAATGATTCATAATCAAATGAGTCCAAAAGTCCATCTCTATGGAGCTTGGATATGCGCTTCTCGTTGATATGGCCCAAACGATAATGCCAGAGAAAAGTAGGGTTCAAGTCATTTGTTCTTAGTCTTTTATTATTTTCTACATTACAGATCAGATGGTCCAAGTTCAAAACATAAAGACCATTAAACAATTGGGCTACAGCATAACAAACATAATTCTTAAATATAGAATAACAATTGTTCTTAATTATAAAAAAAAATCCAATCATGTCCAAACATGAAATAGATATAATGTTTCTAGTTATGGCCGGAACAAAATAACAATTATCAAGTTCTATTACAAGCCCACTGGGCAAAGAAAGACGGTAAACTCCTACGGCTACAGCAGCAACTCTTGCTCCATTGCCAACGCGGAGGTCTACCTCCCCTTTACTCAACAATCTTCTCCTTCCCAGTTCCTGCACATTTGTACAAATGTGAGAACCACATCCGGTATCCAATACCCATGATGAAGGAGCAGAAAGGTTTATCTCTATAACGTAAACATTAGAAGCGGAAGTCATACCTCCCTTCAATTTCTGCAGACCCTCAATGTATGAAGGACAGTTCCTCCGCCAATGACCAGCCTTGCCACAGTGGTGGCATTTCCCTTCCTTCACCGTGCTTTTCCTTTTCATCAGTGCAGAAGACTTGGGCTCAAGATATGACTTAGGTCCCACCTTCGTCTTCTTAGAGCCCTTGGCCTTGCCCTTGCCCTTATGCACCATCAGTATGGGGCTGGCAGGCTTGGCCTTCTTCATATTGATTTCGGCAGTTCTCAACATGCCTAGGAGTTCGGGCAGTGTCTTGTCTATTTCATTCATGTTGTAGTTCAAGACGAACTGCTCATAGCTGTCCGGCAACGATTGCAGGATCAGATCTGTGGCCAACTCTTGACCAAGAGGAAAACCCAGCCTTTCAAGGTTCTCTATATACCCAATCATCTTGAGTACGTGAGTCCCTACTGAGTCTCGAAGTCCCATCTTGCACTGAAACAAAGCTTTTGTGATGTCGAACCTCTCTTGATGAGCCTGCCCTTGAAACATTTTCTTGAGATGCTCGTCAATCTCCTTGCACCCCATGTTCTCATGTTGCTTCTGAAGCTCAGAGTTCATAGTGGCAAGCATAAGGCATTCGACATCTAAAGCATCGTCAGTATACTTCTTATAAGTATCCTTCTCAGCACGGGAAGAGTTCCCGGTCGGCACCTCAGGGGCTTCTTCTTCCAAGACATAGAGCTTTCGCTCTTGCCTGAGAACAATTCTCAGGTTCCTGTACCAGTCCATGTAATTAGTCCCACTGAGCTTATCCTTCTCAAGGATGGCTCTCAGAGACAATGTGGAGTGTGAAACACTTGCCATGGAATTCTACAAGAATTTATGCAGAATAAAATCAGTACCAAAATTTCAAATACAATTTATTTTAATTTGGACTTCAATTGAAATACTCCCACTATTTTATTCGAAATGATAGCCCTCACTAACAATTCGGAGAGTTCATGCGAGCTACTCTCTTAGTGGACAAGATCCGTATTTCACCAACACTATGAGTCCGCTTTGGCGTTCCTCTCACGATGCGGTTATTTAGGTAGGCAACGCTTGCCAATTGCATCCTCATGCAATTCTTGTATGGTTGGTGAATAACTCCTTACTAGCATCCATCATATGGTGCATGCCAACCCTATGCCTCTAGGCACTCAACCTTTGAGGTCACCTAGTTAAGCTGGACCCGATGTCGACAGTGGGATATCACAATTATCCGCTCGCACCCTTACCAAGATAGATTAATGCACCTTGCTTTGGCAAGCCCACACTTCATCGATCGAGGCAGGAAGAGTGTCATCCATCGGAAGGCATCTGAACACTTAATATTTGATGAAGGGATTTTAATAATAGGTTAATAATTAACCATGATCAACATTTGATCAATGTGCACATCCAAAGAAAAACAATTCTTCTAAAACCACATGCATCCCTTATGTGCACATCCTGACACCATCAACATTTGATAGAAGGAAGGGCTAAATCTGAACATCCGGAAATTTCCAAATCCTCAGATTTACATGCATTGGACAAAGGCAAAGACAACTCAACTTAAAGCAGTAGACAATCTCATCTCTCTATGTTGGATTCAAAATCCAAAACATACTCGAGGGATGGTTACTGCTAAGGAGACAATAATTTCTAACACTTAGAAATTACCATAAGATTCCAGACGTTCTTGGCGAGGTGCCAAGACTAAATCTAGACATTTAGAACACCTCTAAATCCCTAGGTTTACACGCACTGGAATAACACAACTTCCAAAACAACAGTCATGGCCGCAACCTCGCTTTGATACCACTGTTGGGATTTCTCTATGAGATGGCACAACGCTTGTGCACGCAGCGGAAGAATAAAACAATAAGAAAACCCAAAAGAAATGGGATCGAGCCATGACAGTTGAATCAAGAAGTTAGCAAACAACTAGGCAAAAAATTACCTCGGTGGCGTTGAGTTACGACTCAACGGTGATGCTCCAAATTTCTTCTGCGTGCTAGTGGCGAGTTCTACGTAGAATAATGTCCACGCTTCTACAGAAGTCCACACAAGTGGGAGAACGCCGATCTATCTGTCGCACGGATTATCGGGAAGGATAAGACCGCACCTCTGCTATTCCACGGACTGCTAGGTCCGCGTCAGGAAGAGCAGCACCAGCGACAGTCGCCGGAGAAGAGGAGGTCAGCGGAGCGAACACGGCGGCGGCGGAACCCTTCCGTCGGCGGCGGGATTCGGGATCGGTGGAACGATCGTGGAACGGTTTCCGTCGGGTTCGATTCGCACAGCAGCCAAAAGCTTAAGTCCCGATAAAACCCTAAGTATCCTATTTATACCAAGGTACAAATAAACCTAGGAAAATCGCTATCCGCAGACCACCCAGAAATATGGTTCAGAATCGGCGAGTATCAATCGTCCGATCGGTGAGAATCGATCGTCGAGAATCACCAAGGATCGGCGAGTATCGGCTTGAATCGGCGAGAACCAGTCATCGAGAATCGGTCGGCGAGAATCACCAGCAGATTCAGCGAGAATCAATCGGCGAGAATGCCCGATGATTCACGTCGAATTGCAGGTTGACGATTCTCGTCGATCGTCGAGAATCACTGACGATACACGTCGAACAGGGTCGATGATACACGCTGATCGGCGAGAATCAGAGAACTATTCTCGACGATTCTCGTCGATCGGCGAGAATCAGAGAACTATTCTCGACGATTCTCGTCGACCCTCGGCCGACTATTCTTACCAATCCTTCGAGGCAACATTTGCCCAACCCGATGATCCTTTAAGGCAACACTTTGCCCACAACCCCATTCAGGTCGGTGATTGGTAACCTTTACCAACACAGTCAATCATCCAACTTTTCCACATCTCTTATATGCGACCCTGCAGGCTCATATCGCGTTGGCAGTGAGATTACATGCTTGATCACTTCCAGATCACAATGGTAACTCCAACACAAGCTTGGTCCTATGTTTCTTTGTAAGCCTTCAGTCAAGCGAGTACTTTCTAGCTGTGATGACCCCACTAGAGTCAAGGAGATGGTTGACGTCGAAGCTGAAGAGGTGACTACTCTCAAAGGTGACGAGGCTTGGGACCCTGTGCCCAAGGTTGGTGGCGATACTCCTGTGATGCACGAGTGGAGGTTGAAGATGAAGAAGAAGGCAGAGGGAAGCATGGCTCCTTTTGGGAGATGCTGGAGGGCTCCCTCATAGTTTATGATATGCGGGGCGAGGACTATGTCTTGGACATTCCCTTGTATGCGCTATCAAAGGGACGAGGTGCAAGGTTACGGGAGCTGCTAGAGTTATTCACGACTTCTCACTTCAATGGGGAGTGTTGAACATTGTGAAGTGAAAGTGGGTGAATGGAGGACTTGGGCAACCTATCTGCGTGGACTATGCAGACAGGGTTAGCGGACAGCCAGGTCGGCGAGGCTGGTGCAGACGCCTTGTTTTGTGGCAGCCTAGGCGGTCTGTTTGCGAGGACTACGTGGACAGCAACGGCGGTTAGCCAAGCCAGCTTATGCTTTGCAAGCACTTGGATCCCAGGAAGTTACCAGACAGATAACAACTATATCCGTGGAGTCCGGCAAGAAGCGGACTGAAGAACTGGAGCTTGGCAGAAGCCTTGGCCTTGCTCTGGTGAAGTAGCAAGTGGAAACCTCGGAGATCGCCAGTCAGTGCAGACTGATACTGGAGTTCGCCGGTGCATGCAGACAGTATCCAGTGTCCGCCAGTAAGTGCGGACTGGCCCTTATGACCAGTGGTGTGGACTTGGTTGGTTCTGAACCAAGTCCATATTTGGCTCAATACGGGGAGATCACACAGTGGAGCGCGGACTGCTTCTCAGTCCGCCAAGCTCGGCAAAAGTGTTGTGTGCCTTGGTTGCGAGTTTGGGGATATGCGGACTGGAGATTGCGTCCGCAACTGCGTGCGGACTGGAGCTGGGTCTACTGAGTCCGATAGCTGTCTTGCTGGCATGGTCGTGGACTCAGGTTATGCGGATTGGAGCAGTCTGCGGGATATGCGGACTGGATCAGTCTGCAGGATTTGCAGACTGGAGTAGTCTGCGGGATATGCAGACTGGAGGTATCTGCCGGATAAGCGGACTGGAGCTGTGTCCCCGGATTGGCGGACAGTTGTTGCAGAGTCTTGCTGTGGTGGTCTTGGCTTGGCCTTTGGCAACAAGGTAGACTGGTGTTACTGTCCAGCCTTGGTGAAGCCTTTTCGTTGGCTTGGCCTTTGGCGACAAGGCGGGCTGGTCTTGCTGTCCGGCCTTGGTGTAGCCTTGGTGTTGGCTTGGCCTGTGGTGACAAGGCGGACTGGCAATGTGTCTGGCCTTGGTGATGCATTGGCGGAATGACTATCCTGCACAAGGTAGCGGCGGACTGGAGTGTATCCGCGGGTCTTCCGAATACACATGTACTTGCTGCGGGATGTGGCGGTAATCCTATCGTCTAGGGAGGTGACCATCAGGAACTGAGAACCTTTATGCATGAATGAACAGTAAGTGAGCTCTCAACAGTTGCTGTGGACTAGACTTTTGGGTCCGCACAGTTTGATTGAGTTGACTGGTTTGGTGCTTTGCAGGTTGTGTGGATAGCGTTGGAAAGCCAGGACTTCGCTCTGACTACGGTCAGGGACAGTGCAGACTCTGTGGTTAAGAAACAGGCGGTAAATAGCAGGTCGCGGACAGCGACCAGACGGTCTTCTCTTTGGCAACTTAGTTCGTGGTTCAATAAGTCGCCTACTTCAGGCGGACTATTCTATTCGTCATCGCAGCTTGTCCGGTCTGGTGGCTAGGCGACCTCGCGGTTAGGCAGCTTGCAGATCGGCGGCTAGAGCTAGAAATGGAATAAGGGGTAGTCCGCGTGGCTTGGGTTGCGGTCTGGCGACCTGGCGGATTCTGCGGACTCCATAGCAGTAGACCGACGGCTTGGTGTTGAGTCCACATGGCTTGTGTTTGTCTTGTCTTATATTTGTAGTTCTCTGCTTTTCCTGTGGTGGTTTTGGTGAAGCATGTCTGGCCATGTATGTTTCGCCTTGTAAACAAGATTGCTGTTAATCAATAAAGACTCTTGTGCTGCATGTGTTTCTGGTGTGACTATCTTTAGTTGAGATAACCCCGGCTCACTCTAAGGTCCGGGAAATTTCCGCATGATCAAGGTGTGATCTTGATAGTTCTGAGAATATTAATTTGGCGTCAGGCTATCTCGTTGACCACCTAGAGAAAATTCAACAACCACTGTTGACGTCAGCAGAAGTCAACACAGTTAAATAATTCAAACCGTTGCGGGAATGCTGTAGTAGCGCCAAAAGATTATTTGTCCTTTTCTAAGGGTGGTGGCACTCAGCATCCTTGGCTGGGCCCACACTCAAATTGTGCCGTTGATTCAAATCAACACAAATATAAAAGGAATAAAGAAAAGGGGATCAGGGTTACAGAGAAAAATGCTAAACACACGAAGAATATACGGAAATTAGAGGCGGCTGGACTTCATCTTCTCCGACAAGCTTGAAAGCAAAGTCCAGCAGTGCTAGCCAGAAGGCAGTGAAAGTTAGCTGAAGCTCCTTCTAGTTCAGTACGAGTGTTCTCTCCAGAATAAGGCAGCTGATTCTTCAGATCAGCAAGGAGTTGGCTGTGTGAAGGGTCCTCAGCCTTCAACTGCAGATAGCTGTTTACCTGTGCAGCAAAGAAGCAGTGGTTGTAGAATAAGACTCATACCTTCTACAACAAGAGAGCTGAACTGATATATGCTCAGTCCAGCAAGGTAGACTAAGAGATTTATCTCTGAGTCAATTGTTTCATTTTACTTCAACTTGTATAAATTCCTGTAGGATTCAGTTTATCTGATTTGAGTTGTGGGGACCTTTGGCCTGAGTTGTAGGTCACTAATTAGTCACTCAGGTAGGTGCCCTGCTAGGGTACTGAGGTAGGATCCAAGTGTGGATCTGAGAGTATGGCTGTCCTCCAATCCTGAGTAGTAGGACTCAGAAATAAGACTGAGGTAGGCGACTGGTGAGTCACTGAGCTGTAGGTGACAAGTGTGTCACTGAGTTGTAGGCCTTGGAGGAGGCTGAGCTGTAGGTGCCTGGAAGGGCATAGAGGTAGGTACCTGCAAAGGTACTGAGTTGTAGGAGTGTTGCAGCACTTTGAGAGTAGGGCTTTATGCCTGAAGATGTAGGGCTGAAAGGCCTAAGCTGTAGACCTTAGAGATAAGGCTGAGGTAGGTGGTCAATGGACCACTAAGCTGTAGGAGCACTGCAGGGCTCTGAGGTAGGAACCTTTGTGGTTCTGAGGTAGGGTTCTGGAGAGAACCTGAGTGTAAGGCTGAGGGCCTGAGGTGTAAGTTCTGAGGATCCTATTGGTGGAGTTTGTGCCTAGTCTAACAAAATAGTTGGATTGTTGGGAGGGAAAGTGGATGTACCCAATTCGAGAACCACTATAAACAACTATGTGCTTGGCTGTGTTGTTTTCTTTCCTTTTATATTGCAAACTGTAGGGACAAGCTCTAGATCACATTAAAAGAAAACAACAAAAAGACTTAAAAATCTCAAAGACCTATTCACCCCCTAGGTGACTAGCTAACCTTAAGTAAATTACTTTAAGAATAGTTTTGTGGAAATTGTTGAGAAGTATAGTGCTCTCCTTACGGTATTAGGGAAGAGTAAGAAACTTGCTAAGAAGCAAGTGTTGGGTACATTGGAAAATGTGTACTAGATTTGAAGAAGCCTCACCTTACTCAATGATATGCATTAAGGTGTATTTGATGTTGTTTTCAGTTTATATGTGCAGGTTAAGAATATGCAAGAATGCAGGAAAAGTTTCTAAGCCCATGAGTCGACACCAGAAAAGCTGTGTCGACACTTATGAATGCTTGTGTCGACACTGGAGAAAAGCTGTGTCGACACCTGGAGTCAATTGTGTCGACACTTGGAAAAACTGAGTCGACACCAGAAGAAATTGTGTCGACACACAGAGGCAGTGTTGACATACAAAGAAGTTTAGTCGACATCAACTGTGTCGACACACAGAGGCAGTGTCGACACACAAAGAAAGCTTTATCGACATCAACTGTGTCGACACACAGAGGCTGTGTCGACACAAAGAAGACTTTGTCGACATCAACTGTGTCGACACATAGGACTTGTGTTGACACATAGCAGAGTTTCAACAAAGTTTATTTTTGTGAAGAGAAGAAGTGACTGTGTCGACACAACAGAACTATTGTCGACACATTCTGCAGAAGCTATGTCGAGAAGCAGTGTCGACATCAAGGGAGCTGTGTCGACACCACCAAGGCTTTTGTCGACACTTAGTCTACTTGTGTCGACACATGATGAAGATTAGTCTCGACACTTTGCTGACAGAGACAGAGTTTCAAGAAGTGACTGGAAGACTTGACAGCTGCCATAACCAACCGGTCTACTGCAACTGTCAGAGCTGTCAGAAGTTTGTTAGAAACCAGATCAGCTGGTTACCATGGAGAAAGTCTATATAAGGACATTCTCTATTAACAAAAATAAATATAATTGAAGTATAACACACATAAAGATACATACAAACTAAAGAAGATTTTCAACAGAAGATCTAAGAAGACATTCTGAAGTGGTGATCTACTCAGATTTTGTTAAGAGAATTCAAAGAAGAATTCAGAAGAATCTTCAGAGGAAGTTGGAGAGAGAGAGCTCCATCTATTCAAGTGAAGAAAGGGACTTACATCAACAAGTCTCTCAAGTGCAGAGTTTGAACCAGTCTGCCAAGAAGGATTCAGATTGATTTCTGAATTTCACGAAAGAAGCTGATTGAAGATCAACTTCAAAGGAGATCAACCCTACTATGTTCAGATTCAAGAAGCTTTGAAGAAAGCTAAGTCAGGTCGATCTCTAACGTCAGATTCTTTCAAGAACTGATCAAGAAACTGTCCATCCTTTCTCTCTCAACCAGGGTGGTGGTTAAAGTGTAGATTTACATCTATTTTCTGTAAGATCTTTTTAAGATCTGAGTTGTAAGCCTGATTTATAAACGCTGAGTTGTAGGAGATATAGTTCTCTGAGTGGTAGGCCTTATTGAAGGCTGAGGTAGGGCTGTGAGCCTGAGTTGTAGGAGATTTTGATCTCTGAGTTGTAGGCCTTGTTGAAGGCTGAGGTAGGGAAGATTGCCTGAGTTTTAGGAGTGTTGACTCACTCTGAGTAGTAGGAGCCTTGTTTAGGTTCTGAGCTATAAGATCTGAGGATCTGAGAAGAAGGAAAGAAGTTAGGCTGAATCTAGCACACTGCTAGATAGGCGAAGAGGGAAAGTTAGTGTACCCAGACCTTGGGGAACCACTATAAATCAGTGTGAAATCTGTATTTATGTGTGGTATTATTAATTCTGTGCTGTGATAGATGTAAAAATATATGTTTTAGTTAATTAACTGAATTACAAGTTCTGCCTTAGAATAAAAAGGAATTGCACCTATTCACCCCCCTATAGGTGTTTAGGAACCAATTCTTTCAAGTGGTATCAGAGGGAGATTCCTCAAAGATAGACTTAATAGTCTGAGTAAGATCTGTGAGGCATAATAAATTGCAGAACTAAGTTAAAGAAGATGGGTTCAGGAGAAAACCATAAAGAACTTGGTTCAATGAAGTTGCCCATCTGTAGGAAGGAAATTTTTGGAATATGGAAGGAGTTGGTCAGATTAACTATGGAGGCATCATATCCTAGAATTTATATAACAGTTCAGGAAGGACCATATATTCCAATGAAGGTATATGTTCTTGATGCTAATCAGAGGATTCCTAAGGATGTTTCAGAAATGACAAAGGAATGAGATCATCTTGGCTACAATGGATAAAAGAGCACAGAATATTATAGTGAGTGCCATAGATGATTCAACATTCCAAAATCTAATTCACTACAAAACTTCCAAGGAAATGTGGGACACATTGGTTATCTACATGGAGAGTTTTGAAGAGGTTAGGAAAGATAGAAAGTCTATGCTTAATCAAGAGTATGAGATTTTCAGACAAGCCAAGTGTGATAGTATAACTGAATGTTATAAGAAGTTCTACAAAATAGTAAATGAACTAATGTCCTATGGTAGAATCTTCAGTACATATAAGCTGAATGACAAATTCCTTAGGTCTTTGACTAAAGATTGGGATATAAAGATCTGTGCCATAAGGGAAGTGGCCAGACTGGCAGAGATTTCACCTCAAACACTATTTGGTAAATTGTTGTCATATGAGATGCAGCTGTTGGCCAGAAAGGAGGACAAAAAATATACAGAGGTTGACCATAGGGAAAAGTCTGTGGCCTTCATGGTAGAAGCCACAAGGAAGAATAGGAGAATGTCTCCATCTTCTCCTAAGAAAGATGCAGAAGTGAACTCAGAAAATTATGATATTCCCAGTTCAGACAGCAGTAATTCAGATGAAGACTTTGTTGCTTTCACTAGGCAGTTTCAGAGATTCTTAAAGAAGAAGCAGTGGAAATCTAAGCCATCCTAATCTCAGTCCAGGGATGACTATTATCAGAAGAGGAAATCATCTAGGAAGGACAAGAGTGGGACAAAGCCTAGCAAGTCAACTACATCAAAGATTATTTGCTACTGCTGCAACAGACCTGGACATGTCGTGGTTGACCATCCAGACAAAAGGAAGGAGTCTACTGATAAAAAGAAGTCTCAGCACAAGAGCAAGAAGGAGAAATCCTTGGTATCTAAGAAAGAGAAAAGTTGGACAGATCAATCAACTTCAGAGTCTGAATCTGAGGCTGAGGCCTATATTGGTCTGTTTGCAACAGAAGAAGAGGATGAGTTCTTGAGATTACTGGACTCTATCTATGAGCAAGAAGACGATCAGTGCAAAGGACTAATGGCTATGTCTGAAGAAGACCAGTGCCAGGATCAACCTGGCCCCAGTAAGGTAAAAAGTTCATCTGTAGATTCTGATTACTTCACTGGATCAGAATCAGATACACCAACATCAATAGATGTGGATGGGTCTGATTTTGAAGGAGATATTCATCAGTGGATAGATGAATATGGGGATTTGTTGCAGGCACTCAAGAGAAGCAAAAACCTAGCCAAACATCAGGCTCAGGAAAATACAGCTCTTAAGTTGGCTGCATCTGATTCAGATAAGCTGCTGGATCAGAAGATGAATAAGATTACCAGGCTGAAAAACATTACTGTTATTCAGATGGGTACAATCACATTCAAAAATGATCAGATCAATAGTCTGGAAGACAGACTTCAGAAAGAAAAGGAGATAGTGGCTAGTTTCTCAAAGCCAAAATCTGTCCTACCCCTAATTGATGATTTTGTGTCTCAAAAAGGGTAAGACAGGATTAGGCTTTAAGAGAACTGCATGGGCTGCACTGATCAATAAGAAAGGCAAAGCCCCAGCACAAAACAAAAGATATGCTGCAAACAATACAGCTAAGATTGTACCTAAAAAGAGGTATAATAAGTATGGGTGCTGGTGCTGTGGTAAGATAGGCCATTATGCCTTAGATTGTTGGCACAATATCAGTGTCAGGGAGAATAGCAATCTACCTGTTTGAAAAGTTGCAGGCAGATTTGTCAAGTTTCAGGCTAACTTGAACCAAGGACCCAAAAGTTATTTGGGTTCTAAGGTTAAGTAATCTTTGTTGCAGGTGAGTCCAAGTTGTCATGCCCCTATATGGTACTTGGACAGTGGATGTTCCAGGCACATGGCTGGAATAAGGTGATTGATGAAGGACTACTCACCAGTATTGAATGGGCCTAAAGTAATCTTTGGTGGTTCTGAAAAAGGAGTCATCAAAGGGTTTGGTAATATCTCTAACAACTCAATCACTATCACTCAAGTGGCTTATGTGAAGGGTTTGAAACACAACCTAATAAGCATTAGCCAGCTGAGTGATCTTGGATATGACATTTCATTTATCAAGAATGGGTGTCATATCAAGAGGTCTAGTGATCAAAAAGTCATATTGACTGGCTATAGAAATAGAAATGTGTATTGCCTAAATTTTGAGTGTGAGAATAAAAATTCTTCTATCTGTCTTGTGGCTGATGAGAAAGCCTCTCATTGTGTCAAATGGCACAAGAGACTAGCTCATCTTAACTACAAGACTATTGGCCAACTCTTTAGTAAAGAGTTAGTGAGGAATGGTCCTCAAGTTAAGTGCTATAAGGATGGGATATGCTCAGCTTGTCAAAAAGGCAAGCAGACCAGATCCTCCTTTCATAGCCTAGAAACCAAAGACTCTGTGAGGTGCTTATACCTCTTGCATATGGATTTATTTGGTCGTATGCCAGTTCATAGTCTAGGTAGGAAGGTCTATACTTTTGTGGTAGTAGATGACTATTCTAGATTTTCATGGGTATTCTTTCTGAGGCAGAAATCTGAAACCCCAAATGTCTTCTGCAATTTTGTCAAACAAATTCAGAATGAATTAGATAGTTCTGTGGTCAAAATCAGAAGTGACCATGGAACTGAATTCCAATCTGAAAGTATGACAAGGTTGTGTGAAGAATTTGGGATTCATCAGGAATTCTTCTCACCTAGAACACCTTAGCAAAATGGCATTGCTGAAAGAAAGAATAGGACATTGATTGAGGCTGGAAGAACACTATTGAGTGACACTACTCTCCCAGAATATTTCTGGGCTGAGGCAGTAAACACTGCATGTCGTGTGCTCAATAGGGCTTCCATCGCCAAAAGCCACAAAAAGATACCCTATGAGGTTATGAAGGGCAAAAAACGAAACTTATCCTATTTTAGGATCTTTGGTTGCAAGTGCTATGTGCTTAACAATGGCAAGTATCACCTAACTAAGTTTGCTGCCAAATCCCAAGATTGGATATTTGTTGGGTACAACAATAATAGTAAGGCTTATAGGGTCTACAATTTGGCTACTCAAATTGTAGAAGAGTCTGTTCATGTCATATTTGATGAATCTAGACTCATTAACAGTGAGTTGCCTAGTAGTTCTTGTAGCTCCACAGGTATACAACAGAAGATGGACCAGCTTTCTATCAGAGAAGATCCAACTGCAAAGCAGGATGAGGAAAATGGTAGTTGCTGTCCAGGGGGAGTACAAGACATTCAAGAGGAAAATGAAGACCATGAGGTGTAGCATAATGAAGAGATTGAAGGAGGTCAAACTGTTGATAGATTACCTCCAGTAGTTAGACAGTTAAAGGATCATCCTGCACACCAGATCATTGGTGATCCAAGACATGGAGTACAAACAAGGAGCAGGAACTTAAATCCAGTTCTTTGCTCAAGCTTCTTATCTCAGCTGGAACCCAAGAGATTTAAAGAAGCTATTCAAGACCCACACTGGATTGATGCTATGCAGGAGGAGTTAAATCAATTCAGAAGGTGCAAGGTCTGGGAGTTGGATCAAAAACCAAAGGGCCACAATGTCATAGGGACAAAGTGGATTTATAGAAACAAGCTTGATGAGAGTGGGATCATAGTGAAGAACAAGACAAGACTAGTTGCCAAAGGTTACATACAGGAAGAGGGAATTGACTTTGATCAGACTTTTGCTCTAGTGGCAATGTTGGAAGTAATCAGGCTATTCCTTGCCTATGCAGCATATCAAGGCTTCAAAGTGTTCCAAATGGATGTTAAGTCAGCATTCTTAAATGGAGACTTAAAAGAGGAGGTCTATGTAGATCAGCCCTCAGGTTTTGTTGGTCCTCTCAAACCTAATTATGTTTATAGACTTAGGAAAGCTTTGTATGGGTTAAAACAAGCTCCAAGGGCTTGGTATGAAACCCTGTCTAATTTCCTCATTGTGAACAAATTCTCAAGGGGGAAAATAGACAAGACTTTATTCCTGAGAGAATCAAAAGGAAAGATCATCCTAGTCCAAATATATGTTGATGATATAATATTTGGTTCTACTGAAAGTAACCTTTGTAGAAAGTTTGCAAAACTTATGCAAGGGAAATTTAAAATGAGCAGTATGGGAGAACTTAAGTTCTTCTTGGGACTCCAAGTAAGACAGTCTGATGATGGCCTGTCCATATCTCAGTCTAAGTTCACCCTGGAGTTAATTAAGAAGTATGGTATGGAGTCATCCACTACCATGAGAACTCCAATGGGGACAAGTATGTCTCTAAGCAAAGATGATGCAGGGAAACCTGTAGATGAGTCTTTTTATAGAGGGTTAGTTGGCTCCCTCCTATATCTGACTTCTAGTAGACCAGATAGCATGTATGCTACATGTGTCTGTGCTTGGTACCAATCCTGCCCTAAAGAATCTCATTTTACTGTTGTTAAAAGGATTTTGAGATATCTTAAGGGCACACCTAATCTGGGCCTTTGATATCCTAGGAATAGAGATTTTTTCTACTAATGGGCTATTCAGATGCAGACTTTGAAGGTTGCAAAGTAGATAGGAAAAGCACAACAGGCACCTGTCAAATTCTAGGAGGAAGACTGGTGTCATGGAGCTGTAAGAAGCAGACTAGTTTGGCAATTTCCACAGCTGAGTCTGAGTATGTTGGTGCAGGAAGTTGCTGTGCACAACTGTTGTGGATACAACATCAGTTAGAAGATTATGGTATTCAGGTAAGTAGAACTCCATTATTATGTGATTCTACTAATGCTATTTCTATTGCTCATAATCTTGTTTCTCATAGTAGAACAAAACATATAGAAATAAGATACCATTTTCTTAGAGATCATGTAGAGAAAGAAGATATTTCTTTAGAATTTGTTAACACTGATTTACAAATTGCTGACATGTTCACAAATCCTTTAGATGAAACTAAATTCAATAATTTCAAAATTGAATTAGGAATGTTGAACAAAAATTAGTTTAACAAATTTGGCTAAGTAAAATTGTGTCGACATAAAAAGTTGTCTGTGTCGACACATAGAAGTGGTGTCAACACTCCAGGAAAGTGATGTCGACACATCCAGAAAATTGGTGTCGACACTTCAGAGAAGTAGTGTCGACACATCCAGAAGTTCTGTCGGCACTTAGAATCAATACACAGATTTCGTCGAGTGCAAAATCGACACATATCGTCGAGCGCAGATTCATCGACCTTAGATCCTCGACTTCACGGGCACTTCGTCGAACACGACCAAGACAAATAGAATTATGTCGACATATAGAAGTCAACACTTCTGGCGAGAAATTAGAAGTCTGTGTCAACACATTTCAACTATGTCGACAGATTAAGAGATTTTTGACGCGACTTTTGACCTTCATTATTTAGAAGGGTATAAATAGGTCAACAACATATTCTGTCGACACACTCTCCATATTTTCGAGACCAAAACCCTGTGTCGACAACTTCTCACTTCTCAATCCAAGATTTCTCTCAACCCCAATGGGGCTAAAGCTTGAAGATAACGTCAACGAAGACTATGAGCTGGTTCGCAACGCTTTTGATAACGCGGAACCTGAGATTAAAGCAGTAGTAACCCTAATTGCAGAAAATGGTTTGGAATTTCTGGTATCTGAACCTACAAAGATATGGAAGAAAGAAATACTGGAATTCTATGGCGTAACTACTTTAGATTCGACTGGACTTAAGATCAAATCTACTGTTCAAGGAGCTAAAGTTAAACTTACCTTGAAGAGCTTGAGGAAAACTCTTCATCTGTCCAGAACTCAAGAAGAAGTAGAAGTTCCCTCTACCAAGACTAGGGAAGCACTTCAGTGGTGTGGATTGGATCCCACCATGAAGATTGGATCAGCAATGAATAGAAAAGGGATGAATCTGCAAGGAAAATTCCTTTCAGAAGTGGTTGGAAAAGTCATTATCTGCAAGCCAGGGGGACATGATAGGGTTTCAGCCTATATGTTCAGCCTGATGACCAGGATTATCTTCAGATTGAACACAAATTGGTCTGCAGTATTCTTTGAAAAGATTAAGGAAAGTATTAAGAAGCCAAATCTGGGAAGAATCATAAGTCTATACTTGGCTGGAACAATTCCAGAAGTAATGGAACAGACAACTGGTTCTAAGATCAACCACATGAGAAGAATGGATATCAGGATAATCTCTAGATGGGATAGGGTCCTAACAAAGGACATGCATGATGAAGAGAGGCTAGAGATTCCTGAAAAATCTCCTGCACAAGAAATTACAGAAGGTGCTCAGGTGCAGGGGGAGCATCATCTTGAGGAAGAGCCAACACAATTAGAAAGTGAAATGGCTACTCAAACTATACTTGAGGTAATCCAAGAAATTAATCATTCAATTTTCATTAATAAGGATGAAACACTAACTGTGCCTCTGATTCATGTTGACCAGACAACTCAACTCAACACTCAAGCACAAGATGTTATCATGGAGGATACATCTTCAGTTGCTGATGCTCCTTAGTTGGTGGTGCCTCAAGTCCCAACTCAACAAGAGTTTATCCTAGAAGAGTTGTTCCCTGTTATAGACTTACCAAGGACTGAGGGGGAGCAAGCTGAGACTGAGGGGGAGCAAGCTAACATTGAGGGGGAGTATGTCAGGACTGAGGTGGAGGAGCAAGGGACTCAGGGGGAGCAACCTAGGATAGAAAAGGAATTGCCTCCAAGTCCTAAGGAAAGAGTTGATATAGCCAGTACTTCAGCTTCTGAAGATGAAGCAGAAATTCAAGCCAAAAAGAGAAAGCTGATGGTTTTCAAAAGGAGAAGCCAAAGCTATAAAAGGGCATTGCAAACTGCTCCACAACCTGCCCCAACAACTGATTATAGCTCTTTGTTGGTATCCTTGCAAGTAAAGTTGGATGAACAAAGGATAGCCATGGAAAAATATATGGATAAGACCCATAAAGATCCGCAATTCTCCTTGGCACAAGATATCAAATCCATAAGATTTGAAGTAAATCAGAACAAGAAGGAAATGACAGATAGCTTCCACAAATGTGGCAATGTTGTAGTCTATCTTGCAAAACAACAAGTAGGAATAAAGACTCAAGTTGATGATATAGCTGTCAAGCAAGGCTATATCCTTGAAAATCAACTAAGGATGAATGACAATCTGACTGAATCACATAATGTGATTGTCACAGAATTAAAGAATACTGCTGCTGCCCAGACTGAGGCAAGGGCTAAAGCCAAGTCAGATTTTGATAAATAATTACAAGAAGAACTAGCTGCTGTACAAACAGCTATTAAGAATTCACAAAAGATCATCTCTGCTCAGCTACTGAAATTAAAGTCATTTTATAAATATGGTGTTAATTTTCTAGATAAACAAGTAAGATTTCAGAAAGATGACCTCAGAGATCACATTGAAAGAGAAGTCATAAAGGGGGAGAGAGTGTTAATCAAAGCAGGCTCAGATCATGCTAAATGGATATCTAATAGCATCAGAGCAACCCTTGGATATCCACCCCTCTGTGATGATGATAATGTTGCTAAGTGAGGTGTGCAACCTACTTATTTTGAAGGTGATCAACCTAAAGTTGCTCAGGTTATTTACCCTCCAGCAGATTTTGATATGATTCAGCAAGAAGTATAGTCTATGTACAGCCATCCAGAGGGTACTAAAAATGTTATCCTTTATAAGGTAGAAATGTTAGAGGCAGATGTGAATAAGGAGCAAGAAGCTCAACTGTCAAAGAAGAGATTCAGAGAACAGGCTGAGTTGAAGCCTGATTTTGAGCAGTGCAGTCCTACCTCAAGGAATATTATCTTGACTGCCTGGAAAGCTGTAAAGACAAGACCCATGACAAGGGCAAATGGTATACTGAGCAAGAATGACAAAAGCATGAATCTAGACAGGAAGCCATTCTACAATATAGAAGAAAGGCAAAAGCTGGGAAGCTACCTCCTAATGCTCAGGAGCCTAGTAAATATTTCCCAAAGCCTTTTCACTATTTTGAAAGGCAAAGGATAAGAGCTGAAGACCAAAAGATGAAAGATCTGAAGGGCAAGAAGCCAGCTGAAGATACTGATGCTCCAGTACAAGCCAAGATCCAATCAGGCAAAGGAATAGTCATCAAAGAGCCTGAGCAGCCTTAGGATAGATTTACTAGATTTTACAACATTGTAATCTTTAGTGTTAAAAATCTATGTAAACTATTGTTAAGAATCTTTTGAAAGTTTAAACAAAACAATGGTTAATACTCATTATGTTCGCATCATTTCTGTGATGTCATTTTGTACATGTTTTGTTTATAAGTTACTCTGTCATATAATGTTTTTATACATCATAATGTGTGTTTATTATGAATGGTGTATATCATTGACTAAGGGTTATGACTTCTCCAAATAGGGGGAGATTGTTGGGTACATTGGAAAATGTGTACCAGATTTGAAGAAGCCTCACCTTACTCAATGATATGCATCAAAGTGTATTTGATGTTGTTTTGAGTTTATATGTGCAAGTTAAGAATATGCAAGAATGCATGAAAAGTTTCTAAGTCCATGAGTCGACACCAGAAAAGCTGTGTCGACACTTATGAAGGCTTGTGTCGACACTGGAGAAAAGCTATGTCAACACCTGGAGTCAATTGTGTCGACACTTGGAAAAACTGAGTCGACACCAGAAGAAATTGTGTCGACACACAGAGGCAGTGTCGACACATAGAGAAAGCTTTGTCGACATCAACTGTGTCGACACACAGAGGCAGTGTCGACAAGCAGAAGACTTTGTCGACATCAACTGTGTCGACACACAGGACTTGTGTCGACATATAACAGAGTTTCAACAAAGTTGATTTTTGTAAAGAGAAGAAGTGACTGTGTCGACACAACAGAACTAGTGTCGACACATTCTACAGAAGCTGTGTCGAGAAGCAGTGTCGACATCAAGGGAGCTGTGTCGACATCACCAAGGCTTATGTCGACACTTAGTCTACTTATGTCGACACATGATGAAGATCAGTCTCGACACTTTGCTGAGAGAGACAGAGTTTCAAGAAGCGACTAGAAGACTTGACAGCTGCCATAACCAACCGGTCTACTGCAACTGTCAGAGCTGTCAGAAGTTTGTTAGAAACCGGATCAGCCGGTTACCATAGAGAAAGTCTATATAAGGACATTCTCTATCAACAGAAATAAATATAATTGAAGTATAACATACATAGAGATACATACAAACTGAAGAAGATTTTCAACAGAAGATCTAAGAAGACATTCTAAAGTGGTGATCTACTCAGATTTTGTCAAGAGAATTCAAAGAAGAATTCAGAAGAATCTTCAGAAGAAGTTGGAGAGAGAGAGCTCCATCTATTCAAGTGAAGAAAGGGACTTACATCAACAAGTCTCTCAAGTGCAGAGTTTGAACCAGTCTGCCAAGAGGGATTCAGATTGATTTCTGAATTTCAAGAAAAAAGCTGATTGAAGATAAACTTCAAAGGAGATCAACCCTACTGTGTTCAGATTCAAGAAGCTTTGAAGAAAGCTAAGTCAGGTCGATCTCTAACGTCAGATTCTTTCAAGAACTGATCAAGAAACTGTCCATACTTTCTCTCTCAATCAGGGTGGTGGTTAAAGTGTAGATTTACATCTATTTTCTGTAGGATCTTTTAAGATCTGAGTTGTAAGCCTGATTTATAAAGGCTGAGTTGTAGGAGATATAGTTCTCTGAGTGGTAGGCCTTGTTGAAGGCTGAGGTAGGGCTGTGAGCCTGAGTTGTAGGAGATTTTGATCTCTGAGTTGTAGGCCTTGTTGAAGGCCGAGGTAGGGAAGATTGCCTGAGCTGTAGGAGTGTGGACTCACTCTGAGTAGTAGGAGCCTTATTTGGGTTCTGAGCTGTAAGATCTGAGGATCTGAGAAGAAGGAAAGAAGTTAGGACGAATCTAGCACACTGCTAGATAGGTGAAGGGGGAAAGTGGATGCACCCAGACCTTGGGGAACCACTATAAATCAGCGTGTAATCTGTGTTTGTGTGTGGTATTTTTATTCTGTGTTGTGATAGCTGTAAAAATATCTGTTTTAGTTAATTAACTGAATTACAAGTTCTGCCTTAGAATAAAAAGGAATTGCACCTATTCACCCCCCCCTCTAGGTGTTTAGGAACTAATTATTTCAGCAAGCTGAAGAGCTTAAGCACCTTAATACTCTTAAGTGTCAACTTGATGAAAAGATGGACAAGGTCTATCAGATGAACAATAAAATAAGTAAGCTCAAGCAAATCATAGATCACCAAGATGAACTATTGATTCAAAAAGAAAGAATCGGCAAGATATTAGGAAGAGAACTCCTCAAAGAGAGGAAGTTGGTGGATAAATTCTCCAAGCCCCAGACAGTTCTTCCAAAAATTGACAGATTCTTTGCAACATATAGAAGTGGTGTATGGTATGAGAGGATGAGTAGAAGCAGGACCAATGAAAAAGGGAAGGCACTTATACAACTCACTTTTTTCGAAAAGGTTCTCCTAACATCAAATAGTTATGACCATGATAGTGTCTATGTGTAACACCTCCCCTATAATGACCGTATAATATAGTTCCGGCCGGTGCCCCACAACATATAGATGCCACAGCTTAAGCATTATAAGATGATATAAACTACCCAACTCAAAACTCAGACTAAACACAACAAAAATAAAAGAACAAGACTAGAAGTTATCCACTAATATACGAGTATCAACAAGGACTTAAGGTATTACAACAATTAAGGGTCCAAAACACAAACAATAACATCAAACATGAACGTGCATAAGCACTCATAATCTACCTCGACATGCAAGTCGGAAACATAGTTCATTAAGCATAACATTCCACAAAACCGAGCTATTACACAACATGAAACACTTCATGAGGCTTAGGCCTTTTTGGCCGACGAGCTTGCTACTGCTTGCGATCCTTGCTCTGTAAAAATTGGTTGTAACGCGGGTCAGCAAAGGCTGAACTCAACTGTGTAACCAACACATCTTCTGTAACACCTCCCCTGTAATGACCATATAATATGGGTCCGGCCGGGGCCCCACAACATACAGATGCCACAGCTTCAGTATTATAAAATGATATAGCTACCCAAACTCAAAACTCAAAACACAACACAGCGGAAACAACCAAAGAGACTAGAAGTTATCCACGCCTACAAGAGTAACAAAATGGCCTTAAGGCATTACAACAAGAGTAAATCCAAACTCAAATAATACATCAGTCCTGAAAGTGCATATGCACACATAGTCTACCTCGGCATGCAAGCCGGTCAAAATGATCATAAAACATACAATGCCATAAACGTAAAGCTACAACAAAAGGTAACACTTCATGAGGTTTAGGCCTTTCTGGCCGGCGAGCTAGCTCCTGCTTGCGATCCTTGCCCTGTTAAAATTATTAGTATCGTGGGTCAGCAAAGACTGACCTCAAACTATGTAACAAACACATCTCCTCCCGGCCGCCCCTAACAGACCCTGAGGTAGTCCTCCTACCTGCAAGTTAGCACTTCGTATGCAATATTCATAAGCAAGAAAAATAACTAAAGAAACAGGCTTGGATGTCTCAAACATCATACATGTTCTCTACTGTTGAGCATATAATATTAGGGCCTTCTATGCAACATGAATGCAACACCCAGGTTTCATCCAAGGCACCCTATAGCATATGCATCTAGCATAACATCACATCAATTGGGTACTCATCGTTTCCCCATTGGAATAAAGCCGAAAACAAAAAGGGAAACACAATTCCCCCCAACGGCACACAAGCCGCCACATGGAACTCTTGCCAAGACCCCACCCACTCAAGGTCTTAGACCCGGGCTTGCCTGCAAGCTCTGACATCTCATGTCAGGATTCCAACAAACACAACTGACCGATTCGAAGAAGCCTTGCTGGACCCCACCCGCTCATGGACTCATTGCCCGGGCTTGCCCCATGCTTGGCATTCTCGTCAGTCTCACAGAAGGGGACTAGTCTAGCCGGGACACTCTCCACACATGACATGTACGTCACGGGATAGCCAGCCGACCACGGAGACACAACCACGCCTTGGCACATAACAATCCAAGACAATTCCACCCTAGTCCCACATTTGTACTGCAGTGTTCCCGCGCACCAAGGAAACCATCTACCACTCATGCGGAGCTAACCTTGTCCACCAAGGAAACCATCTACCGCCATTGAGGAGCTAACCTTTTCCGGTTCCGACTACACGTACTCACTCGAGAAAAAGGGGAAAACATCACCACATCACAAACGACATCTTGCCGCAACGGATATCTACGAATCCTTAAAGCTCGTATGCAACATCACCGAGTCGGACTAACGGCCGCGACTACGGCTTCACACACCATGCCAAATCCACTAACGAAGCGGATCTCTAATGCAAAAACATGCCAGGGACGGACTCAATTGACCCGGAGGTTCCTCTTGAATCTTGGCGACACAAACCCCTCTCATTTGAGTGTTTGGTGCCCAAAAACTAGAAAAGAAAAGATGCTAAAACATGCATCCTAAAACAGAGAGGAGAGGTGTCGTTACCTTTCGACTCCTCTTCCTAGCCATGGTAAAATAACCGGATGAAAACCTTTGCAACGATCTAGCCTCCAAGGTTCCGGACTCGGCTCACGATTTGGAGCACCGAAGCCTCTCCAACAGCAGGATCTCTACTTCACCTTCTTCCTTGCTCTCCCTTCTCTCTAGAACTTAGAAAGAGAAACACTCCAAAGAAATGAGGGTTTCTAAGGGTCCAATTCCGTGTATATCCCATCAGGAACAACCCCCAGGCGTTGGATCCCAAATTAAAGAAACGAACGGCCTTGATTCGGGCCTGAAAAGCTAAAATTGGGCCGAACACGGCTTGCGACACGCCCGTGTCCCCCATTCGCCGTCAAAATCGACGTGCCTGGAATAACACACGGGCATCCGACACGCCCGTGTTCGACCCGACACGCCCGTGTTCCAACTGACACGACCGTGTGGTCGGCCGTGTGCCTCCATCGATACAGCCCCAAAATAACCAGAGACTCACACGGGTACTGGACACGCCCGTATCCTTGCACGTGTCTAACTCAACACTCCTGGGCTCCAGGCCGTGTTCACTGTCTCGACACTTCGTCGAGCGAAGTTCGTCAACTGCCTGACACGGCCTTGGACAAGCCCGTGTCCTAGGCCGTGTGCCTTGTCTCGACACATCGTCGAGCGAAATTCGTCGACTCCCCGGGCCGATCGTCGATACGGGCTCGACACACTCGGAGACACGCCCGTGTCTCAGGCCGTGTGCATGGTCTCGACGCATCGTCGAGCGCAAAATGTCGACTTCGCGACCAAATCATCGACTCCAGCCTGACACGCCGTGGGACATGCCCGTGTCCCAGGCCGTGTGCCCCCTGCCAGAAACCAAATTTCCCTCTTCAAAATTTTGGGGCGTTACATCTTCTCCCAGCCGTCCCTAGCGGACCTCGAGGAACTCCATCACCCTACTGGTCAGCACTTTGTATGCAAATATACGTGTACATTGAAAGTAGTAAAACATGTTTGGATGTCTCATACAACAAAAATGTTTCTGTGTTGAGCATATAATAAAAAGGGCCTACAGTGCAGCATATATGCAAAACTAGGCTTCACTGAAGGCACCCTAAAATGTATGCTTCTAACACATCATCAATCGGGTACTTTCAATTTCCCCATCGACGTTCCAGCCGCAAACACAAGGGTACTTCCAATTTCCCCCAAATGGCATACAAGCCTCCACACAGAACTCTTTCATAGGCCCACCCGCTTGTGGTTCTCAAACTCGGGCTTGCCTACAAGCTCTGACTTCTCACATCAGGATTCTGCCGCACAAACAAACTGATGCTAAGAACCCTTGCTAGACCCCACTCGCTCGTGATGACCCAGGCCCGACTCTAGTATCGGGACCAAGTCCACCAAAGGAGGCCCTGCAGGACCCAGTTGGTATCATCCGGGCTTGTCCAAAGCTTGACATCCTTGTCAGTTTCATAAAAGGGGGCTTATCTCGGTGGGACACTCTCCATACATGACTTACACGTCATGGGCTAGCTAGACGACTACAGAGACAAACCACGCCTTAGCACATCACAATACCAAGACTTTCCCAACCTAATCCACCATTCGTACTGTATCGTCCCCGCGCCCCAGCGTGTACTCTAATTTCCAGCCGTTTCGGTTCTGGTTACACGTACTCACACAAAAGAGGGGGAAAAATAACATCAAAAACAACATCTTGCCACTAACGAATTTCTAACAAAATCCTTAAGGCTCGCTATGCAACATCCCAAGTTGGACAAACGGTCGCGACTACAGCTTCACCCACAATTCCTAATCCACTAACGGAGCAGATTTCCAGTGCAATATCATGCTGGGTATGGACATAATCGATCCGGGGGCTCCTCTTAAACCATGGCAACCCAAATCCCTCTCATTTGAGAGATCGGGTTCCTAGAATGCTAGAAGCAAGAAAAGAATGGATGCCATGCATGCATCCGAAAGACCGAGAGGAGAATTATCGTTACCTTACGACTCCTCTTCCTTGCCATGAAACCTTGCATTGCATGGATGAGAACATGTGCCTCCAAGTCCTCACCATGGATCTGGGCTCGGATCAACGATTGGGGCTTCGAAGCTCCGTCAAAGGCGGAAGAAAGCTCTCTTCTTACTCCTCCCATTCTCTCTTCCAAACCCTAAGTCAACTCCAAAAACAGAATAAATGCGGGAGAAATCCCGCTCAGCCCTATATAAGCACTAGGGAGGGAGAATCTTGGGCCTTAGGATCAAATCCTAAGTGAAATCAGATGGCTACAAAGCCAAACGACGCAACCGCTTCGCCGCGTTATCGTCGGGCTGTAACTACCTACCACAGATCGGTAGCTTCCCGTGAGCTCGACCTATAAAATAAGGCAGCGCTAACGCCAGTGGTAGTACTAATGCTGCGTGGTAGCTCACTCAAATCCTACCACTCAACAAATCATCTCAACGCACTCAACACCAAGCTACTGCTGAGAGGTAGCAAGCTAACGTCGCATGCTAGCACTCAATGCTCTCAACGCATGGCCACTCGGTGCTCTCAACGCCTGGCCACTCAGTGCTTAGCTACCTCCATGCGATAGCTTCTAAAGGCTCATTTTTGGAAAACTGGGGTGTTAAAACTCCTTCCCCCTTAGAAGAATTTGTCATTGAAATTAAGCATGCACTCAAACCAAAATCATACCCGAAGTAAAAACGTTCTGGGAAGTCCTCCCGCATTGCTTGTTCACGCTCCCAAGAGGACTCGTTTCGCCCGTATTTGTACCAAAGCACTTTCAGGAGCTTAACTTCTTTGTTCCGCAACTGCCAAACTTCTGAATCCTTTATGCTGACAGGATGGACTTTCATCCTCAAGTCCTCTTTGACCGACAACGTAGCCGACTCGACCACAACACTCATCACCAACAAGGCTTTCCTCAAGACTAAGGCATGGAAGACATAATGTAATCCACTCAGCTCTGCAGACAACGCTAACCGGTAAGAGGCTTCTCCAATGCACTCTATAACTTTGAACAACCCCAAAAACCACAGAGTAAACTTCTTGAGTCAGCGAATCCGTGAAACGCCTTTGAACGGCTTAATCTTTTGGTATACCCAGTCGCCTACTGCGAACACCACGTTCCTGTGGCGAGCATTGAAATAATTTGCTTGTCGATCCTGAGCAACCTTCATACGCTCCTAAATTATTCTCACCAACTCAAAAGCATCAGTCACCGCCTCTTTTTCCAAAAGTTTGGTGTCTCCCTCCTCTGTCCATGACATTGGTGTTCGACACTACCTTCCATACAAAGCCTCGTATGGCACCATCCTTATACTCGCCTGGAAACTATTATTATAGGCGAACTCCACCAGGAAGAGTTGATCTTCCCACTTCTTACCAAAGTCAAGGATACAAATTCTCAGCATATAGTACATTATACTGTTCGTCCTTTCGGTTTGTCCATCAGTTTGAGGATGGAACGGTGTACTAAACTTGATTCTTGTACCAAGGATCTTTTGTACCAACCTCCAGTCTTTGGACGTGAACCATCCATCACGATCACTAATAATACTCTTAGGAATCCCATGCAACCGCACAATGTTACGAACTTTGGTCAAGCGATCCACGATCACCCAAATCGCATCATTTCCCTACTGCGACCGAGCTAAGCCATGCACAATGTCCATGGAGATGTCATCAAATTTGCACTCAGAGATAGGAAGAGGATTTAGGAATCTACCCGGCGTCTGACACACAGCCTTCACTAGGGCACAAGTTTGACACCGACTTACGTACAAAGCAACATCCCGCTTCAAACCAGGCCGCCAAAAGGATTTCTTTATTTCCAATTACATCTTTGTACTGCCCAGATGAATGGAGTACTTCGTGAAATGAGCCCCAAACATTAACTTCTCATGGAGCTTGCTGAACTGCGGTATGCATATACTTCCGTCCTTCCTTAAGATCCCATCAATCATCTCACAGGCACTACTCTCGCCTTTTTGAGCTTCCACCACAAAGAGCTGAAACTCTGCATCCACACTGGTCTCTTCCCGAATACGATCGGACAATTCATTCTACAACTCTATCCAATTAAATCGAACCATGCTAGACACGACTCCTTCTACACAAACGATGCCGAGGGACTCAAAGTCTCGCACCAATTGATCATCATGGGCTTCAATCCAATTCCCTTGTCTAGAAAATTTTCTACTCAAGGCATCCGCCACCATGATGGCTTTGCTTGGTGTGTACTGAATTGCCACGTCATAGTACCCAAAGAACTCAACCCATTTATGCTACCACATGTTCAAATCTTTTTGATCTAAGAGATACTTCAGGCTTAAATAGTCCATGAAGATCTCCACCTTCGCACCATACACATAATGCCTCCACAACTTTAACACAAAATTACCGTCGCCAATTCCAAGTCATGGACGGGGTAATTTCTCTCATGAGGTTTCAACTGCCCAAACCCAAAGGCTATCACCTTGCCATGTTGCACTAACACACAACCCAAACTGCAACCTGATGCATCACTGAAAATCTAAAATCCTTCAGACCCTTTCGGAAGACCTATGATTGGAACTATCATCAGCTTTTCCTTCAAGGTGTCAAACGCTTGATTGCACTCCTGAGTCCATACGAATCTCTGGTCCTTGTGATTCAAAGATGTGAGGGGCATAGCTATCCGCAAAATATTTCCCCAAATCTTCTATAATACCCGGCTAGTACAAGGAAACTCCTAACTTTCGCCACGGTGCTCAGAACTAGTTAATCTCCGATGGCCTCAACTTTTGCTGGATCCACTGCCACCCCATCACCACTAATTACATGGCCCAAAAATTCCACGTTCTCTAACCATAACTCATATTTTGAGAACTTTGTAAACAACTGGTTCTCTCTCAAAGTCTACAAAGACTACTCTCAGATGACGCACGGACTGCTCCTGCCTTGGTTCCTTCAATACACACCGAACTTAGCTAACGGTAGAATCGCTGCCACCAACATGAAGTCAACTCCGTCTAAACTCTAATCGATGCACCCTCTCATCCCGGTAGTCATGAAAGACCAATTGGGCATGCACACCCTAAGTTCTGCGTCCGTCCGAAAGGGCTCGACTACAATTCTCCGGAAAAGAGTGCGGCGCTCCCACATCGAACAATACCCTAGCAGGGTAGCCGGAAAATAACACAAATCCTACAACACCGGCGTCATACATAAAAGATCTCGAAAGTCTAAAGAAAATAAATGAACTTACACTTTCCCATACCTGTCACCACATCGGGTTGGAGGATCTGTTCCTGCTGCCCAAGGTTGTATGCCCTTGGCTGCACAGGTTGGAAACGAGAAGCGCTCGACTCCACCATTTTCCTTTCTCTGCAGTGTTTGGACCGGAACGCACGGACTGCTCCTGCCTTGGCTCCTTCTTAGTGCCACCTTCAGGTCAAAAACGAGCTATGTGGCCCTACTTGCCACACTTGTAGCACGATGGTGGTCCCTTGGAGAGAGATACCCCCGACGTCGTACTACTCTTCTCCCAAGTCTTGTAGGGATGGGGATTCTTCTTCCACTTACTTCCTTCAGATTTTCCTTGCAATTGAGAACGCTTTCCTTCTCCATGCTTGGCTGCAAAACCCTTCTGACGTTGGGTTCACTCCATATCTGTAAAAACCCAATTTTTATCAGCAGGCCAATTTTCGGGTGACACGGCCTGGGACACGGGCGTGTCCCAGGGCGTGTCCTGCGTGCGTCGAGTGTCGAGAGGAACAGTTGACGAATGGTCGACAAATTTGGTCGACTCGGGACACGTCCTGTGACACGGGCGTGTCACAGGGCGTGTCAGCGCGTTCGACGAAAGTTGCTCGATGATCGTCGAGTGTGGAGATGCAGTCGACGTTTGTCGAGTGAACTGAACACGGCCTATGACACGGGCGTGTCACAGGGAGTGTCCCTTTGGTTCGACGAACTCAGCCCGACGAATTTTGAGCTGGGGCGTGTCGAGTGTCGTGTATGGGCACACGACCTAGGACATGGGCGTGTCACAGGCCGTGTGAGTCTCGGGGGATTTTGGGATTTTTTCAGCCTAATGAACACGACCACGGACATGGGCGTGTCGGAAGGCGTGTTGGTGACACGACCCAGGACACGGGCGTGTCCCATAGGCGTGTCACTGGAATGGATAAGTCGGTTGAACACCACTTAAGGTACACAGCCTAGGACATGGGCGTGTCACAGACCGTGTCAGGCAAAAAATCAGGTTTTCTAGCAAATTTGTGGCCGTCCATTCCTTCAGCTGGGATCCAAAGGCTGAGCTTCTTTCCTAGTTCCTTAAGGCCGAAAACTGAGAACATATTCTCGTTTGATTGGTGCCTCCATCTTTCTACAAGTTAGAGAGAGAAAGGGAAAGGAAGAAGGAGGAAGAAGAGGAAGGGCTGGTGCTGGCAGAGTATGAGAGTGTCAAGCTGTGTTTCGAGGCCAGTTTTGTGGAGGAAAAGCTCTTGTGAGTCATTCAAGCTAGCTTAGAGCTCATGGCACCAAAGAGGGCTTCAAGGGTAATGACTTTTCTTCCTAGCCATGTGAAGGCTTCCTTTTGGCATATGTTTGTGATTCCCCAACCAAGAGGTGGCTGATTTTTGGAGTCTTTGGGTGGATGCATGAAATCCCCTTTGTTGGCATATAGATCCGGAAATGGAGTACGAAATAGGCATGCTGTGTTAAGCCATCTGGACAGGTTGGTCTGGATTGGTGATGTTGCATACAAACTGGAGAAGACTCCGTGCTAAACGTGTAGTTTGGGAGTCAATGGGTTATGCTTGTGAAAGGTAGTAGCAGGAGGTACTGGAGTGGTAGTCCAGGAAAATTTCCGTGTATGCTTGTGCTATTGGGTCGTACCTATGAATGAGTAACAGGAAGTACTAGTGTGACCTGGAAATGCCCTTTGTGATGCTTGATGTCGTAGGGAGCCCATATGTGAAGAGAGTAATATGAAGTACTGGCATGGTAGCCAGGAAAGACCCCTGATATTGTAATAATTGTGGTGTCGTAAATGTGATCGAGGAGCAAGAAGTACTGGTGTGCCCAGGAAAGACCCGCTGATGTTGTGAGATAAATGGGTGTAAGATTTATGCCCAGGCTTGAATGCCAGAACAGGATCGGTGAGACCTACCCACACCTTTATATAGCCGCGAGTACGCCGTGCTCGGTGATGGCAAGGCGATTTGAGCAACGGGGGTGGAGGATCCGACCTGCATTATGTCCGTCCGACCTGAGACCAGAAGGTGCGGTCTGTTGGAGCGCATAGCAAGAGTCTTAGACCTACACGCCGTGAGACCATGGGGGGCTAAGGGCCAATCCCGGTTCACTAAGAATATAAAACTCCGGCTGCACGCCATGGAGTAAATGCTCAAGAGAGTTACCATTGGGTTGTGACCCTGATACAGTGGTGGGCAAGTGCTTTGCCAGAACACCAAGAATGTGCCATGAGTGCACGGACCGTTGGGCCGGGTGGCGAACTATTGTGATGGCATGTATGCGTGAAAGCACATTATATGAATATATTGCCATGCTTGTGATATGATATGCCTGCAGGGAAGATTACCGCTACCCCAAGAAAAGGGGTAGGGTCGTTATTATTGGGTCAGCTGAATGCTGACCGTTGTGATAATACAGTTTGCAGTCAATTTTATTAGGATATTTTCGGGGTTTTAAAGCAAATCATGTCTTGTAAAGTACTTATTTTGATTCCCCTTTGTATATATTTTTGTCGCTAATGCGTTTTTTCTTCTTTTTGCAGGATTTCACGGCTTTCAGCTGAATTTTGCTGTGACACGCCCCAAGGTCACGCCCTACCCAGGCGTGTACCTAGGGCGTGTAACCTAGAGGAATGAAGCAATTGGTCCGAAACTGCATTCCGTGGAAACTTAGTGTACACGCCCTCTGTCATGCCCGTGTCACATCCGACACGGGCGTGTTCCAGAGGCGTGTCCCCAGGTTCCGAGGAATCGCCGCAACGCGCTGGTTTTTCCCGCTCCACCGTCGCACCGAAAGTGTCACGCCCCAGGGTCACGCCTGACCAGGGCGTGACATGGGCGTGTACTTCAGCAATTCCGCCCGTCACCTCCAGCATTCAATTTCAGCTCAACAAAGTCACGCCGCAAAGAACACGCCCCAGGTACACGCCCTACCAGGGCATGACATGTGGGCGTGTACTTCAGCTACTTCGCTAGAATTAAATTCCAGCCCGAAAAAGTTGCACCGAATGTGTCACGCCCCAGGGTCACGCCCGACCCGGGCGTGATCCGACCCAAAAAAATCTATAAATAGAGCCCAACTCCAAGGTTTCAGGGACCTTTTGCATTGAGAGGGGAGGTTCTGTCCTTTGTATTTTCGAACTTTTTTTAAGCATGTCTCTTCACTTTTAGCTCTTCTTATCTCTAACTTAATGCTTTCCCTGTATTAGCTCCTAGCTTCTTTCTGTAGTATGATGTTAATGATAGTGTAGTTTACTTTCCATGCACTTGTAATCTCTAGTTTTCAAGTTGTAAGATCACTGTTTCCATTAATAAAGAAGTGTTGTTTTCTTTTTTGTTTCTACTTTGTCTTCATTATTTTATTCTACTCATCCCCCCTCTTCCACCTCACCATGATTAACTAATCCTCCATGTACTCGATCTTGATGATCCGAGGTTTGAGTGATTAGGTTATGATGCTTTGAATCTTACCTTTTAATTTAGGGTTTAGCCTTGAATTACTCTTGATTTATCACGGGTTGGAGGTATATCATCGATATATACTCTCCACCTTTGCTTTCATTCTGGGCTAGCCGAGAGGCCGAAAGTTTGAAATGAGCACTCAAGAGTAAAGGGAGTTGTTCGCACCCCTCGAGAGAGGTAGAAGTTCAAATCTCCCAGATTGGAGCAAAATCCAATAGTGGGGTTCACCGCGTAAAGCTAGTTTTAGGCCTCCGATTTAGGCGAAAGTCGGTCGGACCTTCCTAAACTCAGTTAGGCACGGCCTTCGAGAGAAGCGTGTAAATATTTATGGAACCTCCACGGTCAAGGACTTTACCCTAACTGGCTTAGGTTTATTTATCGTATTTTTCTAACCACTCTTGCCGAGGTGATTTCTGATCGAGTGCATTTTCCCCTCATCGTTACTAAGCTTTAGTATAATCGCTCTTTTAGCTCTCTTTATCTTTTCATGCAAGTAGCTCTCTTTCATTGCAACTAGTTCTCTTCTTTAGTACGCTTAGCTTTCTTCTAAAACCTATTTTTTCCGTCGATAAAATAATAGATTTCGTGTGAGTAAGCTTAATTAACGGTTCCCGGATTTTAATACGACACTTGTGTCCCCTAGCTGCATTTCGATAGGTATACTTGCCTTGTTGGATTGTTAGTTTGGTTATTTTCTCCTTGCAAATATCTAAGAGACATCAAGTTTTTGGCGCCGTTGCCGGCGAAGCAACTTTTGTTAATAATTTGAAAACGCGAATCTATTAATTTTATCACTTCTCTTTCTCACCCTCCTTCTTAAAATTTTTTCCGCCTACTCACTTGAGTTAAATGACTGGATTGTGTTCAAGCAAGTGTGCATATTTTTATTTTTTCCGCCTACTCACTTGAGTTAAATGGCTGGATTTTGTTCAAGCAAGTGTGCGTATTTTTATTTTTCCGCCTACTCACTTGAGTTAAATGGCAGGATTTTATTTCAGTAGAGTGTGTTTACTTTCTGTAGAGTGGGTGTGTTTTAATTTTTTGTCGAGTGCGTGAGTGTAGCTTTTATTTTCCTCCTACTCGCTCGGAGTTAAATGGCTGGATTTTAATTACCGCCTACTTAATAGAAACCCACATCACAAATTTTTCTACACCACCCAACTCTCTCGAAAAGGGCAAAGTGGCTCTAAATGCCACTATCTTGTCTAGTACCTTGCGAACCCTTCACCGGGTAGCCCTTGGGAAGTTTGGGAGTTAAAACCTAAAAAAATCTATTTCAAAAAAAAAACAAACTTCATTAGCTCTTTTATTTTCTAGTTTATTTTATTCATCTTTCTTCTCCTTTCTTCTTCTAGTGTATGACCCGCGGAAGTCCGTCGGTTATTTTGGACCTGGACCACGAAATTGAGCGTACTCTTCGGAGAAGATCGCGATTTCAAGGCCCTACTACCCAAGTGCCGGTTGAGGATTCTGAGTCATTTTCTACCTTAAGAATGGAAGAACCCAACGTGGAGGAAGCCGTGCAAAGGCCTATGTCCTATTATGCATGACCGAATCTCGAGGGTACAGAATCTAGTATAGTTCGCCCTACAATAGCAAATAATAATTTCGAACTGAAGCCTAGCATAATTCAAATGGTGCAGCAGTATGTGCAATTTGACGGGCTTCAAGATGAAGATCCGAACGCACACATAGCCAGCTTTCTTGAGATTTGTGACACCTTCAAGATAAATGGTGTCACAAATGATGCTATTAGGCTAAGATTATTTCCTTTCTCTCTTAAAATTAAGGCTAAGTAGTGGCTGAACACCCTTCCTAAAAATAACATAACTACTTGGACGCAATTAACTGAAAAATTTTTGGCGAAGTATTTTCCGCCTGCTAAAACTGCAAAACTTAGGAATGCCATTTCTGCCTTTGGACAAATAGACTATGAGACTCTTTACGAAACCTGGGAAAGATTTAAAGAATTATTAAGACGATGCCCACATCACGCTCTGCCTGTATGGTTGCAGGTGTAGACGTTCTATAATGGGCTAAATCAAAGCACAAAGCAAATGATAGACGCAGCTTCTGGCGGTACTTTAAACCATAAGACCCCGGAAGCAGCTCTTGAGCTGTTTGAGGACATGACCATGAACACTTACCAGTGGAATGTGCCTAGGTCCCGCCCAAACAAACCTGCAGGTCTCTTTGAAGTGGACAACGTCTCCCAACTCGCACTGCAAGTTGAAATATTAAGCAAATAAATTACGGAGATGACTGCTACCTCCGCCCCTCAGGTATGGGAATCTGCAACTCGTCCCGCCGAACATTTGGATTATGTAAATAATATGTCTAGAACTGCTTTTAATAATTTTCCTGCTGCAAATTTTCATCCTCCTGGTTTTAATTTTCCGAATAGTTATAATCCTGCGTTAAGAAATCATCCGAAATTTTCGTGGAGCAATCCATCGAATGCTGTGCGCCCGCCACCGCAAAGTGATTTTTCTGCACCACCACCACCTCCTCAAAGTTTTCCAAAACCTCCAAATTTGGAGGAAATGTTTTCAAAATACATGAATGCTAATGACGCTACGATTAGAACCTTAACTGGAAGTGTTAAAAATTTAGAAAATCAGGTAGGACAGCTTACTAAAATGATTTCTGAGCGACCCATAGGGTCTCTTCCTTCCAATACCGAGCCCAACCCGAGAGAGCAAGCGAAAGCTATAACTCTTCGGAGTGGGAAGAAAGTTCCCGGTACGATAAGTGAAGAGCCCGAGGCAATCTCCGCTTCCGCTTTAAAAAATCAAAGCTCCGTTCCCGTTTTAAAAATTCCACCCTCTGCCGAAGAAATTATCACTCCTATTTTAGAAAAACAACTCACTCCACCACCCACCTTTAAAAATATTCCATCCCCGCCATACCCTTCAGAACTTAATTGTTGGGTACATTGGTTAAATGTACCTGATTTGAAGAAGCCTCACCTAACTCAATGATATACATCAGAATGTATTTGATGTTTGTTTGAGTTACTTGTGCAGGTTAGATATACACTGGACTGGAGCTGAAAATTTCTAAGTCCATGTGTCGACACCCAGAGGCAAAGTGTCGACACTTGAGAAAGCTTGTGTCGACACCCAGACATGCAGTGTCGACACTTGGAGTCATTGTGTCGACACCTGGGAAGAAGTGTCGACACCAGTCAGAAAGTGTCGACACTTGGCGCTGTGTCGACACTCAGTATAGAAGGATGCAGAAAAGTTGTGTCGACACTTAGCAGAAGTGTCGACACCTTGAAGAGCTAAGTCAACACCAGAAAGTGTCGACACTTGGAGTTGTGTCGACACTCAGCATAATTCTGCAGAGACTAAGTACAAGTGTCGACACTCAACACAATGTGTCGACACTCATTCAGCAGAGTCAACACATGAAGAATGTGTCGACACTCAGCACAATGTGTCGACACACACTCAAAGAAGTCAACACTTGAAGTTTGTGTCGACACTCAGCACAATGTGTCGACACACACTCAAAGAAGTCAACACTTAAAGAATGTGTCGACACTCAGCACAATGTGTCGACACATAACCAGAAGACTCAACACTTGAAGAAAGTGTCGACACAAGGAGCTGTGTCGACACTTAGCAAAGAACAGGAAATTGTAAAAAATATTCTAAGTATAAGTGTCGACACTAAGGGAATGTGTCGACACTCAGCTGAAGAATCAAGAATGAAGACTTGTGTCGACACCAAGAAGCAGTGTCGACACTTGACAGTTTCTACACATGAACATGTGTCGACACAAAGGAGATGTGTCGACACTTAGAAGAATAACAGATAAAGAATGAAGTACAAGTACTTGTGTCGACACTCAATTTTAGTGTCGACACATGCAGAAGAAACTGTGTCGAGACATACAAGGAATTGTGTCGACACCTTGTAGACTTGTGTCGACACTTACACAACATGTGTCGACACTTGGTCTATAAGTGTCGACACTTAAGAACAGAAAGTCTCGACACTAACTGACAGTTAGCAGAATTTCAAGAAGTGACTGGTTGACATGACAGCTGCCAATCCAGCCGGTCTACAGCAACTGTCAGAGAAGTCAAAAGTCTGTTATAAACCGGATCAGCCGGTTACCATAAAGGAAGCCTATAAATAGGCACCCACAGTTTAAAGTGGAAAAGGAGTAGTTGTTAAGAAGTTCACAATCATTACATGGTGTGATAATAATTGAAGTAGTTGATCAGACTTAATCAAGAAGTGATACACAGAAGATCAACACAAGAAGATCAGGCAGTCCAACTGCAGATCTAAGTAGTTGGAGAGAGAGAGCTCCAACCAAGGATTCAGTCTTTGGAACTAAGGCTGAAAAGAAGAATTCAGAGTCATCTGGATTTCAAGAAGCAGAGATCAAGGATCAACTGCAGAAGATTCAGACTAATTCAGTTCTACTCAAGAAGCTTTGAAGAAAGCTAAGTCAGTTTGGATCAAGCTGAGTTCTTCCAAGAACTCTTCAAGAAACTCTCAACTCCTCTCATCTTTTCTGGGTTGTAGAGTTAGCATTTATAATTTCTATTATAACTTGTAAGATCCATTGGATCTGAGTGATTGTAAGCCTATTTTATAAAGGCTGAGGGTAGGGCTTGGTGCCTGAGTGTAGGAGTTGAAGAACTCTGAGTGTAGGCCTTTGATTGGCTGAGTGTAGGCCTGGGTGGCTGAGTGTAGGCCTTTTGGCTGAGTGTAAGGCTTTGGGCCTGAGGTAGGAACCTTGTTGGGTTCTGAGCTAGTGGAGAAGTTTGGCCGAATCTAGTACACTGCTAGATAGGCGAAGGGGGAAAGTGGATGTACCCAAAGATTGGGGAACCACTATAAAATTAGTGTGTCTGCTGTGCTGTGCTGTGTTGTGGCTTTACTGTGTGATTTCTGTAATTGCTGTTAACTGTAATAATCTGTGAAAAACTGTTGTGCTGCCAAACAAAAGTTAAAAAGGTTTAGGTCACCTATTCACCCCCCCCCCCCTCTAGGTGTTTAGGTACCATATCTTTCAAGTGGTATCAGAGGGAGGTTCCTCAAAATCAGGACTAACTGTCTGAGGAGATCCTGTTTGGCAGATTCAGTATAAGTCAGGAAACAGGAAACAGTTTCAAGAAAATCAAGAACATGGGTTCTTCAGAGAATCATAAGGAGTTGGGTTCAATGAAACTACCTATATGCAGAAAAGAGATCTTTGGGATCTGGAAAGAGAGGGTTAGGCTTTTTATGGAAGCCTCTGACCCTAGGATATACATCACAGTCAAAGAAGGGCCATATGTGCCCATGAAGATTTCAGTATTGGATGCAAATCAGAGGACTCCAAAGGATTTCTCTGAAATGACCAAGGATGAGATTGTCCTAGCAACCATGGACAAAAGAGCACAGAATATAATAGTTAGTGCAATTGATGATGCCACCTTCCAGAACCTTATTCACTGTAAAACTGCAAAAGAAATGTGGGACACCCTCATTGTCTATATGGAAGGTTCTGAAGAAGTAAGGCAAGATAGGAAGTCCTTGCTTAATCAAGAATATGAAAGCTTTAGGCAAGGAAGAGGAGATAGCATCACTGAATGCTACAAGAAATTTTATAGAATTGTAAATGAACTCATGTCATATGGAAGAGAGTTCACAAACTATGAGTTGAATGACAAATTCTTAAGGTCCCTAACCAAAGACTGGGACACCAAGATTTGTGCCATCAGAGAAATGGCAAAGTTGGGAGAAATTCCTCCTCCCACACTTTTTGGCAAGTTGTTATCTTATGAGATGCAACTATCAGTAAGAAAAGAAGAAGAAAAGTCAACAAGGACTGAATACAGGGAAAAGACTGTTGCCTTTAAGTCAGATGTACCCAGAAAGAGCAGGACCAAGTCATCAACTCCTCCTCCAGAGGTAGTTGAATCAGAATCTGAAGAGTCTGAAAGTACAAAATCTACAAGCAGTGAAAGTGATGAAGACTTTGCTGCATTCACCAGACATTTTCAGAAGTTCCTTAAGAAGAAACAATGGAGGTCTAGACCTTCATCTTCCAAAGGGAAAGAGGTTCAGTATCAGGAAAAGAAGCCTTCAAAGAAGGACAAGAAAAGGACCAAGACAAGTAAGGCAACTGGATCCAAGATAATTTGTTACTGCTGCAATAGACAGGGCCATGTTATTGCAGACTGTCCTGAAAGGAGGAAGGAATCCAGTGACAAGAAGAAAACACACTTCAAAGGAAAGAAGGAGAAGTCCTTTGTTGCAAAGAATGAGAAGACTCTCTCAGATATGTCTTCTTCAGACACTGATGAAGATGCTGAAGCCTATATTGGGCTATTTGCTGAAGAAGAAGAAGAGTTCATGCAGATCATGGAATCTATCTATGAGCAAGAAGACTGTCAAAGCCAAGGACTGATGGCTTTGACTGAAAGTACCAAAAACCTGGAGCAGCCAGGACCCAGTCAGGTACAAGGTTTAACTCAAAGTTCTGATTCCAGTTCTAGTTCAGAGTCAGAGTATTCTTCATCAAGTGATGAGAATATATCTGAGTCTGAGGGTGACATTCATCAACTCCTAGATGAATATCAAGTACTATTGCAAGCCTATAAGAAAAGCAAGACCCTAGCCAAAAATTTGGCTAAGGAAATTGCTGATCTCAAGGCAGCTGCAATAGATTATGAGAAGAATTATGATCAAAAACTGAATGTAGTGGCCAGGCTGAAACACATTACTGTGATTCAGATGGGTACCATTGCATTTAAGAATGATCAAATTAAGAAACTGGAGATTAATCTTCAGAAGGAGAAAGAGCTAGTAACTAGGTTTTCAAAACCTAAATCAGTGCTACCCTTGATTGATGACTTTGTTCATCATAAAGGAAAGACTGGAGTGGGATTTGTTAATCCAGCAAGGACTGTTCAGAATCAGTCTAAGTCCAAGGGCAAAGCCCCAACATTCACTAAGACTGCTGTAGTTATGACAGCCAAGTCTGTACCTAAGCAAAGGTACAACAAATTTGAATGTTGGTGCTGTGGCAAAGTTGGCCACTTTGCTTTGGACTGTTGGCACAATGCCAGTGCCAAGTTGAGTAGCAAGTTACCTGTTGGAAAGACAGCAGGTAGCTATGTCAATTTGCAAACTAACAATCACCAAGGACCCAAGTTTACTTTGGGTTCTAAGGTTCATTAATTTGTTTTGCAGGAGAATCCAAGTGGCCATACCCCTACATGGTACTTGGATAGTGGATGTTCCAGACACATGACTGGAACTAGGGGACTACTGAAGGATTTCACTCCAATCAAGAATGGTCCAAAGGTGACCTTTGGTGGTTCAGAAAAAGGAATCATCAAAGGGTTTGGTAACATATCCTCCAACTTAGTTACCATTACTCAAGTGGCTTATGTTAAAGGGTTGAAACATAACCTCATTAGTATAAGTCAATTAAGTGATGTAGGGTATGACATCTCATTTGTTAAAAATGGTTGTCATATCAAGAGGTCAAGTGATCAAGAGATCATTTTGACAGGTTATAGGAAGAGAAATGTCTATTGTTTAGACATTATGGTTGAGAACAATAGTTCTCCAGTTTGTCTTGTAGCTGATGAGACAGTCTCTCAATGTGTCAAGTGGCACAAGAGGCTTGCTCATCTAAATTACAAGACTATTGGCAAACTCTTTAGTAAAGAGTTAGTGAGGAATGGTCCTCAAGTTAAGTGTGTCAAAGATGGCATTTGCTCAGCTTGTCAAAAGGGCAAGCAGACTAAATCCACCTTTAGAAGCATTGACAACAAGGATGCTGTGAGGTGTTTATACCTCTTGCATATGGATCTATTTGGTCCAATGCCAGTTCACAGCTTAGGTAGGAAGGTCTACACCTTTGTAGTTGTTGATGACTACTCAAGGTTTTCCTGGGTGTTCTTCTTAAAGCAGAAATCTGAAACACCTAGTGTCTTCCACAGTTTTGTTAAGCAAATTCAGAATGAATTGAACTGTACAGTGGTCAAAATTAGAAGTGACCATGGTACAGAGTTTCAATCTGAAAGCATGACAAAATTATGTGAAGACTATGGGATATTTCAAGAATTCTCTTCACCTAGAACACCTCAGCAAAATGGCATTGCTGAAAGGAAAAATAGAACCTTGATAGAGGCTGGTAGAACACTATTAAGTGATTCATCACTGCCAGAATATTTCTGGGCTGAAGCAGTAAACACTGCATGCCATGTGATAAATAGGGCTACCATCACTAAAAGGTTAAACAAGACCCCTATGAAGTAGTGAAAGGCAGGAAACCAAATCTATCCTATTTCAGGATTTTTGGTTGTAAATGCTTCATACTTAACAATGGGAAGACTTACTTAACTAAGTTTGCTGCCAAATCCCAAGAGGGAGTGTTTGTTGGGTACAGCAGTAATAGTAAGTCTTATAGAGTCTACAACTTGACTACACAAGTTGTAGAGGAGTCTGTGCATGTAGTTTTTGATGAGTCACAACTAATTAACAATGAGTTGTCTAGTAGTGTGTGCAGCCCCACAGGTCTTTCTAAGAAGATGGACAAGCTAACCATGGAAGATGTACCTGCTGCAAGACAGCAAGTAGAAGAAGATGGCTTATGTCCAGGGGGAGAACTACATGTACCAGGAAGCTGAAGAAGTACAAGGAACTCAGCATAATGAAGATGCTGAAGAAGTACAACCAGAAGTAAGGATGCCTCCAGCCAACAGGCATCTAAGAGATCATCCAGTGGAGCTGATCATTGGAGATCCAAGACAAGGTGTTCAGACAAGGAGCAGAAATCAGAATGCTGCAGTATATTCAAGTTTTCTGTCTCAAATAGAACCAAAGAAATTTGAAGAAGCAATACAAGATCCACAGTGGACTGAAGCTATGCAAGAAGAGCTAAACCAGTTCAAGAGGTGCAAGGTTTGGGACTTAGTTCCTAAGCCTAAAGATCACAATGTGATAGGAACAAAATGGATCTACAGAAACAAGTTAGATGAACAAGGAGTCATCATTAAAATAAGGCAAGATTGGTTGCAAAAGGATATAGGCAAGAAGAAGGTATTGATTTTGATCAAACCTTTGCTCCAGTAGCCAGACTGGAAGCCATCAGGATGTTCTTGGCCTATGCAACCTACCAAGGATTCAAAGTATACCAAATGGATGTGAAGTCAGCATTCCTTAATGGTAATTTAAAAGAAGAAGTATATGTGGAGCAGCCTTCAGGTTTTGTTGATCCTACTCTTCCACATTATGTCTATAGACTTAGGAAAGCATTGTATGGGTTAAAGCAAGCTCCTAGAGCTTGGTATGAAACCCTATCTAGTTTCCTCATTGAGAACAAGTTCACAAGGGGGAAAATAGATAAGACTCTATTCCTTAGGGAATCTAGAGGCAAAGTAATACTTGTCCAAATATATGTAGATGACATTATATTTGGGTCTACTGAAAGTAGCCTTTGCAAAAAGTTTGCAAAGCTTATGCAGAGTCAATTTGAAATGAGTAGTATGGGAGAGCTGAAGTTTTTCTTGGGTCTCCAAGTTAAACAGACTGAAAGTGGATTATCCATATGTCAGTCTAAGTTCACCCTAGAACTCATAAGGAAATATGGTATGGATTCCTCCAGTACCATGAAGACTCCTATGGGGTCAAGTATGTCTCTAAGCAAGGATGATGCAGGGAAACCTGTGGATGAAACCTTGTATAGAGGGATAGTTGGCTCCCTACTTTACTTGACTGCAAGTAGACCTGACATTATGTATGCTACATGTGTTTGTGCCAGGTATCAAGCCTGCCCTAAAGAGTCTCACTTGACTGCAGTCAAGAGAATCTTGAGATATCTAAAGGGCACACCTTATCTAGGCCTCTGGTACCCTAGGAATGGAGATTTTGATCTAACAGGTTATTCAGATGCAGACTTTGCAGGATGCAAAGAAGATAGAAAGAGCACTACTGGATCCTGTCAATTCCTAGGTGGAAGACTCATTTCATGGAGTAGTAAGAAGCAAACCAGTGTGGCCATCTCCACAGCTGAGTCAGAATATGTAGCTGCAGGAAGTTGCTGTGCTCAACTTCTGTGGATTCAACATCAGCTAGAAGACTATGGATGTCAGGTAAGTAGAACTCCACTTTATTGTGATTCTACTAGTGCTATTTCCATAGCTAATAATCCTGTATCACATAGTAGAACTAAACATATTGAGATTAAATATCACTTTCTTAGGGAGCATGTAGAAAGAAATGATATTGCACTTGAATATGTTAAAACAGATAATCAGATAGCTGATATGTTCACTAAGCCCTTAGAAGAAGCTAAGTTTAATAGGTTCAAAATTGAACTAGGTATGATAAACTTAGACTAAGTATACAGAACAAAAATTGGCTAAGTAAAAAGGTGTCGACACATAGACAAGTCTATGTCGACACAGAATAGTAAGTGTCGACACTTCAGGAAAATGGTGTCGACACATCTAGGAAGTTTGTGTCGACACTTCAGAATGTTAGTGTCGACACATGTCGAGTAGGTGTCGACACATCCAATAAAGTGTCGACACTTAAGTTTTACTCAGAATTTTTCTAAGTAAAGTCTCGACACATGTCGAGTATAGTGGTGTCGACACTTAACCAAGTGTCGACACATAAAATCTGTTGACTAAATTTGTGTCGACACATGAGTGTCGAGACATTATAAGTCAGTGTCGACACTTATTGACAGTGTCGACACATCATTAGAAATTCATCCCGCCTGTTCGTCTTCAAACAAGAAAGGTATAAATAGGGTTCTGTTTGTGTTTGTCGACACGCTTTCAAAGTTTCGAGACCTAAACTCTTGTGTCGACATTTCTCTCATCTCAAGACTAAATCTTCAAACCCTAATGGCTCCCAAGCTGGAAGAGAACGTCAACGAGGGCTATGAGCTCGTGCGAGGCGCATTTGACGACAGCGATCAGGAATTCAAAACAGTGATAACCCTAATTGCCAATTCAGGCTTGGAGTTCTTGGTTTCAGAACCAACAAAAATCTGGAAGAAGGAAGTCATTGAATTCCTTTCAGGCGCGTCTATAGATGACTCAGGCTTCAGGATTAAGTCAAGGGTGCATGGCACCAAAGTCAAACTATCCCCCAAGTCTTTAAGAAAGGTACTTCAGCTACCTAAGATTCAAGATGAAGAGGAGGTAACTGCTTCCAAGACCAGGGAAGCTCTTACTTGGTGTGGCCTGGATCCAAAAATGAAGGTGGGATCAGTCTTCAACAGGAAGGGGATGAACAATCAAGGCAAGTTCTTGTCTGAAGTAGTGGGCAAGGTAATCCTGAGCAAACCAGGAGGGCATGACAGGGTGTCTGCCTCCATGTTTGAAATCATGACCAGAATCATCTTCACTCTGAAGACAGATTGGTCAGTGGTGGTTTATGAGAAAGTTAAAGAAAGCCTGAAGAAGCCCAATCTGGGCAGGATAATAAGTCTCTACCTGGCTGGATCAATTCCAGAGGTAATGAGCTCTGCAGCAGGAACAAAGATCAATCATATGAGGAGAATGGACTCCAGGATATTCTCAAGATGGGAAAGGGTGCTGGTGTCAAAGGACTTGGCCACCCCTGAGAAACAAGCTTCTAAGAGAGACTCTCCTCCCAGGAAGAAGAGGAAGACAGCTGCTGTGCCTCAAGAGACCTCCAGCAGCTCAGGCAGTGAAGAACATGTGGTCTTCACTCCTGAAAGTCCAGTTGATGTGACTGCAGAGAAGACACCTGCTCCTCAGGAGGCAGCTGACATTCAGGGGGAGCTTCCAGGTGTAGCAGTACCATCTACACTGGAGAGTGAACAAGCCACCCTCCTCATTCAAGAGGTACTTGTTGACCTTAAAACTTTCAATTTTTCTATAATAAATTCTGATTTGTCTGATGACCATCAGCAATATCAGCCAGCACACCAAGAACCAGATGTTGTTCTTCCAGACACATCTGTTGTGGTACCTGATCAAGTGGTTGAAGAACCAAGTACATCTCCTGCACAGACTCCAGCAGAGTATACCATGGAAGATCTGTTTTTGAACTTAGATCAAGAAGATTTTGATATGGAAAAGAATACTGCTGATACAGGAAAGGATGCTGCTGCTGAGGGGGAGAACATGGAAATTGAGGAAGAGCCTATAAGGCTAGATTCTGAGAAGGCACAAGATGTGCATACTGAAAAACCATCCAGCCCTAAGGATAGGGTGGATATAGCAAGTACATCTGAATCTGAAGATGATGAAGCTGAGCAAGCTCAGAAAAAGAAGTTCTTTGTATTTAAGAGAAGGAGCCAGAGCTATAAGAAGGCTCTACAAACAGTTGCTCAGCATTCCTTAGTTCAACAATCACCATCCACTGATTACAGTGCTCTATTGCTTGCCTTGCAAATCAAGATGGATGAACAAAGAAAGGCCTTGGAAACTTATGTTGATGAAGGACACAAAGCTCTCCAATCTGATCTGGGACAGGAAATGAAGTCAATAAGGTTTGAAATGAACCTTAATAAAAAGGAGATGACTGATAATTTTACCAAGGGTGCTAATGTTGTGGTATATCTGGCTAAACATCAAGAAACTATTAAAGAGAAAGTGGATGATATAGCAGTCAAACAAGGCTATGTGCTGGAGAATCAGTTGAGGATGAATGATAACTTGACTGCATCTCACAATGCAATAGTCACTGAAATCAAGAATAAGTCAGATGAACCTTCAACTTCCTCTGCTGCTGCCAAAGCTGATTTTGATAAGTTATTTCAAGCAGAGATTGCTGCTGTAAAGAATGCCATACAAGATTCCCAGAAGGTCATATCAGAACAGCTTACAAAGCTTAGACCTTTCTTTAAAGAGGGCATAAGATATTTGGATAGCCAAATCAGATTTCAGAAAGATGATGTAAGGGATCATATGGCTCAAGAAGTCATAAAGGGGGAGAGAGTGTTAGTCAAGGCCAGTTCTGAGCATGCAAAATGGATTTCAAATTCAATCAGGGCTACACTTGGATATCCTCCCCTGTGTGATGACAATGAAGTGGCTGAATCTGGCATTCAAGGAGCATATCTTGGAGGTGAGCAACAAGCAGTGGCTGATGTAATCTATCCACCTCCAGACTTTGAAATGATTCATGCAGATATAAGCACTATGTATAGTCCACTTGCTGGCAAGCCAATGTTATTTTGGAAAAGGTTGTTCAACCTATCACAGCTGCAATGCAAGAGGCTTTGGACAAGGAAGAAGAAACTAGGCTGTCAAAGAAGAAGTTTAGGGAAATTGCTGAGCAAAAGCCAGATTTTGAACAATGGAGCCCTACTTCTAGGAACATAATTCTTACAGCCTGGAAAGCAGCCAAGGACAATGCCCATGAGAGGAACAAGTGGTTCTCAGAGGCTGAATGGAGAAAGCATGAAAGTAGGCAAGAAGCCATTGTCCAACATAGAAGGAAGGCCAAGTTAGGAAAGCTACCTCCCACAGCTGTGGAGCCTAGCAAGTACTTTCCTAAGCCTTATCATTATTTTGAAAGGCAAAAGATCAAGGCTGAAGAACAGAAGAAGAAAGATCTAAAAGGGAAGAAGACTGCTGAAGCTGAGCCTGCTGCTGCTGCTGCTGTGAAAGCTCAAGTTAAAGCTGGAAAAGGGATTGTCATCAAAGAACCTGATCAGCACTAGATTAGGAATTAACTTGATGCTTGTTGTAATCTGTTAAGTGAATAACATTGTAATACTTCTTTGACAATGTATAAGGAACATTATTGGAACAGTATATGATAAATATAGTATGAATGTTCTGAAATATGTGTGTTTCTTAATTGTTCTGCAATGTTTAATAAGTATACATGTGTGCTTTACTACATGTTCAAGTTTACCCTATTGTCATTTATATGTTTTACATCATTTTGTAATTTTTAATTATGAGTGGTGTATATCATTGACTAAGGGTTATGACTTCTCCAAATAGGGGGAGATTGTTGGGTACATTGGTTAAATGTACCTGATTTGAAGAAGCCTCACCTAACTCAATGATATACATCAGAATGTATTTGATGTTTGTTTGAGTTACTTGTGCAGGTTAGATATACACTGGACTGGAGCTGAAAATTTCTAAGTCCATGTGTCGACACCCAGAGGCAAAGTGTCGACACTTGAGAAAGCTTGTGTCGACACCCAGACATGCAGTGTCGACACTTGGAGTCATTGTGTCGACACCTGGGAAGAAGTGTCGACACCAGTCAGAAAGTGTCGACACTTGGAGCTGTGTCGACACTCAGTGTAGAAGGATGCAGAAAAGCTGTGTCGACACTTAGCAGAAGTGTCGACACCTTGAAGAGCTGAGTCAACACCAGAAAGTGTCGACACTTGGAGTTGTGTCGACACTCAGCATAATTCTGCAGAGACTAAGTACAAGTGTCGACACTCAACACAATGTGTCGACACTCATTCAGCAGAGTCAACACATGAAGAATGTGTCGACACTCAGCACAATGTGTCGACACACACTCAAAGAAGTCAACACTTGAAGTTGTGTCGACACTCAGCACAATGTGTCGACACACACTCAAAGAAGTCAACACTTAAAGAATGTGTCGACACTCAGCACAATGTGTCGACACATAACCAGAAGACTCAACACTTGAAGAAAGTGTCGACACAAGGAGCTGTGTCGACACTTAGCAAAGAACAGGAAATTGTAAAAAATATTCTAAGTATAAGTGTCGACACTAAGGGAATGTGTCGACACTCAGCTGAAGAATCAAGAATGAAGACTTGTGTCGACACCAAGAAGCAGTGTCGACACTTGACAGTTTCTACACATGAAGATGTGTCGACACAAAGGAGATGTGTCGACACTTAGAAGAATAACAGATAAAGAATGAAGTACAAGTACTTGTGTCGACACTCAATTTCAGTGTCGACACATGCAGAAGAAACTGTGTCGAGACATACAAGGAATTGTGTCGACACCTTGTAGACTTGTGTCGACACTTACACAACATGTGTCGACACTTGGTCTATAAGTGTCGACACTTAAGAACAGAAAGTCTCGACACTAACTGACAGTTAGCAGAATTTCAAGAAGTGACTGGTTGACATGACAGCTGCCAATCCAGCCGGTCTACAGCAACTGTCAGAGAAGTCAAAAGTCTGTTATAAACCGGATCAGCCGGTTACCATAAAGGAAGCCTATAAATAGGCACCCACAGTTTAAAGTGGAAAAGGAGTAGTTGTTAAGAAGTTCACAATCATTACATGGTGTGATAATAATTGAAGTAGTTGATCAGACTTAATCAAGAAGTGATACACAGAAGATCAACACAAGAAGATCAGGCAGTCCAACTGCAGATCTAAGTAGTTGGAGAGAGAGAGCTCCAACCAAGGATTCAGTCTTTGGAACTAAGGCTGAAAAGAAGAATTCAGAGTCATCTGGATTTCAAGAAGCAGAGATCAAGGATCAACTGCAGAAGATTCAGACTAATTCAGTTCTACTCAAGAAGCTTTGAAGAAAGCTAAGTCAGTTTGGATCAAGCTGAGTTCTTCCAAGAACTCTTCAAGAAACTCTCAACTCCTCTCATCTTTTCTGGGTTGTAGAGTTAGCATTTATAATTTCTATTATAACTTGTAAGATCCATTGGATCTGAGTGATTGTAAGCCTATTTTATAAAGGCTGAGGGTAGGGCTTGGTGCCTGAGTGTAGGAGTTGAAGAACTCTGAGTGTAGGCCTTTGATTGGCTGAGTGTAGGCCTGGGTGGCTGAGTGTAGGCCTTTTGGCTGAGTGTAAGGCTTTGGGCCTGAGGTAGGAACCTTGTTGGGTTCTGAGCTAGTGGAGAAGTTTGGCCGAATCTAGTACACTGCTAGATAGGCGAAGGGGGAAAGTGGATGTACCCAAAGATTGGGGAACCACTATAAAATTAGTGTGTCTGCTGTGCTGTGCTGTGTTGTGGCTTTACTGTGTGATTTCTGTAATTGCTGTTAACTGTAATAATCTGTGAAAAACTGTTGTGCTGCCAAACAAAAGTTAAAAAGGTTTAGGTCACCTATTCACCCCCCCCCCCCTCTAGGTGTTTAGGTACCATACCCTTCAGAACTTAATAAACAACGACAGGATGATCAATACACCCGTTTTTTAGAAATGTTTAAACAAATCCACTAAATCTGCCTTTCCACGAAGCCATATCCCAGATGCCGAAGTACGCAAAATACCTTAAGGACCTCCTAACCAACAAGAAGAAGTTAGAGAACCTTTCTCATGTCACGTTAAATGCCGAGTGCTCGGAGGTTTTGACAAACGGATTACCGAAGAAAATCAGTGACCCGGGTAGTTTCTCTATCCCGTGTGTCTTTGGTGATCTCTTTGTCAAACACGCTTTAGCCGACTTAGGCGCGAGTATTAATCTTATGCCCCTCTTGTTGTTTAAAAAGTTAGGAATTGGTTGTCTCAACCCCACACGCATGATTATCCAGCTCGCCGATAGATCAGTCAAATACCCGTTAGGAATAGTGGAGGACGTCCTAATCAAAGTTGACAAGTTCATCTTCCCGGTGGACTTTGTCATTTTGGACATCGAAGAAGACGTCGAGGTTCCCCTGATCCTTAGCTGACCCTTCCTTGCCACCTCCCGAGCTATCATTGACGTAAGCAATGGTAAGCTCTTCCTTCGAGTAGGCGACGATGAAGTAACTTTCTCTATCACCCCCTCGATGAAGAACACACTAGCTAATGATGACTCCTATTTTTTCATAGATACCGTAAGTGAAGAATCCTCCTCTCACACCTCTGATTTTGAAAAAGAATTTTCCAATTTTTGTTCCTCTCCTACTCCTCCAACTGAATCTCTACACCTAAGTGAAGAATCCTCCACACGCCTTTCTGATTTTGAAAAAGAATTTTTTGATTTTTGTTCCTCTTCTACTTTTCCAACTGAATCGCTGCACGAAGCCGCCATGGCCGCTAGCAACACCCCTTTTAATTTTACATGTAAAAAAGTGTACGAGGACATAGTCTTTGAAAAAGAACGAATTTCTAAAATCTCGTATGATGACCCCCCTACCTTGGAACTGAAAGAACTACCAGAGCACCTTCGATACGCCTTCTTAGAAAAGAACTCCAAGCTGCCTGTCATAGTTTCGGCCTACCTCACGGATGCACAAACGGATAAACTTCTTTCAATTTTACGAAAGCATCGCCAAGCTATTGCTTGGACAAATATCTGATATCAAGGATATAAGCCCATCTTTCTGCACTCATAAAATCTTAATGGAAGATAATTCACGTAACTCGATACAACCTCAGCGCCGTATAAACCCAAACATGAAAGACGTAGTTAAGGGCGAGGTTATGAAATTGTTAGACGCAGGAATTATCTATCCTATATCCGACAGTAAGTGGGTTAGCCCAGTACAGGTAGTACCAAAGAAGGGAGGGATAACGGTAGTAAGTAATGAAAATAATGAATTAATCCCGACTCGGACGGTGACCGGATGGCGAATGTGTATAGATTACCGTAAGTTGAATGACGCCACCCGCAAGGATCACTTCCGCTTGCCGTTCATTGATCAGATTTTAGAACGACTTTCCGGACATAGCTTTTATTGTTTTCTCGATGGCCTCTCGGGGTATCTTCAAATCCCCATCTCCCCCGAGGACCAGGAGAAAACTACGTTTACTTGTCCCTTCGGCACCTTCGCCTACCGAAGAATGCCGTTTGGATTGTGCAATGTGCCAGCTACATTCCAACGATGTATGCTCGCCATCTTTGACAAGTACGTAGAAAGCATTATGGAAGTTTTCATGGATGATTTCTCCGTGTTCGGGAATTCCTTCGATAGTTGCTTAGAGAACCTTGAAAAAGTCTTAGAGCGATGCGAAGAAACTAACCTCGCCTTAAATTGGGAAAAATGTCATTTTATGGTGAGGGAAGGGTTAGTTTTGGGACATAAAATTTCTGAAAGAGGTATAGAAGTAGACGTTGCAAAAATAGAAGTTATCGAGAAGCTGCCTCCACCTACGAACATAAAAGCTATAAGAAGTTTCCTGGGTCATGCGGGTTTCTACCGCCGCTTCATAAAGGACTTTTCCAAAATCCCCAAACCCCTTACCCATCTCTTAGAAAAAGACACCCCATTCATCTTTGATGACCTCTGTCTAGCTGCCTTCAATTTAATAAAAGAAAAATTAGTTAATGCCCCAATCATGATAGCTCCGGTGTGGGATCTTCCATTTGAGATAATGTGTGACGCGAGTAGTTATGCGGTGGGAGCCATACTAGGTCAACGTATTTCCAAAAACTTCCACCCCATTTATTACGCTAGTAAAACACTCACATCTGCACAGGAAAATTACACCACAACCGAGAAGGAGCTCTTAGCTGTAGTATACGCTTTTGACAAATTTCGCCCTTATATTACTCTTTCGAAAATTATTGTTTTTACGGACCACTCGGCCCTCAAATATCTTCTCTCTAAAACGGATGCCAAGCCTCGCTTGATTCGCTGGGTCTTACTCCTCCAGGAGTTTGACTTAGAGATCCGTGATAAGCAAGGTGCCGAGAACTTGGCCGCCGACCACCTTTCGCGCCTAGACAACCCGTTTATAGAAAAATTAGACGAAAATTCTTTTAATGACTATTTCCCTGATGAGAAGTTGTTCATAATTAACACATCTACTTCTCCTTGGTTTGCCCGCATCGCCAACTATCTAGTGGCTCGTGTGCTCCCAAAATAGTTTTCATCTCAGCAAAAGAAGAAATTCTTTTCTGAGCTGAAAAACTATTTTTGGGAGGACCCGCATCTTTTCAGAATTTGTGCCGACCAAGTGATCAGGAGGTGTGTTTCTTTTGATGAAGGATTAGATATTATTAAACATTTGCATGAAGGACCGACAGGTGGGCACTATCAAGCTGCTCGCACCGCTCACAAAGTGTTAAGCGTGGGTTTTTACTGGCCCACCCTGTTTAAAGACGCGCATGCCTTTGTGAGTAGGTGTGATAGTTGCCAATGGTCGGGGAATATTTCGAATAAAAATGGAATGCCACAAAATTATTTCCTAGAGTGCGAAGTTTTCGACCTCTGGGGGATTGATTTTGTCGGCCCTTTTCCTTCTAGCTTAGGGAATAAGTACATTTTAGTTACCGTTGATTACGTTTCGCGTTGGGCGAAAGCCCAAGCTATTCCTACAAATGACGCCCGAGTCGTAGTTAATTTCCTAAAAAAATTATTTGCTCGCTTCGGTACGCCGCGCGCTATCGTTAGTGATTGGGGTTCCCATTTTTGTAACGGACAATTTTCAAAAATCCTAACTAAATATGGCGTTACTCATAAGCTTTCCACTGCCTACCACACCCAAACTAACGGACAAGTCGAAGTAGTGAATAGAGAAATAAAAAGAATTTTAGAAAAGACTGTTTTCACATCTAGAAAAGACTGGTCAGCCAAATTAGACGATGCTCTATGGGCCTACCGAACAGCGTACAAAACCTCCCTCAGATGTACGCCATATCAGTTGGTTTATGGAAAATCGTGTCATTTACCCGTAGAGTTAGAACACTGTGCCTTTTGGGCCTTACGATTTTTAAACTTCGATCCCCACTCTGTCGGCGATTTTAGAAAATTTCAACTTAACGAACTCGACGAGTGGCGCTCTTACGCGTATGAAAATAACAGACTTTATAAAGAGCGGACGAAGCGTTTACACGATCGATATCTTAGGCACCCAAAAATCTTTAAGCCGGGCGACCAAGTTCTTCTTTATAATTCTCGTTTACGTTTATTCCCGGGTAAATTAAAATCACGTTGGTCGGGACCTTTTACTGTTTTAGAAGTCTTTTCTTATGGTACTGTTTTAATTTCCCACCCTGATAAGGGTACTTTCAAAGTGAATGGTTAGCGTCTTAAACTGTATTTCTGTGATGATGTCAGTCCCAACCCTGTTAACTCTATCTTTCCGGTCCTGACATTTGATTAATCTGAACTTTATTTTTCTTATTAACTTTGAACTTTATTCGAACTTTATTTACAATATTTGGGACAATCTTATTTTGATGCGTCGAGCTCAAACGACGCTTTAAACAAAGGGCGCTCTTGGGAGGCAACCCAAGTTATCTTTTTCTGTTTTCTTTATTTCACAATTTTTGCCTCGAATGGCTCCGGCAAGCTGAAACTTCTGCGATCGCCTGCTCCAACGGTTCTGATTCCATGACAAAGTCCACCAGATGACGTTTCCTGAAGATCCAAAGCACAAGCGTGGAGGAGCGGCATCACTCAGCTTTCCCTGCAAAATAAAACTTGGGAAGTACCTGTTTTTCAATTCTGTCTTTCATTTCTGTACTTTAATTTTCTCTCGTTCTCCAACCTCCTTCTCCATTGAGGAAAATGTAGATTTTAAGTTTGGGGGATGATTTCCTCCTTTTTGCTTTTTTGTAAATATCCAAAAAATCCAAAAATCCAAAAAAAAAATATATAGCTGCATTTTGGTATTTCAATAGTACCCCATGTTTGTGTTTTGTTTTTCTCAAACTTCTTTATAAACAACGTAGTTAATTATAATTTTTCTAATCATTTTTTTTAAAATCATATTTCACAAGTAAAATGTTGGCCATGCAGTGTTTCTAATTCACGATAGCATGTTAAGGTGAAATATTTCTCTAAAACGTGCATTTCTATTATGGTTTTCCGTTTTTTATTTTCTTTACTTTCTCTAAAATATATCATCCACTATTTTCCTTTTCGTCTTTAGATTATTTTTGTAAGAGCAAATTTTGAATAATGTAGTAGATTTGAACGATCCAAGTCACATATTATTTTTATTTTCAAGATAATTTCATCAATCTTCTTTTATTATCTCGAACTTTCTTTTTGAAATTTATCAACTCTATGTTTTAAATAAATTTAACAAAGCGTGAAAATGATTTAGGCCATTTTTGTTTACGTTTGAGATTTCCTGTCAACCTAAAATCTTTTACCACTAGTTAGCCGCTTTTGAGCCTTTTTTTCCAAATTCATTTGATAACTCCACATAACATTTCATTTTCACCAAAGCCAAAATTCCTACCTATCTAATCACGCTACATTTTTTGAGTTTCATTCTAAAATTTTCATGATAGAAAATTTTGTGTTATCTTTGGGGAAATTGTTGAAAAAAGTGTACTCAAAAGCAATGTTTTTTTTTCTCTGGCCAATTCAACATGAAAGAAAATTTTTTTTATGGCCTTTGTTTTGAAACAAGAGAAAAAAATGAATGATGAAAAAAATAATAATAATAATAATAAAGAAAAAAAGAAAGAAAAAAAAACATTATATATATATACATATTTTGTTTAAAATAATTTTTTTTTTGAAACTCGTTGTTTTGGTTTAGTGTCATTTTTAAGCCTCCATGTTTATATTTGAATTCCACTCCTATTCATAATCCTAAACCAAACATTTCGGTCCCATTAAGTCCTTTTGATTCACGCCTTTTTTAAATTTTATTTAACAACTAAGAAAAGAAGAAAAGTAAATCAGTTTTAGTTTTGGATTTAAACTTAGATTTTTGATATTTAATTGATATAATTATAATGCGTTACTTGGATCTAGTAATAACTCAATACGTTCTTTTCATTTTCATTGCCTTGCTTAAATCTATTTAAAGAATTTCGTAAAAATTCTGGATGATTTATTTTTATTAAGTAAATTTTATAAAAGTTAAACCATACCAAAATAATTGTTTTAGATCTACGTTTTACATTCTCCCTACCTAGAATTTCGCATAGTACTTGTGTAAGTATGATTAAAACTTTTTGAATTAGTCACTTTTTATGATTAGCTAGTGTTTATATCTTTGCTTGGGGACAAGCAAAACTTAAGCTTGGGGGAATTTGATAATACGGTTTGCAGTCAATTTTATTAGGATATTTTCGGGGTTTTAAAGTAAATCATGTCTTGTAAAGTACTTATTTTGATTCCCCTTTGTATATATTTTTGTCGCTAATGCATTTTTTCTGCTTTTTGCAGGTTTTCACGGCTTTCAGCCGAATTTTGCTGTGACACGCCCCAAGGTCACGCCCTACCCGGGCGTGTACCTAGGGCGTGTAACCCACAGGAATGAAGCAATTGGTCCGAAACTGCATTCCGTGGAAACTTAGTGTACACGCCCTCTGTCACGCCCGTGTCACATCCGACACTGGCGTGTTCCAGAGGCGTGTCCCCAGGTTCCGAGGAATCGCCGCAACGCGCTTGTTTTTCCCGCTCCACCGTCGCACCGAAAGTGTCACGCCCTAGGGTCATGCCTGACCAGGGCGTGACATATGGGCGTGTACTTCAGCAATTCCGCCCGTCACCTCCAACATTCAATTTCAGCTCAACAAAGTCACGCCGCAAAGAACACGCCCCAGGTACACGCCCTACCAGGGCGTGACATGTGGGCGTGTACTTCAGCTACTTCGCCAGAATTAAATTCCAGCCCGAAAAAGTCGCACCGAATGTGTCACGCCCCAGGGTCACGCCCGACCCGGGCGTGAAAGGGGGCGTGACCCGATCCAAAAAATCTATAAATAGAGCCCAACTCCAAGGGTTCAGGGACCTTTTGCATTGAGAGGGGAGGTTCTGTCCTTTGTATTTTCGAACTTTTTTTAAGCATGTCTCTTCACTTTTAGCTCTTCTTATCTCTATCTTAATGCTTTCCCTGTATTAGCTCCTAGCTTCTTTCTGTAGTATGATGTTAATGATAGTGTAGTTTACTTTCCATGCACTTGTAATCTCTAGTTTTCAAGTTGTAAGATCCCTGTTTCCATTAATAAAGAAGTGTTGTTTTCTTTTTCGTTTCTACTTTGTCTTCATTATTTTCTTCTACTCATCCCCGCTCTTCCACCTCAACATGATTAACTAATCCTCCATGTACTCGATCTTGATGATCCGAGGTTTGAGTGATTAGGTTATGATGCTTTGAATCTTACCTTTTCTTTTAGGGTTTAGCCTTGAAGTACTCTTGATTTATCACGGGTTGGAGGTATATCATCGATATATACTCTCCACCTTTGCTTTCATTCTGGGCTAGCCGAGAGGCCGAAAGTTAGAAATGAACACTCAAGAGTAAAGGGAGTTGTTCGCACCCCTCGAGAGAGGCAGACGTTCAAATCTCCCGGAATGGAGCAAAATCCAATAGTGGGGTTCACCGCGTAAAGCGAGTTTTAGGCCTCCGATTTAGGCGAAAGTCGGTCGGACCTTCCTAAACTCAGTTAGGCACGACCTTCGAGAGAAGCGTGTAAATATTTATGGAACCTCTACGGTCAAGGACCTTTACCCTAATTAGCTTATGTTTATTTATCGTATTTTTCTAACCACTCTTGCCGAGGTGATTTCTGATCAAGTGCATTTTCCCCTCATCGTTACTAAGCTTTAGTATAATCGCTCTTTTAGCTATCTTTATCTTTTCATGCAAGTAGCTCTCTTTCATTGCAACTAGTTCTCTTCCTTTAGTACGCTTAGCTTTCTTCTAAAACCTAATTTTTCCGTCGATAAAATAATAGATTTCGTGTGAGTAAGCTTAATTAACGGTTCCCGGATTTTAATACGACACTTGTGTCACCTAGCTGCATTTCGATAGGTATACTTGCCTTGTTGGATTGTTAGTTTGGTTATTTTCTCCTTGCAAATATCTAAGAGACATCACGTTGCTTCTGTTTGCCACCGTTGGGTGGATTGTCCCTTTACAGGTGCTGGAGAGCCAAGCGGGACGCATAAAGGCTGAGGTCCTTGCTATTGCTACTGCTACTGCTAGCCCTCAAAGGCTATTTGGAAATGCTTGTTGTGTTTTATTTTATTGTGGCCGGCCTGCGCGCCAATGTTGGGGCCACTGTTTGAAAGCCTTGTAAGGCCATAAGGCCAATGATGGTTACATGTTGTAAGACATTCCTATATGCTATAAGATATGGTGTTTTATTTGTTGGACATTCAAGAGAGGAGTTCAAGTGGTAGTATAGGCTTCCGCTAGAATGCTTTGTGATAGGTGCGCTGCACTACTCTGGTATCATCCCGTACCTTCACCGCATGTTTTGTGATATATGCTGTGGGGCCCCAGCCAGACCTTCTAGGATATACCATATGAACGGATGGGGTTGTTACATTTTTGGTATCAGCTGTCTTGGTCTTTCCCTCTTGAAGACGTGGTCGACTTCTTTTATCGGGTGGCGAGCACGTGTCTGTGCAAATCACATTTCTACGAGTGAACTCCTGAATGTCCATGATAGGAATGCAAATTGTTGTGTTTGGGGAACCTGCGTGTTCCTATTTTGTGTTATTTACTTGTGTAAGGCCGCTCATGTGTGTGTCTTGTCCACCTTTATGTGCAATGGAGGGAGCTGGGCAGTCGGAGCCCCAGCGTTCTGATGAAAGTATGGCACCAGCCGAGGTGCCTACACCCCCACCGTCTGCGGAACATGTGCGTTTAGTTGCTGAGGCTTTATTTGCCATGATCCAAGACCGGCAACTTGGGCAGGAGCAACTGGCTGTAAGGACAGAACAGGTGGCAGCAAGGCCTGAACCTGTAGTGGATGTAGCTCCCCGAGCGGTTGAGAAGCAGCTGACGCGGTTTATTAGTTTCCATCCGCCTACGTTTTCGGGAGCGGGAACTCCTACGCATGCTGAGGATTTGCTATCGCGTGTCAAGCGTGTCATGACGGCGATTAGAATGACGAAGCATCAGAAAGTCAACCTAGCTACCTTCTTGCTTGAAGGAGAAGCTAGATTGTGGTGGGATGAAATGGAATTGCATCACTTGGCGGGTCATCCCTTAACACAAGTATCCATGGAAGAATTCTCCCGACTCTTCCTAGCGAAGCACCTTCCTGCGGCTAAACGGATAGCCATGGAAAATGAATTCCAACGGCTGACACAAGGTGATGGCAGTGTTGACGCGTACCTGCATGAGTCTACTCACTTAGGGCGGTATACGGGTTCTATTTTTGCTGATGAGCAGAGGAAGACCAATCGGTTCTATGAAGGACTGAGGGACGAGTTGAGGTTCCTGGTTTCGAGTTCTGTGAACCAAGGCTTCCAGGCGTTGATCGACACTACGAGCGTGCTGGAAAATGATATGAAGAGGGTGTAGGGGAAGAGAGCTTTGGCTGTGATGCAACCAGAGTGGAAGGTGCCCCGATCTGGGAAACCATTTTATAAGAAGAAATGGGGCAAGAAGTCCAAGACAAGTGGACAAGCTCCTTCATCTGTTACAACGGGAGCGTCGCGGGCTACCTCAAAGCCAGATACTCGTATATGCTGTAATTATGGCCGGGTGGGGTATATCGCTCGAGAGTGTCGGGTGCCGCCAAAGAATGAAAAGAAGGCGGGAGCGTCGTATGCGGAGAAAGGAAAGGCGGTGGTGGACTCCTCTGCCTCGCAGGCGGGTCTACAATCTTGTCCTGCAGGAGGCCATCAAGCAGAGTGACGTTGTCACAGGTATGAGTTTAGTTTTGTATATGCTATTGCTTGTACGCTTTGCTTAGTACATATGTGTTTGTGGTTTGTGTGTGTGTCATGATTGTCACAGGCTTTGTGATGATTCGGGATACGCTGGCGCGAGCACTGTTTGGTACAGGTGCATCGCATTCTTTTCTATCTAGCGAGTTCATAGCGCTGCTTGGGATACCTAGTCATGCAAAGACAGATAGCGTCAGACTGGTGTTGCCGAATGGCTGTTGGATGCTTGCGAATCAAGCTTGCGATGTGGCGGTCCAAATAGGAAGTCGGGATTTCAGTTTGACTGCTTCTGTCTTGCCAATATCGGAATTCGACGTGATTTTTGGGATGGATTGGCTTGCGAAGCAGCATGCATGATTGATTGCCAGTCCAAAGAGATCACGTTGGGCCAGAATACCGAACAGGAGACAAAGTTCGCGGGTATGTGAGGAGTGGGCGGAACGTTGATGTCTGCACTCCAGGTAGTCAAGGCTGTTCGGAAGGGTGCAGAATGTTACTTCGCACTGATTCGGGCTGGTGAGCCTAAGGCCAGTGTGTGCGAGGTTCCGATTGTGTCGGAATTTACAGATGTGTTTCCCATGGATCTCCTTGGGCTACCGCCCCAGCGAGAGATTGACTTCACGATCGAGTTGGTGCCAGGTGCGAAACCTGTGGCCCGCTCGCCATATCGCGTCGCGCCAAAAGAGATGGCTGAGTTGAAGGTCCAATTACAAGAATTGCTGGAGCAAGGTTATATATGCCCAAGTATGTCACCTTGGAGCGCGCCTGTGCTTTTTGTGAAGAAGAAAGACGGTGGGTTGCGATTATGTATTGACTACCGTGAACTGAATAAGCTGACCGAGAAGAATAAATATCTGATACCCCGGATTGATGAGTTATTCGATCAGCTGGTGGGCTCTACCGTCTAGTCGAAGTTGGACCTAAAATCTGGTTATTACCAGTTGTGAATTCGGGAAGGTGACATTCCCAAAACCGCATTTGGAACGCGTTACGGGCACTATGAGTTCACAGTCATGCCATTTGGACTGTGTAATGCGCCCTCAGTGTTTATGGATTTGATGCACCACACATTCCGAGAGTACCTGGATCTGTTTGTGATCGTGTTCATTGATGATATCCTGGTGTACTCGAAGTCAGAAGCTGAGCATGAAACTCATTTGCGGTTGGTGTTGACTACTTTGAGGCAAAATCATCTCTATGCCAAGTTCTCGAAGTCCGAGTTTTGGCTGTCGTCAGTTGCCTTTTTGGCCCATGTGGTGAGTGGAGCAGGCATTGCTGTAGATCCAACGAAGATAAAGGCCATCGTGGAGTGGCCAATATTGTCTTCCGTGGCCGACGTCAGGAGTTTCCTTGGACTTGCGGGCTACTACCGAAGATTTGTTGAAAACTTCTCACGGATTGTTTGCCGCTAACCACATTGACGCGAAAAGATCAGAAGTTCGTTTGGACGCCAGAGTGCGCACGAGCTTTTGACGAGCTGAAGGTTCGGTTGACCACGGCGCCGGTGTTGTCTTCGCCAAGTGGGACCGATGGATTTGTGATTTATAGTGATGCCTCAGGGAGCGACTTAGGCTGCGTTCTTCTGCAACATGGAAAGGTAATTGCTTATGGCTCACGCCAGCTGAAGGTGCACGAGTGAAATTATCCCGTCCATGATTTGGAATTAGCGGCGGTGATTTTTGCACTAAAGTTGTGGCGGCACTACCTTTATGGAGTGAAAGTGGAGATCTATACAGATCATAAGAGACTAAAGTACCTATTGGAGCAGAAAGACTTGAACATGCGACAACGAAGGTGGTTGGAGTTTCTTGGAGAGTACACTTTTGAGATTCACTATACTCCCGGGAAGGGGAATGTTGTCGCGGATGCCTTGAGTCAGAGGGTTCCGGCTAGAGCGAATAGGTTACAAAGGCATGATGAACGTCTTATCCAGGAGCTGGAAGCGTTAGAGATATATTGTGTTGACAAAAATGCCACTGCCAATGCATGTTTGAACTGGATGGAGGTGCAATGTGACCTTGCGGACCGAGTTCGACGGGCAACGGAGTTGGATGAAGATCTCTTACACTATGTGAATGAAGGGCTAGAAGGCAAATTCTCCCGGAATGACGGTCTTTTGCGAAAAGAGGGCCGTTTGTGCGTCCCGAATGTGGGTAAATTGAGGGAAGAACTGATGTATGAAGTACATTATACAAAGTATTCCATTCACCCCGGGAGCACAAAGATGTTCAATGATATGAAAAAGCTATTCAGTGATTGTTTACCGGCTAACGAAAGTGGCTCATTTTCTCCCGAACAGGCGGGATGATTCAGTCGAAAGTTTGGCAAAGTTATATGTTGACCAGATTGTACGGCTTCACGGTGTTCCTCGGAGCATCGTAAGTGATCGAGATGGGCGATTCACGTCAAATGACTGGAGGCTAGTTCACCGACTGTGGGGCACGAAGTTGACTTTCAGTACGGCCTTTCATCCCCAAACGGATGACCAAACTGAATGTACCAACAGAACGATGGAGGACATGCTCCGAATGTGTGCCCTTGACTTCGGAAAGAGATGGGAAGATCATCTCTATATGGTGGAGTTTGCGTATAATAACAGCTACCATGCGAGCATTGAGATGACACCATATGAAGCGCTATATGGAAGGAAGTGTCGTACTCCCTTGACTTGGGTAGAAGCGGGCGAAGCTCAAATTTATAAACCAAATGAAGTTGATGAAGCAAACTCAACCATATAGACTATTCGAGAGAAGCTACTTATTATTCAAGACCGACACGCTAAGTACTACAACGCCAAGCACCGAAACGTGGAATTTGCTGTTGGCGATTGGGTCTACTTGAAGATCAAACCCTTCAGAGGTGTCTCCATGATTCGACGGTTGAAAAAGTTGAGTCCAAGATATTTTGGTCCATTTGAAGTGGTGGAGCGCATCAGAGAAGCGGCTTATCGGCTAGCTCTGTCGGCAGACTTGGGTGGATTACATGATATATTTCACATCTCGGTGCTTCGGAAGGCCGTTAAAGATCCAGCCCAAGTGATCACGGATGATCGTGTGCCGGTGTAGTATGGGCTAACAATGAGAGTAAGACCCATTCAGATCGAGGATCGAACCGAGAAACAGTTGTGGAACAATACGGTTGGCATGGTTAAAGTCCAGTGGGACAACTGTGGCCGTGAAGAACTTACATGGGAGCGAGAGCAAACCATGCGAGAAGAGTTTCCTGAGCTGTTTCTGTACTCCGTGGAGAGAATTATGTTGTAACATAAAAATTTTAATGTTATAACGTTTTGGTTGCTGATTGCTGGTTGCCTACCTGTGTACTAATTTCGAGGAGGAAATTTTTTGTAGGAGGGGAGGGTTATAACAGCAGAATTTTTATCAGTAGGACAATTTTCGGGTGACACGGCCTGGGACACGGGCGTGTCCCAGGGCATGTCCTGCGTGCGTCGAGTGTCGAGAGGAACAGTCGATGAATGGTCGACAAATTTGGTCGACTCTGGACACGACCTGTGACACGGGCGTGTCACAGGGCATGTCAGCGCATTTGACGAAAGTTGCTCGATGATCGTCGAGTGTCGAGATGCGGTCGACGTTTATCGAGTGAACTGAACACGGCCTATGACACGACGTGTCACAGGGCGTGTCCCTTTGGTTCGACGAACTCAGCATGACTAATTTTGAGCTGGGGCGTGTCGAGTGCCGTTTATGGGCACACGGCCTAGGACACGGGCGTGTCACAGGCCGTGTGAGTCTCAGGCGATTTTGGGATTTTTTCAGCCTGATGAACACGGCCACGGACACGAGCGTGTCAGAAGGCATGTTGGTGACATGGCCCAGGACACGGGCGTGTCCCATGGGCATGTCACTGGAATGGATAAGTCGGATGAACACCGCTTGAGGCACACGGCCTGGGACACGGGCGTGTCACAGGCCGTGTCAGGCAAAAATTCAGGTTTTCTGGCAAATTTGTGGCCGTCCATTCCTTCAGCTGGGATCCAAAGGCTGAGCTTCTTTCCTAGTTCTTTAAGATCGAAAACTGAGAACATATTCTCATTTGATTAGTTCCTTCATCTTTCTACAAGTTAGAGAGAGAAAGGGAGAGGTAGAAGGAGGAAGAAGATGAAGGGCTGCTACTGGTGGAGCGTGAGAGTGTCAAGCTGCGTTTCGAGGCCAGTTTTGTGGAGGAAAAGCTCTTGTGAGTCGTTCAAGCCAGCTTAGAACTCATGGCACCAAAGAGGGCTTCACGGGTAACGACTTTTCTTCCTAGCCATGTGAAGGCTTCCTTTTGGCATATATTTGTGATTTCCCCCACCAAGAGGTGGCAGATTTTGGGAGTCTTTGGGTGGATGCATGAAATCCCCTTTGTTGGCATATAGATCCGGAAATGGAGTACGGAATAGGCATGCTGTGTGAAGCCCATCTGGACAGGTTGGTCTGGATTGGTGATGTTGCATACGAACCGGAGAAGACTCCGTGCTAAACGTGTAGTTTGGGAGTCAACGGGTTATCCCTGTGAAAGGTAGTAGCAGGAAGTACTGGAGTGGTAGTCCAGGAAAATATCCGTGTATGCTTGTGCTATTGGGTCATACCTGTGAATGAGTAACAGGAAGTATTGGTGTGACCAGGAAAGGCCCTTTGTTATGCTTGATGTCGTAGGGAGTCCAACTGTGAAGAGAGTAACAGGAAGTACTAGCATGGTAGCCAGGAAAGACCACTGACATTGTAATAATTGCGGTGTCGTACCTGTGATCGAGGAATAGGAAGTACTGGTGTGCCCAGGAAAGACCCGTTGATGTTGTGAGACAAATGGGTGTAAGCTTTATGCCCAGGCTTGAATGCCAGAACAGGATCGGTGAGACCTACCCGCGCCTTTATATAGCCGCGAGTACGCCGTGCTCGTTGATGGCAAGGAGATTTGAGCAATGGGGGGTGGAGGATCCGACCTGCGTTATGTCCGTCCGACCTGAGACCAGAAGGTGCGGTCTGTTGGAGCGCATAGCAAGAGTCTTAGGCCTGCGCGCCGTGAGACCATGGGGGGCTAAGGGCCAATCCCGGTTTACTAAGACTATAAAAATCCGGCTGCACGCCATGGAGTAAATGCTCAAGAGAGTTACCATTGGGTTGTGACCCTGATACGGTGGTGGGCAAGTGCTTTGCCAGAACACCAAGAATGTGCCCTGAGTGCACAGACCGTTGGGCCGGGTGGCGAACGGTTATGATGGCATGTGTGCGTGAAAGCACATTATATGAATATATTGCCATGCTTGTGATATGATATGCCTGCAGGGAAGATTACCGCTGCCCCAAGAAAAGGGGTAGGGTCGTTATAATTGGGTCAGCTGAACGCTGACCGTTGCTTCTATTTGCCACCGTTGGGTGGATTGTCCCTGTATAGGTGCTGGAGAGCCAAGCGGGATGCATAAAGGCTGAGGTCCTTGCTATTGCTGCTGCTACTGCTAGCCCTCGAAGGCTATTTGGAAATGCTTGTTGTGTTTTCTTTTATTGTGGCCGGCATGCGCGCCAATGTTGGGGCCACTGTTTGAAAGGCTTGTAAGGCCATAAGGCCAATGATGATTACATGTTGTAAGACATTCCTATATGCTATAAGATATGGTGTTTTATTTGTTGGACATTCAACAGAGGAGTTCAAGTGGTAGTATAGGCTTCCATTAGAATGCTTTATGATAGGTGCGCTGCGCTACTCTGGTATCATCCCGTACCTTCACCGTCTGTTTTGTGATATATGTTGTGGGGCCCCGGCCGGACCTTCTAGGATATACCATATGAACGGATGGGGTTGTTACAATATCGCTCTCAAACATCCTAGCGGCCTCGATCCACACGTGGAAGACCTCATTCTTCATAGCTATGAGGGGTTGTCTCAGATTCTCCCACAATCCTTGGTAGAAGAGGTTGTACCTGTCCTCATCGTCCGCCATTGTCATCCTAACATAATGACCTAAACAAGTAAACTCCTGGATGTACTCATCCACAGTCTTGTCCCGCTATACCAAGTACAGAAACTGTCTCTGAATGGCTAACCTCGTCGAAAAAGGGATATACTTTTTCAAGAAAGCATTCCCGAACTCTTCTACGTACGGGGTGCATCTAGGAAACTGGCAGCCGCTATGGCTCACCCACCACAACTTAGTGTCACCTTCCAGCATAAAGGTCACAAACTCATACTGCTTCTCCGCTGGCATCTCTGCTTCCCTTAGAAATTCTTGAAATCTATCCCACCAGTCCTCTATATTAGTCGTCGTGCCAGCTCCCTTAAATATTGGAGGATGAAAGCTTAAAAATACTTCATTTGTCTGTCTCCCTTCCCGACAACCACTCTTTCCATCAATGGCTCTGCCTGCCTAGCTCCTTTGCCCTGTTTGGTTGGTGTAGCAACTAGGATAACAACTTGCCTCTGCTAACATATAACATAAGTCAGCTGGGGTTACACCCATGCCCATTGGACCTGGAGCAGTAGCACTGCTCGCCGAAGGCTCCTCTTACTGCCTCGACATCTCTACATCGTCGCTTGCACCCTTATCAAAAGCAAGGTAAAACAAGAATCTGCTTCTCTCACAAATCTTAGACATAAGGACACTCACGGTCCCGCGATACTCCTATGTGGATAACTTCTTAACGTAATCTGAATTTGACATTCGACCACAAAACCTTACCTTGGACACTAACCTAGTTCTAGTACTAAATTATAACACCTCCCAGGTAATGACCGCATAATATGAGTCCAACTAGAGCCCCACAACATACAGACGTCACAGCTTAAGCATTATAAGATGATATAAACTACCGAACTCAAAACTCAGACTAAACACAGCGGAAACAAAAGAATAAGACTAGAAGTTATCCACTAACAAACGAGTATCAACACGACTTTATGTCCTTACAACAATTAAGAGTCAAAAACTTAAATAGTAACATCAAACATCAACGTGCATAATCACTACAAGGCTACCTCGGTATGCACACCAGAAACATAATGCATTAAGCATAACATTCCACAAAACTAAGCTATTACACAACATGAAACACATCATGAGGCTTTGGCCTTTTTGGCCGGCGAGCTTACTCCTGCTTGCGATCCTTGACCTGTAAAAATTGGTTGCAACGTGGGTCAGCAAAGGCTGATCTCAACTGTGTAACCAACACATCTCCTACCGGCCGTCCCTAGCGGACCCCGGGGCACTCCATCACCCTGCAGGTCAGCACTTTGTATGCAAATATACATGTACATTGAAAGTAATAAAATAGATTTGGATGTGTCATACAACAAATATGTTTCTATGTTGAGCATATAATAGAAGGGGTCTACAATACAACATGTATGCAAACCTGGGCTTCACCAAAGGCACCCTAAAGCGTATGCTTCTAACACATCATTAATCAGGTACTTCCAATTTCCCCATCGGCGTTCAAGCCGCAAACAGAAGGGTACTTCCAATTTCTTACAAATGGCATTCAAGCCGCCACACAAAACTCTTGCCTAGGCCCCACCCGCTCGTGGGTCTCAGACTCGGGCTTGCCTACAAGGGCTGACTTCTCACATCAGGATTCCGCCACACAAACAAACCGATGCTAAGAATCCTTTCTAAACCCCATCCACTCATGACGAACCAGACCCGACTCCAATATTGGGACCAAGTCCACCGAAGGAGGCCCAGCGGGACCCAACTGGTATCGTTTGGGCTTGTCGAAAGCTTGGCATCCTTGTCAGTTTCACAGATGGTGGCTTGTCTCACTGGGATACACTCCACACATGACTTGCTTATCATGGGCTAGCAAGCTGACAATAGAGATAAACCACAGCTTAGAATATCGCAATACCAAGCCTTTGCAACCCTAATCCACCTTTCGTACTATACCGTCCCCGCACCCCAGTGTGTACTCTAATTTTCACCTGGTTTGGTTCTGATTACCCGTACTCACACGAAGGAGGTGGAAAAATAACATCACAAAGGGCGTCTTGCCGCTAACAAAATTCTAACAAAATCCTTATGGCTCGCTAAGCAACATCATTGAGTCGGACTAACAGTCGCAATTACTTCTTCAGCCACAATGCCTAATCCACTAACAGAGTGGATTTCTAGTGCAATATCATACCGGGGACGGACACAATCGACCCGGTGGCTCCTCTTGAACTATGTCAACCCGAATCCCTCTCATTTGAGAGTTCTAGTGCCTAAATGCTTGAAAGAAAGCAAGAAAAGTATTGATGTCATGCACGCATCATAAAGACCAAGAGGAGAACTGTCGTTACCTTACTACTCCACTTCCTTGCCATGAAACCTTGATTTGCATGGATGAGAACCTGCGCCTCCAAGTTCTGTCCACGTATCGGGGCTCAGATCAACAATCGAGGCTCCGAAGCTCCGTCAAAGGCGGAAGAAAGCTATCTTCTTCCTCCTCCCACTCTCTCTTCTAAACCCTAAGTCAACTCTAAAAAGAAAAGAAATGAGGGAGAAATGTTGGGTACATTGTAAATTATATACCAGATTTATGGAAGTATCACATAACTCAATGATATATGTCAGTTGGTATTTGATGGCATTTTGAGTTTACTTGTGCATGCTAAAGATTGTAGAAATTATTCTAAGTACAGAAGTGTCGAGACACTTATTTAATGTCAGCACCTTTGAAGGAGTTGTGTCGAGACAAGAAGCAAGTTTGTGTCGACACACATGACTTGGGTCGACACCCAGAGTTTATGTCGACATCAACTGTGTCGACACTCATAACTTGTGTCGACACACTTAGACCTTATTGTACTGACAATTGTAAAGAAGCAACTTTGTGGACATCCAGGACTTGTGTCAACATTTCAAGAAGTTGTGTCGACACACAGGACTTGTGTCAACACATTCTAGAACAGCTGTGTCGAGAACTTGATGAAGAGCTGTCTCGATTATTTTCTGAAGATGTCGACAACATCAAAGAAGATGTGTTGACACCTCGGAATTGTGACGACAAACATTACATTTATGTCGACGCCATCTATATTTTTGTCTCGACAAATTCAGCTGAGTTAAATAACTCTATGTGCGAGATCTCAAGACTGAAGAATTGACGTTTGTCAGAATTATCATGGCTGTCAGATATGTCAGAACTATTTGATGTTGATTAACTACCAGATCAGCTAGTTTTCTCTGACGAGATCTATAAATAGAGCTGATCTATCACAGAATAAATAATAAGAAAAAAAGAGAAAATAAAAGAAGTAGGAGAAATTACTCCAAGAAGAATTCACTGAATTATATACAACAAGAAGATTTTGATTCAAGATCAGAGAAGTTGACTGCATTTCATCAGATCGGTCAGTGTTTGGGGATTTAATTCTGAAAGGTGGAAGAAGCTGGATCTACACCAACTTCTCAAGAAGATTCAACCTAGGTTCTCTCTTTCAAGAAGCTTTGAATAAGCTAAGTTAGGTTGAATCTGATTCATTACAACAAAGATCAGGAGAAAGGGGATCCAACAAGATCTGATCAAGATTTCCTCACCACTCTCTATATCTGGGTGAAGCAAGAAACATACACTTAATTAATTTTCTATAAGATCTATTTTAGATCTGAGTGTAAGAGATTTCAATCTCTGAGTTGTAAGCCTCTAATTATAAAGGCTGAGGTAGGGCTGTTTGCCTGAGATAGGAGATTATGTTCTCTGAGCTGTAGGCCTGGTGATAATGGCTGTGGTAGGGCTTGATTGCCTGAGTGGTAGGAGTGTGGATTCACTCTAAGGTAGGGTTCTTGGGAAGAGCCTGAGTTGTAGCACTTGTTGAAATGTGAGCTGTAGGAACCAATTTGGGTTCTGAGGTGTAAGATCTGAGGATCTGAGAAGGTGGAAGGAAGTTTGGCCGAATCTAGTGTACTACTAGATAGGCGAAGGGGGAAAGTGGATGTACCCATCATTTGGGGAACCACTATAAATCTGTGTGTACGCTGTGATTGGATTATTGTGTGCTGTGGTAGCTGTAGAATTTATAACTGTGTTGTGATTAATTTATTAACTGCCTAAGTGAATTGGAATTGAACCTATTCACCCCCCTCTAGGTGTTTTGACATTCTTAAAACCAATTCTTTCAAGTGGGATCACAGGGAGGTTACTTAAATTTATACTTAACAGTCTGAGTGTATCTCCAAGGCAGAAATAAGATAGCCAAGATGGGTTGAGGTGAAAATCACAAAGAACTTGTATTCATGAAACTTCCCATTTGTAGAAAAGAAACCTTTGGCATATGGAAAGAGAGGGTCAGATTATTCATGGAGGCATCTGATCCAAGAATTTACATCACAGTTCAAGATGAGCCTTTCATCCCTATAAAGACATCTGTTCTAGATGCAAATCTGAAAACTCCAAAGAGTTATTCTGAGATGTCCAAAGATGAGATCATCTTAGCGACTTTGGACAAGAGGGCACATAACATAATTGTTAGTGTCATAGATGATTCTACATTTCAGAATTTAGTCCACTATAAAACTTCAAAGGAAATGTGGGACACTTTGATTGTCTACATGGAGGGGACAAAAGAAGTAAGAGAGGATAGGAAATCTATGCTAAATCAAGAATATGAGAGTTTCAGACAAGCCAAGACAAATAACATAACTATATGCTACGAAAAGTTCTTCAGAATTGTCAATGAGCTGATGAATTATGGAAGAGTCTTCAACACTTATGAACTGAATGACAAGTTTCTCAAATCATTAACCAAGGATTGGGATACCAAGGTCTCTACCATCATAGAGGTGGCCAGACTTTGCAGATACTCCTCCATCAACCTTATTTGGAAAGTTGTTGTCTTATGAAATGCAGCTAATTACCAGAAAGGAAGAGGATAAGAGCAGCAGGTCTTTTGTCAAAGATAAGTCTGTGGCTTTCAAAGTTGAGGCTATAAGGAAGGGCAGGAGAAAGAGTCCTCCTCCTCCCAGAAAAGTTGCTGATACTGATTCAAAAAGTTCAGACACAAGCACAGCAGATGGCCATAATTTTGATGAAGAGCTTGCTGCCTTTTCTAGGCAATTCCAGAGGTTCTAGAAGAAAAAGAACCGGAGGAGATGGACTTCCTCTTCTTCTTACTCCAAGGATGATAACTACAAGGGAAAGAAAAAACCTCTAAAGAGGATGGGTATGGTTCTAAACCTGGAAAACAAATTTCTACTAAAATTATTTGTTATTGTTGCAGCAAGCCAGGACATGTTATAGCAGACTGTCCTATCAAAAGAAAGGAGTCCGATGAGAAAATGAAACACCAGCATAAAGGCAAGAAGGAGAAATCCTTTATGGCCAAGAAGCAGAAAAGCTGGACTGACTCTTCTTCATTAGAGTCAGAAAATGAAGAGGATGCTGAGGCCTACATTAGGCTGTTCACAACTAAGGAAGATTCTGTAGAAACACAATTCTTACAGTTGATGGATGATATCAATAAAGCAGAAGAAAGCCAATGGATATGGCTGATGGCTATAGCTGAGGATGGACTCAGCCAGGTTCAGGCTGGTCCTAGTAAGGTACAATCTTCACCCTCAGTATTAGATTATGTTACTAGCCTAGAGTTAGAAGAATATTCATCAAGAGATAAAGGTGGCTCTGAATTTGAAGGAGATGTCAATCAACTGATTGATGATTATGGAGAGCTCCTGCAAGCCTTTAAGGAAAGCAGGCTCCTAGCCAAACAGCTAGAAAAGGAGAATGTCATTCTGAAGTTGGCTGCTTTAGACTCAGCAAAAGTGCTGGATCTTAAGATAAAATAGATTTGTAAATTGAAGAACATAACTTTTATTCAGATGGATACAATTACTTTCAAGAATAACCACATTAGGAATCTTGAAAGTAGACTCCAAAAGGAGAGGGTGCTAGTGGCCAAGTTCTCAAAACCTAGTTCTGTGTTACCTTTGATAGATTCCTTATTTTCCCAAAAGGGTAAGAATGGATTTAGTTTCAAAGGAAGAACAAGAGCTACCAATTCCAATAGGAAAGGCAAAGCTCCAGTTCAGCCACTTGCTTTCAAGCCTCCAATTTCTTTTAAAAAGTGATTCAACCTTCTAACATGTATGATCATGATAGTATATATGGTCACTGTGAGCAAGGCAGTAAAAATGGCAAGGGTGCTAGTGCCTATTGGGTAGCCCATGAGAAAACCCAAATGGCTCATATTGGACCATTTGTGTTTGGTGTACCAGCCCCAACACCCAAGAACAAGGAAGCAGATGACTCACAAAGTCTGCCAGCCCATTTGCAAGCTAAGGGAAAGTCTGTTAGCAAAACCGGCTTAGTAATATCTGAAGCTATTAGTAGTATGCATTCTGAAAAGAAGGAAGCTGCAGATAGGGTTCAAGATATCCCAAGTACTTCTACTGCCAAACATGTCCCTAAGCAAACCTTTGCTAAAAGACTTATGAAAAGAGCTGATGTTCCAGCTTGTTTGAGAGCTGCAAACAATATTGCTGTGAAGCCAGTTCTTAAAAGAAGGTTCAATGTGCATGAGTGCTGGTGTTGTGGCAAAGTGGGCCACTATGCCATTAATTGCTGGAACAATGAGAATGTCCAGGGAAGTAATGGTGGCTTACCTATCACAAGAACTGCAGGTAAGCATGTTCAGTTTAAGTCTAAATTGCACAAAGGACCCATTTAATTTTGGGTCTTAAGGTTAGATAATATATTTGTTGTAGGTAAGTCCAAGTGGCCATATCACTACATGATACTTGGACAGTGGATGTTCCAGACACATTACTGGAACAAGGAGCATGCTAAAGGAATACACTCCTATTAAGAATTGTCCCAAAGTTATCTTTGGGGGCTCAAAAAAAGGGGTAACTAAAGGTTTGGGTAAAATATCTAATGACATAGTAACTTTCACACAAGTAGCCTATATGAAAGGTTTGAAACATAACCTTATTAGCATAAGTCAACTATGTGATCTTGGTTATAACATTTCTTTCCTCAAGGATGAGTGTCAAATTAGAAGGTCAAGTGATCAAGGAGTTATCTTGACAGGCACTAGGAGAGGAAATGTTTACTGTCCAGACTTTGAGTGTGAGAGTAGGGACTCTCCTATATGCCTAGTTGCAGATGTGAAAGTTTCTCATTGTGTCCTATAGCACAAGAGGCTAGCTCACCTGAACTCTAAGACCATAGGTAGACTTTATAGTGAAGAGTTGGTGAGGAATGGTCGTGAGGTTAAGTGCATTAAGGAGGGAATCTTCTCAACTTGTCAAAAGGGCAAGCAGACCAGGTCTTCCTTCCAAAGTCTTGATACCAAGGACTCAGTGAGGTGTTTACACCTCCTGCATATGGATCTATGTAGTACTATGCCAGTTCATAGTCTAGGTAGGAAAGTCTATACCCTTGTTGTGGTTGATGACTTTTCTAGGTTTGCTTGGGTATTCTTCCCGAGTAGAAATTCTGAAACCCCAGATATCTTCAAGACTTTTGTCAAGAAAATTTAGAATGAACTTAATAGTTTAGTGGTCAAGATTAGAAGTGATCATGGGACTGAGTTTCAGTCTAAATGCATGACAAAGTTCTGTGAAGGGCTTGTGATTCATCAAGAATTCTCCTCACCTATAACTCCCCAGCAAAATGGAATTGATGAAAGGAAGAACAAATCTCTAATTGAGGCAGGTAGGACTTTGTTAAATTACACTTCTATCCTAGAATATTTCTGGGCTGAGGCAGTAAATACTGCTTGTCATGTTCTCAATAAAGCCTCCATCACTAAAATCCACAAAAAGACTCCCTATGAGATTCTAAAAGGCAGAAAACCAAACTTATCCCATTTTAAGATTTTTGGTAGCAAGTGTTTTGTACTTAACAATGGTAAGTCTCATTTGACTAACTTTGCTGCCAAGTCTCAAGATGGGATATTTGTTGGGTACCACAACAAAAGTAGGGAATATAGGATCTATAACTTGACTACACAAGTTGTAGAAGAATCTGTCCATGTAGTCTTTGATGAGTCTAAGTTAATTAACTATGAGCTATCAAGCACTTCTTCTAGTCCTACAGATTTAAAGTATAAGATGGATAATTTGACCATCAGGGAAGATAAACCAGCAAGACAAGAGATTGAAGATGATGGATGTTGTCAAGGGGGAGCTCAAGACATACAAGCTGAGAATGAAGAACAACCAGCTGAAGATATTGAGGATCAGCAAGCTGAAGAAAATGAAGAACAGCTAGTTGAAGAAAGATTGACTCTAGCTATGAGACATTTAAGAGACCATCCAGCTCACCAAATCATTGGTGATGTAAGTCATGGTGTAATGACCAGAAGCAAGAGCTTGAACTCAGCACTATGTTCAAGCTTCCTGTCTCAAATGGAACTAAAGAAGTTTGAAGATGCTATCCAAGATTTATTTTTGATTAGTGCTATGCAGGAAGAGCTGAACCAATTCAAGAGATGTAACGTATGGAAACTGGTTCCCAGACCTAAGGGACATAATGTGATAGGGACTAAGTGGTTCTACTAGAATAAGTTAGACGTAAATGGCATTATTGTCAAAAACAAGGCCAGATTGGTGGCAAAAGGCTACAGGCAGGAAGAAGGAATAGACTTTGACCAGACCATTGCCCCAGTAGCAAGGCTGGAAGCAAAAAGACTATTCCTTGCCTATACAGCCTTTAAAGAATTCAAGGTCTTTCAGATGGATGTCAAGTCAACATTCCTGAATGAAGATCTAAAAGAGTAAGTGTATGTGGATCAGACATCAGGTTTTATAGATCCTCACTTTTCTGATCATGTATATAGACTTAAGAAAGCTCTATATGGGTTGAAACAAGCCCCTAGAGCATGGTATGAGACATTGTCTACTTTCCTCATTGAGAACAAATTCTCAAGGGGAAAATAGACAAGACCCTATTCCTGAGGGAATCAAAGGGCAAGATCATCTTAGTTAAGATATATGTTGATGACATAATCTTTGGATCTACTGAGAATAACCTCTACAGAAAGTTTGCCAAACTTATGCAAGGGAAGTTTGATATGAGCAGCATGAGTGAGCTAAAGTTCTTCTTGGGACTTCAAGTAAAACAGAATGATGATGGCTTGTCCATATCCTAGTCTAAGTTCACCAGGGAGTTGATTAAAAAATATGGCGTGGAGACTGCTTCGACAATGAAAACTCCAATGGGGTCAAGTATGCCTTTAGGCAAAGATGAGGCAGGGAAACCTGTTGATGAGTCTTTGTATAAAGGGATAATTGACTCCTTACTATACTTGACTGCAAGTAGGCCTGACATCATGTATGCTACATGTGTCTGTACTAGATACCAGGAATGCACTAAAGAGTCTCATTATTTTGTTGTAAAGAGAATTTTAAGATATCTTAAGGGCACACCAGATCTTGGTCTGTGATACCCTAGGAATAGAGATTTTCTGCTAACAGGTTTTTCAGATGCAGACATTGTAGGCTGCAAGGAAGACAGTAAAAGTACCACAGGCACATGCCAATTCCTAGGTGGAAGATTGGTGCCATGGAACAACAAAAAGCTGACAAGTGTTGTTATATCCATAGCAGAGTCAGAATATATTGCAGCTTGGAGTTGCTGTGCTCAGTTGCTATGGATACAACATCAACTTAAAGATTATGACATCAAGATATGTAGAACTCCATTATATTATGATTCTACTAGTGTTATATCAATTGCTAGAAACCCTGTTTTACATAGCAGAACAAAGCACATTGAGATTAGGTACCATTTTATTAGAGAACATGTTGATAAAGAGGACATAAGTCTAGAGAAAGGTAGCTGACATATTCACTAAACCTCTAGATTAAAGTAAATTCAATTATTTTAAAATTGAATTAGACATGTTAAACCTGTAATAGTATGGAAGTTTTCTTTAATTTTTTTTCCTCAACATATGACTAAGTAAATTATGTGTTGACACAAGTTAAGAGTTGGTCGACACACAGACGTTGATGTAGACATATACAGTAGTCTGTGTCGACACTCAGAAGTTGGTGTCGACACATAGAGTTGTCGAGACTCTAAACTCACTATCGAAACTTTGCAGTCTGTGTCGACACTCAGAAGTTGGTGTCGACACAAGAGTTGTCGAGACTCTAAACTCACTGTCGAAACTTTAGCAGTCTGTGTCGACACTCAGAAGTTGGTGTCGACACATAGAGTTGTAGAGACTCTATACTCACTGTTGAAACTTTAGCAGCCACTATCAACACAAACAAACTTGTGTCGTCAAACGAAACTTTAATTTATGCGCGCCTTTTGACCTACCCTATTTGTAATACCCCCCACCCCTCCTGGATCCCAAAACACGGCACGCAGGGGGAGTCTTATACCCGGAACAGCCGCCTTGCGGTAGCATTAGCACACGGGCTAACCTGTACCACAAGACGCCTATTCCGCCGGCTACAACAATATCAATAGAACATGCCAACCGAACCAAATATAATAAGCAAGAGAAGTCAAAATCCACACTAAGTAATAAAGTCCAAATACATCAATAAAGGAGAAGCTAAAACATGCTTCTACCATATATTAGAGTACAGCTAATCATTGCCCAAACGGGCTACATCAGAGTATCAAAATACTAACATCAGTAACCGACGGTATCGACGGCACCGTCACTTCAGGCCCTATCGTCCTGGATTGGCTGTCCTGCTGCGTAGTCTGCAGCTGCTCTACCTGCGGCGTGACCTCCTAAAAAGGAATACATAGCAACTATTAGTCGAAACAACTAAGTGATTTCACATCCGCTCCCCTGGCGACTCCTCGGCACCGGGCGGAGAAAAGGAACAAGGATAAAATATATATATATATATATATATATATGCAAGTGAAAGAGGTACAAGCAGGTGGCAATAGAGTAAGAGTAACAGTACCATAATCAGCAGTTATTTAAGAGCTATACTAAACTAACAAGTATAAGTAACAGTAGGAAAGTAACTTAACTTATAAGAATACCCATACAAACTTATAAGTTAAGGATCGGGTTACATAAAGGTAACTCATCGTATAAGAGTGCCCATACAAACTTATACGACGAGGATCTTGTTATGCAATGATATGAAATGCTATGAATGCTATGTAATGACTCACCCATCATCACACCCATGCAATTGCTATGTCGACACAGACTATAGTTCCCACTTTTCGAGCAGGCAGCTAACCTCTCAGGCATCAGCCGTCGTGGCCAGGCGGTGACAGTAGAACGAGCACTTCTACTACTAGGCGGGTATCCACACTACTCCACCTAGGCCTCTGTACGCCTCAATGCTAAGAACACAACAGTGGAGCCCATGCGTATTATGGCCCAGCAGGGTCTTGGGTAGATGTGAATCAAGAACACAGCCCGAACTGACCTTGCGTGACCCGGAAGGGGCCTCAGAAGTAAGCACGAGGACACAGCCCAACCGTTCACTTGGCACGGAAGGGGCCCCGGGACGTGAACACCGAGGACACAGCCCAACCGCCCAAAGTCTAACTGTCGACTCCCGTCGGTGTGACGACTGGCGAGCCCGTAGACCTGCCACACTATCCTTAACCCAGGATTACAACACCGCGTGTCGACTCACACCGCATGCAAATGCCTCATCAACATAACAAAGAAGGGGCCTCGGAAGTAAGCACGAGGACACAGCCAAACCATCTGTTGGAACACCCTATTACTGATTTGGGCAAGGATCACTATGTCCTTTAGGAAATTTGTTTTGACCTCCTTGTATAGATCTAAATGTCAATTAGATTGAGTCTAAGGGTTAGTATTTAGGTTTGAAAGCTGCCCTCAAGACCCTCAAGACCAGATATTTCAGTTCAGGGGACTAAGTCATTTCGTCGAGCTCAGGTCGACGAATCGTCGAACTCCATTCGACGATCTCTGAGCTCACTTCGACGAATCGTCGAACTCCATTCGACAATCTCTGAGCTTACTTCAACGAGTCGTCGAACTCCATTCGACGATCTTCGAGCTCAAATCGACGTTCCTGTCTCTAGTTTGTTTCCTTATCTCTGAGCTCAGTTCGACGATAGTTGAGCTCAGATCGACGATTTCTGTTTCAGTCTAAGTCCAGTCTCTGAGCTCAGTTCAACGATAGTTGAGCTCAGGTCGACGTTTTTCTGGAGAGATCGACGTTTTTCAAGATATTCAAATTCAGACAGTTTTGGAATTATTCCCAGCATTTATTTCAAGGATCTTGTAGCCGTTTCATTTAATCTGGAGCAAGTTTCAAGGGAATTTTTAAGGAATGTTTTATTGGACTTTCCTCCAGAAGACAAAATGCAGTTAAGGAAGTCGTTTATGACAGGCTAACGACTATCTTGGGCAGAGAATTATTCTATTTAGATCTAAGGAATAAAAGTTTATTCATTCTGCTGGTTAATCATAATAATACCCACAACAACAAGAAAGAGTGAAAAAAAAAGTTGAAGATATTCACAGACAGAATTTTTACAAGAACACACATCACTGAAGGAGATCAATATAATAAAATTTCTAGATCTCTTTTGACTCAAGTGTTCAAATTCCTTATCATTCAAGACTCCAGACACCTCATATTTCAGCTGCTGCTGGAATCATCTTTTGCTGGAGATCAAATCTTCTGAAGGCCTATCACCCTATTGCAAAACTTCACTTCCTAAACAACTCAAGAACTCAGGGGGAGCTTTGACAACATCCACTATCTTCTCTCTGATTGTTGATAGAGAAGATCATCTCACCTTCCTCTCTCTCTCTCTCTACTGTGAAGGGTTTATCAAACTCCCTTCAAAAGTTTGTGTTGGTTTCTGAGACCTTGTCAAAACTCAGCGGTGGCAAGACACCTGATCAAAAAATCTGGTTTGGTTTTTGAGTACCTTATCAAAAGCTCATTGGTGCCCAGGACACCTGATCAACTCATCCTGCAGTGGATTCGTACCTAGGGTGGTAGAAGAGTGGATGTACCCAGATTGATTGGGGAACCACTATAGCTCCTTGTGTCATCTATTTTCTCATTTCTTTTATTTTCTGGCTGTGGTTTGTGATTGTTCTGTGATTGCTTTGTAATTAGATAGTTGCTGTGTTTGCTGTATTTCATTTGCTTCCATGTTCTCTTGGGAATACAACAAGAGTTGTAAAAAGTTTTTAGCAAGCACCATACTCTATTCACCCCCCCCCCCCCTCTAGAGTATATCAGATCTAACTTGTACTTTCACCATCCATCCACACCTTATCTCAACACAACCAAACAAGTGACGGTCAACACCGCACTTACATCCCTTCACAATACTACCCGTAGGGAGACGACGCTCTAAGTATTGGACTACTACACTCATTCCATTAGTCAACCTTACTCATGGCCATAACTTATTCCTCTACATGGCTTCCAAATAATGACAACGTAATATAAACATGATGCGCATATAAAGATCTATCACACTTTACATATGATAATGATATATTATAAACATGATGCGCACAAATATCAATATTTCAATTCCAATCAAGTCAAATCATTTAAATAAGATTGCTTCAGCTTTTGATTATATGAAATCGGTTTAATAAGCTACGTCAATCATACAAAAAATGATTAATCATAAGAGTTCATCCAAGCCAAGTATCTTGCAATATTAATTCCACCGAATCCAAATCCATCTTATATAAGCCCAGAATTTATGTGCAGTGGGAATCTGGATAGCAACTTCGACCGGAGACTCCTGAAGCTACAGAATACGGTGAAGACGTGTAATACCACGATGGAAAGGTCTTTCCGTGGTCTATAACTTCTGTATACAGACCTCAACCCAGTTTTGACATTATCCTATTTAAAATCGGACTTGAAGTCCGCTACGTACATAACACAATTTCTGCATGCAGGATTTGTTGAACACCATTTTCGTTTAGACTTTCCTGTAGCTACAGACTTCGCCTGAAGTCGTGCAACCATTCGTTGGAAAGGTATTTTCAAGGGCTTCAACTTTTGTGTTTAGCCGAAAGCCCAGATCTGTACATAACATGCTTAAACGTGGCCACGAAGTTCGCTGCGCGCAGAATATAGATTCTGCACGCATCTTAAGGCGGAATGAAGGACATCGGTTCATCTTCCTCCTCATGGAGATCTTCCCAAATCATTCCAGAAAATCTCCTCCCTTATTCAACCTCAAGAAGCCTTTGCTCTTCACGAAACCATCCCCCATATCCACATAGAAGATCAGAGAGGTTGAAGACACCACTAATATGAGCACAAGCCCCAGATTGGCCTCACCCTAGAGAAAGCATCTTCTCACATGTGAAGACTCTTTTGAGTCGACGTCTCGCCTAAATATCTACAAATCTAGCACCAAGGGTGAGGATATGAAACTCACATCGATTCCAGCGGTTCCTCCATTTCCGGCCATGGATATCGTAATTCTCCTTGGCGGCATCTTCTCCTTCACGGTGATGGCGGATTTTCTCCTGTAGAACTTGCTCCAGCAGTTTTCTCTCTCACTAGGAGTTCTCACAGGAAATAGGGAATGAAATGAGCATGAAAACGGCTAGGGTTTTCTCTCACACTTATATATGAAAAGTGACACGGGTAGGGACACGACCGTGTCCTTACCCGTGTCCTGCCTGGGCGAAGCGGCAACGACAATTTCCATGTCGGTTCAATAGTTGACACGGGTAGGGACACGCCCGTGTCCCGCCCTGTGTCCAGACTCGTGTCCACATGACACGGTCGTGTGCCCTGGCCGTGTCCTTCTCGGGATGCATTTCGACGATCTCAACATTTCGTCGATCTCGATCAAAATCGTCGACTGGAGAACACGGGTAGGGCCACGCCCGTGTCTCTACCCGTATCATGATAATTCGTCGAAGTCGACGAGCTGTTCGTCCATCTCGACATCTCTCGTCGAGTGTAACGCGACACATACGGGTAGGGACACGCCCGTGTCGCTACCCATGTCACATGGTGTCGACACAGCTCGTCAGTCTCGATACGCCCTGTCGAGTGTAACTCGACACATGGGTAGGGACACGCCTATATCGCTACCCGTGTCACATGATGTCGACACAGCTCGCCGATCTCGACATGCCTCGTCGAGTTCAGCTCGACGCAGACGCACACGGGTAGGGACATGCCCATGTCTCTACCCGTGTCTCATGCATTTCTAATTTCTCCTCCTTTTCATATGTGCTGCCCTGTTGTCAGCACTCCCCATGAACCCTAGTCAGCTATCCTGACTCAAAACACGCACGAGGGGCCTAGTGCGATTTGGGACGTTACAAATCCTATAAACAAAATAAAAGATTTCGTCCCCGAAATCAGGCTTAGGCTATGGGGAGAAAAGCATAACCGAAAATTTAACATATGCTTTTAAATAAAATTACCTTGAGCAAACAACACCGGGTAGCGTTGCTGCATCAAATCCAATGGCTCCCATGTGTACTCCTCCTTCCCAAGATTAGACCATAGCACCTTCACCAAGGGAACACTTTTGCGGTGCAAAGTTCTTGTCTCGCTGTCAACAATCCGCACTGGCTCTAGTCACACAGACCTATTTGACGCCACTGCACCATCAGTAGTGGGAATATATTGGTCAGGCCGCAACAGTGCTTTTCGAAGCGACGACACATGGAACACGTCGTGGAGATTCTCTAGTTCTGGTGGTAACTCCAACCGATAGGCCAACGGGCCAATCCTTTCTAGTATAGTATAAGGCCCAACATATATTTGGTTGAGCTTTTTCACTCCACGCACCCGCGACACTCCATGCATCGGCCGAATCTTGAGTAACACTTTATTGCCCACTTGGAACTCCACCATCCGTTGCTTTTTATTGTAATATTTTGCCTGTCGACTTTGAGCCTCCAACATGCGATCCCGTATCAATCTGACCGTCGTATCAGTATCATCTATATATTCATTTCTCAATGCCTTCGGATCTTCATCCTGCACCTAAGACAAGGGGGTCCTGCACCATCTTCTGTAAAGGGCTTCATGGGGCGCCATACCGATGCTCGCCTGATGGCTATTATTGTAGGAAAATTCCACCAGTGGCAAGAGCCTTTCCCACGGCTCTCCTCTGTCCAACACACATAATCTCAGCAGATCCTCCAATGTCCTAATGGTCCTTTCAGACTGCCCATCCGTCTGAGGGTGGAATGCAGTACTAAAGGTTAGGAGCGAGCCCAAATACGCCTGCACCGCCTTCCACTCCTTGGATGTAAACCGACCATCCCGATCCGAAACAATTGTCTTGGGCACTCCATGATACCGTACAAATTGCTCCACAAAAAGGCGTACCAAAACATCCACGTGTGCTTCCTTCTTCATTGGAATGAACCGGGCCACCCTTGTCAGTAGATCAATAATAGCCCACACTGAATCATTCCCGGAGCGGGAACGAGGTAGCCCATGGATAAAGTCCATGGAGATATCCTCGAACTTCCATTCGGGGATGGGCAACGACTGCAACAAACCACCGGTACTCCTGCATTCATCCTTCACTCTTTGACAAGCTTCGCAATGTGTAACATAGTAACGAACATCCTTCTTCATTCCTGGCCAGTACATGGTATTCTGTAAGCCGGCGTACATCTTGGCAATACCCGGGTATACAGAATATTGAGAGGAATGTGCCTCTCTCAAGATATCCTCCCGGATTTTGCCGCCCTTGGGAATATAGAGCCGGCCAAGAAAATGATCGAGGCCGTCTTTTAGTGTGTACTCATCGGTGGTCCCATCTTCAATTGCCTTGATTGTCGGGGCTAAGGCCACATCCATTCCTTGCTCCACCCGAATCCGGTCCCGGATATCACAAACTATACTCATGCTGGCCAAATACTCCGCATACTCTGCCGAAGGAGCCTTGAATACTAGAGTAATTTCCATCTCCTCGATCATCCGAGCCAACTCCATACTCATCAACCGAGACTCTGGGCTAGAGCCTGACACTTTTTTACTCAATGCATCGGCTACCGAGTTCACTTTCCCGGGGTGGTAGTTCATGGTGAACTCATAGTCGCATAGAAATTCCAACCACCGCCGTTGTCTCAGGTTCAAATCCTTCTGAGTGTGGACATACTTCAAGTTTTTGTGATCGAAAAAGATCTCGCAGCGGACGCCATATAGATAATGCCTCCAGACCTTCAAAGCGAACACCACTGCTCCCAACTCCAAATCATGGACCGGGTAATTAATTTCATGTTTCTTTAACTTTCTTGAAGCATATGCGATCACGTGCCCGTGCTGCCTCAGTACCGCTCCCATCCCTTGATACGATGCATCAGTGTAAACCTGAAATCCTTCCTTCCCAGATGGAAGTGCAAGGATGGGGGCGGAGGTAAGCCTATCATTCTGCTCTTTGAACGCCGCTTCACATTGTGGTGTCCACTCAAATGGCACACCCTTCTTTGTCAAGGAGGTAAGAGGAAGGGCAATCTTGGAAAATCCTTTCACGAACTTGCGGTAGTACCCGACAAGTCCAAGGAAACTCCTCACATCGGCCGCCGACTTCAAAGGCGACCACTCCTTCACGGATCGCACCTTTGCTGGATACACTGCTAATCTTGCTCCACTAATCACATGCCCCAAAAGGCAACCTCCTTAAGCCAGAATTCACACTTGCTAAACTTGGAGTACAAGGCGTGCTCCTTCAATTTCTTCAAAACCAAGGTCAGGTGATCGACATGCTCCTTCTCCGTCTTTGAGTAGACCAAGATGTCGTCGATGAAAACAATGACGAAGATGTCCAAATATGGTTCAAACACCTTGTTCATCAGGCTCATGAAGGCCGAAGGGGCATTTGTGAGCCCAAACTGTATTACCGTGAACTCATACAAACCATATCTTGAACTGAAGGCTGTTTTCTGAATGTCCCCTTCTTGTATCCTCAACTGATAGTATCCAGAGCGCAAATCCAGTTTAGAGAACCAATGTGCTCCCACTAGCTGATCGAACAATTCGTCGATCCGAGGTAGTAGATAAGTGTTCTGCACCGTCAACCGATTGAGTTCGCGATAATCTATGCACAAACGCAGGGTTCCATCCTTCTTCTTCACGAACAGCACAAGGGCTCCCCAGGGTGATGAACTGGGGCGAACGAACCCTGACTCCACCATTTCTTGCAATTGTACTCTAAACTCCGCGAGTTCTTTTGGGGCCATTCTGTACGGAGCCTTGGATACAGGCTTGGCACCTGGTACTAGATTAATCTGGAAATCGACATCTCTATGCGGAGGTAATCCTGGTAGCTTCTTAGGAAATACCTCGGAAAAATCCCACACTACCTGTACATCCTTTAATTCCAATGCTTCTTCCTTCAACTCGAACCAGATCATGAAGACCTTGTCCCCCTTCATATGCACTTTTATAGCCTGAATAGAAGATAATATCATACGCGACGCGAAGCCAATACCTTGGAAGATGACGTCAGAGTCTCCATGTCTCAAATAGATCCGCTTCTCCGCGCAGTCGATCCTCGCGAAGTGCCAGTCCAGCCATGTCATGCCCAAAATGATGTCAAACTCCGGTATTCTCAGAACCGTGGCCGGCGTATCAAAGGCCTTCCCATCAATAAATAACTCCAACTCGCACTTGGCGGTTGCGATCGTCTCCAAGCCATCCGGAAGGCGTACACGTCGGGCTATGTCAGTGAAGTACTGTACACCCTCCATGTCTTTTATGAAATCCTCAGACACAAAGGAGTGTGAGGCACCGGTATCGAACAGCGGATAGGTCGTCTTCCCGCCAATAATCACGGTGCCAAAGTACCAAGAACCAAAACTTATTGCTAGGTGTCTAGTAAGTCTTAAACAATTCAAGTTAGACCATGAAAATATGTTAATTAATTAAATCATACCTGCAATCATATCTTGTGGGTTCCGTTCCAGCGCCATGTCAAGCGCGTACACCTGATCCCTAGTAGGGCCGTGGTTACCTCCTCGCGGTCCTCGTCGTCGACCATGCATATATCCCCGTCCTCGTGGAGCTGCTGGAGGGAGAGCAGGAGGGAGAGCAGGAGGGGCGTTCCCATATAGCTGCGGGCAGAAACGTCGGATATGGACCTGCTGGTTGCATTCAAAGCACACCAGCCCACGATGCCCTTCAGGTTGTTGAAATTGCTGAGGTTGTGGGGGTGGAGGCAACGCAGGCGGCTACGGAACTGGATGCTCCACCCTATAGTTTCGGTGGACACACCCTCCACCTCTTTGATATCCTCTTCCTCCTCTGAAGTCTCGCCTCCTTCTATTCCATGGGCTGGCTTCCATCACGTCCTCCGCAGGCCTCTTACTGCATCCTAACTGGTCCGCCTCCAATCTTTTTGCCATATCAATGATCTCCGCCAAGCTTCCATCCGCTATAAACAAAAGGGACTGCCTTAGGGGATCTCGCAGCCCTTTGTAGAAGCGCTTGGCATAACCTCTGTCATCCAACTCGTAAGAATCCGCAAACCTTGCAAGATGCTGGAATTCCCGCTGGTATTCCGTAACCGACTTTGATCGCTGCTTTAGTAGAAGAAAACTCTGCTCAAGCTCATCTCGGACCGATGTAGGGATAAAGTGCTCTAAGAAAACACCGGAGAATTCACTCCAACTTATCTCTGAGTAGACCCGGCCTTGGAAGGTAGTGCCCATGAGGGACTTCCAACACCTCTTAGCATGTGAGTCCAACACGGACACCGCCAATATCACTGTCATGTTGGCCGGGCAACGGATACCAGCCAACAACTCCTGAACCAAGTCTATCCATTCCTATGTACGTACGACTGAATCCGTCCTAAGGTAGGCGGGAGGGGAGAGAGCCCGGAAGGTGCTCAGCCAGTTGGAGCTCGGGTCCTGTTGTTGCACCGGGGGCTGCTGCGCCCTAAAAGCGTCGAGGATGGCAGTGAGCGTTAGCCCCAACTCAGATTGTTGGAACTGAGTGGGAGTGGGTATGGAGGGCGTAGGAGTGCCTCTCACCTGCTCAACACGCGCTGGAATCTACACATAAAACGCAAACATATGGTCAGGTTGGCTAATCTTAAGGTCAAAGTTGGACATACTTAGCGTGAATTACATATGGGCACACCACTGCTTCCGCTAAGTCAGTTTGTCCCCAAACTGACTAATCAAATGGGGGTGGCACCATTGTTGAATGACTTCTTTAGTTGAGGATCGTGACAAACTGATACCATTTGTAAGACCCCCCCTCCCGGATCCCAAAACACGACATGCAGGGGGAGTCTTATGCCCGGAACAGCCGCCTTGCGGTAGCATTAGCACACGGGCTAACCTGTACCACAAGACGCCTATTCCGCCGGCTATAATAATATCAATAATACATGACAACCCAACCAAATATAATAAGCAAGAGAAGTCAAAATCCACACTAAGTAATAAAGTCCAAATACATCAATAAATGAGAAGTTAAAACATGCTTCTACCATATATCAGAGTACATCTAATCATTGCCCAAATGGGCTACATCAGAGTATCAAAATACTAACATCAGTAACCGACGGTATCGACGACACCGTCACTTCAGGCCCTGTCGTCCTGGCCTGGCTGTCCTGCTGCGTAGTCTGCGGCTGCTCTACCTGCGACGTGACCTCCTAAAAAGGAAGACGTAGCAACCGTTAGTCGAAACGACTAAGTGGTTTCACATCCGCTCCCCCGGCGACTCCTCGGCACCGGGCGGAGAAAAGGAACAAGGATATATATATATATATATATATATATATATATATATATATATATATATATATATATATATGCAAGTGAAAGAGGTACAAGCAGGTGACAATAGAGTAAGAGTAACAGTACCATAATCAGCAGTTATTTAAGAGCTATACTAAACTAACAAGTATAAGTAACAGCAGGAAAGTAACTTAACTTATAAGAATGCCCATACAAACTTATAAGTTAAGGATCGGGTTACATAAAGGTAACTCATCGTATAAGAGTGCCCATACAAACTTATATGATGAGGATCTTGTTGTGCAATGATATGAAAGGCTATGAATGCTATGCAATGACTCACCGATGATCACACCCATGCAATTACTATGTCGACGCAGACTATAGTTCCCACTTTTCGAGCAGGTAGCTAACCTCTCAGGCATCAGCTGTCGTGGCCAGGCGGTGACAGTAGAACGGGCACTTCTACTACTAGACGGGTATCCACACTACTTCACCTAGGCCTCCGTATGCCTCAACGCTAAGAACACAACAGCGGAGCACATGCGTACTATGGCCCAGCGGGGTCTTGGGTAGATGTGCACCAAGAACACAGCCCGAACTGACCTTGCGTGACCCGGAAGGGGCCTCAAAAGTAAGCACGAGGACACAGCCCAACCATTCACTTGGCATGGAAGGGGCCCCGGGACGTGAACACCGAGGACACAGCCCAACCTCCCAAAGTCTAACTGTCGACTCCCGTCGGTGTAACAACTGGCGAGCCCGTAGACTTGCCACACTATCCTTAACCCAGGATTACGACACCGCGTGTCAACTCACACCACATGTAAATGCCTCATCAACATAATAAGGAAGGGGCCTCTGAAGTAAGTACTAGGACACAGCCCAACCATCCATCCACATCTTATCTCAACACAACCAAACAAGTGACAGTCAACACCGCACTTACATCCCTTCACAATACTACCCGTAGGGAGACGACGCTCTAAGGATTGGACAACTACACTCATTCCATTAGTCAACCTTACTCATGGCCATAACTTATTCCTCTACATGGCTTCCAAATAATGACAACGTAATATAAACATGATGCGCATATAAAGATCTATCACACTTTACATATGATAATGACATATTATAAACATGATGCGCACAAATATCAATCTTTCAATTCCAATTAAGTCAAATCGTTTAAATAAGATTGCTTCAAAATTTGATTATATGAAATCAGTTTAATAAGCTACGTCAATCATGCAACAAATGATTAATCATAAGAGTTCATCCAATCCAAGTAACTTGCAATATTAATTCCACTGAATCCAAATCCATCTTATATAAGCCCAGGATTTAGGTGCAGTTGGAATCTGGATAGCAACTTCGACCGGAGATTCCCGAAGCTACAGGAATCCGGTGAAGACGTGTAACCCCGCGATGGAAAGGTCTTTCCGTGGTATACAACTTCCGTATACAGACCTCAACCCAGTTTTGACATTATCCTATTTGAAATCGGACTTGAAGTCCGCTGCATACAGAACACAATTTCTGCATGCAGGATTTGTTGAACACCATTTTCGTTTAGGCTTTCCCGTGGCTACACACTTCGCATGAAGTCGTGCAACCATTCGTTGGAAAGGTATTTTCAAGGGCTTCAACTTTCTTGTTTAGCCAAAAGCCCAGATTTGGACATAACATGCTTAAACGTGTCCACAAAATTCGTTGCGCGCAGAATACAGATTCTGCACGCATCTTAAGGCGGAATGAACGACATCGGTTCATCTTCCTCCTCAAAGCGATCTTCCCAAATCGTTCCAGAAAATCTCCTCCCTTATTCAACCTAAAGAGATCTTTGCTCTTCACGAAACCATCACCCATCTCCACATAGAAGATCGGAGAGGTTGAAGACACCACTAACAAGAGCACAAGCCCCAGATTGGCCTTACCCGAGAGAAAGAATCTTCTCACATGTCAAGACTCTTTTGAGTCGACGTCTCGCCTAAATATCTACAGATCTAGCACCAAGGGAGAGGGTAGGAAACTGACATCGATTCCAGCGGTTCCTTCATTTCCGGCCATGGATCTCGTAATTCTCCTTGGCGGCATCTTCTCCTTCACGGTGATGACAGATTTTCTCCTGTAGAACCTGCTCGAGCAGTTTTCTCTCTCACTAGGAGTTCTCACAGGAAATAGGGAATGAAATGAGCATGAAAACGGCTAGGGTTTTCTCTCACCCTTATATATGAAAAGTGACACGGGTAGGGACACGGCCGTGTCCTTACCCGTTCTAACACCCCCTATCCGTCGCATAGCATATAGCAGTAGGTCCGGCCGGGGCCCGACGCCATATACTACAGACAGACCGGGTGGTTACTTATGGAAACCATCCAACCAATCTCAACGTCCTACACAGAGCATTCTAGCGAAAGCAGTTTATAAAAGTTGTAACAAAGAACCCAGCATTCAAGCACGAATGTCCACTAATACAAAATAGGAATGTTATACAAAATACCCAAAATAAGTCTTAAGGCCTTACAAAATGTTTCACTTGATATTACATGTTTTACAAACCACGGCACGCAGGCCGGTCATACATGAATAAAACAGTAAACACTTCCATTTGGGCCTTCGAGGGCCGGCTTCGCAAAAAGGGCTTTAACCCGCTATTGACCGCTTGGTCCAGCTGCACCTGCAAGCAACAAACCACCGCACGGTGGCAAAACAAGGCAACGGTCAGCAATGCTGACCAAATTATAACGATCCCGCCCCCACCTCGGGGCGGCGATGCTCCTTCCCTACATTTCATTATCATAAGCGAGCAATATAAACATATAGCCATTTCATCACAGACGTTGGCTCTCACGGCCACACGCCCCATGCTCTCAGGGCACATTCTCGGTGAACCGGTCGATGTCACGTCAATTAAAGCCATAGACATTCCGGACTCACCACCGCCACTTAGACGGCCAAACCTATGAGCAATTTGTCTTCTTGGCCTGGGTCACGACAATTTAAGCCATTGACCGCCGAAGAACCTAATCTATGCCAACGACAAGTGCCACGTGCCTTTAGGTCTCTTTAACTGAATGACATAGAACGGGTACGGTTCCATCTAACTCGTGCTCACATCGCAATGACAATTTAAGCCATTTGCGCGGGTCAAACTTCCACCGAGTCCCATTTCCATCACAATTCACATAACCCGGTTATGTTCAAGTTAGCTCTCAGGCCACCAAGTTGGCAAGATCTCGTATCCGCCCAGTTTTCCGGGTGCACCTTTGGGTTAGTCCGCAAGGCTCCCTGCTACAATATACCGCGTAGAAAACCGGAAAAACAATCCATAGCACGGAGTCTTCTCCGACATTTATGCAATGCAACATCACCGATCCAGACCAACATGTCCGGGTAGGCTTCACACATCATGCCTATGTCCGTTCTCGCTTACGGACTCTAAACAACGGGGACTTCACATATCTACCCGAAGGAACGCCTCCAACTCTCCGCAAACTCGCGAGAGCGGGCTTCCTATGCAAAGAAAAAGAGCTACTCATGCTCAAGATGAGGATCGTTACCCTAGCGTTCCTCTTTGGCGCCATTGAAAAGTAATCGGATGAAAAGCACCGCACTAGCTTTGCCTCCGTGGATCCGGAGTCGGCTCGCGATTCGGAGCTCCGAAGCTCCTCCAATGGCGGGATCTAGCTCCTTCTTCCTCCCGTGGCTCTCCTCTCTCTCTAAGGTTTTAGAAAGATAACACTTAAGAAAAGTGAGGGTTTTGTAAGTCCAATCCCGGGTATATCCCTTCAGGAACAACCCCCAGCTGTTGGATCTCAAAATAAGGAAACGAACGGCTTTGATTTGGGACTGAAATTCCCAATCTGGACCGAACACGGCCTGGCACACGCCCGTATACAGGGCCATGTGCCTCATTCGCCGTCAAAATCGGCTAGCCTGGAACCTCACACGGGTATCGAACACGCCCGTGTTCGAGCTGACACACCCGTGTTCCACCTGACACGGCCGTGTGGCCGGCCGTGTACCCCCATCATTTTTCCCCGAAATCAACCCGAGCACTGCACGGGTTCTAGGACACGCCCGTGTCCCTACCCGTGTCACCTCAACACGCCTGGACCCCAGGCCGTGTACACGGTCTCGACACTCGATACTTCGTCGAGCGAAGATCGTCGACCTGATGACACGACCTTGGACACGTTCGTGTCCTAGGCCGTATGCCTTGTCTCGACACCATGTCGAGACCAAAGTGTCGACTTTCCGGGACGAGTGTCGACACAGGTTGACACGCCCTGCGACACGCCCGTGTCGCAGGCCGTGTGCCATGTCTCGACACTTCGTCAAAGCGCAGTGTCGACTTCGCGGCTAAGTGTCGACACGGGTCGACACGCCCGTTTCGTAGGCTGTGTGCCCAGTCTCGACAAAATGCCGAGCCCAAAGTGTCGACTTCCCGTCTCAGTGTCGACACATGCTTGACACGCCTTGGGACATGCCCGTGTCCCAGGCCGTGTGCCTGCAGCCAGAACCCAAACTGGCCCAAAACATCCCCACTTAGCTCCTTTGAGTTTCGGGGCGTTACAAATCTCCCCCTCTTAAAAGAATTTCGTCCACGAAATTACATAAAGGAAAGACATGTACAAAACCAAAATTTGTACCAGAGCGGAACAACTCCGGATACTCATCAAGCATAGTCTGCTCTCGCTCCAAAGAGAGCTCCTCATGACCGCAATTGTCCCACCGGACCTTTACCATCCTGATCTCTTTATTGCGTAGCTGCTTGACCTCCGAGTCCTCAATCCGCACGGGCTTGACCTTTGTCGTTAGCCCACTATCCACCGACACTTGATCAACCGCGATCACTTGCGTAGGCTCTTGCACCGCCGTCCGAAGCACCGAAATGTGGAATACATCATGTAAACCACTAAGCTCCACTGAAATCTTCAACCGATAGGCCGCTTCACCAACTCGCTCCAGAACCTCAAACGGTCAAAGGTACCTCGGGCTTAGCTTCTTCAATCGCCGCACCCGCGAGACACCCTTGAATGGCTTGATCTTTAGGTACACATAATCACCTATAGCGAACTCCACGATTCTGTGCATGGCATTATAGTATTTAGCTTGCCGGTCCTGAGCGATAAGCAACCTCTCCCGAATGGTTCGCACCAAAGAAGTAGCACCCTCCACTTCCGATCGCTTATACAACTTTGACTCACCCGCATCTAACCAAGACAACGACGTGCGACATTTTCTACCATATAGGGCCTCGAAAGGCGCCATCTGAATACTCGCTTGGTAGCTATTGTTGTATGCGAACTCCACCAAATAAAGGTGGTCTTCCCATTGCTTTCCGAAATCCAAGACACACATGTGGAGCATGTCTTCCATAGTTCTATTGACCCTCTCGGTCTGCCCATCCGTTTGCGGATGCAAGGCTGTGCTGAATTTCAGCTTTGTTCCCAACATTTGCTGCACCAGCCTCCAATCATTGGACGTGAACCGCCCATCTCGGTCACTCACGATGCTGCGGGGCACACCATGAAGCCGTACTATGTTATCCACATAAAGCTTTGCCAACTTCTCCACCGGATCATCCTTCCTATGCGGAATAAAATGCGACACCTTTGTTAATCGATCAACCACCACCCAAATGGCGTCGTTCCCCTTTTGCGATCTTGGCAAACCGTGCACAAAGTCCATAGAGATGTCGTCAAATTTCCACTCTGGAATAGGCAAGGACTTAAGAAATCCTCCCGGCTTTTGACACTCCGCCTTCACCAAGGCGCAAGTTTGGCACTTCGCTACGTAGAGCGCCACATCCTTTTTCAAACCCGGCCACCAAAACAGTTTCTTCACATCACGGTACATCTTCGTGCTCCCCGGGTGAATCGAGTACTTGGTATGGTGTGCCTCGTACAACAACTCCACCCGCAAATTGCCAACACTTGGGACGCACAGACGACCGTCTTTCCAAAGTAATCCGTCCTCCACGATGAATTGGGGATTTGACCCATCCAGAGCCTCTACCATGAACTGCTTCATATGAGCATCCATATCCAAAGCCTGCCGAATACGATCAGCCAGTTCATATTGGACTTCAGTCCAATTCAAAACTGCTTCAGCACTTGATTGTCTATCCACGCAAACAATCTCCAACGCCTCCAACTCTCGCACCCACCGCTCATCATGCACCGATAGCCAATTGGCTTGAGCTGTGGCTCGGCGACTCAATGCGTCTGCAACCGCATTCCCTTTGCCAGGCATGTAGTGGATCTTGAATGTATAGTCCCCCAGGAACTTCATCCATCTGCGCTGCCGCATATTCAGATCCTTCTGATCAATAAGATACTTCAGGCTCTTGTGATCGGTGTAGATATCAATCTTCACACCGTACAAATAGTGTCTCCACAGCTTCAAGGCAAAAATCACGGCCGCTAACTCCAAGTCATGGACCGGATAATTCCTCTCATGCACTTTTAGCTGTCTCGAGCCATAAGCTATTACACTTCCGTGTTGCAGTAGAACGCAACCCAAACCACTGCCCGAAGCATCACTATAAATCTCATAGCTGTTCGTTTCCTTATTTTGAGATCCAACACTTAGCCGCGAAGTCGACACTGTGCTTTGACGAAGTGTCGAGACATGGCACACGGCCTGCGACACGGGCGTGTCGCAGGGCGTGTCAACCTGTGTCGACACTCGTCCCGGAAAGTCGACACTTTGGTCTCGACATGGTGTCGAGACAAGGCACACGGCCTAGGACACGGGCGTGTCCAAGGCCGTGTCATCAGGTCGACGATCTTCGCTTGACGAAGTGTCGAGTGTCGAGACCGTGTACACGGCCTGGGGTCCAGGCGTGTTGAGGTGACACAGGTAGGGACACGGGCGTGTCCTAGAACCCGTGTAGTGCTCGGGTTGATTTCGGGGAAAAATGATGTGGGTACACGGCCGGCCACACGACCGTGTCAGGTGGAACACGGGCGTGTCAGCTCGAACACGGGCGTGTTCGATACCCGTGTGAGGTTCCAGGCGAGCCGATTTTGACGGCGAATGAGGCACACGGCCCTGTACACGGGCGTGTGCCAGGCCGTGTTCGGTCCAGATTGGGCATTTCAGTCCCGAATCAAAGCCGTTCGTTTCCTTATTTTGAGATCCAACGGCTGGGGGCTGTTCCTGAAGGGATATACCCGGGATTGGACTTACAAAACCCTCACTTTTCTTAAGTGTTATCTTTCTAAAACCTTAGAGAGAGAGGAGAGCCAAGGGAGGAAGAAGGAGCTAGATCCCGCCATTGGAGGAGCTTTGGAGCTCCGAATCGCGAGCCGACTCCGGATCCACGGAGGCAAAGCTAGTGCGGTGCTTTTCATCCGATTACTTTTCAATGGCGCCAAAGAGGAACGCTAGGGTAACGATCCTCATCTTGAGCATGAGTAGCTCTCTTTCTTTGCATAGGAAGCCCGCTCTCGCGAGTTTGCGGAGAGTTGGAGGCGTTCCTTCGGGTAGATATGTGAAGTCCCCGTTGTTTAGAGTCCGTAAGCGAGAACGGACATAGGCATGATATGTGAAGCCTACCCAGACATGTTGGTCTGGATCGGTGATGTTGCATTGCATAAATGCCGGAGAAGACTCCGTGCTATGGATTGTTTTTCAGGTTTTCTACGCGGTAGATTGCAGCAGGGAGCCTTGGGGACTAACCCAAAGGTGCACCCGGAAAACTGGGCGGATACAAGATCTTGCCAACTTGGTGGCCTGAGAGCCAACTTGAACATAACCGGGTTATGTGAATTGTGATGGAAATGGGACTCGGTGGAAGTTTGACCCGCGCAAATGGCTTAAATTGTCGTTGCGATGTGAGCACGGGTTAGATGGAACCGTACCCGTTCTGTCGTTCGGTTAAAGAGACCTAAAGGCACGTGGGACTTGCCGTTGGCATAGATTATGGTCTTCGGCGGTCAATGGCTTAAATTGTCGTGACCCAGGCCAAGAAGACAAATTGCTCATAGGTTTGGCCGTCTAAGTGGCGGTGGTGAGTCCGGAATGTCTACGACTTTAATTGATGTGACATCGACCGGTTCACCGAGAAGGTGCCCTGAGAGCACGGGGCGTGTGGCCGTGAGAGCCAACGTCTGTGATGAAATGGCTATATGTTTATATTGCTCGCTTATGCTAATGAAATGCAGGGAAGGAGCATCGCTGCCCCGAGGTGGGGACGGGATCGTTATAATTTGGTCAGCATTGCTGACCGTTGCCTTGTTTTGCCATCGTGCGGTGGTTTGTTGCTTGCAGGTGCAGCTGGACCAAGCGGTCAATAGCGGGCTAAAGCCCTTTTTGCGAAGCCGGCCCTCGAAGGCCCAAATGGAAGTGTTTACTGTTTTATTCATGTATGACCGGCCTGCGTGCCGTGGTTTGTAAAACATGTAATATCAAGTGAAACATTTTGTAAGGCCTTAAGGCTTATTTTGGGTATTTTGTATAACATTCCGATTTTGTATTAGTGGACATTCGTGCTTGAATTCTGGGTTCTTTGTTACAAATTTTATAAAATGCTTCCGCTAGAATGCTCTGTGTAGGACGTTGAGATTGGTTGGATGGTTTCCATAAGTAACCACCCGGTCTGTCTGTAGTATATGGCGTCGGGCCCCGGCCGGTCCTACTGCTATATGCTATGCGACGGATAGGGGGTGTTACACCCGTGTCCTGCCTGGGCAAAGCAGCAACGACAGTTTCCATGTCGGTTAAATAGTTGACACGGGTAGGGACACACCCGTCTCCCGGCCCGTGTCCCGACCCGTGTCCACATGACACGGTCGTGTGCCCTGGCCGTGTCCTTCTCGGGATGCATTTCGACGATCTCAACATTTCGTCAATCTCAATCAAAATCGTCGACTGGAGAACACGGGTAGGGCCATGCCCGTGTCTCTAACCGTGTCATGTTAATTCGTCGAAGTTGACACGCAGTTCGTCGATCTCTACACCACTCGTCAAGTGTAACTCGACACACACGGGTAGGGACACGCCCGTGTCGCTACCCGTGTCACATGGTGTCGACACAACTCGTCAGTCTCAACACGCCCTGTCGAGTGTAACTCGATACAGACTGGTAGGGACACGCCCGTGTCGCTACCCGTATCACATGATGTTGACATAGCTCGCCGATCTCGACATGCCTCGTCGAGTTCAGCTCGACGCACACGCACACGGGTAGGGACACTCCCGTGTCTCTACCCGTGTCTCATGCTTTTCTAATTTCTCCTCCTTTTCACATGTGCTGCCCTGTTGTCAGCACTCCCCATGAACCCTAGTCAGCTATCCTGACTCAAAACATGCACGAGGGGCCTAGTGCGATTCGAGACGTTACACTATTTAGAAATTTATAAATAGGAGGACATGAGACCTTGTCGACTACGCTCTTAGAAATTTCGAGACTAAACCCTCAAAGTCGGCAAGAAATTCTTCTTCTCTCCCTTCAACTTCCACTTCTTCTCTCTCCAATGGCACCCAATATGGACAATAATATTAACGAGGGTTATGAGGTTGTTCGAGACGCATTCACTAATGTTGAACAGGACATCAAGGCGGTTGTGGACTAAATCCAAGACGATGGACTGGATTATCTGGTTTCTGAACCAACGAGGATATGGAAGAAGGAAGTTATTACTTTTTATTCCAATATTTCAATGCATTCTTAGGGAAACAAGATCAAGTCTACTATTCATGGAGAAACGATAAAAATAACACTCAAAAGTCTGAGTAAATCCCTCCAACTTCCAAGGATTCAATAAGAGACTAGGTTGATTCTAATTTGACTGCTAAAGCCCTTACATGGTGTGGCTTGTCCTCAATTACCAACATTGGATCATCCATGACTCAAAAAGGAATGAACTCTAAAGAAAAGTTTCTTTCAGAAATTATTGGAAAAGTAATTCTTTGCAAAACTGGGGGGCATGATATGATCCCTTCCTACATGTCCAGCCTCATGACAAGAGTCATCTTCTAGGTGAAGACTGACGGGATTGCTGTAATATTTAACAAGAGTAAGGAAGATCTTAAGAAGCCAAATCTAAGCAAAATCCTAAGTCTGTATCTGGATGTCAGTATACCTGATGTACTAAACCAGATTGCTGGTTTCAAAATTAACCACATAAGGAGAATGGATATGAGAATCTTGTCTAGGTGGGACAGAGTATTGTCCAAAGAAGAATCTGCACCAAAGCATCAGTCCAAACAAGTTACCAAAACAAAGAAAGCTGTCCAAGATGTTGAGTCCTCTAGTGAGTCAGAAGAAAGGGTTTCTTTCATTTCTGATGATGATAACACTGAACTACCCAGTAAGTCTCCAAATCTCACGCCTGGAACTGAAGCTCAAATCCAGGGGGAGACTGTCCATCTGATAGATAATCAAGCCATATCAGTCCCAGGGGGAGTTATCAGAACCTGAGCTAGACAGTGAGACTGCAAATCTCACTATAATAGAAGTGGTTTAGGGTATCAACACAACTACTGAAACTTCTGAAAAAGAGGCACAAGCTATGCATATTTCTATTATGATAGCACAACCTCAGAATCCTATAAATGAGATAGTCCAAGAATTGGAAACTGGGTTCTAGGTGGAGCATGAACAAATAAATAAGGAAGACACTCCTGCTGATATTCAACCAGATGTAAGGGTTGAGGGGGAGGTACCTGAATTAGCCTCAGGTCAAGAAGTAGATGCTCAAGAATAACTAGTGGAAGTTAACAGTTCTTCTGATTCTACTGATGAGGAAGCAACCTCTAGGATAAAGAAAAGAAAGTTTATGGAGCTAAGGAAAAAGTGCTCTGGATATAAGAAAGCGTTAAAGGCTGGATCCTTATCTACTACTCCTACAATGGATTTTAGTTCTCTGTTAGTAAAGCTGTAAGTCAAACTTGATGAGCAAAGACTTGCACTAGAAAATTATGTACCTGAACTAGCCACAAGGAGTTGTAGTTCAGTTTGGCACAGGACATCCAATTTATCAGATTTGAGGTAAATTTGCTTAAGAAAGAAATGACAGATTGCTTCCATAAGGGAGTCAATGCTGTGGTTTATATTGCCAAATAGCAACAAAACACTAAAACTGAAGTAGATGATCTGGTTTTCAAGCAAGGCTGTGTTCTAGAAAATCAGAAAAGAATGAATGAGAATTTGATGGAAATACATTCCATCACTTTGACAAAATTGGCTGAACAAACCATGGCTATATAAACACATATGAACACCAAAGTATCTGCTATAGAAGAACCGATTAAACTGGATTTGGCAATAATTTCTACTGTTATCAAAACTTTTGCGTTTGTAATTTCAGCTCAAGTACAGAAGTTTAAAAAACTACTATATAACTGGGAACTATCATATTACAGATCAACTACGGTTTCAGAAGAATGATCTCAGAGATCATATTCATAGAGAAGTCATAAAGGGGGAAAGAGTAATAGTTCAGGCTAGCTCTGAACATGCAAAATGGGTATCTAACAGTATTTGAGCTACCTTGGGATATCCACCCTTATGTGATGACAACAATACTGCAGAATCTGGATGCCAACTTGCATTCTTGGAGGGGATGCAACATGAAGTAGCTCAAGTCATATATCCCCCTTCTGAGCTTGAAGAAATTCAACAGGCAGTCCAGAATATGTACAGCCCTCCACTGGAAAAATTGCCAGTAATTTCCGAGGAACTGGGCTGATTCAGCTTTACATAAATAGCAAGAGGCCCAGTTATCCAAGAAAGATTCAGAGAACAGGCTGAGGCTACGCCTGATTTTGAGAAATGGAGCCCAACCTCCAGAAGCATTATCTTAACTACATGGAATGCAGTTAATAATAATCAATATGACAGGGGTAAGTGGTACTCTAAACAAGAATGGGACAAATATCTTGCACAACAAGAAGTAATCTGCAAATTCAGGAAGGACATGAAGGCTAGAGAAATCCCTGCAAATTCCATAGAGCCTTGCAAGTACTTCCCTAAACCATTCCACTACTTTGAAAGGCAAAAGCTGAAAGCTACTCAACGCAAGGCCAAATAAATCAAAGGTAAGAAGCCTATTGCTGATGATAACGCTGAAGTCAAAGCTACTATTCAGATAGGCAAAGGCATTGGTATCAAGGAACCAAACCAATCTTAACTTTAGATTGACTAGGCTTTAGAAGAACTATGTAAACTTTTTGTTGTTCTTATAAAAACCTTGTAATCTTACCCTGGTAAAATGACATAAATAAATCCTTGGTTGATAACAATATATCTATGTCTCTGAGTTTTATGTTTTTCCTTTATGATGTTTCATTTTGAATATTTGTGTGTAACATACTATTTCTGCTTATGAATAACCCTGTTTGAAATGTCTGTATACGTCATGTTTATTACTTTTATTATATTGGTGTATATCATTGACTAAGGGTTATGACTTCTCCAAATAGGGGGAGACTGTTGGGTATATTATAAATTGTGTACCTAATTTGGGGAAGTCTTACATAACTCAATGATATATGTCAGTTTGTATTTGATGGCATTTTGAGTTTACTTATGCAGGCTAAAGATTGCAAAAATTATTCTAAGTACAAAAGTGTCGAGACACTTATTTAGTGTCGACACCTTTTAAGGAGCTGTGTCGAGACAAGAAGCAAGTCTGTTTCGACACACGGGACTTGTGTCGACACCCAGAGTTTATGTCGAAATCAACTGTGTCGACACTCATAACTTGTGTCAACACACTTAGACCTTGTTGTACTGACAATTATAAAAAAGCAACTATGTCGACATCCAGGACTTGGGTCGATATTTAGAGAAGATGTGTCGACACACAGGACATGTGTCGAGACATTCTAAAATAGCTGTGTCGAGAACCTGATGAAGAGATGTGTCGATTGTTTTCTGAAGATGTCGACAACATCAAAGAAGCTTTGTTGACACCTAGGAATTATGATGACACACATTACATTTATGTCGACACCATCTATATTTGTGTCTTGACACATTCAGCTGAGTTAAATAACTCTAAGTGTCAGATCTCAAGACTGAAGAATTGACGTCTGTCAGAATCGTCAAGGCTATCAGATATTGCAGAACTGTAAAATGTCGGTTAACTACCGGATCAGCCAGTTGCCTCTGATGAGATCAATAAATAGAGCTGATCTATCACGGAATAAATAATAAGAAAAAAAGAGAAAAAATAAGAAGTAGGAGAAATCACTCCAAGAAGAATTCACTGAATTGTATACAATAAGAAGATTCTGATTCAAGATCAGAGAAGTTGACTGCATCTCATTAAATCTGTCAGTGTTTGCAGATTTAATTCTGCAAGGAGGAAGAAGCTGCATCTACACCAACTTCTCTAGAAGATTCAACCTAGGTTCTCTCTTTCAAGAAGATTTGAATATGCTAAGTCAGGTTGAATCTGATTCATTACAGTAAAGATCAGGAGAAATCGGATCCATCAAGATCTGATCAAGATTCTTTCACCTCTCTCTATCTGGGTTAAGAAAGAAACATACTCTTAATCAATTTTCTGTAAGATCTATTTTAAATCTAAGTGTAGGAGATTTCAATCTCTGACTTGTAAGCCTCTTATTATACAGGCTGAGGTAGGGCTATTTGCCTAAGGTAGGAGATTAAGTTCTCTGAGCTGTAGGCCTGGTGATAAGGGCTGAGGTAAGACTTAATTTCCTGAGTGGTAGGAGTGTGGATTCACTCTAAGGTAGTGTTCTTGGGAAGAGCCTGAGTTGTAGCACTTGTTAAAGTGTGAGCTGTAGGAACCAATTTGGTCTATGAGGTGTAAGATCTGAGGATCTGAGAAGGTGGAAGGAAGTTTGGCCGAATCTAGAGTACTGCAAAATAGGCGAAGGGGGAAAGTGGATGAACCCATCATTTGGGGAACCACTATAAATCTGTGTGTTTGCTGTGATTGGATTATTTTGTGATCTGGTAGCTGTAAAATTTATAACTGTGCTGTGATTAATTTATTAACTGCCTAGGTGAATTGGAATTGAACCTATTCACCCCCCTCTAGGTGTTTAGACATTCTTGAAACCAATTCTTTCAAGAAATCCCGCTCAGCCCTATATAAGTACTCTGAAGGGAGAGTATTGCTACATAGGATCTAATCCTAAGTGAAATCAGACGGCTAAAAAGCCAAATAATGCAACCGCTTCTGCGCGCTATCGTCAGTCGGTAACTTCCTACCACCGTTCTTCGACCATGAAAATACCACCGTTCAGTACTGATTCCCGAGAGATACATCTAGGCCCCGACCATGAAAATAAGGCCACCCTAACGCCAACAGTAGTACTAACGCTACGCAGTAGCTCACTGAATGCCTACCACTCAACGCCATCCTCGCAACGCACTCAATGCCAAGCTATCGCTGAGCGATAGCTAGCTAACGTCGCATGCTAGCACTCAAAGCTCTCAATGTCTGGCAACTCATTGCTCTCAATGTCTGGCCACTCAACGCTTAGCTACTGTCGGGCGATAACTATTATCTCCAGGCGATAGCTTCTAGAGGCTCCTTTCTGGAAAACTGGGGTGTTACATGATGGACACTGAAAGAAAGAGTGTTCCACTAGTGGAACTTATGATGTGCATTATGGTAAGAGTGCTCTTATGGGATGTCATGATGAGATTGGAATGCAGGATTATGGTCCTTTTATGTTTGGTACCAACACCAACACTAAATGCAAGACCCCCTTTTTTTGAACCGGGTCTTATGCCTAGACCGCCGCTTTGTGGTGTCACCAACCCATGAGAAGGTCGCCACTACAAATCGTTGATTCTGCAGGTAAATTCTCGACTATGTACCCCAGAAGAAATAGAAGTATTCATATAAAAGAAACAAGTCCACAATCACAATGCTATATAAATAAATCCACATAAGGTAAAGCTGAACAAAACAAATGGGCTCCTCCCCAATACATAAGATCCTCACTACAAAATGCTCGCGGAAGAAAAACTACTAATCACTCACGGATCCCATGGCTGCTGCTGTTACTCATAGGTCAGGTTGGCTCACCTCCTCCTGCACCATACTCTTGTTGTGATATGTCCCCTAGAGTTGCACCCTATCTCTAGCTAGAGTCCCTGGTGTTATTCCCATCAGTCGGTTAGTCAAAAAGTCAAAGACTTGGTCCCTCTCTCCTCCCCTTGCAACCCCTAGGCACCCTGCGGGGGAGGATGATGAGAAAGGTATTTAAAGTGGAGAGTAAACAAGAACAGGTGATAGTGGCCCTAGCTACCATATACTAATAATATCTACCACAATATTCATAGGTGTATATTTAAAACTGTAAGTAAAGAAATGACACAACGAAAACAATAACATGAAATAATGATAAAGCAGTTAACTATCAACACAGAGAAAGTAACCTTAATTTATAAGAATGTCCATACAAACTTATAAATTAAGGGGTCATTTTGCAAGTCCTAACGTATAAAAGATCCCATAATAATTTATATGTTAGGGGTATAAGTTTTATGTAATATTATGTATGATATGAAGTATTATGCATGTTAAATGATATGTCTCACAAAAATGCAACACACCCACACGACTCTATGCGCACAGACCTTTAGTTCCCCCATTTGTAGTTAGTTAAACTCTCTGGTACCTCTCGTAGTGGTAAATGGAGGCAGTGGGTTGGGCCTCCCCACTCCTTGGTCGGTATTCACACTACCTAATCAAGACTATGCGTACTACACAGTACTCCCACAATCAGGTACTACAGAGTCTCTTATACTGATGCTGGAAAATCCACCAGTCTTTTCTTGGCTATGTGAACACTTACTCTTGCCGAGTCAACGTATTGATTTCGGTGTGAACGACCGTCCAATATCGAGGACCCACGACTTTAATGCACAAGCACACATGCTATTAATGAGTTCTCGAGCCAACGACACACAAGAATAGCCCATCCATTACATCAAACATCGAGACCACCTCTTGCAGGACTAAACCAAACTATCCTCCTGTAATATCGGGATGAGTGAGTGTGTGTAATAATATTTTATTAATAGTTAAACTTTTAATTCTCTTATTCCTAAAGTTTAGGTTTAATCTTGGACCACTCGGGGCCTACCCGGTGAAGAGCTCTCGAGGGCACTAGGAATTATGATGTGTTGAAGCCCAAAGTTACCTTTCTCAAGGAACTTACTTTTATGGGTATCTTTTCACTGCCAAACTCGTCCACACATTACACTTGAGCAAACACTAAGTGAATTACAACTTTTAGGGGGGAGACGATACATCGTAGGCCCCGAGCACAACTCCGTCTACTTGATATTCAGGCTACCAAGCACTTGGGCTTATGGGTGACCTCATCTAGACTCCACAAAATTTTATGTGCACCCACTATGTTACTACCCAACATGAGACCTACAGCTCTACCTTAAATCCATCAAATTACTATATGTAGACAACCATTAAATGAGTTCCAAAGAGTGACCCTATCTGAAACTTTGTCCAAATGATATGAAATATTTATCATAAGTAAATAATGACCTATGTAGCTCCTGATCAGAAATTTATAATTACCCCTTTTAATTTTATTTTTATAAAAATCTTAAAATTAAATTTCAAGTATGGATTTATACATGAGGTAACATTTCCTGATGTCCAAAAGCCCAATAAAAATTTTCATAACTTTACAATGTTCAAATGACAGTAATGACTAAATTCCAAAGTTTTTTAAAATCAGTTTTAACAAAAATAAAATTTATGAAAATTGTAACTATATTGACATTTAACAAAGGAAGTACTAAGAATAAGTGTCCAAAAATTCTATAAAAATTACCAAAGATCCAGTGTGATATTTAAATGACAATTCAAAAATTTAAATATTTTCCAAAACTATTTTACAACAAAATTTGAATTATTCCAAAAAGGTCAATCTTGTAAATTTAATTATTTCACCAAATATAGTATCTCCTAAGCTTTTCAGAAAATTATCCTAGTCTTATAATCTTATTTCACCAGTTGTGAATGAAAATTAGATTTTTCTAAAATCATATATTCACACATACTACAATAATTACATTTACTCAAAATGGTGTAAAAAAATCCAGAAAATATGTCATCTAAAATTCCATTAAAATTCTCACATGTATATTTGAGCTTAATAAAGCTTTTACCAGAATTGTAGATTTTTCCTACATGTTTATTCCATTTTTATTTTATAAATACATTAAAGTGTCAAATCCTATTTAAATAAAATTAAACAGAATTGTAATCCCAAAATTACAAATATTCTCTGAGGTGGTCATTTATGTTATGCCAAGTGTCTAGCCACACTTCCAGGGGCTGACAACATGTCTTTGGTGGAGAAAATTAGATCATTTAGCTTTTTGCTAAATACACCCCAACTACTTTATGTCCTAAGGGTGTTTGTGTGGACTAACCCCACCTACACATATTCAAAGGGTCTGAAAATTTAAACAAGGTCATCAATTGACCTAATAAAGAGCCTACCGAAATTTGGTGTCAATTAGGGTTGGTTTGACTACTAAATTAGTCACCACATAGAACACGAAATAATTCCTAAAACTATAGAAAAATATTATCCAAAAATTCTCATTTTTGTACAGGGGGTACATATTGGGTACATACACCTGTCTACAAAATTTCAGATGAGTCAGAATGGGAGAGATATTCCACTTTTAATTTATGTCCTACCCTCGGAATAGTCCTACTAAAATGGACCTATAGGGAGCTAGATTGCTCCAAATGATTTGATTCAAGTCCCTGTAGAAAGTAGTCTCAATTCACTACAAAAGTTGTTTCAGGATACTTTTCATGAAATGGCCTCTAAGGGCCCTAAAATATTTTGAGAAGTTGTTGTAAATTTCATCATAGAATGAACTGTGATCTGCCATTATCTGATTGAATCAAATCAAGGATTCGATCCAACGACTCTGGGATCATCTTCCCCAATGAGCCAAGGGACGTGATTGCCCCATCCTTGAGCTAATTCCAGGGTACTTTCCCGACCATCCAGCCACCTCCTCGGCCGGCCACTCCACCACCACCTCTGCTGAGGTGGTGGCTATCGCTGGGCGGCGACACGGTCGTCGGAGAGGCCGTTTCCGGCAAACCCGAGTGGCTGGATTTTCATGGAAAAATCTCATTTTTCTCCTGGCCGATCAGTCTCGATTGAGCCCGATTTCTCCACCTAGTGATCTACAGATCTAGCACAGAGGAAGGGGAAGAGAATTAGACCTGCATACAGGCTTGGCAGTGAGTGTTGTGGTGGTGCGCCCTGGTCGATGACCTCTAAGCTTCTCCTTGTTGATTCCTCGATTCTTCACCTAAGGCAGTGATGTAAAGGCTCAATTTGATTGCTTGGGAGTTTCTCAAGTTGACAAAAGGATTAGATTGGGTTGCGGAGGGGTCCTCATATATTGGCCATGAAAGTGTTGGTTGGCGACGAGGAATTATTGCCATCCTTTATGCTTGTCCGGCTAGAATTGAAGGATCCTCTTTCCAAGAGTCAGGGAAGAGGAATGGAGGCTTATGGAAGGGGAAAGGGAGAGTCACTTTGCATTCTCCATTAATCCCCTCTCTCTCCCTCTTTCATTAAAAATGGGAATCTCCCATTATTCACCCATTAATATTTACCCAATTCATTTAATTAGATAAAATCAATTAAATTGATCCTAATGGGCTGTAGAATGGGCCTTGGGCATGACCTTAGCCCACTGTAATTTGTATGGGCTCAATTTTCCTTCCATGAGCTTAATTTTCCTTCCTTGAACTTGATTTAACCAAGGTTGACTTGGGGTTTTGACTTGGTCAATTGGGTGTGTTGAATGATCAAATGTTTGTCTTGAGTCTCTTGATACTACTCAAGTCCATTTGTCGCATGGTGTAATCAAATTGGGTCAAATTAGGGCAATTTGACCTAACTAGAATTAGGGTTGACTTTGGTCAACTTTACATCTTTGGTTTACCCCAATGGGTTGTTAGTACTCTAAGGGTCTCCTAATAAGATTGGAAGTCAAGTAGAGACCCAAAACCCAAACCATAGGCTAGGTATCTAAAAATTACTATTTGCAGACCAAGGTGATTTCAGCTATTTGCCCAGGTACTTGTGTTCCTCTTGGTATTCTTAGAGCTTTATCATGACCTAGTCATGACAAAAACTTCCTAGGGGTCTGGTTGTTTGTGGGATGTTATACTAAAGACAAATATAAGACTTCTGAATGGAGAACTATCAAGTTGGGCATTATAGTGGATGTGCAGACCAAGTCTCATTCAACACATCCCCACATGTCCTGCAAAGATTCCCATATAGTACCCCTTAAAAGCCCTCTTAATCATAGGAAGAATAATCATATACCCGTTGTGAGGCCAAAAAGGTGCTATAACAGGTATGAATGCTGGTGTTGTGGGATGATTGGCCATTTTTCCATTGACTGTTGGTTCAACCTATATAACATCCCATTTCGTGCCATTCGAAGTGTTCTGGTAACGTACCATTAAGCTCCGGGTGCACTGGTAACATGCGTCGAGTGATACTCTACTAATAGTGCGAATTTCACTTAGAAGAGTTCTGGATTCAAAAAGCATCGAGTGCATTGACAGGACTCGACGAATCATTGAGTGCATCGACTGGTTGGTTAGGCGTCTAGTGAGTTGAGTGATACTCGACATATAAGAAGAATTTGACTTAGAATAATTATGAATTCAGGAAGCATCGTTGAGTGGACTCGATGCCATTCGAAGAAGCGTCCAGTGATACTCAACAAATTAACTTAGAATTATACTGGTTTTAGTAAGCGTCGAATGCATTGAGTGGTCTCAATGCCATTCTACTTGGCGTTGAGTGATACTCAACGTGTAAGAAGAAATGGACTTAGAATTTTACTGGTTTCAGTAGGCATCGAGTGCGTTGAGTGGTCTCAATGCCATTCGACGAGGCATTGGGTGATACTCAACGCATAAAAGGAAATGGACTTGGAATAATACTGGTTTCAGGAAGAGTTGAGTGCGTCAAGTGGTATCAATGCCACTCAACGAAGCATCGAGTGATGCTCGATGAATGATAATTTAACTTAAAGAATTATTCTTAATTTTATAGGCGTTGAGTGGTCTTGACGCCATTCGACGAATCGTCGAGTGATACTCGATAAATTTGACTTAGAGCAATTTTAGTCCCAGGCTGTGTTTGCTGGTTCATATGTACGGGTTGTACCTAGTTTTCGAGAAATGTGCACAATGACTCCCGTGGATCGGCCTCTTAAAAAGACTTGTTTTAAGTAATAATGGACGGTCTAATGTTAGGTTGCAATGTGACAAAGCAATCTAACCTTAATTCTTCTTATAAAAAGGAAACATACAGGCAAAACCTAGCTATCACTTCATTCTTCTTGCCGAGTAGTTACTTGCCGAATCCGACAAAAATGAAGAAGGTTGAGGGTGTCGGATTTCCTGGATGCCAAACTTCCTTTCGAGAATACAAATGAGGAAGAACGATGCTGCTGAGCAGAGTGTCAAGATACATGGCTGGAAATAAGGTTTGCTTCCTACCCTCTCCCTTTGTACTAGATCTTTAGTTATATTATAGGAGAGATGTCGACTCAAAAGAGTTGGACTTGTGCTAGATGAAGATCTCCTATGTAGAAACCATGACAGGACCTTGTCCTAGAGATTAGTTGTCCTCAACCTCTCCTCTCTTCATTGTGAAGATGGTGGACATGTTTTCATGAAGAAGGAGGGTCTATTGAGGGTGAATAAGGGAGGTGAAAGTGTTGAATGTGGTTTCGAACAAATGGTTGGAGGAAGAAGACGAACAGATGTCATTTTCTTGGCTTTAAGATGTGTGCAGAAATCCATTTTCTGCGCGCAGCAGACTTCGAGGCCATTTTTGTGAGTGATACGTCCGTATTTAGGTATTGGGCAGAATATCAAAGTTTTAGTCCTCAGAAAGACCTTTCCAACAAATGATTACACGTTTTGATAGGAGCGTTTTAGCTCCTAGAATGTCCAATCGAATTTGCTGCATGGTAACAAATTATGTGCAGGATTCTTTCGGGTTAGTGTATAACCGGTTTTGGACTACGTAGAAGAAACGTAACAAGGTGATGTTGTTTGGATGAGCCTGGTTATATGTAGTCTAGATAAACAAATGGTTTGGAGGAATTTAATTAACAAATGGTTTGGAGAAATTAGTGACAAATGATTTAATAAGATTTGGTTGTACAAATGGCTACTTGTTAAATCCGATAAGGATGCACACGATTGTAATCCGATGAATGATATAAGTTTTGAAAGAGGGTGTGGTGCCCGATGATTGAATGTGTAATCTATACTTATGTTATCATGTTTGATAAATATGTGAAGGGTTAATATATTGTGGTGATAAGTATATGAAAGATTAATTGTTTGTGAATGCTTGATTATAAGGAAAGAATCAGATGAGATTCATCTGTGGAGCGGTTGTGATAGCCACTTAGTCTTTATGACTAATGGTTGCTATGTATTCAATTTTAGGAGGAAATCCCGCAGATAGAGTAACAACATGTTGTGTAGGAGGGCAACCAGGCCAGGGTTACAGTGTCTGATACAACGTGACCTTCTCTGCCGTCAGTTACAGATGTGAGTTTGAGAGACTCATGATTGTAGCCCTTTGGACAATTTTGTGTACTCTGATATTATAGAAGCTGTTATTGCTTATTATTTTTGTTGTACTATCTTAGACATATATACTTGTGTGTATTTTGACTTCTATATATTATTAATGTTCAGTTGGCATGAATGATATTGGTTTTAGCCAGCAGGATAGACATCTTGTAGTATCGGTCGACCCATGTGTTGGCGTTACCGTAAGGCAGCTATTTCTGGGCATAAGACTCACCTCGACTATGTCTTGTGTTCTTGGAGGGGGGTCTTACAAATGGTATCAACTTTCAACGATCCTCAACTAAAGTCATCATCGAACAATGGTGCCACCCTCGTTCGATGGGTCAGTTTGCAGACAAACTAACATAGCTAAAGCAGTGGTGTGCCCATGTGTAATTCACACTAAGTATGTCCAGTTTTAACCTACAATTAGCCAACCTGACCTTAGGTTTATATGTTTACGTGTCAATCCCGGCACGTGTAGAGCCAGTAGCGGGCACTGCCGCCCCTTCCATCCCTACCAGTTCCTACAGTCGGAGTTGGGATAGACTCTTACGACAATTCTAGATGCTTTTTGGTCACAACAGGCCCCAGTGTAGCAATAAGCCCTAGGCTCTAACTGGAAGAGTACCTTCGGAGCCCTCTCCCTGCCTGTTTACTATAAGACGGAGTCGGCTCTCTGTACTAAAGAATGGCTAGACACGGTGCAAGAGCTAATGTCCAGAATCAGATGTTCAGCCAGTATGGCTGTGACCTTAGCTGTGTCAGTCTTTGAAACGCATGTGAAGAGGTGGTGTAAGTCTCTCATGGGTTTCACTTTCCAAGGATGAGTATACACTGAGATCAGTTGGAATGAATTTTTAGAAGCCTTCTTGGAACACTTCATTAGCTCAACCGCTCGTGATGAGCTTGAGAAGAGATTTATACAATTGAAGCAAGGATCCAAGTCTGTGATAGAATACCAAAGGGAGTTTCAGCATCTAGCTAGAATTGCTGGCTCCTATGAGTTACACGACCGCAGGTATGCATAACGATATTACAAAGGCTTGCGAGATCCCCCATGGCAAGCCATTTTGTTTATACCGGACGAGAGCTTGGCAGAGATAATTGAAATAGCAAAAAGGTTGGAGGCAGATCACTTTGGAAGTAGTAAGAGACCCACCGAGGGAATGATGAGAGCAGGCCCATCTATAGGAAGAGACATAATAATAGAGGTGGAAGAGGATATCAAAGGTGTGGGCCGTTTCCTCCAAAATTTTAGGATGGAATGCCCGACACGCCCCCCAGCTAGCACTACCTCCACCTCAACAAATGTATCAGTAGCCTAGAGAGCATAATGAGCGAGTTTGCATCCAGTGTAATCGGTTGGGCCAGATCCGACGTCACTTCCAACAACTAGCTGGAGATGCTCCCTCCGTTTTCCACCAGCAGCTCTATGAGGACAAGGACAAGGTCATAGTAGATGATGAGGACCACGAGGAAGGAATCCTAAATCTGCAAGAGAGCTGGTGTTTGCTCTGGACATGACTCAAGAGCAGAATCATCAAGATGTGATTACAGTCAATGCGACTGTTAGTGGTAAACCAGCTCACACCTTATTTGATACTGGTGCCACGCATGTGTTTGTCTTGGTGGACTTCGAAAAGATTTAGATAGCATGAAATACTTCACTGATATCACTTGGAGAGTACGCCTCCTAGACGGCTCCGAGATGATGTCGTCTGCCAAGTGCAACTTGGAAGTATGTATTGGCGGAAAGATTTTTGAAACCCTTACAATGATGTTGAGAATGCTAGAATTTGATCTTATTTTGGGCATGATATGGTTGGACTAGCACCATGCTAGAATTGATTATGCTGCGAAGCAAATCACTTTGAGACATGAAAGCTCTGAAATCATCCTCCAAGGTATTAAATTCGCGCCTCGAATATTGTTATCTTCAATCCAGACCCTTAAGGCCCATATGAAAGAGGACGAAGTATATATGATATGTTTTGAATTAAAAGAGAAGGAGACAAGCGTGAAAGACATGTGGGTAGTGCGAGATTTACCCAAAGTGTTTCCCGAGAAGCTACTGGGCTTGCCCATAAATAGAGAAGTGGACTTTCAAATTAAACTAGTACCGGGTGCCACGCTCATCTCTCGGACCCCTTGCCGAATGGCTCCAAAGGAACTCGCTGAGTTTAGAGTACAATTACAAGTGCTAGTAGAATCAGGGTATGTTCGTCCCTATTCATCACCCTTGAGAGCCAATGTTTTGTTTGTTAAGAAGAAGGATGGGTCACTACATTTGTTCATAGACTATCGAGAACTCAACCGAATGACGGTAAGGAACACTTATCCATTAACTCGGATCGACGAGTTATTCGTTAGTTGTAGGAGTGCATTGGTTTTCCAAATTGGATTTGCGCTCGGGGTACCCCCAGTTGAGAATACAAGAGGAAGATATTTAGAAGATAACATTTAGTTCAAGGTATGACTAACACGAGTTTACGGTGATGCCGTTTGGACTCATGAATGCCCCTTCTGTGTTCATGAGTTTGATGAACAGGGTGTTTGAGCCTTACTTAGATGTCTATATCATCATCTTGATTGATGATATTTTGGTCTATTCGAAGACATAAGAGGAGCATGCTGAACACTTGACCTTAGTTTTGAGGAAGCTAAAAGAGCATGCCCTGTTTGCTAAATTTAGCAAGTGTGTGTTCTGGCTCCGAGAAGTTGCGTTCTTGGGCCATGTTATTAGCAGTACTGGATTAGCGGTAGACCCAGCCAAGATAAATATGGTAAAGGAATGGTCGGCCTTGAAAACAGTGGCCGATGTATGAAGCTTCCTTGAGCTTGCCGGATATTATCGTAGATTTGTGAAGGTATTTTCTTAGATATCCATTCCCCTCACTGCCCTAACAAAGAAAGGTGTGCTATATGAGTGGACACCTCAGTGTGAAGCTATATTTCAAGAGCTGAAGGATCGACTTACCACCGCACCCATCCTAGCTCTTCCATGAGGGAAATAAGAATTTCAAGTTTATATTAATGTGTCCGATCAAGGGATGGGAGCAGTATTGATGCAGCATGGATACTTGATCGCTTACGCTTCAAGGCAGTTGAAGAACCATGAGGTTACTTACCCAGTGTATGATTTGGAGTTGGGAGCAATGGTGTTCTCCTTAAAGGTTTGGAGGCATTATTTATATGGCTTCCACTGCAAGTCTTTTCGGATCATTTGAATTTGAAGTATGTTCATACTAAAAAGGTGTTGAATTTGAGACAGCGGTAGTGGTTAGAATTTTTTGGGTGATTACGAGTTTACATTGAACTACCACCCCGAGAAAGCAAACACTGCAGCTGATGCTTTGAATAAAAAAGTACCCCAGTATAGCCATAAGTCTCAGATGATGAGAATGGAATTGGCTCGACTGCTCGAGGAGATGGAGATCACGTTTGTGTGGAAGGATCATTCTGAGAAGTATAATGAGTACTTAACTATTATGAGTAAGGTTTGTGATATTCGAGATTGAATTCGGGCAGAGGAAGGGAAGGATGCTGCCCTGACCCTTGTGATTAAGGCAATTGAGGATGGATCTACTAAAGTGTATACTCTAAAGGATGACCTCGTTCATTTCCATGGAAGGCTCTAGATTCCTAAAGGCGGTGATTTCCGGGATGATATCTTGAGAGAGGCACATTGCTCCAAGTATTTGGTGCATCATGGGATTTCCAAGATGTACAGTAAGTTACGAAATACCTTATTCTGGCTAGGAATGAAGAGTGTTGTTAAGCATTATGTTACACACTTTGAGGCATGTAAGATGGTGAAGGTGGACTGCAAGAGCCTAGGTGGATTGTTACAACCATTGCCCATTCCGGAGTGGAAATTTTAAGATATCTCAATGAATTTTATTCACGGCCTTCCCCGATCACGATCAGGGAATAACTCTGTTTGGATGATCGTGGATCGCTTGACTAAGGTCTCCAAGTTTATCCCAATGAGGAAAGAGACGCATGTGGATGTATTGGTACGTCTCTTCATGGAATAGTTTGTATGATACCATGGAGTACCTAAGATGATAGACTTCGACCGTGATGGCCGCTTTACCTCCAAGTAATGGAATGCAGTTCAAGTGTATTTAGGCTCTCGCCTTACCTTTAGTACGACCTTTCATCCTTAGATAGACGGTTGGTCTGAGAGGACCATCATAACTATGGAAGATCCGTTGAGGTTGTGTGTATTAGATAGAGGGGAGCTGTGGGAAAGGCTATTACAACTGGTGAAATTTTCATACAACAAAAATAATGAATCTAGCATCGGGATGACACCATACGAAGCGCTTTATGGAAGGAGATGTAGTACACCTTTATCATTGGTGCAGGATGAAGACCCAAAGATTTTGGGAATCGAGTATATAGATGACATTGATTCTATGATTAGATTGATACGAGATCCCATGCTTGAGGCTCGGATTCGGCAGGCAAGGTATTATAACAAGAAACATCATATGGTGGAGTTTTAAGTGGGTCACAAGGTGTTCTGAAAGATCCGGCCGGTGCATGGAGTGTCACGTGTGCGTGGAAAGAGGAAGAAGCTCAACCCAAGATATGTGGGACCTTATGTAATATTGTAGAGGATTAGCTCGTTGGCCTATCGGCTGGTGTTGGTTCCATTAACCACATGTCCTAGATTTGAAAAAGTCAATCATGTAAATGACATACAAACAAGTTGTATTTGATGTGTGTTTGAGTTCATGCATGCATATTAGTCCTTATCACAATGATTGGACAAGTGGACACAAGTAGCCTGGTGGATAGGCAAGAATTTGCCTAAGTCCACAGACTTTGAGTGAAACAAGCTCACTCAATGCCAGATGCCTTAAGGAAAAGGTATGGACAAAAAAATTACTGTAACTCCACAGGCATTCAGTGAAGCAAGCTCATTAAATGCCAGATGTCAAGAAGAGCAGCTAACAAAGACAGAAATTTGGCTAAGTTCACAAGCATTGAGTGAAGTCTATTCACTCAACACCAGGTAAGTAAAAGAGTTGAGTATAGCTTAGTTGGCTAGATAAAAAGGTGTCTAATTCCATAGGAATTGAGTGTAGTCTACTCACTCAATTCCATACAATAAAAAGCTGTGAGACAGGATGAGGCACTCAAAGCCTAAGGAGAAATTGGCTGAAATGTAGCTAAGTCCACAAGCGTTGATTGAAGTGAACTCACTCAATGCATAACATCTAAATCGTTAAGTATTGCTCAGTCAGTCAAAGCCACAGAAAATCAGTGTAAATATTTGACTAAGTCCACAGGCGTTGAGTGAAACTTACTCACTCAACGCCTTGTGATAAAAAGCGTTGACTGAAACTTTTTCTGTTAGAGACTATAATTTCACAGAATTTTGGCTAAGTCCAAATGCGTTGAGTGTAACTTACTCACTCAACGCCTGATAACTTAAGAATGTATGTTAAGTGGTTTGGTGTTGAGTGAAGCTTACTCACTCAACAACAAATGACAAATTCTGTGTATGTGTACAACCCCATATTCGCTGAGTAGGACCCGGAGGCACCAATGGTCAGGATTAGACTAACTTCGGGCTCTTGACCAGAAGAACTCCCGGCCTGAGGAAGTTCCCGCCCTGAAGAAGTTCCCGCCCATGAGTAGGCAGGAAAGCTTGCGCTTGCGCCAAGCTCCCGCCTTGGAGGAGCTCTCGCCCATAAGTAGGAGAGGTCGCTTGCGCTAAGTTCTGAACAGGAGGCTCTCGGCTCAGAGTTCTCGCCGAGTGGGGCTCGGGGCCCGGGGTAAAATGACCTAATTACCCTCAGGTAAAATTACCCCAATACCCTCAGGATAAACCGCGGGATTTGGCTATTGGCAGGCCAGCTAAGGTTATTTCGGTAATCTCAGGTCAGCAAAAGGATATAAATAGACCCATAAGGGCTCCTTAGAAAGCAAGCTTTCATTATCCTCAAATTCTCTGGTGCTTTCTGAGGAGCTCCTAGCCCAGCTTTTGGCTTTGGATGGGAAGCTCTCAGAGATCTTCCGGGTATGAGGTTGGACCTCCTTGCTGAGGCTTTGGGTCAGTCTTAGGTCCTTTGCAACTAGTCGAGGGCGAGGCTTGAGAGAAGTAGGTGTTGGCTGCACACCTATTTTTGAACTCCCGTTGAGATCATTTTTGGCTTCAACAGTTCTGGTGCGGTTAGCGCGGAAGGTAGCTGATACAAGAAAGTCTTGAGTTTTGTCCCATGGCTAGAGGTGAAGATGAAGGGTCTGGTTTTGGAGGCTCCCCCACCCGGGGAGAGGAGGCGACGCGGAAGATGTTGGAGGACTTCAGGCGAGAAGTCCTGCAGACCATCATCTTGGCCTTCTCGGCCCGAAGCGAGTGGGCCACACCTCAGGTTCCGAGAGAGGAGGTCCCTCTCTTGGGCAAGAATGCCCCTGGACAGCGCTCGGGGAAGGAGGTCCCGGCGGAGGCTGTCGAGAGGGATGTGGCCGCCCGGGAGCTCTTCCCAGGCCTGCGCCCACGCAAGGAGACTCTGGAAGATTTGGGCGAGAGGGAGGCGGTTGTGCGAGAACTCTTCCCTGGTCACGGTCTCGTGGATTGGGCCAGCCAGCCGAGGCTGCGGGACATGCCCTCTCGCCAGGCAGGAGGCGAGAGCCCTTTTAGCGAGCTCATCATCTCGGCTCTGGTGGCGGAGGGGTTCCGGGAGCCGGACATGTCCTACTACTCGGTGAAGGATGACCCTGTACAGCACGTTCAGTGGTTTGAAGATGTCATTTCGATAAGGCAGATGACGGATGCCTTCAAGTGTCGGCTATTTGCCATCACGTTGAAGGAGAAGGCTGGGGACTGGTTCCACCAGTTGCCAGCAAGGTCGATCTGTTATTTTGAAGATCTGCGAAGAAGTTTCCTGTTGAGGTTCTCAACATCAAAGAAGCGGAAGAAGGAGGCGGAGTGCATGTTTGCGGTGAGGCAGAAGCAGGATGAGACACTGGGTCATTTCATTGACCGATTTTAGGAAGAGATCCTCCTGGTCCAGGAGGTCCCAGGGTACGCGCTGATGCTCGCTTCACCTTGGGGCTGAGGTCAGGATTCTTTAGTATGGAGTTGAAGAGAGTGCCCCCCTCTTCTTTGAGGAGCTCATGGAGAGGGCGGCAAAAGAGATAAACTTCGAGAGGGCAAATCCAGCGTTCGCTAGGAAGTTGGCCAGGTTGGCGGAAGATGATGTGAAGGAACCTGCAGCAGGAAGACAGAAGGAGCTGAGAGAGCAGAGGGAGAAGAGAGAAGAAAGAATGAGGGAAGAGCCCCGAAGACATGGACAGTAGAAGGGATGGGGGGCCGGGAGTCGAATAACCGGTTGGGTTGGAGGCCCCAGGAGGGTCGCCCCCAGGGCCAAGGAGGAGGCTACCAGGGAAGAGATAACTTACGAGAACCCAGGAGGTTCGACCAACCGGCATGGAGGCAGGAGGCAAGGGGTCACGTCCCACCGCCACAAGAGGCCATGGAGGTGGGCAGAGGGAGAGGAGCAAGGAGAGGAGTTTGTGGAGCTGGGAGAAGAGGAGGAGGAGAAGGAAGAAGGGGTAGGGCGACGTTGATCTTTTGTGACTTCCACTTGGAGGAGGGTCACGCGACGGTCACCTGCCCTGAGTTCTTAGAGATGAGAGAAGCAAGAGGAGCAGGGAGGCAGGATATGCCGGTTAGGATCGTGGAAGTACAGCAGGGGGAGATGGAGGATAGATGTGAAGATTGGGTAGACATGGGAACCTGGGGAGGTATCGGGGTGATCCACGGAGGAGTGGGGATCGAGGCAACCTGCAAGGGGAGCCTTCAAACGATGTATCGAAGGGGGGTCTCCTCTACCTCCCAGGCTCCCCCACAGGAAGAAAAGATCACCTTCTCGTCAGCATACATGCCTGACTATGAAGATCCATTCTGTGACGCCTTGGTGATCCAGACGGCGGTGGAGAATTTCACGGTCTCGAGGATACTGGTGGACAACGGGAGCTCAGTAAATGTTATCGTCAAGAAGGCCTTCGATGAGATGAGGGTTGAGGGGAAAAGGATCTTGGCTTCGGATGGACCGCTGTTCGGATTCTCTAGAGAGAGGAAGGAAGTAGAAGCAGTAGTAGGGATGCATGTGAATTTGGGAGGCGTATCACGGAACTGCAGGTTCGTGATAGTGGACGCTCCGAGTAGTTACAACGCTATCTTTGGGCGTCCCCTCATCAGTGCCTTACGCTGCGTCCCCTCTTCTTTCCACCAATGTCTTAAGTTCAATAATGGAGGGGTACATGTTAGGATCAGGGGGGATCCGAAGGTGGCAAGGCAATGTTATGTGATGGTGGTCAACACTGTATCCTGGATGGCCAAGGTAGAAGAGCTAGAGAGGGAGATGGTGGTGCAGGAGGAAGATGTCGAGGAAGAGGGGATGAGCCTAGATGAGGCGAGGAAGGAGACTACGGAGGAGCAGCAGGAAACTGAGAGAGTGGCCTAGAGGGGTGTGGATGTCGAGTAGCAGTGGGAGAGCCCGAAGGAAGCGATGGAGGAAGAAGAGCAAGTAGTAGGAGGAGTGGAGAGAGAGGCCCAGAGGGGCGTGGAAGTCGAGCAGCAGCGGGAGAGCCCGGAGGAGGCGATGGAGGTATGAGAGCAAGTAATAGGAGGAGTGGAGAGAGAGGCCCAGAGGGGTGTGGAAGTCGAGCAACAGCAGGAGGGGCCGGAGGAGTCGATGGAGATTTAGGAGGGAGTAGGAAGAGAGGAGTTGGAGCTGGAAGAAGAAGCAATGGTCGGCTGGGAGCAGTCGCGGCTGGAGCTGGCCGAGAAAGTAGTGGAGATGGAGATCTTCACCAGCGCAGGGCAGGAGTAGAGGGTGCGGGTCAGCAGAGGCTTGAGTCCCGAGGGTCGGGAGCGAGTGCGGTCCTGTATTCAAAGCAACATCGACATCTTCAGTTGGAGCGCGGCAGACATGACAGGCATCAACACAGACGTGGCCTGCCACCGCCTGAACCTGGACCCCCGCACCCGTCCCATACACCAAAATATGAGGGTCATCGCCACCAAGTTGGAGGAACCCATCCGCGAAGAGGTCAGGACGCTCCTGGAGGCCGGCTTCATCTCAGAGATCCAGTATACAGGCTGGATCTCCAATGTGGTAATGGTTAAGAAGGGGGTGGGAAATGGCGAATGTGTATCAATTTCTCTTTGTTAAATAAATCATGCCCTAAGGATTGCTACCCCCTGCCTCGGATCGACGCGCTGGTTGATTCAGCTGTCGGTTTTTCTATTATGAGCTTTTTGGATGCTTTTTTAGGTTATCACCAGATCCGGATGCACCCTCCCGATGTCAAGGATGGTTCCTTCATCACGAGGGAGGGATGCTTCCATTATAAAATGATGCCCTTTGGGTTGAAGAACGCAGGGGCTATATACCAACGCATGATGGATCGGGTCTTCTGAGATCAAAGGGGGAGAAACTTGGAGGTCTATGTCGACGACCTGATGATCAATAGCAAGTGTGTGGATTCGCACCTGAAGGATCTAGAAGAGACGTTCGCCACCCTATGGAGATTCAAGATGAGGCTGAACCCCTTGAAGTGTGTCTTCGGGGCCAGCCGCGGGAAGTTCCTTGGGCATCTCTTGACTCCTGCAGGGGTGGAACCTTACCCGAACAAGGTAAAGGCCATCCTAGATTTGGAATCACCTCGCGATGCCAAGGAGGTCCAGCTCTTGACAGGCAAGCTGGCTGGGCTGAGCAGGTTCCTCTCCAGGTCAGGAGACAAGTGTTCTTCATTCTTCAAGGTGCTGCGAGGGAACCAAAGGTTTGAGTGGACCGCCGAGTGCGAAGAAGCCTTCCAAGGGCTGAAGAGACAGCTCTCTCAGGCTCCTCTGCTTCAGTGCTCAAAACAAGGGGAGGACCTGACCTTGTACCTTAGAGTCGGAGCAGAGGCGGTGAGCTCTGTCCTAGTAAGGGAAGAAGGAAAGAAGCAACTGCACATCTACTACGTCAACCAGATCATGAAGAAGGCAGAGCTCCGCTACCCCATCCTTGAAAAGTTAGCTTACGCTTTGGTCGTCTCTACAAGGAAACTCCGGCTGTATTTTCAAGCACACTCGATTAGGGTGGTGACCGACCATCCTCTTCGCAAGATCTTTGAAGGGGTAGAGCACTCGGGAAGACTTGCCAAATTGTCCATTGAACTAAGCGAGTTGGACATCTCTTTTGTTCTGAGACTCTCCATTAAGGCGCAAGCGGTGACAGACTTTCTGGCGGACTATGTTGTTGAAGTCGAGGAGGGGGAGCAGCAGCCACAGGAAGCGTGGAAGATGATGGTTGATGGGGCCTCGGGAAAACATTCCCTCGGGGGAGGAGTGGTGCTGATAAGCCCCCAATGAGTCGCGATAGAGCAGGAGATGGCTTACCACTTTCTAGTGACTAACAACCAAGAAGAGTATGAGGCTGTGATCGCCGGCCTTCGCTTGGCAAAGGAGATTGAGATCCAGGACGCGGAGGCCTTCACTGACTCGATGGTAGTAGCGTAGCAGATCCGAGGAGAGTTCAAAGCTCGGGAGCCTACCCTCATAAAGTACCTATCCAAGGTACGGGCGATCATCGGTGGGTTCCAATCATTCTCAATCCAGCATGTCACCAGGGAGGAGAGCACGGTCGCCGATCGATTGGCAAAGTTTAGAGCTCGGGGAGGAGGGACCCTGACTGAACTTTTTCGGCCAGCAATTGAGGAAGGGGAGTTGATGGAGTTAGGTCGGCGATCCTTGTGGGTGGACCCGTTGGTAACCTTCCTGACCATAGGCAGACAGACAGAGGAGGTTAAAGATGCAAAGAGCTTCAGGCTCAAGGCAGCTCATTACCTGATGATAGAAGGGGGGTTGCATCGTAAGATGTTGTCAGGGCTCCTAACAAGATGTATAACCAAAGAAGAGATTCCAAGGATCTTGGGAGATGTGGACTCGGGCAAGTGCGACAGTCATTCTGGAGGTTGGATGTTGGAGGAAAGGGTGGTCAGGCAGGGGTACTTTTGGCCCACCCTAAGTAAGGATACCGCAGAGTTTGCAAGAAGGTGTCAAATGTGCCAGCTCTGCGCCCCCTCCAGCTCTTGGCAGCTCAAAGGCTCCGAAACATCGCGGTCACCGTGGCCGTTCGCTATCTGGGGGGACGGATTTAGTTGGGCCTTTTCCTCCGACTAGTGGGCAGAGGAGGCTCCTCTTGGTCATGGTCGATTACTTCTCAAAGTGGATGGAGGTTAAGGCCTTGGCCAAGGTCACCTCGCAAGTCATAAGGAACTTCGTCTGGGGGAGATCATATGTAGGCGTGGGCTGCCCTAGCGATAGTTATAGATAACGGTCCCCAGTTTGCCAGTGAATAGTTCATCAGCTTCTGCGCCCAACTGGGGATAGACCTCAGATTTCCCTCTGTCCCCCACTCCTAGAGCAATGACCAGGTGGAAGCGGCAAATAAGATTATTGTGAACCTTCTCAAGAAGAAAGTGGAAAACATAAAGGGAAATTGGGTGGAGCAGCTTCCGTCGGTCCTGTGGGCCTTGCGAACGACCCCGAACAGGGCTACCGGCGAGACCCCCTTCAAGCTTTCTCATGGGTGTGAGGCGGTCCTACCAGTGGAGTTCGAGGTTCGGTCCCCGCGGGTCGCAGCCGCAGGCGAAGGAGACGAGATGTGGAGGTTGGAGAATGAGGAGGGGTTACGCCTCTCACTAGACATGGTGGAAGAGCTGCGGGATGTGGCAGCCATCAGGCAAGAAGAGGTCAAGCGGCGGATGGCCAAGTATTTCGATAAGCATGTCAGGGTCAAGCAGTTTGCCGAAGGAGATCTGGTGCTGAGAAAGGTTGACGCGGCAGGAAGATCGGCCCCCCGTGGGCAAGCTCAACCCAAACTGGGAAGGACCTTACATAGTGAAGGAAGTCCTTGGAACAGGAGGTTACTTTCTCCAGGACGTGGAGGGGAGGGCCTTAAGCCACACCTGGAGTGGTGATGACCTAAAACGCTTCTACCCGTGAGATGGGGAAGATGTAATTATGTATTCAAAATAAAGCTTGTTATAATACATCAATTGACTTGTTTTTCTCTTGCCTATTGCAAAAGTTTTATGATAAGATGTAATTATGTGTTTTGCAACACCCCGAGCTTGGCTCGGCCCCAGGTAGACCCGCTGCGCAGGCTCTCATCAAGCTGCCAGGTCTGAAGGCTCGCATGTGGGGGATAGGTCTGGTTAGTGGAAACTTCATCGGCACACCGAGCTCGGCTCGGCCCCAAGTAGACCCTCCGCGCATGCTCTCATCTAGCTTGCACGTCCGAAGGCTCGCCTATGGGGGATAGGTCTGGTTAGTGGAAACTTCATCGGCACCCCGAGCTCGGCTCACCCCCAGGTTGACCCGCTACACAGGCTCTCATCTAGCTGGCTGGTCCGAAGGCTCTCCTATGTGGGATAGGTCTGGTTAGTGGACACTTCATCGGCACCCCGAGCTTGGCTCAGCCCTAGGTAGACCCGCTGCGCAGGCTCTCATCTAGCTGGCAGGTCCGAAGGCTCGCCTGTGGGGGATAGGTCTGGTTAGTGGAAACTTCATCGGCACCCAGAGCTCGGCTCGGCCCCAGGTAGACCTGCTGCACAGGCTCTCATCTAGCTGGCAGGTCTGAAGGCTCGCCTGTAGGGGATAGGTCTGGTTAGTGGAAACTTCATCGAAACCCCGAGCTCAGCTCGGCCCCAGGTAGACCCGCTGCGCAGGCTCTCATCTAGCTAGCAGGTCCGAAGGCTCGCCTATGGGGGATAGGTATGGTTAGTGCAAACTTCATGGGCACCCCGAGCTCGGCTCGACCCCAGGTAGACCCGCTGCGCAGCCTCTCATCTAGCTGGCAGGTCCGAAGGCTCGCTTGTGGGTGATAGGTCTGGTTAGTAGAAACTTCATCGGCACACCGAGCTCGGCTCGGCCCCAAGTAGACCCGCTGTGCAGGCTCTGATCTAGCTGGCAGGTCCGAAGGCTGGCCTGTGGGGGATAGGTCTGGTTAGTGGAAACTTCATCGGCACCCCGAGCTCGGCTCGGCCCCAGGTAGACCCGCTGCGCAGGCTCTCATCTAGCTGGTAGGTCCGAAGGCTCGACTGTGGGGGATAGGTCAGGTTAATGGAAACTTCATCGACACCACGAGCTCGGCTCGGCCCCAGGTAGACCCGCTGCATAGGCTCTCATCTAGCTGGCAGGTCCAAAGGCTCGCCTGTGGGGGATAGGTTTGGTTAGTGGAAACTTCATCCGCACCCCAAGATTGGCTCGGCCCCAGGTAAACCCGCTGTGCAGGCTCTAATCTAACTGGTAAGTCCAAAGGCTCGCCTGTGGGGTATAGGTCTGGTTAGTGGAAACTTTATCGGCAGCCCGAGAACGGCTCGACCCCAGGTAGACCCGCTGCGCAGGCTATCATCTAGCTGGCAGGTCCGAATGCTCGCCTATGGGGTATAGGTCTGGTTAGTGGAAACTTCATCGGCACCCCGAGCTCGGCTCGACCCCAGGTAGACCAGCTGTGCAGGCTCTAATCTAGTTGGCATGTCCGAACACTCGCCTGTGGGGGATACGTCTGGTTAGTGGAAACTTCATTGGCACCCCGAGCTCGGCTCGGCCCCAGGTAGACCCACTGCGCTAGCTATCATCTAGCTGGCAGGTCCGAAGGCTCGCCTGTACGGTATAGGTCTGGTTAGTGGAAACTTCATCTGCACCCTGAGCTCGGCTCGACCCCAGGTAGACCCGCTGTGCAGGCTCTCATCTAGCTGGCAGGTCCGAAGGCTTGCTTATGGGGGATAGGTCTGGTTAGTTGAAACTTCATCGGCACCCCGAGCTCGGCTCGGCCCCAGGTAGACCCGATGCGTAGGCTCTCATCTAGCTTGCAGGTCCGAAGGCTCGCCTGTGGGGGATAGGTCTGGTTGTGGAAACTTCATCGACACCCCGAGCTCGGCTCGGCCCCATGTAGACCCGCTGCGCAGGCTCTCGTTAGCTGGTAGGCCCGAAGGCTCACCTGTGGGAGGAAATTTTTTGATCCAAGGAGACACTTTGACTCGGATGTTCTGAGCAGGGCAAGAAACGCACCCAGAACACGGAATGAAAAGAGGTAGGATCCATTCAGGCAGGAGAGGCCTCGACCAGAGGAGGTCTCGGCAAGGAGGTCTCCGCTAAGGAGATCTCGCCGAAAGAAGTTCTCGGATGGAAGGCTCCTGACAGTATCCTTGGTCAGGCAGTGGGAAGAGCTACGCGAAAGCTTCGAACAGTTCGCGCAAGGTAAAGAGGAACGGTCTCGGCTTCAAGTGCCTACGAGCAATGTTCCCGGCAAACGGTTCTCGGCAGAGCGCAAAAATGAGATGTCTAAGCCCTGGGCTCTCTCGGCAGGTTCCCGCCTATCCATTGCTAAGGGAGACTACCCTAGGGGGGCCAAGGGCCTCGGCGGAAGCATGCTTGAGAAGCACTCGGCCGCAACAGTTGTATCAAACACATTTACAATAAAAAGAAAATGACATACAAACAAATTATTTACAATGTATTTACTTAATGTAATTACAAGTCTAGAGCATCTCACTCAGCACAACCAAAAGAGAAAAGAAAGGGGGGCCCTTCAGGGAGACGCACTGTACCCCTCCGAGCTCTCGCTTGAACTCCCACGAGAGCTCTCACCTGAGCCCTCCCCGGATGTCTCGCCACCCGCGGTAGGGGATTTCGGGATATCCGAGGGCGGTGAATCGGGTGCGCCTGGGGGCTTCGGGACGGGCTCGAAGAGCCAAGGGATGAGCTGGCGAGCGGTGACGGACTTGCCTCTCCCGACCAAGCAGTCTACGTCTTGCAGCGTCTCTAGGGTCATCTTGACTGTCGCTTGAGCATTGGCCTGAAGGAGCTTGTTGATGTCGTAGACTGAATAGTGGCGGCTCCTCAACCTTTCGTCTAGTGGAGGAGGAGGAGGGGCCGCAGCCGCCTCCATGCGCCGGAGCTGGTGCCTTAGCAGGACGTTCTCGTATCACGTATGGGCTAGCTCCGCGCAAAGCGCCATAGACTGAGCGGAATCCTGTGTAGCGAGAGGTTAGCATGAAAGGAAAAAGGTTGAAACTTGTAGTGGCGAGAGCAAATTCTGCGAAAGGTCTCGCTTACCTCTTCCGCCGGGCGCGAGGACTGTAGTTGCTTAGCATCTGCCAGCTCTTTCTTCAAGGAAGCCACCTGAGCTACCGCCTCCTCCCTTGCCTTGAACATATCCTGGAAGTTGCGGTCGATAGTGATACTTCGATGCGCGCACATATGCGCAAGCTCGATCCCGCGCATCAGGTCCCGGGTGGAGTCATAGGCCAGGTGCCTGGTGGTCATTTTATCGTAGATGCTGGCGTTCTCCTGGCTGTAAAGGTCTTTGCCCAGGGAGAACGCCTCGCTGGGGACATCCTCTCGCGCCGCCCAGTTGGGTAAAAGAGACGAGATCGAGACCCCGTTGGTATCAGGGTCACATTGATGCAGCAGTTTATTTTTCGCATTAAGGCACTTCGTGCCAAGCCCAAAATAGCGGTGACCCTGCGGCACCTCTCCAGACGGAGACTGAGCGGAGGTCTCGGAGGTGGCTCCCTCGCCATCTACTCTACCGGGGGCTGGGGGGTTCTCGGCAGGTGCCTCGGCGCCACTCTTGGTAACAGCGATCTCGCTGGCGGCCCGCAAGATCTCTTCAAAGGAGCGGCCTGGAGCGGGAGGTCGGGAGGGCGGAAAAACTACGGCTTTACCCTTCTCGGCAGCAGTTATTTTGGGTCTCTTGAGCGCTGGGGGCAATGGGGCACCAAACTTTAACTTCGCGGTGCCGGTCGAAGGAAGCGGTGCTGGCTCGTCACAGCAAGCTTGAGCCGCGGACTTCGCGAGAGCCAGCGGATATCTCACGGTTTGGCTCTCGGCAGCATGCGCCTCGTCGAAGGGTTGGCGCAGGGGGATCTCGCGCTCTCCTGCAGAGGCGACAGCACTCAGCCCTAATCTTAAAAAAGTGGGGGGGGGGAGTAGCGAGTCAAAGGCGGGACCGTAACTTCGCCCGGAGCCATGGGGAGGAGTGAATCGACGCCCCGCCGGAGGAACTGGATGTCGAAATCCTTTGTTCTGAAGAACTCGAGGAGGGCGCTCTCGCGCGAGCCTAAGGAGGGAGGATTATAAGCGGCGCCCTCATACTGAATGGGCACGAGAGGAACGTTCCCGAAATCGCCGGAAACAAAGACGAACTTCTCACCCCCAGTGATGGTGCTTGTTGGCGAGGCCGGTGGTCTTGAGCAGCTGCCCCGAAAAGAAGACCACCCCTCCCTTAACGCGGAAGGTAAACAGCTTCCGGAAGATAGGGAGGCTGAACTCAATCCTCTCGGATCGTATGTAGTAGATGAACGCCACAAGGATAGCGACCGAATTAGGATTCAGCTGCGCGGGAACCACTCCATAATTCCGGAGGGCCTGACGCATCTCTGGCCAGAGGGGGAGGCGGAAGCCCACCTCAAAGTGCTCATGGGGGATGGCGAGCTCCCACTCCCCCACACTGTTCACCCTATCGCGGTTGCCAGGGTTTCGCCTGGTGAATTCGGCGGGAACATAACGGGTCTGGATCAGTTGGAACTCCTCCATGGTTAGGCTACAAGAGGGAACTGATGCTTTTAGAAGGCTTCCACGCAATTGGAGCGTCCCTCGCTTCTGCCTGGCATCGTGCTTGTGGGGTTGATGGCGAGGTCTTAAGAAGAGAGGCGAGAGCGAGAGCTGAGCGAGAACGGGAGAGGGAAGCGGAAGCAAGCAGGAGCTCTCGGCAAACCGTGAAAGCAACGAGAAAGAAAAGCAAGGGTTTCAGATCGGAGAAATAAATACGGTATGTGGAATTCCCTATTTATAGAAAACTGTGATCATAATGGCTATTCCCAAAAATGCGGCGGGGGTACAGCTGTCACGCCCTAAGTCGGCGACGTCTCGGTTTCCTGCCAAGGTTGACAGCGAAGGACCGACAAATATGATTCGCGCAGGAATTTTGAGATATCACGCGACAAGTAAAACGATTGGAAGCAGGGGTTACTCTCGCCCAGCGAGAGCTGAATAAATAATAATAATAATAATAATATCAAAGTTATGAGTTTCAAAGACCGATAAAAAAGCAACAGGGTACATGGGGGAAACGGAAGGCCTGGGGGTAAGAAAGGATGAGACTTCGCGAATCAATAAGGTTCCCACCGCCATCATCCTCATTCCCACTGCCTAGTCCTCGGTGGTGCCTGCGGGTTGAAATAGGACGATAGGACGGTGCATCCTAGTTGATTCGGCGGGACAGGTCTCGGATCCGCGCAATACACCTTTCAGGAGAGGACCCGACAGTAGGCCCACCTGGCCGATCCGTCTCGCCTATGAAGTAGTCTTGCTCTAGAGCCTCCAACCTCTTCTCCACCAATTGGCAGAACTCTCTCGCCGCAAAACCATGCGCCCGCTCTCGATATATAAGATTCGACAGGACGGCGGCAACCATCTTCCCCTGCCTTTTAGCACTCCTGGCACTGGTCAAGATTTCCTCGATCTCGTCAAATGAAGGGAAGCGTGAGCTCTCGCCATCCTCCCCCTCTCTGTCTTCGTCGTCATCTTCATCTTCATCCTCCGCATCAGTTCCCAACCACGAGCCCGGATCCCCTGACAAAAGAGTTCCACGGTCATGGCGAGAGCTAAGCAATAATTATGATAAGCATACCGCATACCTGTAGTATGGCGAGAACCGCAGGCCGACGACAGGCGAGCAGGCCCAGCCCCCCCCCCCCCCCCCCCCCAGTTCCAAAGAGGAGGTGGAGTGGCTTTCCTTTTCCCGGGGGGAAGATTTTATGCGTGGTGATCCCGGCTTGGCCGGAAGCAGGGGGAAGTTGTCCTCTCCCTCGGGATGGATGGCATCCTGGGGAGCTACAGAAGATTCGACAGCCACTGCTCCCACCGGTAGGGTGGAATCAACCATAGGGGCAGGCCGATTAGCATCCCTTACTTCGTTTTCCCGGGTGGCGAGACCCGGTTTGGCGGAAGCTGGTGCTGCGGGAAGTCAAATCAGCAATCTGAGACTGAGTTAGGAGTGAGAGTGGAAAAGATACCTGCAGTTCTCGGGGAGTCAGGCGGAGGAGCGACCTCCGAGACCCGTAGTTGATTCTCAGGAGGACGAAATGATGAGTCGATGGGCTCCTGCGGGGGCCTGATGTTGTCAGGGGCCGTTTCCTGCAAGAAGTATCGCGTCAGCTACAAATCCTCCCGCGTAAACAACTAGTGGTTTCAATGATTAGCGAGTCGAGAGACATGCCTTCTATAGAGAGGGATCATCCGCGCGACTTGTGGTCGGGGTAGGCGAGATCCTGTTCTTGTGAGACAGGTCTCGCTGGACCACCTTCGCCCTCTTCTTCTCTTTCGTTTTCTTCTTTAGTTGAGAGGTCTCTGCGGCTGATGACTTTCTCGCCAGCCAGGGGGCAACCAAGGCGCAGTTAGCCATGGCTCGCGCCTGGGTCACATTGATACAGTCTTAAAGGTCCTGCGGGAGTGGTTTGTCAACATGCTTGGAATGCATCGTCGAAGGAAGCGAGAACTCAGACAAGGAGCGACGATTCGGGGGCAGATTTATGGCCGTCTAACAGCACATACATATTGCTACGGTATGGCCCACCAAAAGATTCTCTGATGATGATACGTGCTTAGCGAATATTGACAGGTTGGACGTGTCTTTTCGAGCGCAGAGCTAGCTCTAAAAGAGCGGGGATTGTGTACAACCTCATATTCGCTGAGTAGGACCCGGAGGAACCAACGGTCAGGATTAGACTAACTTCGGGCTCTCGACCAGAAGAACTCCCGCCCTGAGGAAGTTCCCGCCCTGAAGAAGTTCCCGCCCATAAGTCGGCGGGAATGCTTGCGCTTGCGCCAAGCTCCCGCCTTGGACGAGCTCTCTCTCATAAGCAGGGAATATCGCTTGCGCCAAGTTCTGAATAGGAAGGCTCTCGGCTCAGATTTCTCGCCGAGTGGGGCCCAGGGCCCGGGGTAAAATGACCTAATTACCCTCCGGTAAAATTACCCCTATACCCTCAGGATAAACCGCGGGATTTGGCTATTGGCAGGCTAGCTAAGGGTATTTCGGTAATCTCAGGTCAATAAAAGGCTATAAATAGACCCATAAGGGCTCCTTAGAAAGCAAGCTTTCATTATCCTCAAAATCTCCTGTGCTTTCTAAGGATCTCCTGGCCCAGCTTTTGGCTTTGGAGGGGAAGCTCTCAGAGATTTTCCGGGTGTGAGGTACGACCTTCCTACTGAGGCTTTGGGTCAGTCTTAGGTCCTTTGCAACTAGTCGAGGGTCGAGGCTTGAGAGAAGTAGGTGTTGGCTGCACCCCTGTTTTTGAACTCCCGTTGAGGTCATTTTTGGCTTCAATACTATGTATTATGGCGTTGAGTGTTATAGCTTACTCAATGCCTAGTAACATAAAGTTGGCTAAGGTAAAAAGCGTTGAGTGATGAAGACACACTCAACGGTCTCAACGCCTAGTAACAGAAAGTTTGGCTAAGGCAAAAAGCATTGAGTGATGAAGAAACACTAATGCTCTCAACATCAAGGAAAAAAGCATTGAGTGGACTCAACGGTCTCAACGCCAGAGAAGCAGGAATATTTTCTAAGGCAAAAAGCATTGAGTGGACTCAATGCTCTCAACGCATAGTGACAAAGATTTTTCTAAGTGTTTTGCCGTTGAGTGAAGGTTGCTCACTGAATGCCTAATGACTGAAAACTTTTCTAAGTGTTTTTTGGCATTGAGTGAAGGTTTCTCACTCAACGCCTAATAATTTTTCTATGTGTTTTGGCGTTGGGTGAAGGTTACTAAGTCAACGCTTAATGACAGAAATTCTGTCTAAGTGTTTTGGCATTTAGTGATGCTTACTCACTCAATGCCTATACTACTGATGCGTATTTTATTTGCAACTCTGGTATAAACTATGTAGATAGGTATAAGCTAGATTGATTTTAATCTCAGGCAAGTTCACCTATCAATCATAGTACAGGAAAAATCTACATCTCGTGTCGTATTCCTCAGGATCTTTTCAAGTATTCGTCCTCAATCTCACTCTGTTATCGTACCTATATTTAAAATTAGTTGTTATTTTAAATTAACATTACTAGGACTAATTGGATCATGCGACATTGGAGGATTAAGGATGGTAAGAAGCAAATAGTCTAAGAGTAATCACATGAGAATGTTCGCTCATTAATTCAAATCTATGTAACCATGTATTAACACTATTAACCAATTCGTTGTATTGCAAGGGTTCAACCTTTATCGAATTCTCTCTCGAGCAATTTAATACCTAAACTTAAGTTGAGTAAATTTTATCTCGAACAATTCACAACAGTCAAATTTACAATAATATCAAGTAACCCTTTCTAATACATAAATCAATGAAATCCTATCTCTAAGATGCCATGAATCCATTTACCCGTATTGTCATTATCCAAACAACATATATCTCGATCGTGAAATTTGAAATACAATGAGAAATAACAGCAGAGAATGAAATTATAGACAATCATCACCATCTTCCAATATCTCAACTAGAAGGTTGGGATTCAAATAGAACAAAAACTAACTTCAAATCTATGATCAATCTCCTTGTTTTAAACCACACATATGAGTAAAATACCACGAATCCAAAATGAAAAACAACATACGTGATTACTGCATTGAAGAAGAAAAAATAAGTCTCATGCAAAATGTAAAATAAAGTTCGGATCCACTAAGAGAACGGGGAAATTAAATGAGATACAAAAAATTTGAATCATATGGATTATCTCCCTTGATTTCCCCATCGCTTGAGTGCTCCAATTTTGTCCTCTAGAAGTTCTCCAAGTCCTTCAATCCAAAAGCCCTTTTATTTCTTTGTGCAGGTTTTTATAGTTTTCATGTAAACAGATGTCGAACACGGGTCCCAACACGACCATGTCACAGGCCGTGTAGGGTCTAAATGGTCCGTCTGGACAGTTTTGAAAGGAAAAGTAATGCCTGGTCGTGAGTCGTGTCATTTGACACGCCAAGTAACGCGGCTGTGTGTTCTCGATGGCTCCAGGTCTGATCCATCCCGATAAAGACACGGGTACTGACACGGGCGTGTCCCTACCCGTGTGGTGCCCAATCCCAGATTTTCCTGCCATCAGTCTTGTTAGATCCGTGAACACCTCTGCTTGCTCAACGGTTTTTAGTTCCAAGTACTTGCAATACCTGCATTAAGAAGATTAATGAATAAATAAATAACTTAATAAACGAAAATGAAGGAAAATCTATATTGCGCTCTTCTATTCATAATAATTCAAGTTCTTAACTATTTTCGTGCAATTATAATGAATGGAGGTAGATAATAGTGGACATGGTTACATATATGATAGTAAAAAGGACTTATATAATTGTACTCATCAAATACCCCCACACTTAAGTGTTTTCTTGTCCCTAAGCAAACTAATTCAAATTTTTGGGTTACCAATAATTAATTTTTTTCTCGCAAGCTGGTTGCTATGAATTCAATGAGAAATTTGATGATGTAATTGCATAGGAAATAATATAGCAGACTTTTCTAAATATAACCTTATCTTAAATTCCTCCCGTATATCTCTTAACTATCTTTCACTCTTTCCTATAAATAGAATTATAGTCATCCATAACAAATGTGAAGAGAAAATAACAATCTCAATAAGGTAGACATTAGTGTTTCAAAACTTATAAGTACCAATATTGATAGACATAAGCTTGCCTTTTCACAGACTCTCCACGACATTAGTTGGGATTAGTAATGTTGGATCCTTAGAACTCGTATTAGGATGTAACTTTTTGGCTTAGGATAAAAGATCATAGGTGGGGTAATCAAAGATAAACTCGATGGTCTTTATCACACCTAGATCACGATTGAGCCTCTTGCTATGTAATTACCCTAACATACATCAACATTATAAAATCACCCTCAGACTTCACAATTATTATACTTCCCCCTTTTTTGTATTATTATTTTTTTCCTTTCTTCAATTTTTTGATGCATATTCATAATGTTTTTCTCTTTTTTACCTTCACCAATAAATAACTTATCAAACTGCTTTACACCATCTGTTTAAATCTTCTAATTCACATAGCAAATGGTTCAACTCAATGATAGATGTGCTAATAGGTAAGGATTTTTGGCCCTGGTGAATTTTAGTAGTGGTGCATCGAAAGAAATAGGGATTAGGTCCAAATTCGGTGTGCAAGGCTATAATGTTTAGGGTTTTGGGCTTGCAAGGCTCAAGCTATGCAATTAGTCATTTCTGCCCTCACAAATTATCTTATGCGAATGTTTTGAGGACCGCTAGAGGGCAAGTTCTAGACATCAATAAAGAGTATTCTTTATTTTGATTCCCTAATACAAAATTATCAAAATGTTACACTCTTCGACTCGCTTCATTATAGCTAATTATATTTTATAAAATAGAGTGATTGATAGTTAATAATATAGAGGACTAATTTAAAAATAAGTTATATATAGAAAATTAAGCTAATGAATTTCTATACATGAATACTAACAACAAATTTGTACAGTCAATGAGTCTACTTTAATTCATTTTAATCAGCTTGCCAAAGCAAATTAACTAGTTTTAATCCCAAGTGAGTGAATTAATGAGAGTTTAAAAAGAAGCAAAAAACAATTTTATAAGGGGGGTTTAAAAATATTGTGTAAAATACAAAAAAATATTAGATTTTTTGTATTTTGGCATGTTTCTTAACAAATTGTAATCATGTCCAGTAGTTAAGTATTAGAATTTAAGAATATCCACCCACAGACTTAAAATATACAGTGTCCTCAATGCAACGTAAAGAGATGATAAAAAAAATAAAACAAGATGTAAAGAACTGAACATCAATGAAATAAAAGAGCATAAACAATACAACAGGAGCAAAAGTGATAATAGATAATATCTGATGATATACATATGAAAATATAAAATACTATAGAAAAATCAAATATAAACTGCTGGGTCAGCTGCATCTGAAGGATTGTCGGGGAGGTGAGGGGGGTAGGGAGCTGCCGGTCATAGATGAGAGATCTAGAAGTGATCCCTGATTTGAGCTATGGCGGCCTCTGTCCGCTGCTTTGATTCCTCTATACTCTGTAAGCATGGTGAGATCACGGTCTCATAAAGGTGATGGAAATCACATGAATACTGAGAGAGAGATCGAGGAGGAGCGGCAGAAGACTTTCCATGATGATAAGTAGACTGACATGGAGGAATCAGAGGCTCGTTGAGGTCATCGTCATCATCGTCAGAATCAGAAGCAAGCTGAGGTCCACGCCTCATAATAGAATAAACATATCCACCCTGACCCTGACGTGTATTGACAAGGCAGAGTGAACAAAGACTAGCCATAGTGATAGGAATGGTCCTCGATACTACTGTCATTGGTGGAAGGGAATCAAAGATATTCATGTTCTTCGCCAAGTGTGTGATGTAGGGTGCTACACAGATAGACCTAATACAGGAATTGTCAGCCTGATGAAGAATGAAATGTGCTGACATATATCCCAACTGAATGTGGTATCGCAAAGTCATGCTATAGAGGTAAAGACTATCCTGTCTACTCACAACCCCAGAGATTTCACCCCAGCCACTCAAAGTATGACTCAGTAGATGATGGGTGTAATGAAGAGCAGGAGAATGCAACTTAGAGGCCTTAGACCTCTTGGCCTCATATGGGGATAGACCGAAAGAAAGCCGAGACCAGATATTGGCGGTGTGGTGATGAGAGTGAAGATTAAGGCAAAGGTCAGAATATGCAGTACTCTAGAGGAAAGAGTTGTCATACACCCCTAAATATTGTGTGAACTGGATAAGAGAAAGAGTAAAGGTGGTGCCCTCGACTCGAAATGAAATAATTTCTTCCTACGAGTTGGACGTCTCGGTGAAGGTCGGCCTGAGATTGAGGTAGAAAGTTGACATAAACTCTACCGTAAGTTCCATAAACCCCAACTCATCAAAATTAAAAAATTGTGCCCACCCCTCTACAGAAACTAACTCTCGCACTTCATCACCAAATGGACCTCCTCTAAAATGCTCCAACCGATAATATGAATATAGTGAAATTTCTTGGATTGGAGGCAATTAAAGCAATTAATGTGTGCCAGATCCGTAAAATCCAGGTGCATTGGATCACCGCGCACCTCGGTAGATAATGCGGTGAGATTTAGACAACGACGACATCCCCCCTTACGATCGTCCAGTCGACATGATCTGTAGAGGAAGTATGAGAAAGAGAGAAATGAGGAGAGAAATAAAATTTAGAAGAATGAGAGGGAGAGGAATGAGAAGAGAATTAAGAATAATGAGAAAAGAATGAGAAAAATAGGAATTGAAAAACAAGAAAATGATAGAAATTTTACCTAGGAGTGTAGATCGAGATTAGAGGAGATGGATCCACGAAGTTTGGAGGCAAAAATTTCCCAACTAAGTTGTGGCATGAAGGAGTTGTGCAAGCTAGGGTTTTAACAAGGGATTTTAGAGGAGGAAGATGAGTACCGATCAGCACACACGACCTTAAATAATATGTCAAACACGGGTTGCGGCATGGGTGTGTGTGTAACCGTGTTTACTAAATAATAACAACGCAGTACACGGGTCTCGAGATGACGTGTGGTCAAACTGATGGGTAAGCAGCGGTCCAGGAGAACACGGTGAACAACACGTGTGTGTGTGGACCCGTGTGGTAAAACTGATGGGAAATCAGTGAGGCAAACATGGTGCACAACACGGGTGTGTGTGGACCCGTGTCCTGCTCGGGAACACGATCGTCGAACATTGCATTCTTTGATCTCTTTACACATGGGTGCACACACGGCTGGGTATCTACTCGTGTGGTGCTCAGGATGCAGCATCGTCGAACTCAATACCCAACACATGGCTGCACACACGAGTGTGTCCACCCGTGTGGTGCTCGGGATGAGTTCGAGAAAATGGGCAAATGCAATACGGTAGAGCACATAGGTGGGTGTCCACCCATGTGGTGCTCGCGAAACATAATTACTTTCCACTCTGGTGCAATTATTTCTACTCTGGTTTTAAATTGAACACAGTTGGGTAAATTGTTTTTTTTTCATGAACGCGGTGTGGCACACGGGCGAGTGCAAGCCCGTGTGCTCCTCTGAAATGGAATTACTTCCTCAGTGATTTTAAAATGTTTTTATACTAAAATTTAACTAAAATTTTACCAAGGAATAAAAACTTAAAAAAATTATTAAATTACACCTAATCAATGTCTAGTCGGAGGCATGATTCTTGGCGAGTGAAATCTTGAGGAAACTCTCCATAATAAAGTTTTAATCGGTGACCGTTGACTTTAAAATCTCCCTTCACATGGTGGGTTAGTTTAATGGTACTATAGGGAAAAACCTCTTTGACTTGGAAAGGTCCAGACCACTTAGACCTTAACTTCCCTTGGAATAATCTAAGACGGGAATTGTAAAGGAGTACTTTGTCACCTTTTTAGAATGTCTTACGTTTTTAAAGGTGACGATCATGGAACAATTTAGCCTTCTCCTTATATATCAGAGAATTTTCATAAGTCATGGTTCTCGACTCATATAATTCGTTAAGTTGAAGTTTTTGTTTCTCCCCTATGGAATTGGTGTCAAAATTCAAAGAGCGTATTTCCCAATACGATTTATGCTCTAATTATATAGGTAGGAGACATGTTATACCATAGACTAGTCTAAAGGGAGTGGTCCCTATGGGTGTTTTGTAGGCGGTCTTATATGCACACAAACAATCGTTTAGTTTCTTAGACCATTGTTTCCTATTCCCTTCTATAGATTATTCTATGATTCTCTTAAGCTCTCTATTTGAAACTTCAACCTGACCACTAGTTTGCTGATGATAAGGAGTGGCTATCTTGTGTGTGACCCCGTATTTTTGTAAGACTTTATCTAGCTGTAGATTATTAAAATGTGTACCCCTATCTCTAGTAAGCGCACGTGGTGTGCCAAATCGTGCGAATAAGGATTTCAGAAATTAAATTACTACTCTACTATCATTAGTAGGAAAAGCTTGTGCCTCTACCCACTTCGATACATAATCAACAACTACCAAAATATATTTATTCCCATTCGAAAGTGGAAACGGTCCCATAAAGTCAATCCCCCACACATCAAACACTTCATTTTCAAGGATAAAGTTTTGTGGCATATCATGTAATTTAGAGATGTTACCTGATATTTGACAAGAATCACATGAAAGTACATATCTTTGGGCATCACTGAATAGAAGAGGCCAATAAAAAACAGAATCAAGAACCATTTTAGTTGAGCAGTTTGCTCCAAAGTGACCACCTGTAGGGCCTTAATGACACTGCTCCAAGATTTTCCAGCCCTCCTCTATTTATACACATCTACGTAGAATGGAATCTGCACATACCCGAAAAAGATAGGGGTTCTCCCAAAAGTAATATTTCAAGTCAGAGAAAAATTTCTTTTTCTGCTGATGTGAAAAATCTTTTGGAAGGACCTTAGCCACAATATAGTTTGCATAGTCGGCAAACCACGAATAATCAGTATTTGTATTTGTAGATAATGCAAACAGCGATTCCTCCAGAAATGTATCACTAATCTCAGACTCATCTAACATTGTTCGTAGTGGATTTTCTTAACGTGAGAGATGATTTGCTGCTAAGTTTTCTGCTCCTCATTTATCCCTAATTTCCAAATCAAATTCTTACAATAAAAGAACCCAACGGATTAAACAAGGTTTTATTGCATCTGTGTTGCCAGTATCTGCATGGGCAGATGTGTTTCCCAAGGATATCCCTGGGCTACCACCCTAGTGAGATATTAACTTCTTGATCAACTTTGTACTAGGTGCGAAACCTATGGCCTTCTCGCTGATGAGAATTTCTATAAAGTTTTGAAAAATATCCAAACTAAACTCTCAACTAGGCAAGTGCACCTATCGAAATTTAGTATAGGAAATATCATATTTAAACTCGGGGACCGTTTAGTATTTGTACTCACAATGAAGAGATATTATTTTATCGATCAGAAAATTGGTTTTGTGAAAACGAAAACAAACGTTAAACTAAAAGGAGAAATTCGATGAATAAAATGCTAGCACTTGATCTGGAATCCCTTTGTGCTAGAATAAAATCCACGAGATTAAAGAGCACAAGCATCTAAATTATTAACTTCGACCGCGGATGTTCCAAAGCTACGAAGCGCCTCTCTCGAGAATACGCACTCGACTAACCTTAGGTAGATCGATTAAGACCTCTCGGCCAGTCGAAAGACCTAAGCTTGCTTTAGGCGGTGAACCTCACTAATGGAGTTGACTCCAAGGCGGAAGAATTTTGTGTTCCTCTCTTGAGGGGTGCAAGAAATTCTCTTTATCCTTGAGTGATCTACTCGTATCCACAACCTCTCGGTGAATCTAGGATACGAATCTAAGCTCGAATAAACATAATTTGCAACTTATGAATTCGAAGAAAATTTAAATCAAAGATAAATCAAAGTTTAGAAAATAGAATGCTTGCTAATTTGAGACAAAAATAAGAATTTTATTCCATTCCAAAGTTCATCATGATCAAGTGCTAATTGGAAAATTAGCTACTCATCATGATGGGAGAATTATATGAAAGCATAAAGAAAGACATGATTAAAGAACGACTTGAAAATAAAGGTTACACTAGAATTGAAAATGCAGGAAAAACAGTAAAGAAAATAGAATTAAGCTCCCCCAAAAAATCTCCCATTTGAGGATCTGAAGCTGTCTGGAATTTATAGAAAAAGTTGCTGAATGGTCACGCCCCTAGGTCACGCCCGTGACCTAGGGCGTGTCGATCTCGGAACCGTCGTCTTCAAGTCCTCTGAACGTTGGCGCGAAACCGCCAAAAGTCGTTAATTGGCGGGTCACGCCCCTAGGTCATGCCCGTGACCTAGGGCGTGTCTTGAAGGTTGTAGAAAAACGGCGGGAAGCAGAAACGGCGGGAATAACTCCGGCCGTTGTTGGAAGGGTCACGCCCCATGGTCACGCCCGTGACCATGGGCGTTTCTTGAGAAAACTCCCAGCGCCTGAAACTGCAGCATTAAGTCGGCACGCCGGGATGTCACGGGGTTCATCACGCCCGTGCCAAATATGTCACGCCCGTGACTGGTTGCGAATAGAAACTGCCGTTGACTGGAAGACAGGGCAAAGCAATGGATGTCACGCCTGGCGTACACGCCCGTGTGACGACCGTCACGCCCGTGACCTTAGGGCGTGTACTTTTAATTGACGTGGCGGATTGCTAGTTCCACGCGCCGCGTTCTCACCAGGATGTCACGCCCGTGACCTTGTCGGTCACGCCCGTGACGTTGGCGTGTCCTTTTGAAATTTTCCTACTTTTGCGCAGTTTTGTCTCCTGATCAACCCTATAGACTCCAAATTGAGATTTGCAGCCCAGATTGCCCTGAAATAAGAAATTAGAAAAATTAAATAATGAAATTATAAAACATACTCATAAACTAATTAATTATTAAATAAAAGTAATATAAAAACATGGACAAAATTAGAGTTATCAAATACCCCCATACTTACTTGTTTGCTCGTCCCGAGCAAACAACTTCTCATGGAGAGTAGAAAAATCTTAACGCTAAAAATGAAAATTGAACATAAGGAGTAGAATGTGAAGTCTTATGCCTATGCTTGTAGTTATTATTGTAGAAAAACCTACTCAGCATACAAATTAGTTTTTTAATTTTCTAAAATGTGTTTCCACTTATTATTTTTACTTCAAGAATGGAAACACGATAAATCTTCGAATCACATTTAGGGAGAAAGTAGCGTGTTTGCTAAGATAACATTGCACAAATCGAAGATCGGGATACCCTCCAAAGAAATCCATCAATGTCGATGGCCATAGGCTTGCCCTTTCACACTCTCGCCACGGCACTAGGTTAACTTATAAACACAAATCAGTAGGAGTTAAGTAGGTTGGAAAGTATGCTTAGGTTTTTGGTTTGGAAAAACAAAGATAAAAGCGATGGGTAGACACACCAAAACCTAAAGAGAGCTTGCACAAAAGAAATAAATTGAAAAACTCCGTCAATTCCTTTGTTTTTTTTTCTTTCAATATGTTGAATATTTTTTTCAACTTCCTCTTTTTATTTTTTATTTTTTTCTTTCTTCCTTCCTTTTTTTTTCTTCTTTTTTTCCTTTTTTTGTTTTTTTAGAGGAGAAGTGAAAATAGAACAACTATTGTATATTTTTTCAAAAGCCACCAAAATAAAATGGCTCCTAATCACACATAAACTGGTTTTAACTATAATTTCAAGCTCGGTTTTAGGTGTGTAATTAGGATGCTTTTTAGGCTTTGGTAAAGTGTTGATGGAGCTATAACAAAAGGAAGGGTATAGGCTCAAATTGTCTTAGCAAGGGTAAAACGTTAGGTAAGGGTGCAAAGTCTCAAACTACCAAAAGAAATGCCTAAATCCTTTTCATGCTAATGAGTTTAACCTATGCAAAGTCTTGAGAATAGCTAGAGGGCAAGTTCTAGACATCGAGAAAGAATACCTCTTTCTTGATCCGCGAAATATTTCTCTAGTAAACTTCTACACACTCTCCTAAAATATTTTTAGATTTTACCGGTTTCAAAGTAGAAGTAAAATAAACTATTTCTATGCATTCAGAAAAAGAAAAATCTAATTGTATGCTGAATATTTAATTCTACTCAAATTCTACTAACACGTGCACTTAACTAGAAACACAGCATGACCAACAGTTCTACTACAAAATTTAAAATTCAATTAAAGTATCAAAAATTTTCTAAACGTATGTAAAAGTTGAATACCTAGAATTTCGCATGTGAGTAAATAGAGAAATAAAGATCTCCCTAATTTTGAAAGTAATTTTTTTTTTTTGAAAATTGGATTTTTTTAATAGATTTTTTTGTATTTTTGTAAAGTAAGCAAAAACAAAATTGCACAAAAGAAATAGAATTCTTTTTTTTTGTATTTTTTTTTGTATTTATTTTTTGTATTTTTTTTATGTTTTGCTTTGAGAAATATCCCCCCATACTTAAACAAGACATTGTCCCCAATGAAAAATAAATAAATAAAGAGAAAAAATAGGAGACTTCCCTGAAGCGGGTCATGCGACACCGAAATGTACCTGGAAGACAAAGCTGAAGCAAAACATATTTTTTTATTTTACGAAAAAGAAAAGATACATGACAAAGAAAAATGATAAAAAAAAAAGAAAAGATACAATAGGGCGGACTACAATCCCAAAGAAAAAGAAAGCAGGCTAATCCTCATCGCTATGCTGCCTCGGCTCCTGATAGTGCGTCCGGAGGGATGAAAACTCACGCTCAATACGTGCCATGGAGGAGGCTTGATTTGCCGCTAGCGTGGTAAATCGACTGTCAAAACTCACAAATCGAGCGTCACAATCGGTCTGCATCATATCTAAGCGCGTGTGAAGAGACGCAAACTGACGATCCCAATAGCTCTGAGGGCCGGGCTCAGAAGAAGGGTCCTGCGGTGGTGGAGGAATCTGGGGAGAGTGAATAGTGCCACTGGGACCGGCACCGTAATCAATGTCAAGATCTCCACCACCGACTGCGGGGGGAATAGCCTCAAACTCTCCATCACGTCGCCGCACTAAGCCGAGGGCCTGAAGGGTCTGGAACTGGATGACCTGCGGCGTCTGGACGCAGCTGAGGCGTGGAAGAGCATCCCAAATGCCGAGCTACTTTGCGAGGAAAGTGATGAAGTTCCCGCCGTGCACTGCTCCCAACCTCGCATTTTCGGCCTGGTGCCGAAAGAAAATTGCGAGCAGATAACCAAGGTTGAGGGGGACCCGGTAAAACATACTATATAAATATAGTAAGTCTGCCCGAGTCACCACCCCGTGGCTATCGCCGCGACCAGAAATAGTGAAGGTAAGGAGGTTGTGGAGAATACGTAAGGCGAGAGAAATGAGTTGGCTGCCTTTGGATTTCTTTGGGGTGTAGGGGGCGGTGTCACTACTGATTTCCGCCCAAAAGGAGAGAAGGTTGACATCGGTCGGGAAATCAATAATGAAATCGAGATAGGCGGGAGATTGGGAAAAAGCCTCCGAGCAGAAGCCCATGACGACATTGAGCTGGCGGATGGTGAGCTGATGCACCATGTCACCTATGCGAAAAACGATGAAGTCGTCATTGGCCACCCAACGGAACTCGAATGAAGCCAAGAACTCAACGGTGAGTTCAAGAAAGGCATGCTCGGAAATAGAGAAGAGGGAACTCCATCCAGGGGTAGATAGAAATCCCCATACCAAATCCGTAGCTCCAAATGTAGCGAGGATCGCCCAATCTAAAATGCGGAACACGCCAAGGGGTTTGGCGCGTAGGCGCTCGCTGCGCTCCTGCTGGGTTTGGTTTTGAAATAGGAGCATGGATTCCGCTGCGGCGGGATCCGCGGGGTGCTCGGAGGAGGAAGCGGTGGAGCGATGGGTGGTGGCGAGGCATTTTGGAAGAAGGGAGAATAAAAAAAAGGATTCGGGTTAGCAAAGGGAGAAGAGAAGGGTTGGATGGTGTGGAGGAAGTAGAGGGGAAAAAGCCCTATTTATAGGGTTTTTCGGGTTGGTCACGCCCCCCGGTAACGCCCGTGACAGGGGGCGTGACAAGCACGGGACAAAAAAAGAAAAGCAATCCGAGGCTGCCAGCCTCGGATTCGCTGGTCACGCCCCAGAGTCACGCCCGTGACTCTGGGCTTGTAAGGCGTGCCCGATATAGGAATCCAATGCACTGGCATTGGATTCCAAAGCCACGCCCCAAGTCACGCCCGTGACCTGGGGCGTGTCTCATTAAAAAAAAGGGAAAGGAATCTGAGGCGTTGACCTGGGGTCACGCCTCAGATTCGATAACACGGCCCAGGGTTACGCCCGTGACCCTGGGGCGTGTATCTGAAAAAGAGAATAAAAAATTTTTTTCTTTTTTTTTGTTTTCGGGCGAGTCACGACCGTGACTTGCCAGCGGCACGGGCGTGACACTAACTGTCACGGCCATGACTGGGCAGGGAGTGAAGTTTACCAGCTTCACTTCGTCGAACAAAGTTTCGGGCTAGAAACGCCCGTGACCAATGATGGTCACGCCCGTGATAGTCTTGAAAGACGAACGGAACACAGCGCTCGACAAAAACAGTCTCGGGTTTCGCTCGACGAACTAAACACGTCTCTGTCACGCCCGTGACCCATAGGTCATGCCCGTGACAGAGGCGTGTACGAGCAGAAAAAAAACTTGTTTTGTTTTTTTTGCGTTTTCTTTTGATTTTGATTTTTTTTATTATTATTTATATATTTTTTTAAGATTCAACTAAACGATAATAAAACAAAAGTTACCGACTTGAAGAAACGCGTAGACTTGACGCTCAACTCCGTCGACCGTCACGCCAAAAAAAAGTCCTTCAAACCTGCAAAATTTAAATAAAATTAAAAATAAAAAGAAAAGAAAAATATGGGGTGCCTCGCACAAGCGCTTTGTTTATTATCGTTGAGCTCGACCAAAGCGGGGCACTCATTTATGGGTTCGGGAGGTTAATTTCCTCCCGGTACTCATTAGTAGTATCGCCGGCGAGGAATATCTTCAACCGGTGCCCATTCACTTTAAATTCACCTTGTTCCGGGTGCGAGATAAGCACTGTCCCATAGGGCCACACCTCTTTTACAATAAAAGGGCCGGACCATCGGGACTTGAGTTTGCCCGGAAAAAGTCGGAGGCACGAATTATAGAGGAGAACTTGGTCTCCCGGTTTAAAATCTTTAGGGTGCTTAATTTTTTTATCATGATAGAATTGTGTGCGCTCCTTATAAAGTTTATTACTTTCATAGGCTAAGGAGTGCCACTCATCGAGCTCGTTAATTTGGAATTTCCGAAGCTCGGAGGACAAATTTTCATCTAGATTTAAAAATTTAAGCGCCCAAAAGGAGCTGTTCTCAAGCTCAACCGGTAAGTGACATGCTTTCCCATAGACCAATCGGTACGGCGTACAACCGATAACGGTCTTGTACGCGGTCCAATAAGCCCAAAGAGCATCATCAAGCTTGACCGACCAATCCTTTCTATTAGTAGAAACCGTTTTCTCTAAAATTCGTTTGATTTCACGGTTAACTACTTCTACCTAGTCACTTGTTTGAGGGTGATAGGGGGTGGCTAACCTATGTGTAACGCCGTATTTAGACAAAACCTTAGCGAATTGTGCGTTACAAAAGTGGGTGCCCCTATCACTAACTATTGCCCGCGGTGCTCCAAATCGTGAAAATAGTTTTTTGAGGAATTTGGTCACGACTCGGGCGTCATTAGTGGGAAGGGCTTGCGCTTCCGCCCACCGTGACACATAGTCGTCCGCTACCAAAATATATTTATTTCCATAGGATGTTGGTAGCGGTCCAATAAAGTCGATCCCCCATAAATCAAAAACTTCTATTTCTAAAAATGTATTTAAAGGCATTTCATCACGTCGGGAAATATTACTTGAGCGTTGGCATTGTTCACAATGACTTACATGGGCGTGAGCATCCTTGAAGATGCTTGGCCAATAGAAGCCCGCTTCAAGTACCTTCCGAGCCGTCCGATTAGCTTTATAGTGCCCACCGGCGGGTCCCTCATGACAATGCTTTAGAATTTGTGCGCCTTCCTCATGAGAAACACACCTCCGCACTACTTGGTCCGCGCAAACACGAAAAAGGAAGGGATCCTCCCAAAAATAATTTTTCAAATCAGAAAAGAATTTCTTCTTTTCTTGATAAGAAAAACCATTCGGGAGGAATCTCGCAACAAGATAATTTGCGAAATCGGCGAACCAAGAAGTGGGGAGAGTAATTACCTTATGAATGGCGAGAAGGCGCTCCTCGGGGAAAGTGTCGGCAATGTCCTCCTCCATGAGCTCCCCCGAATTGGGGTTCTCCAACCGTGAAAGATGATCAGCCGCCAAATTCTCCGCTCCTCTCTTGTTGCGAATCTCCAAATCAAATTCTTGGAGTAGTAAGATCCACCTAATCAATCGCGGCTTTGCATCTGTTTTTTCTAGTAAATATCTCAAAGCCGAATTATCAGTAAAAACGATAATTTTGGACAAGGTGAGATATGAGCGGAATTTATCAAATGCGAAAATTACGGCTAATAATTCTTTTTCGGTGGTCGTGTAATTTTCCTGTGCGGCGGTTAATGTTTTGCTTGCATAATATATGGGATTAAAGTTTTTATTTATGCGTTGTCCTAACACCGCACCAACAGCAAAACTACTAGAGTCGCACATTATCTCAAAAGGAAGCTCCCAATTGGGAGCGATCATGATAGGAGCGTTAATCAATTTTTCTTTAATAAGAGAAAAAGCACGCAAACAATTTTCGTCAAAAATGAACGGCGCATCTTTTTCTAACAAGTGGGTAAGGGGCTTAGTTATTTTAGAAAAATCTTTAATAAACCGGCGATAGAAACCGGCATGCCCCAAAAAACTACGAACGACCTTAACATTTGAAGGGGGAGGTAGTTTTTCTAGAGTTTCAATTTTTGCTTTATCTACCTCTATGCCCTTACTCGAAATTTTATGGCCTAAGACCAAACCCTCCCGTACCATAAAATGACACTTCTCCCAGTTTAAAACTAGGTTCTTGTCCTCACATCTTTGGAGCACGGGAAAGGTTTGCCAAACATAAATCAAACGAATCTCCAAAAACGGAGAAATCATCCATGAAAACCTCCATGATATCCTCCACTAATTCGTCAAAGATTGCTAGCATACACCTTTGGAAGGTTGCCGGCGCGTTGCACAAACCAAAAGGCATCCTTCGATAAGCGAAGGTGCCAAACGGACAAGTGAAGGTTGTTTTCTCTTGGTCCTCGGGCGCGATTGGGATTTGAAAATATCCCGAGAGACCATCAAGAAAATAATAAAATGAGTGCCCGGATAGCCTTTCAAGTATTTGGTCAATAAACGACAAAGGAAAATGATCCTTACGGGTTGCATCATTTAATTTACGGTAATCGATGCACACCCGCCATCCGGTAACAGTTCGAGTAGGAACTAACTCGTTTTTATCATTAGGCACTACCGTTAACCCTCCTTTCTTGGGCACCACTTGGACCGGGCTCACCCAAGAGCTATCCGAAATTGGATAGATGATACCCGCATCTAATAATTTTATTACCTCGGCCTTGACTACCTCCTTCATGTTAGGATTTAGCCGGAGTTGAGGTTGAATGGTTTTGTGAGCGTGTTCTTCTAAAAAAATTTTATGGGTGCAAAAGGAGGGATTAATCCCTCTCAAATCCGTGATCTTCCACGCAATTGCGCGGCGATGAAGTTTTAAAGTATGAGATAATTTAATTTTTTCTTCATCGGTCAAGTAGGCCGACACAATAACCGGAAGTTTTGAATCCTCCGCTAAAAATAAATACTCTAAATGATCAGGCAATTGTTTTAGTTCTAGCGCGGGAGGTTCATCATAAGAAGTTTTCAAACGATCACTACCAATTTCTAAAAGTTCAAAAATAGGTGCGTGCGTGATCGAGAGATTATCACTATTTTCATGAGCAATTAATTCTAAATGTTCTAAATCGGCATCATGATCAATAGAAGATAAAGATGTTTCAGAAAAAAGAAAAGAGTCTTCTTCAGGAGAAGCCTCCAAATAATAACATGAGTCATCATTTGAGAGCGAGTTTTTCATAGACGTGTCAATAGTAAAGGTAACTTCTTCATCTCCGACTCTAAGGAGAAATTTCCCATTACTAACGTCTATAATTGCGCGCGAGGTGGCAAGAAAAGGGCGACCGAGAATGAGTGGGACCTCGTTGTCCTCTTCGATGTCAAAGATGATGAAATCTACCGGAAAGATATATTTGTCAACTTTGACAAGCACATCCTCTATGATCCCCATAGGGAGCTTGACAGACCGATCCGCCAATTGAATGCACATTCTTGTGGGTTTAGGTTTTCCTAATCCCAACTTCTTAACTAAAGAATAAGGCATTAAATTGATTGAGGTGCCTAGATCGGCTAACGCACGTTTTACTAATAAATCACCAAACAAACAGGGAATGGAGAAACTACCCGGATCGGGTAATTTCTTAGGTAATTTATTAAGTAAGACTGTCGAACACTCCGCGTTCAATTGAACCGTGGAGATATCCTCAAGTTTCTTTTTATTGGATAAAAGATCCTTGAGGTACTTGGCGTATTTCGGCATTTGTGGTATTATTTCACAAAACGGTAGATTTATTTGGATTTGTTTAAACATGTCCAAAAATTTACCGTGATGTTCATCCACCCGGTCTTTTTGCATTCTAGATGGATAGGGAAGAGGTGGTTGATAAGCTTTTGGTTTATTAAAAGTAGAAGGCTTAGGCGGAGGAGAAGATGGAGAAATTATTACCTCCGTATCAACCGGAATTGGAGAAGTATCAACCGGATTTGGAGAAGTGGTTACATCCTTCCCGCTCCGTAGGGTGATGGCTTTGGCATGCTCCTTTGGGTTGGGCTCTGTATTGCCCGGTAGCGCTCCTTGTTGACGATCAGAGAGCATTTTAGCGATTTGCCCAATTTATGTCTCCAAACTTCGAAGAGATCCGGTGAGATTCCGGATGTTGGCATCATTTGTAGTCGTATATTTGGTGAACAATTCCTCGAGATTGGGAGCTTTGGGAGCTTGTGGAGGAAAATAACTAGGTGGGATTGTGTTTGGCGGGCGAGCCGCGTTCCCCGGATTACTCCAAGAGAAGTTGGGGTGATTCCTTATACCCGGGTGATAGGTATTGCCAAAATTGTTACCCTGATTATAAGGTGGCCGATTCAGATTACCCATGTAATCCACATGCTCGGCAATAGTAGAAGGCTCCCAATATTGGGGCTCACAGGTAGATTTGGACGAGGAAGCAGACATCTCGTTCATCTGTTTTTGCAGTTGCTCAACCTGGAGAGACAAACTTGAAACCGTATCGATTTCATACATCCCGGCCGGTTTAGGTGGTTTAGACCGAGGTGTACTCCATTGATAGGTATTCAAAGCCATACGTTCTATAAGCTCTTGGGCAGCCGCCGGTGTTTTATTATTAAGCGTTCCACCGGCGGCGGCATCAATATGTTGCCTAGTTTGAGAATTTAGGCCGTTATAGAAGGTTTGGATTTGTAGCCAATCCGAAATTGCATGATGAGGACAACGACGAAGTAATTCCTTGAAACGCTCCCAAGTATCATATAACATTTCCGAATCAAGTTGGGAGAAATATGTGATATCATTGCGCAATTTAGCCGTTTTAGCCGGCGGAAAGTATTTCGTAAGAAATCTTTCCGTCATTTGAGCCCAAGTTGTGATGGATCCTCTTGGTAGAGAACCCAACCACTGCTTGGCTTTAGTGCGCAATGTAAATGGGAATAACCTTAGCCGGATGGCATCATCGGATACACCATTAATTTTAAAAGTATCGCATATTTCTAAGAAATTTGAAATATGCGCGTTTGGATCTTCATCTTGAAGCCCATCAAATTGTACATATTGTTGTACCATTTGGATGATGCTTGGCTTCAACTCAAAATTATTGGGGGCAATAGCGGGGCGAAAAATACTAGATTGAGTCTCGTCCAAGTTTGGACGGGCATAATAGGACATAGTCCTTTGTTCAACCGCATTTGGCTCACCCATATTGGAAGAAGCAGAAGAGGGAGATCTAGGAGAATGAGAAGAAGAACTAAATGAAGAAGGGGAAGAAGAAGGCGGTGACGGAGAGAGGATTAATGAAGGATTAGGAGTGTCTCCTAAGGATTCCGTATCTTGAAAATTCGGAACTCGAAATCGTAAGCGGTGCCGAAGGGTTCGCTCGATTTCCGGATCCAAATCAAAAACAGGCGACGGATTCCCTCGGGTCATACACCAAAATAATAAAAAAAAAAATTTGATTTTGATATATTTTTTTTTTAAAAAAGAAAATGATAAAATTAATCGATCCTTGCTTTCAAAATATCAACAAAAATGTCCATGACAACGGCGCCAAAAACTTGATGAGAATTTCTATAAAGTTTTGAAAAATATCCAAACTAAACTCTCAACTAGGCAAGTGCACCTATCGAAATTTAGTATAGGAAATATCGTATTTAAACTCGGGGACCGTTGAGTATTTGTACTGACAAGGAAGAGCTATTATTTTATCGATCAGAAAATTGGTTTTGTGAAAATGAAAACAAACGTTAAACTAAAAGGAGAAATTCGATGAATAAAAGGCTAGCACTTGATCTGGAATCCCTTTGGGCTAGAATAAAATCCACGAGATTAAAGAGCACAAGCATCTAAATTATTAACTTCGACCGCGGAGGTTCCAAAGCTACGAAGTGCCTCTCTCGAGAATACGCACTCGACTAACCTTAGGTAGATCGATTAAGACCTCTCGGCCAGTCGAAAGACCTAAGCTTGCTTTAGGCGGTGAACCTCACTAATGGAGTTGACTCCAAGGCGGAAGAATTTTGCGTTCCTCTCTCGAGGGGTGCAAGAAATTCTCTTTATCCTTGAGTGATCTACTCGTATCCACAACCTCTCGGTGAATCTAGGATACGAATCTAAGCTCGAATAAACATAATTTTCAACTTATGAATTCGAAGAAAATTTAAATCAAAGATAAATCAAAGTTTAGAAAATAGAATGCTTGCAAATTTGAGACAAAAATAAGAATTTTATTCCATTCCAAAGTTCATCATGATCAAGTGCTAATTGGAAAATTAGCTACTCATCATGATGGGAGAATTACATGAAAGTATAAAGAAAGACATGATTAAAGAACGACTTGAAAATAAAGGTTACACTAAGAATTGAAAATGCAGGAAAAACAGTAAAGAAAATAGAATTAAGCTCCCCCCAAAAAATCTCCCATTTGAGCATCTGAAGCTGTCTGGAATTTATAGAAAAAGTTGCTGAATGGTCACGCCCCTAGGTCACGCCCGTGACCTAGGGTGTGTCGGTCTCGGAACCGTCGCCTTCAAGTCCTCTGAACGTTGGCGCGAAACCTCCAAAAGTCGTTAATTGGCGGGTCACGCCCCTAGGTCACGCCCGTGACCTAGGGCGTGTCTTGACGGTTGTAGAAAAACGGCGGGAAGCAGAAACGGCGGGAATAACTCCGGCCGTTGTTGGAAGGGTCACGCCCCATGGTCACGCCCGTGACCATGGGCGTGTCTTGAGAAAACTCCCAGCGCCTGAAACTGCAGCATTAAGTCTGCACGCCGGGATGTCACGGGGTTCATCACGCCCGTGCCAAATATGTCACGCCCGTGACTGGTTACGAATAGAAACTGCCGTTGACTGGAAGACAGGGCAAAGCACTGGATGTCACGCCTGGCGTACACGCCCGTGTGATGACCGTCACGCCCGTGACCTTAGGGCGTGTACTTTTAATTGACGTGGCGGATTGCTCGTTCCACGCGCCGCGTTCTCACCAGGATGTCACGCCCGTGACCTTGTCGGTCACGCCCGTGACGTTGGCGTGTCCTTTTGAGATTTTCCTACTTTTGCGCAGTTTTGTCTCCTGATCAACCCTATAGACTCCAAATTGAGATTTGCAGCCCAGATTACCCTGAAATAAGAAATTAGAAAAATTAAATAATAAAATTATAAAACATACTCATAAACTAATTAATTATTAAATAAAAGTGATATAAAAACATGGACAAAATTAGAGTTATCACTCGCCATATCGCGTCGCGCCGAAGAATATGGCGGAGTAGGAAATCCAACTACAAAAGTTGCGAAAGAGGGGTTACTTGGAACGCCCCTGTGTTTTTGGTGAAAAAGAAAGACGGTGGCTTGTGGTTATGTATTGATTACCGCGAACTGCGTAAAAGAAATATCCGACTCTACGGATTGATGAGTTATTTGATTAGCTAGTGGGATCAACCGTCTACTCGAAGTTGGACTTGAAATCTGGTCATTACTAGTTAAGGATACGGGAAGAAGATATTCCCAAAACCGCATTTGGAACACGGTACGGGCACTGTGAGTTCACGGTAATGTCGTTTGGGCTGTGTAATGCACCCTCGATATTTATGGACTTGATGCACCGAATATTATGCGAGTACCTGGATCTGTTCGTGATAGTGTTCATTGATGATATCCTGGTGTACCCGAGATCGGAAGTCGATCATGAGAAGCATTTGCGGTTGGTATTGAATATGTTTAGGTAGAATCAGCTCTATGCCAAGTTCTCGAAGTGCGAGTTTTGGCTATCGTCGGTGGCTTTTCTAGGCCATGTGGTGAGTGGAGCGGGCATAACAGTGGATCCAGCGAAGATAAGGGCCATACAGGAGTGGCCAGTATTGTATTCAGTGGCCGAGGTCAGGAGCTTCCTTGGACTAGCGGGCTACTATCGAAGATTTGTTGCAAATTTCTCGCCGATCACTTTGTCGCTGACCACGCTGACGCAAAAAGATCAGAAGTTCATTTGGACGCCAGAGTGCGCACGAGCTTTTGAAGAGCTGAAGATTCGGTTGACCACGACGCCTGTGTTGTCATTGCCATGTAGTACCGATGGATTTGTAATCTACAGTGATGCCTCATGGAGTGGCGTAGGCTTCATTCTGCTGCAAAATGGAAAGGTGGTTGCTTATGGCTCATGCCAGCTGAAGGTGCATGAACGAAACTATCCCGTCCATGACTTAGAAGTGGCGACGGTAATCTTTGCACTAAGGTTGTGGTGACAATATCTTTATGGTGTGAAGGTGGAGATCTATACAGATCACAAGAGCCTAAAGTACCTGTTGGAGCAGAAGGACCTGAATATTCGACAACAAAGGTGGTTGGAGTTCCTCGGGGACTACACCTTCGAGATTCACTATACTCCCAGGAAGGGGAATGTTGTTGCAGATGCCTTAAGTCGGGGAGCTCCGGCAAGGGCGAGCTGGTTGCAGCGGCATGATGAACGTCTCATCCAGGAGTTGGAAGCATTGGAGATCTCGTGTGTCGAGAGGAATTCCACGGCCGATGCATGTTTGAACTGGACGGAGGTGCAGTGTGACCATGCAGACCGGATTCGACGATCATCGGGGTTAGATGAAGATCTCCTACGCTATGCTAAACATGGGCCAGAGGGCAAGTTCTCCTGGGATGACGGTCTTTTGCGGAAAGAGGGCCGTTTGTGCATCCCGAATTTGGTTAAATTGAGGGAAGAACTGATGTATGAAGCGCATTATACGAAGTACTCAATCCACCCAGGGAGCATGAAGATGTTCAGGAATATGAAAAAGTTGTTCTGGTGGCCAGGGCTAAAGAAAGATATTGCTCATTGTGTGGCCAAATGCCAAACATATGCTATGGTGAAGTCGGAATACCAGAAATCGGGTGGTTATGTGAAGTCGTTGCCGATTCCAGAGTGGAAATTTGACGACATTTCCATGGATTTCGTGCACGGGTTACCGAGATCTCGACGCGAAAACGATTCCATCTGGGTGATTATTGATCGGCGTACGAAAGTGGCACAGTTCCTACCAAACAGACGTGATGATTCGGTAGAAACTTTGGCAAAATTGTATGTTGACAAGGTTATGCGGCTACACGGTGTTCCTCGGAGCATCGTAAGTGATCGAGATGGGCGGTTCACATCGAATGACTGGAGGTTAGTTCATCAATTGTTGGGCATGAAGTTGACATTTAGTACGGCCTTTCATCACCAAACTGATGGCTAAACTGAACAGACCAACAGAACGATGGAAGACATACTTCGGATTTGCGCCCTCGATTTTGGGAAGAGATGGAAAGATCATCTCTATATGGTGGAGTTCTCTTACAATAACAGCTACCAAGAGAGCATCGGCATGGCGTCGTATGAAGCTCTGTATGGTCGAAAGTGTCGTACTCCCTTAGCTTGGATAGAAGCGGGTGAAGCCAGCGTGTATAAGTGTAATGAAGTGAATGAAGCAAATTCGACAATACGTACTATTTGACAGAGGCTATGGATCGCTCAAGATCGACAAGTGTAATACTACAACGCCAAGCACCGGAACGTGGAGTTCGCGGTAGGCAATTGGGTATACTGGAAGATCAAACCATTCAAAGGCGTATCCAGGATTCGACGCCTGAAAACGTTGAGTCCAAGATATTTGGGTCCGTTTGAAGTGGTTGAGTGAGTCGAAGAAGCTGCGTATCGGCTAGCTCTGTCGGCAGACTTGACTGGATTACATGATGTGTTCCACATCTCGGTGTTGCGGAAAGCCATTAAAGACCCAGCTCAAGTGATCGCAGATGATCGTGTGCTGGTGGAGTATGGGCTAACAATGAAAATGAGGCCAATTCAGGTAGAGGACTGAGCCGAGAAATAGTTGCGGAACAAGACGGTAGGGATGGTCAAAGTCTGATGGGACAATTGCGGTCGTAAGGAGCTTACATGAGAGCGAGAGCAGACCATACGAGCGGAGTTTCCCGAGATATTTTGTAAAGCGATTACCTAGTGAAAACTTTTGTTGTAACATGAACGTTGAATGTTATAACTTTTTGGTTGCTGGTTGCCTTCCCATATACGAATTTCGAGGACGAAATTTCTTGTAGGAGGGGAGGGTTGTAACAGCCCAAAGTTTAGAATGGGAAAATTTTGGGTGACACGGCCTGGGACACGGGCGTGTCCCATGGCGTGTCCTGCTCGGGTGCGGAGATGTCGAGAGTTTGATGAAAAATGCGTTCGACGAAGTGTTCGGGAGGAACACGCCCCATGTCACGGGCCTGTCATGGGGCATGTCACGGGCGTGTCCGTCCCAAACGACTACTCGAGTGATTATCTCGAGTATGTCTCGAGTAGGACTCGAGTAGTGGTGACACGGGAGTGTCATCCTTCGGACAGGGGTGTGTCCCGTTCTATTATGACTCGAGTAGATCTCGAAGAAATGTCTCGAGTGGGTAGAAATGTCTCGAGTACCTAAGGAACACGAGCGTGTCGGTCATGTGACACGGGCGTATCATGACTAACTACTCGAGTAGTCCTCTAGAGTAGGTCGCGAGTATGACTCGAGTGAGGTACTGTTGGAGTTACCATGGTGATCTAGAAGTGGTCAAACATGTAATCTCACTGCCAACGCGATATGAGCCTGCAGGGTCGCACATAAGAGATGTGGAGAAGTTGGATGATTGACTGTGTTGGTAAAGGTTACCAATCACCGACCTGAATGGGGTTATGGGCAAAGTGTTGCCTTAAAGGATCGTCGGGTTGGGCAAATGTTGCCTTGAAGGATTGGTAAGAATAGTCGACCGAGGGTCGATGAGTATCGTCAACCCACGTTCGGCGAGAATCGTCGAGGATTGTACTCTGATTCTCGCCGATCCTAGGTGATACTCGCCGACTGATTCTCGTCGATCGACGTGAATCGTCGAGTATTGTACTCTGATTCTCGCCGATCGTATGTAATACTCGCCGACTGATTCTCGCTGATCCTAACTGATTCTCGCCGAATCTGCTAGGTGATTCTCGCCGATTGTGATTCTCGCCGACTGATTCTCGCCGAATCTGCTGGGTGATTCTCGCCGATTCTGGAACCCTAGTTTTTGGGTGGTCTGCGGATAGCGATATTCCTAAGCCTGTTTATGCCTTTGGTATAAATAGACACTTAGGGTTTTTCGGGTAATAGATCTGATCGAATCGAGGGCTGATCGAATAGACGGAAGCCGTTCCGCGTTCGTTCGTTCCGCCGATCCCGAATCCCGCCGACAGAAGGGTTCCGCAGCCGTGCTCGCTCCGTCACCTCCTCCTCTCCGGCGATCGTCGCTGGTGTTGCTGTCCCTGGAGCGGACCTAGCAATCCGTGGAATAGCAAGGTGCGGTCACTCTCCTTCCCGATTGTCCGTGCGACGGAAAGATCGGCGTTCTCCCGCTCGTGTGGATTTCTGCAGAGACGTGGATATCATTCCAGGTAGAACTCGCCACCAGCAAGATCACGAAGCTTGGAGCATCTCCGTTGAGTTGTGACTCAACGCCACCGAGGTATTTTTTGCATAGTTGTATGTTAACTTCTTGATTCAATTACCATGGCCCGATCCCATCTCTTTTGGGTTTTCTTGATGTTTTTTTATTCTTCCGCTGCGTGCACAACTGTTGTGTCATCCTCATAGAGAAACCCAACAGTGGTATCAGAGCCAGGTTTCGGCCATGATTGTTGTATTGGAAGTTTTGTTATTACAGTGCGTGTAAACCTAGAGATTTAGAAGTGTTCTAAATGTCTAGATTTAGTCTTGGTACCCCGCCAAGAACGTTTGGGATTTCGTGGAAATTTCTAATTGTTAGAAATTGTAGTCTCCTTAGCAGTAACCATCCCGCGAGTTTGTTTTGGATTTTGAATCCAACATAGAGAGATGAGCTTGTCTACTGCTTTAAGTTAAGTTGTCTTTGCTTTTGTCCAATGCATGTAAATCTGAGGATTTGGAAGTTTCCGGATGTTCAGATTTAGCCCTTCCTTCTATCAAATGTTGATGGTGTCAGGTTGTGCACATAAGGGATGCATGTGGTTTTAGAAAAATTGTTCTTCTTTGGATGTGCACATTGATCAAATGTTGATCATGGTTAACTGTTAACCTATAATTAAAATCCCTTCATCAAATATTAAGTATTCGGATGCCTTCCGATGGATGACACTCTTCCTGCGTCGATCAAAGAAGTGTGGGCTTACCAAAGCAAGGTGCATTATTCTATCTTGGTAAGGGTGCGAGCGGATAATTGTGATATCCCACTGTCGACATCGGGTCCAGCTTAACTAGGTGACCTCAAAGGTTGAGTGCCTGGAGGCATAGGGTTGGCATGCACCATATGATGGATGCGAGTAAGGAGTTATTCACCAACCATTCAAGAATTGCATGAGGATGCAATTGGCAAGCGTTGCCTACCTAAATAACCGCATCGTGAGAGGAAAGCCAAAGCTGACTCATTGTGTTGGTGAAATACGGATCTTGACCACTAAGAGAGTAGCTCGCATGAACTCTCCGAATTGTTAGTGAGGGCTATCATTTCGAATAAAATAGTGGGAGTGTTTTAATTGAAGTCCCAATTAAAATAAATTGTATTTGAAATTTTGGTACTGATTTTATTCTGCATAAATTCTTGTAGAATTCCATGGCAAGTGTTTCACACTCCACGTTGTCTCTAAGAGCCATCCTTGAGAAGGACAAGCTCAGTGGGACTAATTACATGGACTGGTACAGGAACCTGAGAATTGTTCTCAAGCAAGAGCGAAAGCTCTATGTCTTGGAAGAAGAAGCCCCCGAGGTGCCGACCGGGAACTCTTCCCGTGCTGAGAAGGATGCTTATAAGAAGCATACTGATGATGCTTTAGATGTCGAATGCCTTATGCTTGCCACTATGAACTCTGAGCTTCATAAGAAACATGAGAACATGGGGTGCAAGGAGATTGACGAGCATCTCAAGAAAATGTTTCAAGGGCAGGCTCGTCAAGAGAGGTTCGACATCACAAAAGCGTTGTTTCAGTGCAAGATGGGAGTTCGAGACTCAGTAGGGACTCACGTACTCAAGATGATTGGGTATATAGAGAACCTTGAAAGGCTGGGTTTTCCTCTTGGTCAAGAGTTGGCCACAGATCTGATCCTGCAATCATTGCCAGATAGTTATTAGCAGTTCGTCTTGAACTACAACATGAATGAAATAGACAAGACACTGCCCGAACTCCTAGGCATGTTGAGAACTGCCGAAATCAATATGAAGAAGGCCAAGCCTGCCAGCCCCATACTGATGGTGCATAAGGGCAAGGGCAAGGCCAAGGGCTCTAAGAAGATGAAGGTGGGACCTAAGTCATATCTTGAGCCCAAGTCTTCTGCACTGATGAAAAAGAAAAGCACGGTGAAGGAAGGGAAATGCCACCACTGTGGAAAGGCTGGTCATTAGCGGAGGAACTGTCCTTCGTAAATTGAAGGTCTGCAGAAAATGAAGGGAGGTATGACTTCCGCTTCAAATGTTCACGTTATAGAGATAAACCTTTCTGCTCCTTCATCTTGGGTATTGGATACCGGATGTGGTTCTCACATTTGTATAAATGTCCAGGAACTGGGAAGGAGAAGATTGCTGAGTAAAGGGGAGGTGGACCTCCGCGTCGGCAATGGAGCAAGAGTTGCTGCTGTAGCCGTAGGGGTTTACCGTCTTTCTTTGCCAAGTGGGCTTGTAATAGAACTAGATAATTGTTATTTTGTTCCGGCCATAACTAGAAACATTATATCTATTTCATGTTTGGACATGATTGGATTTTCTTTTATAATTAAGAACAACTGTTGTTCTATATTTAAGAATGATGTTTGTTATGCTGTAGCCCATTTGTTTAATGGTCTTTATGTTTTGAACTTGGACCATCTGATCTGTAATGTAGAAAATAATAAAAGACTAAGAACAAATGACTCAAACCCTACATTTCTCTAGCATTGTCGTTTGGGCCATATCAACGAGAAGCGCATATCCAAGCTCCATAGAGATGGACTTTTGGACTCATTTGATTATGAATCATTTGAGCGATGCGAATCATGTCTGTTAGGCAAGATGACTAAAGCCCCTTTCACTGGTTATACTGAGAGGGCTGAGGATCTCTTGGGTGTTGTACATAGTGATGTATGCGGACCCATGAGTTCCATGGCTAGAGGTGGGTATTTCTACTTTGTTACATTTACTGATGATTTCAGTCGATACAGATATGTGTATCTTATGAAGTGCAAATCCGAGACCTTTGAAAAGTTCAAAGAGTTCAATAATGAAGTAGAAAACCAGTTGGGTAAAAGGGTTAAAGTACTCCGATCTGATCGAGGTGGCGAATACCTGAGTCATGAGTTCCGTGATCATCTGAAAGAGTGTGGTATTGTATCACAGCTCACTCCACCTAGAACACCACAACATAATGGTGTGTCTGAGAGGAGAAATCGTACTCTGTTAGACATGGTACATTCGATGATGAGTCATGCAGACTTGCCTGTTTCCTTTTAGGGTTTTGCTTTAGAGACTGCTGCAATGACATTGAATCGCACTCCAACGAAAACGGTTCTGAAGACACCATATGAGATATGGACTGGGAAGCGTCCTAGTATGTTGTTCATTAAAATTTGGGGCTGTGAGGCATACGTGAGACGTCAAATGCCTGACAAGCTAGAACCAAAATCGGATAAATGTTATCTGGTGGGATATCCTATGGAAACGAAAGGGTATTACTTTTACCTACCGTCTGAGGGCAAAGTGTTTGTCGTAATGACTGGTGTCTTCTTGGAGAAAGAGTTCTTATCAAGAAAGGCTAAAAAGGTAGAGCTTGAAGAAGTTCAAGAACCACATGTTGTGAATGAACCGGAATTGGATCCTGAGACAGGACTACAAGATGTTGTAGGTAGAGAACCTGCTCAAGGAACACAAGTCCTACGTAGATCTGGTAGACCGAGATTTGAGCCTGAGAGATATGGATTTCTCGTCTCTCAAATAGGTAATGTGTTGCTTATGGATCATGATGATGAACCAGCAACCTATCAAGAGGCTATGAATGGACCGAACTCCGACAAATGGCTTGAGGCTATGAAATCCGAAATGGACTCCATGTATGCAAACCAAGTTTGGAACTTGGTGGAACCACCTGAAGGGGTACGACCCATAGGGTGCAAGTGGGTCTTCAAGAAGAAGACCGACATGGATGGGAATGTACATACATTCAAAGGACGACTAGTGGCTAAGTGTTTCAAGCAAATTCATGGTATTGACTATGATGAGACCTTTTCCCCTGTTGCCATGGTAAAGTTCATAAGGATATTGCTTACTGTTGCTGCGTATTATGACTACGAGATCTGGCAGATGGATGTCAAAACGGCTTTCCTTAATGGAAACCTCCTTGAGGAAGTGTATATGACACAACCCGAGGGTTTTGTATCCCCAGATGAAGCCACTAAAATATGCAAGCTGAATAAGTCCATCTATGGACTGAAACAGGCCTCTCGAAGTTGGAATCTTCATTTTGATGAGAAAATCAAAGAGTTTGGTTTCATCAAAAATGAAGATGAGACTTGTGTTTACAAGCGAGTCAGTGGGAGCATTGTTGTCTTCCTGATATTGTATGTAGATGACATACTGTTGATTGGGAATGACATTCCTACCCTGAAAGTTGTTAAGAACAACCTAGGGAACTGCTTTTCAATGAAGGATTTGGGTGAAGCGACTTATATACTCGGTATTAAGATCTATAAAGATAGATCGAAGAAGTTGCTGGGTTTGACCCAGAGTACGTACATCGAAAAGGTGTTGAAGCGGTTCAACATGCTTGAGTCCAAGAAAGGATTTTTGCCCATGTCTCATGGTGTGAATCTCTCTAAGGACCAGTGTACAAAGTCTTGTGAAGATAAGGACCGCATGAAGTTGATTCCATATGCTTCGGCAATTGGATAAATCATGTATGTGATGTTATGTACTCGACCCGACGTCTCCTTTGCTTTGAGCATGACTAGCAGGTATCAGTCAGACCCCTGTAATTGTCACTGGATTGCAGTCAAGAATGTCCTGAAGTACTTGAGAAGGACTAAGGATTTGTTCTTGGTGTATGGTGGAGAGGAAGAGCTCGTTGTAAGTGGTTACACGGATGCTAGCTTCCAAACTGATAGAGACGACTCCAAGTCTCAGTCAGGTTTTGTGTTTTGCCTGAATGGAGGAGCTGTGAGCTGGAAGAGTTCCAAGCAAGAGACAGTTGCTGATTCTACAACAGAGGCTGAGTATATCGCCGCAGCTAATGCGGTGAAGGAGGCTGTATGGATTAGGAAATTCATCGGCGAGCTTGATGTTGTTCCTAGCATTGTTGGTCCCGTAGTTCTCTACTGTGATAACAATGGTGCAATTGCACAATATAAGGAACCTAGATCCCATCAGCGCTCCAAGCATATACTTCGGCAGTTTCATCTTATTCGTGAGATTGTCGAACGAGGAGATGTGAACATTTGCAGAGTGCCGACTGATGAAAATATTGCGGATCCACTGACAAAGCCTCTCGCGCAGAGAAAGCATGATGGTCATACTAGATAGATGGTTATACGATACCTAAATGATCAACTCTAGTGAGAATCTTGTGGATTGCATGTAAACATGTATTTTGTTGGCTATTTGTTCATATGATGAACAATGTACCTAGTTTTTCTCTTACAATGAATTGCAAGTTCTTTTATTATGAGTTTTTCTATATGATAGTTAAATGTTAACATAATAGATACCCTTAGAATGTTCGCTTCCATGGGACATCAAGTACGTGACTTGAATGTGAGAGCCTATGATTTATTTGAAGCTTCATTCTTAAAGGTCCCTGGTCGAGTATCATCATAGAAGCTAAGGGTGATGATGGTACATGAAGGCTAGCACGTGCGTTGACTGATGACCAGTTCTCACGGGTCATGATATTGTGATATCAAGTTATCACGTGGGTACTTGTTAGTGAACAAGTTGCACTGGACAGACCCAACCGGAGACTACTCTGTGGATTGTCATCCAATCGTGTCACGAGTAGGTCTCAATTGACAATGGTGTTGTGGTCCTTTGACCTGAAGTCACAGCATTCATCAAGTGAGGAAGAGCGTGCTTTGATGCCATCTAAAGTCTTCCTTGAGAAAGGTTGATGATAAGGGTGGTTGTTGGGCATGTTACGAATCATTTGGGTGTTTGTGTGTGAGCAGATATGGGATTTGTCCTCCTGTATGACAGGAGTTGCATCCATGGGCCCCTTGATGGAACTGGACTGAGAAATGCATGGCCATGCTTGGTTGAGTCAATATGTGATATTGGACTCACCATTCTCTGGAAGTCCGTCCTGGATCAAGAAACTTGGATTGAGCTATTACGAGGGTGACACGGTCCATGCCTCTAGTTCTTTCCTGATGTAATGGACAAAGGGACAAAGACAACGCTGATACATTGGTCATAAAGGATTATGAGTTATAAACTCTTATTGCTTGGGGAGCAATGATGCATTGCTAGATGCCGCTCATTGTTTGTGAGGTTTTTGGTTTGATACTTTCAAGATCAAGTGGGAGTCTGTTGGAGTTACCATGGTGATCTAGAAGTGGTCAAACATGTAATCTCACTGCTAACGCGATATGAGCCTGCAGTGTCGCACATAAGAGATGTGGAGAAGTTGGATGATTGACTGTATTGGTAAAGGGTACCAATCACCGACCTGAATGGGGTTATGGGCAAAGTGTTGCCTTAAAGGATCGTCGGGTTGGGCAAATGTTGCTTGAAGGATTGGTAAGAATAGTCGACCGAGGGTCGACGAGTATCGTCAACCCACGTTCGGCGAGAATCGTCGAGTATTGTACTCTGATTCTCGTCGATCCTAAGTGATACTCGTCGACTGATTCTCGCCGATCGACGTGAATCGTCGAGTATTGTACGCTGATTCTCGCCGATCGTAAGTGATACTCGCCGACTAATTCTCGCTGATCCTTACTGATTCTCGCCGATTGATTCTCGCTGAATCTGCTAGGTGATTCTAGCCGATTGTGATTCTCGCCGACTGATTCTCGCCGAATCTGCTGGGTGATTCTCGCCGATTCTGGAACCTTAGTTTTTGGGTGGTCTGCGGATAGCGATATTCCTAAGCCTGTTTATGCCTTTGGTATAAATAGACACTTAGGGCTTTTCGGGTAATAGATCTGATCGAATCGAGGGCTGATCGAATAGATGGAAGCCTTTCCGCGTTCGTTCGTTCTGTCGATCCCGAATCCCGCCGACGGAAGGGTTCCGCCGCCGTGCTCGCTCCGTCGACCTACTCCTCTCCGGCGATGGTCGCTGGTGTTGCTGTCCCTGGAGCGGACCTAGCAGTCCGTGGAATAGCAAGGTGCGGTCACTCTCCTTCCCGATTGTCCGTGCGACGGAAAGATCAGCGTTCTCCCGCTCGTGTGGATTTCTGCAGAGACGTGGATATCATTCCACATAGAACTCGCCACCAGCAAGATCACGAAGCTTGGAGCATCTCCGTTGAGTTGTGACTCAACGCCACCGAGGTAATTTTTGCCTAGTTGTATGTTAACTTCTTGATTCAACTACCATGGCCCGATCCCATCTCTTTTGGGTTTTCATGATGTTTTTTTATTCTTCCGCTGCGTGCACAACTGTTGTGCCATCCTCATAGAGAAACCCAACAGGTACACCCCCTATGACACGGGCGTGTCTGGGCTGACACGGGCATGTACCATGGGCGTGACCTATTTCGGGATAAGGCGGTTTGAGCACCGCTTAGATAACACGGCCTGTGATACGGGCGTGTCACAGGGCGTGTCGGACCCGAAAAGTGATTTTACAGCTTTTTCGTGGCCGTTCATTTTCTTCAGTTGGGATCTAAGGGCTGAGAGACCTTCCTGCTTCCTTAAGGCTGAGATTTGAGAAAGAAGTCTCATTATGTTCTTGTAGAAACCGAACAAAAAACAAACCGAAATGGTTTTAACTGAAACTTTATTATCCGAAAAAGGTATCTATTACAATGGTATAGCCTCCCTTTTATAGAATGGAGGAGATGAGAGAGATTACAAATAATCAACGTGAGACTAAAAATTTACAAGTGTATGCGGCTTTACAAAAGACAAACCGGACAAGCCATGCGGTTAGACAAAACGGCTAACCGCCCGACTACCAACAGGAGGAGAGATCAAACCGCCATAGGAGACCGCTAGACCGCTGGGTCTCCTAGTCGCCTAAGACAAGCAGCCTGACCGCTGGGATACCAAACAGCAACAACCCGGCACACAGACCGGCTAGGAGAAACCGCCAGACCGCCCAGTCTTCAAACAGCAACATACCGTACGGTCTCCAACCTGCAACACTCCCCCTCAAGCTGGAGCATAGATATCAATCATGCATAGCTTGTCGCAGATGTGGAAAAAGGAAGCGGACACCGGCTTGGTGAATACATCTGCCAACTCGTTGTCGGAAGGGACAAACGGAGTGCAAATCTGTTTCTTCAATTTTTCTTCCCGAATAAAATGACAGTCGACTTCTATTTGTTTTGTTCTTTCATGAAAGAACGGATTTTTGGAAATGTATATCGCGGCCTTATTGTCACAGAATATAGGAAGAGGATAGTTGTAAACCTCTCCTAAGTCAAGCATGAGAGCCCGCAACCACTTCAACTCACATGTAGTCGATGCCATGCTGCGATATTCCGCCTCTACACTAAACCTGGAAACTACAGACTGTTTCTTGCTCTTCCAACTCACAAGATTGCCTCCAACAAACGTGCAGAAACCTGATGTCGATTTGCGGTCCCCTTTGTCATCCGCATAACTTGAATTAGAGTAAGCTTCAACCCTTAGGTGACCATTCTTCTGAAAGAGGAGTCCTTTCCCTGGTGCAGCTTTAATATACTCTAATATCCTCAGTGCATATTGTAGATGACACTCCCTTGGAGCTTGCATGAACTGGTTCACCTTGCCAACAACATAAGAGATGTCAGGTCTGGTTACCGTGAGATATATGAGCTTGCCCACCAGACGCCGGTATCTCGTAAGATCGGAGAGAAGAGGCGAGTCATCTGTCCAAGTTTTGTCTTCTCCAGCAGCCATAGGACAACGTGCAGGTTTAGCACCACTCAGTCCTGCCTCCTTTAAAAGATCAAGAGCATACTTCCGTTGGGAAAGGACAATGGAGTTGGACTTTCTAGAGATTTCAATCCCCAGAAAGTATTTTGGGGGGCACATATCCTTTGTGAACAGATGTTGACGAAGGTGTTTCTTGGTCATCAATACCCCATCCTGGTCATCACCAGTAAGAAGAATGTCATCAACATAAACCGCAAGAACAACAAGACCAGAGGCGGTTTTCCGAACAAACAAGGAGTGATCTGCCGAGCTTCTTGTAAAACCAATGGCCGCAACAATGCCACTGAACTTGTCAAACCAGGCACGAGGACTCTGCTTGAGGCCATAGATAGCCTTATTTAGCCGGCATACCCGTGTCTCCCCCCTGAGCAACATACCCAGGAGGTTGCTCCATGTAAACATCTTCCTGCAGATCACCATAGAGGAAAGAATTCTTAACATCAAGCTGCGAGATGGGCCAATCCCTGTTGACAGCCACAGAGAGAAGAACCCTAATAGTGCTGAGACGAGCCACTGGAGAGAAAGTGTCAAAGTAATCAACACCATAAGTTTGGGTAAAACCCTTGGCAACCAGGCGAGCCTTATAACGATCCACACTGCCATCCGGGAGAAACTTCACCACGAAGACCCATCGACAACCAACAACATCTTTGCCGAAAGGAGGAGGAACAACGGTCCAGGTACCCCGTGCTGTGAGAGTAGTAATCTCCTCATCTATGGTAGCTTTCCAATGAGGAATAGTAAGGGCCTCCTGGTAGGAACGGGGGGTGGGAGTGGTCGAGATAGCCAGTGCAAAAGCTCTGCGAGAAGGGGTAAGATGATCGTAGGAAACAACTACAGCAAGCGGGTGTTGGGTACATGCCCGAACCCCTTTGCGAAGAGCAATCGGGAGATCCAGGTCAGCAGGTGTGTCAGTATCCGGAGTATCCGTGGTGGAGAGAGCTCGCCTGGGAGTAGAGAGAGATGGCAGCGGAGTGGAGGGAGAAAGCGTAGTAGAGGGTGAAGATGGTGGGGATGGTGAATATGGTGGAGAGGGTGGAGATGGCGGAACATCAGTGGGAGCAGAGGGAATGGATGGGTTGGTATGAGAAGTAGGATCAAGAGGAGGAGAGGAGGAAGCGGGAGAGAAGTAAGATGCATTGTCAAAGAAGGTGACATCCGCAGAGACAAATTGCTTGCGGGTAACGGGGTCAAAGCAACAATAACCTTTATGAGTGGGAGAGTACCCCAGAAAGACACATTTAGTAGCACGTGGGGAGAGTTTGTCACGGGTGGCAGCGGGAGAGTGCACAAAGGCGGTGCACCCAAAGATGTGCAGAGGAAGAGGAAAGGGATCCTTGTTCGGATAAAGAATGGAGAAGGGGGTAGCACCATGGAGAACTGTGGAGGGAAGACGATTGATGAGATAGTAGGAGAGGCGGACAGCATAGCCCCAATAGGAGCGAGGAACATGCATTTGAGTCAGCAGAGTGCGAGTGACATCAAGGAGGTGACGGTTTTTGCATTCTGCCACCCCATTTTGTTGTGAGGTGTAGACACAGCTTGTTTGACGAATAACACCATGGTGAATACAAAAAGAGGAGAAGTCTTGGCTAAAATACTCCTTAGCATTGTCATAACGAAGGATTTTAATAGAAGTAACAAACTGAGTCGTAACCACAAAATAAAATGAGGTCCAAATAGAGAACAACTCGGAGCGATCCTTGAGAAGATACAACCACGTACACCGAGAGAAATCATCAATGAATGTGACAAAATATGAACTTCCCCGACCGATGGTGAGGGTAGGAGCGGGACCCCATATGTCAGAGTGAATGAGGTCGAACAGACGGGAAGAGCACCGACTTTGCGTTGGTGGGAAGGACGAGCGGTGATGTTTGCCAAGTTGACATGCATCACAGTTTAGAGGAGGATGATGAGGAGGGAGGTGGGGCAGGAGCTGGCGCAGAATTTGGGGAGGAGCATGGCCAAGCCGAAGATGCCATTGGAGAAGATCTGTAGAGGAGGAGGTGAAGAAGGCGGATAGAGCAGAAACGTTGTCGAGGAAGTAGAGGCCACCACTCTCAGTCCCGGTAGCAATCGTCCGTTGGGAGTCCGGATCCTGAAAAACACAAGAGGTAGGGGTGAATATGACAGAACACCGTAGTTGCTTGCATAAAGAAGTAACCGATAATAAATTGCATGGAAACTTGGGCACATAGAGGGTATCAGCCAGGCAAAGAGATGGAGTGACTTGAACCATAGCCGTCCCATGGACCGGTGAGGGATATCCATCCGCAACAATGACCAGGGGCAACTGAGCATGTGTGTCAAGAAGAGAGAAACATTGAGGATTGCCTGTCATATGATTTGTAGCACCAGAGTCGATGAGCCATCTTTCGCGAGTAACAACGTGAGCACTACCAGAAGAGGTGACCACCGAGGCGGACAGTCTGGAGGAGGGTGAAGCCATGGAAGCAAGAGAGGAGCAAACCGCGACGATAAGAACAAGCCAAGAGGAAGAGAAAGAAGCCGAACGGTAAAGCGAAGAAGAGAAGAGAGAACCAAGCCGGGCGAACAGAAAACAGGTCGAGCAGCTAGGAAGGCCACGACCAAGAATCAGAGCAAAGCAAAGGGAAAGAAGCTGCACGGCTTGAAAAAGGCGGTCGAATAGAGGAGAACAAGTCGCACGGCTAAAGATGAGGTCGGGGCGACCAGCAATCAGGAGCGAGTAGAAGGCAATAGTCGCGACGATTTAGAAGTAGATCGCTGCGAATAGAGGAGATCGCGAAAACAGGTCGCGAAAAAGAAGGAGCAAGACGCGCGGACAGGTCGCGCGGACAGACGGAGAGTCAAGCCGCAAAAGTAGTGAGAGCGCACACAATCAGGAGGAATAGATCGAGTCCTCTGATACCATGTAGAAACCGAACAAAAAACAAACCGAAATGGTTTTAACTGAAACTTTATTATCCGAAAAAGGTATCTATTACAATGGTATAGCCTCCCTTTTATAGAATGGAGGAGATGAGAGAGATTACAAATAATCAATGTGGGACTAAAAATTTACAAGTGTATGCGGCTTTACAAAAGACAAACCGGACAAGCCGTGCGGTTAGACAAACCGGCTAACTGCCCGACTACCAACAGGAGGAGAGATCAAACCGCCACAGGAGACCGCTAGACCGCTGGGTCTCCTAGTCGCCTGAGACAAGCCGCCTGACCGCTGGGATACCAAACAGCAACAGCCCGACACACAGACCGGCTAGGAGAAACCGCCAGACCGCCCGGTCTTCAAACAGCAACAGACCGCGCGGTCTCCAACCTGCAATAGTTCTCGCCTTCATCTTTCTAAAAAGCTTAAAGAGAGAAAGAGAGAGAAAAAAGGAAGAAGAAGAAGAGGGGTTGATCTCTGGTGGAGCTTGAGAGTTCAAGCTAAGATCCAAGGAAATCTTTGCGGAGGAAAAGCTGTAGCGGTTCTTTCTAGCCAGCTAGGAGTTCATGGCACTGAGGCGGTCTTAAAGGGTAACGAACTTTCTTCCTAGCCTTGTGAAGGCTTCCTTTTTGGCATATGCATGATTCCCCCACCAAAGGGTGGCTGATTTTTGAAGTCTTTTGGGTTGATTCATGGAATCCCCTTTCATATAGATCCGGAAACGGAGTACGGATTAGGCATGCTGTGTGAAGCCCATCTAGACAGGTTCGTCTGGACTGGTGATGTTGGATATACGAACCGGAGAAGACTCCTTGATAAACGTGTAGTTTAGGAGTCGACGGGTTGGACCTGTGAAAGGAAGTAACAGGAAGTACTGGAGTGGTAGTCCAGGAAAATACCCGTATCATGCTTGTGCTGCTTGTGTTGTTGGGTTCTACCTGTGAAAGGAAGTAGCAGAAAGTACTGGATTGGAATTCCAGGAAATACCCTTTGTAATCTTAATGTTCATAGGTGGTACCTGTGAAATGGAGTAGCAGGAAGTACTGGCGTGGTAGCCAGGAAAGACCCCTGACAGTTGTGATATTTGCGGTGTCCACCTGCGAAGAGAGTAGCAGGAAGTACTGGTGTGCCCAGAAAAGACCCGCTGATGTGTGACATGAAATGGGTGTCAGAGAAATACCCATGCTTGAATGCTAGAATAAGATCAGTGAGACCTACCCACGCCTTTATTTAGACGCGAGTACGCCGTACTCAATGATGGCATGGAGATTTGAGCAACGGGGGTGGAGGATTCGACCTGCGTTATGTTCATCTGATGTGAGACCAGAAGGTGCGGTCTGTTGGAGTGCATAGCAAGAGTCTTAGGCCTACGCGCTGTGATACAATGGGGGGCTACAGGCCAGTCCCGGTTCACTAAGACTATAAAACTCTGGTTGCACGCCATGGAGTAAATGCTCAAGTGATTTGTCGTTGGGTTGCGACCCTAATACGGTGGTGGGCAACTGGTTCGCCGGTACACCAAGAATGTGCCCTGAGTGCATGGACCATCTGGTCGGGTGGCTGACGGTTGTGATGGCATGTGTGTGTGAAAGCACATTATATGAGATATATAGCCATGCTTGTGATATGCTATGCCTGCAGGGAGGAATACCGCTGCCCCGAGAAAGGGGTACGGTCGTTATGTTTTGGTCAGCTGAATGCTGACCATTGCCTCTGGTTACCACCCTTGGGTGGAATTTCCCTGTGCAGGTGCTGGAGAACCGAGCGGGACACATAAGGGCTGAAGTCCCTTCTGCTTTTGCTGCTGCCGCTGCTAGACCTCGAAGGCTCAAAGAAATGAAAGTGTTATGTTTTCTTTTGATGTGGCCGGCCTGCGTGCCAATGGTTGAGGCCACTGTTTGAAAGCTCTGTAAGGCCATAAGGCCAACTGTTTATGTGTGTTATAAGACATTCCTATGATGTATAAAATGTGGAGGTTTTATATGTTGGACATTCAGGTGTGGAGTTCAAGTGTAGTGTTATAGGCTTCCGCTAGAATGCAATGTGTTAGGGTGCACTACGCTACTCTGGTATCATACTGTGACATCACCGCCTGTTTTCTGGTATATGCTGTGGGGACCCGGCCGGACCTTCTAGTTTATACTATTTAAATGGATGGGGTGTTACAGCTTTGAAGTTCGAGACGATCGAGAATGCCAAGAATCGAGGTGCCGTGCCGAGAAAGGAGAAGAGAAAAGGTGGGGGGGATGGAAGCTCCAGGGTAACTGGCCCTTCTTCGAAGAAGAAAAGTAAGGAAGTATGTAGCTTCTGTGGTCGATTCGGCCACCATTTTGAAAGGTGCTTCAAGAGGACTGCCACCCTGAAGCAGTAGCAGGTGCTTGTTGTAACGTCCCCTGGGCCGTCCGTGGGTCTCAGCCCACTAGGCCTCTATTAGACCTTTACTGGGCTGCAGCCCAAGCACCCCAACCCCTCTCCCTCCACGGGCGAATTGTTGTTGTCCGCAACCTCCCTTTAATGAGTGAAATTCTCCCGTTAAGCGGACAACACGGGGACTTCCTAGGATGTCACCCATCCTAGGACTTCTCCAGCCCGAGCACGCTTAACTATGGAGTTCTTTCAACTCTCATCACCAATTGAGCTGTAACATCCCAATTTGTTTCAGCAAGCAAAATTTCGGGTGACAGAGGGCATGTTCCGCTCGGGTTCGTCGTCAGGTCGACGAATGCTGTGTTCAACGAATTGAGCTCGATGATTTCGTAAAGGCTTCGTGGGCTGTCAAAACGTCGAATGAAAATCGTCGAACGCTTGGGAAATCATCGAACACACGGGATCGTCGAACGGAGATCGTCGAACGCGGGGCCAATCGTCGAGTGCTGGGCCAATTCGACGATCGCTGCCCGATTGTCGAACAGATATCATCGAACACACGGAATCGTCGAGCGAAAATCGTCGAACGCATTGTTTGACGATCGCCGGCGGGCTCGACGATCGCTGGCGAGCTTGACGATCGCTTCCTGATCGTCGAACGCAGATCGTCGAGCGCATTTCTGGGTCACGGGCGTGACTTGGCTGACACGGGGCGTGTCCCGTGGCAGTGACCTATTTTGGGGATAAGGCGGGTTGAGCGCCGCTTAGCGACACGACCTGTGACACGGGCGTGTCACAGGGCGTGTCGGATGCGAAAATCAGTTTTCCCGATTTTTCGAAGCCGTCCATTTTTCTCATCCTGGATCCAAGGGCTAAGCTTCTTTCCTGCTTCCTTAAGACCGAAATCAGAGATCGTATTCTCATTTGCTTTTGACGTCATCTTTCTAAAACTTGAGGGAGAGAAAGGGAAAGGAAGTTGGAGAAGAAGAAGAGGGAATGTTCGGTGCTGGAGCTTGTGCGTGTCCAGCGGTGATCCGAGGCCATTTTTGCGGAGGAAAAGCTCTTTCTAGCCAGATAGGAACTTCATGGAACCAAAGCGGTCTTCAAGGGTAACGATTTTTCTTCATATCTATGTGAAGGCTTCCTTTTTTGTATATGTTTGTGATTCCCCCACCAAGAGGTGGCTGATTTTGGGAATCTTTGGGTGGATTCCTGTAATCCCCTTTGTTGGCATATAGATCCGGAATTGGAGTACGGAATAGGCATGTTGTGTGAAGCCCATCTGGACAGGTTGGTCTGGATTGGTGATGTTGCATACGAACCTGAGAAGACTCTGTGATAAACGTATCGTTTAAGGAGTCAACGGTTTATGACTGTGACGGGTAGTCGCAGAAAGAACTGGAGTGGTAGTCCAGGAAAATATCTGTGTTATGCTTGTGTTATTGGGTCGTACCTGTGAATGAGTAACAGGAAATACTGGTGTGATCAGGAAAGGCCCTTTGTGATTCTTGATGTCGTAGGTAGTACCTGTGAAGAGAGTAGCAGGAAGTACTGGTGTGCCTAGGAAAGACCCCTGACATTTGTGGTATGGCAGTGTCGTTCCTGTGAATGAGTAATAGGAAGTACTGGTGTGCCCAGGAAAGACCCGCTGATGTTGTAAGATGAATGGGTGTACTAAATACCCAGGCTTGAATGCCAAGAATAGGATTGGTGAGACCGACCCGCACCTTTGATTAAGCCGCGAGTACGCCGTACTCGGTGAAGGCAAGGCGATTTGAGCAACGGTGGGTGGAGGATCCGACCTGCGTTATGTCCGTCTGACATGGACCAGAAGGTGTGGTCTGTTGGAGCGCATAGCGAGAGTCTTAGGCCTGCGTGCCATGACACAATGGGGTGCTACGGGCCATCCCGGTGTTTTAAGACTAGAACTCCGGCTGCACGCCATGGAGTAAATGCTCAAGAGAGTTGTCGTTGGGTTGTGGCCCTGAGACGGTAGTGGGAAACTCATTCGCCGGTACACCAAGAATGTGCCCTGAGTGTACGGATCGTCGGGCCGGGTAGTGGATGATTGTGATGGCATGTGTGTGCATGAGAGCACATTTGTATGAATTATATACATGCTTGTGAATGCTATGCCTGCAGGGAAAAATACCGCTGCCCCGGAAAAGGGGTACGGTCGTTATAATTTTGTCAGCTGAATGCTGACCGTTACCTCTGTTTGCCACCGTTGGGTGGATTGTTCCTGTACAGGTGCTGGAGAGCCAAGCGGGACGCATAAAGGTTGACGTCCCTGCTGCTACTGATACTGCTGCTGCTATCCCTCGAAGGCTATTGGAATGACTGTTGTGTTTTATTTTATTGTGGCCGGCCTGCGCGCCAATGTTTAGGACATTATTTGAAAGCCATGTAAGGCCATAAGGCCAACTCTCGGGTTGTTGTAAGACATTCCTATTATATATATATATATATACAATGTGGAGTTGTTTTATATGTTGGACATTCAAGTGTGGAGTTCAAGTATTAGTATAGGCTTCCGCTAGAATGCAATGTGTTTAGGTGCGCTGCGTTACTCTGGTATCATCCCGTAACTTTTCCGCCTGTTTTGTGATATATGTTGTGGGGCGCCGACCGGACCTTCTAGTATATACCATATGAACGGATGGGGTTGTTACACTTTCCATCCAAGGCGGACCTAAAGGAGATCTGGTGTGCACGTACTGTGCTAGGAAGGGACACGATGTGAGTCTTTGCTGGATGAATGACAAGGTCTATTTCTTGTGCGGACAGAAGGGGCACCTGAAGACTTCATGCCCCCTGGCTCAGACTCCACTGCAGCCTGCTCCGCTTCAGGCTCTGCCGCAGCCACCAAACCTGGATAAAGGAAAAGGAAAGCTGCACGTGGTGACCAGGGAAGAAGCTCAAACCTCTACGCATGTTATATCCGGTTAGCCCCAGTAAAATTTATCTTTATTATTTCTAATTGTTTCCCTAGTTATCATTCATTTAGTTATGTATGTTATGGTTTTATGGGAGTTTAAGGTGCAGAAAAGGTGGGCGCGCGTTCTTTTCGATTTGGGTGCCACCCATTCCTTTGTGGCCCGGAGGTTTGTAGATAAACATCATCTGTATGTGGACAAATTATGAGACTCCTTTAACGTCAGGCTTCCCTCCGGTGAATCGGTAATATCTAATCAAGGAGTTCTGAAATTCCCTGTTTATCTAGGCGATTTCCTAGCATTTGCGGATCTGATGTTGCTGGATATGGTGGACTTTAATGTGATTTTGGTCATGGACTGGATGTCCAAGTATGATGCGGTCATCCAGTGCAAGGCAAAGCAACTGGATTTCAGGATGGACAATGGCCAACCTATGAGTGTTTATGGTTTTCAGGACATGGTTACCCCTATCATTTCGACGGTATGTGCTAGTCGTGCTATAGGGCCCGGTTGCCAGAATTTTTGGTTTCTATTTCTACTCTGGAAATAGCTTTTGTTACGCCACGTCTTGAGGATATTTCGGTGGTGCGGGAGTTTCCAGATGTTTTTCCTGACTATCTTCCAGGACTTCCTCCAGTGAGGGAGATAGACTTTGTGGTAGACCTCGAGCCAGGTACTCGTCCTATAGCCAAAGCACTGTACCGTATGTCTTTGAGTGAGTTGGATAAGTTGCGTACTCAACTCGATGAGTTGTTGAGGTGTGGTTTTATTAGACCAAGTTCTTCCCTGTCGGGTGCTCTCGTATTATTTGTAAAGAAGAAGGATGGTTCAATGAGGCTTTGCATCGATTACAGAGAATTGAACAAGGTGACCATTAAAAATTGATATCCCTTGCCGAGAATTGATGATTTGTTTGATCATTTGCATGGTAGCTCGGTATTTTCAAAGATTGATCTTCGTTCAGGCTACCCCCAGTTGAGAATTCATGAGGCAGATATTCCACGGACCGCTTTGCGATTGTGTCATGGACATTTTGAGTTTTTGGTGATGTCTTTCAGTTTGTCCAATGCACCCTCTGCTTTCATGGATTTGATGAATAAGGTGTTTAAGGACTTCTTGGACAGATTTGTTATTGTGTTCATAGATGATGTCTTGGTGTATTCCCATAATGTTAAGGAGCATACTCAGCATTTGCATTTGGTTTTGTCGACCCTGAGGGAGCATAATTTATATGCGAAGTTGAGCAAGTGTGAGTTCTGGATACCTTAGGTCTCCTTTCTTGGTCATGTTGTATGCAAGGACGGTATTTCCGTGGACGCGACCAAGATTTCTGCTGTGATGGAATGGGAGAGACCTTCTACACCTAATGACATTAGGAGCTTCTTGGGCCTGGCCGGTTATTATAGAAGATTCGTGGAAGGATAATCAGTGTTGTCAGCCCCTCTAACTAGACTTACTCAGAAGAATACTACATTCATTTGGAGCGATAAGTGTGAAGAAGCCTTCCAAGAGTTGAAGAAGAGATTATGTACTACTCCAGTTTTAACCTTACCTACTTAAGGAGTTGAGTATGATGTGTATGTGGATGCATCGCACATCGGACTTGGCTGTGTTTTGATGCAAGTTGGTAAGGTGATCGCGTATGGATCAAGGAAATTGAAGATTCATGAAAGAAGCTATCTTACACACGATTTGGAGTTCGTCGATGTAATTTATGCGCTAAATCTTTGGCGACACATATTGTATGGCGCGCTGTGCAAGATCTATACAGATCATAAGAGTTTGAAGTACGTCTTCACTCAGAAGGAACAAAATCTGCGCCAGCATCAGTGGTTAGAATATGTGGCTGATTATGAAGTGAAAATTCTCTATCATCCGGGAAAGGCTAACATAGTAGCCGATGCTTTGAGTAAAAATACCGCCAAAATTTTAAATTTGACTGTACAGTCCTTGGTGGAAGAATTCCTGTTGATGGACATTGAGGTTGGGAGTAGTACAATGCCTATTAGTTTAGAAGCAGATGAGCGCTCTTGGATTTCCCTTACTCGAGCACATCAAAAGGATGATCCGGATTTGTTACACCTCCAGAATAGAACTGTAATGGGAGAGCTACCTGATTTCTCCTTGGATGAGTTGGATACCTTGAAGTATCGGGGTAGATTTTGCGTCCCTGTATTTGTTGACATTCGAGCTAAGATCTGTGCTGAAGCTCATGGTTCTAGTGTAGCCTACCATTCTGGTTCCACTAAGATGTATAAGGATCTAAAGCAAATTATTTGGTGGTCAGGAATGAAGAATGATATATCAAAGTTTGTGTCAGAATGTTATACGTGTCGGTGTGTCAAGGCTGACCATAGAAGGTCTGGTGGTAAATTATCAACGCTTGATATTCCAAGTTGGAAATGAGAGGGTATTTCAATGGATGTCATCACCGGTCTACCAAAATCTCCCTGTGGGCATGACTCTGTTTGGTTGATAGTCGATAGATTGACAAAGTGTGCTCACTTTGTGCCTTTTAAGATAGGATATTCTATGAAAAAGATAGCTAAATTATACCTTGATTTTGTTATCATATTGCATGGAGTGCCTGTCAGTATCGTATCGGACCAAGACTCTAGATTTACGTCTCGTTTTGGAAGAGCTTACAGGAGCGATTGGGTACCGATTTGAGGTATTCCACCCCCTATCATACACAGACGAACGATCCGACGGAAAGAGTAAATAAGATAGTGGAAGATATGATCAAACGTTATATTTTGGATCACATTGGTGCTTGGGATGAGCGTCTCAGATTCATGGAGTTTACGTACAACAATAGTTATCAAGAGAGTCTGTAGGTGGCCCTGTTTGAGGTCTTATATGGGAGGTGTTGTAGAACTCCTTTGTTTTATGCTGAAGTTGGTGAGAGGCCGTTGCTAGGTCCGGAAGCCCTTGAAGAGATGAATTGTGCCGTGACTCATATTCGAGAAAAGCTCCGTGTAGCATAAGATCGCTATGAGAAATATGTTAATCAATAAAGGGTTGATCTGGAGTTCGTTGTTGGTGACTTTATTTTTCTGAAAGTTTCTCTGATGTCTAGTGTTAAAAGGTTTGGAAAGAACCACAAGTTAGACCCCCGGTACGTGGGACCTTTTTAGATTCTTGAACACATCGGTGTATCAGCTTAAGGGTTGGAGTTGCCTGCTACCTTCCCTGGTTTCCATGATGTGTTCCATGTGAGCCAGTTGCGGAAGTGTATTCATAATGATCGTCAAGTACTCGACTCGGTGCACCAGATTCAGCCCAACCTTGTGTATGTGGAAGAACCTGTTCGTATTCTGGATTCTCAAGATCGTGTGTTGCGGAGAAAGAGCATCCGCATGGTTAAAGTTCTCTAGCGAAATCAAGACGTCGAGAGAACGATGTGGGAATTGGAGTCGGCGATGAGAGAATCTCATCCACATTTTTTTCCCTTAGTTCAGGTACGTATTCAGGATTTTGATAATAATTGGGTTTTATTTGGGTTCTGTTTTAAAGTTGTGATAAGTTTCGGGACGAAATTTCTTTTTAGGGGGTGTGACTGTAACACCCCAGATTTTTTCGATGTTATTAATTGGTTTGTCGACGTCATTATTATGACGTTAGGGCGTTACCCCTTCTTCGTCTTTATGTCGGCGCTGCACCGATTGTGAGTTTTTTGCGTCTGTTGGGTCTGTTTGACCAGTTTTAGGATTTTTGTTGGGATTAAATGTTTTTCCTTGGTTAAGGATGAGGACTTTGAGACTTTGTCCATGTCCAACTTTATTGTGATCCGAGAATTTTAGAGTCTCGGCGCGTGTTTGGACCCTTGTGGTGGTTTCTTTTGCTTGTTTAAGCTTTTGATGATAGTGTCTCCAGAATGGAACGTTGGATTCTAGGTTTGTCGTCGCTGATTAAATTCGTTTAAATCAGTGCGTTTGGGCATTTGTTTCGAGCTCTCAGTTACTTGTTCAACAATTTGAATCTGATTATTTCTGTTGAAACTATACTAGCTGTATGACTTGTTCTAATTTTATTTTGGATAGCCCTCTTGTATCTTGTAAAGCCCTGTAGGGTCAATTTTTTTGTCAAACATAACGATGTTTTCTAGGCGCTGTATAGAGCTCAAAGAAGCGTCGAGCTGAGCTCGACGAAGCATCGAGCGATTTTGAGTTCTGAGTTCGACGAAGCGTCGAGCGGAATTTGTCGATCGGTATTGCGTTCAATGAATTCCGAAATTTGCTTCGTCGAGCCGGTTTTCCCTTTGTGTTCGACGATGTTCGAACTTATTTCGTCGAACGGCCTTTGAGTTTGACGAAATTCGAACTGAGTTCGATGATCAGGATGTTCTTCCTCCTTGAATTCGAGAAATGTTATGTTTCCCGAGAGTTGTGTCTTTCTGATCTCGAGAACTACCTTCTGTTCTTCAGAAGTGATCTTCCTGTTCTCAAGAAGTGATTTTTTGTTCTCGAGAAGTGATCTTCTGGTTCTCGAGAAGTGATCTTCCTGTTCTCAAGAAGTGATTTTTGTTCTCGAGAAGTGATCTTCCTGTTCTCGAGAAGTGATTTTTGTTCTCGAGAAGGGCTTCCTTGTTCTCGAGTGGTATTACCTGCTCTTGAGAAATTCTTCTTTATTCTCGAGAATGCCTTCTAGTTGTCGAGAATAGTCAGCTTGTTCTCGAGAAAACCCTTCTCTCTTCTCGGGAAGTTTGGTTCAGCCGATCCCAAATCTTTTCTTAAGTACGGTTATCTTAATATTACCCTTATTATATATATACTTATCCTCTTTTTCTTCCTTCACTTTGGACCGATTTCTTGTTCATCTTCCGAACCAGAGCGGCGTGGGAGAGAGAGAGAGAGAGGTTTTTTGTGATTCTTCCGGTGGCCGCCGACGGTGCTCTGGTGCTCGAAATATTCAGCCAAATATCGATCCGGAAAGCTCTCAGCGAGAGCTACACCATCATGGTAAAATCTTCCCCTTTCCTTCAGGTTTTTATCGCTAGGGTTTTTGGCCCTAACTCTTATTTTTGATCGTTCTTGTTAGATTCCGACTTCCCTCGTCTTCTTTATCCCCGATCTACGTCAAGGAGTGATTTGGACTTCTTTCTCCCGTAAAATCAAGGCAAGTGATGGTTTCCTTTTTCACTTCCCTTTTTACTCTGATTTTGCAGAAATTTCTAACCGCTTGTTATTATGATTATTATATATTTTTTCGATTATAGCACTGTTGAGATCTCATGCCTAATCCTAATCATGACCTTCATGTTCTTGATTACTGCTATTTAGGCCTGTTTGGTGTTTTCTGTCTTGATGATGTGGCGTAACTTCACCCTTATAACCGTTCCTCAACTTTCATGTAGATCGCGTTCGGGTTTATTTAGGATTGTAAATTCTTCCTAAAGGTTGATCAACCGTTTCAATTATAGAATTGTCTATTAGAATCAGAGGTGCCATTGTTGACTTGAGATTTCCATCATGGTTTTTTCTTCGTGTCGATGTCGTGGAGCGAGATAAGCCACCATGCCCCGATTGTATTGTGGTGTGCCTCTGAGCTCTAAACCCGGATCGTTACGGGGTTTTCCTTCCGGATTTTTCTTCGTTGCGGGTGTTATTAGTGGGTGAACCCACCGCCACAACGTTTGTTCTCCCTATTAGTACTTTGTGGGGGTATACCGGGTTTTGGGGCATTTAGATAGATAAATTATCTATGCGGTTCTGTCCAGATGAGTTGACCACCTCGACCATGTTTTTTTTGGTGGAGTTGGCCATGAGTGGCTAATAGGGGTTTGTTTCTCTTCCCGATGGTTTAAATCGTGACTTTTCCCCTTATAGTCTTATGCATTTGGGGTATTCTTGTTGTACGTGACACTTCACATAAGTATTCCCTTTTCACTTTTGTACCTTGGTACTGTACTTTATTTGGTATTTTTCCTTTGGTCATGGATTGGTACCCCTTGACTTCGCTTACTTGTGGCTTACTTTTGCCATCACTTGTACCTTCTTGCTGAGCTGTTTCTGTCTTTGAAATGCCTCAGGTTCAGAGCTGCAGCTGAGTTCGGTGCTTGTTTTGAAGTGCTTGTGCTGCAGTGTTGGTCGTGGTTATTGCCTTGCCATAGCAAGGTAGATGGTTGATTATTTTGTATTTATTAGTTAAGACATACTTGGATTTATGTGGGTTTGTGTCAGTTTGTTGACGCCTACAGGAATGTTGTTTTTTTGGATACTTACTAGCTGCTTAGCTTTCTTTTTATGTGTTCGGATTACTTGCACTACAGGATGTTTTATGTTAGGATTGTATGGTAGTTATTTTCAAGTATAAAAATTACTATTATTACCTCATGCATTGCATGTTTTAAAATGATAAGTCACTATGTTTAACGACCGTAAAAATCTACTTTTATTGTTATTATAAACCTAGGACTTGCATACCTTGAGGTGACCTCTGGGAATCTCTACCTCTTGTAGGATGTCAAATTTTGTAAAAGAAGTAATTTCCTCCGTGTATAACTACTTTTCTCATGGACTTAATGTGCCACAAAGTCGAGGGATCCGACTAAATAACACACTTAAACTAATTTTACCTCTAAATATCTTAGGGAATCTTTCTTCATGGTTAAGTAGGTGCATTGCCTGAGCGTCCGCAGTTATCCCCTGCTGACGTGGCATCATGATGCGCATTTTTCCCTTACTCTGATATACCTTTATTAGCGGTGAAAAATGCGGGTTGTGACATTGGGTCAAGGAGTTCAGACCAAAAGAAGTATAATGAATGAAGTGCTTCACCTGAGCTTTTTCTCTCAAATAAGTCAATGATGTTTTAAGAAGCCGACTCTAATTCAACCTAAAAATTATCCATGCAAGAGGAACTAAAACAATTTAAAAGATGCAAGGTCCTTAAGCTAGTACCTAGGTCTCACGACCACAATGTCATTGGGACAAAGTGGGTAATCAGAAACATGCTTGATGAATAAGGAGTTATAATAAACAATAAAGCAAGACTGATTGCAAAGGGGTATAGATAGGAAGTATGAATAGACTTTGATCAAACCTTTGCACTACTGACCAGATTAGATGCAATAAGGTTGTTTTTAGCATTTGTAGCTCACAAAGTATTTAAAGTCTATAAGATGGATGTGAAGTCTGCTTTTCTCAATGAAGGCTTAAAAGAGATGCACACTTTGTATGATGCAAGAAAGATAAGAAAAGTACTTCATGGACATATCAATTCCTTGGAAGAAGACTGATTTTGAAAGAAATAGTTCCTACCACCTAGAGGGGGGGGGGTGAATAGGTGTAATTTTTCTTTTTAATTTTAAGGCAAAAACTCTGTACAATTAAAGCTGTATTTGCAATATTCTACAACTATTCAGCACAGCAATCACAGAAATAAACATTCACAGAGTGCACACAGATTTTATAGTGGTTCCCCAAGGTCTGGGTACATCCACTTTCCCACTTCGCCTATCTAGTAGTGTACTAGATTCGGCCTAACTTCTGCACTTCTCCTCAGATCCTCAGATCCTACAGCTCAGAACCCCAAACCAGGTTCCTACAACTCAGAGTGTCCCCACTCCTACAACTCAGGCACAAAGCCCTACCACTCAGTCTTCAACAAGACCTATACTCAGGCTAAACAGCCCTACCTCAGCCTTCAACAAGGCCTATACTCAGCGAATAGATTCTCCTACACTCAGGATCAAAAGCCCTACCTCAGCTTTTATAAATTTAGGCTTACAACTCAGATCCCTTAGGAGACTACAAAAAGATAATAACAAGTTTTAGATCACCACTCTGTTTGAGTGAATGAAGAGGGCAACCTTCTTGATCAGTTCTTGATAGTACTGATTCCTGAGATCAACTTTGTCTTTGCTTTCTTCAAGGCTTCTTGAGTCTGAACTCAGTAAAAGTTGATCTTCTTGAAGTAGACTGGCTGGAAACTTCCTTCTTAAGATGTATAATTAAATCTAGATCTTTCTTTGCAGTCTGGTTTAGAACCTGCTCCTTAAGAGATCTTATTAAACAAATCTCTTTCTTGATTTCAATTACTGGAGTTCTCTCTCTTCAAGTAAATCTGAAATTTCTTCAAAATACTGATTTACAGTTTTCTCTAGATCTGTATTCTGTAATGATTGATCTTCTGATCTCTCAATTGTTGTTAATTGTTCGATACTTTATGTTGAAGGAGAAGGCCTTTATATAATCTTTCTCAATGGTAACCGGCTGATCCGGTTTCTAACAACCTTCTGACAGCTCTGACATTTGCAGTAGACCGGTTGAAATGGCAGCTGTCAAGTCATCCAGTCACTTCTTGAAATCACTGTCTCTGTCTGAAAGTGTCGAGACAGATCTTCATTATGTGTCGACACAAACAGACTAAGTGTCGACACAAGTGGACTAAGTGTCGACACTAGCCTTGGTGGTGTCGACACAACTCCTTCTGTTGTTGTAACAGCTTCTCGACACTGCTTCTTCAGAATGTGTCGACACTGATTTTGTGTGTCGACACAAGCCTTCTGTTGAATGTGTCGACACTGATTTTGTGTGTCGACACAAATACTTCTTCTTTAACACTTAGTTGAATTCTGCTGTGTGTCGACACATCTCCTTTGTGTCGACACATGCCTTCTTGTGTTGAAACTTGCTGAGTGTCGACACATCTCCTTTGTGTCGACACAAGTACTTCTTTTACTTTAACTTTGTTGAAGCTTGCTGAGTGTCAACACAGCCTCCTAGTGTCAACACATTTGATGTCGACTAAGCTTCTCTGGGTGTCGACACTGCTTTTAAGTGTCGACACAATTTATGTTGACAATTCTTCACAGTGTGTCGACACTGCCTGTATGTGTCGAAACATTTCTTCTGGTGTCGACTCTGTCTATCCTGGTGTCGACACAATTTACTCCAAGTGTCGATACAACTTTTCTTCAGTGTCGACACAAGCCTTCATAAGTGTCGACACAGCTTCTCTAGGTGTCGACACATGCACTTAGAAATTTTCTGCATTTCCTGCAATTACTAAACCTGCACAAATAAACTCAAAACACATCAAATACACCTTAATGTATATCATTGAGTAGGGTGAGGCTTATTCAAATCTGGTACATATTTTCCAATGTACCCAACAATCTCCCCCTATTTGGAGAAGTCATAACCCTTAGTCAATGATATACACCATACATAACAAATACACAATATGATGTATAACAACAATATATGACAGGGTAATTACTGAAACAAAGCATATAAAATATTTTATCACAAAATTTTAATGCTAACACAATGAGCATTCAAAAAAGATTTGTTTCAACTATCAAAAGTTTCTTTAATCAAAAGTGTACATGGATTTCAACACAAAAGATTACAAAGTTGTAAACTTAAGAAAATTCTATTCTATGGCTGCTCTGGCACTTTGATGACAATGTCCTTGCCTGATTGAATCTTGGCTTGAACTGGAGCATCAATGTCATCAGCAGGCTTCTTTCCCTTAAGATCTTTCTTCTTTAGTTCTGCAGCCCTTATCTTGTTTCTCTCAAAAAAATGATAAGGCTTAGGGAAATACTTGCTAGGCTCATGTGCATTAGGAGGTAGCTTCCCAAGTTTAGCCTTTCTTCTGTACTGAACTATAACCTCTTGTCTGGCTTAATGTTTTCTCCATTCTTGGTCAGAGTACCATTTGCCCCTCTCTAGGAAATTATCCTTTGCAGCTTTCCAAGCAGTCAGAATAATATTTCTAGAAGTTGGGCTCCACTGCTCAAAATCAGGCCTTAACTCTGCCTGTTCTCTGAATCTCTTCTTAGATAATTGAGCTTCTTGCTCTTTCAAAACTTCCACAGGCATATGCTTATCTACTTTCTCAATAATAATATTCTTATTACCCTCAGGAGGGCTATACATATATTGGACTTCTTGATGTATCATTTCAAAATCTGCAGGAGGATAGATCACTTGAGCTACTTCAGCTTGTTCTCCTCCAAAATATGCAGGATTCATTCCAGATTCAGCTACATTATCATCATCACACAGGGGTGGATAGCCAAGTGTAGCTCTGATGCTGTTGGAAATCCATTTAGCATGGTTAGAGCCTGCTTTGACTAAAACCCTCTCCCCCTTTATGACTTCTCTAGCTATGTGATCTCTGAGATCATCCTTTTGGAATCTAACCTGTCCATCCATGAAATTGACACCATCTTTGTAAAATGCTTTTAATTTCAGAAGCTGTCTAGAAATAGTCTTCTGAGATTCTGTAATAGCAGTTTTTACAGCAGCTATTCCTTCTTGTAGTTGCTTGTCAAATTCAGCCTTGGCAGCAGTCCTTGCTTCAGTCTGAGCAGCTGCAATAGTCCTCATTTCAGTTACTGTCACATTATGTGATTCAGTTAGATTTGAATTCATTCTAATCTGATTCTCAAGAACATATCCCTGCTTGACAGCCATGCCATCTACTTATGTTTTGATCTTTTCTTGGTGAGTGGCAAGGTAAACAACAGCATTTCCACCCTTGTGGAAGCAATCAGTCATTTCTTTCTTATTTTGATTGACTTCAAATCTTATAGATTTTATATCTGTTGCTAAAGAGAATTGAAGATCTTTGTGAGTTTCATCTATATACTTCTCCATTGCTACCCTTTTTTCATCCAACTTCACTTGCATTGATACTAACAAAGAACTGTAATCAGTTGATGGAGCAGGCTGTGGAGCAACAGTTTGTAAAGCTTTCTTGTAGCTTTGACTCCTTATTTTGAAGACCATAAGCTTTCTTTTCTTGGCTCTAGCATCTTCTTCATCTTCAGAAGCAGAAGTACCAGCAATGTCAACTCTATCTTTTGGACTAGGAGGCAATTCCGTCACAGTCCTTGACAGCTCCTCATCAGTCCTTTCAGTCTCCTCATGAAACTTTACATGCTCCCCCTCAAGATTAACCTTCTCCCCCTCAAAAACTGCTTTCTCTCCCTCAAAATCAGTTTGTAGCAAATCAGGGAACAGCTCTTCTAGGGCATACTCCTGTTGAGAAGGAACTGGAGAGTGTCTTATCTCAGGAGCATTAGCAGCAACTGATGTGTCTTCCATGACAACATCTTGTGGTTGACTATTTAACTGAGTTTGCTGATCAACATCAATTAAAGACTCAGTTAATACTTCATCCTCAATATGGAAAATAGATTGATTAACTTCATGTATTATCTTTAGGATTGTTTGAGTAGACAGTTCACTATCCAAGTGAGTTGAATCTTCCACATGTTGAGGCTCCCCCTAGAGTGAATCCAGGTGGATGGGGCTAGCAGATGGTTGCTCCCCCTACCTTAGTACATCTGCATTCCTTACTGGTGACTGTCCAGCATTTCTAGCCTCTCCATCATCAGAACTAAAAACTACTTGCTCTTTTGAGCTACTGGAGGATTCAGGAGCCACTATGGCTGACTTTCTTCTTCTTCTTCTGAGGTGTTTCCTTCTCTGGTGTAGGCATTTCTTTAGTTAACACCCTATCCCACCTTGAGATTATTCTGATGTCCATTTTCCTCATGTGGTTTATCTTAGAACCAGCAGCTTGGTTCATGACTTCTGGAATACTTCCAGCCAAGTACAAACTCATAATCCTACCCAGATTGGGCTTCTTGAGACTTTCCTTTATCTTTTCAAACATCACTGCTGACCAATCAGTTTTTAGTTTAAAAATGATTCTTGTCATTAAGAAGAACATGTGAGCTGATATCCTATCATGCCCACCTGGCTTGCTCAGAATCATTTTACCTACCACTTCAGACAAGAACTTGCCTTGCATGTTCATGCCTTTCCTGTTAAAACCTAATCCAATCTTCATGTTTGAATCTAGTCCACACCATTGCAGTTCCTCCCTTGTCTTAGATGTAGGTACATCTTCTTCCTCTTTAGTTCTTGGTAGATGTAGAACTTTTCTTAGACTTTTCTGGGTGAGTTTTAATTTTTCTCCATGGACAATGGATTTAATCTTGAGTCCAGTTTCATCAAGAGTAGCTGCAGCAAAGAATTCGAGTACTTCCTTCTTCCAAATATTGATGGGCTCTGAAATTAGATACTCCAACCCATTCTCTGTAATTAGGGTTACAACACCTTGAATTTCTGATTCTGCATCGTCAAAGGTATTTCGTACTAGCTCATAACCTTCATTGACGTTCTCCTCGAGCTTAGGCGCCATTAGGGTTTAGAGAAATCTGGAATTTAGAGGAGAGAGATGTCGACACAAAGTTTTGGTCTCGAAACTATTAAGAGCATGTCTACAAAAAATGTTGAAGACCTTTTTATACCTTTCTAAAAACGAAGGTGAAAGGGCGCGTCATAATACTCGAAATGTGTCGACACTGTTGAAAAGTGTCGACACAGACTACTTAAGTCTCGACAACAGTGTTGACTTATATGTGTCGACACCAATTATGATGTGTCGACACTTATACATCTGCGTTCGACGATTAGTCGATACTTCACTCGACGAAATTAGTGTTAAACCTAAGTGTCGACAACACTTCTGGATGTGTCGACACTTACTCTAGATGTGTCGACACTACTTCTCTGAAGTGTCGACACTAACTGTCTAGATGTGTCGACACCATTTCTCTAAAATGTCGACACCACTTCTATGTGTCAACACAGACAACTCCTTGTGTCGACACCATTTTACTTATCCAATTTTATGAAACTATTCTAAGTTTAACCTTCCTAATTCAATTTTAAACTTATTGAATTTGGTTTCATCTAGGGGCTTAGGAAACATATCAGCTATCAGATTATCTGTTTTAACATATTCTAGGGAAATGTCCTCTTTTCTACATGTTCTCTACGAAAATGTTGTCTAATTTCTATGTGCTTAGTCCTACTATGTGAGACAGGATTATTAGCTATAGAAATTGAACTTGTAGAATCACAAACTAAAGGTGTTCTGCTTACTTGAATACCATAGTCTACTAGCTGATGTTGAATCCACAAAAGTTGTGCAGAGCAGCTTCCTGTAGGAACATATTCTGACTCAGCTGTGGAGATTGCCACACTGGTCTGCTTCTTACTGCTCCAAGACACCAGTCTTCCACCTAGAAATTGACAGGTTTCTGTAGTACTCTTCCTATCTTCCTTGCAGCCTGCAAAATCTGCATCTGAATAACCTGTCAGTACAAAATCTCCATTCCTAGGGTACCAAAGGACTAGATAAGGTGTGCCCTTAAGATATCTCAAAATCCTTTTTACTGCAGTCAGATGAGATCCTTTAGGGTATGCGTGTTACCTAGCACAGACACATGTAGCATACATGATATCTGGCATACTAGCAGTCAAATATAGAAGGGAGCCAACTATCCCTCTATACAAAGTTTCATCTACAGGTTTCTCTGCATTATCTTTGCTTAGAGACATACTTGATCCCATAGGAGTTTTCATGGTAGTGGATGATTCTATACCATACTTCTTTATCAACTCTAGGGTGAACTTAGACTGGCATATGGACAGGCCATCTTCAGTATGTCTTACTTGGAGACCCAAGAAGAACATAAGTTCCCCCATACTGTTCATTTAAAATTTTCCTTGCATAAGTTTTGCAAACTTTCTACAAAGATTACTTTCTGTAGACCCAGATATTATGTCATCTACATATATTTGGACTAGGATAATCTTGCCTTTAGATTCCCTAAGGAATAGAGTCTTGTCTATTTCCCCCCTTGAGAATTTGTTCTCAATGAGGAAACTAGACAAGGTTTCATACCAAGCCCTTGGGGCTTGTTTCAACCCATACAATACTTTTCTAAGTCTATAAACATAATCAGGTTTAAGAGGATCAACAAAACTTGAGGGCTGCTCTACATAGACTTCTTCCTTTAGATCTCCATTTAGAAAAGCTTACTTAACATCCATTTGGAATACCTTAAACCCTTGATATGTTGCATAGGCAAGGAACATCCTGATTGCCTCCAGTCTTGCTACTGGAGCAAAGGTTTGATCAAAATCAATACCTTCTTCCTGCCTATATCCTTTTGCAACAAGTCTAGCTTTATTCTTTACAATAATTCCATTCTCATCCAATTTGTTCCTAAAGATCCACTTTGTTCCAATGATGTTATGGTCTTTGGGTTTAGGAACAAGCTTCCAGACCTTGCATCTTCTGAATTGATTCAGCTCCTCTTGCATGACATAAATCCAGTGAGGGTCTAGAACTGCTTCTTCAAATTTCTTTGTTTTCACTTGTGATAGGAAGCTGGAGTAAAAAACTGTACTCAGATTCCTGCTTCTAGTTTGCACTCCTTATCTTGGATCACCAATTATCTGATTGGCTGGATGATCCTTTAAGTGTCTATTTGCTGGAGATAGTCTTTCTTCAGGTTGAACCTCTCCAGTCTCTTCAACATGCTACACCTCTTGGTCTTCTTCAGCATCTAGAGAGTCTTATACTCCCCCTGGACAGCAGCCACCATTTTCCACTTGCTGAGTTGCAGTAGAACCTTCTGTAATGGTAAGCTTGTCCATCTTCTCATTTATACCTGTTGAGTTGCATACACTACTTGGCAACTCACTGTTAATCAGTCTTGTTTCATCAAAGACTACATGTATAGAATCTTCTACAACTTGAGTAACCAAGTTGTAGACCCTATAAGCCTTACTATTGTTGTTGTACCCACCAAAGATCCCCTCTTGGGATTTGGCAGCAAACTTGGTTAGATAAGACTTGCCATTGTTAAGTATATAGCACTTGCAACCAAAGATCCTGAAATAGGATAAATTTGGTTTTCTGCCCTTCACAATCTCATAGGGAGTCTTTTTGTGGCACTTGGTGATAGTAGCCCTATTAATTACATGACATGCAGTGTTTACTGCCTCAGCCCAGAAATATTCTGGGAGAGAAGTGTCACTCAATAGAGTTCTACCAGCCTCTATCAATGTTCTATTCTTCCTTTCAGCAATACCATTTTGCTGAGGTGTTCTAGGTGAGGAAAATTCTTGAAATATCCCAAATTCTTCACATAGTTTTGTCATACTTTCAGACTGAATTCAGTACCATGGTCACTTCTGATTTTGACCACTGTACTGTCCAACTCATTCTGAATTTGTTTAACAAAACTATATAAGATACTTGGGGTTTCAGATTTTTGTCTTATGAAGAACACCCAGGAATATCTAGAATAGTCATCTACTACCACAAATGTGTAGACCTTCCTACCTAGACTGTGAACTTGCATAGGACCAAATAGATCCATATGAAAGAGGTAAAGACACCTCACTGAATCCTTGGTCTGCTTGCCTTTTTGACAAGCCGAGCATATCCCATCATTTATACACATAACTTGAGGACCATTCCTCACTAACTCTTTGCTAAAGAGTTGGCCAATTGTCTTATAGTTAAGATGACCCAGTCTCTTGTGCCATTTAACACAATGTGAGACTCTCTCATCAGCTACAAGACAAATAGGAGAAATATTGTTCTCACACACAAAGTCAAGACAATAAACATTTCTCTTCCTATATCCTGTCAAAATGATCTTTTGATCACTTGACCTTTTGATATGACAACCATTCTTGACAAATGAGATGTCATATCCTAAATCACTCAGCTGACTTATGCTTATAAGGTTGTGTTTCAAACCTTTCACATAGGCCACTTGAGTGATAGTAATCTGATTACTAGAAATGTGACCAAAGCCTTTGATGATTCCTTTTTCTGAACCACCGAAGGTAACTTTAGGGCCATCCTTAATAGGTGTATAGTCCTTCAGCAACCCCCTTATTCCAGTCATGTGCCTGGAACATCCACTATGCAAGTACCATATTGGGGCATGGTAGCTTGGACTTACCTGCAATAAAGACTAGTTAACCTTAGAACCCAAATGAGTTTTGGGTCCTTGGTTCAGGTTAGACTGAAATCTAACAAATCTTCCTGTAGGTCTCCTCACAGGCTGACTGTTATTCTCCTTGACACTAGAATTGCGCCAACAATCTATGGCAAAGTGGCCTACCTTGCCACAACACCAGCACTCAAACCTGTTGTACCTTTGTTTAGGTACATCCCTAGCTGAATTATTTACAGCAGTCTTCTTGTTTTGTGCTGGGGCTTTGCCCTTAGATTTGGACCTAAAAGTTCAGGCAGGTTTTTTAAACCCTAATACAGCCTTACCCTTTTGAGGTAAAACTCATCTATCAAGGGTAAAACAGATTTAGGTTTAGAAAAGCTAGCCACAATCTCTTTCTCCTTCTGAAGTCTAACCTCCAGATTTCTAATCTGATCATTATTGAAATTGATTGTGCCCATTTGAATAACAGTTATGTTTTTTAAGCTGGCAATCTCATTCAGTTTTTGATCTAACAACTTCTCTGAATCTACTGCAGCCAACTTAAGACTAGCAATCTCCTTTGCCTGAGTATTGGCCAAGGTTTTGCTTTTCTTCAAGGACTGCAACAATTCCCTATATTCATCCACTAACTGATGAATATCTCCTTCAGATTCAGACCCACCCACATCACTTGATGCAGATGTATCTGACTCTGACTCAGTACTATAAATTGAACTAGAAGAACAACTTTGTACCTTACTTGATCCAGGCTGATCCTGGATCTTGTCTCCTTCAGATATAGCCATCAGTCCCTTGCACTGATGGTCTTCATGCTCATAAATTGAGTTCATTAGCTGCATGAACTCATCTTCTTCCTCTTCAGCAAATAATCCAATGTAGGATTCAGCTTCTGATTCTGTTTCTTAAGATGAGTGCTCTGTCAGACTCTTGTCTTTCTTAGCAACAAAGGACTTTTCCTTTTTGCTCTTAACCTGATTCTTCTTTTTGTCAACTGACTCCTTCCTCTTTTCAGGACAGTCAGCCACTACATGTCCCTGTCTATTGCAGCAATAACACACAATCTTTGAAGATGTAGCTTTGCTTGCCTTGGACCTGCTTCTGTCATTCCTGGATGACTTTCTCTTCTGATAGTAGTCATCTTTTGGCTGAGAAGTGGAAGGCTTAGACCACCACTGCCTCTACTTTAGAAATATTTGAAAGTGCCTAGTAAAAGCAGCAAAGTCTTGATCACTTTCACTGCTATCAAAACTCTTGCTATCTGAATTATCTGTGATAGCCTCAACAATTATCTTTGGTGAAGATGGAGACTTGCTTCTATACTTCTTAGTGGCTTCAGTCTTGAAGGCCACAGTCTTTTCCTTGTGCTCCACTCTAGTATTCTTCTCTTCCTCCTTTCTAGCCATTAACTGCATCTCATAAGATAGCAGTTTTCCAAACAAAGTTGGAGGAGGTATATCAGCAAGTTTGGCCACTTCCCTAATGACACAAACCTTGGTGTCCCAGTCCTTAGTCAGAGATCTTAAGAACTTGTCATTCAGCTCATAGTTGCTGAAGACTCTTTCATAGGACATCAGCTCATTAACTATCCTATAGAACTTCTTGTAACATTCTGTAATGCTATCAGACTTTCCTTGTTTGAAGCTTTCATATTCCTGATTTAACATTGACTTCCTATCTTGTCTTACTTCCTCTGATCCCTCCATATAGACTATTAATGTGTCCGACATTTCTTTAGAGGTTTTACAATGAATTAAGATCTGAAATGTTGAATCATCAATGGCACTTACAATTATATTCTGGGCTCTCTTATCCATAGTGGCCAGGATGATTTCATCTTTAGTCATTTCAGAAAAGTCCTTGGGAGTTTTCTGATTTGCATCCAGAATGGATATCTTCATTGGCACATATGGGCCTTCTTTGACTGTAATATATATCCTTGGGTCAGAAGCTTCCATAAAGAGTCTGACCCTCTCGTTCCATATACCAAATATCTCTTTTCTACATATTGGCAATTTCATTGACCCCAGCTCTTTGTGATTCTCACTATAACCCATTTTCTTGATTCTTTCTTGATTCTTAAATCTGCCTTAAGGATCTTACTCTGACTGTTAAGTCCTTCTTTGAGTAACCTCGCTTTGATACCACTTTAAAGAAATAGTGCCTACCACCTAGAGGGGGGGTGAATAGGTGTAATTTTTCTTTTTAATTTTAAGGCAGAAACTCTGTACAATTAAACCTGTATTTGCAATATTCTACAACTATTCAGCACAACAATCACAAAAATAAACATTCACAGAGTGCACACAGATTTTATAGTGGTTCCCCAAGGTCTGGGTACATCCACTTTCCCCCTTCGCCTATCTAGTAGTGTACTAGATTCGGCCTAACTTCTGCACTTCTCCTCAGATACTCAGATCCTACAGCTCAGAACCCCAAACTAGGTTCCTACAACTCAGAGTGTCCCCACTGCTACAACTCAGGCACAAAGCCCTACCACTCAGTGTTCAACAAGACTTACACTCAGGCTAAACAACCCTACCTCAGCCTTCAATAAGGCCTACACTCAGAGAATAGATTCTCCTACACTCAGGCTCAAAAGCCCTACCTCAGCCTTTATAAATTTAGGCTTACAACTCAGATCCCTTAGGATCCTACAAAAAGATAATAACAAGTTTTAGATCACCACTCTGTTTGAGTGAATGAAGAGGGCAACCTTCTTGATCAGTTCTTGATAGTACTGATTCCTGAGATCAACTTTGTCTTTGCTTTCTTCAAGGCTTCTTGAGTCTGAACTCAATAAAAGTTGATCTTCTTGAAGTAGACCGGCTGGCAACTTCCTTCTTAAGATGTAGAATTAAATCTGGATCTTTCTTTGCAGTCTGGTTCAGAACCTGCTCCTTAAGAGATCTGATTAAACAAATCTCTTTCTTGATTTCAATTACTAGAGTTCTCTCTCTCCAAGTAAATCTGAAATTTCTTCAAAATACTAATTTACAGTTTTCTCTGGATCTGTATTCTGCAATGATTGATCTTCTGATCTCTCAATTGTTGTTAATTGTTCGACACTTTATGTTGAAGGAGAAAGGCCTTTATATAATCTTTCTCCATGGTAACCAGCTGATCCGGTTTCTAACAACCTTCTGACAGCTCTGACAGTTGCAGTAGACCGGTTGAAATGGCAGTTGTCAAGTCATCCAGTCACTTCTTGAAATCACTGTCTCTATCTGAAAGTGTTGAGACAGATCTTCATTATGTGTCGACACAAATAGACTAAGTGTCGACACAAGTGGATTAAGTGTCGATACTAGCCTTAGTGGTGTCGACACAACTCCTTGTGTTGTTGTAACAGCTTCTCGACACTGCTTCTTCAGAATGTGTCGACACTGATTCTGTGTGTCGACACAAGCCTTATATTGAATGTGTCGACACTAATTTTGTGTGTCGACACAAATACTTCTTCTTTAACACTTAGTTGAATTCTACTGTGTGTCGACACATCTCCTTTGTGTCGACACATGCCTTCTTGTGTTGAAACTTGCTGAGTGTCGACACATCTCCTTTGTGTCGACATAAGTACTTCTTTTACTTTAACTTTGTTGAAGCTTGCTGAGTGTCGAAACAGCCTCCGGGTGTCGACACATTTGATGTCAACTAAGCTTCTCTGGGTGTCGACCCTGCTTTTAAGTGTCGACACAATTTATGTTGACAATTTTTCACAGTGTGTCGACACTGCCTGTATGTGTCGACACATTTCTTCTGGTGTCAACTCTGCCTTTCCTGGTGTCGACACAATTTACTCCAAGTGTCGACACAAGCCTTCATAAGTGTCGACACAGCTTCTCTAGGTGTCGACACATGGACTTAGAAATTTTTTGCATTTCCTGCAATTACTAAACCTGCACAAATAAACTCAAAACACATCTAATACACCTTGATGTATATCATTGAGTAGGGTGAGGTTTCTTCAAATCTGGTACACATTTTCCAATATACCCAACAGATTTCTTTGAGCAGTAAGAAGCAAACCAGTGTTGCCGTCTCAACTACAAAATCAGAATGCATATCAGCTGAAAGTTGTTGGGCCCAACTAGTCTAGATACAACATCAACTACAAGATTACAATATCCAGCTAAGTAGAGCTCCTTTATTTTATGATTCATCAAGTTTTATCTCAATTTCCAAGTATCCTGTGTCATACAGCAGGACCAAAAACATTGAGATAATGTATCGCTTCATCAGAGAGCATGTTAAGAAAGAAGATATCTGCCTTGAGTTTGTCCCGACTAACAAACAAGTGGCGGTCATCGTTTTTATGCCTCTAGATGAAGAGAAGTTTAATTAATTTAAAATTGAATTGGGCATGTTGAATTTAGAGTAAAATTCAAGCCTAGCCTGTCCACTAGATAATCTGCTCTTATTATTTTATTTTATTTTTTCAAATATTATGTTATGCTAATAGAAACTAGGCTCCTAACAAAGATGATGGCGATGAACCAAAAATGGTAAGATGTCAACTTCACGGGAGACAAAGAAGGAATTAATCCTCTATCAGGAAGGATATCCGCACACTTCATTCAAATATATTATAAAAAGTTATTTCTTAATAAAGATATGCACCGCTTAGACTTCCTTTTATAAACAAATAAATTAGAAATAAAAAGAAACATTTGGTGGAATAGCGAAAACCCTAAACATCGGCACAATGGTTTTCACGCTCTTGCTCCTATACAACCTAGAAGCTTTCTCTCCTCCTAATCTTCAACATCTTCAATGGCGTCCAAGGAAAGCTAGTAGGACAAGATACATAATAGAAGTGAAGTAGTGCGAGGCAGGATCAAGAACTGATCTAAAGAAATCCAAAAATTCATATTACCTCTAATTATGGCAGGATTAGAGGTAATCCTCTCTGAACTGACTAGAATCGTTCCCACTTTCATAGTAAAGTTATTCAAGAATGCTGAAATTAGTAGTTCAGTGTTAAACATCAAAACTACAGTTCTGAAACAACGAGGCATTATTGCCCGAAGTATCATACAACTGCTAGAACTTCTTACACTCGCTGAAGGAGAAGAGGAAGAGGAAATTTTTGGGAAGATCACCAAGCCGGCATTGAATGATGCAACTACTCTGTAGAAGAGAATGGGTCCCTGGAAAAGAGTAGCATGACACCTGGAAAATTACTAGCTGACATTATAGGTACGTCTCTCCTATGCAAGTCGGGGTCACATTATAGAATCTTTAAGGAGATGTTCAATATTAAGAATGTTGTAATCCTTACCAAGAGAGCTGACTGGAGGCAACTGTTGGATCCCTAGTTTGGATTTGGGCTAGGTCCACTAATAAGGATAAGTTTGACCCATATTTTATAGTCAGGGTCAAGTGGTTGAGTCTTAGAGTTTAGGCTAGTCATTAGGTTCAACCTTCATGTACCAGTCAACAGAGGACTTCAGGAGAATCAAGACTTAGAAGAAATCAAAGTTCAAAATTATTAGTTCGAAATTTTTTGAACTCAGCTCGACGATCGTCGATCGCAGATCGACAAACTCAGATTTACTTCTCTGAGTTGAGCTTGACGATATTCGAGCTCAGGTCGACGAAATCTAGTGTTCAGCTTTAACACATTCTTTCCAATTTATTTTCGCTAAACTCAGCACGACGAAAACAGATTCTCTACTAGACGAACTGTGAATGCAGAATTGGCAAGCTATTTCCAAAATGTAGTTCACTGAGCTCAGGTCGACGAACAGGATTTTTCAACTCGATGAACTTGGATCTCCGGTCGATGAAATCTGTTCAGAGCATGACGAACTCTGTCCCGAGCCAGACTTAGAGTTTTTCCTTATTTCTGTCCTCATTTCCTATATTATTTAGCAGTAATTCTTTGAGTAATTAATGCATATATTCCACTGAATATAGCCATTATTGGCAGCATTAATTATGGTCTTCATCAGGGATAATTACTTGCTTAATTTATTGGGACAGTTGGGGAAACTCATTAAAGACAATATTCTCCAGCCATTTTTCATTCTCCAGACAGATCAACAATCAATACTTGGAATTCAAAATGTTAAAGGAGAATTCGACAGCAGAATATAAAAGAGATTTTATCTTTTCAGATAGCAGAACAGAGAGATATTAAGAACAACCATAGAACTAACAGAGAATACACAGATACAAGAAAATCTATGTGCATAAAACAACCTATTTTCCCCTTGTTCTTACTGAAGATTGAAGAAGAACAAAATCAAATATCAAGAGACTTCTTCAACTACTCCAGGGAAATTCAAGGACAACAACGTTCAATCAGTTAAAATGTTCCTGGACATCATTTCAAGACAAGGCTGAATACCTACACCCTGAACAAGTTTCCAAGACATTTCAGAAGAAGCTTTGACAACAACAATCCACAAGTCTTCTATGTTGTATAGAGAAAAGAGAAGACAACATCACCTCTCTCACCTCCTGCATAAATGGTTTGTTAACTCCCTCCAAAAGTTTATTCTTGGTTTTTGGGCACCTGATCAAAAGCTCAAAGGGTTGTGAGATCTCCTTGGAAATAGATCTTGTGGTGGCAGTCACCTGATCAAAAACCTGATAGTGGATTCCTACCAGGGTGGTAGAAGAGTGGATGTACCCAGTTTGGGGAACCACTATAAAATTCTTGTGTCGTTTGGTTGATCATTTTCTATTTTGTTCTTGCTGTGCTGTGATAGATTGCTTTGTTGTGATAGAATAGATTAGCTTAGACTGTTTTCATTTTTCTATTACAACTATTGGTATCACCTACTTTACTCTGATAATATTTAAAAACAACAAAAAGATTTAATTACTCTATTCACCCCCCTCTAAGTAAATCAGATCTATCCCCTATCTTTCAATTGGTATCAGAGTAGGTTCCTTTAGTTGTACAAGCTAATACATGAACCAAAAGATCCTTGTTCAATCTGATTATCTTTTTCCTAATTTTTCTATTTATTTCATAGCATGGCACAGAACAAAGATTATGCAAGCAGCAGACCTCCAGTTTGCAATCTGAATAAGTTTTCTATCTAAAAGGCAAGAAATAGGCTTTATATGAACTCTATTGATGAAGAAATATACAACTCTATTTTGATAGGTCCCCCTCAACCTACAGCTGCTACTACATCTACCAGTACACATGCTATTCCACCACCTGAGTTTACAGATTCTTAGAAGAAGACCAAGATAGCAGATGTCAAGGCCATGAATATTCTGGCTCAAACTATGTCATGTGACATATTCCAAAAAGTGGCTGAGTGCACATCTGCCAATGCTATCTGGGACTCTCTTAACCAGATGGTTGCTGATTCTGTAGATGAGAGAAAGGACAAGAGATCAACCCTCATCTCAGAATATGAAAATTTCAAGAAAGAAGAATTTGTGACTGTTAGTGATATGTACAACAGACTAAGCTCAATCATCAATGTGTTGAATACTTTGGACAAGGACATCACTCTCACAAAAGTGAATGACAAAAACCTCATGTGCTTCCCAAGCTCATGGGATTCCAGAATATAGCCAATCAAGGAGACCAAAAGCTTAAATGATATTTCCACTGAATATCTTATTGGAAAGCTCAAATCTTATGAGCAGCTAATAAAGTCAAGAGAAGCTGTAGAGCGGAAGACTCCTTCAGCAACTAAAAAGTAACAAAGCATAGCCTTCAAAGCTTCAGAAGAAACAAAAGCTCCAACAACAAGTGAAGAACTTCTGAATCTCTTAGCTAAGAGATTCTACAAGATGACAAAGAAGGACTTCAGAAGAAAATCATGTAGACAAGATGACAAACCAAGATATGAGAAGAAACCAACTAAAGTGGTTGTTTGTTTTGGTTTCAGGAAACTAGGACACTTTATTTCAAAGTGTCCAGAGAACCAAAAGAAAGAAAGAAGAAGAGAAAAAGAGACCAGGAAGCAGCACTACAACACGCCTTCCTCCAGCAAGAATAAAAGGAAGAAGAAAAGTTTCATTGTTGAGACCTGGAGTGACACAAATGAAGAATCCTCATCTTCCAGCTCTATTGAAGATGAAGAAGAGGCTAAGGAAAAGGAAATTTGCCTGATGGCCATTGATACATCAAGTAGCTTGTCTGAAGCTGAGCAATCAGACAATGAAGAATCAGAATCTAAGGCAGATCAGGTACTATCCTCCTTTGATTATAATTAAGATAATTTTAAAACTGAATTCAAATCATTATGTATTGATTTAATTAACTCTGAAAAAGAAATTAAAACACGTAGAGAAAATTTGGCGGATCATGAAAACTTTATTTCTGAAAACATTAAATTAAAAGATAAATTAATCCTAGCCAAAGAACAAATCATATCATTAAAAACTGAATTGGCTGAGGTAAGGCAACTTGAAGAGTCCCTAAATGGGAGAAGTGACAAGCTGATGGACATCACAAGCATAGTGAATGCCAGGTTAAATGAAAAACTGGGCTTAGGTGCTTCATCAAGCCAACCCCCACTAATTCAAAAGAACGTCTTAACAACCCTTATAAAATTTGTTTCAGCAAAGGGTAAAGAAAAGGTAAATGAAGATAAACAACCAACTAAAATCACTCATAAAAACAAGAAAAAGAATAAGAAAAATCCTAATTATAACAATGTTCAACAGATTTCATCGAAATCAGATCGACAAAATGTGTACAGTTCGTCGAACTCAACTCGACAAACTCCGAACGCAAACATTTATTATAATTATTTGTTGAACTACGATCGACGAAACTAGTATGGTTCATCGACCCGAGATCGACGATATTGGGGCCTAGAGAATGAATACCTTCATTCTCTGAGTGGAGTTCGATGAACTCATCCCCATTCGTCGAACTCAGATCGACGAACTTATCAGAATTCGTCGAACCCAGTTCACTTTAACAGAAACTTTAATTTTCCTAAAACTTATAATCAACCAAGATCTTTCATTAACCAATTTAATTAATGGATAACTCCACCAAGACGATATCATCCCATAGGTTACAAAAATCAACCTGAATATTCATATATTTCCAGTTTTAATTATATAAAGAAAGAAGGACCCAAGTTAATCTGGGTCAAGAATATCTAATCTGTTTTATTGCAGGTGAAAGACTATCCCACCATAGAGCAATAGTGGTATCTGGATAGTGGTTGTTCAAAATATATGACTGAAAACAAGGACAACTTAATCAACTACAAGTCTAAGCTAGGACCCAATGTAATATTTGGTGATTCCAATTGTGTCCAGACTGAAGGATATGGAAAGGTCAAGATTGGAGAAGTCACCTTCAGGAATGTAGCTTATGTAAGTGGACTGAAGCACAACCTTATCTCCATGAGTCAGTTATGTGATGAAAGGTTTCAGGTATCATTTAATAAAACTTCATGTATTATTACTTCTTTAGATAACCCAGTAGTGTTAACAAGAACTAGAGTAGGAAATATTTATGTAGTTAATTTTAAATCTACTAAATCAGAAATATGCATATTTAATCAAACTAGCAACAATAATGATCTTTGACAAAGGTGATTAGGACATGTAAACCTGAAAAACATTGCTAAACTCTCTAGAGACAACCTTGTTAGAGGATTTCCTTCTTGACACTACAAGAAGGAAAGCCTTTGCAGGTTTTTTAAGTTAGGCAAGAAAACTAAAAATAGTTTTAAATCTGTAAATAAAAGTGAGTAACCTAGAATATTGTACTTGCTATAAATGGGCCTTTTGGCCCTATTGTTGTACAAAGCCTAGGAGGGAAATATTATACTTTGGTGATTGTAGATGACTTCTCAAGATTCACTTGGTTATTCTTTCTGAGATCTAAGTTATATAACTTCAAGGTTTTTACAAATTTTCTCAAGAACATACAGATTGAGTACTCAACTCTAATTGCATTGATCAGAAGTGATCATGGTACTAAGTTTGAGTCTCTTCTTATGCAAGAGTTCTGTGAGAAGGAAGGTATCAGGTCCCTATTATATCTTACAGTAAGTAGACCAGACATTATGTTTGCAACATGCCTTTATGCTAGGTTCCAAGTGAACCCTAAAGAATCTCACCTTATTTTTCTAAAAAGGATTTTAAGATATATAAAAGTTGCCCTAATTTAGGACTCTGGTATGCAACTGAGTCAGAATTTGAGTTAACTGGATACTCTGAGGCTGACTTTGCTGGATGTAGAGAGGACAGGAAGAGCACATCAGGGACATATCAGTTTCTTGGTGATACGGTAGTGTCTTGGTTTTGCAACAAACAAACATCTGTGTCCACCTCAATAGCAGAAGTTGAGTATATAGCAGCTGGCAGTTGTTGTTCACAGATGTTGTGGATTCAAAACCAACTCCTAGATTATCGTGTCAAATTAAATAATTCAACTCTACTGTGTGATAATTCCAGTGCAATTTCTATTGTACGGAATCCAGTGCATCATAATAGAACTAAGCATATAGATGTATGACATCATTTCATTAGGGAGTGTGTTGATAAAAAGAAAATTAATCTCACCTTTATCTCTACTAATTTGCAAAAGACAGATATCTTCACCAAACCCTTGGATGAGAAAAACATCTGTTCTTTATGAATCAGTTAGGTATGATCAATGGAGAAGCATTAATTTAATTTTCTGTCCGTGGTCGAAGAATTTACCATAGTTCGTCGAACGGAGATCGACAAACTGAGAAACGTTCTTGAGAAATTCGTCGACCTGAGATCGACGAACTCTCTGTGTGTGAAGTTCTATTCGTCGAACGGAGATCGACGATATTTTTTCAGAAAATGTTTTGTCGACCTGAGATCGACAAATTGTTTTCCCTTCTTCAGACTGAGATTGACGAACACTTTTGTCAATAAAATATTTCATCGACCTGAGATCGAAGAATTTTTATTTTTCATCGGACGGAGTCTGCAACTTCATATTCTGAAAATCATATATCTAGGTTTTCTTCGAGATCCATCCCGCACTTTCTATTCCCCTTGCACTTGATCTTTCTGTTTTCTTTTGCAAGCGAACAATAGTGATTCCAGCGAATTCTCTTACAGCAATGAAGTTCCACACCGGTTTTATATTGATTTTGACTCATTCTCTCACACTGATCAAATATTCATCGACATCCTACAATTGTGCGAGGAACAAAAACTGAAGAAGTTAATGACAAACTGAATCAAGATTGCAGGAAATGAAATCAGAGAATGGGTTTTCACTGCAACATCTCCAGATGCTGATACCATGATATGAACCATCAACGGCACACATGTCATTCTAACTCTTGTAGTTTTAACTGAAATTTTTGATTTGGCCACTGGAGAAGATGATATTGAAATTGATAATACTGAATATGAGAATATGCTGAGCAAAATGGAGCATTCAGGAGGAAACCCTAATAAGATATTGAAAAAGAACTTGTTTGTTCAATATAAATTCTAGGCAGACATTATTGGCAAGGTGTTACTGGGCAAGCATACAGCCCACGACTATATCACCAGGCACCAGTTTCTAGTGATGTGTGCTCTGGTTAAGAAGAAATCAGTTATTTGGGGAAATACTCTGTTTGATTTGATCAAAAAGAAAAATGCAAATAAAAAGTGTATTTTGCGAGGATTCTGGGAATTTTCCTCCAGGAAAAGGCACCAGAACTATTAGTTTCACAACCCATCTTCATTAATGCCTCCAAGAGTCTTACATCTACTCTTTTCTGAAGATGGGAGAGGACAATCTCAAAGCCATCTAGGGCTTCAACCTCCTCCAGAACTTCTGAGGATACAAGAGTTGTGACAACTGATTCCCCACCTCCAGAAGCTGTCCCCTCCATCACCATTCCATCGACACAGATTCCTACACCTCCACAACTTTCCATTCCTTCACCAACCCTCCAACAACAATCCACATCACATCCTCATACTCCAACTCCAACTCAATCTCCTGCTCATACACCAACACCACTCCCATCTCTTGAAAATCTACTCACACCAGTTCTATCTCCAGAACACATCACACCACCTCCATCTCCATTATCACATCATATTGCTGACATTCCCCTCCAAAACCTCTCATCTATTCCATCTTTTAATCTACTCTCATCTACCATAAATTCTACACCTCCTCATGAAGAGCCAATGTCAGACATCACCACTTTCCCTTCATCATCCATCCTCCATGTATCAACTCAGACACCCTCTGAGTATATGGAAATGGATTCCCCTCCACTTCCCTCTCTTCTAGAACTCCTCACTCCCCTTATCTCAAACCTTATAGCATATGCCATTAAACCTCTTGCTGACTCTATTGCATCACTATCTGCCATCCTTTCCACTGCCTCAAATGTCCCTTCTTTTGTGGGCCTGGCTTCAAGACCCTCTGAAACCAGGTAGGGGGAGATATCCAATGAAGAAGCTCTAGTTTCCTCTCCACCAGCAGCAGCAGATATAGCAGTTTTGCAGACAGATGCAGATGCAGATGTTCATATGACTACAGAAGTTGAGCTAGAAGCTGATTTTGATATGATCTGTATAGTTGCAGCAGTAGAAAATGCAGAGATTATAACTGTTGGTGATTGTATTATCAATCCCACAGTAGATTTATTCCATTTACTAAATTCTTTTGATACAGCCTATCTGAATCATCTTCCAGAAGTTTGCACAGAGCACTCTATGGCTATAGTGTGTTATACTTCCACAATAAGCCATGTAGTTGCTAAGCAACTAAAGGCAAGTTTTGTAAAGCAGAGCCACTAACTGAATCAGCCTTTAAGGCTATTTCTTCTCCCAAGGCTATCTCCCATCCTGCCTATAAAATGGATGATAGTCCTTTACCAAATCTGAATGATATTATTCATGCTGATATAGAAGAAGAGAATCTGACTGTTTTTGAAAGTACTGCATATCAAGTAATTCCTGTACAGCCTCAGGCTGAGAAGCAGATATCCAAATATATTCTGAAGGAAATTGATGCTTTATATGACAATCCTCCTGGATCATCTGATGATGACAATGATGATGAAGACTCTGATGATTCTGATGACTCAAAAGCAAAGAAGAAAGTTGCTAAGAAAGGAAAAGCTCCTGCTAAGGCTGTTCTAAAGCCCAATACCAATACAGACACTCCCTACTACATCTTGCAGAAGATCACTCCTTACCCAGGGATGCCTAATTGGATGTGGCTATCTAAGAATGACCAGAAAGCTAGGAAAAATAGTAGAAGGTACTCTCCTACTCCTCCTTCTCAAAGGAATTGGAGAGTTCCTCCTCCTCCTCCTCCAACAGGAGGTGCTTCAGGGAATATTTCTCAGAGATCTACCTCTTATACTCAAACTTACCAAAGGTAATAAGGCAGATCTTCAAGATCTCAATTCCAAGAGAGCAGTCAGCAGAGACATTCTTCCAGCAGAAGATAACATCAGTAACATCAGAAGCTAGACAAGTAACAGATAGTATCTGAAGTTGATAAATATGAAAAGGATAATAGTCCAAAAGGCCAGAATCTCCCCCAATCCCTTTTATGGATCCTGAACAAGAAATAACTGCCAGAATGGCCAGATTTCAAGAACTAGTTGCACACTCTATGATTAACAAAGCTAAAGCTGAAGGGAGAGATCCTTCTCAGTACTCTACAATGTCATCCTACAAAAAAGAAGAATTAAAAAGGTATGACAAAGCTAACAAGTTTTTCAATGTTGATTATTATACGAATCTACATCTAGAGGCTGTAGTTCCAAGAGCAACTTCTCTAAATATTATTGGACCAGCAGACATGACTATGTCGAAAAGAGAAGCTGCCAATCCCAACAGAGAAATCAAATTCAGACAGCCCTCTTAAAGTTCAGAAAAATCTGATAAAAAAAGGCAAAGAAGAAAAATGAATTCTAGTTTTTATATTTCTGAACTCTATTTGTTTATTCTATCACAAAGCTCCTATTATGTACATATCTGCTGGATATTTTTAAATTTTTTGCCAGATATATTTTATTTTGCATTGTGATTATATTCTTTTGTTTATATTAGTGACCTCACCTAAATAGGGATAGATTGTTGGATCCCTAGTTTGGATTTGGGCTAGGTTCACTAATTAGGATATGTTTGACCCAAATTGTATAGCTAGGGTGAAGTTTTTAAGACTTAGAGTTTAGGCTAGTCATTAGGTTCAACATTCATGGACCAGCCAACAGAGGACTTCAGGAGACTCAAGACTTAGAATAAATCAAAGTTCAAAATTATCAGTTCGAAATTCTTCGAACTTAGCTTGACGATCGTCGATCGCAGATCGACGAACTCAGAGTTACTTTTTTGAGTTAAGCTCGATGATACTCGAGCTCAGGTCGATGAAATCAGATGTTCAGCTTCAACAGATTCTTTCCAGTTTATTTTCACTGAAATCAACTTGACGAAGACAGATTCTCTGCTTGACGAATTGTGAACGCAGAATTGGCAAACTATTTCTAGAATGCAGTTCGCTGAGCTCAGGTCGACGAACAGGATTTATCAGCTCGACGAACTTGGATCTCTAGTCGACGAAATCTGTTCAGAGCTCGACGAACTCTGTCCCGAGCCAGACTTATAGTTTTTCCTTATTTCTGTCCTCATTTCCTATATTATTAAGAAGTAATTCTCTAAGTAATTAATGCATATATTCCCCTGAATATAGCCGTTATTGGCAGCATTAATTATGGTCCTCATCAGGGTTAATTACTTGCTTAATTTATTGGGACAGTTGGGGAAACTCATTAAAGACAATATTCTCCAGCCGTTTTTCATCTTCTAGAAAAATCAGCAATCAATGCTTGGAATTCCAAATTTCAAAGGAGAATTCGACAGCAGAATATAAAAGAGATTTTCTCTTTTCAGACAACAGAATAGAGAGATACTAAGAACAACCAGGGAACTAACAGAGAATACATAGATACATGAAGATCTTTGTGCAAAAAACAACATGTTTTCCTCTTGTTCTTACTGAAGACTGAAGAAGAACAACAAATAAATATGAAGAGGCTTCTTCAACTTCTACTCCAGGAACATTCAAGGACAACAAATTTCAATCAGTCAGAAAGTTCCTGGACATCATTTCAAGACAAGGTTAAAGATCCACACCCTGAGCAAGGCTCCAATACATTTCAAAAGGAGCTTTGACAACATCAATCCACTAGTCTTCTCTATTATATAGAGAAAAGAGAAGACAACATCACCTCTCTCACCTCCTATATAAAAGGTTTATTAACTCCCTTCAAAAGTTTATTCTTTTTTTTGGGCACCTGATCAAAAGCTCAAAGAGTTATGAGATCTCCCTGAAAATAGATCTTGTGGTGGCAATCACCTGATCAAAAACCTGATAGTGGATTCCTACCAGGGTGGTAGAAGAGTGGATGTATCCAGTTTGGGGAACCACTATAAAATTCTTGTGTCGTCTGGTTGATCATTTTCTGTTTTGTTCTTTTTATGCTGTGATAGATTGCTTTGCTATGATAGAATAGATTGCCTTAGACTGTTTTCATTTTTCTATTATTACTATTGGTATCACCAACTTTACCCTGATAATATTTAAAAAAAGCCAAAAGATTTAATTAGTCTATTCACCCCCCCCCCCCTCTAGAGTAAATTAGATCTTTCCCCTATCTTTCAGCAACTCATCTTGAGGAAGTTGAATGGATGTTTGGATTCCCCAAGCATGGGGAGTATTGTTTCACTCTATCTCTCCAAATGCCTAGGAGATAAACTAGATGAGGCACCAGAGGTACCCCTGCACTACCTCAAGATAATGTATTACATAACAATTGAAAGATGGGACAAGCCATTTCCCAAACCTGAAGAGGAAGTAGCAAGCTCCATGCAATCCCAAGGATAGGAGAAAGAGAAAGGTGTTGATAGTCCAAAGGGAAAGAAGGATGACAAGAAGAGAAGATTGAAGAAGAAGACAGAGCCAAATCCATGTTCTATACCCTCCCCTGGTCATGTTGAGGGGGAGCATACATGAGAATCTCACATATAGCTTCTAAACATGTGGTCCCTAAATACCGAGAAAGCTCAGCCTCAATAGAAGAGTCTAGGGGTGTGGCTCAGATTGAAATGTTATAGATGGGAGAAGTTCAACATGAACTTGCTGCCCAGGATAATGTAGAGATGGGTTAAGGAGAATTTCACCTGGAACTTGCTCCTCAAATTACTGATAAAATAGTTCTAGAGGAAACTCTTCAAGAAGTGTCCACACTTCATAATGAAGTTGTGGAAGAAGAAAAAGAAGGCCATCAAGACCTCATTCTCATAGGTACAGTTAAGGGGGAGGTAGTCCAGGAAGACTCTGCCAAATAAATTGAAGTGATAGAATCAACTGAGGAGATTTAGGGGGAGTCTGATCTGCAAGACTCTACAAAAGTTAAGTTGTACATGGCAAAAGTGAACAAGGTTATCAGTAAGGTGGTAGAATATACACTTACAACCCTTTTTTCTCAAGAAATATCTAAAGAGTATATCACCACAGGGACTAAGCTTACCCTATAGAAGGGAAAGGGTGTACTAGAAGAGTCAAACACTAACAGGATCCCCTCAGAGAAATCAACTCCTAATTGTATATATATAGATTATCAGCCTCACAATAGCCCATCCTAGAGACAAACTGAAGAAAAGCCACAAGCCTCAACTCTCCCACCAAATGCAGAACACTCTGGTTCACTTTTTTCTTAGCTTCAAATTATGCTGGACAATCAAAGAAAGTGCATAGAAAAATTTGTGGACGGTACTGTGCATGGGTTAACGAATGAGATGAATGAGAAAATCGTGGCAGTGAAGAAAAGAGATTCACCACCTGAAAGCCCAGACATTACATTTCTTCATGAAGGCTGCAAAAGCTATTGACTATACTACCCAGCAAAATAATTTGACTCCCCAAGGGATTCAGGAAGTAATTGACAATCAATAGGCTACTGTTGCAAACCTCAATAAAGCCTTCCATGTCACTATCAACAATATGGTTGACCATATTTGGCTATGATGGAAAGAATGGATTTTTACAATCAGCTGCTGGATGGACATCTCCTTCAAACTAAAAACACCATGGTGGTAGGATCAATATGCTGGAACAAAAGATTGATTAATCTAAAGCAGAAATCTATCAAGTAGCATTTAGATAAATCATAAAGGGGGAGATCAATAACCCAACATTTTGCCCAATAAGCTATATCGATATCTAATAAAATTAGGGAAGCATTGCATTTAGAACCCTACACTACTTTCCATAGCCAGCAGTAGGAGGCTATGACAACATTTCGCAGTCTAATCCATCAATAGAATATTATGATTATCTTTCTTTTGATAATTATGAAGAAGCTTGGGATGATTATCATCACTCCCTGCCAGCTAAATAAGGAGAGCCTTCTTCATCAAGGAAGAGGTTAGCATATCTTAATTAAGAGGAGATCATGTTGGTTAGATAGAGAAGGAGGATTGAAATTCAGAACATGCTAGGCTAAGAAGAGTGGAGCCCCATATCAAAATATATCATTCTATACAACTAGGTTAATTTTGGAAAGCATGGCATCAATAGTTTAAAAAATTACAGTTTAGTGGAATGGAAAAAGTATGAGAAGTAGGAAACTAATGGGATGATTCACAAAACGAAATCATCTAAATGGACCTCCTCCTCCTCCTAAATGCATTCTAAAGACATTGGGTTATTTTCAAAGACAAAAGAGAAAAGCAGAAGGAAAAGAGTTCTGAATGTAATAAAACCTTGGAGCTGACTGACTTGTATTTTGTGATCTTTGCAATATTATACTTAATGTAGAACTTCACTATTTCTAGTTGTTAATTATATATCTGGAATGATTTTCTCTCTATGCGAGTCTATTTTTGTTTTATTTTGTGTATGGTTATTGTCATATGGGGTTCTGACATCTTCAAATAGGAGAAGATTGTTGGGAATATTATCCACAAGATTCCTGATTTTAAGAAGACCTAAAGATGATAATAAACATCGTGTAGTTGATGGATTGTTTATTTTTATTGTGACAGGATCAAGTAAAGTGCATGGCTAATGTATTGTTAGACTTATGGTCACCAAAATAAAGTTTTATTGTGACAAGATTCCTGATTTGAGGAGCAAAACTCATGTTAACCTCTCTCCTAATCATATATTAGGCATGTCACTATCATGTGAAAGATACTAAAAGTTAAGGCATTTCAAGGGAAGGAATTAAAAATATCTAAGTCAAAAATTGGGTGCATAGGTTAGAAGACTAAGTGTTTTGTCAACTGCATCGACTTAATGCTTCAAGGAAAATATTGAGTGCATCAACTATATGACTAAAGTTAAGTTTAACTGCATCGATTTTAAGCTAATTCATTTGTCAACTACATCGACTAAAGGCTTTATGAACTTTATCGACGACATCGACTGCATTGCCAAAGAATAGTTTGACTACATTGTTTTCAAGCTAAGTGCTTTATTAAGTGCATCGACTGCATCATTGAGAAATTTACTGACTGCATCGACTGCCTCGATCAGATATTAACGGACTACATGAACTGCACTACGACAAAAGTCTTCAGTAGAGTTAGAAGGCTAATTGTTGAGTGTTTCCCAACAAATTCTTATGATGAATCATGCTGACTAAATATATATGACTAAAGTTAAAGGAATTTGTCAATTGCATCAATTGAAGTTTACTTAGAAAAGTTTTTTGTCGGCCTGACGTGTGATACAACAGCTCTCTCTAAACTTTAAGCTATAGATTGTTTAATCCGTTTGAATTATTTAAAAAGTCATAGCTGCTGTAGAAATCAAGGAGCTGCCAGGGGAAAGAAATATTCTCAACCAACGCATCTTTCCCTAAGTAAAAATATCTAGCCATTAGAGTATTCCAATTCAAAAAATTCCAAAGGAGGATTGACTAGACATTTGGAATTTCCTTATTTGTCTTCAAGAATTCTGCTGACCAAAGTCTACTATAAAAAGCAGACTTCAAAAGATAGAGAAGATAAGAATGCACAAGCAATACAAAACGTTTTTACACAACAAATTTTTAATGTTTTTGTGCATGTTTTGAGCAGTGTTCAAGCAATAAAACTGATTCAAATCTTCATCCACTACAAGCAACAAAAAATCTTCTTCCTATTCTAATCTATATACCATTTCTTCTAAAGAATTCTTCTATTTATCAACGTGTTCTTGATTAAGACTTCATTCTTTCCAAGCAAAGATATTCAAGTTTTGATCAAGGAAGAAGAAGAATAAGCATACTCAATGCTTCTATTTGAAGACTTAATCCTTATCTGTTGATTCAAATCTTATAACTCCCTTTTGTTTTGTAAGATCATTCTGATCTGAGCTGTAGGGCTTTGATTAGCCTAAGTTGTAGGGTTGTATTTGGCCTGAGTTATGGGGATGTGTTTAGCCTGAGTTGTAGGATCAGTAAAAAGATATGAGTGTAGATCTCTAGTTGTAAAGAATGAGGTAGGGTTATGTTTGGCCTGAGTTGTAAGATCAATTGATAGAAAATTTTAGTGGTGTGACCTGTTTACAAGGTTTGAGGAAGGGGATTGTTGTCCCTGAGTTGAAAGTTCTGAGGATCTGAGGAAGTTTGGAAGTTTGGCCTAAGCCAGCTCTCTCCTAGATAAATAAAGGGGGAAAGAGGATGTGCCCATCTTGAGGAATCACTATAAATCTTGGTTTATTGTGCTGTGCTGTGATTGATTATCCTATATTATTACTGTGTTGTGTTATGAATAGGAAACCTAAAAGAAAAGCATAAATTAAGTAAAACACCTATTCATCACCCCCACCTCAAGGTGAGTAGCAACCCTTATCTTTAATCATATCTATGTGTTTGCATCTAGAGTGGTGTACAAGGTTGTTCACCAAGTTTATAGTGCTTTTGTTGTCATATTTTAGTTCTACATTTGTGAGAATGATCAAAGTATGTTTCCTACTCGACCATGCTATAAGTGAAGGGCCTAAGAAATGACACATGTCAATAGTGTTGGGAATATTGCACTCAATCTCCCATGATTTGAAGTGGCATCCCTACCAATGCTAAGAACATATTGTATTTATGCATATCCACTTTTTGAGCATGCAGGGAACTTGGTTTTTACTCCAAGAAAATGATCAAATCTAAGCTAAACTGTACAGTTGAGACTGCTTATAGTTATCATCTATAGCTCTGAGATTTTGAGAAGAGTGTAGAAACCACTGAGCGTGACAGATCTTAGTGTCAAGGCAAATACCACTGAGAATGAATGATCTTCTTAGCGGTACAGTCGAGAAGTTTCAGATATAGCCATTGAAATCCGCAGGACTCAGCACCAAGTCTAATATCACTGAGAATGAAGTCTACACTCAGCGGTACAGCTGCCAACGATTCAAATTATGCCATTGAGCCAGTACTGTTTGGCGGAAGACAAATTTGGCGCAAGCGTTAAAAGCAGGAATAAATAATTCTATTCTTGTCCATACACTGACAAGATGTTTTCCAAAGCCATTACAGATTGTCAAAGTGTATAAAGTGGAACTTTTATGTAAATGGAACACTGTCGTTACACAAAAATCTAATGTGAAGAAAGAGCTTGACAATGCTCAAAGAAATAACAGAGTTCTTGCTGAAGTCTTTCAGAAGAGAAAGTGGAGTCAATTCGGTGACTCAAAGATTGATCCTCTTCCATTTGCAAGGAGAAGAAGATCAAGGTGGTGCTTTTCCTAACATGTGCTAAACCTAAAGATCATTCAGTCAGGGACCAGCTCCAGATATTGCCATCAAAGCAAGAGAAACAGAACGCTCAAACTTCAAGGTCTAACCATAAATTAAACTTATATTGTAATATCTTTCATTATATTTATTGTAGGGCCTTTTTTCTTGAGTTGTAGTGCCCTTGTGCCTGAACTATAGGGCTGTATTCCCATTTTCAGTGGTAGGATTTCAGTGGAAATCTGAGGTAGGACTTGAGTCAAGTCTGAGGTAGGTAACCTGGAAGGTTTTTGAGCTATAGGAATTGGAGAACACTAAGGTAGGGCTTCTTGATAATCCTGAGTGTAGGGCTTATGTTCATGAGGTAGGGGTTTGGAGGAGACTTGAGAAATTGTCGGTGATTTGTGTTGTTAGCTTTGTTTAGCCAAGTTTGGAGGAGTTTGCCTAGCCTAGCAAATAATTAGATAGATATAGAGGGAAAGTGGATGCACCCAGACCTTGGGGAACCACTATAAATCTTTTTTTCTTTGTGCTTGGTTTTTTTCATACTTAACTGATGAAATCAAAAAGAACCCACCAAAACTACAAGTAACCTATTCACCCCCCCCCCCCCCACCCCCCTCTAGGTGGCGTAGACTACCACTAACTATAATCTATCAAGTGGTATCGAGGGAGGTTGGTCAAAAAGGGACTTAACAGTCTCACCACATCCTAAAAGGTAGTATAACCATTCTCCAAGTCTTTCATTGAGCATCATAAGGAGACGAGCTCTATGAAATTGCCCATATGTCAAAAGGAAATCTTGGCATATGAAAGCAGAGGGTTAAACTATTCATGGAAGCCTCTGATCCAAGAATCTACATCACTGTAGAAGAGGGGTCTTTTATTCCCATAAAGGCCTACACCATTCATCAAAGTCTACCAGTTTCTAAGAGGTATGCAGACATGATAAATGATGAGATTACACTTGTCATAATGGACAAGAGAGCAAAGAATATAATTGTCAGTATCATCGATGACTCCACCTTTCAGAACTTGGTCCGCTGCAAAACTGCAAAGTAAATGTGGTAGACTCTAATTTTCTATATGGAGGGAACAAAAGAGGTAAGGGATGACAAAAAAGACCTCCTCAACCAGGAATATGAGGCCTTTAGGCAGGGAGTTAAGGATAGCATAGCTGATAACTATAATATTTTTTCAAGATAGTGAATGAGATGATGACCTATGGTAGTGTCTTCATAGATTATGAGCTGAATGACAAGTTTCTTAGGTCTCTAACTAGACTCTAGGACAACAAGATCTATGTTATAAGGGAAATGGGAAGCATTTCCAACATTCATGCTCACACCCTATATAGAAAGTTTCTCTCTTATATGATGCAACTGAATTTCATAAAAGAGGAGGACAATATTGTCAAGTCCCATGTGAAAGAGAAGACAGTGTCCATTAAGGCCAAAGAGAAGAATAAGGAGAGAGCTTTCTCTCGTCCCTATTAACTCAAAATCCTCTAAAATCAACACATCTGATGTTGAGATGTCAGATGGGGAGTTTTCTTCCTTCGTTTGGTAGTTCAAGAAAATTATATCTAGGAAAAAGCACTAGATAAGCAAGCATTCTTACTCATCCTATCTCAAGCAAAACCCCGAAGGGGAAAGGTATGGATCTAACTCCAGTAGACATATTTCTTCTAATATTATTTGTTATTGTTGTAGCAAGCCTAGGCATGTCATTGCTGACTGCCCGGTAAAAATAAAAGAACAGGCTGCTAGTAAAGAAAATAATTATGTTTGTGACAAAAGGCATCACAACTTGGGCAAGAAGTCTGAGAAGACCTTCATTGCCAAGAAGGAGGATAAGAGCTAGAGTCAAAGTGACTCGGATTCTTCAGATTCTATGGAAGAAGAAGCATATATTTGGTAATTTGTTACTATTGAAGACGATACCTATCTTGAGACCATGATAGGATTAGGGCCCAATTATCAAGTCCTGAAAGTGATTGTGAAGAAGACAAAGTAGAATGATGTTGTGGCTTGATGGCCATAACTGAAGATGGAACTTAGGTGGAATAAGATCCTGATGAGGTACTTATATTTGCCATCTCCTCTTCTAATTATTCGTATATGACTGGCTCAGATTTTAAATCATCCTCCCCATTTAGTGATTAGGATGGGTTAGAATCTGAAGATGATGTTAATCAATTGATTCACAATATGGTTTCTCCTGAATGCTCTAAAGAAGTGCAAAATGATTGTCAAGAGACAGGATGAGGAGATTATTTCTCTAGAGCAAACAATATATGTGCACTCTGAGTATGCTACCTAGCTAGCTCAGATGGATAGAGAAATAAGTCAACTGAAAGCAATCACTATTGGATCCCTAGTTGGATTTGGTCTAGGTTCACTAACTAGGATGATTGACCCACCATGTGTAGCCAGTGTCATGTCTGTGTCCTAGAGTTTAGGCTAAGTTCATAGATTCAACCACACATGGACCAGCCCACTGAAGACTTAAGAAGACTCAAGACTTAGAAGAAAATCAAGTTCCAAAAGTGAGTTTGACGTTCGTTAAACTCAGCTCGACGATAGTCGTGCTCCGCTCGACGAACTCAGAGTAAATTCTCTGTGTTGAGCTCGATGATATTCGAGCTTAGGTCGACGAACTCTGGCAATTCAACTTCAACACATTATGTCCAGAATACTTTCTCTAAACTCAGGTCGACGAAGATAGATTATCAGCTCGACAAACTTGGACCACAGATTTGACAAGTTTATTCACAGAATGCAGTTCTCTGAACTCAGATTGACGAACTTGGTTCTCAGGTCGATGAAAAACTTTCTCTGGTCGACGAACATGATATCTCAGCTCGACAAACTTTGATCTCAGGTTGACGAAATTTGTTCTCTGGCCGACGATTTCAGTGCAGTATTAGACTTAGAAATTTCCCTCAATTTCTGTCCTTATTCCGTATTATCTAGCAATATTTCCCTGAGTAATTAATGCATATATTCTATTAATATAGCCGTTAGTGGCAGCATTGATTATGGTCTTCATCAGGTTAAATACTTGTTTAATTAACCGAGACAGTTGGGGAAATTCATTAATGCAAATATTCTCTCCAGCCGTATTTCATTCTCTAGGAAGTCAGCATTCAATACAATGGAATTCAAAATTCAAAGGAGAATTCGACTGAAGATATAAAAGAGTTTTTCTTTACAGTCTGGATACAACACAAGGAATACAAAGCTCTTAGCATACAGAGAAGATCTACAACAACAATATTCTGAACCTTCTCTATACAGAAAATAGTTTGTTTTCTCCTTGACCTTACTAAAGAAGAAAAAGAACATCAACTAGAAATCAAGAGTCTTCTTCAACCTTCACTCTAGGAGCTTTCAAGGACAACATTTTCAAATCAGTCAGAAGTTCCTTGACATCATCTTAAAGTCAAGGCTGAAGACTGAAGACCTACACCCTGTGCAAGACTACAAGTGATATTGAAAGGAGATCTTGACAACAGCAAATCCACAAGTCTTCTATGTTGAATAGGGAAAAAGAAGACATCATCAATCTCTCTCCTTCTCTGTATAAATGGTTTATTAACTCCCTTCAAAAGTTTATTTTGGTTTTTGAGCACCTGATCAAAAGCTCATTTGTGGCAGTCACCTGATCAAAACCAACTACTCGACTTCTACCAGGGTGGTAGAAGAGTGTATGTACCCAGGTTGGAGAACCACTATAAAACTTCTTGTGTTGTCTGGTTTCCCCTTTTTCTTATTATTCTTGTTGTAGTTGTGATAGGGTAGTTGTGATGTGATATATCTATATGCTATGTTAGATTAGTTTAGCTTAGATTATCTCTTCTCTGTTATTATTGGTATCACATTTATTTTCATTACTCTGATAATATTTAAAACAGCAAAAAGTTTTTTAGATTACTCTATTCACCCCCCGCCCCCTCTAGAGTAAATCAGGTCCAACCCCATCATTCAATCACCATTATTTAAATCAGCACCATATACCAGAAGGACAAGATCATTTAGGATCTTGAAGAGAATCTCCTCAAAGAGAAGAAGCTAGTAGCTCAATTCTCTTAGCCAAAATATGTGCTCCATATCATTGACACTTTCACCTCCCAAACATATAGGAGAGAACTGAGATTCAATGGAAGGGATGTAGGATCTTTGAATAGATGAAAGGGCAAGGCTCCAGTGAAGCCTCAGACAACCTTTCAAAATGTATTGCTATGATCTAACATGTATGGCCAAGATAACATATATGGTCACTAGAAGAATTGGAGTCCCCATAGTGAGGGCAAAGGTGCCACTAACTATGGAGGGTTAAAGGGCATGAGGAAGAGCTTTTTGAAAGCTCCCCATGAAGAAATCCAAATTACCCATTATGGATCATTTGTGTTTGGTGCTCCAACCCCCACGCTTAAGGGTAAGGAAGTGGTGACCTCCCAAAAACCTCTAATAAAGTATATGGCTGATGGCAAGAAAGTAAAAAAAATCTCACAAGGCCATATTTAATGCCATCAACTCCATATCAGCTGGAAAGCAGACATCTTTTGTTGTCAAATAGATACCGTTGAGTAAGTGTAACGCCCCAAAATTCATAAGGCGGGAGATACTTCTCTAGGGGTTGTCTCCTGGTGGTAGCCAGCTACCGCGTGGCATTAACCCCAGGGTTTTCTTCGAGCTCTCAAAAGAACGTCAAGCTCCCTATAAAAGATGTACCGCACGGCAGAAATTGGTTACAGCATGGCAGTACCCAGGGATTTAATATGGAGGACCTCTCGGGAAGCTATTGCCTGGCGATAGTGTTACCGCTGGGGGTAGCAGCAATAACCGATGCTCTCTATCACTCAGCATTAGCATTGTATCGCACGGAGGTAGCGTTTCAAAAATGACGTGGCCACGTGTCGACCTGTGATTGGATGGATTGGATGGTTTCTCTTGAAACGATGCATTTAATTAAGGTACCGCGCGGCGATAGCTAGTTTCTGCGCGACAGTAGCTTGGTATATATGGTTGTTAGGCCATTTACACTTCATTTTTATTTTGGATTTGGAGTCGTCTTGTTCTTATTGGAGGAGAAGTAGTGGTGCTGGAGAGTGACCTCGCCGCCATTGAAGTTCTGAAGCTCTGATTCGCATGCCGAGTTCGGATCTGTGGAAGCCAGTTCGTTGCGGTCGCGTTCATCCATATAGACCTTTGGCATGGCACCAAAGAGAGAGCAAAGGGTATTGATTCTCAACTTGGACATGTGAAGTACTCATTCTTTTGAATAGGAAACCCTCTCCTGCAAGTGTGCGGTTAGTGTGAGGTTTTCCTTTGGGTAGATACGGTATATCCCTATAGTTTTTGCATGTATAGTTTGGAATCGAAGTACAAACATAGGCATGGTATGTGAAGCCCATCTGGATACGTTGGTCTTGATTTGTGATGTTTTTCATGATGCTTGTATTGGCCGGAGAAGACTCTGTGAGGTTTATTTTCCGGGTTACTACACGGTAGATTGCAGCAGGGAACCTTGGGTACTAACTCCAAGGAGCACCCGAAAAACTGGGCAGAATCACATTTCTTCAAGATACCGTGCGACGACATTTATACCGCAGGCGGTTGCTCCTTCGGAGCTTTGTTTGTGGCCTGTGTCGTGGAGTACTGGGGCATGAGATTGTGGGGCTGAGAGCTCTTGGAGCCCAGCCAGGTGGTATGCGAGCCACCCATAAATCATAATGGGGTCATGTATTGATTTGAGAAATGGGAATGGGGAGGCCGACCCACGTTGAGATAGTTTTTGCTCAGCGATGTGAGCAACGGGAAAGGGCTGAACATACCCAGTAGCTATATGGTGCGTCCGTGGGTAGTGTTACCTGATGCAGACACAGTTACGAGTCTTAAGCCTTGCGAAGGCCGTAAAGACTACCAAAATGCTCATGTGATGCCGTCTAGAGTACGGTGGTGGTTCCCTAGTTTTTGTCCGGACACCGAGAATGTGCCCTGAGTGCACGGGGTGTGTTGTCGTCATGCCTATGCCTGTGGTGAAGTGTGCTTAAATTGCACTTTCATTGTTATGTTTCGTTTATTTGAAATACCTTGCAGGGAAGGAGCTCTGCTTCCCCGAGCAAGGGGCAAGATCGTTATAATTTGGTCAGCTTTAGCTGACCGCTTCCTTGTTTTGCCACCGCTCGGTGGATTGTTCTTGCAAGAACAGGTGAGCCTCGTAGCAAGTAGCGAGCTAAAGACCTTGATGTTGTGCTGGCCCTTGAAGGCCAAAGAGAAGTGTTTACTTTTACTATTTTTCATGTGTGGTCGGCCTGCGTACCAATTACGTAAGACATTTATTGTTTAAGAAAACGTTGTAAGGCCATAAGGCCAAGCCTCCTTGTGTATTTGTTCTTTCATTACTGCTTGGGACTTTAGTGGACATTCATGTTCCGTGATGGGTTGTTCTAACATAGTTAAAAGCTTTCGCTAGAATGCTCTGTGTTAGGTTTCGATATTGTATCATAGTAATTTTGTATGAATATGTAACTCCACTGACTATCCGTGGAATATGGCGTGGGCCCCGGCCGGACCTTCTGTTATATCCCATGTGACGGATGGTGTGTTACAATTTGGTATTGGACTACGATGTCGGACTTTCTTTGGAGAATTTGTGGCCGAATTCTTTTTAAGGGGTGGTGAGCACAGTCATGTGCGTCATCGTTATAACATGAAAATAACCCGTTAATGTCCACTTAGGAATAGAAAATACACATGTTTGAGGAACCTGAGTGTTCCTATGATTGCTTTTTGGCAATTGTTTGTCACCTAATAGAGTGTTTCCCGATTATATGTGATTAGGAGTGGTGCAATGCAATCACAAGTTCAGCACTTTGTGAAGGAAAGTGCCCATAACGACGTGCCTACGACCCCTCCTCCTGCGGAAACCATCCAAATGGTAGCGGAAGTAGTGTTCGCTATGATCAATGCCTAACAGAGATGGCATGTGCAACCCCCTATCCCCGGGGTGGCTTCAATGTCGATTCGTGCTCTAGAGCAAGTGGAAATTAGAAGATCATCGTATTAGTAGTTGAACATACTTTTGGCAAAAGGGACGCACTCTGTTGACAAGTATTTGCATGTGTTTGTCACAATAAGGTGCTACTCAGGGGTTGAGTTGGAAGACGAGCAGACTATGGTAAACAGGTTTTATAACGGTCTGCGTTATGATTTACGACATCTATTGGTAGGACCTAAGTTATTGAGATTCTGAGCATTGGTGTAGTCGGCTAGATCGTTGGAAGTAGATTTGGGAAATGTCCACCAGACGCCATTGAGTAGGGTACCGAACTCTGCAGATTCTGCAAAGTCTGAATACCACAGGAGGTGGCATAAGACGTATAGAACCTCTACCGGTCAAGCTCCTTATGCGTGCCATACTTGTGGCAAATTAGGACACCATAACCGTGATTGTGGTGTTGATGCCCCAAAGATAAAGAAAGCTAAGTTAGAAGAAGCTGCAGGGCGAGTCCCACTTACTTATTATACGTGCGGTAAGACAGGACATATTGCCATAAAATGTCGGACTGGCACACCAGTGGCAAAGAAGGCTGGGTCTGGAGCAACCTTTGGGCGAGGTGGCCTAATCCACTGTTATAATTGTGGCAAGCTGGGACATATAGCCCGTGACTGTTGGTGTAGGTTTCTGAAGATAAAGAAAAAAGCAGAAGACCATAAGCAATAGGACAAGATGACAGGTACGGTTTAGCTTATATCTTTTATACCCATGACATGATTAATTACAGGCTTATGATTTGGGTAAGTGGACTTTGACCCACTCTTGGTGGTGGAGAGTACAGTTTGTTACAGGACATCTCGCTCCATAGCACCAAAGATATTCATGTTGTTCGTACTAGTACTTCCCGATTGTGGGTATTCAAACCAAACTGAAACATTGTCATTAAATATTATAGGTGGTTTGATCTTAGGCATGGACTGACTCTCAGAGCTATAAGAATAGGTTGACTACAACCCTAAGTGGGGTCACACTAGGGCAAAACCCACAGGTTGCGAGACCAAGTTAGTAGTCCTTGAGGGGGCGGAGTTGTTATTGAATCTACTAGAGACTAAGAACCCCAAGCCTATGTTGGTCGTTGTTTCAGTGGTGTCGAAATTTGCCGACGTGTTCCCCAAGCTCCCCCTACAGCTTCGCCTAAGAGAGTGATTGGGTTCACCATTGAGTTGGTTCCTGGTGCCAAGCTAGTGTCGCTCTCTCCTTACCGCTTAAAATCGTGAGAAGTGGCTGAGTTGAAAGCATAGCTTCAAGTATTGATAGATCTGGGTATGTACGTCCAAGTTTATCATCTTGGAGTTCCCAAGTCCGCTTCTTGAAGTTGGATGGTAGTCTATGACTGTGATCGATTATCGGGAAATCAATAAGAAAAAAGAGAAGAATAAGTACCCGATTCTGAGGATGATAATTTGTTCGATCAGCTAGTTTGGAATGACTATGTATTCGAAGTTGGATTTGAAGTCTTATTACTTTCAGCAAAGAATTAGTGAGAGTAATGTTCCCAAGATGGCGTTCAATATGCGTTATGGGCATTATGAGTTAACTTTCATGCCTTTCGGGTTGGCGAATGCGCTATCAGTTGTTATGGATCTAATAAACATTACGTTTAAGGAGTATTTGGATTTGTTCATGACTATGTTCATCGATGATATCCTAGTGTACTCCCAATCCAAGGATGATCATGCAGAACACTTGCATATTGTTCTAGAGACCTTACGAAGTAATCAGAGCATGCCAAATACTTTGAGTTTGAGTTTTTGCTATCTTCTATAGCATTCAATGGTCATATGGTCGTGGTTAGGGTGTCATGGTGGATCCAGTAAAGGTTGCTGCAATACGTGAGTGGCTTGTGTTTTCTTCTGTAGTGGAAGTCCGGGGTTTTATGAGGCTTGCCAGCTACTATAGATGCTTTGTAGAGAACTTCTCGTTGATAGTGTTGCCTCTCACGACCCTAACGAGGAAGGATCAGAAATTTGTTTGGTCGTCAGCGTGTGCTCAAGCTCTCGAAAACTGAAAAGTCATCTGACCACAGTGCCTGACCTGTGTTCGCCATGTGGGAGAGAAGGCTATAATCTTATACAATGACGTTTCAGGCAACGACTTAGGCTTTGTTTTGTTACAGCGTAGGAGAGTAATAGCTTATGGTTCGTGCCAGCTTGGTGCATGAGAGGATTTATCTGGTCCATGAATTGGTGATTGGCAGCCGTGATATTCACGCAAAAGTTTTGGAGGGGCTACCTATATGGTGTTAAGGTCAAAATTTACACAGACCATAAGAGCTTGAAGTACCTATCGGATCAAAAGGACATGAATATGCATCATCGAAGGTGGACGGAGTTCCTTGGGGACTACACATTCAAGATACGCTATGTACCTGGGAAAGGTAATGCTGTTGCGGATGCGTTAAGCCGCAGAGCTCCCACGAAGGACAATTGGTTAACGATTCATGTTGAGCATCTCGTTCGAAATTTAAAAGCCTTAGAGATCTCTTGTGTTGGTGAGATGTTAGGTGTTGGAGCATGGTTGAGCTAGGTGGAAGTGTTGTATGCCCTGGCTGAGCTGATTCAGCAGGCCTTGGAGTTGGATGACATCATGAAGCGGTTCATGGATGAGGCTTTGGATGGGTCAAATTCCCAATTTACCATCTATGATAGGTTATTGTGGAAAGACAGTCGTTTGTGCGTCCCAAGTATGGGCAAATGATAGAAGGAATTGATGTACGAGGCTCCTCATACTAAGTACTCAGTTTACCCGGGGAGCTCAAGGTTGTACAGAGTTATGAAAAAGTTATTCTTGTGGCCGGGACTGAAGAAAGACATTGCACTTTATGTGGTGAAGTGTCAAACGTGCACCTTTGTAAAGTCAGAGTGCCAGAAGCCCGGAGGATTCTTGGAGTCTTTCTCTACAACAGAGTGATGTTCGACGATATATCCATGGATTTCGGGCATGGTTTGCTGAGATCGCAAAAAGGGAGATGACGCCATCTGGATGGTCATAGATCGTCTGACGAAAATCTCGCATTTCATCCCAAATAGGAAGGATGGTTTGGTTGATAATCTGGCAAGTTGTTTGTAGAAATCATTGTACGACTGTATGACGTGGCACATAGCACTGTGAATGACCAAGGTGGGTGCTCAACGTCCAATGACTGGACGTTGTGGCGTATACTATCGGGGACCAAAATAAGGTTCAGGACAGCTTTTCACCATTAGACAGATGGTCAGACTGAAAGGAGGAAACAAGATGATGGAAGATATGATTCATATGTGTGTCTTGGGTTTTGTAAAAAAGTGGCAGGACCAACTTTTTATGATTGAGTTCACGTATAATAATAACTACCAAGCTAGTATTCAGATGACACCATTGGAGGCTCTATATATAAGGAGGTGTCGTACATCGTTGGCTTGGGTATAAATGGGAAAAACAAAACTGTACAAGCAAAGGGACGTTGAAGATGCTACTTCAACGATATAGTTGATTTGAGCACGGCTACTGATTGCTCAAGATAGGCAGGCCAAGTATTACAATGCTGAGCATTGAAACGTGGAGTTTGCGGTGGACGATTGGGTATACCTCAAGATAAAACCATTTAAGGGCATATCAAGGATTCGACTATTAAAGAAGCTTAGTCCGAGGTATTTTTGGCCTTTTGAGATCTTGGAGCATGTTGGTGATGCCGCCTATCATTTGGCTCTTCTTGTGGTGTTTAGCTATTTGTATGATGTGTTTCATATCTCAGTGTTGTGGAAGGTTATTCAAGAGCCTTCCAAAGTTGTTGATGCGAATCAAGTGCTGGTAGATACTGGGTTGACGATAATGGTCAAGCCCATTCGTATCGAGGACGTAGAGGCCAAGCAGCTGTGGAACAAGTCTATTAGAATGGTCAAGATCCTTTGGGACAACTGTGGCCGTAAGGAGCAGTCTTGGGAGTACGAGCAAACAATGCGGGAGGAGTTTCCTGAGCTATTTCTCTAAGAAAATCAGATGTAGTCTTTACGCTTATATTTTCCGGTAACGTCAAATTTCGGGCCAAAATTTCACTAAGTGGGGGAGATTTGTAATGCCCCAAAATTCATAAGGCCGGAGGTACTTCACTGGGGGTTATCGCCTTGCGGTAGCCAGCTACTATGCAGCGGTAGCCCCAGGGTTTTCGTCGATCTCTCTAAAGAACATCAAGGTCTCGAGAAAAGATGTACCACATGGTGGAAAGTGGTTAACGTGCGGCGGTAGCCAGAGATTTTATCTGGCGGACCTCTCCAGAAGCTATCACACAGTGATAATGTTATCACTGGCAGTAGCAGTCGTAACCAACGCTCTCTATCGCTCGACATTAGCATTCTATCATGCAGCCATAGCATTTTCGAAATGATGTAGCCACGTGTCAGCCTGTGATTGGAGGGTTTGGATGGTTTCGCTCGAAACGAGGCGTTGAATTAAGGTACAGCGCGGCGGTAGCTAGTTACCGCGCGGTGGTAGCTTGGTATATATACATGTTTGGCTATTTTCATTTCATTTTTCTTTTGGATTTGGAGTCCGCCTGTTCTTCTTAGAGTAGAAGCAAGCGGCGCCGGAGAGTGATCTAGCCATCGTTAAAGTTCTGAATCTCTGATTCACAAGTCGAGTCCGGATCTGTGGAAGCTAGGTCGTTGCGGTCGCGTTCATCAATCTAGACCTGTGGCATGGCACCAAAGAGATCGCAAAGGGTAACGATTCTCAACTTGGACATATGAAGTCCTCTTCCTTTTGCACAGGAAACCCTCTCCTGTGAGTGTGCAGTGAGTGTTAGGTTTTCCTTCAGGTAGATACGGTATATCCCCATAGTTTTCGCATGTAGAGTTTGGAATAGAAGTATAAACATAGTGATGGTTTGTGAAGCCCATCTGGACAGGTTGGTCTGGATTGGTGATGTTTTTCATGATTCTTGTATTGGTAGGAGAAGACTCCGTGAGGTTTGTTTTTCGGGTTACTATACGATAGATTGCAGTAGGGAACCTTGGGGACTAACTCCAATGAGCACCCGAAAAATTGGGAAAAATTGCATTTCTACAAGATACCGTATGGTGTTAGTGATATTGCAGGTGGTAGCTCCTTGGGAGCTTTATTTGTGGCTTGTGTCGTCGAGACCTGGGGGTTGAGATGGTGGGGCTGAGAGATCTAGGAGCCCAGCCAGGTAGTCTACGAGCCACCCGTAAATCATAATGGGGTTATGTATTGATTTGAGAAATGGGAATGGGGAGGCCAAACTGCGTCGTGATAGTTTTTGCCCGGCGATGTGAGCAACGGGAAAGGGATGAACCTACCCTGTAGCTATGTGGTGCATCCGTGGGTAGTGTTACCTATCGCTGGAATACTTACGGGTCTTAGGCCTTGTGCGGGCCATAAAGACTACCAAAATGATCATGTGATGATGTCTTGAGTACGTTGGTGGTTTCTGAGTTTTTGTCCGGACACCTACAATGTGCCCTGAGTGCACGGGGTGTGTCTCCATCGTGCCTACACCTGTGGTGAACTGTGCTTAAATTCCCCTTTCATTGCTATGTTTGGAATTCGCTAATACCATACATGGAAGGAGCTCCGCCGCCCCGAGCAAGGTGCGGGGTCGTTATAATTTAGTCAGCTTTAGTTGACCGTTGCCTTCTTTTCCATCGATCGGTGGATTGTTCTTGTAGGAATAGTAGAGCCTAGTGGCAAGTAGCGGGCTAAAGCCCTTAATGCTGTGCTGGCCCTTGAAGTACAAAGTGAAGTGTTTACTTTTACTGTTTTTCATGTGTGGTCGGCATGCGTGCCGAATTATGTAAGACATTCATTATTTAAGAAAATGTTGTAAGGCCATAAGGCCAAGTCTCCTTGTGTATTTGTTCTTTCTTTCCTGCTTGGGTCTTTAGTGGACATTCATGTTCTGTGATGGGTTCTTCTAACATATTTAAAAGCTTACGCTAGAATGCTCTTGTTGGATCCCTAGTTTGATTTGGGCTAGGTTCACTAATCTAAGATATTTGACCCACCTTGTATAGCCAGGGTCATGTCTGTATCTTAGAGTTTAGACTTTGTCCTTAGATTCAACCTTGATGGACCAGCCAGCAGAAGACCCAAGAAGACTCAAGACTTAGAAGAAAATCAAGTTCAAGAAAGTGAGTTCGACGTTCGTCGAACTCAGCTCGACGAAAGTCGTGCTCCGCTCGACGAACTCAGAGTAAATTCTCTGAGTTGAGCTCGACGATATTCGAGCTCAGGTCGATGAATTCTGGGTGATCAACTTCAACACTTTAAGTCCAGAATGCTTTCTCGGAACTCAGGTCGACAAATTTACATTATCAACTCGACGAACTTGGACCACAGCATTGGCAAACTTTCCACAGAAAGATGTTAGGTGATATCAGGTCGACGAACTTAGTTCTCAGGTCGATGAACAAGAATTCCCAGGTCGACAAACATGATTTCTCAGGTTGACGAACTTTGGACTCAGGTCGACGAAATCTGTTCTCTGCTCGATGATTGATGTGCAGTTCCAGACTTGGATTTTTTCCTCATTTTGTCCTTATTCTCTTACCGTAATTCCTGAATAATCAATGCTCACATTCTCTGAATCTAGCCGTTAGTGGAAGCAATGATTATGGTCTTCATCAGGAATATTACTTGTCATCTTTAATAGGACAGTTGGGAAATCCATTAATGCAATATTCTCTCCAGCCGGATTTTAATTCTCCGGGCAGTCAGCATTCAATGCAGACAATTCAAATTCAAAGGAGAAATTAGACATAGATATATAAAATAGATTTTTCTCTTTCAATCAACAACAAATAATTGGAATAGCAGAACACACAGAGAAGAAGACAGGCACCAAAAATTATTCAAGAAAAGGCTCTGACTGTCTTCATCAAGTATTCTTCCTCCAGCAAGCTATCAAGAGACAACCAACTTCTATCTGTCTACAGCTTTTTGGAGATCTCTTACAGAAGACCTACTCACCCTGCAAAGCTCTCAATCTTCCCGAACAATTCAATATCTCAGGGTGAGTTTTGACAACATCAAGATTCACTAGTCTTCTCAGTTGTTTTGAGAAAGAGAAGACACCATAAATCTCTCACCCCCTCCCTATACAAAGGGTTCTTTAACTCCCTTCAAAAGTTATTCTTTGGTTGCAAGTCTCCTGATCAAAAGACTTGAGTTGGTTTTTGAGTACCTGTCAAAAGCTCAAAGGTGGCATTCACCTGATCAAAACCTGTAGTGGATTTCTACCAGGGTGGTAGAAGAGTGGATGTACCCAGGTTGGGGAACCACTATAAAATTCTTGTGTCGTCTAGTTGCTCATTTTCTCTTTTATTCTTACTATGGCTTTGATAGATAGAATATCTTAGGCTGCTGTTCTTTTCTTTATATATTATTGGTATCACTTATATTCACTATAATATAAAAACTTAAAACAGTCAAGATTTTTAATTACTCTATTCACCTCCCCCCCCTCCCTCTAGAGTAAATCAGGTCTAACCCCTCCATTCAATTGGTATCAGAGCAGTGTTCCTTTGGTTGTACAAGATAACCCTTGAACCAAAAGATCATTTGTTAGATCAGATCCTTAATTGTCTAAGGTTTATTCATTTCACAGCATAGCACAGAACAAGGATTATGCAAGCACCAGAACTCCAGTGTGCAACTTGAATAAGTTTTCCATCTAGAAGGAAACAATCAAACTTTATATGAATTCAATTGATGAGGACATCTACAATTCTATTTTTACAGGTCCTACTCAACCAACAACATCTACATCTACATCAACATCAAGCAAACATATTGTTCCACCACCTAAGTGGACAGATGCTCAGAAGAAGGCCAAGATTGCTGATGCAAATGCCATGAATATTCTGGCTCAGATTATGTCTAATGACATCTTCCAGAAGGTTGCTGAATGCACATCAGCCAAGGCTATTTGAGACTCTCTTAACCTGATGGTAGCTGGTTCTGCTAATGAGAGGAAAGATAGAAGATCAACTCTGATCTCCTAGTATTAGAACTTCAAGAAGGATGAGTTAGAGTCTGTTGCTGACATGTACAGTAAATTAAGCTCAATAATCAATGACCTGAAGACTTTAGACAAGGACATCACTCTTACAGAAGTCAATGATAAGATCCTCATGTGCTTCCCAAGCTCATGTAATTCTAGGATCTGGCCAATCAAGGAGGCCACGAGTTTAAATGAGATTTCCACAGAATCTCTATTGGGAAAGCTCAAATCTTATGAGTAGCTGACAAAGTCTGTAGAAGCTGCAAACAAAAGGACTCCCCTACCAGAAAGAAAGGAGCAAAGCATAGCATTCAAAGCTACTGAAGAATATGCAGCTCCAGCATCAAGTGAAGAACTCCTAAGTCTCTTAGCCAAGAGATTCTACAAAATGGCTAGGAAGGATTTCAGGAGAAAGTCATCTAGGCATAATGACAAACCCAGGTATGTGACGAACCGAAACTCAAAAGAGGGACGGGTAGTGTTTTAAACAAAGTTTGGAACTTGGTTGGGGTTACACAGCCTGGGACATGGGCGTGTCCAGGGGTATGTCGTGCACTGGTAGACGATCTGGCTGAGTGGTCGACGAATTTGGAATCGACGATCGTAGAGCAGCAAACACGGCCTGAAACACGGGCGTGTCCCAGGCCGTGTCCTTCTCGGGGTGAAGGTCGGGCCATGTCATGGGAGAAACACAATGTTAGCACACGGGCGTGTTCGGGTAGACATGGGCGTGCTAGGTTCGGCAGGGGCATGTCGAGTACCCTTGTCCCTTACGGGATGTTTTTGGTCCTGTGTCGATGGAGGAATACGCCCTAAAACATGAGCATGTACTAGATGACACGGGCGTGTCAGGTTTGACACGGGCGTGTCAGGTTTGACACGGGGCGTGTCTGGTGCCCGTGTCCTATTTTTGGTGCGACGATTTAGGCTTTGATTGAGGCACACGACCTTGGACACGAGCGTGTCACAAGCCGTGTTCGGCCCAGGTTTTGGATTTGAAGTGAGAATCGTGGCCGTCCGTTTCCTAATATTGGGATCCAACAGTTCAGGGCTATTCTTGCTGGGTTATACCCAGGAATAGGGTTTGGATGCCTTCATTTCATTCAAACAATCTCTTTCTAAAGTTCTAGAGAGAGGAGAGTGCAAGGAAGAAGAAGGAAGATAGATCCGGCCACCGGCGGAGCTTCAGAGCCCCAAATCGCAAGCCGAGTTCGGATCTACAAAGGCGAGGACATTGCAGTGCTTTTCATGCGCATAGATCTTCATGGCACCGAAGAGGAATGCTAGGGTAACGATTCTCATCCTAGTACATGTGAAGTCCTCTTTTCCTTTGCATAGGAAGCCCGCTCTCCCGAGTTTGCGGTGAATGTGAGGTGTTCCTTCGGGTAGACATGAATAGTCCCCGTTGTTTAGCATGTAGAGTCCGTAATCGAGAAACGGACATAGGCATGATGTGTGAAGCCTACCCAGACAAGTTGGTCTGGATCAGTTATGTTGCATTGTGTAATACCCTGAAGTCAAGAGGGTCATTTTGAGCAAAATTGGGTTCAGGCTTGGGTGACACGGCCTGGGGACACGGGCGTGTCCCAGGGCGTGTCAGTTGACATGGCCTGCGACACGGGCGTGTCGCAGGGCGTGTCGGGTTGTGTCGACGATCGGGCCTCGGTGTCGACGAGTTTTGCGTGACATCGTCGAGAATGGGGCACACGGCCCAGGACACGGCCGTGTCGGATGCCGTGTCGTTTGTTCGGCGAGTATTCTCGACGATCGTCGAGTATCGGGTTCCCGTGAGGACACGGCCTGTGACACGGGCGTGTCACAGGGCGTGTCAGTGGGCGTCGAACTCAGCTCGATGTCTCGGGTTGGGGCGTGTTTGAGGAACACGGGGCGTGTCCTGGTGCACACGGCCATGAACACGGGTGTGTGCCAAGCCGTGTGCCAGGCCGTGTGACGTCTCGGGTTGGATTTGGGATTATTTTCCTTGAGGCACACGGCCTCAGACACGGGCGTGTCTGAGGGCGTGTCGGGTACACGGCCGTGACACGGGCGTGTCACGCGGGCGTGTACTGGTTGGATTGAGTCGGTTGTATGCCGCTTAGGGGGACACGGCCTGTGACACGGGCGTGTCACAGGGCGTGTCAGGCCGTGTTTTGGGTTTTCTGGCCAGATCTGAGCCGTTTGTTTCCCTCTTCCTGGATCCAGTGGCTGGGCTTTGTCCAGGTGTCTTGGAGGCCGAGATTTGAAGATAAACCCCTTATCTTCTCTTCTTCTTCTTCTTCTTCTTCATTTTCATTCCAAGGGAGAAAGGGGAAAGGCCAAGGGAGAGAGAAGGGAGGAGTCTTCCAGCTGCTTTAGGAGCTGCGGAGTGCGGATCGAAGATCCGAGAGCGGATTCGTGAAGCCAGAGCCGAGGCGGTGATTTCCATCCGGCTACTTCATGGCGCCGAAGCGATCTTCAAGGGTAACGATCTCCTTCTTGGACATCGAAGTCCTTTCTCTATACATGTGCTTGGAATCCTCCACCAAGAGGTGGATCGCGGAAGAGATTCCTTTGTTACGTCTGCATCTAGAGCCGGAATTATGAAGTACGGCGTAGGCATGCTGTGTGAAGCCATCTGGACCCGGTAGTCTGGATTGGTGATGTTCATGGGTAAACCGGAGAAGACTCCGTGACTTTGATGATGTGCAAAATGGATTTTATTGTGATGCATGTATGGATGTACTGCTTGTGAGGAGGCTTTGGTGAAACTCCTGGTTATGAGATGATCAATTGGTAGCACGCCTGGGGAGCTCGTGATAAACCCGGCCTGTTACACCACTAGGGTGGGTTGATCTAGTTAAGGAAGGGATCGATGGGCGGCAATGCTAGGGGAGCCGAGTTAAACCCGGGTTGCTGCACCACATGGTGTGGGTCGATCGGATTAGGAGGGGGACCGATGGGTAGACATTGCCTGGGGAGCTTCGATAAACCCGGCTTGCTACACCACGGAGTGTGGGTCGGTCTGCTCTGGTTGTGATGCTGTGAGGATGGACCTCTGAGTGGCTTGGGCGGGATGTCGCCAGCCTGCGAGCTGGTGGACTAGGGCCGGTCAATCACCAAGTTAACACCTCGAGAGACAGCGGTGTACGACGGTGGATTCCGGTACGCCAAAAGGTGCCCTGAGTGCACGGAGCGTTGGTGGATTCCAGCGTTTGTGATGTGATGTGGTTGTCAGTTAGTGGAATAAAGCGAATGATCTAGCTATGTGATTTGGTGATGTTTGCTGATGCTTGATGAGAAAGGAAGCGCTGTATACAGGGAAGGAACCACTACCCCGGGTAGGGGGTAGGGTTGTTATAATGGGTCAGCAATGCTGACCGTTACTTTGTTTTCTGTGTTGGCTTGGATGATAACTTGCAGGTGCTGCGGTTTGGAAAGAATAAAGGAAATAGCGAGCTTACTGTTATAGGCCCTTGAAGACGATATGAAGAATCGTGGTTGGATTTCATGTGTGGCCGGCCTGCGTGCCGATGTACGAAATTGTTGTTTTGTAAAGAGAAACTTGTAAGGCCATAAGGCCAGGGTGTGTGCGTTGTATACATTCCTAGTGTTTTTATATAAATGTGGTATTTATATATGGGTGGACATTCTGGTTTGAGTTCATGCTAACAAGAAAAATTGCTGCGCTAGAATGGAATGAGCTAAGGACACGAGTAGAGTTGGATTACCACACGTGACTCCCTTGCTTGTCTGTGCTATATGGCGTGGGGCCCCGGCCGGACCCACCGTTATATGTCATGTGACAGGTGGGGGTGTTACAAAGTGGTACATGTGACAGGTGGGGGTGTTACAAAGTGGTATCAGAGCCAGGTTTAGATTGTGTGGGAGGAGAGAACATAATTGAACTCATGAATGTCCACTAGGAATGTATGTCATGCACATGATGTGCGTGCGTGTGTAGTCAATGTACCAGTACCGTTATGATTTGGACGACTTTAATGGTGTTTTGTACATTGATAGGTGGCGAGGGATGGAGCTGGGCCGTCTGAGCCTCAGCGGTCAGATGAGAGTGCAGCACCCGTGGAAGCGCCGATGCCTCCCTCGCAGAGGCCATACGGGTGGTGGCGGAGACAGTGCTTGCAGTATTACAAGCACAACCTGCTGGACAGGCAAGACAAGGGTGAAGAAGGCAAGAGCATGCTGCCGAGGTGGTGGAAGCGCAAGCAAGTGACGATGCATTGTTGTCACGTTTTATGCACTTTCACCCACTACGTTTGGTGGAGCGCTTTCACCAACGCAGGCAGAAGATTGGTTGGCAAGAGTAAAACGAATCCTAACCGCAATCAGGACGGTCGAAGAACAGAAAGTGATGATGGCCACTTTTCTGTTGGAAGGAGAGGCGAGATTATGGGGGATGAAATTGAAGTGCACCACTTGGCAGGTCGAGGTTTAATGGAGATTTCAATGGAGGAATTCTCCCAGATCTTTTTAGCCAAGTATGTGCCAGTGTTACAGAGAATTGCAATGGAAAATGAGTTTCTCAGCTTGGTGCAGGGTGAGCAAGATGTTGATACCTACCTGCACGAGTTTACAAGATTGGGAAGATATGCGGGATCGACCTTTGCGGAGGAAGTGCGAAAGACAAATCGGTTTTATGGAGGATTGCGGGATGAATTGAGGTTGGCACTTCCGAGTTCCGTGAGCCAAGGCTTTCAGGCGTTGGTCGATACAGCTCGTGCCTTGGAAAAGGATATGAAGCGAGTACGAGAGAATAAGAGACTGGCAAGGGAAAAGTCCGACGTTAAAATGTCGCAAGTGGATCAATCGGCGTTTCGACGACAAGAAAAGAAAAGATTTAGGCCGGTGGACGTAGCTCCGTCGACTGTTTCGTCGGGGGCGAGGGGCGATGTATGGGCCAGGACGTGTGGATACACGTATATGCTATAAGTGTGGGCAGCCAGGACATATCGCGAATTTTGTTGGAATGCCCCTCCAGGGAGTGAGAAAAGACAGGTGCGTCATATGAAGAAAAAGGGAAAGCAGTGGCCGAGTCATCTGCACCCCGGACGCAACCTAGATTGCATGCGATGGAAGTACAGGAGCCGCAAAGTTCAGTTGGTGACATTTGGCCTCGAGCGGTTCAGTTATCGTTAATCGTGAATTTCAAAATCGCGAGGCTGAGCAGAAGTGAGCGGTTAATGTGAATGATTTCAATGTTAAGTTGTGTATGTAACTATGTGTTGCTAGCAAGTGTGATGACTAATAGCTGATGTGCTTCACTTTTGGTTGAATTGGCTGGTTGATGGACATGATGTTGATGTATCACTTTAATCCTGTTTTGATATCTATAGTTGTCGAGCTCTTGTGCTTGTGCTGGAATCCATCAATTCGGTTATTTTGTGTTGAGGTTGTATGTGGCTGCGTGTGCACAAGTGGAAGTTAGGGATGTTTGTTGTGTTGTTTGTTTGGTAGTGTGTGCGGAGAATTGCGGTGTACGCTTTGGTGATGATTGTGCCTAATTGGCAATTTGAAGTCAAATTTCGAGGACGAAATTATTTGAAGGGGGGGAGGATTGTAACACCCTGAAGTCAAGAGGGTCATTTTGAGCAAAATTGGGTTCAGGCTGGGTGACACGGCCTGGGACACGGGCGTGTCCCAGGGCGTGTCAGTTGACACGGCCTGCGACACGGGCGTGTCGCAGGGCGTGTCGGGTTGTGTCGACGATCGGGCCTCGGGATGTCGACGAGTTTTGCGTGACATCGTCGAGAATGGGGCACACGGCCCAGGACACGGCCGTGTCGGATGCCGTGTCGTTTGTTCGGCGAGTATTCTCGACGATCGTCGAGTATCGGGTTTCCCGTGAGGACACGGCCTGTGATACGGGCGTGTCACAGGGCGTGTCAGTGGGCGTCGAACTCAGCTCGATGTCTCGGGTTGGGGCGTGTTTGAGGAACACGGGCGTGTCCTGGTGCACACGGCCATGAACACGGGCGTGTGCCAAGCGTGTGCCAGGCCGTGTGACGTCTGGGTTGGATTTGGGATTATTTCCTTGAGGCACACGGCCTCAGACACGGGCGTGTCTGAGGGCGTGTCGGGTACACGGCCGTGACACGGGCGTGTCACGCGGGCGTGTACTGGTTGGATTGAGTCGGTTGTATGCCGCTTAGGGGACACGGCCTGTGACACGGGCGTGTCACAGGGCGTGTCAGGCCGCCTGTTTTGGGTTTTCTGGCCAGATCTGAGCGTTTGTTTCCCTCTTCCTGGATCCAGTGGCTGGGCTTTGTCCAGGTGTCTTGGAGGCCGAGATTTGAAGATAAAACCCCTTATCTTTCTCTTCTAATTCTTCTTCTTCTTCATTTTCATTCCAAGGGAGAAAGGGGAAAGGCCAAGGGAGAGAGAGGGAGGAGTCTTCCAGCTGCTGTAGGAGCTGCGGAGTGCGGATCGAAGATCCGAGAGTGGATTCGTGAAGCCAGAGCCGAGGCGGTGATTTCCATCCGGCTACTTCATGGCGCCGAAGCGATCTTTAAGGGTAACGATCTCCTTCTTGGACATCGAAGTCCTTTCTCTATACATGTGCTTGGAATCCTCCACCAAGAGGTGGATCGCGGAAGAGATTCCTTTGTTACGTCTGCATCTAGAGCCGGAATTATGAAGTACGGCGTAGGCATGCTGTGTGAAGCCCATCTGGACCGGTAGTCTGGATTGGTGATGTTCATGGGTAAACCGGAGAAGACTCCGTGACTTGATGATGTGCAAAATGGATTTTATTGTGATGCATGTATGGATGTACTGCTTGTGAGGAGGCTTTGGTGAAATCCTGGTTATGAGATGATCAATTGGTAGCACGCCTGGGGAGCTCGTGATAAACCCGGCCTGTTACACCACTAGGGTGGGTTGATCTAGTTAAGGAAGGGATCGATGGGCGGCAATGCTAGGGGAGCCGAGTTAAACCCGGGTTGCTGCACCACATGGTGTGGGTCGATCGGATTAGGAGGGGGACCGATGGGTAGACATTGCCTGGGGAGCTTCGATAAACCCGGCTTGCTACACCACGGAGTGTGGGTCGGTCTGCTCTGGTTGTGATGCTGTGAGGATGGACCTCTGAGTGGCTTGGGCGGGATGTCGCCAGCCTGCGAGCTGGTGGACTAGGGCCGGTCAACCACCAAGTTAACACCTCGAGAGACAGCGGTGTACGACGGTGGATTCGGTACGCCAAAAGGTGCCCTGAGTGCACGGAGCGTTGGTGGATTCCAGCGTTTGTGATGTGATGTGATGTGGTGTCAGTTAGTGGAATAAAGCGAATGATCTAGCTATGTGATTTGGTGATGTTTGCTGATGCTTGATGAGAAAGGAAGCGCTGTATACAGGGAAGGAACCACTACCCCGGGTAGGGGGTAGGGTCGTTATAATGGGTCAGCAATGCTGACCGTTACTTTGTTTTCTGTGTTGGCTTGGATGATAACTTGCAGGTGCTGCGGTTTGGAAAGAATAAAGGAAATAGCGAGCTTACTGTTATAGGCCCTTGAAGACGATATGAAGAATCGTGGTTGGATTTCATGTGTGGCCGGCCTGCGTGCCGATGTACGAAATTGTTGTTTTATAAAGAGAAACTTGTAAGGCCATAAGGCCAGGGTGTGTGCGTTGTATACATTCCTAGTGTTTTTATATAAATGTGGTATTTATATATGGGTGGACATTCTGGTTTGAGTTCATGCTAACAAGAAAAATTGCTGCGCTAGAATGGAATGAGCTAAGGACACGAGTAGAGTTGGATTACCACACGTGACTCCCTTGCTTGTCTGTGCTATATGGCGTGGGGCCCCGGCCGGACCCACCGTTATATGTCATGTGACAGGTGGGGGTGTTACACATTGCATGAATGACCGGAGAGGACTCCGCGTCGATGGCTGTTTTTCGGGTTTTCTACGTGGTAGATTGCAATAGGGAGCCTTGGGGACTAACTCCAAGGTGCACCCAGAAATCTGGGCAGAGGCATGATTCTACCAACTTGGTGGCCTGGGAGTCAACTTGTATATAATTGGGTTATGTAAAGTGTGTGATTGAATTGGGACTCGGGGAAGCTTGACCCGCGTAGATGGCTTAAATTGACGTTGCAGTGTGAGCAACAGGTTAGGCGGAACCGTACCCGTCTATGTGGTTCGGTTAAAGAGACCTAAGGTACATGATACTTACCATTGTCATAGATGGAGGGTCTTAGGCAGTGACCAGAAAGACCTTAATGCTCACGAGATTTTCCGTCTAGGGGGGAGGTGGTGAGACCGCGGACTTTGACCGGGTTCACCGAGAATGTGCCCTGAGAGCACGGGGTGTGTGGCCATGCGTGCCCACGCCTGTGATGAAGTGTTTTTATACTATACTGCTTGGTTATGCTAACAAAGTGCAGGGAAGGAGCATCGCCGCCCCGTGTTCTGGGGCGAGGTCGTTATAATTTGGTCAGCATAGCTGACCATTGCTTTTGTTTGCCACTATTGTGGCAGATTGTTGCTTGCAGGTGCTACAGAGCAAAGTGGTAAATAGCGGCAAAAGCACATGTTGCTGAGTCGGCCCTCGAAGGCCTAATTATTAAATGTTTACTTGTATTATTCAAGTGTGACCGGCCTGCGTGCTGAGGTTTGGAAAACACTTTAATTTGAGTAAACTATTGTAAGGCCATAAGGCCAATTTCTGCCAATAACCAACGTCCTACACGGAGTACATTCTAGCGGAAGCAATTTAAAAGTTGCAAAATAAAGAACCCTACCATGAGCATGAATGTCCACTAAACAAACCCTGGATGGTTTTCATTGCGTAACCTTCCGATCTGTCTGTTGTATATGGCATCGGGCCCCGACCGGACCTACTGTTATATGCTATGCGATGGATATGGGGCGTTAGAATTTGGTATCAGAGCCCTAGTTTCAGTCAACTTACATGAATTCGTGGACGAATTCTTTTAAGGGGTGGTGAGCATATGTGTGTGTGTCATCGTTATAACATAAAAGAACCCATGAATGTCCACATAGGAATGAAAATACACCTGTTTGAGGAACCTGCGTTTTCCTATAATTGCTTTTTGCAATTTTGTTTGGTTGCTTAACGGTGTTTTGTACAACTATAGGTGACCAGAAGTGGTGCAGGGCCATTAAAACGCCATGTTTCTAAGGCTAGTAGTGCACCAAATGATGCGCCTACAACACCTCCCTCAGTCAAAACCATACGATTGGTGGCCGAAGCAGTGTTTGCTATGATCAATACGCAGTCTGCATGGCAAATGCAGCAGCCCGCCCCTGCGATGGAGCATGTACCGCTTCAAGCGGCTGAACCGAGAAGGGTGGAGCAACTGGTGGTGGAGCCTATGGTGCCAAGGAGAGAAACTGAAAGGCAGCTCAAACATGTTATGGGATTCAATCCTCCGGTGTTCTCGGGGACGAGAAACCCATACCAAACTGAAGATTGGCTCTCCCGAGTGAAGGGATTCTTGACAGCAACGGAAACGGAAGAGTGGCAGATGATCACCATAGCTACATTCCTGTTGGACGAAGATGCTAGGCTATGGTGGGAAGGTTTGGAGCTACATCACTTGAGGGGAAGGCAACACACAGACATCTCAATGGAGGAATTTTTGAGACTATTCTTGGCAAGGTACCTTCCCTCGACTCAGAGGATTGCGTTGGAGAATGAGTTCCAGAAGCTGACACAAGGAGAGAGTAGCGTGGATGAGTATCTCCACGAATTTACTTGGTTGGGTCAGTATGCCAGCCCTACGTTCACGGATGAGGAGCATAAGACGATCCGATTTTATGAAGGGCTGAGGGATGACCTAAGGATACTGCTCTCGGGGCTTATGATGCAGGGCTTCTTGACCCTGGTCAATACGGCCCGGTCTTTGGAAAAGGATCTGAAGAATGTGCAGGCGAAGAAAAACTCTATTGATAAGAAGACTGAGTTCAAGGTGCCGGCTAACTCAAAACCTGCATACCGTAGGTGGTCTACAAAGGCTAGGACTTTGGAACCAGCCCCTTCTTCTGATGCTTCTGGGGCAAATACGGGTCGAACCCTGGGCACATGCTTTACATTTGGAAAGACGGGACACTTTGCCAGAGATTGCTGGTGCAGACGTCCCAAGTCCGAGAGGAAGCCGGGAGCAACCTATGAAGAGAAGGGCAAGGCGGTGGAGTCAATCGCATATCAGTATGCTCCGGCTAAACCTAGAGTTTATAATCTTGTCTAGCAGGAGGCCATTAAGCAAGTGGGTATGGTGACAGATACGGTTTAAATTTATATCAAGTTAATTTTTAAATACTTGTTATGCGCGTGTTACCTTACCACTGCTTGTATAGGCTTTGTTTTGATTTGTGATAATCCGGCGAGAGCACTCTTTGATACGGGAGCTTCGCACTCCTTTTTGTTCGAAGGATTCATATCGTGCATCGGAGTACCTTCTTCGATGGCAAAGGACAAACTAGATGTGTTGTTGCCGAATGGTTGTTCGATGCGCATTGATAGAGTCTTTGGCGTAAAGATTCGTATTGGGAGTCAGGAGTTTGATTTGCAAGCGTCGTTACTATCGCTGGTGGAGTTCGACGTGATATTTGGCATGACTGGCTCTCGGAGTAGCAAGCTTATATTGATTGCAGTCGCACGAAGGTTAAGTTGGGAACAGGTCGTGAGATGACTTTTACAGGCTTGAAAGGGTCGAGCAAGACTTTGATGTCTGCTCTTCAGGTCGTGAAGGCGGTTTGTGCTGGAGCAGAGTTGTTCTTCACGCTAGTGGAGGTTGCAATGCCTAAGCCTACGTTGGACAGTATTTTAGTGATATCTGAATAACCTGATGTGTTCCCTGACGATCTTCTGGAGCCCCACCTCAACGGGAGATTGATTTCACCATCGAGCTAGTGTCAAGTGCGAAACCTGTGTCACGCTCTCCATATCGGCCAGCGCCTAAGGAGATGGCGGAGCTGAAGGTGCAACTTCAAGAGTTGTTGAAGTAGGGTTATGTGCGTCCAAGTTCGTCGCCTTGGAGCGCAATGGTCGTTTTTGTTAAGAAGAAGGACAGAAGCGTGAGACGTTGTATCGGTTATCGAGAACTAAACAAGTTGAAGGAAAAGAATAAGTACCTGATCCCAATTATTGATGATCTGTTCAATCAGTTAGTCGGGTCGACGGTGTACTCAAAATTGGAACTTATGTCCGGGTACTATCAGCTGAGGATAAGGGAGAGTGATATCCCAAAGACAGCCTTTAGTATGATATACATGCATTATGAGTTTACGGTCATGCCGTTTGGGCTGACTAACGCGCCGTCGGTGTTTATGGATCTGATGAACAAGACTTTTAAGGAGTACCTAGACTACTTTGTGATCGTCTTCATCGACGATATATTGGTGTACTCGCAGAGTGAGGAGGGTCACTTTAAGCATCTGCATCTGGTGTTGGAGACACCGAGGAGGAATCAACTATACGCCAAGTTCTCCAAATGCGAGTTTTGGTTGTCCTTAGTAGCGTTCCTTGTAAGACCACCTTTCTTTTTGAAACACCGGGGTCTTAGGCCCAGAACCGCCGCTTTGCGGTGACACCTTCACGCCCTGAAGGGTCATCACCACGAAATGCCGATTCTGTCGGCCGATTCGATCACAGAAAAGTAACAAAAGTAGAGTAAGTACAAGAGTGGTAAAAGTCTAACCAAAAGTCCACAATAATATTACATCAGAGTAAATATATCTCCACGAAGGGAGAGTCTACATAATATAATATACTGAAAATAAGCGCTTAAGCCCGCTACATCAAATCCTTACTATATAGTCACTCAAGCAGAAGCAAAATAAAACACTGCTAAGGTCAGGGGCTCACAGTCCCCGTCGTCTGAACTCCAGTGCTAGACTACCCCATCTCCAAGCATGTCGACCTGCGGGGCTTCTCCTCCATGCTGGGCTCCACGATCCCCTAAATGATGTGGTTCGAAAACCGTTAGTCTAAAAGACTAAGTCCTATCATCCCCCACCCCTTCCCCCACGACACCTAGGCACCGAGCAGAGAGGAATAATGGGGAGGATTTGAAGGTGGAGAGTAATCAAGAAACAGATGGCAGCGGACCTATGCTAGCAATTTTCATGGTATATGTGGCAGTAGAGTAAAGTATGAAAATTAACCTTAACTTATACGGGAACATATAAGCAAGGGATCTTTTACAGGGCTCCCATCGTATAAAGAGTCTCATACCAATTTATACGTTGGGGTGTCGGTTATTAACAACAATATATATATAAATAATTTAACCTTAATTTATAAACTTGCCCACACAAGCTTATAGACCAAGGGGTCGTTTTGTAGGGCCTATTGTATAAGCGTCCCATACCACTTATACAATAGGTGACAGGGGTTTTATGCTATGATTATGCTATGACATGCAAGTGGGTTATGATGTGATCATGCAAGTGCAACTCACGCACCCAACTCTGTGCACACAGACCTTTAGTTACCCCTTTTTGGAGCCTCACCACCCAGGATACCTTCGTAGTGTCAGACGGAAGCGGTGGGTTGGGCCTCGCCCACCTCTAAACCAGTAAAACACTACCGGTCAGACCTATCGTACGCCTTAACGCTGGTGCACAAAGCGGATCTCCTGCGTACTCTTACCGGCTGGCGCACCGGACTTCTGTTGGCGAAGTGCTAGCCACACTTACCGAGTTAACATATTGGAGTCGGTGCATTGACACTCCAATACCGAAGACCCACCACCTTTACTTTATGAACATGCAACCTTATATGTCAGCACCGAGCCAAAGCTCCCCGGACCATCCCGTCCGTCACAAACATCAACCGAGCCGAAGCTCGCCGGGCCATCCTGCCCCTCACAAGTATCAACCAAGTCAAACCAGCTTCCCGAGACACCGTGGTGTGTGAAAGTGAACCCCTAATTATTCTAGTTACTCTTTAAGATTTATCACTCCTACAGTTTATGTTAGCCCAGGACTGCCCAAGGTATACCCCGTGAAGGGCTCTCGAAGGCACTAGGAACTATGATGGGATTACGTCCAAAGCTCTCTTTCGCAAGACACTTACTATTTTTGGTTGCTACCGAATTTCCCAACCCTTAATTAATTTTACTGAATCTAGCCCTAGTGCATTAAACACTTCCTCCCTACGGGAATGACGATCTTTCGTCGATCCCGAGCACCACCTAACACTAGTCAACCTCTCACTCTGTCTTCCAATGATGAACTCCTTAATTTACCCAAACCAGCAACCTACTGAGGATTCAACTTTCCAAAATTCACTACCCACCCTAGTTCAGTTTCCGCAGTTAATATATGCAGACCACCCTATACTATATGAGGTGTATAAAGGAGGTACTCCGGATTGTCTTCCAAATCTCCTATAAAATTTACCAGAGGTCTATCATAACAAATTTAGTACAACATCAGAGATTCATAATTCTTCTAATTAATTTGATATTTATTGAATTTTCCCAAATGTTTGGCCATGAGCAATTTTGAACATGAACTATATGATCTACTTAAGTAATGGCCACCCAAAAATGTTGAACACTAAATAACAGAGATATATTTCTAGATACAAATTGCCATAATTTTTCCGAAAATATTTGACCTCTAATTAATTTATCCAAAATATTTCCCTTAATCATGTGTAAAGAAGGAAGTACCAAAATTATTCTTCAGAAAATTATATAAAAATTACAGAATCGCAATATGGTTCAGAAAAGATTTTTGTACAAAAATCATAATTTTTGAGGCTAGCTAGACTCCAAAATAAATTAAATTAATTTTAAATGGGAAACCATACCTAATGAAGCAACACTTAAAATAATCATTCAAAAATTCTATAAAAATTCACAAAGCTTTAAAACATAATAAAAAGTCCCCTGGCTCAATTTCATCAATTTCCAGCAATTATTTTATTCCTAATAAATTTCTATGTAAGTAATACAAATTACCGATTTGTTAATGAAACATCCAAAATAATATTCCTAAATTCATAATAAAATCTCCAGAGCTTGTACTAACCTCAAAAACTACTCAACCCAAATCTCATCACTTTTCAAAGAGTTTCTGTGTCATTTCCTATCCCTACAAGGTTTGTTCCCTAAGCAAGGGTTAGGGTTTTGAGGGCGGTTTAAGGCTTCCAAATTTCCTAAAATTTTAACCAGAGAATTATACTAATCGTATGGTCCTCTCCACAAAGTTTCAAGTCAATCCAAGGTCATTTGACCCTAGGATCTTCAAACCCTAAAAACCACCATTAAGGAACTTACCCTAGGGTTCTAGGGCTACCCTACCCTTAACCACCCCAAATTTCTTTGGAGGGTGAGTCATACTATAAAAGTTCAGTGGCCAAAATTTCAACCTCTATTGATGTGATTTGACCAATCAAAACCCAAAGGGAATGCTTGACCTATTTAACCCTAAACGGGGCCAACCTAGGGTTGGGTCAATACCTAACCAAAATATCTCCAAATGAGATGAAACTATTACCAGAGGCTAACATGCCCTCTAAGACCTCCCACCAAAATTTGGGGAGATTTTAAGGTGTTTAGGACACCTAATTAATTTATTCATGGATTATTAAATTTTTCTAAAAACTATAGAAAAAGTTTCACCAAAAAATCTGAATTTTGGAGAGGCCCTATGTATTGCTAGGGTAGACTCCCTGCCCAAATCTCAGATCATTTGCACAAGGGATAAAGGGTGGGCATCCATTTGAATCTCAGGAGAGCCCTAGGAATAGGGCCCACCAAAATGGGTGTTGTGGTCTAATCGGGACTCCAAATTGTGTGAAATCAATTTTAAATTAAACTAGACATCAAGGGATTCATTTTCTATGTTGACCACTTTTTCTGTTCTAGCATCTAGGTAGTTTTAAAAATTAAAACCACTAAATACAAAATCTGTGACATAATTAAATAATCAGAAATATATACTATAGTTTTAAATCAAATATGGCACGAATCTTGGCGCAAGATGGATGAGATCCGTTCATCTTCCACCTTGAGCCGACGGCCAGGATTTATTATTCCTGGGCCAGTTTCAAACGGATGCCGTCGGACATCCAGCCGCCTCCCCGTCCGGCCACTACCACCATCACCTCCGTTAAGGTGGTGGTTGTCGCCAGGCGGCATCACAGCCGCCGGAGAGCCCTATTCCGGAGATCCCGATGGTTGTATTTTTGCAGAAAAACCAGGAAAAGCTCCTCTTGGATCGGGGTCAATTGAGCCCTAACCTTGGCCCTAGAGATTCCTAAGATCTACCCATGAAAGAAGGAGTGGAGGAGGACCTTGCCGGCGGCCTGAAGTCGAGAAGATCGCCTTAAAGCCATCTTTGAAGACGACATCGCTCGGTTTCTGCAATTACACAGTGGGGAGGCTTGGTTTCTTCAGGTAAGGACTGGGAAATCCTCCTCTCGGCCCATTGAAGGTGTTTAAAGACTCAGTTGGGGAGGGGAGAGGCTGGATTATCAATGGCCATTAAGGCCATTAATGGCTACATTCGACCATGGTGAAGGGGGCTAAATCAGGCCCTTGGTGGCCAGGGAAGTGGCTAGAAACTTCTCCCCTTCCCTAGGGGAGTTGAATTCAGCCATTAAAGGTGGACTTTGGCCTCCCATTGGTCGAGCCCCTACCTTCCCCCTTCTTTCATTTTTCTCTCTCCTCCATAACCATGGAAATGAAGCTCACTCTCTCTCCTAGTCACCAAGTTTACTTGGTCAGTCTGGAGGTCTATTGGCAGCCCATCCATACACATTATCTCCTAAAGAAGCCACATGAGGAGGCTTGAACTTGGGCTAGCCTATTTGGGCTAGGTTGACCCAAGGTAGGCTTGGGTTGACCTTGGTCTTTTTAACCTTTTTGGTTACCCCTAAAGAGTCTCTGGTGACCCATGGATCTACCCTAAGGCCTAGGTAGGATTGGATAGGGTTGACTTGACATCTTGGAGGTCACTTGTCCCTTGGTGGGGGCACTTTGACCACTTTAGGGCTACAGTTGACCTGGGTCAACATGACCATTTGGGTTGACACCAAGGGGTCCTTGTGACCCCATGGCTTCTCCTGAGGTCTAGGAAGGGTTATGTAGGGTTACCTTGCACGTTGGAGGTCACCTACCCTTAGTAAGGGTACTTTGACCAGATTGGGGGCTTGAGTTGACTAGGGTCAACTTGCCCTCTAGGGCTAAACCCAATATGTCCTTAGTGACCCATTGACCTCACTTTAGGTCTAGGAAGAGCTGTGCAAGGTTGGTTGGGCACATTAGAGGCCAACTGCCCTTTATTAGGGCTCTTTGCCCAATTTAGGCCTATGGTGGCCCTAGGTCAAATTGGCCACTTTGGGTTGACTCCAATGGACCCATAAGGCTCTAGTGGACCCTCTGATAGGTTAGTGATGTTGTGGTGGGGTCACGGAGTCATGGTGAAGACCTAAGGTCAAACCCTAGGTTTGGTGATATGGTTGTGCCATAGGGAGACCAAGGTGATCCTCACATTGGACTTCTATCTCTTGGCCCTTTTTAGCTCCCCAGGGTTTTGTCATGACCTAGTCATGACCAAAACCATTCTTAGGGGTCTAGTTGGAAATGGGATGTTACAAATCCCAATAAACAAAACAAAGATTTCATCCTTAAAATAAAGGTTAAGACTACGGGAATTTCTATCAAAGAAAAAGGAAGCTTGTAACATCCCATAAGAAGTGAAAGATCACATCTCAACGCCATGTTTGCTAAGTGGGGTTTAAAGGGAAACCTAAATCTATGACCAATTTGCCCAGTTGGCAAAGCTAAGATCCCAATAAACAAAATTTTAGCCTCTACTCTCCCTAGAGCAGCCCTACTAGCTTAAAACAGGAAAGTAAATTGAACCTCTTGAGAGGTTGTGAGGTATACCTGACTGAACAGCTCTGGATACTTTTGTCGCATCAGGTCCTACGGTTCCCATGTATGCTCCTCCTGGACGTGGTTTCTCCACAGAACTTTGACTAACGGAACCATCTTGCGACGCAAGATCCGTACTCCTCTGTCATCGATCCGAACTGGCTCCAAGTGAACTGACCGATCTGAAGTTATCGGCCCATCTGTGGTCGAAATCTGCTGCTCCTAGCAGAGTAGAGCCCTCCTAAGTGAAGAAATATGGAACACGTCGTGTAAACTTGTCAGTTTCAGTGGAAACTCCAGCTAGTATGCTAGGGGCCCGATCCGCTCCAGGATACTGTAAGGGCCCATATACCTAGGGATGAGCTTCTTCTTCCGACCACGCACCTGTGAAACTTTGTGCATGGGCCGGATCTTAAGGAAAACCCAGTCTCCCTCTTGATACTCTACCTGACGGTGTCGGGCGTCGTAGTACTTAGCCTGTCGTCTCTGTGCTTCCAGCATTATGTCCCATATCAGTCTCACTTGAGCTTCGGTGTCTTCCACAAAATCCGATCCCAACGCCTTCGGATCCTCATCCTGAATCCATGAAAGTGGAGTCCTACATCTCCTTCCATACAAGTCTTCATAAGGAGCCATCCCTATGCTGGACTGGTAGCTGTTGTTATAAGAGAACTCGGACAGTGGTAAAAGCTTCTCCCATGGTTCGTTTCGATCCAGAATGCATAGCCTTAGGAGGCCCTCCAATATCTGGATGGTTCCCTCTGTCTGCCCATCCGTCTAGGGATGAAATGTTGTGCTGAAGGTGTAACGCCCCCATTCGTCACATGGCATATATCGATGGGTCCGGCCGGGGCCGCACGCCATATGTCATAGACAAGTAGTGGAATTACTTATGGAAATCAAATTCTAATCGCATCCTTAACTCAATCAATTCTAGCGCAGCATTTTTAAGTTAAAGAGCTTAGCTCAGAGAATGTCCACTTCTATATAAACTCCACATTTATATAGCAACACCAGGAATGTATACAATGCACACACACTGGCCTTAAGGCCTTACAAATTTCTCTTTTCACACAATTACATTTTCGTACATCGGCACGCATGCCGGCGACACATGGAATCCAAACACACTTCTTCGCATGGCCTTCAAGGGCCTTTGCAGCCATCCATCCATTCCACTTGTTCATTCTACCTGCAATTTGCCATCCAAGCCAAAACAGAAAACAAAGTAACGGTCAGCATTCGCTGACCCATTTATAACGACCCTACCCCCTACCCGGGTCAGTGGTTTCTTCCCTGCATGCATTGCTATCATCATCTCATCAAGCCTCATCAAGCATCATATGTATCATTCTCGTTATCAATCTATCAATCACATTCACATCACAAACGTCGGTATCCACCAGATGCTCCGTGCACTCAGGGCACCTTCTTGGCATACCGGACATCCAAGTCGTACACCTCCGATCAGAGGTACTTCAACAATTGGTTGGACGGCTCAAGCCTAGTCCACCAGTTTTGCAAGCTGGCGACATCCCGTCCATACCACTCAGAGGTAGAACCTCCCCAGCATCACAAATAACTAGAGCAGATCGACCCATCCTATGTGGTGTAGCATTTACTACCAATCGACCCCTCACATATTCCTGATCGACCCACCATTGTGGTACAGCAAGTCAGGTGCTCGCTTCCCGGGTCATGCCACCAATCGATCTCTTCTAACCAGATCAACCCACCTTAGTTGTGTAGTCGGTCGGGTACTCGCTTCCCGGGCGCACTACCAATTGATCTCTCTTCAACCAGGAGCTTAATCAAAGCCTCCTCACATCCATAATTCACATTCATATAGCCATACCACAATCATAAATCTTTCATAGCATCAAATCCATGAAGACTTCTCCGGTTTAACCATGATCATCACCAATCCAGACTACCCGTCCAGATAGGCTTCACACAGCATGCCTATGCCGTACTTCACACTTCCGGCTCTAGATGCAGACTCAACAAAGAAATCACTTCCGAGATCCACCTCTTGGTGGAGGATTCCAAGCACATGCATAAAGAAAGGACTTCGATGTCCAATAAGGAGATCGTTACCCTCGAAGATCGCTTCGGTGCCATGAAGTAGCCGGATGGGTCACCGCCTCAGCTCTGCCTTCACGAATCCGCTCTCGGATCTTCTCTCTGCACTCCGCGGCTCCTCCAGCAGCTGGCTTTACTTTCCTCCTTCCTTCCTTTACTCTCTCATTCTCTTTCTCTCTCTTGAAATGAGATGAAGAAGAAGAAGAGGAAGGGCTTAAAACCTAAGATCTCGGCCAAAAATACACATGGAGAAAGCCTAACCCTTGGATCCAGGACAGAAATAAACGGCCGGAAAAATACTAAAAAATCATGTTTCGGCCCGGACACGCCCTATGAGAAGCCCGTGTCACAGGCCGTGTCCCCAAAGCGGTGCATGAACTGCCTTATCCAAACTTATCCACGCCAAGATGACACGCCCATGTCACGCCCGTGACACATGGCGTGTAACCCACTCGAGACCTACTCGAGAGAAAATCATCGAACTCTCGACACAGCGGGACACGCCCTATGACACGCCCGTGTCACAGGCCGTGTACCCCTACTCGACGATCGATGCTCGACGATCTCCGCTCGATGTTCGACAAGCAAAATCGTCGAACCGATGGGACACGCCCCCTGTTACGCCCATGTTACAGGGCATGACCACTCAAACACTTCGTCGACCGAAAATTCGTCGACCACGCGCCTCACGACGCAACCCGAGCGGGACACGCCCTGGGACACGCCCGTGTCCTAGGCTGTGTCACCCAATCTTTGCCAATTTCAGACTTTGGGTTGTTACAACCCTCCCCTCCTCCAAGAAATTTTGTCCACGAAATTGCATAGAGGAATACAAACAACCAATTTGTTACAACATCAAAATCATAGGTTACAATGACCTTTGTTCTATACAATCTTCACATGTGCACAGTATTCCATCAATTCAGCAAATGAACAAACATGTTATCCCCTTAAACAGCATATATCTATATCCTAACACCAAGTATGCACCAATATTCCATGGTTCTCACATAGAACACATGATCAGATATATACAATACACATCTTGTCCAAGTGATACAAATCACGATTCACTTTCGCTCAGCCTCCTTATTTTGCATTTCTCGCGAAAGAGCCAAACTAAACACTCGAGGCTGAATTTCGCCAATGGAACTCTGCGGCTCTTGCACTTCCAAATTATGTAATCGAGGCTGCGTCCGGGATGCAGATGGCTCGGCCACTGCTTTACCCTTTTCTTCATACGACGCACCAATCTTTTATTCACTTCCTGTGGGAGCATTCCAACACACTCTCGCTATGTGCCCTTGTTTTCCGCACTTATAACAGATACATGTATCAACACGTCCTTGCCCATAGGTCGCCCCTAAAAAAACCGTCGACGAAGCTGAATCATCAGTCCTAAACCTTTTCTTCTCTCGTCTTCTCAACTCCTGCTCCGACTGTGGCACATTGAACTTTGGCTTCTCCACTGCCAGTTTCCTCTTTTCTTGTACCCGCTTCAAATCCTTTTCCAGGGCACGGGCCGTGTCTACCAATGCTTGGAAGCCTTGGTTTACCAAACTAGGGAGTAATAATCTCAACTCATCCTGCAGTCCCTCATAAAAGCGATTCGTCTTTCGCGCTTCCTCCACGAAGGTAGACCCCGCATATCGCCCCAATCTGGTAAACTTATGTAGGTACATATCAATATCCATAGCACCCTGCACCAGACGTTGAAACTCATTCTCCATCGCAATCTGCTGCGACATCGACAAATATTTGGCAAGAAATAATCGGGAGAATTCTGCCATTAAAACCTCCGCTAACTCTCGACCTGCCAAATGATGCACTTCTATCTCATCCCACCACAATCTCACAACTCCTTCCAGCAGAAAAGTGGCTAAGGTCACTTTCTGCTCTTCTGCCGTCCTGATTGCAGTCAGGATCCTCTTCACTCTAGCCAACCAATCTTCCGCCTGCGTTGGGGAAATCGCCCCACCGAACGTAGGTGGATGAAATTCCATCAAGCTTTTCAATGACTCATCGATTGCTTGAGCCTCCATCACAACTACAACACGCTCTTGTCTTGCACTAGGCCGTACTGGCACGTCTACAGACCTTGCCTGTCCAGTAGGTTGTGCCTGTAACACTGCAAGTACTATCTCTGTCAACACCCGTATAGTCTCCGCCGAAAGAGGCGTAGGCGCTTCAACGGGTGCTGCACTCTCATCAGACCGCTGGGGCTCAGACTGCCTAGATCCACACCTCGCCATCTATAGTCAATGTACAAAACATGATTAATCATCAAAGGTATAATGGGAATTATACATTGACTACACACACATGTACCGCACGTACATGAAATACATTCCTAGTGGACATTCGTGAGTTCAATAATGTTCTCTCCCTCCCAAACAATCTCAACTTGGCTGTGATACCACTTTGTAACGCCCCCATTCATCACATGCCATATAACGGTGGGTCTGGCAGGGGCCCCAAGCCATATCTCACAGACAAGTATTAGAATTACTTGTGAAAATCAAATTCTATTCGCATCCTTAACTCAATCCATTCTAGCGCAGCATTTTTAAGTTAAAGAACTCAGCTCAGAGAATGTCCACTTCTATATAAAATCCACATTTATATAGCAACACCAGGAATGTATACAATGCACACACACTGGCCTTAAGGCCTTACAAATTTCTCTTTTCACGCAATTACATTTTCGTACATCGGCACGCAGGCCGCCACACATGAAATCCAAACACACTTCTTCGCATGGCCTTCAAGGGCCTTTAGTAACAATCCATCCATTCCACTTGTTCATTCTACCTGCAATTTGCCATCCAAGCCAAAACAGAAAACAAAGTAACGTTCAGCATTCGCTGACCCATTTATAACGACCATACCCCCTACCCGGGGCAGTGGTTCCTTCCCTGCATGCATTGCTATCATCATCTCATCAAGCCTCATCAAGTATCATATGTATCATTCTCTTTATCAATCTATCAATCACATTCACATCCAAATAACCACTCAAAGTGGGCAGTTTCAGAAGTTAATTGTGGATTAATTCCCAAGGCATCTTCTACTCTCGAAAATGCTTCAGCTATTATCAAGATAAATGAGTCCAAATAGATAAAAAGAGATTTACAGAAAGACAGAAACAAACAACAAGATAAAGATACAGTGAAGGCTTTCCTTTGTACAGAGAAGGAGGATCTCTGCATCAATCAAGACAACCATCAGAGTTCTTCATCTGCTCCAGGCTTTCAAGAGACACACATCAATATCAGTCTCTGAAAGCTTTCTAGTGATAATCATCACTCTGAAGGCATACACCCTGAAGCAAAGCTTCCCTCCATCCTGAAAAATTCAACATCTTAGGGGGAGCTTTGACATCATCAACATCCACTAGTCTTCTCTCAGTGATTTGAGACAGAGAAGACAACATCACTTCTTTCCCTTTCCCTTGTATAGGGTTATAACTCCCTTCAAAAGTTATTCTTGATTGCAAGTCTCCTGATCAAAAGACTTGAGGATTGGTTCTTGAGCACTTGATCAAAAGCTCATTGGTGGCAGTCACAAATGCCAGTATCCACCAGACACTCCATGCACTCAGGGCACCTTCTTGGCGTACTGGGCATCCCAGTCGTAAACCGCCGATCAGAGGTACTTCACTTGTTGGTTGGACGGCTGAAGCCTAGTCCACCAGTCTCGCAAGCTGGCGACATCCCCTCCATACCACTCAGAGGTACAACCTCCCCAGCATCACAAATAACTAGAGCAGATCGACCCACCCTATGTGGTGTATCATTTACTACTAATCGACCCCTCACCTATTCCTGATTGACCCACCATTGTGGTGCAGCAAGTCGGGTGCTCGCTTCCCGAGTCATGCCACCAATCGATCCCTTCTAACCAGATCAACCCACCCTAGTGGTGTAGTCGGCCGGGTACTCGCTTGTCGGGCGCACTACCAATTGATATCTCTTCAACCAGGAGCTTAACCAAATACTCCTCGCATCCATAATTCACATTCATATATCCATACCACAAACACAAATCTTTCAGAGCATCAAATCCATGGAGTCTTCTCCGGTTTACCCACGATCATCACCAATCCAGACTACCCGTCCAGAAGGGCTCTAGATGCCTATGCCATACTTCACACTTCGGGCTCTAGATGCAGACTCAACCAAGGAATCACTTCCGAGATCCATCTCTTGGTGGAGGATTCCAAGCAAATGCATATAGAAAGGACTTCGATGTCCAAGAAGGAGATCGTTACCCTCGAAGATCGCTTCGGTGCCATGAAGTAGCCGGATAGAAGTCACCGCCTCGGCTCTGCCTTCATGAATCCGCTCTCGGATCTTCGCTCTGCACTACGCAGCTCCTCCAACAACTGGCTTTACTTTCCTCCTTCCGTCCTTTACTCTCTCCTTCTCTTTCTCTCTCTTGAAATGAGATGAAGAAGAAGAAGAAGAGGAAGGGCTTAAAACCTCAGATCTCGGCCAGAAATCCACATGGAGAAAGCCTAACCCTTGGATCCAGGACAGAGAAATCAACGGCCAGAAAAACACTGAAAAATTATGTTTCGGCCCAGACACGCCCTGTGACACGCCCGTGTCACGGGCCATGTCCCCAAAGCGGTGCACGAACCGCTTTATCCAAACTTATCCATGCCAAGATGACACGCCCATGTCACGCCCGTGTCAGCCTAGTCACGCCTGTGACACAGGGCGTGTAACCCACTCGAGACCTACTCGAGAGGACTTACTCGAGAGAAAATCATCGAACTCTCGACACAGCGGGACACGCCCTGTGACACGCCCACGTCACAGGCCGTGTACCCCTACTCGACGATCTCCACTCGACAATCGCCGCTCGACGATCGCCGCTCGATGATCGACAAGCAAAATCGTCGAACTGATGGGACACGCCCCCTGTCATGCCCGTGTTATAGGGCGTGACCACCCATACACTTCGTCGACCGAAATTTCATCGACCTCACGCCTCACGACGCAACCCGAGCGGGACACGCCCTGGGACACGCCCGTGTCCCAGGCCGTGTCACCCAATCTTTGCCAATTTCAGACTTTGGGCTGTTATACAAGGTCAGACGCGTGGCTAAGTAAGCCTGCATGGATCTCCACTCCCTGGATGTGAACCGACCATCCCAATCTGACACGATCATCATGTGAACCCCGTGGTATCAAATGAACTGCTCTACGAATCTCCCCACCAGTACCCCAACCGAGTCATCTTTTCTGATTGGAATGAATCTGGCCACCTTCGTCAGCCTATCGACGATGACCCAAATCGAATCGTTTCCCGTCCGTGATCGGGGAAGGCCATGAATGAAATCCATCGTGATGTCCTCAAATTTCCACTCCGACACTGGAAGTGGCTATAATAATCCCGCAGAGCTTCTGCACTCCGCCTTCACTAGCTTGCATGGCTCGCAATGAGCCACGAAGTATGTAATGTCCTTCTTAATCCCCGGCCAAAACATCATCCTCTTCAAGTCTGCCGTCATCTTGGTGATCCCCGGGTGTATAGAATATCTGCTACAATGTGCTTCTGCCATGATGTCCTCCCGAATATGAACTCCTGCGGGTATATCGACCCTACCTCTGAAATATAGCAATCCATCCCTCAGTGAATAATCTCCCGTCGAACCCTCCTTCAAGGCTTGGAATATCGGCTCTGCCCAAGCATCTATCTTCTGTCTGTCCCGGATGCGGTCCCGAATACCATCTATGGCAACCATCGATGCTATATACTCCATGTACAGCTCTGGATCATTCTCATATACTAGGGATATCTGCATATCTCTGAAAGACTGTACTAGCTCCATGGACATCAGCTGTGGTCCCTTCCCTGAGATATCTCCTCTCCGGCTCATAGCATCTGCCACCACGTTCGCCTTGCCGGGATGGTAGTGCATGGTGTACTAGTAATCTAACAGGAACTCCACCTAACGTCTCTGTCTGATATTGAGTTCCTTCTGTGTGTCCACATATCTCAAATTCTTGTGATCGGAGAAGATGTCACACACCGTAGAGGTAGTGTCACCAAATTTTCAGAGAGAAGATCACTGCACCTATCTCCATATCATGCACCGGATAGTTCTTCTCATGTATCTTCAGCTGTCGGGAGGCGTAGGCGATTACGTGCCAGTTCTGCATCAGGATGGCACCCATCCCCTGGTAGGAGGCGTCTGTGTACACCTGGAATCCCTCCCTTCCCGACTAAAGAGCGAGTATGGGAGCCGAGGTAAGCCGACCTTTCTACTCCACAAAGGCCGCCTCGCACTGTGGCGTCCAAATGAATGGGAATTCCTTCTTCGTCAGGGATGTAAGAGGGAGTGCAATCCTGGAGAATCCTTCGACGAACTTCCGGTAGTATCCGACAAGTCCCAGGAAGCTCCGTACATCCATGGCTGTCTTGAACGGTGGCCAATCCTGAACTGCACGAATCTTGGCCAGGTCTATTGCCAACCCTGCACCGCTGATGATATGACCTAAGAAGGCCACCTCCTTTAGCCAAAACTGGCATTTGCTGAACTTCACGTACAGCTGGTGTTCCCGTAGACTCTCTAGAGTCAAAGTCAGCTATCGTGTATGCTCCTCCTCCGTCCTTGAGTAGATGAGGATGTCGTCAATAAATACGATGACGAATACATCAAAATAATCCTTGAATACCCTGTTTATGAGGCTTGTAAATGCTGGAGGCACATCAGTGAGCCCGAATGGCATCACTATAAACTCGAACAGTCTGTACCTACTACTGAAGGCGGTCTTTGGAATGTCCTCCTCTCGAATCTGTAGCTGATAATAACCTGACCTCAAGTCAAGTTTCGAGAAGAAATGTGCTCCTTCCAGTTAATCGAACAACTCGTCAATCTGTGGCAGCGGGTATGTGTTCCGGACCGTCAGTCTGTTCAGTGCTCGATAATCAATACACAAGCGGAGACTTCCGTCCTTCTTCTTAACAAATAGCACCGGGGCTCCCCACGGCGAAGAGCTTGGCCGGACAAACCCCGCCTCTACTAGTTCCTGCAACTGACTTCAGAACTCTATAAACTCTTTCAGGTCCATCTGGTATGGGGACCAAGATGCCGGCTTGGCCCCCGACACAAGCTGTATCTGGAAGTCCTGCTCTCGGTGCGGAGGTAGTCCTGGCAGTATCTCTGGGAAGATGTCAGCAAAATATTGCACTACCGGGATGTTTGGCACCGACTCCTTGGCCTCCTCCATCTCAAATAGAATCTGATAAACCTCCTCTCCCTGCAAATGGGCCTTAACGACCTGTACTGAAGATAAGAGTATACGAGAGGCATGTCTTATACCTTCGATGATAATGACAGAGTCCCCGTGCCTCACGGTGATCCTCTTTGCTTGGCAATCAATCTGGGCATGGTTCCAGTGCAACCATGTCATGCCCAAGATCAGCTCGAAGACTGGCATCCTTAGGATCGTTGACGACACTTCGAATGACTTTCCGCCAATATCCGCCTCCATGTTGTAGTGGGCAGAGGTGAGTAGCTCCGATCCGTCGGGTAGACACACCCTCCTCATCAGGCCTGTGAACTCCTCCACTCCTTCCAGCCCTTCTAGGAAGGCCTCCGACATGAACGAGTGCGAAGCACCCGTGTCGAACAGAGTATAGGCGGGCTTGTCGCTGATGAAGATTATACCTAGGGTGGTTAAATGTCGTAGTATTCTATAACGAGTTTTCTTTCCTATTTATTCTACCTAGTGCAGTTTCTACAAATTTGACAACTGGGAAAGGGAATTCTATTTAAACAATTAAACATCTTGGCATACCTACTATGACCTGCTCTGGGTTGCGAGGCTGCGCCAGGTCCAAAGCATACACCTACTCCCTTTCTTGTCTGCGATCCCCTCCATGGTATCCACGTCCTCGGCCACAACCTTGGCCTCGAAGATGTTACGCTGGCTGGGCAGTCGGTGGTTCTGTTGGGGGTGTCCCCCTCATGGGGCAGTTCCTCTTGATGTTCCCCACCTGATGGCAATTGAAGCATTCCGGCGGGGGATATGCCATTCCCCCAGGTCTCTGTCCCTCCCATGTCTGAAGATTTGGTGGGCCACCACCACTGGCTCCCTTGTCTCTTGTCTTGCCTCCTGACGAGGCTGGTCCTCAACCCTCCTCCCATACGTGATACGGGCTCGTCTCTTATCGTTCCTTGCTCCTCGACCATGATCCTCTGTTGGCCGTTTCCGGCCCCGAGTAGCTTGCCAATCAGCCTCTATCCTTTTTGCCATCTCTAGTATCCGGGAAATGGAGCCGTCGGATACAAACAGTAGAGTCTCACTCAGCTCCTCTCACAGGCCCTTGTAGAACCTTTTCGTATAACCCGCCTCATCCAACTGGTAAGAATCTGCAAATCGGGCTAGATGGTTGAACTCTCGGTGGTACTCCACCACCGTCTTGTTCCCTTGCCTCAACTGCAAAAATCTATCCTCCAGCTCGTCCCGGGCCGACTGTGGAACAAAGTGTTCCAACAGCGCGCCCCTGAATTCCTCCCAAGAAATCTCTGCTACTTCCCTGTCCGCAAAAGTCGTGTCTAGCGAGGTCTTCCACCATCTCTTTGCATGCGACTCCAGGCAGGAGATAACCAAGGGCACTCTCTCCTCCCAATGGCACCGTATCCCGGTCAGCATCTCGTACATAATATCCAGCCACTCCTCTGTCCGAACGGCCGACTCAGCCCCCAAGTAGGATGGGGTAGCAAGTCCTCGAAAAATGCTCAGCTAGTTGGCCCCTGGGTTTGGCTGCTGAAAGATATGGTACCTAAACACCTAGAGGGGGGGGGGGTGAATAGGTGACCTAAACCTTTTTGAAACTTTGTTGGCAGCAAAACAGTTATCACACAGATTTCTATAGCTAACAGCAATAACAAGATATAAACTGCTAATCCACAGCACAGCACAGCACAGCAGACACACAAATTTATAGTGGTTCCCCAATCTTTGGGTACATCCACTTTCCCCCTTCGCCTATCTAGCAGTGTACTAGATCCGGCCAAACTTCTCCACTATCTCAGAACCCAACTAGGTTCCTACACCTCAGGCCCAAAGCCTTACACTCAGCCACCAAGGCCTACACTCAGCCACCCAGGCCTACACTCAGCCAATCAAGGCCTACACTCAGCCAATTAAGGCCTACACTCAGAGTTCTTCAACCCCTACACTCAGGCAACCAAGCCCTACCCTTATCCTTTATAATATAGGCTTACAATTCACTCAAATCCAATGGATCCTACAAGTTAAAATTGAATTACAATAACTAACTCTACAACTCAGAAAATAAGAGAGGAGTTGAGAGTTTCTTGAAGAGTTCTTGGAAGAACTCAGCTAGATCCAAACTGACTTAGCTTCCTTCAAAGCTTCTTGAGTAGAACTGAATTAGTCTGAATCCTCTGCAGTTGATCCTTGACCTCTGCTTCTTGAGATCCAGATGATTCTGAATCCTTCTTCTCAGCCTTAGTTCCAATGACTGATTTCTTGATTGGAGCTCTCTCTCTCCAACTTCTTAGATCTGCAGTTGGACTGCCTGATCTTCTTGTGTTGATACTCTGTGTACCACTTTTCTGATTACTTGAATAATCTGATCTATTATTTCAAAATGGCTTCAACAACAACAACAACAACAACTTCTGTAAACAGTCTGTGCCTATTTATAAGCCTTCTTCATGGTAATCGGCTGGTCCGGTTCATAACAGACTTCTGACTTCCCTGACAGTTGCTGTAGACCGGCTGAATCGGCAGCTGTCATGTCAACCAGTCACTTCTTGAAATTCTCTAACTGTCAGATAGTGTCGAGACTTTCTGTTGTTAAGTGTCGACACTTATAGACCAAGTGTCGACATATGTTGTGTAAGTGTCGACACAAGTCTACAAGATGTCGACACAACTCCTTGTATGTCTCGACACAGATTCTTCTTCAAGTGTCGACACTGAAATTAAGTGTCGACACAAGTAATTGATCTTCTGTATCTTGTAGTATTCTTCTAAGTGTCGACACATCTCCTTTGCGTCGACACATCTTCATGTGTTGAAACTGTCAAGTGTCGACACTGCTTCTTGGTGTCGACACAAGTCTTCAATTTTGTTTCTTCAGCTAAGTGTCGACACTTGTACTTAGAATATTTTGTAAACTTTTCTGTTCTTTGCTAAGTGTCGACACAGCTCCTTGTGTCGACACTTTCTTCAAGTGTAGAGTCTTCAACTAAGTGTCGACACATTGTGCTGGGTGTCGACACTTTCTTCAAGTGTTGACTCTTTTGAGTGTGTGTCGACACATTGTGCTGAGTGTCGACATATTCTTCATATGTTGACTCTGCTGATTGAGTGTCGACACATTGTGTTGAGTGTCGACACTTGTCCTTAGTCTCTGCAGAATTTTGCTGAGTGTCGACACAACTCCAAGTGTCGACACTTTCTGATGTAGACTCAGCTCTTCTAGGTGTCGACACTTCTGTTAAGTGTCGACACAGCTTTTCTGCATTCTTCTTCACTGAGTGTCGACACAGCTCCAAGTGTCGACACTTTCTGTCTGGTGTCCACTCTTCTTCTCAGGTGTCGACACAATTACTCCAAGTGTCGACACAGCTTGTCTGGGTGTTGACACAAGCTTTCTCAAGTGTCGACACTTTCCCTCTGGGTGTCGACACATGGACTTAGAAACTTTTAGATTCAGTCCAGTGAATACCTAATCTGCACAAGTAACTCAAACAAACATCAAATACATTATGATGTATATCATTGAGTTAGGTGAGGCTTCTTCAAATCAGGTACATTTGACCAATGTACCCAACAATCTCCCCCTATTTGGAGAAGTCATAACCCTTAGTCAATGATATACACCACTCACAATTAAAAATTATAAAATGATGTAAAGCAGGTATATGTCAACTGGGTAAACTTAAACATGTAATAAAGCACACATGTATACTCATTCAGCATTACAGAATAAACAAGAATTAGATACATTCTTCTGAACAATCATGAAATATATTTATCAAAAATTGTTCAAACATTGTTTTTAATACATTTTCAATGATTTACAAAAATGTTTCTTAGTCTAATCTTAGTCTAGTTCTGATCAGGTTCTTTTATAACTATTCCTTTCCCAGCTTGTACTTTGGCCTTTACAGCAGCAGCAGCTGCAGGCTCAGTATCAGCAGTCTTCTTTCCTTTGAGATCAAGCTTATCAGCCTTGATCTTTTGCCTCTCAAAGTAATGATAGGGCTTAGGAAAGTACTTGCTAGGCTCCACAGCTGTAGGAGGTAGCTTTCCTAACTTAGCCTTCCTTCTATACTGGACAATGGCTTCCTGCCTAATCTCATGCTTTCTCCATTCTGCTTCTGAAAACCATTTGTTCCTTTCATGAGCATTGTCCTTGGCTGCTTTCCAGGCTGTGAGAATGATGTTCCTAGAAGTAGGGCTCCACTGTTCAAAATCTGGCTTCTGCTCAGCTAGTTCCCTAAACTTCTTCTTTGACAGCCTTGTCTCTTCTTCTTTGTCCAAAGCCTCTTGCATAGCTGCTGTTATAGGTTGAACAACCTTTTCCAGAACAACATGTGACTTTCCAGCAGTTGGGCTATACATGGTGCTTACATCTGCATGAATCATTTCAAAATCTGGAGGTGGATAAATGACTTGAGCTACTTCCTGTTGCTCACCTCCAAGATATGCACTTTGAATTCCTGATTCAGCAACATTATCATCATCACACAGGGGAGGATATCCAAGGGTATCCCTGATGGAATTTGATATCCACTTAGCATGGTCTGAGCTTGCTTTGACTAACACCCTCTCCCCCTTTATGACTTCTTGTGCAACATGATCTCTTACATCATCTTTCTGGAACCTGATTTGGCTGTCCAAGTACCTGATTCCATTCTTAAAATAAGGTCTAAGCTTTGTAAGCTGTTCAGAAATGACCTTCTGTGAATCCTTGATGGCAGTCTTGACAGCAGCAATTTCATCTTGAAAAGCTTTATCAAATTCAGCCTTTGCAGCAGCAGATGATGTTGAAGGTTCAGCAGTCTTATTCTTTAGTTCAGTGACTATAGAATTGTGGGATGCAGTCAAATTATCATTCATCCTTAATTGATTTTCCAGCACATAGCCCTGCTTCAATGCTATATCATCTATTTTTTCCTTTATCTTCTCTTGATGTGTTGCCAGAAACATAACTGCATTTCCACCCTTGTGGAAGCATTCATTCATCTCCTTTTTATTAAGGTTCATTTCAAACCTTATTGACTTGATGTCCTGTGCCAGATCAAATTGTAGGGTCTTGTGCCCTTCATCAACATAAGTCTCTATAGCCTTCCTTTGCTCATCCAGCTTGATTTGCAGGGCTACCATTAATGCACTGTAATCAGGAGATGGAGCTTGTGTGACTAAGGATTGTTTAGCAATAGTTTGTAGAGCCTTCTTATAGCTCTGACTTCTTCTCTTGAATACAAAGAGTTTCTTCTTTTTAGCTTGTTCAGTTTCATCTTCCTCAGACTCTGAAGTACTGGCTATATTCACCCTGTCCTTAGGGCTTGATGGTTGGTCAGCTTGCACATCAAGTGCTTTCTCACTTTCTTGCCTTATAGGCTCTTCCTGAACTTGCAGTGTCTCCCCCTCAGCAGCAACATGCTTGTCCATGTCAAAATCCTCTTGATCTAAATTAAGAAATAGATCTACCATTGTGTATTCAGCTGGAGACTGTTGTAACACCCCCTATCTGTCGCATAGCATATAGCAGTAGGTCCGGCCGGGGCCCGACGCCATATACCACAGACAGACCGGGTGGTTACTTATGGAAACCATACAACTAATCTCAACGTCCTACACAGAGCATTCTAGCGGAAGCAATTTATATAAGTTGCAAAACAAGAACCCAACGACAAGCATGAATGTCCACTAACAAGATAATAGGAATGTTATTACAAAATACTCAAAAGTCGGCCTTAAGGCCTTACAAAAGTTTCACTTGTCTTTTACATGTTTTCCAAACTTCGGCACGCAGGCCGGCCATACATGAATAAAACATAAAACATTTCACTTGGGCCTTCGAGGGCCAGCTTCGCAGAAAGGGCTTTAGCCCGCTATTGACCGCTTGGTCCAGCTGCACCTGCAAGCAAACAAACCACCGCACGGTGGTTAACAAAGCAACGGTCAGCAATGCTGACCAAATTATAATGATCCCGCCCCCAACTCGGGGCGGCGATGCTCCTTCCCTGCATTTCATTAGCTTAAGTGAGCAATATAAATATAGTCATTTCATCACAGGCGGAGGCTCAACGGCCACACACCCCGTGCACTCAGGGCACATTCTTGGTGAACGCAGTCTAAGTCTGCCGACTCACCGCCATCCTCTCTTGGACGACCAAACTATGAGCAGTTTGTCTTCCTGGCATGGGTCACGGTAATTAAAACCATAGACCGCCGAAGACCCTCATCTATGCCAACGGCCCTAATCCGAACGACATAGAGTGGGTACGGTTCCATCTAACCCGTGCTCACAACGCAACGGTAATTTAAACCATATGCGCCCGCAACGGTAATTTAAACCATATGCGCAGGTCAAACTTCTACCGAGTCCCATTTTCATCACAAGTCACATAACCCGGTTATGTTCAAGTTGGCTTCCAAGCCACCAAGTTGGCAAGACCTCGTGTCCGCCCAGTTTTCCGGGTGCACCTTTGGGTTAGTCCCCAAGGCTCCCTGCTGCAATCTACCGCGTAGAAAACCCGAAAAACACCAAATAGCACGGAGTCTTCTCCGGCCTTATGCAATGCAACATCACCGATCCGAACTACATGTCCGGGTAGGCTTCAACCAAAATGCCTATGTCCGTTCTCGCATACGGACTCTAAACAACGGGGACTTCACATATCTACCCGAAGGAACGCCTCCAACTCTCCGCAAACTCGCGAGAGCGGGCTTCCTATGCAAAGAAAAGAGCAACTCATGCTCAAGATGAGGATCGTTACCCTTGCGGTCCTCTTTGGCGCCATCGAAAAGTAATCGGATGGAAATCACCGCACTTGCGTTGCCTCCGTGGATCCGGAGTCGGCTTGCGATTCGGAGCTCCGAAGCTCCTCCAATGGCGGATCTAGTTCCTCTTCTTCTTGCCTTAGCTTTTCTTTCTCCAAGGGTTTGGAGAGATAACAAGTGGAAAAAGTGAGGGTTTTCTAAGTCAAAACCCGGGTATATCCCTTCAGGAACAACCCCCAGCCATTGGATCCTCAGTCAAAGAAATGAACGGCTTCGATTCGGGACTGAAATGCCCAATCTGGGCCGAACACGGCCTGGCACACGCCCGTGTCCAGGGCCGTGTGCCTCATTCGCCGTCAAAATCGAATCACCTGGAACCTCACACGGGCATCGAACACGCCCGTGTTCGATCTGACACGCCCGTGTTCCAACTGACACGGCCGTGTAGCTGGCCGTGTACCCCATGATTTTCTCCCGTTTTCAACCCGAGCGCTGACACGGGTTCGGACACGCCCGTGTCCTTGCCCGTGTCACCTTGACACGCCTGGGCTCCAGGCCGTGTACAAGGTCTCGGCACTTCACGGCTAAGTGTCGACACGGGTCGACACGCCCTGCGACACGCCCGTGTCGCAGGCCGTGTGCCATGTCTCGACACACTGTCGACGCCAAAGTGTCGACTTCGCGGGACGAGTGTCGACACGGGTTGACACGCCCTGCGACACGCCCGTGTCGCAGGCCGTGTGCCGTGTCTCGACACAACGTCGAAGCACTGTGTCGACTTCACGGCTAAGTGTCGACACGGGTCGACACGCCCTGCGACACGCCCGTGTCGCAGGCCGTGTGCCATGTCTCGACACACTGTCGACACCAAAGTGTCGACTTCGCGGGACGAGTGTCGACACGGGTTGACACGCCCTGCGACACGCCCGTGTCGCAGGCCGTGTGCCGTGTCTCGACACAACGTCGAAGCACTGTGTCGACTTCACGGCTAAGTGTCGACACGGGTCGACACGCCCTGCGACACGCCCGTGTCGCAGGCCGTGTGCCCAGTCTCGACACAATGTCGAGACCAAAGTGTCGACTTCACGCCTTAGTGTCGACATAGGCTTGACACGCCCTGGGACACGCCCGTGTCCCAGGCCGTGTGCCTGCAGCCAGAACTCAAACTGGCCCAAATTATTCCCCTTTGCTCCTTTGAGTTTCGGGGCGTTACAACTCTACCCCTCTTAAAAGAATTTCGCCCACGAAATTACATAAAGGGAAAAACATGTACCAAAACTAAAATTTGTACCTGAGCGGAACAACTCCGGATATTCGTCAAGCATCGTCTGCTCTCGCTCCCAAGAGAGCTCCTCACGACCGCAATTGTCCCACCGGACTTTGACCATCCTGATCTCTTTATTGCGTAGCCGCTTGACCTCCGAGTCCTCAATCCGCACGGGCTTGACTTTTGTCGTTAGCCCACTATCCACCGGCACTTGATTGGCCGCGATCACTTGCGTAGGCTCTTGCACCGCCTTCCGAAGCACCGAAATGTGGAATACATCATGTAAACCACTTAGCTCCACTGAAAGCTTCAGCCGATAGGCCGCTTCTCCTACTCGCTCCAGAACCTCGAACGGTCCAAGGTGCCTCGGGCTTAGCTTTTTCAATCGCCGCACCCGCGAGACACCCTTGAACGGCTTGATCTTCAAGTATACATAATCGCCCACAGCGAACTCCACGTTCCTGTGCTTGGCATTATAGTACTTTGCTTGCCGGTCCTGAGCGATAAGCAACCTCTCCCGAATGGTTCTCACCAAAGAAGTAGCATCATCCACTTCCGATCGCTTATACAACTTCGACTCGCCCGTTTCTAACCAAGACAACGGCGTGCGACATCTTCTACCATATAGGGCCTCGAAAGGCGCCATCTGAATACTTGCTTGGTAGCTGTTGTTGTATGCGAACTCCACCAAATAAAGGTGGTCCTCCCATTGCTTTCCAAAGTCCAAGACACACATGCGAAGCATGTCTTCCATCGTTCTATTGACCCTCTCGGTCTGCCCATCCGTTTGCGGATGGAAGGCTGTGCTAAACTTCAGCTTTGTTCCCAACATTTGCTGCACCAGCCTCCAATCATTGGACGTGAACCGCCCATCTCGGTCACTCACGATGCTGCGGGGCACACCATGAAGCCGCACTATGTTATCCACATAAAGCTTCGCCAGCTTCTCCACCGGATCATCCTTCCTATGCGGAATAAAATGCGACACCTTCGTTAATCGATCGACCACCACCCAAATGGCGTCGTTCCCCTTTTGCGACCTTGGCAAACCATGCACAAAGTCCATAGAGATGTCGTCGAATTTCCACTCCGGAATAGGCAAGGACTTAAGAAATCCTCCCGGCTTTTGGCACTCCGCCTTTACCAAGGCGCAGGTTTGGCACTTCGCTACATATAGCGCCACATCCTTTTTCAAACCCGGCCACCAAAATAGCTTCTTGATATCGCGGTACATCTTCGTGCTCCCCGGGTGAATCGAGTACTTGGTATGGTGCGCCTCGTACAACAACTCCACCCGTAAATTGCCCACACTTGGGACGCACAAACGACCGTCTCTCCAAAGCAATCCGTCCTCCACAACGAATTGGGAATTTGACCCATCCAGAGCCTCTATCATGATCTGCTTCATATTAGCATCCATATCCAAAGCCTGCCGAATCCGATCAGCCAGGTCATATTGGACTTCAGTCCAATTCAGCACTGCTTCAGCACTAGATTGTCTATCCACACAAACAATCTCCAACGCCTCCAGCTCCTGCACCAACCGCTCATCATGCACTGATAGCCAACTCGCTTGAGCTGGGGCTCGGCGACTCAACGCGTCCGCCACCGCATTCCCTTTGCCAGGCACGTAGTGGATCTTGAAAGTATAGTCCCCCAGGAACTCCATCCACCTACGCTGCCGCATATTCAGATCTTTCTGATCAATCAAATACTTTAGGCTCTTGTGATCGGTGTAGATATCAATCTTCACACCGTACAAATAGTGTCTCCACAGCTTCAAGGCAAAAATCACGGCCGCTAACTCCAAGTCATGGACCGGATAATTCCTCTCGTGCACTTTTAGCTGTCTCGAGCCATAAGCTATCACGCTGCCGTGCTGCAATAGCACGCAACCCAAACCACTGCCCGAAGCATCGCTATATATCTCATAGCCTTCGGTTCCAACCGGCGAACTCAGCACAGGCGCCGTGGTCAACCGACACTTCAATTCCTCAAAAGCTCGCGCGCACTCAGGCGTCCAAACGAACTTATGCTCCTTCCTCGTCAAAGTAGTGAGAGGTAGCGCTATCCGCGAGAAGTTCTCTACGAAGCGCCTATAATAACCGGCAAGCCCCAAAAAGCTCCGGACTTCTGCTACCGTAGCAAGCTCAGGCCACTCCCGTATCGCAACAATCTTCGCCGGATCCACAGCAATACCCTCTCCACTCACTATATGCCCGAGGAACGCCACTGAGGATAGCCAAAACTCGCACTTCGAGAACTTGGCATACAACTGGTTTCTCCTGAGTGTCTCCAACACCAAATGGAGATGCTTGAAGTGATCCTCCTCACTTTGCGAGTACACCAAAATATCGTCGATGAAGACGATCACGAAATGGTCTAGGTACTCCCTGAACGTCCTGTTCATCAAATCCATAAATACTGACGGCGCATTAGTCAGCCCAAACGGCATGACCGTAAACTCATAATGCCCGTATCTCGTACTAAACGCTGTCTTCGGGATATCACTCTCCCTTATCCGCAGCTGATAGTACCCAGACTTGAGATCTAACTTCGAGTACACCGTCGACCCGACTAACTGATCAAAGAGATCATCAATCCGGGGGATCGGGTACTTGTTCTTCTCAGTCAGCTTGTTTAGCTCCCGATAGTCAATACACAACCTCAAGCTTCCGTCCTTCTTCTTAACAAAGAGGACCGGTGCGCTCCAAGGCGAAGAACTCGGGCGCACATACCCTTGCTCCAACAACTCTTGCAACTGTACTTTCAGCTCCGCCATTTCCTTAGGCGCTAGCCGATACGGAGATCGTGACACAGGCTTTGCACCTGGCACTAGCTCGATAGTAAAATCTATCTCCCGTTGTGGCGGGGCTCCAGGAAGATCTGCGGGGAACACATCAGGGTATTCCGATACCACTGAAATACAATCCATCGCGGGCTTTGGCTTTGCAACCTCCACTAGTGTAAAGAACAGTTCTGCTCCGGCACGAACCGCCTTCACCACCTGAAGAGCAGACATCAACGTCTTGCTCGACCCCTTTAAGCCCGTAAAAGTCGTCTCACGACTTGCTCCCAGCTTTACTTCCTTGCTACCGCAATCTATATGGGCCTGCTGCTCCGAGAGCCAGTCCATTCCAAATATGACGTCGAACTCCACCAACGGAAGTAAGGACGCCCGCAGGTCAAACTCCTGCTCTCCAATACGAACTTTAACTTCGCAGATCCTAACCGCTCGCATCGAACACCCATTGGGCAACAACACATCCAACTTGTCCTTCGCCATCAAAGAAGGGACTCCGATGCGTGATATAAATCCTTCGGACAAGAAGGAGTGTGAAGCTCCCGTATCAAAGAGTGCTCGTGCCGGATTTTCACAAATCAATACAAATCCTAAACAAGCAGTGGTAAGGTAACATATACATAACAAGCATATAAAGGAATTGACTTGCTATAAATTAAACCGTACCTGTCACCACGTCAGCTTGTTTAATGGCCTCCTGTTGGCCAAGATTATAGACCCTTGGTTGGGCCGGAGCATAGTGGGATGCGGTCGACTCCACCGCCTTACCCTTCTCTTCATAAGTAGCTCCTGGCCTCCTCTCGGACTTAGGACGTCCGCTCCAACAATCACGGGCGAAATGCCCCGTCTTGCCACAAGTAAAGCACGCGCCCGGGGTCCGACTCGTAGCCGCCCCAGAAGCACCAGAAGGAGCTGGACCCGAAGTCCTATGCTTCTTAAAGAATCTTTGATAGCCAGACTTTGAAGTAGTCGGCACTTTGAACCCAGATTTCTTCTCACCCAAGCCTTTCTTCGCTTGCACACTCTTCATGTCCTTCTCCAAGGACCGGGCAGTATTGACCAAGGTTAAGAAACCCTGCGTCATTGGCCCCGACAGTAACAATCTCAGCTCATCCCTCAAGCCTTCATAAAAACGATTAGTCTTGCGCTCCTCATCCATGATGGTGGAGCTAGCATATCGACTCAACCGCGTAAACTCGTGGAGATATTCATCCACGCTCCTCTCACCCTGCACCAACTTCAGGAATTCATTCTCCATCGAGATCCTCTGAGTAGAAGGGAGGTATCTTGCTAAGAACAATTCCGAGAACTCTTCCATCGGAACGTCTATCAGTTGTCTACCTCTCAAATGATGCAGCTCCAAACCTTCCCACCACATCCTCGCTTCCCCATCCAGAAGGAACGTAGCGATGGTGGTCATTTGCCACTCCTCCGTCTCCGTCGCTGTCATGACTCTCTTCACCCTAGAGAGCCAGTCTTCAGCCTGCGATGGGGTTCCCAACCCCGAGAATAACGGAGGGTTAAAGCTCATTACATGCTTCAACTGCCTCTCAGTCGCCCTCCTTGGGCACTATTGGTTCTACAACCACTTGCTCCATCCTTCTCGGCTCAGCCTCCTGTAGAGGTACTTGCTCCAACACAGGAGCGGGCTGCTGCGCCTGCCTTCCAGGCTGCGCATTGATCACGGCTAACACCGCTTCAGCCACCAACCGTATATTTTCTGCCGACAAAGGTGTTGCGGGAGCAACTTCTGGTGCACTACTAGCCTCAGAACCTTGGCGTTCTGATGGCCCAACACCACTTCGGGTCACCTATAGTGGTACAATACACCGTTAAGCGACCAAATAAATTGCAAACAGCAATTATAGGAACACGCAGGTTCCTCAAACACGAGTATTTTCATTCCTAAGTGGACATTCATGGGTTCTTTTTACTGTTATTACGATGACGCACACAATGTGCTCACCACCCCTTAAAAAGAATTCGCCCACGAATTCACTTTAAGCCCGACCAAAACCAGTAGTCTGATACCAAATTGTAACACCCCCTATCCGTCGCATAGCATATAGCAGTAGGTCCGGCCGGGGCCCGACGCCATATACCACAGACAGACCGGGTGGTTACTTATGGAAACCATACAACTAATCTCAACGTCCTACACAGAGCATTCTAGCGGAAGCAATTTATATAAGTTGCAAAACAAGAACCCAACGACAAGCATGAATGTCCACTAACAAGATAATAGGAATGTTATTACAAAATACTCAAAAGTCGGCCTTAAGGCCTTACAAAAGTTTCACTTGTCTTTTACATGTTTTCCAAACTTCGGCACGCAGGCCGGCCATACATGAATAAAACATAAAACATTTCACTTGGGCCTTCGAGGGCCAGCTTCGCAGAAAGGGCTTTAGCCCGCTATTGACCGCTTGGTCCAGCTGCACCTGCAAGCAAACAAACCACCGCACGGTGGTTAACAAAGCAACGGTCAGCAATGCTGACCAAATTATAACGATCCCGCCCCCAACTCGGGGCGGCGATGCTCCTTCCCTGCATTTCATTAGCTTAAGCGAGCAATATAAATATAGTCATTTCATCACAGGCGGAGGCTCAACGGCCACACACCCCGTGCACTCAGGGCACATTCTTGGTGAACGCAGTCTAAGTCTGCCGACTCACCGCCATCCTCTCTTGGACGACCAAACTATGAGCAGTTTGTCTTCCTGGCATGGGTCACGGTAATTAAAACCATAGACCGCCGAAGACCCTCATCTATGCCAACGGCCCTAATCCGAACGACATAGAGTGGGTACGGTTCCATCTAACCCGTGCTCACAACGCAACGGTAATTTAAACCATATGCGCCCGCAACGGTAATTTAAACCATATGCGCAGGTCAAACTTCTACCGAGTCCCATTTTCATCACAAGTCACATAACCCGGTTATGTTCAAGTTGGCTTCCAAGCCACCAAGTTGGCAAGACCTCGTGTCCGCCCAGTTTTCCGGGTGCACCTTTGGGTTAGTCCCCAAGGCTCCCTGCTGCAATCTACCGCGTAGAAAACCCGAAAAACACCAAATAGCACGGAGTCTTCTCCGGCCTTATGCAATGCAACATCACCGATCCGAACTACATGTCCGGGTAGGCTTCAACCAAAATGCCTATGTCCGTTCTCGCATACGGACTCTAAACAACGGGGACTTCACATATCTACCCGAAGGAACGCCTCCAACTCTCCGCAAACTCGCGAGAGCGGGCTTCCTATGCAAAGAAAAGAGCAACTCATGCTCAAGATGAGGATCGTTACCCTTGCGGTCCTCTTTGGCGCCATCGAAAAGTAATCGGATGGAAATCACCGCACTTGCGTTGCCTCCGTGGATCCGGAGTCGGCTTGCGATTCGGAGCTCCGAAGCTCCTCCAATGGCGGATCTAGTTCCTCTTCTTCTTGCCTTAGCTTTTCTTTCTCCAAGGGTTTGGAGAGATAACAAGTGGAAAAAGTGAGGGTTTTCTAAGTCAAAACCCGGGTAAATCCCTTCAGGAACAACCCCCAGCCATTGGATCCTCAGTCAAAGAAATGAACGGCTTCGATTCGGGACTGAAATGCCCAATCTGGGCCGAACACGGCCTGGCACACGCCCGTGTCCAGGGCCGTGTGCCTCATTCGCCGTCAAAATCGAATCACCTGGAACCTCACACGGGCATCGAACACGCCCGTGTTCGATCTGACACGCCCGTGTTCCAACTGACACGGCCGTGTAGCTGGCCGTGTACCCCATGATTTTCTCCCGTTTTCAACCCGAGCGCTGACACGGGTTCGGACACGCCCGTGTCCTTGCCCGTGTCACCTTGACACGCCTGGGCTCCAGGCCGTGTACAAGGTCTCGGCACTTCACGGCTAAGTGTCGACACGGGTCGACACGCCCTGCGACACGCCCGTGTCGCAGGCCGTGTGCCATGTCTCGACACACTGTCGACACCAAAGTGTCGACTTCGCGGGACGAGTGTCGACATGGGTTAACACGCCCTGCGACACGCCCGTGTCGCAGGCCGTGTGCCGTGTCTCGACACAACGTCGAAGCACTGTGTCGACTTCACGGCTAAGTGTCGACACGGGTCGACACGCCCTGCGACACGCCCGTGTCGCAGGCCGTGTGCCATGTCTCGACACACTGTCGACACCAAAGTGTCGACTTCGCGGGACGAGTGTCGACACGGGTTGACACGCCCTGCGACACGCCCGTGTCGCAGGCCGTGTGCCGTGTCTCGACACAACGTCGAAGCACTGTGTCGACTTCACGGCTAAGTGTCGACACGGGTCGACACGCCCTGCGACACGCCCGTGTCGCAGGCCGTGTGGCCAGTCTCAACACAATGTCGAGACCAAAGTGTCGACTTCACGCCTTAGTGTCGACACAGGCTTGACACGCCCTAGGACACGCCCGTGTCCCAGGCCGTGTGCCTACAGCCAGAACTCAAACTGGCCCAAATTATTCCCCTTTGCTCCTTTGAGTTTCGGGGCGTTACAACTGTGCAGGAGAAGTATTGGGTTCATCAACTACTTTATCAGGAACTACCTCTTGTACTACTGATGTGTCTTGGAGAACAACATCTGGTTCTTGATTTGCTTTCTGAGTTTGCTGATGGACATCAGACAAATCAGAATCTATTACAGAAAAATTGAAAGTATTAAGATCAACAAGTACCTCTTGGATGAGGATGGTGGCTTGCTCACTCTCCAGTGTAGATGGTTCTTCTACACCTGGAAGCTCCCCCTGGCTTGGATCCCTAGGGATGGGGCTAGTGTGAGGGAGCTCCCCCTGAATCTCAGCCACATCTTGAGCAGCAGGGGTTTTGACTACTGTCTCCTCTTCTTGCTCATCAGGTGTAAACACCACCTGTTCTTCACTTTCAGAACTGCTTGAGGACTCTTGTGCCACAACTGCAGTTTTTCTCTTCTTCCTAGGAGGAGAATCTTTCTTAGTAACTTCCTTCTCAGGTGTAGGTATATCCTTTGACAGCACTCTTTCCCACCTAGAAAATATCCTCATGTCCATCTTTCTCATGTGGTTGATTTTGCTACCTGCAGCAGTGCTCATTACCTCTGGTATTGTACCATCCAGGTAGAGACTTAGTATTCTGCCCAGATTGGGCTTCTTCAGACTCTCCTTAATTTTCTCATACACAACCATTGACCAGTCTGTTTTTAGGTTGAAGATAATTCTGGTCATAACACTGAACATGGAGGCTGACACCCTGTCATGCCCTCCAGTCTTGCTGAGTATAACTTTCCCCACAATTTCAGACAGGAATTTTCCTTGGTTATTCATTCCTTTCCTGTTGAATACAGATCCTATCTTCAGCTTAGGATCTAGACCACACCAGGTAAGTGCTTCTCTGGTCTTAGATGTAGACACTTCCTCTTCTTCTTGGGTCTTAGGTAGCTGGAGTACCTTTCTCAGAGTTTTGGGTGAAACCTTGACCTTGGTTCCATGCACTCTTGATTTGATTCTGTAACCTGAGTCATCTACTACAGCTCTAGTAAGAAATTCAAGAACTTCCTTCTTCCATATTTTGGTTGGTTCTGAAACCAAGTACTCCAATCCAGAATCGGTGACTAGGGTTACCACCAATTTGATTTCTTGATCGCCATCGTCGAACGCGCCACGAACCAGTTCATAGCCTTCATTGACGTTCTCCTCGAGCTTGGGAGCCATTAGGGTTTGTAGAATTAGTCTTTAGAAAAGAGAAATGTCGACACAGTAGTTTGGTCTCGAAACTCTGAAAGCGTATCGACAAACAAAGACAGAATCCTATTTATACCTTTCTGGTTTGAAGACGAACAGGCGGGATGGATTACTAAAGATGTGTCGACACTGGCAATAAGTGTCGACACTGACTTATAATGTCTCGACACTCATGTGTCGACACAAGTTTAGTCAACAGATTTTATGTGTCGACACTTGGTTATGTGTCGACACCACACTACTCGACATGTAGTCGAGACGTTACTTAGAAAATTCTGAGTAAAACTTAAGTGTCGACACCTTATTGGATGTGTCGACACCAACTCGACATGTGTCGACACTAACATTCTGAAGTGTCGACACCAACTTCCTAGATGTGTCGACACCATTTTCCTGAAGTGTCGACACTTACTATTCTGTGTCGACATAGACTTGTCTATGTGTCGACACCTTTTTACTTAGCCAATTTTTAGTTCTGTAAACTTAGTGTAAGTTTATCATACCTAGTTCAATTTTGAACCTATTGAACTTAGCTTCTTCCAAGGGCTTAGTAAACATATCAGCTATCTGATTATCAGTTTTAACATATTCAAGTGCAATATCATTTCTTTCTACATGCTCCCTAAGAAAGTGATATTTAATCTCAATATGTTTAGTTCTACTATGTGATACAGGATTATTAGCTATTGAAATAGCACTTGTAGAATCACAGAAAAGTGGAGTTCTACTTACCTGAAATCCATAGTCTTCTAGCTGATGTTGAATCCACAGAAGTTGAGCACAGCAACTTACTGCAGCTACATATTCTGACTCAGCTGTGGAGATAGCCACACTAGTCTGCTTTTTGCTGCTCCATGAAATTATTCTTCCACCTAGGAATTGACAGGTTCCAGTTATGCTTTTTCTATCCTCTTTGCATCCTGCAAAGTCTGCATCTGTATAACCTGTTAGATCAAAATCTCCATTCCTAGGGTACCAGAGGCCTAGATAAGGAGTGCCCTTTAGATATCTCAAAATTCTCTTGACTGCAGTCAAGTGAGACTCTTTAGGGCAGGCCTGATACCTGGCACAAACACATGTAGCATACATGATGTCAGGTCTACTTGCAGTCAAGTATAATAAGGAGCCAACTATCCCTCTATACAAGGTTTCATCTACAGGTATCCCTGCATCATCCTTGATAAGAGACATACTTGACCCCATAGGAGTCTTCATGGTACTGGATGAATCCATACCATACTTCCTTATGAGTTCTAGGGTGAACTTGGACTGACATATGGATAGACCACTTTCAGTCTGTTTAACTTGGAGACCCAAGAAAAACTTTAGCTCTCCCATACTACTCATCTCAAATTGACTTTGCATAAGCTTTGCAAACTTTTTGCAAAGGCTACTTTCAGTAGACCCAAATATAATGTCATCTACATATATTTGGACAAGTATTACTTTGCCTCTAGATTCCCTAAGGAATAGAGTCTTATCTATTTTCCCCCTTGATAACTTGTTCTCAATAAGGAAACTAGATAGGGTCTCATACCAAGCTCTAGGAGCTTGCTTTAACCCATACAATGCTTTCCTAAGTCTATAGACATAATGAGGTTGAGTTGGATCAACAAAACCTGATGGCTGCTCCACATAGACTTCTTCCTTAAGATTACCATTTAAGAATGCTGACTTGACATCCATCTGGTAAACCTTGAATCCTTGATAGGTTGCATAGGCCAAGAACATCCTTATGCCCTCCAGTCTGGCTACTGGGGCAAAAGTTTGATCAAAATCAATACCTTCTTCTTGCCTATATCCTTTTGCAACCAGTCTTGCTTTATTCTTAATGATGACCCCTTGTTCATCTAACTTATTTCTGTAGATCCACTTAGTTCCTATAACATTGTGGTCTTTAGGTTTAGGAACCAGTTCCCAAACCTTGCACCTTTTGAACTGATTAAGTTCTTCTTGCATAGCTTCAGTCCACTGTGGATCTTGTATAGCTTCTTCAAATTTCTTTGGTTCTATTTGAGACAGAAAACTTGAATATACTACAGCATTCTGATTTCTGCTCCTTGTCTGAACACCTTGTCTTGGATCTCCAATAATCAGCTCTACTGGATGATCTCTTAGATGCCTGTTGGCTGGAGGCATTCTTAGTTCTGGTTGTACTTCTACAGCATCTTCATCATGCCGAGTTCCTTGTATTTCTTCAGCTCCTGGTACATGTAGTTCTCCCCCTGGACATAAGCCATCTTCTTCTACTTGCTGTCTTGCAGCAGGTACATCTTCTATGGTTAGCTTGTCCATCTTCTTAGTAAGACCTGTGGGGCTGCACAAACTACTAGACAACTCATTGTTAATAAGTTTTGTCTCATCAAAAACTACATGCACAGACTCCTCTACAACTTGTGTAGTCAAGTTGTAGACTCTATAAGCCTTACTATTATTGCTGTACCCAACAAACACTCCCTCTTGGGACTTGTCAGCAAACTTAGTTAAGTAAGACTTTCCATTGTTAAGTATGAAGCATTTGCAACCAAAAATCCTGAAATAGGATAGGTTTGGTTTCCTGCCTTTCACAACTTTATAGGGGGGTCTTATTTAACCTTTTAGTGATGGTAGCCCTGTTTATCACATGGCATGCAGTGTTAACTGCTTCAGCCCAGAAATACTCAGGCAGTGATGTATCACTAAGTAGGGTTCTACCAGCCTCTATCAAGGTTCTATTCTTCCTCTCAGCAATGCCATTTTGCTGAGGTGTTCTAGGTGAAGAGAATTCTTGAAATATCCCAAAGTCTTCACATAGTTTTGTCATGCTTTCAGATTGAAACTCAGTACCATGGTCACTTCTAATTTTGACCACAGTGCTATTTAGTTCATTCTGAATTTGCTTGACAAAGCTGTAGAAGACACTAGGTGTTTCAGATTTCTGTCTCAAGAAGAACACCCAGGAAAACCTTGAGTAGTCATCTACAACTACAAAGGTGTAGAACTTCCTTCCTAAGCTGTGAACTGGCATTGGACCAAAGAGATCCATATGCAAGAGTTATAAGCACCTCACAGCATCTTTGTTCTCAATGCTTTTAAAGGTGGATTTGGTCTGCTTGCCCTTTTGACAAGCTGAGCAAATGCCATCTTTAACACACTTAACTTGAGGACCATTCCTCACTAACTCTTTGCTAAAGAGTTTGCTAATAGTCTTGTAGTTAAGATGAGCTAGCCTCTTGTGCCACTTGACACAATGAGAGACTGTCTCATCAGCTACAAGACAAACAAGAGAACCATTATTCTCAATCATGATGTCTAGACTGTAGACATTCCTCTTTCTATATCCTGTCAAAATGATCTCTTGATCACTTGACCTCTTGATATGACAACCATTTTTAACAAATGAGATGTCATATCCTACATCACTTAACTGACTTATACTTATAAGGTTGTGTTTCAACCCTTTAACATAAGCCACTTGAGTAATGGTAACAAGGTTTGAAGAAATGTTACCAAACCCTTTGATGATTCCTTTTTCAGAACCACCAAAGGTCACTTTAGGACCATTTTTGATTGGAATGTAGTCCTTCAGTAGTCCCCTTGTTCCAGTCATATGTCTGGAACATCCACTATCGAAGTACCATGTTGGGGTATGGCCACTTGGATTCACCTGCAAAATAAATTAATGAACCTTAGAACCCAAAGTAAACTTGGGTCCTTGGTGATTGTTAGTTTGCAACATGACATAGCTACTTACTGGCTTTCCACCAGGTAGCTTGCTACTCCCATTGGCACTTGCATTGTGCCAACAGTCCAAGGCAAAGTGGCCAACTTTGCCACAGCACCAGCATTCAAACTTGTTGTACCTTTGCTTAGGTACAGACTTGGCTGTCTTGACTACAGCAGGCTTATTGAATGTTGGGGCTTTGCCCTTGGACTTGGACTGATCCTGAACAGGCCTAGCTGGTTTAATAAAACCCAATCCAGCCTTTCCTTTATGATGAACAAATTCATCAATCAAGGGTAGCACTGATTTAGGTTTTGAAAACCTAGCAACTAGCTCTCTTTCCTTCTGAAGATTGATCTCCAGTCTCTTAATTTGATCATTTTTATAGGTGGTAGTTCCCATCTGAATCACAGTAATGTGTTTCAGCCTGGCTACCTCATTGAGCTTTTGATCAAAGTTCTTCTCAAAATCTGTTGCAGCTGCCTTGAGATCAGCAATCTCCTTTGCCTGACTTTTGGCTAGGGTCTTGCTTTTCTTATAGGCTTGCAACAGTACTTTATATTCATCTAAGAGCTGATGAATATCTCCCTCAGATTCAGAAACACTTCCATCACTTGATGAAGATGAATCTGACTCTGAATTGGAACTGGAATCTGAACTTTGAGTTGGACTTTGTACCTGACTAGGTCCTGGCTGCTCCAGGATTTTGGTACTTTCAGTCAATGCCATCAGTGCTTGGCACTGACACTCTTCTTGTTCATAGATTGATTCCATGATCTGCATAAACTCTTCTTCTTCTTCAGCAAATAGCCCTATGTAGGCTTCAGCATCTGTCTCAGTGTCTGAAGAAGAAATGTCTGAAATAGTCTTCTCATTCTTTGCAACAAAGGACTTCTCCTTCTTTCCTTTGAAGTGAGTCTTCTTTTTGTCACTGGATTCTTTTCTTCTCTCAGGACAATCTGCAATAACATGACCCTGTCTATTGCAGCAGTAACACACTATCTTAGACCCAGTTGCCTTGCTAGTCTTTGTCTTTTTCTTGTCCTTCTTTGAAGGCTTCGTCTCCTGATACTGAACTTCTTTCCCTTTGGAAAATGAAGGTCTGGACCTCCACTGTTTCTTCTTCAGGAATTTCTGAAAATGTCTGGTGAATGCAGCAAAGTCTTCATCACTTTCACTGCTTGTAGAATTTGTGCTAACAGACTCATCAGATTCTGATTCAACTACCTCTGGAGGAGGAGTTGATGACTTAGTCCTGCCCTTTCTAGGTACTTCTGACTTGAAGGCAACAGTCCTTTCCCTGTGCTCAGTCCTTGTTGATTTTTCCTCCTCTTTTCTCACTGACAGCTGCATCTCATAACAAAACAACTTGCCAAACAGTGTGGGAGGAGGAATTTCTCCCAACTTTGCCATTTCTCTGATGGCACAGATCTTGGTGTCCCAATCTTTGGTTAGAGACCTTAAGAACTTATCATTCAATTCATAGTTAGTGAACTCTCTTCCATAGGACATGAGTTCATTAACAATTCTATAGAACTTCTTGTAGCATTCAGTGATGCTATCTCCTCTTCCTTGCCTAAAGCTCTCATACTCTTGATTAAGCAAGGACTTCCTATCTTGCCTAACTTCTTCAGAACCTTCCATATAGACAGTGAGAGTATCCCACATCTCTTTTGCTGTTTTACAGTGAATTAAGTTCTGAAAAGTGGCATCATCAATGGCACTTACTATAATGTTTTGTGCCCTCTTGTCCATAGTGGCTAGGACAATTTCATCCTTAGTCATCTCAGATAAATCCTTTGGAGTTCTCTGTGTAGCATCCAAAACTGAGACCTTCATGGGCACATATGGCCCCTCTTTGACTGTGATGTAGATTCTAGGGTCAGAGGCCTCCATAAATAGCCTAACCCTTTCTTTCCAGATCCCAAATATCTCTTTTCTGCATATGGGCAGTTTCATTGAACCCAATTCCTTGTGATTCTCTGAAGAACCCATGTTCTTGATTTTCTTGAAACTGTGTTCTGACTTACACTGAATCTGCCAAACTGGATCTCCTCAGACAGTTAGTCCTTTTTGAGGAACCTCGCTCTGATACCACTTGAAAGATATGGTACCTAAACACCTAGAGGGGGGGGGGGTGAATAGGTGACCTAAACCTTTTTGAAACTTTGTTGGCAGCAAAACAGTTATCACACAGATTTCTACAGCTAACAGCAATAACAAGATATAAACTGCTAATCCACAGCACAGCACAGCACAGCAGACACACAAATTTATAGTGGTTCCCCAATCTTTGGGTATATCCACTTTCCCCCTTCGCCTATCTAGCAGTGTACTAGATTCGGCCAAACTTCTCCACTATCTCAGAACCCAACTAGGTTCCTACACCTCAGGCCCAAAGCCTTACACTCAGCCACCAAGGCCTACACTCAGCCACCCAGGCCTACACTCAGCCAATCAAGGCCTACACTCAGCCAATTAAGGCCTACACTCAGAGTTCTTCAACTCCTACACTCAGGCAACCAAGCCCTACCCTTAGCCTTTATAATATAGGCTTACAATTCACTCAGATCCAATGGATCCTACAAGTTAAAATTGAATTACAATAACTAACTCTACAACTCAGAATATAAGAGAGGAGTTGAGAGTTTCTTGAAGAGTTCTTGGAAGAACTCAGCTAGATCCAAACTGACTTAGCTTCCTTCAAAGCTTCTTGAGTAGAACTGAATTAGTCTGAATCCTCTGCAGTTGATCCTTGACCTCTGCTTCTTGAGATCCAGATGATTCTGAATCCTTCTTCTCAGCCTTAGTTCCAATGACTGATTTCTTGATTGGAGCTCTCTCTCTCCAACTTCTTAGATCTGCAGTTGGACTGCCTGATCATCTTGTGTTGATACTCTGTGTACCACTTTTCTGATTACTTGAATAATCTGATCTATTATTTCAAAATGGCTTCAACAACAACAACAACAACTTCTGTAAACAGTCTGTGCCTATTTATAGGCCTTCTTCATGGTAACCGGCTGGTCCGGTTCATAACAGACTTTTGACTTCCCTGACAGTTGCTGTAGACCGGCTGAATCGGCAGATGTCATGTCAACCAGTCACTTCTTGAAATTCTCTAACTGTCAGATAGTGTCGAGACTTTCTGTTCTTAAGTGTCGACACTTATAGACCAAGTGTCGACACATGTTGTGTAAGTGTCGACACAAGTCTACAAGATGTCGACACAACTCCTTGTATGTCTCGACACAGATTCTTCTTCAAGTGTCGACACTGAAATTAAGTGTCGACACAAGTACTTGATCTTCTGTATCTTGTAGTATTCTTCTAAGTGTCGACACATCTCCTTTGCGTCGACACATCTTCATGTGTTGAAACTGTCAAGTGTCGACACTGCTTCTTGGTGTCGACACAAGTCTTCAATTTTGTTTCTTCAGCTGAGTGTCGACACATTCCCTTAGTGTCGACACTTGTACTTAGAATATTTTGTAAACTTTTCTGTTCTTTGCTAAGTGTCGACACAGCTCCTTGTGTCGACACTTTCTTCAAGTGTAGAGTCTTCAACTAAGTGTCGACACATTGTGCTGGGTGTCGACACTTTCTTCAAGTGCTGACTCTTTTGAGTGTGTGTCGACACATTGTGCTGAGTGTCGACACATTCTTCATATGTTGACTCTGCTGATTGAGTGTCGACACATTGTGTTGAGTGTCGACACTTGTCCTTAGTCTCTGCAGAATTTTGCTGAGTGTCGACACAACTCCAAGTGTCGACACTTTCTGATGTAGACTCAGCTCTTCTAGGTGTCGACACTTCTGTTAAGTGTCGACACAGCTTTTCTGCATTCTTCTTCACTGAGTGTCGACACAGCTCCAAGTGTCGACACTTTCTGTCTGGTGTCGACTCTTCTTCTCAGGTGTCGACACAATTACTCCAAGTGTCGACACAGCTTGTCTGGGTGTCGACACAAGCTTTCTCAAGTGTCGACACTTTCCCTCTGGGTGTCGACACATGGACTTAGAAACTTTTAGCTTCAGTCCAGTGAATACCTAACCTGCACAAGTAACTCAAACAAACATCAAATACATTATGATGTATATCATTGAGTTAGGTGAGGCTTCTTCAAATCAGGTACATTTGACCAATATACCCAACAGCTGCAGAGCCGGAACCTGTTGGGCCCTAAAGGCTTCCAAGATGGCAGTCAGAGTCTGTCCATCTCCAACTATAGGAATGGAGTGGGGACCGAGGGAGGTGGTGCAACGTCCGGAGTCCGCTGGACTCCGCCTTGTGGAGTGGGATGAGCTGGGGACTGCAAAACAAACTTCATTAGTAGGCAATCGACTCAAACCTAACTAAAGTGGACAATTTGTATGTGATCCCTCATATGGGCCTACTTTTCGATCGAGGTTCGCTCTAATACCACTTGTAAGACCCCCCCCCCCCTTTTTAAACACCGGGGACTTAGGCCCAGAACCGACGCTTTGCGGTGACACCTTCACGCCCTGAAGGGTCATCACCGCGAAACGCCGATTCAGCCGGCCGATTCGATCACAGAAAAGCAACAAAAGTAGAGTAAGCACAAGACTGGTAAAAGTCTAACCAAATGTCGACAATAATATCACATTAGAGTAAATATATCTCCACGAAGGGAGAGTCCACAGAATATAATATACTGAAAATAAGGGCTTAAGCCCGCTACATCAAATCCTCACTACATAGTCACTCAAGTGGAAGCAAAATAAAACACTGCTAAGATCAGGTGCTCAAAGTCCCCGTTGTCTGAACTCCGGTGCTAGACTGCCCCATCTCCAAGCGTGCCAACCTGCAGGGCTGCTCCTCCATGCTGGGCTCCATGATCCCCTAAATGATGTGGTTCGAAAACCGTTAGCCTGAAAGACTAAGTCTTATCATCCCCCACCCCTTCCCCCATGGCCCCTAGGCACCGAGCGGAGAGGAAGAAAGGGGAGGACTTGAAGGTGGAGAGTAATCAAGAAATAGATGGCAGCGGACCTATGCTAGAAATTTTCATGGTACATGTGGCAGTAGAGTAAGGTATGAAAAATAACCTTAACTTATACGAGAACATATAAGCAAGGGATCTTTTATAAGGCTCCCATCGTATAAAGAGTACCATACCAATTTATACGTTGGGGTGTCGGTTATTAACAACAATATATATATAAAGAATTTAACCTTAATTTATAAACTTGCCCACACAAGCTTATAGACCAAGGGGTCGTTTGCAGGGCCTATTGCATAAGCGTCCCATACCGTTTATACAATAGGTGACAAGGGTTTTATGCTATGATTATGCTATGACATGTAAGTGGGTTATGATGCGATCATGCAAGTGCAACTCACCCACCCGACTCTGTTCACACAGACCTTTAGTTCCCCCTTTCTGGATCCTCACCTCCCAGGATACATCCATAGTGGCAGACGGAAGCGGTGGGTTGGGCCTCGCCCACCTCTAAACCAGTAAAGCACTACTGGTCATACCTATCGTATGCCTCAACGCTGGTCCACAAAGCGGAGCTCCTGCGTACTCTTGCCGACTGGCGTACCAAACTTCTGTTGGCGAAGTGCTAGCCACACATGCCGAGTCAACGTATTGGCGTCGGTGCATCGACACTCCAATACCGAAGACCCACAACCTTTACTTTATGCACATGCAACTTTATATGTCAGCATCGAGCCAAAGCACCCCGGACCATCCCGTTCGTCACTCCTATAGTTTACGTTAGCCCAGGACTGCCTAAGGTATACCCCGTGAAGGGCTCTGGAAGGCACTAGGAACTACAATGAGATTATGACCAAAGCTCCCTTTCGCATGGCACTTACTATTATTGGTTGCTACCCAATTTCCCAACCCTTAATTAATTTTACTGAATCTATCCCTAGTGCATTAAACACTTCCTCCCTACGGGAACGACGATCTTTCGCCGATCCCGAGCACCACCTAACACTAGTCAATCTCACACTCTGTCTTTGAATGTTGAACACCTTTATTTACCCAAACCAGCAACGTACTGAGAATTCAACTTTCCAAAATTCAATACCCACCCTAGTTCAGTTTCTACAGTTACTATATGCAGACCACCTTATACTATATGAGGTGTATAAAGGAGGTACTCCGGATTGTCTTCCAAATCTCCTATAAACTTTACCAGAGGTCTATCATAACAAATTTAGTCTAAAATCAGAGATTCATAATTCTTCTAATTAATTTGATATTTATTGAATTTTCCCAAATGTTTGGCCATGGGCAATTTTGAACATGAACTATATGATCTACTCAAGTAATGGCCACACAAAAATTTTGAACACTAAATAACAGAGATATATTTTTAGATACAAATTTCCATAATATTTCAGAAACTATTTGACCTCTAATTAATTTATCCAAAATATTTCCCTTAATCATGTGTAAAGAAGGAAGTACCAAAATTAATCTTCAGAAAATTATATAAAAATTACAGAATCTTAATATGGTTCAGGAAAGATCTTTGTACAAAAATCATAATTTGTGAGGCATTCTACACTCCAAAATAAATTAAATTAATTTTACATGGGAAACCATACCTAATGAAGCAACCCTTACAAATATTCATTCAAAAATTCTATAAAACTTCACAGAGCTTTAAAACATAATAAAAAGTCCTCTGGTTAAATTTCATCAATTTCCAGCAAGTATTTTCTTCCTAATAAATTTCTAAGTAAGTAATACAAATTACCAATTTGTTAATGAAACATCCAAAATAATATTCCTAAATTCATAATAAAATCTCCAGAGCTTGTACTGACCTCAAAAACTGCTCAACCCAAATCTCATCACTTTTCAAAGAGTTTTTGTGTCATTTCCTATCCCTACAAGGTTTGTGCCCTAAGCTAGTGTTAGGGTTTTGAGGAGGGTTTAAGGCTTCCAAATTCCCTAAAATTTTAACCAGGGAATTATACTAATCCTATGGTTCTCTCCACAAAGTTTCAAGTCAATCCAAGGTCATTTGGCCCTAGGATCTTCGAACCCTAAAAAACCCCATTAAGGAACCTACCCTATGGTTCTAGGGCTACCCTACCCTTAACCACCCCAAATTCCATTGGAGGGCGAGTCATACTATAAAAGGTCAGTGACCAAAATATCAACCTCTGTTGAGGTGATTTGACCACTCAAAACCCAATGGGAATGCTTGACCTATTTAACCCTAAAAGGGACCAACCTAGGGTTGGGTCAATACCTAACCAAAACATCTCCAAATGAGATGAAACTTTTATCAGAGCCCTAGCATGCCCTCTAAGACCTACCACCCAAATTTGGGGGGATTGTGAGGTGTTTAGGACACCAAATTAATTTATTCATGGATTATTAAATTTTCCTAAAAACTATAGGAAAATGTTCTCCAAAAATCCTGAATTTTGGAAAGGCCCTAGGCATAGCTAGGTAGACTCCCTGCCCAAATCGCAGATCATTTGGACAAGGGATGAAGGGTGGACATCCATTTGAATCTCAGGATAGCCCTAGGTATAGGGCCCACCAAAATGGGTGATGTGGTCTAACTAGGACTCCAAATTGAGTGAACTCAATTTTAAGTTAAACTAGACATCGAGGGCTTTATTTTCTATGTTGACCACTTTTTCTGTTCTAGCATCTAGGTATTTTTAAAAATTATAACCAATAAATACAAAATCTGTGACATAATTAAATAATCAGAAATATATATACTATAGTTTTAAATCAAATATGGCACGAATCTTGGCGCAAGATGGGCGGGATCCGTTCATATTCCACCTTGACCAGACGACCAGGATTTATTCTGCATGGGCCAGTTTCAAACGGCTGCCGCCGGCCATCCAGCCGCCTCCTCGGCCGGCCACCGCCACCATCACCTCCGTTGAGGTGGTGGCTGTCGCCAGGCGGCGTCACAGCCACCGGAGAGCCCTATTCCGGCGATTCCGATGGTTGTATTTTTGCAGAAAAACCAGGAAAAGCTCCTCTTGGATCGGGCTCAAATGAGCCCAAACCTTGGCCCTAGAGATTCCTAAGATCTACCCATGAAAGAAGGAGTGGAGGAGGACCTTGCCAGTGGCCTGATGTCGAGAAGATCGCCGGAAAGCCATCTTTGAAGGCGGCGCCGCTCGTTTTCTACAATTACACAGTGGGGAGGATTGGTTTCTTCATGTAAGGACTGGGAAATCCTCCTCTCGGCCCACTAAAGGTGTTTAAAGCCTCAGTTGGGGAGGGGAGAGGCTGGATTATCAATGGACATTAAGGCCATTAATGGCGACATTCGGCCATGGTGGAGGGGGCTGAATCAGGCCCTTGGTGGCCAGGGAAGTGTTGGGTTTCTCTATGAGATGGCACAATGCTTGTGCACGCAGCGGAAGAATAAATCAATAAGAAAACACAAAAGAAATAGGATCGGGCCATGACAGTTGAATCAAGAAGTAAATAGGCAACTAAGCAAAACGTACCTCGGTGGCGTTGAGTCACAACTCAACGGAGATGCTCCAAATTTCTTCTGCGTGCTAATGGCGAGTTCTACGTAGAATAATTTCCACGCTTCTACAGAAGTCCACACGAGCGGGAGAACGCTGATCTATCCGTCGCACGGATTATCGGGAAGGAGAAGACCGCACCTCTGCTATTCCACGGACTGCTAGGTCCGCGCCAGGAAGAGCAGCACCAGCAACAGTCGCCGGAGAAGAGGAGGTCAGCGGAGCGAACACGGCGGCGGAACTCTTCCTGCGGCGGGAATCGGGATCGGCGGAGCGAACGAGCGGAACTCTTCCGTCGGGTTCGATTCGCACAGCAGAGAGATTATTCCCCGAAAACCCTAAGTATCTCTTTTATACCAAAGGCATAAAAGACTTAGAAACTTCGCTATCCACAGACCACCCAGAAATGGGGTTCAGAATCGGCGAGTATCAATCGGTGAGAATCGGCGACAATCGACGAGAATCACTGAGCAGGTTCGGCGAGAATCAGTCGACGAGTATCACCTAGGATCGGCGAGAATCACAGTACAATACTTGACGATTCTCGCCGATCGTCGAGCCGCGCTCGACGATACACGACGATACTCGTCGATCGTCGAGCCGCGCTCGACGACACTCGTCGAAATCGTCGATCGTCGAGAATCTGAGTAACGATTCTCGTCGATCGGCGAGAATCAGAGAACCATTCTCGATGACTCTCGTCGATTGGCGAGAATCAGAGACCCATTCTCAATGATTCTTGTCGACCTTCGGTCGACTATTCAAACCAGCTCTCAAGGGCAACATTTGCCCAACTCGATGATCCTTTAAGGCAACACTTTGCCCATGACCCCATTCAGGTCGGTGATTGGTAACCTTTACCAACACAGTCAATCGTCCAACTTCTCCACATCTCTTATGTGCGACCCTGCAGGCTCATATCGCATTGGCAGTGAGATTACATGCTTGATCACTTCTAGATCACAATGGTAACTCCAACAGACTCCCACTTGATCTCGAAAGTATCAAAGCAAAAACCTCACAAACAATGAGCGGCATCTAGCAATGCATCATTGCTCCCCAAGCAATAAGAGTTTATAACTCATAAGCCTTTATGACCAATGTATCAGCGTTGTCTTTGTCCCTTTGTCCCTTACATCCGGAAAAAACTAGAGGCATGGACCGTGTCACCCTCGTAATAGCTCAATCCAAGTTTCTTGATCCAGGATGGACTTCCAGAGAATGGTGAGTCCAAAATCACATATTGACTCAACCAAGCATGGCCATGCATTTCTCAGTCCAGTTCCATCAAGGGGCCCATGGATGCAACTCCTGTCATACAGGAGGACAAATCCCATATCTGCTCACACACAAACACCCAAATGATTCGTAACATGCCCAACAACCACCCTTATCATCAACCTTTCTCAAGGAAGACTTTAGATGGCATCAAAGCACGCTCTTTCTCACTTGATGAATGCTGTGACTTCAGGTCAAAGGACCATAACACCATTGTCAATTGAGACCTACTCGTGACACAATTGGATGACAATCCATAGAGTAGCCTCAGGTTAGGTCTGTCCAGTACAACTTGTTCACTAACAAGTACCCACGTGATGACTTGATATCACAATATCATGAGCTGTGAGAACCGGTCATCAGTCAACACACGTGCTAGCCTTTATGTACCATCATCACCCTTAGTTTCTATGATGATACTCGACCAGGGACCTTTAAGAATGAAGCTTCAAATAAATCATAGGCTCTCACATTCAAGTCACGTACTTGATGTCCTATGGAAGCGAACATTCTAAGGGTATCTACTATGTTAACATTTAACTATCATATAGAAAAAGACATAATAAAAGAACTTGCCATTAATTATAAAAGAAAAACTAGGTACATTGTTCATCATATGAACAAACAGCCAACAAAATACAAGTTTACATGCAATCCACAAGATTCTCACTAGAGTTGATCGATTAGGTATCGTATACCCATCGATCTAGTATGACCATCATGCTTTCTCTACGCGAGAGGCTTTGTCAGTGGATCCGCAATGTTCTCCTCAGTCGGCACTCTGCAAATGTTCACATCTACTCGTTCGACAATCTCACGAATAAGATGAAACCGCCGAAGTATGTGCTTGGAGCGCTGATGAGATCTAGGTTCCTTAGATTGTGCAATTGCACCATTGTTATCACAGTAGAGAACTACGAGACCAACAATGCTAGGAACTACATAGAGCTCGCCGATGAATTTCCTAATCCATACAGCCTCCTTTGCCGCATTAGCTGCTGCGATATACTCGGCCTCTATTGTAGAATCAACAACTGTCTCTTACTTGGAACTCTTCCAGCTCATAGCTCCTCCATTCAGGCAAAACACAAAACCTGACTGAGACTTGGAGTCATCTCTATCAGTTTGGAAGCTAGTATCCGTGTAACCACTTACAACGAGCTCTTCCTCTCCACCATACACCAAGAACACGTCCTTAGTCCTTCTTAAGTATTTCAGGACATTCTTGACTGCAATCCAGTGACACTCATCGGGGTCTGACTGATACCTGCTAGTCATGCTCAAAGCAAAGGAGACATCGGGTCGAGTACATAACATCGCGTACATGATTGATCCAATTGCCGAAGCATATGGAATCAACTTCATGCGGTCCTTATCTTCACAAGACTTTGGACACTGGTCCTTAGAGAGATTCACACCATGAGACATGGGCAAAAATCCTTCCTTGGACTCAAGCATGTTGAACCGCTTCAACACCTTTTCGATGTACGTACTCTGGGTCAAACCCAGCAACTTCTTCGATCTATCTCTATAGATCTTAATACCGAGTATATAAGTCGCTTCACCCAAATCCTTCATTGAAAAGCAGTTCCCTAGGTTATTCTTAACAACTTTCATGGTAGGAATGTCATTCCCAATCAACAGTATGTCATCTACATACAATATCAGGAAGACAAAAATGCTCCCACTGATTCGCTTGTAAACACAAGGCTCATCTTCATTCTTGATGAAACCAAACTCTTTGATTTTCTCATCAAAATGAAGATTCCAACTTCGAGAGGCCTGTTTCAGTCCATAAATGGACTTATTCAGCTTGCATATTTTAGTGGCTTCATCTGGGGATACAAAACCCTCGGGTTGTGTCATATACACTTCCTCAAGGAGGTTTCCATTAAGGAAAGCCGTTTTGACATCCATCTGCCAGATCTCGTAGTCATAATACGCAGCAATAGCAAGCAATATCCTTATGGACTTTACCATGTCAACAGGGGAAAAGGTCTCATCATAGTCAATACCTTGAATTTGCTTGAAACCCTTAGCCACCAGTCGTCCATTGAATGTCTGTACATTCCCATCCATGTCGGTCTTCTTCTTGAAGACCCACTTGCACCCTATAGGTCGAACCCCTTCAGGTGGTTCCACCAAGTTCCAAACTTGGTTTGCATACATGGAGTCCATTTCGGATTTCATAGCCTCAAGCCATTTGTCGGAGTCCGGTCCATTCATAGCCTCTTGGTAGGTTGCTGGTTCATCATCATGATCCATAAGCAACACGTTACCTATTTGAGACATGAGAAATCCATATCTCTCCGGCTCAAACCTTGGTCTACCAGATCTACGTAGGACTTGTGTTCCCTGAGCAGGTTCTCTAGCTACAACATCTTGTAGTCCTGTCTCAGAATCCAATTCCGGTTCATTCACTATATGTGGTTCTTGAACTTCTTCAAGCTCTACCTTTTCAGTCTTTCTTGATAAGAACTCTTTCTCCAAGAAGACACCAGTCCTTACGACAAACACTTTGCCCTCAGACGGTAGGTAAAAGTAATACCCTTTCGTTTCCTTAGGATATCCCACCAGATAACACTTATCCGATTTGGGTTCCAGCTTGTCAGGCATTTGACGTCTCACGTATGCCTCACAGCCCCAAATTTTAATGAATGACATACTAGGACGCTTCCCAGTCCATATCTCATATGGTGTCTTCAGAACCATTTTCGTTGGAGCGCGATTCAATGTCATTGCAGCAGTCTCTAAAGCAAAACCCCAAAAGGAAACATGCAAGTCTGCATGACTCATCATCGAACGTACCATGTCTAACAGAGTACGATTTCTCCTCTCAGACACACCATTATGTTGTGGTGTTCTAGGTGGAGTGAGCTTTGATATAATACCACACTCTTTCAGATGATCATGGAACTCATGACTCAGGTATTCGCCACCTCGATCAGATCGGAGTGCTTTAACCCTTTTACCCAACTGGTTTTCTACTTCATTCTTGAACTCTATGAACTTTTCAAAGGTCTCGGATTTGCACTTCATAAGATACACATATCCGTATCTACTGAAATCATCAGTAAATATAACAAAGTAGAAATACCCACCTCTAGCCATGGAACTCATGGGTCCGCATACATCACTATGTACAACACCCAAGAGATCCTCAGCCCTCTCAGTATAACCAGTGAAAGGAGCTTTAGTCATCTTGCCTAATAAACAAGATTTGCATCGCTCAAATGATTCATAATCAAATGAGTCCAAAAGTCCATCTCTATGGAGCTTGGATATGCGGTTCTCGTTGATATGGCCCAAACGATAATGCCAGAGAAACGTAGGGTTCGAGTCATTTGTTCTTAGTCTTTTATTGTTTTCTACATTACAGATCAGATGGTCCAAGTTCAAAACGTAAAGACCATTAAACAATTGGGCTACAGCATAACAAACATCATTCTTAAATATAAAACAACAATTGTTCTTAATTATAAAAGAAAATCCAATTATGTCCAAACATGAAATAGATATAATGTTTCTAGTTATCGCCGGAACAAAATAACAGTTATCTAGTTCTATTACAAGCCCACTGGGAAAGAAAGACGGTAAACTCCTACGGCTACAGCAGCAACTCTTGCTCCATTGCCGACGCGGAGGTCCACCTCCCCTTTACTCAGCAATCTTCTCCTTTCCAGTTCCTGCACATTTGTACAAATGTGAGAACCACATCCGGTATCCAATACCCAAGATGAAGGAGCAGAAAGGTTTATCTCTATAACGTAAACATTAGAAGCGGAAGTCATACCTCCCTTCAATTTCTGCAGACCCTTAATATACGTAGGACAGTTCCTCCGCCAATGACCAGCCTTGCTACAGTGGTGGCATTTCCCTTCCTTCACCGTGCTTTTCTTTTTCATCAGTGCAGAAGACTTGGGCTCAAGATATGACTTAGGTCCCACCTTCGTCTTCTTAGAGCCCTTGGCCTTGCCCTTGCCCTTATGCACCATCAGTATGGGGCTGGCAGGCTTGGCCTTCTTCATATTGATTTCGGCAGTTCTCAACATGCCTAGGAGTTCGGGCAGTATCTTGTCTATCTCATTTATGTTGTAGTTCAAGACGAACTGCTCATAAATGTCCGGCAATGATTGCAGGATCAGATCTGTGGCCAACTCTTGACCAAGAGGAAACCCAGCCTTTCAAGGTTCTATATATACCCAATCATCTTGAGTACGTGAGTCCCTAATGAGTCTCGAACTCCCATCTTGCACTGAAACAACGCTTTTGTGATGTCAAACCTCTCTTGACGAGCCTGCCCTTGTAACATTTTCTTGAGATGCTCGTCAATCTCCTTGCACCCCATGTTCTCATGTTGCTTCTGAAGCTCAGAGTTCATGGTGGCAAGCATAAGGCATTCGACATCTAAAGCATCGTCAGTATACTTCTTATAAGTATCCTTTTCAGCACGGGAAGAATTCCCGGTCGGCACCTCGGGGGCTTCTTCTTCCAAGACATAGAGCTTTCGCTCTTGCCTGAGAACAATTCTCAGGTTCCTGTACCAGTCCATGTAATTTGTCCCACTGAGCTTATCCTTCTCAAGGATGGCTCTCATAGACAAAGTGGAGTGTGAAACACTTGCCATGGAATTCTACAAGAATTTATGCAGAATAAAATCAGTACCAAAATTTCAAATACAATTTATTTTAATTTGGATTTCAATTAAAATACTCCCACTATTTTATTCGAAATGATAGCCCTCACTAACAATTCAGAGAGTTCATGCGAGCTACTCTCTTAGTGGACAATATTCGTATTTCACCAACACTATGAGTCCGCTTTGGCATTCCTCTCACGATGTGGTTATTTAGGTAGGCAACGCTTGCCAATTGCATCCTCATGCAATTCTTGTATGGTTGGTGAATAACTCTTTACTCGCATCCATCATATGGTGCATGCCAACCCTATGCCTCTAGGCACTCAACCTTTGAGGTCACCTAGTTAAGCTGGACCCGATGTCGACAGTGGGATATCACAATTATCCGCTTGCACCCTTACCAAGATAGATTAATGCACCTTGCTTTGGCAAGCCCACACTTCATCGATCGAGGCAGGAAGAGTGTCATCCATCGGAAGGCATCCGAACACTTAATATTTGATGAAGGGATTTTAATAGTAGGTTAATAATTAACCATGATCAACATTTGATCAATGTGCACATCCAAAGAAAAACAATTTTCTAAAACCACATGCATCCCATATGTGCACAACCTGACACCATCAACATTTGATAGAAGGAAGGGCTAAATCTGAACATCCGGAAATTTCCAAATCCTCAGATTTACATGCATTGGACAAAGGCAAAGACAACTCAACTTAAAGCAGTAGACAAGCTCATCTCTCTATGTTGGATTCACAATCCAAAACATACTCGAGGGATGGTTACTTCTAAGGAGACAACAATTTCTAACTATTAGAAATTCCACCGAAATTCCAGTCGTTCTTGGCGAGGTACCAAGACTAAATCTAGATATTTAGAACGCTTCTAAATCCCTAGGTTTACACGCACCGGAATAACAAAACTTCCAATTCAACAGTCATGGCCGAAACCTGGCTCTGATACCACTGTTGGGTTTCTCTATGAGATGGCACAACGCTTGTGCACGTAGCGGAAGAATAAAACAATAAGAAAACCCAAAAGAAATAGGATCGGGCCATGACAGTTGAATCAAGAAGTAAATAGGCAACTAAGCAAAAATTACCTCGGTGGCGTTGACTCACAACTCAACGGAGATGCTCCAAATTTCTTCTGCGTGCTAGTGGCGAGTTCTACGTAGAATAATGTCCACGCTTCTACAGAAGTCCACATGAGCGGGAGAACGCCGATCTATCCGTCGCACGGATTATCGGGAAGGAGAAGACCGCACCTCTGCTATTCCACGGACTGCTAGGTCCGCGCCAGGAAGAGCAGCACCAGCGATAGTCGCCGGAGAAGAGGTGGTCAGCGGAGCGAACACGACGGTGGAACTCTTTCGGCGGCGGGAATCGGGATCGGCGGAGCGAACGAGCGGAACTCTTCCGTCGAGTTCGATTCGCACAACAGAGAGATTATTCCCCGAAAAACCCTAAGTATCCCTTTTATCCCAAAGGCATAAAAGACTTAGAAACTTCTCTATCCGCAGACCACCCAGAAATGGGGTTCAGAATCGGCGAGTATCAATCGGTGAGAATCGGCGACAATCGGCGAGAATCACTGAGCAGGTTCGGCGAGAATCAGTCGACGAGTATCACCTAGGATCGGCGAGAATCAGAGTACAATACTCGACGATTCTCGCCGATCGTCGAGCCGCGCTCGACGATACACGACGATACTCGTCGATCGTCGAGCCGTGCTCGACGACACTTGTCGAAATCGTCGATCGTCGAGAATCTGAGTAACGATTCTCGTCGATCGGCGAGAATCAGAGAACCATTCTCGATGACTCTCGTCGATCGGCGAGAATCAGAGACCCATTCTCGAAAATTCTCGTCGACCTTCGGTCGACTATTCAAACAAGCTCTCCACGGCAACATTTGCCCAACTCGACGATCCTTTAAGGCAACACTTTGCCCATGACCCCATTCAGGTCGGTGATTGGTAATCTTTACCAACGTAGTCAATCGTCCAACTTCTCCACATCTCTTATGTGTGACCCTGCAGGCTCATATCGCGTTGGCAGTGAGATTACATGCTTGATCACTTCCAGATCACAATAGTAACTCCAACAGGAAGTTGCTGGAAACTTCTCCCCTTCCCTAGGGGAGTTGAATTCAGCCATTAAAGGTGGCCTTTGGCCTCCCCTTGGCCGAGCCCCTTCCTTCCCCCTTCTTTCATTTTTCTCTCTCCTCCATAACCATGGAAATGAAGCTCACTCTCTCTCCTAGTCACAAAGTTGACTTGGTCAATCTGGAAGTCTATTCGCAACCCATCCATACACATTATCTCCTAAAGAAGCCACATGAGGAGGCTTGAACTTGGGCTAGCCTATTTGGGCTAGGTTGACCCAAGGTAGGCTTGGGTTGACCTTGGTATTTTTGACCTTTTTGGTTACGCCTAAAGAGTCCCTGGTGACCCATGGATCTCCCCTAAGGCCTAGGTAGGATTGGATAGGGTTGACTTGGCATCTTGGAGGTCACTTGTCCCTTGGTAATGGCACTTTGATCACTTTAGTGCTAGAGTTGACTTAGGTCAACATGATAATTTGGGTTGACCCCAAGGGGTCCTTGGTGACCCCATGGATTCTCCTGAGGTCTAGGAAGGATTATGTAGGGTTACGTTGCACTTTGGAGGTCACCTACCCTTAGTAAGGGTACTTTGACCAGATTGGGGGCTTGAGTTGACTTGGCTCAACTTGGCCTCTAGGGCTGAACCCAATGTGTCCTTAGTGACCCATTGACCTCATTTAGGTCTAGGAAGACCTGGGAAAGGTGGTTGGGGAAATTAGAGGCCAACTGCCCTTTATTAGGGCACTTTGCCCAATTTTGGCCTATGGTGGTCGTAGGTCAAATTTGCCACTTTGGGTTGACTCCAATGGACCCTTAAGGATTTAGTGGACCCTCTGATAGGTTAGTGATGTTATGGTGGTGTCATGGAGACATGGTGAAGCCCTAAGGTCAAACTCTAGGTTTGGTGATGTGGTTGTGCCATAGGCAGACCAAGGTGATCCTCACATTGGCCTTCTATCTCTTGGCCCTTTTTAGCTCCCCAGGGTTTTATCATGACCTAGTCATGACCAAAACCATTCTTATGGGTCTAGTTGGAAATGGGATGTTATATTCCTTCGTCACATAGTCACTGGAGATGGAATTGCGGTGGATCCGACGAAGATTATTGCTATACAAGAGTGGCTTGTGCTGTCTACGGTAACGGAAGTCCGGAGTTTTCTGGGGCTTGCCAGCTATTATAGGCACTTCATAGAGAACTTCACGCGGATAGTGTTACCCCTCACGACTCTGACGAGGAAAGATCAGAAGTTTTTTTGGACTACGTAGTGCGCACGAGCTTTTGAGGAGTTGAAAAGTCGGTTGACCATGGCGCTTGTGCTGAGTTCGCCGAGTGGGACCGAAAGCTTTGAGATCTACAGCGTTGCTTCGAGAAGTGGATTGGGCTGTGTCCTACTACAGTATGGAAGTGTGATAGCGTATGGCTCGCGTCAGCTGAAGGTGCAGGAGAGGAATTATCTGGTCCATGACTTGGAGTTAGCGGTCGTGATATTTGCCCTGAAGCTGTGGAGACACTACTTGTATGGGGTGATGGTCGATATCTATACCGACCACAAAAGTCTGAAATACTTATTGGATTAGAAGGATCTAAACATGAGATAGTGGAGATGGTTGGAGTTCCTGGGGAACTACACATTCAAGATTCAATATGTGCCTGGGAAAGGCAATGTAGTTGTGGATGTGTTGAGTCGCAGGGCCCCAGCTCAAGCCAACTGGCTGTCAGTCCATGACGAGCGATTGGTTCGGGAGTTGGAGGCGTTGGAGATCTCTTGCGTAGATATGCAGACTAGTGCTGAAGTGCTTTTGAACTGGACATAACTTAAGTGTGACCTGGCTGATCGGATTCGGCAGGCTTTGGTTATGGATGGCCACATGAAGCAAATCATGGTTGAGGCTTTGGATGGGTCAAATTCCCAATTTGAGGTCGTGAATGGATTGTTATGGAAAATGATGAGTCCACATTTTACACTGATTTTTGGACTCATTTGGGCCAGTTTTATCATCTTAGCACTACACTTGGGAGCCATTATTACTTATATTTGCTTACGTGCCTATTTCACGATTAAGTGTACTATAGACCCGTTTCTGTGTGCTTGATTTGTTTCTGTGTTTTTGTTGTTCTTTAGCCTTGTCTTGGGAATGTGGTGTGCATGTTTGGTGGCCTATCTGCCTCTTCTGCTGGAGCAGGATTCGTGTGTGTGCTCCGGAACCGCACGGGAGACCCTGACGATGCAGGAATACTGCGCACGACCACTGGACTTATTGCGCACGACCACTGGTCGTGCACCACCGGTCGTGCGCATTACATTCGTTGATCTCCATCCGACGACTTTCTCAAGAACTTTTCTCTGTTCGTCGATCTCTTTTTGCGCATGACCACTGGACTTATTGCGCACAACCACTGGTCGCGCACCACCGATCGTGCGCATTACATTCTCATTTATCCTAATTCTGCCCGGGTAATCGCACGAGCACTGGCCGTAGTGCGCAGTACCACCGGTCATGCGCCACTGTTCATGCGTGTTTGCTCCTTGCTTCGGCAATTCTGTCCATGCCAATCGCACGATCAGTGGATTTAGTGCGCACGACCACCGGTCGTGCACCACTGATCGTGCGCATATATGCTGATGTTTCTTATCCAGGTTGCAGGTCTAATTGGAAATGGCGCACGATCATCGACCGACAGTGCGCACGACCACTGGTCGTGCGCCACTGATCGTGCGCTCTGCTTTTGCTGCCTCCATATTTAAGCCTCTGCTCCGTGATTTAGGTCAACACCTGTCATTTGCTGCGATCGGGGAGTGCGTAAGAATCGCCATTTTACTTCTCCAGCTGCTCCATCACCTCCACCTTCATCGGGAGTCCATAGTCAGCTACTCTGAAGCATTTCAAACTCTCCGGCGAAGCCCTCGGCCATTGACGACTTCAACTCCAAGCTTTCCACTGGAGTTGGTGAAGAAGACAACCTAGAGAACGAACTTAAAGGCCTTCGAGGTGACAGCTCGTTGGTACCGGAAGCCTCCTCGGACTGAGCCCGGAAGCGGATTGATAACTCGCTATTCCAGCCACGACATGCGGTGGATTTTCACTCCCTTTTATTTTACTCCTCTTCCCCTTCCTCTGTAGTATGGAATGGTTTAACATTGTAATGAACATCAAGTTTTATTCTATATCTAATGAGATGTTAGTAGTTTTCTTATGCTTGTGAGTAGTGTCTGTGAATGCGCCTCGCTCACTCCACATCCACCCCATACCCGTATCTCACCCGATTGCACTCCACACAAGAACACTTCCATCCATTAGCTTTCCGTCCACTCGCCCAACTGATGTTCAGCATCCCGGCCGAAACACTCACTTCACCTTGTGAAGCGGTGCCTTCGACCCGCATAGCTTTTACTAGTTTATTAGATCAAACAACCACAATCTCTCAAGTCCCCTTTTTTTCTCTCTTTCTAATTATAACCCTCATAATAATATTTTCTGAACTGTTGCCGCTCTATGCTAATTGCATTCCTCAAGATACCGACACTCGGGGATTTATTCCCAAACTTTATTACTTGTGCGACCGGTGCGCTTGCCGATTTACGCGCATCAAGTTTTTGGCACCGTTGCCGGGGAATGCAACTGTAGAGCAACTCCGGATGACTGAGAATTTCGTTATAAGAGTTGTATTGTTTTGTTTTGATTTGATCCCTTTTCTCTTGTGTTGTTATTCCGTCAGATGAATTGTTAGTTTTATTCGCAAAAACTATGGAAAGTAGTTGTATCCTTTATATTTGAAATCTCCACAATGTGGGCAAATTTCAATATCCGTTGCCGTCATTGTGGAGACATCTCTCATGCTAGTGACAGATGCCCTCAGAAGTATAGTAGCCAGGAAATTCAGGAATCTACATACCATAAACATAAGCCGGTTAGCTACCGACCTGCGGAGCCATTACCGCACTACTTTTATTCGGCTTCAGCACCCGTTGCACTGCCGAAGCCGGCTATGCAGTGCCTTTTTTGTCGAAGCTGGGATCATGCATTGAAGGATTATGCCACTTACCTAGCTGAGCTAGAAGTGGATGACGAGCCGGATCTTCGGATTGTCTCCACTTCAACCTTGGACAGCATCCCTTCTGTATCGGGGTATGCACCATTGCCATCTCTATGTTATGAAGAAGGCATCCCAGGTATGTGCATCGATACATGTGCTTATCCCCATTCCGACACTGTTATTTATACTCCTGAAGTGCATACATCGCCTAACATAGAATCTATTAGTTGTGGAGAGCCAGCGCTCAATGTCCTACCGAGCTTTGTGCCTTCACCTTCTTCTTTTCATAGCATTCTTTCTTCTTCTGACAATGTTGTTGAGGTTGATTCGCAGGTGGAAATTAGCATTTCCAGCGTTCTGTTAGATCTAGTCGAGTCGCGGAGGACGACTCCGTGGCAGAGGTTGCGAACTTCATCCCATGTGAGGATGCCCGAGGCATGGACGAGGCAGATGCAGCTTTAGAACATTCTTGCATCAGCCTAGATAGCTGTATGGAAGCACCCACAATTCCACCGACGGGGGATGACTCCGGGACCATCCCCAAGATCGAGGTTCCTTTATGTTATTCTTCTAGTTTATTTCTTGACCTTGCTCTTGTGTCTACTTCCATGCAGGACCACATTGTGGAATTGGTCCAATCAGTGCAAGGGCCTGTAATGCGGCCTAGGACTTATTGTGACCAGATGCAGGTGGAGTTGGAGCGGATGAGCTTCCCAAGTTACTTTCTGCCCATGCCTGACACATACGACAGGTATATGTATACATGTATTGGGGCTTATGTTCTGTCTCCGTTTTGGTACCCGCTACCATAGCGCGATCATGAACCTCTGCCTGAGCATTTCTAGTTTCATTCGCCCATCAGTTAGGAAATGCTCAGATTTTGAATAAGTCCTGTTCGGAGACAATAAACCCAACAGTTATCTAGGATAGTTTTTCTTTTGTTTAAATTTATGTTTGAATTTAATTATATGGGTTTGGTAGCCAAGCTGCGTTATGAGCTCTCTGTTGCACCACAGGGTCAGCAGTGTGAAATTTACTGAAAACTCGGGCGTGTGAAACATTTCACTGCGCACGACCACTGGTCATGCGCACTACTTATCATCGCACGACCACTGGTCGTGCGCATGCCCAGTTTTTTTAAATTCCAGTCCGCTATCCACTGTGCGTGTGCCCTAATCTCCCGCTTGGTCCACTGCGCGTGCGTTGTGGACGCTCATCCCGTTCTGATTCCTCTCCGGTGCTCCGGCTCTCTCTCCTCTGGTACGCTCCCTCAATTTCAGATCTGTCTTCCTCATTGTGCTATAATGGAGCCTGGACGCCGCCATGTAGTAAAGGCCTACCAATGATCCGGTCGTGCTTCGGCAACCCCTGCTCAGATCTTGGGGAGAATGGGAACCTTTTCTAAGGCAGAGCATTCTCAACGCTACAATTCCTTGAAGGACAAGCCATTCCTCTCTCAGCGGCTTGTTGACTGTAACGAGTTGCGTTCCATTGGGGATGACGGTGCATTAGCAGAGGCCATGCTCATTCTCTACTCCTTCGATTTTTGGAGCAAGTTGTTCGAGTGTGACGAACTTGGATACCGGGAATTGACGTTGGAGTTCCTTTCCACATTCACTTGGGAGACAATGGCGGACAACCGCTATTTCCCCACTTATTCCTTTCGGATGATGGGAAATGTCTTCACTATCACACTGCCGGAGCTTGCCATTCATGCAGGCTTCTATACCGAGGCGGAGGCATCCCAGATTAACTTCCCAGAGTTATTCTATGATTTTCCAGAGGGTGTGACTCTGTGTGCCGCTTGGCGTTCTCTGACTAGAGGGAACGAGGAGTACGTCGCCCGCCGTGCCAAATCAACGAAGATTGTCTCCCCCGCTCTAAGGTTTATGCATCATTTTCTTAGTCACTCACTCACCTCTCAGGCCCTAAGCAAGAATGTGGTGGGGTGACAGGATTTGATTTCCTTATTTAGCATGCAACAGCAGAACCCCAACCATTTGGGGTATATGCTGGCCTATTTCTTCCACCACGAAGCCACTTATGGCCTCGCGGGCGCGATCGAGGGTGCTTACTACATTAGCCGCATCGCCAAAAATTTGGGAGTTTGGAGCCAGCTACCTCTGATATCCAGGGCCAACTTGGTGATTTTCCATTTGCCGCATGTGGTTGGGAGAAAAGGTGGCCAGAAGTTTATCGTTTGCATGCCTGGTGATGCGCCTTCGGGTTGTGATGAAGAGGAGGAAGAAGGAGAGCCGGGTGAATCTTCTGATATGTTTAGGCGGAGTGCAGGAGTGCCACCGCAGCAGAGTCAGCAGCAACTGAGGCCTCCCGTAAAGCATGAGGGGCAATCTAGCCTCCAGTTCGGCTCAGCTCAAGAGCAGGGCGTCCCATATTTGTCTGAGCGCCTTGCTGATCTGGAAGCTTCCCAGTTTTGGATGCAGGACTTTATTTATTAGCAAGCAGTGCGAGGCGGGTTGAACATTCGACCACCACCCACTCGTGTCGCCCCATCAGCGCCTGTTCCACATTCGTCGCCCATCGAGATTCACGACAGCGATAGTGAGGAGGAGTGAGTGGAGCTCACCACAGAGCTAGTCTACCACGCCTTCTGTTTTATTTTATTGTTTTTATTTTCCGTGCATGGAGACAACTATATTTTTTGTGGGCGCCCATTTGGGAGCCGAATATTTTTTTTATTTATACTATTTGAACTGCTAATACAGGTATTTGGTCCACCTTAAGGACGGTAAACAAAAGGGCTTTCGGGAGACAACCCAAGTTGGTCGTTTGGTCTTATGCTGTGTTTTGAGTTCTTTTTATATATTCATATATATATATGTGTCCATATTTTGTTTGGCGTGCATATTTCAATCGCAGGTGCAGGAATTATTGAGGAGCGACAACTTGGCCGCACTTGGACATCTCATTGCACGACTGGTATGCTCAATTTTGAGCATAGGTACTTCCTACCCTAGCTGTTTATCCCATTCAGAATGTTGATTTTTACTAGTTGTCGAATTTAAGTCTGTGGGGGAGAACATGCATGTGGTCACTACACAACACATTCTGTTTCATACCAGTTTCTTATTTAGTTATTTCTTGATCTCTGTTGCACACACTGAGTCACCCACACGAGTGCGCTCTTTTCCATGCGCACAGCTCGAGTCAAATGTATTGTTTTTGTGTAAACTTTAAAATAGTGGTGCTGACTTAGGATTTCAGGATTGAGTAGTTCGATACTCATGCAGTGCTCCTAATCGAGTACTCATGGTTTGTGTAGAACTAGTATAGATTTAATTTTTCTTTATGCCTGTAGATTTATATTTTTCTGCAGATGTAAATATTGTTTGTACTACTCAAAATCTGAATCTGGAGTAATCAAACGATAATGTAGGAATGTGTGTGGCCGCCACTAGACTCGTATTGCTCGAGTCGGGAGGAAGGATCCTCTTTCTCGGTGGCTAAGAACTTGCCCTAAGCTACTCTCGAAGCATTGGTGCCCGGTTAGTCAAGTGTGAGCATGACGTAGGCCCTCATTCTAGCTAGTTTGAGCCTTGTTTAGCCTTTCCTACCCCTTAACCGTTGCATGCCAAATTTGTGCCTACCCCTTCTTTGATCCAGCTCCACTCACATTCACCAAGGCCTGAAGCTAAACCCACCATCACAATCAAATGCTTGAGCTTGTTTGTCTTTACTATTTTGCCAAGGTTGTGATATGTGGACATCGTTTAATGTGGTGCTGAATTCATTCACGTTTTGAATGCTACGTTTGGGGATTGCAAGCGCAGAAAAGAAAAAAAAGCAGAAAAGCGAAAAAGAAAAAAAAAGAGAGAGAGAGAGAAAAAAATCTGAAAGAATTGCTTTGAGAATTCTATCCCCATACTATTTTTTGATTTTGGTCGGGTTAGGCCGTGTACATGCCCGGTTTTCAAGCTCAGTCTGGGGGTGTGTTACCCATACATTTCTAAGTGGTTGTATTGGTTTAGGTTTTTATTCGCTCGCTCTGGTTGCATGTAGCCTTCATGTTTATCATTGACTTCCAAACCTTAGCCTAAGCCCCATTTTCTCCTACAAGTCATACTGATTCACGCTTGAGTCTAACCCGCGTCGTGGAGAGAGTGTGAACGTGCAAGCGTATGGTCCTCGACATTGATGGATTCCTTTGGAGGTGATCCTGAGCCCCGATCTTTGGCAATGCTCACCTTAGTGTCCTGCCTACTTTCTTCCTACACACGATCGCAAGATTCTCCAGAATTCTAATTTTGAGCAGTTACAATATTTATTTACGTCTGTCGAATAGTTTAAACAACGTCGTATAATTAAAAAGTTTTTCTATTATATCTTCTATGCCCACGATGTATTTGATTTCTCGTCTTACTTCTTTTTGAAATTTCTGAGCCAGCTAGCTATTTTCTAGTCCACGGAGTGATGATTTGCTCGGGTCATGCAAATGGTTAAGTCTGGGGGTGTGATGCGTCCAAATTTTACACTGATTTTTGGACTCATTTGGGCCAGTTTTATCGTCTTAGCACTACACTTGAGAGCCATTATTGCTTATATTTGCTTACTTGCCAATTTCACGATTAAGTGCACTATAAGCCCGTTTCTGTGTGCTTTATTTGTTTGTGTTTTTGTTGTTCTTTAGCCTTGTCTTGGGAATGTGGTGTGCACGTTTGGTGGCCTATCTCCCTCTTCTACTGGTGCAGGGTTCATGTGCGTGCTCCGGAACCGCTCGGGAGACCCCGACGATGCAGGAATACTACACACGACCACTGGACTTATTGCGCACGACCACTGGTCGTGCGCCACCGATCGTGTGCATTACATTCGTCGATCTCCGTTCGACGACTTTCTCATGAACTTTTCTCTGTTCGTCAATCTCTTCTTGCGCACGACCACTGGACTTATTGCGTACAACCACTGGTCGTGCGCCACTGATCGTGTGCATTACATTCTCATTTGTCCTAATTCTGCCGGGTAATCGCACGAGCACTGGCCGTAGTGCGCACAACCACCGGTCGTGCGCCACTGCTTGTGTGCGTTTGCCCCTTGCTTTCGGCAATTCGGTCCCTGCCAATCGCACGATCAGTGGATTTAGTGCGCACGACCACCGGTCGTGCGCCACTGATCGCGCATATATGATGATGTTTCTTATCCAGGTTGCAGGTCTAATTGGAAATGGCGCACGATCATCGACCGACAGTGCGCACGACCACTGGTCGTGCGCCACTGATCGTGTGCTCTACTTTTGTTGCCTCCATATTTAAGGCCCTGCTCCGCTATTTAGGTCAACGCTTGTCATTTGATGCGATCAGTGTGTGCGAGGGAATCGCCATTTTACTTCTCCAGCTGCTCCATCACCTCCACCTTCGTCGGGAGTCCATAGCCAGCTACTCCGAAGCTTTTCAAACTCTACGACGAAGCCCTCGGCCATTGACGACTTCAACTCCAAGCTTTCCACCGGAGTTCGTGAAGAAGACAACCTAGAGAACGGACTTAAAGGCCATCGAGGTGACAGCTCGTTGGTACCGGAAGCCTCCTCGGACTGAGCCCGGAAGAGGATTGACAACTCGCTTTTCCGGCCACGGCCTGCGGTGGATTTTCACTCTCTTTTAGTTTACTCCTCTTCCCCTTCCTCTGTAGTATGGAACGGTTTAACATGGTAATGAACATCAAGTTTTATTTTATATCTAATGAGATGTTAGTAGTTTTCTTATGCTTGTGAGTAGAGTCTGTGAATGCGCCTCGCTCACTCCATATTCACTCCATACCCGTGTCTCACCCGATTGCACTCCACACAAGAACACTTCCATCCATTAGCTTTCTGTCCACTCGCCCAACTGAAGTTCGGCATCGCGACCGAAAAACTCACTTCACCTTGTGAAGCGGTGCCTTCGACCCACATAGCTTTTACTAGTTTATTAGATCAAACAACCACAATCTCTCAAGTCCCCTTTTACTTTTTTTCTAAGTATAACCCTCATAACAATATTTTCTGAACTATTGCCGCTCTATGCTAATTGCATTTCTCAAGAGACCGACACTCGGGGATTTATTCCTAAACTTTATTACTTGTGCGATCAGTGCGCTTGCCGATTTACACGCATCAAAGGACGGTCGTCTGTGCGTACCAAATATGGGAAAACTGCGGGTGGAATTAATGTACGAGGCGCATCACACCAAGTACACGATTCACCCGGGGAGCACGAAGATGTACTGCGATATGAATAAATTGTTCTGGTGGCCAGGAATTACGGAGGATGTGGCACTGTACGTGACGAAGTGTCAAACATATGCCTTAGTGAAGGTGGAGTGCCAGAAGCCTGGAGGTTTCTTGAAGTACTTGCCTATTCCGGAGTTGAAGTTCGACGACATTACTATGGACTTTGTGCATGGTTTACCAAGGTCGTAGAAGGGAAACGATGCCATTTGGTGGTCGTAGATCATTTGATGAAAGTGTCTCACTTCATTCCACATAGGAAGGATGATTCTGTGGATAAATTGACAAAGTTATATGTGGATAATATTTTACGGTTTCACGGTGTGCCCCGCAGCATCGTGAGTGACTGGGATGGGCGGTTCACGTCCAATGATTGGAAATTGGTGCAGCAGATGTTGGGAATAAAGTTGAGTTTCAGCACAGCCTTTCATCCGAAGACGGATGGTCAGACCGAGAGGGTCAACCGGACGATGGAAGACATGCTTCGTATGTGCATTCTGGATTTCAGGAAGCAGTGGGAAGATCACCTATACTTGGTGGAATTCGCTTACAACAATAGCTACCAGGCGAGCATTCAAATGGTGCCCTTCGAGGCCCTTTATGGTAGAAGATGTTGCACGCCGTTATCTTGGTTGGAAATGGGTGAGTCAAAGTTGTACAAGCGGCAAGAGGTGGAAGATGCAACGTCATTGGTTCAAATGATTTGAGAAAGATTGCTAATCTCTCTGGACCGCCAAGCTAAGTACTAGAATGACAAGCATAGGAATGTGGAGTTTGCTATCGGCGACTGGGTGTACTTGAAGATTAAGCCGTTCAAGGGTGTCTCGTGGGTATGATGCTTGAAGAGGCTAAGCCCGAGGTACCCCAGACCGTTTGATGTTCTGGAGTGGATTGGCGAAGCAGCTTGTCGATTGAAACTATCAGTGGAGCTAAGTGGTCTACACGATGTATTCCACATATCGGTGCTACGGAATGCAGTGCAAGAGCCATCGCAAGTGATTGCGGTCGATCATGTACCGGTTGATAATGGGTTGACGACGAAGGTCAAGCCTGTACGCATTGAGGACTCAGAAGTCAAGCGGCTACGCAACAAAGAGATCAGGATGGTTAAGATCCGTTGGGACAATTGCGGTCGGGAGGAGCTCTCGTGGGAGTGAGAGCGGACCATGCTTGAGGAGTACCCAGAGTTATTCCACTCAGGAACCGTTTTATTTTTGTCTTTATTTCCCTTTCTGTAATTTCGAGATGCAATTCTTTTAAGAGGGAGAGAGCTGTAATGCCCCGAAACTCAAATGAGGGACGGGTAGCATTTTGAACCAAGTTTGGAACTTGGTAGGGGTTACACGGCCTGGGACACGGGCGTCTCCCAGGGGCGTGTCGTGCTCGGGTCGACGATCTGGCCGAGTGGTCGACGAATTTGGAGTCGACGATCGTCGAGCAGCGAACGCGGCCTGAGACACGGGCGTGTTGTAATAACCCAAAGCCCACTTTGGGTTCAGGATTGGGTGACACGGCCTGGGAAACGGGTGTGTCCAAGGGCGTGTCGTGCTCGGGTTGAGGAGTTGGGTGTGTGGTCGACAAATTTTGTTCGACGATCGTCGAGTGCAGGGTACACTGCCTGTGACACGGGCGTGTCATAGGGCGTGTCCTTTGCGTGATTCAGCCAAGAATGCGTGTGTCTGAGGACACGGGTATGTCCTGGATGACACCGACTGGGACACGGGCGTGTCCAATGGCCTTGTCCTGCTCGGGTGAAGTGGATATTGTGCTGTGTGAAGTACACGGCTACTGGACACGGGCGTGTCGGGAATGACACGGGCATGTAGGGTGTGACACTGCCGTGTCACACGGCCGTGTACTGGTTGGATTTTAGTCGGTTGCCTACCGCTTAAGTGAAACAGGCTGTGACACGGGCGTGTCACAGGGCGTGTCAGGCTGTGTTCAGCCTATTTTTGGGCAAATCTGAACCGTTCATTTTCCTTATCCTGGATCCAAGGGCAGGCTTCTTCCCTGTGGATATAAGTCCGAGAATGAGGAATTATTCCCTCATTTTCATTCTTCTTCTTCTCTTGAGAGAGAGAAAGAGAGAGGGCAAGGGAAGGAATGGAGGAAGGAGAAAGCCAGCTACTGGAGGAGCTGTGGAGTGCGGAGCGAAGATCCGAGATCAGATTCGTGAAAGCAAGGTCAAGGCGCTGATTTCCATCCGGCTAGGTCATGGTGCCGAAGCGATCTTTAAGGGTAACGATCTCCTTCTTGGGCATCGAAGTATTTTATTTATGCATATGCATGGAATACTCCACCAAGAGGTGGACACCGTAAGCGATTCCTTGGTTGAGTCTGCATCTAGATCCGGAAGTGTGGAGTACGACATAGGCATGCTGTGTGAAGCCCATCTAGACTGGTGGTCTGGATTGGTGATGATTATGGGTAAACCGGGGAAGGCTCTGTGGATTTGATGATATGAAAGGTTTCTTCTTTGTTGAATGGATGTATGGATGTATGGATGTGCTTATGAATGTATGGATGTTTTGAGTAAGCTCCTGGTTGTGATGAGAGATCAATTGGTAGCACGTCTAGGGAGTGCGGGATAAACCCGGTCAGCTACACCACTAGGGTGGGTTGATCTGGATAGATGAGGGATCAATTGGTGGCAATGCCTGGGGAGCTGAGTTAAACCCATCTTGCTTCACCACAGGGGTGGGTCGATCGGAAATAGGTGAGGGGTCGATTGATGGTAATGCTTGGAGAGCATCGATAAACCCGGCTTGCTACACCACTTGGGTGGGTCGATCTGCTCTGGTTAAGTTTGTGGATGTTGTGAGGTAGTACCTCTAAGTGCTATGGACAGAATGTCGCCAGCCCGCGGGATTGGTGGACTAGGATTGAACCGCCGAAACAACAAGTGATGAACCTCTGATCGGCGGTGTACAACTGGGACCCCAGGTACACCAATAAGGTGCCCTGAGTGCACGGAGCGTCTGGTGGATACCGGTGTTTGTCATGTGGTTGTGGTATGTAGATTGATAGCTTGTGATGGCAATGCATACAGGGAAGAAACCACTGCCCCGGGTAAGGGGTAGGGTCATTATAATTGGTCAGCTAATGCTGACCGTTACTTTGTTTGCTGCTCTTGGGTGGATATCTAATTTCAGGTGCTGATGATTGAATTGATTTGAGCGGAATGGAGGCTTGCTGCTAAAGGACCTTGAAGGTCGTGCGAAGAAAGAATGTTTGGATTTCATGTGTGGCCGGCCTACGTGCCGATGTATGAAACTATACATGTGTAAAGAGGAACTTGTAAGGCCATAAGGCCATGTGTGTGTGTGTTGTAGACATGCCTGATTTAAAATATAAATGTATAGTTTATATATTAGTTACTGGACATTCATTGAGCTGAGTTCATCCAACTTAAAATGCGCACCAACTTAAAATGCTGTGCTAGAATGTTTTGAGTAAGGAGATGAGTAGATTTTGATTTCCACACGTAGTTTCGACGCTTGTCTGTGAAATATGGTGTGCGGCCCCGGCCGGACCCACCGTTATATTCCATGTGACGAGTGGAGGCGTTACAATATGGTATCAGAGCCAGGTTGAGATTGTTTGGGAGGGAAGAACATAATTGAACTCACGAATGTCCACTATGAATGTGCATCAATGTATATTTTCCATTATGAACTGCATGATTAATGGTGTTTTGTACATTGATTGTTAGGTGGCGAGGAGTGATGCTGGGCAGTCTGATCCCCAGCGGTCCGATGAGAGTGCAGCACCCATTGAAGTGCCTACGCCTCCCTCGGCGGAGACCATATGGATGGTGACAGAGATGGTACATGCAGTGTTACAGGCACAGCCTACTGGGTAGGCAAGGCCTGTAGGGGTACCATTATGGCTCGGTGCCAGGCACGAGCGCGTTGCAGTTGTGGTATACGAGGAAGCAATAGATGATTCATTGAAGCACTTTATTGAGTTTCTCCACCTACGTTTGGTGGGGCGAATTCCCCAACACAGGCGGAAGATTGGCTTGCTAGAGTGAAGAGGATCCTGACTGCAATCAGGACGGCGGAGGAGCAGAAATTGACCTTAGCCACTTTTCTTCTAGAAGGAGATGCAAGATTGCTGTGGGATGATATGGAAGTGCATCACTTGGCAGGTCGAGGATTATCGGAGGTCTCACTTGTTGAATTCGCAAGATTGTTTCTCGCCAAGTATTTACCAGTGTCGCAGCGAATTGCGATGGAGAACGAGTTTCAACGTTTGGTGCAGGGTGATACTGATAATGTTACGTACCTACATGAGTTTACCAGACTGGGGCGTTATGCGGGGTCTACCTTCGTGGAGGAAGCGTGAAAGACGAATCAATTTTATGAGGGACTGCGAGATGAATTGAGGTTAGCACTCCCGAGTTCAGTGAACCAAGGCTTCCAAGCATTGGTAGATACGACCCGGGCGTTGGAGAAGGACTTGAAGCGGGTACAAGAGAAGAAGAGACTGGCAGTGGAGAAGCCAAAATTCAAAGTGCCCCAGTCAGAGCAATCGGAGTTTCATAAACGGGCGAAGAAAAGTTATAGACCTTTTGAATCAGCTCCGTCGACTGTTTCTTTGGGGGAAACTTATGGGTAAGGACGTGTTGATACACGTATATGTTATAATTACGGGAAGCAAGGACACAGCTAAATTTTGTTGTTATGCGCTTTCAGGGAGTGAAAAAAATACAGGTGCGTCTTATGAAGAAAAGGGTAAAGCAGTGGCCGAGTCATCTGCATCCCGGACGCAACCGCGATTGCATAATTTGGAAGTGCAAGTGCCGCAAAGTTCAATTGGTGATGTTCAGCCTCGAGTGTTTAATTTGATGCCTGGAGTGTTTAATCAGGCGGCTGAACGGAAGGAAACATAGAAAAGTTACTCGTATCACTTGATGATGTGCTTACTGGTGTATCTAAAGCACGAATAATGTACATAGATGTGATATGTTATTGGTGCACATTTGGTGTTATGTATGTGATCGTTCAATCATGGTGGCTATATATATATGATGTGCTTTGTTGGATCTATCGCATTCGATAAAATTATGTGTGGATGTGCACCTAAGGAGATAGGTGTGTGTGTGTGTGTGTGTATGTGTTGCATGTGTTGTTTGGTTTGTGCGATGCCTTGGGGTACGGCCTCTGAGCTTTAACCCGGCTCACATTATTTGAGTGCGTGGTTCTGTATGATGCAACGTGAGTGGTTATGTTGCTGGTGGTCGCGGAGTCCAATTTCGGGGGCGAAATTTTTCGAAGGAGGGGAGGTTTGTAACACCCCAAAGCCAACTTTGGGTTCAGGATTGGGTGACACGGCCTGTGACACAGGCGTGTCCCAGGGCGTGACGTGCTCGGGTTGAGGAGTTGGGTGTGCGGTCGACGAATTTTGGTCAACGATCGTCGAGTACAAAGTACACGGCCTGTGACACGGGCGTTTCACAGGGATTGTCCTTTGCGGGATTCAGCCAGGAATGCGTGTGTCTGAGGATACGGGTGTGTCCTAGATGACCCGACCTGGGACATGGTCGTGTCCCATGGTCGTGTCCCGATCGGGTGAAGTGGAAATTGTGCTGTGTGAAGTACACGGCTACTGGACACGGGCGTATCGGGCATGACACGGGCGTGTAGGGTGTGACACGGCCGTGTCACACGGCCGTGTACTGGTTGGGTTTGAGTCAGTTGCCTGCCGCTTAAGTGACCTGACCTATGACACGGGCGTATCACAGGGCGTGTCAGGTCGTGTTCAGCCTATATTTGGGCAAATCTGAGCCGTTCGTTTTCCTTATCTTGGATACAAGGGCCAGGCTTCTTCCCTGTGGATATAAGGCCGAGAATGAGGAATTATTCCCTCATTTTCATTCTTCTTCTTCTCTTAAGAGAGAGAAAGAGAGAGGGCAAGGGAAGGAAAGGAGGATGGAGAAAGCCAGCTGGTAGAGGAGCTGCAGAGTGCAGAGCGAAGATCCGAGATCGGATTCGTGAAGGCAAGGTCGAGGCGGTGATTTCCATCTGGCCAGGTCATGGCACCGAAGCGATCTTCAAGGGTAACGATCTCCTTCTTGGACATCGAAGAACATTCTTTATGCATATGCATGGAATCCTCCACCAAGAGGTGGACATCATAAGTGATTCCTTGGTTGAGTCTGCATCTAGAGCCGGAAGTGTGGAGTACGACATAGGCATGTTGTGTGAAGCCCATGTGGATGGGTAGTCTGTATTGGTGATGATTATGGGTAAACCGGAGAAGACTTCATGGATTGGATGATATGAAAGGTTTCTGCTTTGTTGAATGGATGTATGGATGTGCTTATGAATGTATGGATGTTTTGAGTAAGCTCCTTGTTGTGATGAGAGATCAATTGGTAGCATGTCTGGGGAGCGCGGAATAAACCCGGCCAACTATACCACTAGGGTGGGTTGATCTGGATAGATGAGGGATCGATTGTTGTCAAAGCCTGGGGAGCCTAGTTAAACCCGGTTTGCTGCACCACACTGGTGGGTCGATCGGAAATAGGTGAGGGTTCGATTGGTGGTAATGCCTGGGGAGCATCGATAAACCCGGCTTGCTACACCACTTGGGTGGGTCAATCTGCTCTGGTTATGTTTGTGGATGTTGTGAGGTAGTACCTCTGAGTGGTATGGACGGAATGTCTCCAGCCCGCGCGATTGGTGGACTAGGATTGAACCGCCCAACCAATAAGTGAAGAACCTTTGATCGGCGGTGTACGACTGGGACCCCCGGTACACCAATAAGGTGCCCTGAGTGCACAGAGCGTCGGGTGGATACCGAAATTTGTGATGTGGTTGTGGTTGGTAGATTGATAGCTTGTGATGGCAATGCATACAAGGAAGGAACCACTGCCCCGGGTAAGTGGTAGGGTCATTATAATTGGTCAGCTAATGCTGACCGTTACTTTGTTTTCCGCTCATGGGTGGATATCTAATTGTAGGTACTAATGATTGAATTGATTTGAGAGGAATGGAGGCTTGCTGCTAAAGGCCCTTGAAGGTCGTGCGAAGAAAGCATGTTTGGATTTCATGTGTGGCCAGCCTACGTGCCGATGTATGAAACTATACATGTGTAAAGAGGAACCTATAAGGCCTTAAGGCCATGTGTGTGTGTGTTGTAGACATGCCTGATTTGATATATAAATGTGGAGTTTGTATATTAGTTAGTGGACATTCATTGAGCTGAGTTCATCCAACTTAAAATGTGCACCAACTTAAAATGTTGAGCTAGAATTTTTTGAGTAAGGAGACGAGTAGATTTTTATTTCCACACGTAGTTCCGATGCATGTCTGTGAAATATGGCGTGGGGCCCCAGCCGGACCCACCGTTATATTCCATGTGAGGAGTGGAGGCGTTACAACGTGGTATCAGAGCAAGGTTGAGATTGTTTGGGAGGGAAGAACATAATTAAACTCACGAATGTCCACTAGGAATGTACATCAATGTATATTTGCCATTATGAACTACATGATTAATGGTGTTTTGTACATTGATTGTTAGGTGGCGAGGAGTGGTGCTGGGTAGTCTGGGCCCCAGCGGTCCGATGAGAGTGCAGTACCCGTTGAAGCGCCTACGCCTCCCTCGGCGGAGACCATACGGATGGTGACGGAGATGGTGCTTGCAGTGTTACAGACATAGCCTACTGGGCAGGCAAGGCCTGAAGGGGTGCCAGTACGACTCGGTGCAAGGCACGAGCGCATTGCAGTTGTGGTAGACGAGCAAGCAACTAATGATTCATTGAATCACTTTATGGAGTTTCATCCACCTACGTTTGATGGGGGGACTTCCCCAACCCAGGCAGAAGATTGGCTTGCTAGAGCGAAGAGGATCCTGACTGCATTCAGGACGGCAGAGGAGCAAAAGATTACCTTAGCCACTTTTCTGCTAGATGGAGATGTGAGATTGCTGTGGGATGATATGGAAGTGCATCACTTGGCAGGTCGAGGATTAGCGGAGGTCTCACTTGTTGAATTCACCAGATTGTTTCTTGCTAAGTATTTTTTAGTGTCGCAGCGGATTGCGATGGAGAACGAGTTTCACCGTTTGGTGCAGGTTGAGACTTATATTGATATGTACCTGTAAGAGTTTACCAGACTAGGGCGTTATGCGGGGTCTACCTTTGCGGAGGAAGTGTAAAAGACGAATCGATTTTATGAGGGACTGCGGGATGAATTGAGGTTAGCACTCCCGAGTTCAGTGAACCAAGGCTTCCAGGCATTGGTAGATGTGACCCGGGCGTTGGAGAAGGACTTGAAGCGGGTACAAGAGAAGAAGAGACTGGAAGTGGAGAAGCCATAATTCAAAATGCCCCAGTCAGAGCAATCAGAGTTTCGTAGACGAGAGAAGAAAAGGTATAGACCTGTTGAATCAGCTCCGTCAACTGTTTCTTCGGGGGAAACTTATGGGCAAGGACGTGTTGAAAAAAAGACAGGTGCATCTTATGAAGAAAAGGGTAAAGCAGTAGACAGTCATCTCTATCCCGGATGCAACCTCGATTGCATAATTTGGAAGTGCAAGAGCCGCAAAGTTCTATTGGTGAAGTTCAACCTCGAGTGTTTAATTTGACTCCTTGAGTGTTTAATCAGGTGGCTGAGTGGAAGGAAACATAGAAAAGTGACTCGTATCAGTTGATGATGTGCATATTGCTGTATCTAAAGCACGAATAAGGAGATGGTTGTGTACATAGATGTGATATGTTATTGGTGCACATTTGGTGCTATGTATGTGATCGATCAATCATGGTGGCTATATATAAATGATGTGTTTTGTTGGATCTATCGCATTCGATAAAATTGTGTATGGATGTGCACCTGAGGAGATAGGTGCGTGTGTATGTGCTGCATGTGTTTTTTGGTTTGTGCGATGCCTTGGGGTATGACCTCGGAGCTTTAACCCGGCTCGCCTTATTTGAGTGCGCGGTTGTGTATGGTGCAACGTGAGTGGTTATGTTGTTGGTGGTCGCTGAGTCCAATTTCGGGGGCAAATTTTTTTGAAGGAGGGGAGGGTTATAACACCCCAAAGCCCACCTTTGGTTCAGGATTGGGTGACACGGCCTGGGATACGGGTGTGTCCCACGGCGTGTCGTGCTCGGGTTGAGGAGTTGGGTATGTGGTCGAGGAATTTTGGTCGACGATCGTCGACTGCAGAGTACACGTCCTGTGACACGGGCATGTCATAGGGCGTGTCCTTTGCGGGATTCAGCCAAGAATACGTGTGTCTGAGGACACAGGTGTGTCCTAGAGCACACGGCATGGGATACGGGCGTGTCCCACGGCTGTGTCATGCTCGGGTGAAGTTTAGATTGTGTTGTGTGAAGTACACGGCTACTGGACACGGGCGTGTCGGGCATGACACGGGCGTGTGGGGTGTGACATGGGCGTGTCACACGGCCGTATACTTGTTGGATTTGAGTCGATTACCTGTCTCTTAAGTGATACGGCCTGTGACACGGGCGTGTCACAGGGCATGTTAGGACGTGTTCAGTATATTTTTGGGCAAATCTGAGCCGTTTGTTTTCCTTATCCTGGATGCAAGGGTCAGGCTTCTTCCCTGTGGATATAAGGCCGAGAATGAGGAATTACTCCCCCCATTTTCATTCTTCTTCTTCTCTTAAGAGAGAGAAAGAGAGAGGGCAAGGGAAGAAAGGAGGAAGGAGAAAGCTAGCGACGGAGTGCGGAGCAAAGATCCGAGATCAGATTTTTGAAGGCAAGGTCGAGGCGATGATTTCTATCCGTCTAGGTCATGGAGTCGAAGCGATCTTCAAGGATAATGATCTCCATCTTGGACATCGAAGTCCTTTATTTATGCATATGCATGGAATCCTCCACCAAGAGGTGGACATCGTAAGTGATTCCTTTGTTGATCTTGCATCTATCGCCGGAAGTGTGGAGTACGATATAGACATGCTATGTGAAGCCCATCTAGACGGGTAGTCTGGATTGGTGATGATTATGGCTAAACCGGAGAAGACTCTATGGATTTGATGATATGAAATGTTTCTGCTTTGTTGAATGGATGTATGGATGTGCTTATGAATATATGGATGCTTTGAGTAAGCTCCTGGTTGTGATGAGAGATCAATTGGTAGCACGTCTGGGGAGCGCGGGATAAACCCGACCTACTATACCACTAGGGTGGGTTTATCTGGATAGATGAGGGATCGATTTGTGGCAATGCCTGGGGAGCCGAGTTAAACACGGCTTGCTGCACTACAGGGGTGGGTCTATCGGAAATAAGTGATGGGACGATTCGTGGTAATACTTGGGGAGCATCGATTAACCCGGCTTGCTACACCACTTGGGTGGGTCGATCTGCTCTGTTTATGTTTGTCGATGCTGGGAGGTCGTACCTCTGAGTGGTAAGGACAGAATGTCGCCAGCCCGCGGGATTGGTGGACTAGGATTGAACCGCCCAACCAACAAGTGAAGAACCTCTGATCTGTGGTGTACGACTGGGACCCCCGGTACACCAATAAAGTGTCTTGAGTGCACGGAGCGTCTGGTGGATACCGGCATTTGTGATGTTGTTGTGGTTGGTAGATTGATAGCTTGTGATGGCAATGCATATAGGGAAGGAATCACTGCCATGGGTAAGGGGTATGTTGGGTATTGTATCCACAATTACCTGGATTTGAGGAAGCCAACTGTCAATCTAAGATGAATTCACAATGTATTTGATGAAATCTTTTAAGTTGTGCTTGCAGTTATTCCACGCTAAGTACACACCAATGTCAGGGTGCAGTAGGTCAATATACACGGGTCTGCACGACGTAATCCCTCATTGAGCAGATCAGTGTGTTGGCCTACGTGTACTCTCTCTATTGGAGTGTACTTATTTTCAAGTACAGGGCTGTGATAATGCAAGAGCAGACAAGGAGCAAGGATGGGTCAAAGAGCAGCTCATGAGTGGAAAGACGAAAAATCATCTAAGTAATAATCGACGAGAATCACCAAGTGATTCTCGCCGAATCATCGAGAATCACTGGCTGATTCTCGCCGTCTCTATCCGGCTAAATCAGAGCGTGCAAATCTGTCGCTAAGTCCGAATAGTCGAGAATCACTGGCTGATTCTCGCCGGCTCGTCGAGAATCACCTTCGATTCTCGCCGATTTTGCCTCAGGCGAATTTTCTGGAACCCGCTAGACCGGACTCAGCCGCTGGCGCTATTTTGAATCGGGCTTGGGGTTTCTTGTTGGTGGGGCCCACAACGGTCATCTTGAAGACCTAATGTATAAATACATCTGTATTTTTGAAAAGTAAGAAGAAGAAAAACACAAAAAAAGGAAGTCGAGCCGCCGACGTGACCTAGATCGCGAAACCTTCTCCGCCACCGTCGTTGCCGCTCGTGCAGTTGATCGCCGTCGTTGATCTTGGTTTCTTCCAGATCTCCCGGCGACAGAAGCTCAGCCAAGCACTGCGTCTCACGCATCTAACCAGAGATCCTTTGTCTCTTGATTCGTTGATCGGGAAAACCTTCCCCTTCCGAATCGATCGAGACGATCGATCCTAGTGTGACCGTTGGAAGACCTTGCTAGCTTTGCTACGAAGATTGAATCTCCAAAGAATAGCCGCAGCACGTCGTTGTCTCTGCCGATCCATAGAACCAAGCCGCCGCCCTTCTTACCGCCGCCGGTTTCGGGAAGATTCTCTCCAAGTGAGATCTAGGGTTGTGGACTCTTCGTTGACTTCAAGAACACGTCATCAAACGAAGAGGGACACCTTAGTCTCCATAAGTTGTTTGTATTTCTTATACAATCTATTTTCAATTTCTTTGTAACGGACCAATTGGTCCCTAGTTGTAAGGGTTGGGTGCAACCCGTGTTGTGGTAGTGGTGACTCCTATGTGTGGAAGGGTTCCTTCCGTTAGTGCAAGGATTGGATTTCAATCCTGTTGGTGAAATGACCGAGTCGTCCCTGGTTGGGAGATAGGTCAAAGGGGGAAAGTGGACGTACCCAAATCGGGGAACCACTATAATTTGCTTGTGTCCTTTCTGTGCTGTGTTGTTTTGTTTTCTTGTGCAGGTACAACTTTAATTCCGCAAAAACGCTACAAGACACCTATTCCCCCCCCACCCCCGTAGGTGAAGGTAGTTGACACTAAGTGGACTTTCAAGTGGTATCAGAGGGAGGTTACTCATCAAAAAGGTTCACACCTTGAGTAGAATCCTGCCACCAGTGTCAAAAGCATGGAACTGGATCATGGGATCTCTCCACTAAGACTTACCACGTGCACAAAGGTGTATTATCCCGTCTGGAAGATGAGAGTGTCCTATCACTTGGAGCCTATCTATCCTCAAGCATCTCTCATCTTGGAAGAGGGTCCATTCATTCCTATGAAGACCTCCGGCTCTGGAAAGGATATCCAAATTCTCAAGTGTATTACTGAGATGTCGGAGACTGAACTCTCATTATTTAATCTGGACAAGATGATTCGTCAGATCATCATGGATGTCTGGTATGGACCTTCTCGATCTAGATTGGAAAAGTGTGGGACGACCAACTCTATGTGGGTAACCATCTCAGATATCATGGAGGGATCAGAGAAAGCAGGGATCTGCTGTCAGCAAGAGGATGAAGCCTATGTGGGGGTCCTCGCCTCTGAAGATGAAGGCAAGGATCAATCGGACATCATTAGGGCTCCGGTGTCCTTGTGAGAGACTGAAGAAGAAATTGAGGAAAGCAGTTCTGATGAAGCTGACACAACGATCTCTGGCGATAGTAACAGTAACTCTGAAGAGCAGGTAACTTCTTCATCTTTCCCCTTTTCTCTTGAAGTTCCTGAAGACAGGAATTGTTACCCTTCAGAAAATCCTGATTCCTTGAAGAGAGCCCTTCAGAAAAGCAACCTACTTGTTGAGGAGCAAGCTCAGGAGATTGCTCGGCTGAAGATCTTGTTGGTTCTCCAATTGGCATCCAACAAGGTTAAGGACTCTAAAATCTCAGATCTAGAGAGTAGTTTAGAGAATGAGAAAAGGATAGTATCCAACTTTTCCAATGTTGATGCTATCAAGAGAAAGGAAGAAAATGGGTGGATCTCCCGAATTATCAATTCATGGAGAAATGGGGAAACGGTATTCAGACCCCCCACTCCAGGCAGGAAGGGTACTCATCATGCCTTCAGGTGTGATCACAGGAACAACCGTGGTCACTGCAAGGGTGATCTGCCCTCATGTGGAGACAACCATAGTGCAAGGGCTGTCATGGCCACCCTTGAGAGAATACCTAATGCTCATTCTGAACCCTTTGTATTCTCGGCCACTGCCCCAACTCGGCATGAATCTGCTGGTATCAGCTCTCAGTGCGCTTCTCACCACCCTAGGACACATGAAAGGGAGGTTAGAAGTCATGCAGTTAGTTCTCATGGGGCCTCTGGAAGGGTTCTGACTGAAAGGAAGACACCACCTCCCAGGCCTCATGATGCTCGCTACATGCATTCCTTCCACCCTTCCAAGTGTCACGGTGGAAGAGACAATTTTGTGAGAAGATCCGGCTCTATCCCGTTTAGACCTAGGACCATGACTACCTCAGTCACTGGATCATGTCAGAAACGGAGGTACAACATTCACACGTGTTGGTGCTGTGGCAAGGTGGGACACTTTACCATAGACTGTTGGCACAACCCCTCTGTGTCAAGGGCAAGGGCTTATCCACCTCTTCTGGGCAGAGGTAGTCTTCCTGACAGGATTTCTGAGGGAAGGTATTCAAGTTTTTATGCTAACAAGAACCTAGGACCCAATATATATTGGGTTCCTAAGGTAAGGTAACACTCTTTTGCAGGGTAGTCTAGGTTCCCGTAAATATGATGGGAACTAGACAGAAGATGTTTCAAGAATGAATTGGAACAAGTATCTGGAATAACAGAAGTACTATCTACAATGGTATACTCAAATTGAACACCTGGTATGCTTTAACCAGAGGGGCTAAGTGATAAATCTTATAATCCCAGGTATTTTTAATCAGCTCCAATACTTGAGTCATATTGTGTCGACATTTACATATATATATTTATATATACACACATATGTGTGTACACCTAAGGAAAGGTTAACACTGTAAAAATAACCCTTAGATACATTATTAAAGATTTATCTATAAATTCACTAGTAGATTCGAGAATGAACCTCTACAGGCATAAATCAGTCCACTGAAAATTAAAGAAGATACGTCATTGGAAGTCACTAAAACTTACAATTGACATCAAGAAATGTGTGGAAAACCCCTTTCAAACCCTAAATAGATTGGTATTAAGAAATATATATTTAGAAGATTTCTAAACCCTTTAATATCAGAAGATTTCGAGAATCCGCCATGCCTCTTAACCCGTAGATTTCTATTGAAGAATCCCATCGATTTCTATTTAGAAAAACTCCCGCCGACTGTTCGTATTCCGCATTTCGCAAAGAAACCCGTCGATATCCCGCAGGAATCCCACCGACTCTTCCTTCCCTCCTCCCGGCGACTTCCCGCATCTTAGGTTCCAAATCTCGTCGACCTCGTTCCGGATTCCGTAGACCTCTCTTCTCACATCCAGGGTGCTCGTCCAGGTATTCATTCTCCGCGGTTTCGATCAAACAAGGACGCGAGCTCCACCAGGTTTTCCATCGTCTCCGTCGACTCTCGCTTCCTCCGCTTTTGGGTAACCACCTCCTATCCATTACAGTGACTTATTGTTAGTGTAGCTTCCCTCTTGATTTCTGATTAGATGTAGACTTGGGATTCCCTCCCCAGGTTTGCAATGGCTCCAAGGACCACCGCCGGCCTGGTCACTGGATGTGAGTTGTTTCGAACCGGGTTCTCACATGCCTCAGATGAGTTCAGAAACATCATCATCATGCTTGAAGAGGCTGGACTCTCTTTTATACTGGAGCACCCCTGCAAAATTTTGGACAAGGAAGTGATGGAGTTCTTCGCAACCGCCAAACTTCAGAATGAAGACTCTATCATCAAGAGTAAGGTTGCAGGTGCAAGGATAAAGATGTCTGCAAGCAAACTGACCCAATACTTGCAGCTCACTAGTTCTGATCACGTAGATTATCTGGAGGAACATGATAAAGCCAGGACATTACTATTCTGTGGACTAGCTAGAGGAACCAGATTGATAAAGAGAAAAGAAATGAATGAGGAGGGGAAAGTCTTGTCCGACATCATTGGGAAAGTAATGATATGCAAACCCGGCTCACATGACCACATCTCAGCTGACATGTTCAAGATTCTTGTGGCGATTGTCTGCAGAAAGAGATTCAACTGAGGGGCTATGCTTTTTGAGAAGATTAAGGAAACTCTCAGATCTCCAAGTTTTGGAAGAATCATCAGCCTATATCTTAATCAGTTGAACGGAGATAGGTTCGACATGAGTAAAGGAGTTCCATTGCATTATTTGAAGAAAATGGACTCCAGCGTATTTGACAGATGGGAGCGACGCATCGGGCAGGCTGCAGTGGTAGTAGAACAAGAAGAATCTCCTGCCGAGGACAGAACTATAGCAGATTCCGTGTCTATTTCCAGTGAAGTTCTTGATGCACTGACTGCAGGAATTGAGGGGGAGCCTCTACCCGCTTCTGCTAATGTCATATCTGGCATCTCTCAGATAGCTAGAGATGCAGTTGCGGATCTGCAAGAAGAAAGTGAAGATGTGGTGGACAATGAGGCGGCCCTGAACGTGAATGATCTAGGAGCCGGAGGTGATGTAGAGGAGAATGATGAGGAAGGTTTGGAAGAAGATGCAGTTGAGAATGACATCATGGATGATGAGGATAAGGAAGATGGAAATGAGAGACAGGAAGTAATGGAGCCTCAGGATGACACTGAAGTTCCATCTGAAAAGCAAGCTCCTGAGATAGTTCCTGAGAAAACTAGTGCAACAGTGGAGGGGGAGTCCTCTCATCAGAGGCTGCTAAGTACTTCTGAGAAATCTACTGAGGCTGCAAATATTCCCCCTTTAGAGACTGTGCAAGTGTCTAGCTCTACAAGTGAATCTGCTGAAGAGCAAGGCCAAGGAATGCCTCAGGGTCATCGACCCCGAGCTGATCTAGCTAATCTCACAGTGAATGTTATTCAAGGTATAGTGGATGAGCTCAAAGTGTCTTTTGAGCAAGCTCAAAATAAAGTGTTAAAAAGAATTAAGAAATCTGAGAATCTAATGCTCAAGAACGTTGTGGAAATTAATCACAAACTGGATTTGATGGAAAAGAAGTTCGAATACAAGTATACAGCAGCCGGCAAAGTTGTAACTCTTCTTATGTAAGGACTGAAAAAGAACACAGATACACTCGCAGTAGTTAATCAGAATGCTCATGTAGTGGCAAATAACATCCAAAAATTTGATGCCAATATGGTGATTCTTAACGGAAATCAACAAGCCTTGATTACCGAGTTCTCCAAGACTACAAAGCACATTGATGAGTCACTGCATTCTTATACAAACTCCATTGTCGTCGAAGCCAAAAAGGGGGAGCAAGAATATACAGCTAAGATGGTCGGGCTTCAGGAAATCATAATCAAAAATTTTACCAGTCAAACATATATGTATATGACAGTTGCTGGTGGATGCTCAAACAAGTGTTAGGCACCAATATCCCTGAAAATCCCAATATCCCTGAAAATCCTGAGGGTAATCCTGCTCCTGAGAATAATACTGGAGCTGATGAGGCAGCAAGTGCTGAAGAAGTTCCTTTAAGTGAAGCTGATGCTCAAAGGGCTGCTAGGGCCACCTCCAAAGCAAAACTGATGGCCATGTTTGACCAAGAATCCCTAGCAAAAGCTAGGGACAAGAGAAAAACTCAAGAAGGGACATCTAAGGAAACGCAAGCTGAAAAGAAAATCAGATTGAAGGAGGATGAAGTGAGGAACGAAAAGTAGAGTCCGGTATTAAAGGGTATTATCTTGGACACATTCTGGCTACAAGAAAAAGGGGAAATCAATCGGAACGACGTATACAGCCAGCATGAGTGGGAGCTGCACAAGACATATGAAGATAAACAGAACATCTTCTTTAGGACCAACACAGTGGCAGACAAAGCTCCTCCTCCCAGATACTATCCAAAGCCCAAGGAGTACGTTGAGAGGCAAAGAAAGAAGTTCCTGGCTCAAAAACATAAGGATGACCTAGCCAAAGAGAAATAGACATAACTTTATAGCTTGTCATTTTCTCAAGAGCATATTTATCTTTTCTTATTGTTATATGAACAATTTTTGGGAATATATATATATATATATATATATTTATATGAATTTATGATTGACTCAAGCTTTGATCTGTTTGCCTTTATTTCTTTGTGCCGTATCTTTAAATTCTATATGCTGTGTATATTATCTGGATGGTGGTATTCATCTTAGCTAGTAGAATTTTGGCTTCGTCAAATAGGGGGAGATTGTTGGGTATTGTATCCACAATTACCTGAATTTGAGGAAGCCACCTGTCAAGCTAAGATGAATTCACAATGTATTTGATGAAATCTTTTAAGTTGTGCTTACAGTTATTCCACGCTAAGTACACACCAATGTCAGGGTGCAGTAGGTCAATATACACGAGTCTGCGCGACGTAATCCCTCGTTGAGCAGATCAGTGTGTTGGCCTACGTGTACTCTCTCTATTGGAGTGTACTTATTTTCAAGTACAGGGTTGTGATAATGCAAGAGCAGACAAGGAGCAAGGATGGGTCAAAGAGCAGCTCATGAGTGGAAAGACGAAAAATTGTCTAAGTAATAATCGACGAGAATCGCCACGAGAATCACTAGTGATTCTCGCCGAATCGTCGAGAATCACTGGATGATTCTCACCGTCTCTATCCGGCTAAATCAGAGCGTGCAAATCTGTCGCTAAGTCCGAATCGTCGAGAATCACTGGCTAATTCTCGCCGACTCGTCGAGAATCACCTTCGATTCTCGCCGATTTTGCCTTAGGCGAATTTTCTGGAACCCGCTGGACCGGACTCAGCCACTGGCGCTTTTTTGAACCGGGCTTGGGGTTTCTTGTTGGTGGGGCCCACAACGGTCATATTGAAGACCTAATGTATAAATACATCTGTATTTTTGAACAGTAAGAAGAAGAAAAACACAAAAAAAGGAACCCGAGCCGCCGACGTGACCTAAATCACGAAACCTTCTCCGCCGCCGTCGTCGCCGCTCGTGCAGTTGATCGCCGTCGTTGATCTTGGTTTCTTCCAGATCTCCCGGCGACAGAAGCTCAGCCAAGCACTGTGTCTCACGCGTCTAACCAGAGATCCTTTGTCTCTTGATTCGTTGATCGGGAAAACCTTCCCCTTCCGAATCGATCGAGATGATTGATCCTAGTGTGACCGTTGGAAGACCTTGCTAGCTTTGCTACGAAGATTGAATCTCCAAAGAATAGCCGCAGCACGCCATTGTCTCCGCCGATCCATAGAACCAAGCCGCCGCCCTTCTTGCCGTCGCCGGTTTCGGGAAGATTCTCTCCAAGTGAGATCTAGGGTTGTGGACTCTTCGTTGACTTCAAGAACACGTCATCAAATGAAGAGGGACACCTTAGTCTCCATAAGTTGTTTGTATTTCTTATACAATCTATTTTCAATTTCTTTGTAACGGACCGATTGGTCCCTAATTGTAAGGGTTGGGTGCAACCCGTGTTGTGGTAGTGGTGACTCCTATGTGTGGAAGGGTTCCTTCCGTTAGTGCAAGGATTGGATTTCAATCCTATTGGTGAAATGACCGAGTCGTCCTTGGTTGGGAGATAGGTCAAAGGGGGAAAGTGGACGTACCCAGATCGGGGAACCACTATAATTTGCTTGTGTCCTTTCTGTGCTGTGTTGTTTTGTTTTCTTGTGCAGGTACGACTTTAATTCCGCAAAAATGCTACAAGACACCTATTCCCCCCCCCCCCCATAGGTGAAGGTAGTTGACACTAAGTGGACTTTCAGGGTAGGGTCGTTATAATTGGTCAGCTAATGCTGACCATTACTTTGTTTGTCACTCTTTGGTGGATATCTAATTGCTGGTGCAGATGATTGAATTGATTTGAGTGGAATGGAGGCTTGCTATTAAAGGACCTAGAAGGCCGTGCGAAGAAAGCATGTTTGGATTTCATGTGTGGCCGGCCTACGTGGCGACGTATGAAATTATACATTTGTAAAGAGGAACTTGTAAGGCCTTAAGGCCATGTGTGTGTGTGTTGTAGACATGCCTGATTTGATATATAAATATGGAGTTTGTATATTAGTTTGTGGACATTCATTGAGCTGAGTTCATCCAACTTAAAATGCGCACCAACTTAAAATGCTACGCTAAAATGTTTTGAGTTAGGAGATGAGTAGATTTTGATTTCCACACGTAGTTCTGACGCTTGTCGGTGAAGTATGGCGTCGGGCCACTGCCGAACCCACCGTTATATTCCATGTGACGAGTGGAGGCGTTACACGTGTCCCAGGCCGTGTACTTCTCGGGGTGAAGGTCGGGCCGTGTCGGGGGAGACACACGGTGTTAGCGCACGGGCGTGTTCGGGTAGACACGGGCGTATCAGGTTCGACACGGGCGTGTCGAGTAGCCGTGGCCCTTGCGGGACATTTTTGGTCTTGTGTCGATGGAGGAACATGCCCTGAAACACAGACGTGTACTGGAAGACACGGGCGTGTCAGGTTTGACACGAGCATGTCGGGTGCCCGTGTCCTATTCTGGGTGCGACGATTTCGGTGTCGATTGAGGCACACGGCCTTGGACACGGCTGTGTCACAAGCCGTGTTCGGCCCAGGTTTTGGATTTTAAGTGCGAATCGTGGTCGTCCGTTTCCTTATTTTGGGATCCAACGGTTCAGGGCTGTTCTTGCTGGGTTATACCCGGGAATAGGGTTTCGATGCCTCCATTTCATTCAAACAATCTCTTTCTAAAGTTCTAGAGAGAGGGGAGAGCAAGGAAGAAGAAGGAATATAGATCCGACCGCTGGCGGAGCTTCGGAGCCCCAAATCGCAAGCCGAGTTCGGATCTACGAAGGCGAGAACATTGCGGTGCTTTTCATCCGCATAGATTTTCATAACTCCGAAGAGGAATGCTAGTGTAACGATTCTCATCCTAGGACATGTGAAGTCCTCTTTTCCTTTATATAGGAAACACGCTCTCGCGCGTTTGCGGTGAGTGTGAGGTGTTCCTTTGGGTAGACATGAGTAGTCCCCGTTGTTTAGCATTGCATGAATGTGTGAGGCCTACCTAGACAAGTTGGTCTGGATCGGTGATGTTGCATTGCATGAATGGCCGGAGAAGTCTCCGCGTCGATGGTTGTTTTTCTGATTTTCTACGTGTTAGATTGCAACAGGGAGCCTTGGGGACTAAATCCAAGGTGCACCTGGAAATCTGGGCAGAGGTGTGATTCTGCCAACTTGGTGGCCTGTGAGACAACTTGTACATAACTGGGTTATGTAAAGTGTGTGATCGAATTGGGACTCGGGAAAGCTTGACCCTCGCAGACATCTTAAATTGACGTTGTGGTGTGAGCAACGGGTTAGGTAGAACCGTACCCTGTCTATGTAGTTCGGTTAAACAGACCTAAGGTACATGGCACTTACCTTTGGCATAGATGGAGGGTCTTAGGCAGTGGCCAGAAAGACCTTAATGCTCATGAGATTTGTCGTCCAGGGGCGGTGGTGAGACCGCGGACTTTGACCGTGTTCACCGAGAAAGTGCCCTGAGAATATGGGATGTGTGGTCGTGCGTGCCCACGCATGTAATGAAGTGTTTTTACACTATACTGCTTGGTTATGCTAACAAAGTGCAGGGAAGGAGCATCGCCTCCCCGTGTTCGAGGGTGGGTTCGTTATAATTTGGTCATCATAGCTAACCGTTGCTTTTGTTTGCCACCGTTGCGGAGGATTGTTGCTTATAGGTGCTGCGGAGGCAAGTGGTAAATAGCGGGCAAAAGCCCATATTGCTGAGCCGGCCCTCGATGGACTAATTATTAAATGTTTACTTGTATTATTCATGTGTGACTGGCCTGCGTGCCGAGATTTGGAAAACACTTTAATTTGAGTAAACTATTGTAAGGCCATAAGGCCAAGTATAGTACTAGTGTATTGTACGTTCATTCCTCCTAGGTTTGTTAAGTGGACATTCATGCTTATGGCTGGGTTCTTTGTTTTACAACTTTTAAATTGCTTCCGCTAGAATATACTCTGTATAGGACGTTGGTTATTGGTAGGATGGTTTCCATTGCGTAACCTTCTGGTCTGTCTGTGGTATATGGCGTCGGGCCCCGGCCGGACATACTCCTATATGCTATTCGATGGATAGGGGGCGTTACAAGGTATGATAAGACACCCAGTAAATAAATAGTGTGTTTTGGGTGCAGGAAAACTGGACACTTTCTCAGAGTGTCCAGAGAATCAGAAGAAAGAAAGAAGAAGAGAGAAGGACTCCAAAAGACAACAATACAACGGGCCTTCCTCCAGCAAATAAAAAAAGAAGAAGGGATTTGTGGCTGAGACCTGGAGTAAAACTGAAGAAGAATCATCATCTTCAAGCTCCAGTGAAGATGAAGAGGAAGCAAAGGCCAAGGAAATGCGCTTGACGGCCATTGATGCTTCAAGCACCCATTATGAACCTGACCAATCTGACACAGAAGAACCTCTATCTAAAGAGGATCATGTATTGTCCTCTTTTGATTTTGATTCAGAAGAATTTAAAATTGAGTTTAAATCTATATGTCTTGACTTAATTAACTCTGAAAAAATAATTAAACAACTTAGAAACAAAATAAGTGAACAAGAAAATCTGCTGTCAGAAAATAACAAGTTAAAAGATGAATTAACCCTATCAAATGAACAGATTATATCTTTAAAATCTGAAGTGGCTGAGGCAAGGAAACTTGAATAATCCCTGAATGGGAGAAGCATCAAGTTGATCGACATCACTCGCACAGTGAATGTCAGGCTTAATGGCAAGTTAGGCTTAGGTGCTTCATCAATCCAACCCCCACTCATTCAGAAAAACATATTAACCACCCCAAAAAAATTTGTTTCTGAAAAGGGTAATGAGAAAGTAGAAGATAACAATCTTAATCAAACTGAACTTACACAGAAGAATAAGAAAAGAAGAAAGAATAAGAAAAATAATAACCAGAACAATATTCAGCAGTTTTCGTCGAACTCCGATTGACGAAACATGTACTGTTTGTCGATCTCAAGTCGACGAACTCCGAATGCAAACTTCTACTATAACCATTCTCTGAACTGCGATCGACGAAACTAGTATGGTTCGTCGACTAGAGATCGATGAAATTGGGGCCCAAAAAATGAATATCTTCATTCTCTGAGTGGAGTTCGACGAAATCATCCCCGTTCATCGACCTCAGATCGACAAACATACCAGAATTCGTCAAACCCAGTTCAGTCCAACAAAAATTTTGACTTTGCTAAAACTCATAACCAACCAAGAACATTTAGTAATCAATTTAATCAATGGATCATACCACTTAGGAAATACCACCCCTTTGGATATAAATGTCAACCTGAATACTCATACATATCCAGTTTTAATTATGTGAAGAAAGATGGACCCAAGGTAACCTGGGTCAAAAAAACGAACTTCTGTTTATGCAGGTGAAGAGCTGTCCAACTTCTAATCAATAATGTATCTGGACAGTGGATGCTCCAAGCATATGACTGGCAGCAAGGACAACTTAATCAATTATAAGTCCAAGCTATGACCAAAGGTGATCTTTGGTGACTCCAATTGTGGCCAGACTGAAGGCTTTGGAGAAGTCATGATTGGGGCAGTAACCTTCAAAAAGTTTGCATATGTAAGTGGACTAAATCATAACCTCATATCCATAAGTCAATTATGTGATGAAGGTTATCCAGTAACTTTTAACTCAAGTTCTTGTATTATTTCTACTAAAGAGAACAAAACTATTTTAAATAGAAATAGACAAGGCAACATTTATATAGTTAATTTTGAGTCTGCCAAAACAGAAATCTCCCTATTTAATCAAATCAATAATAATAATGACCTTTGGCATAGGACATTAGGTCATGTTAATTTGAAAAACATTGTCAAACTATCTAGGGACAACCTTGTCACAGGATAGCCTTCTTGCCCCTACAAGAAGGAAAGCCTTTGCAGGGCTTGTCAATTAGGCAAGCAAACTTAAAGTAGTTTTAAATCATTAAACAAAAGTGACTCACCTAGGATATTATACTTGCTACATACGGACATCTTTGGCCCTATTGCAATACAAAGTCTACGAGGGAAATCTTATACTTTAGTGATTGTAGATGATTTCTCTAGATTCACTTGGGGTTTCTTTCTGAGATCAAAGTCTGATAACTTCAGAGTTCTTACAAATTTTCTCAAGAACATACAGATTGAGTACTCTACACCAGTTGCATTGATCAGAAGTGATCATCGTACTGAGTTTGAGTCTCTTCTTATGCAAGAGTTCTGTAGGAAAGAAGGTATCAGGCACTGCTTCTCAGCTCCTAGAACACCTCAACAAAATGGGGTTGCTGAAAGGAAGAATAGAACTCCGATTGAATTTGCAGGCACATTACTTGTAGATGCATATATGCCCCTATCCTTTTGGGCAGAGGCTGTAAGCACAGCAAATTATGTACTGAAAAAAAAGTCTTATACACAAGCTTAAGAATAATACTCCTTATGAGTTACTTAAAGGGAACAAACCTAAAGTAGACTACTTTAAAATATTTGGTTATTTATGTTACATTCACAACAATAATAAGAAACACATTAGAAAATTTGAAGCCAAGGCTGAAATGGGAATGTTTCTTGGATATTCCCAAGTAAGAAAGGCTTATAGGGTGTATAATAAATACACTATAAAAATTGAAGAATCAGTCCATGTTTAATTTGATAAGACTAACATGATTTACAAGGAGAAGACTTCTTCTACCAATGAATCTTTGCAGGAAACAAATCTGTGTGATAAGCAAAATGAATTGACCCTCACCAATGAGGCAGTTAACCATCCTTCTCCACACATTGCTGAAGAAAGTGAAGATGAAGACAATCAGATCAGTGGAAAGCCAACAACATCAAATATAATGCCACAAGAGGAATTACTTCCCCAAGATGTTGAACACCCAACTCCTCCCACTGAATTTGTCACACTAAGAGATCACCCAGTATCTCAAGTGATTGGAGATATTTCAGTTGGTGTGCAGACAAGGCATCAACTCAACCAAGACTTGATGCATGCCTGCTTCATATCTCAAATTGAGACCCAATCCATCAAAGATGCTGAGCAACATCCAAACTGGATTATTGCAATGCAAGAGGACCTCAACCAATTTGAGAGATGCAGAGTGTGGGATTTAGTTTCAAGACCCAAACACTACCCAGTCATTGCAACTAAATGGTTATATAAAAACAAGCTAGATGCCCAAGGTGTTATAATCAGGAATAAAGCAAGGCTGGTTGCTCAAGGTTATATGCAAGAGGAAGGAATTGACTATGACCAAACTTTTGCACCAGTTGCAATGCTGCAAGCAATCAGGATTTTCCTTGCATATGCTGCCTACAAGAAATTCAAAGTCTATCAAATGGATGTCAAGAGTGCCTTTCTGAATGGAGAACTTAAAGAATAGGTTTATGTTGAACAACATCCAGGTTTTATCTCTCCAACTCATCCCTCATATGTCTTTAGATTGCATAAAGCTCTCTATGGTCTAAAGTAAGCTCCAAGAGCTTGGTATGAGACCTTAGCTAGCTTCTTGATAGAGCATAAATTTTCTAGAGACATTGTAGGTAGGACTTTACTAACTAGGCACCATAAGGATCAAATATTATTAGTACAAATTTATGTAGATGATATTATATTTGGGTCTACAGATTGCAAACTATGCAAGAGGTTCTCTGACCTCATGCATTCAAAGTTTGAAATGAGTAGCATTGGTGAGTTCTCCTACTTTCTTGATCTCCAAGTGAAGCAGCTACCTGATGGCATCTTCATATCCCAGGTTAAGTATTCTAAGGAGCTTCTTAAAAGTTTGGGATGGTTGATGCCTCAGCAAAGAAAACACCCATGGCCACTAATGCTGTAATAAATTCTGATGAGCATGGAAAACCTGTTGATCAAAAACTATATAGGGGCATTGTTGGGTCACTACTATACCTTATAGCAAGCAGAGCTGCCATAATGTTTGCTACATGCCTTTGTGCTAGGTTTCAAGTGAACCCTAAAAAATCTCACCTAATTTTCTTAAAAAGGATTTTGAGATATATAAAGAGTTGTCCGAGTCTAGGACTTTGGTATCCCACTGAGTCAAAGTTTGATTTAACTGGATACTCAGATGCTGACTTTGCTGATTGCAGAGTAGACAAAAAAAGTACCTCAAGAACATGCCAGTTACTTAGTATGAGATTAGTCTCTTGGTTTAGCAAGAAGCAGTCATCGGTGTCTACATCAACTAGTGAAGCAGAATATATAGCAGCTGACAGTTGCTGTTCCCAGATGTTGTGGATTCATAACCAACTCCTAGACTATTGGTTCAACTTAAATAATTCAACTCTACTTTGTGACAACACAAGTGATATATATATATATATCACAAAATCAAGTCCATCAAAGTAGGACTAAGCATATAGACATTAGGTACCATTTCGTTAGAGAGTGTGTAGACAAAAATAAAATTAATCCTGTTTATATCTACACTGATTTACAAAGGGCAGATATCTTCACCAAACCTTTGGATGAGAGGAATCATCTGTTTTTCATAAATCTACTTGGTATGATAAATGGAGAAGCCTTAATTTGATTTTTGTCTATGCTCGACAAATTTTTCAAAGTTCGTCGAACGGAGATCGACAAACAGATAAAAATTCTAAAGAACTTTGTCGAACGGAGATCGATGAATTCTCTGTGGGTGAAGTTATTTTCGTTGACCGGAGATTGACGAATTTGCTTCGGGAAACTTTCGTTGAATGAAGATCGACGAAATGTTTTCACATCTTCTGAGTGAGATCGACGAATTCTTTTGACTATAAAAAATTTCGTCGACCTCAAATAGAAGAATTTTTTATATTTCGTAGAACAGAGTTTGTCGATTCATATTCTGAAAAACCTTATATCTAGGTTTTCTTTGAACTCCGTCCCGCACTTTCAGTTCTCATGCACTTGATCTCTTTGTTTTTGTTGCAGGCGAACTCATGACGATTCCGAAAGGCGTTCTTGGAGCAATGAAATTTTATATATGTTTTGATATCGAATTCGAGTCATTCCAACATTCTGACCCAATCTTCCGGGAGATTCTGAAATTATTTGAAGATCAACAGCTGAATAATCTGATGATCACAAGGATGAAGATAGCTGGGACAGAAATAAGAGAATGAGTTTACACCTCCTCCTCCCCAGATGCTGATACCATGACGGGCACCATATCGGGTAACGCGATATCTCTTACCCCCGCCGTCTTAACAGACATCTTCGGATTAGTTAATGGTGAAGAAGAATTAGAGATTAATAGTGCTAAATTTGATAAAATGTTGATTAAAAGGGGTTATTCTGGAGACTCACCCAACAAACTGCTGAAGAAACATCTCTCTGCTGACTACAAGTTTCTAGCAGATGTTGTCGGGAAGGTACTGCTAGGCAAGCACACAACCCAAGACTACATCACTAGGCATCAATTCCTTGTGATGTGTGCTGTTGTAAACAAGAAGCCTGTGAAATGGGCTAGAATAATGTTTGAGATGATTAGAAAGAAGAACACCAAGAAAGAGATGTGCTTTCGAAGGATTCTGGGAATCTTCCTTCAAGCCAATGTTGTTTAATACCTGGTCAAACCGACCATATTCATTAATGCCTCCAAGAGGATTATTTGTGCACTCTTTGGAAGGTGGGAGAGGAATATCACCAAGCCATCCAAGGCTCCCTCCTCTTTCTCCAAACCTTCTGAGAGTACAAGAGCTTCTCCAGTCACTCTCCACCCTACTGAAGATGTTCCACCTCCACCTCCACCACCTCCAGCTTCCCCAATTCATCTTTCTTCACCAGTTCATACCACAGTCCATAGTCCAACACCTCCATCATCTCCAGTGCATCATCCACAAACTCATATTCACTCTCTAATACGCACTCCATCACAACATGGTACACCAACTCCATCACAATATGGTACACCAACTCTGTCACAACATGGTACACCACCCTTATCTCCTCTACCACAACATCTAGATAACATACCCCTTTCCAAACTTCTATCACTACCTTCTTTTGACTTATTGACATCCCCCCTTCATACTCCATCATATGGAGATGAGCCAATGCCAAATTCTCTACCTTCTCCTCCACCATCAACTCCCATCAATCCTTCTAAATCCACTCAGACACCTTCTGAGTTCATGCAATTGGACCCCCCTTCCATTCAACCTCTTCTGGAAATTCGCATTCCACTCATCAAAAACCTGATAGAAGAGGCTATTTCCCCTCTTGCAAATTAAATCTCATCCCTTACTACCCAACTCTCTGCCTTCTATGTCCCTCCTTCTTTAGTTAGGGGCCTGGCTCCAGTGCCTACTGAAACCAAGCAGGGGGAGATACTCCATGAAGAAGTAGCTCTAGCTCTAGCCGAAGCAGCAGCAGAAACTACAGTAGAAGCAACAATAGTGTTAACCCCGAAATCGACGATCCTTCCCAAGGGAGCCAGCTCGCTCATCACGGCCTGCCCCGAGTTCCTCCTGGAGGTCGTGATGCCCTAGGTTGGGCGGACAGAATGCTCTGTCCACTCAGGCCGTGAGGTCCTGCGCGGTCTAAGCGGTCTGACCCCCAGGCCGCGCGCCCTTCCTTGGTCGGCATGGTCCGCGGACTACTTCCGCAGTCCGCCTCTGCAGGCCACCCCCTTTTCAGCTTAACCGCGAGGTTGTATCCGCAGGTCTCTCTCTGCCGGAGTCAACCGCCTATCCTCTCAGGCCGGCAGCAGGTCGCTCAGTCCTTGCCATTAGCAACACGGGCAGCCGACTCCTCCAGTCTGCCAGCAAGGCGCGGACTCCAACTCTGACAATCCGCTAAGATCAGCAGCAACCTCCAAGTCCCTCGGGAGCTATGCGGACTCGAAGTGCGATCAAGACTTCCAGTGCGCCTTCACCACTGAACACCAATAGCCTCAATAGCCAGGCTCTCCATCTCCAGCATTTGTGGACTCAGCTTTGCAGCAGACGTAGACTCAGCGGACTGCGCAGACTCTCTGTCCAGTCCGCCCTTCCTTTGTCAGCGCCAGCTCTCGGTAGCTGCATGGTCAACTCCTCCTCAGTCCACGGCCTTAGCAGGGACTCAGTCAGTAGCAGCGGATTCCATCCAGTCCGCCAGTCAGCAGATCTCCAGAGGCCAGTCCCCATCCACATAACCTTGTGCGGACTCGCTAGGCTCCGCGGGCACTCTGCTGCCCGCACCCCTTGCAGCTCTCAGTTCAGCAGTGGCGGACTCCGCGGAATCTTCTCGCAGTCTGCCACATAGTCTCCAGTGTCCGCCACCTATGTAGAAGGCGGACAGTCCCTGCTCAGCAGTGTCGGACTTCGCGAACCCGTATCGCAGTCTGCCACTTAGTCTCCCAGCTCGCCATCAGCAGCTCCAGCTCCAGAAGCAAGCCCCAGTCATCCCGGTCTGTTGCAGACTCAGCGGACTCCGTCTCCTTCTCACTCCAGTTACCGTCTCAACGGGGGTAACGTCACCGCAAGTTGTTACCTCCTCGGGCATATAAATAGCCCCCCATGCCTCGCATGTGGGGGGAATCGGCATCACAGCATCAAGGATCGCCGCCGGAGGGTCATCGCCAAAGTGCTCCTGCGGACTCTGATTCTCAGACCGCGCTCCCTTCACTGCTTAGTCGCGCGGCCTGCCGTCCTCTGGTCTCCAGTCCGCGCGGTCTCCCATTTACCTTACCGCGCGGCCTGCCTATTAAGATCTTCAGTCCGCGCAGCCTCCTCTGGCATTCCTCTTCCTTAGCCGCCAGCTTCCTTTTGTACCCCTTTATTGCTTTGTTGTGAAGGTGTATTTGCAAGTTGTAGCCCTCACTATTAATAAAAGGAAAGCCCATCGCAAGAGTGGCATTTAAGCCGCGGCGGGCGAAGTCTGCTGTTGCCGCTGCTAGCGACCCCTTCTCTCTCTTCTTCTTCCTAGCCCAGCTCAGCTCTTCTCGGCAAGCAACCTGCAAGCACAACCGTCATATTAACCGTCTGCTCGACAGCTCCTGATCAACCTCCTCCTCTCTTGATCAACCTTCTCTATTGATCAAGCCTCTCCTCTATCCCTGCAACCTCCTTGAACAAGCTGCTTGCTCAACTCTCGAGCACTCAGAAGCTTCCCTCTTCTCCTCTATCCCCGCGACCTTCACCCTCTTCCTCTCCTAGCCTGTGAGTTCGAACACTCCCTCCGTGTTAGCTGCCCCGGTGCCGTTTTCGCGCATCAACAGTTAACGTGCAACCTTCAGATCCGGTCAGACGGTGAACAGCGACAGTTAACCATGTCAGATCACCAATCAGCCGAGAACCTTGCTCCAAATCCCAGTGAAGATCCTCTCTGGGAAGCCTTCGAGCAGTCGCGCTGTGAGAATGCTCAACAGTTCCAAGCGATCAACAAAATCCCTGCTGCAATAACGGAGCAACTAGTCTCTCAACCAGCAGCTGCTCCAGCTGCTCCAATCAACCCAACACCAACATTGGATCATCAGCAAGCTTATCCTTAAGCTTGTTTGCCGATCTATTGATGCTTAAGATCACGGCAGTGAACCGGTCGCATAAGTAATACAAAATGGGGGTTTTCCCAAGTATCGATCTCACAAGGAACACAGTAAGGTGGAGTTAATTTCGAGGAGGACTTGAGATTGAATTCCTCAGGTCGGAGCTAACTAAGGGGGGGTTTGGATTGTTGCGATAAAAAGAAAGTAAAATTCTAACAACTACTCCTATGCAACGCCGCTATGCGATGCTTCGCCAGGCGGGATGGAAGACTAGTCGAGCCGCTATGCACCGAATCACTAGGCGGATGGGCGAGAAGGCTAGCGGATGAGGTGGTTAGAACTGCGGAATGAGGTTCGTGAGCACCTCTTTGCTACGCACGCCACTAGCAATTGCTAGTGCGGCAAGGGTGGATGGATGAATATACGACGCAAATCAAGCAACTTAGGCAGTAATATGAAATAGGATTCACCTAGACATGAAACACATAACATAAACAACCACAGTGCACTTCATCAATATAAATAGGTTTTAAAACACCAATATTCAACAATAAAGCAATAACAAGTCAAGAGATCGACCGAATCCGAAGCCTTGCTGAGGATTCACGGTTGGAATCGTTGGGTTGTCATTCTGCATCCAAGCTCGGTCCTCAACTGCGTCCAGGATAGAGAAGGGCTGTCACCACCTTCCAATGGCCCGTCTTCTTCGTCTCACGATAGCGGACGAAGTTTGCTAGCTTTCCTTTGCTTGATGGCTATGGCGTCAAACCCTACTTGAAGCTCAAGGATGAAGGAGAAGGCCGAGAGGAAGCTCCGGCTTGGATTTGGCGGTGAAAGCTTGCCCAGAGCACCTCCCTAGGGTGGAAGATGAAGGGGAACGGCGGAGAAGGAGGAAAACGGCGGATAAATGTCGAGCTCCGGATCCTCTTTCAATTAGGGCGAGACCTGCACTATATATACAAAGCAGAAATGAACAATGCGCATGATCACAGGTGCACGACAAGTGGTCGTGCGCACTATGTCCGGTGGTCGTGCGCACTATGTCCGGTGCTCGTGCGCACTAGCATTGAATAACAGGAAGAAGAACTGGGATAATGCGCACGAGTAGTGGCACACGACCAATGGTCCTGCGCACTAAGTCCAATGGTAATGCGATTACCCCAGACAGGACTCCAGAAAAGAGGAATCAATGTACACGATCAGTGGCGCACGACCGGCGGTCGTGCGCATTATGTCCAGTGGTCGTGCGCTTACCCCAGGCTGATTCTGGAAAACGTAGAGTAGTGCGTACGATCAGGGGTGCACGACCAGTGGTCGTGCATATTATATCCCAAGATCGTGCGCAGTATTCTTGTTTCACAACCATCCCGGAACACGCACACGACCCCTATAACGAAAGGAAAAATAAATCACTAATCTGTGCAGACATTCCAAACAATCACAAAAGGGAGTACAAACTATAAAAATAACAAAATACACAACCACGGGCATAAATGTGCACTTCCTATGGAAATAAAGATTAGATGAAATTGGAACGATAAAGAACTAAAAGTAAAGTGCAACCGTGTGAAAACTAGCCCAGACGAGTCCGAAAATAGGTATATAAAGTGGAGTCATCACACCCCTAGACTTAACTGTTTGCGCGTCCCGAGCAAACAAAATCTAAGCAGATAGGGAAAAATACTAGTTAACAAAGAAATTGAAAAACAAAGTACCATGCGAAGTCACATGCTCGCGTGCGTAAAAATACAATAGAGAAAATTTCTGAGTATGCAGAATAGTTTATATTTTTCACAATGCGTATCAAAATTTTATTACTACTCAAAAATAGAATCACGGTGAATCATCCGGTCACGCGTAGGGAGAAAGTAGACTAATCGCTAGGCGAGCATTGCCAAAGATCGGGGCTCGGGATAACCTCTAAAGGAATCCACCAATGTCGGTGACCATATGCTTGCCCTATCGCATTCTCTCCACGGCACTGGTTTGGTTCACACACGAATCAGTAGGACTTGAGGTGAAGAGATGGGGCTTGGGTTTTGGTGAGGTAAACAATGATAAATAAGAATGGCTAAGTACCTAACCCAAATGAGCTAGTATTAAGGGAATCCATCAGCTAACCAAAATATATGCGGGTACACCACACCCCCAGACGTAACTTTTAACATATGGGTGTGTGCACCGCCTACTCCAAATGTAATCACATTTCCCAAAAAGATTTTCAATTTAAACTTTTCCTTTTCATTTTTTTTCTTTACAAATATTTTTCTTTTTCTTTTTTTTCTTTTTCTTCATTTTATTTTCACAATTCAGCAGAAATAAACTTGGGAGCACTTCCACATTTTCACAAATAATAACACCACATCACATCCCAACATTAAAATGTAAAACTCTGAAGCTCAACTTGGGTGTGCGACTAGGATTGCATATGAGGATTTGGTGAAATCATGGTGGAGCTGAATCAAAAGCAGGGGTAGGCACAACGGGGCTAGCGAGGACAAGACGTTAGGAATGGTACAAAGCTCAAACGGGCCAAAATGATGGCCTACATCACGCTCATGCATGACTAACCTATACCCACGCTTCAAGAATAGCTTGGGGCAAGTTCTTAGCCAATGAGAAAGACTATCCCTCCTCCCGACTCGAGCAATATGAACCTAACGTCCGTCTACACACATCCCTAAGCTACTGTCGGATTCACACCGGATTCACCAACTTTTGAGTAGAATAAAAAGTATTTACGCAAATAGAAAAGTATAAAACCATACGCATACAGAAAAATTAAATCTACTCAAATTTCTACATGAGACGAGAGCAGTTGACTAGGAGCACAGCAAGGTCAACATTTTACTCCATCTCACAATCCTATGTCAGCACCATAATTTTCCCAACTCATACAAAAGAAAAGAGTTTAACTCGCAGCACGCAAAAAGCTAAGCACACGCTCATGTGGGTGCAGTGGTGTGTGATGCAATGAACTAATGAAAATAAAATAATAAAGGCTTCTAGTATGCACAAGAAATGTGTGCGTGCAAAAGGTAACAAATCTCTCCCCCAGACTTAAACTAAGCAAAACAGCATATAATAGAGAAATTAAAATCATAAAGAGCTAAGGGAAGAGGTTACCCAATGTTCAGCTAGTGAGCATACCAGAAGACGCATGGAAACCGAAGCAGTCCCGCCATACGAAGAATCACAACCCCGCAAACACGAAGTTATCAAGAATACCTGCATGGGTGAGCTCCGCAAAAACAAAACAAAATATACAAAAAGAAATGTTAAAACTAAAAGAGACATGAAAATAAAAATGCAGGAAATGAAAGATAAGTACTGAGGTTAGTGTCATCCCAACACGACTTATTAAATTCTAAACAGTTCTAGCTAATGGGCCTATGAAATAAAAAATGCACAGGTAACTGTTCCAATATCCATTTCGGTAACGGGTACCAATACGATGATAGAGCAGTTACCCCTTTACCTAAATAATAATACCTTCCCAACACAGGTAGAGGAAATAGGAAATAAGAAGAGGAGGAGCACTTGTCCTCGCTCATCTTATCACAAAATAAATCCTTGCCTAGCAAGGTATCGTCTATCACAGGCCCGCAGGAGGTGATGGCAACGGCATGAGCACAAAGCTCATCGTCATCCCAACGTACCTGTGGAGACTCATCCTACACAGGCTCAGATAAGGAAGGGGGATCAAGTAATAAAAGAGAAGAAGAACTAAAAGAATCAGAAAATGGGAGAGTGATCCCGGTATCACTCTCAGCAGGATCCAAGCAGAGATCATCGTCGGTATCATACGAGTCGTACCGAGGGGAATCCGAGAACTCGAGGTCCGCGGTGGTAAGAGGAACGACCTCATCCAATAAGGAGGTGCAAGCCTCCGCATCAGAAATGGGATATTCCTCATCCCACCGGAGTGCGTAAAAGTGTTCCGAAGATCCACCTTCTCCGTCGGAGATAGAGGAATCATCATCCCACTTCGGCGCAACCTCGGGCACCGAATCATCAACAAATACGGCATCATCAACCGACTCACAAGAAAGAGGAATAGCATAATCTGGCAAAAATTGCGGAGGGGAAAGGCTGCTCTCAAAATCAAGCACTGAATGAGCAGGCCCCATCGCAAAATCATTCGATGACGCCACCCCGTCGACGACCGGAACAATCTCATCGTCCCATACAGGAGCGTCCATGAGTTCCTGCTCCTCTTTTTGTTGGCTAACACCAGTGTGACCATCATCACTCGAGGAAAGCTCGTAAAAAGGGATCGAGGGACCCATGAAAGAGCTGTATGCGGCCAGAGATTCTTGAGTTATCTCAACGGGTAAAGAATGAGCAAAGTGTGTTATGTCAGTGTATGGGCCAGGCAACACCCTGGTAGGCCTGTCCACAACAGTCTTCCGTAAACGGGAGGTTGTTGTGCACACGCCCTCAGAGGGAGAAGGCTTGCACAAACGAGGGCAATCCTTCAACATGTGGCCCACACCTTGACATAACAAACACCGAATGCAATGCTCGGCATTCATAACAGCAATGACATCGATGGATCGGCGCAAAGTGTCAAGGATATGGCACTCAGCATCAGGATCCATCACGAACAAAAATAATTGCTGAAAAAGTGCTACACAGCTAAAATGAAAATAGCACAGATCTGCTAGCTAAATCAAAAATCAGAAAAGGGTAAAAAGAAATAAGCAAAATAAAAATTCTAATAACAAAAGCAAATAAATAAAAAATTATATGCACAAATGGAAAAGGGCTTCAATCTAATATCTCCCTCTCCACAAACTCACACGACTGTGTTCCCCGGCAACGACGCCAAAAACTTGATGCTTAAGATCACGGCAGTGAACCGGTCGCACAAGTAATATAAAATGGGGGTTTTCCCAAGTATCGATCTCATAAGGAACACATTAAGGTGGAGTTAATTTCGAGGAGGACTTGAGATTGAAGTCCTCAGGTCGGATCTAACTAAGGGGGGGTTTGGATTGTTGCGATAAAAAGAAAGTAAAAATCTAACAACTACTCCTATGCAACGCCGCTATGCGATGCTTCGCCAGGCGGGATGGAAGACTAGTCGGCCGTTATGCACCGAATCACTAGGCGGATGGGCGAGAAGGCTAGCGGATGAGGTGGTTAGAACGGCGGAATGAGGGTCGTGAGCACCTCTTCGCTACGCACGCCACTAGCAATTGCTAGTGCGGCAAGGGTGGATGGATGGTGGATGGAATATAAGGCGCAACTCAAGCAATTCAGGCAGTAATATGAAATAGGAATCACATAGACATGAAACACATAACATAAACAACCACAGTGCACTTCATCAATATAAATAGGTTTAATAACACCAATATTCAACAATGAAGCAAGAACAAGTCAAGAGATCAACCGAATCCGAAGCCTTGCTGAGGATTCACGGTTGGAATCGTCGGGTTGTCATTCCGCATCCAAGCTCGGTCCTCAACTGCGTCCAGGATAGAGAAGGGTTGTCACCACCTTCCAATGGCCCGTCTTCTTCGTCTCATGATAGCGGACGAAGTTTGCTAGCTTTCCTTTGCTTGATGGCTATGGCGTCAAACCCTACTTGAAGCTCACGGATGAAGGAGAAGGCCGAGAGGAAGCTCCGGCTTGGATTTGTCGGTGAAATCTTGCCCAGAGCACCTTCCTAGGGTGGAAGATGAAGGGGAATGGCGGAGAAGGCGGAAAACGGCGGAGCAATGTCGAGCTCCGGATCCTCTTTCAATTAGGGCGAGACCAGCACTATATATACAAAGCAGAAATGAATAATGCGCGCGATCAAAGGCGCACGACCAGTGGTCGTGCGCACTATGTCCGGTGCTCGTGTGCACTGGCATGGAATAACATGAAGAAGAACTGGGATAACGCGCACGAGTAGTGGCGCACGACCAGTGGTCGTGCGCACTAAGTCCAATGGTCATGCGATTACCCCAGACATGACTCCAGAAAAGAGGAATCAATGCACACGATCAGTGGCGCACGACCGGCGGTCGTGCGCATTATGTCTAGTGGTCGTGCGCTTACCCCAGGCTGATTCTGGAAAACGTAGAGTAGTGCGCACGATCAGGGGCGTACGACCAGTGGTCGTGCGCATTATATCCCATGATCGTGCGTAGTATTCCAGTTTCACAACCATCCCGGAACACGCACACGACCCCTGTACCGAAAGGAAAAACAAATCACTAATCTGTGCAGACATTCCAGACAATCACAAAAGGGAGTACAAACTATAAAAATAACAAAATACACAACTACGGGCATAAATGTGCACTTCCTATGGAAATAAAGATTAGATGAAATAGAAATGATAAAGAAGTAAAAGTGAACTGCAACCGTGTGAAAACTATCCCAGATGAGTCCGAAAATAGGTATATAAAGTGGACTCATCATCTATCCTCCTTATATAGCAGCCTTCCCGCAAGGTCCTGCAGCTCCTCTGCGACCTCAAGATGAAGAGTTTGCTGCTCGCCAAAACTTCTTCCGGGAAGCAGCCCAGGGGAGTCCTGCTAGATTTCTCAATTTTGAGGGAAGTCATCCCTACCCTTCAGCTCATGTCTCTGTTCCTACAGCAGCTTTTCCTTTTTATCCTCCTGCTTCTTTTGCAGCTGCAGCTTATGCCCCCTTCTTTCTTTATGCAGTAGAAGAGCAAGAAGCACCTTCACCGTGCACAGAGAATGTTCGCTACGAACCAATTCCAGCAAACTTCAGAGATCCCCGGTTTCGAATCTACATCGGGGAAACTGATCCAGTGAAGCATCTGCAAGCTTTTGAGTCGGCTGTTGCTCTCAAGACTCTATCAGATGCAACCAAATGCAAGCTCCTTGTGAATACCTTTGATGGGCAAGTGAGGGACTGGTTCTATGGCCTCCGTCCTCACTCCATCACTTCCTTCGTTGATCTATGAATGGAGTTTCTTCTCAGATTCTCTACCTCAACTAAGAGAAAGGGCAGTCCAAAAGCCCTCTTTGAGATCAAGCAGTGCGGGAATGAAACTTGCTCTCAGTTTGTCGATCGATTCCAAAGAGAGATTTTGGTCATCGAAATTGCTGATCAAGAAATGTATAAGAGTAGCCTTTATCCACGGTCTCCGTGAAGGGCCTCTCAAGTTTGAAGCCAATGTCCGTGCTCCGAGGACATACTAAGAGTTGATTTCCTTAGCCAACTTGTACATTCGAGGAAAAAAAAGCAACCCAGGCTTCGTCTCCAGGCTTCTATCAGAGAAAGACTCTCCTTCTCACAAACAGCCTTCGAGGTCTCCTCACAACCATTTCCCAATTCACTCAAGGAAGGGAAGAAAGTTTCAGCGCCAACGATACTCCTTTCTGAGCCATGATCGTGCTCAAGATCAACTGCTACTACCACCAGCTCCATCTTCTCAAACAGCTGCAGTCTATTAGCAGCAAGGCAATGACTCGCACCAGTCCGAACTAGATGAAATCATGCTTCAAGTGAGCCAAATCATGAAAGACAGGGCTAGCTACAAAATCCCTACCGACCAGCTGATCAAAGATCTAAGGGTTCAGAACCTTACTGCGAATTCCACAAAGAGCTAGGTCACCTGACTGAGCACTACCGAGCATTCTGTCAGCTTGTGCAAAGGATGCTCCAGCAAGGTAAGATGCGTGACCTGCTTCATAAAGAAGATCGCCCTGATCCATCCTCTTCAAAGGGCAAAGAAGTTGCAGATGTTCCTTGCTCCTCACGGGGAGTGAACCAAGTCGAAGAGCCTCCTCTCCTGGTTGTTAACAATAGTGTCGAATGCTTCGATGCCAACGACGAGGGTGTGCTTGGAAGGCTACTCTAAGAAAGAAAAGGACTTCACAGCCCTCCAAAGCTCCTCACAACCTTGATGAGTTATCTCAACTCATCCCCTTACTCTTTTCAAACATTTTCATTACCAAACACTTCTCAGTGTTCATTACTTGATTTTCAACAAAGCTTTTATTCAGGGATCTCATACTAACACAGTTCCCCTCTTGTGAAGCTTCCTCCTCTATCTTTTCTCTTTGCCAAAGAGATCACTACACCAATGAGATATAGCCAAGTCTGAAACGTTCCCTCCATAGATTGTTCCCTGGCACGACCGCGACGACCACATATGGCGGGAGCATACCCATATGTGCAGTGGGAGCCGTTCAATCACGATGTAGGGCTTCAGATTTAGGATCCTAGCCGGCATCTGACACAGAGTGTGTGCTAGGGGGGGCCCATGTGTTAGCTCTGCTGTTCTTCGCAAAGGATACATTACAGTTACGGTGATCTTTGCTTGACAGGCAATGGCGATCAAGCGTAGCCTTGTCTCTTTGATCTTCTCATAGATGTGATGGACGAACACTCTCTGGTACTCTCGATCCGTGCCTTCGCGGGTTCCCACAATTCCACTGATCAAACCACAGACAAGCAATAGGCCACTTTGCGCAACTAGTCTCATTGATCAGTGATGATTGTACCCAAGGCAAGAGAGCAATGCATCTAGCGATCCTTCTCAGGATTTTCCCCTTGCTTTTCTTTTTTGTGCCCTCCTAGAGGATGCGCGGTTAGCCCGCTTTGAGTAGGACTATACTCAGGATGATTTTCTCAGGCAAGTGATGCATAAGGCCCACGGGGAACACCTGTGGCAGCATTCAACCTTCTTTTGTCATTCCGAGTATAGACCTCTTTTTGCCAACTGCCTTCTTTAACAGGTGAACAGGTTAATCCAACCTACCAAAAGGATTTCCAGCAATCACTTTGCTCACGCTCATCTTATTTGAATTGTTTGCTCAAAGCTCTATCAGATGATGACTCGCATGCTATCTACTTGCATAAGCTCTATTACTCTCATCTTCTATTCACTACTTGCTTAGCACTATCAGATGAAGATTCACAGACCTATTCATTACTCTCGCCAAATGCTAGTGGCATCAGACATTGATCAAAGAATCTTATTCTCTTCTTGATCATCAAGCCCTGCTATTGCAATCTAGTTAAGATTGGCAGAGTTCGTCAAGTTCTTTCTCTACTAATCTGATCATGTCTATCCAGCCATATCAACAGTTAACGCTCGATTTATTGATCTGGGCTTCATGTTAAAAAGTTCATCAGGCATTTTCCTTGTTGTATGGTCATATCGGTCTTATCTCATCAACAGTTAACACTTGCAAGCCTTCCCGCAGGTACTTGCAAGCTTCTATCATATACATTTTTGCTTCTAACTCTTTCCTTGCAGAGATTAGCAAACACTTGCAAGCCTTCTCTCAGGTACTTGCAAGCTTCTTTTTTATATATGTTTGCTTCTAACTCTTCTCCTTGCAGAGATTAGCAAACACTTGCAAGCCTTCTCCTCCCAGGTACTTGCAAGCTTCTTTCGTATATTGTCTATTTCTGACTCTTCCCTTTGTAGAGATCAACAGACACCTGCAAGCCTCTTCCAGGTACTTGCAGCATATTTTTTGTATACAATGCATGCTCCTAACTCTCTTCTTGCAGAGATCAGCAAACCCTTGTAAGTGTCTTCACAATTACTTGCAAGTTACTTTCATATACTCTGCATACCATTAACTCTTCTTTTGCAGAAACGAGCAAAGACTTGCAAGTTCCTTCCATGTACTTGCAGCTCATTCTTTCTTCTCGTATACTTTTCATCCTTCCTTTTTTGCAGAGGATAACAGGTGCTTGCAAGCATCCATCAGGTACTTGCAAGCTATTATGCTTTTACGTTTTCCTCTCACTTTCATTTTGCAGAACTTAGTGGAAGACACACCTTCTTTGTTTTACAAAGGCAAACTCAGGTACACACTCGATGTACCACCTATACATGCCTACCCTAACTTTCCTCTTGCAGGAAAATAGACAGCCAGCACCAAACTCCTAAGGAGAGGCTTCAGGTTCTATCTCTCCTTGCCCCTTCTATTTCCATTGGGGTGGATCACGATTTTCGTGGGTCTCCAACATTTTCAAAGTTCTACTCGGAACATAAAAAAGTGCAGGGATTATGTTAACCCCAAAATCGGCGATCCTTCCCAAGGGAGCCAGCTCGCTCATCGCAGCCTACCCCGGGTTCCTCCTGGAGGCCGTGATGCCCTAGGTTGGGCGGACAGAATGCTCTGTCCACTCAGGAGGTGTGGCCTGCGCGGTCTCAGCGGTCTGACCCCCAAGCCGCGCGCCCTTCCTTGGTCAGCAGGGTCCGCGGACTGCTTCCGCAGTCCGCCTATGCAGGCCGCCCCCTTTTCAGCTTAACCGCGAGGTTGTATCCGCAGGTCTCTCTCTGCCGGACTCAACCGCCTGTCCGCTCAGGCCGGCAGCAGGTCGCTCAGTCCTTGCCATTAGCAACACGGGCAGCCGACTCCTCCAGTCTGCCTGCAAGGCGCAGACTCCAACTCCGGCAATCCGCTAAGATCAGCAGCAACCTCCAAGTCCCTCGCGAGCTAGGCAGACTCGAAGTGCGATCAAGACTTTCAGTGCGCCTTCACCGCTGAACCCCAATAGCCTCAACAGCCAGGCTCTCCATCTCCATCATTTGCGGACTCAGCGTTGCAGCAGACGTAGACTCAGCGGACTCTGCGGACTCTCTGTCCAGTCCGCCCTTCCTTTGCCAGCGCCTGCTCTCTGTAACAGCAGGGTCAACTCCTCCTCAGTCTGCGACCTTGGCGCGGACTCAGTTAGTAGCAGCGGACTCCATCCAGTCCGCCAGGCAGCAGATCTCCAGAGGCCAGTCCCCGTCCGCATAACCTTGTGCGGACTCGCCAGGCTCCGCGGGCACTCTGCTGCCCGCGCCCCTTACAGCTCTCAGTTAAGCAGTGCCGGACTCCGCAGATTCTTCTCGCAGTCTGCCACATAGTCTCTAGTGTCCGCCACCTATGCAGCAGGCGGACAGTCCCATCTCAGCAGTGCCGGACTTCGCGAACCCGTATCGCAGTCCGCCACTTAGTCTCCCAGCTCGCCATCAGCAGCTCCTGCTCCAGAAGCAAGCCCCAGTCTGCCCGGTCTATTACGGACTCAATGGACTCCGCCTCCTTCTCGCTTTAGTTACCGTCTCATCGGGGGTAATGTCAACGCAATCTGTTACCTCCTCGGGCCTATAAATAGCCCCCCATACCTCGCATGTGGGGGGCATCGGCATCGCAGCATCAAGGATCGCCGCCGGAGGGTCGTCGCCAAAGTGCTCCTGCGGACTCCGATTCTCAGACCGCGCTCCCTTCTCTGCTTAGTCGCGCGGCCTGCCGTTCTCTGCTCTCCAGTCCGCACGGTCTCCTATTTCCCTTAACCGCGCGGCCTGCCGATTAAGATCTTCAGTCCGCGCGGCCTCCTCTGGCATTCCTCTTCCTTAGCCGCCAGATTCCTTTTGTACCCCTTTATTGCTTTGTAGTGAAGGTGTATTAGGAAGTTGTAGCCCTCTCTATTAATCAAAGGAAAGCCTGTCGCAAGAGTGGCATTTAGGCCGCGGCGGGCGAAGTCTGCTGTTGCCGCTTCTAGCGGCCCCTTCTCTCTCTTCTTCTTCCTAGCCCAGCTCATCTCTTCTCGGCAAGCAACATGCAAGCACAACCATCATATTAACCGTCTGCTCGACAGCTCCTGATCAACCTCCTCCTCTCTTGATCAACCTTCTATGTTGATCAAGCCTCTCCTCTATCCCCGCAACCTCCTTGAACAAGCTGCTTGCTCCACTCTCGAGCACTCAGAAGCTTCCCTCTTCTCCTCTATCCTAGCGACCTTCATACTCTTCCTCTCTTAGCCTGTGAGACCGAACACTCCCTCCGTGTTAGCTTCCCCGGCGCCGTTTTCGAGCATCAACAAGCAGAAGCAGCAGCAGACATAGTTATCCCTGCTGATTTAATTGATTTCATTGATTCTGATATAGATATGGATGAGAAACTATAGCAGGAATAAACACGGTTGGTGATTATATTATCAATCCCACAGTAAATATTTTGAGTTTGTTAAATACTTTTGATACTGTTCATTTGAACCTTCTTCCAGAAAATATCCTAAAACCTTCTATGGCTATAGTTCCTTACACTTCTCCAATAAGCCCCAAAGTTGTCATGCAACTCAAGGCCAATTTTGCAAGTATAGAGGCTCAAGTTGTTTCATCTCCACCAAGGGAAAAATTCTTTCATTATATCATCCCCTGTCAAAGCCATCTCTCCTCCAACATTTAAGAGGATGACAGTCCCATGCCAGATCTAGATGAGATCATGATGGTAGATATAGAACAAGAGAATCTATTAGTTGCTGAAAAAGCTACTCAATCAGTTGTTCTACCTCCAGCTCCTCCTCAGGCTGAGAAGTTGCTGATATCTGCAGAAGCTCTAAAGGAAATTAATGCCTTATATGATAATCCTCAGTGATCTTCTGATGAAGAAGATGAGTAAGATGATTCTGATGATGAGCCAAAGACTAAGAAGAAAGTTTCTAAGAAAAGAAAGGTTGTTCCTCAAGCTGCACCAAAACATAATCCCACTTATGATACTCCATATTATATTCTGCAAAATATCACTCCTTACAAGGGTATGCCACCTTCAATGTGGCTGTCAAAGAATGAGTAGAAAGCCAAGAAGAAAAGCAGGAGATACTCTCCTCCTCCACCTTCTCAAAGATACATGAAAAATCCACCTCCTCCTCCTCCTCCTCCACCTGCTGCTAGTGCTTCAGGACTTACTTCTCAGAGGTCTACGTTATATTCTCAAGTATACCAACGACAACATGGTAGATCCTCATCCTCTCAAGGAAGCAGCAAGCAGAGGTATCCTTCCAGTATGCATCAACATCAATAACAACAACAACAATATCCTCAACAACGACAACAGTAAGTTCCTGAACTAGTTAAAGCTGACAGTCATAAGAAGCCAGAGTCTCCTCACATTCTATTTGAGGATCCTGAAACAACTACTACTGTTAGAATGGAAAGGTTCCTGGAATTGGTTGGATTATCAATGATAAACAAGGCTAAAGCTGAAGGAAAGGATCCATCTCAGTACTATACTATGTCTAAATACAGGAAAGAAGAATTGAACAGGTATGCAAAAGCTAACAAGTTCTTTAATGTAGATGATTATATGCAATTACATCCAGAGGCTGTAGTACCTAGAGCCACTTCTCTCAATATAATTGGCGCTGCTGATATGATAATGTCAAAGAGAGAAGCTGCCAGCCCAAACAGTGAAATCATATTCGGACAGCCTTCTGGAAGTTCTGATAAAGGAAACAAGTAAAAGGAAAAGCTGAAGAAAAAGAATTGAACATTCTGCTTAATTTTTTTATATATATTTTCTGAACTCTTATTGTTATTTCACAAAGCTAAATTGTAAATATCTGCTGCATGTTTTAAATTTTTCCAGCCAGATATATTTCTCTGCTTTGTGAATGTTTTTGTTTTCATTTGTATTAGTGACCTCACCCAAATAAGGGGAGATTGTTGGATCCCCAGTTTGATTTGGGCTAGGTTCACTAATCTAGGATATTTGACCCCCCTTGTTTAGCTAAGGTCATGTCTGTGTCTTAGAGTTTAGGCTAAGTCCTTAGATTCAACCTTGATGGACCAGCTAGTAAAAGACCCAAGAAGATTCAAGACTTAAAAGAAAATCAAGTTCAGGAAAGTGAGTTCGACGTTTGTCGAACTCAGCTCGATGAAAGTCGTGCTCCGCTCGAAGAACTCAGAGTAAATTCTCTGAGTTGAGCTTGATGATATTTCAGCTCAGGTTGATGAATTTTGGGTGATCAACTTCAACACTTTAAGTCTATAATCCTTTCTCTGAACTCAGGTCGACAAATTTACATTATCAACTTGACGAACTTGGACCATAACATTGACAAACTTTCCACAGAAAGTAGTCGGCTAATCTCAGGTCGACGAACTTAGTTCTCTGGTCGACGAACAAGAATTCCCAGGTCGACGAACACGATTTCTCTGGTTGACGAACTTTGGACTCAGGTCGACAAAATCTGTTCTCTGCTCGACGATTGCTGTGCAGTTCCAGACTTGGATTTTTTCCTCATTTTGTCCTTATTCTCTTGCAGTAATTCCTGAAAAATCAATGCTCGCATTATCTTAATCTAGCCATTAGTGGCAGCATTGATTATGGTATTCATCAGGAATATTACTTGCCATTTTTAATAGGACAGTTGGGGAAATCCATTAATGCAATATTCTTTGCAGCCAGATTTTCATTCTCCAGGCAGTCAGCATTCAATGCAGACAATTCAAATTCAAAGGAGAAATTATACAGAGATATATAAAAGAGATTTTTCTCTTTCAGTCGACAACAAATAACTGGAATAGCAGAACACACAGAGAAGAAGACAGGCACCAAAAATTATTAAAGAAATGGCCCTGACTGTCTTCATCAAGTGTTCTTCCTCCAGCAAGCTTTCAAGAGACAACCAACTTCTATCTGTCTACAGCTTTCCGGAGATCTTTTCTAAAAGTCCTACTCACCCTGCAAAGCTCTCAATCTTCCTGAACAATTCAATATCTCAGGGGGAGCTTTGACAACATCAATATCCACTAGTCTCCTCAGTTGTTTTGAGAAAGAGAAGACACCATAAATCTCTCACCTCCTCTTATTACAAAGGGTTATTTAACTCCCTTCAAAATTTATTCCTTGGTTATAAGTCTCCTGATCAAAAGACTTGAGTTGGTTTTTGAGTACCTAATCAAAAGCTCAAAGGTGGCAGTCACCTGATCAAAACCTATAGTGGATTCCTACTAGGGTTGTACAAGAGTGGATGTACACAGGTTGGGGAACCACAATAAAATTCTTGTGTCGTCTGGTTGCTCATTTTCTCTTTTATTCTTACTGTGGCAGTGATAGATAGAATATCTTAGGCCGATGTTCTTTTCTTTATATATTATTGGTATCACTTATTTTCACTTTGATATAAAAACTTAAAACAGCCAAAATTTTTAATTACTCTATTCACCCTCCCTCTATAGTAAATCAGGTCTAACCCCTACTTTCAGCTATGTGTTAGGTTTTCGTTTTGTATCATAGTAATTTGGTATTAATATGTAACTCCGCTGACTGGCCGTGTAATATAGTGTGGGGCCCCGGCCGGACCTTCTGTTATATCCAATGTGACGGATGAGGTATTATAGTAATCATGTTTACCGTCGAGGCTCATGACAAATTATAGCTGAGAGAAATAGGAAGAATGTTGTTATCTTCTTTACTGAATAGAAAATTTTTTATGCTTCAACTACCTTAAAGATTGTTCAGAAGAGAATATATAATATACATTAGTGTTAGTGATGTGGTAAGGTGGGACACATTGTCATAGATTATGGCAAAACCCAAATGTGCCTAGTGTAAAGAAGAGCTTTCTAGCCAGGAGTGTTGTTGGCAAAAATGTTTCTTATTATCCTAAAAGGAACATAGGACCCAAGTTCAATTGGGATACTAAGGTAAAATGAATCATATTTTGTAGGATAGTTCAATTACCTATCTCAAAAAAATATGGTACTTGGACAGGGGATGCTCAAGGTGCATGACAGAGACCAAGAGCTTACTGAAGAACTACACTCATGTGAAGAATGGTCCAAAGGCTATCTTTAGAGGATCAGATAGATGATTCACCAAAGGATATGGCATGATCTCCAATGGCAAAATCTCTATCACAAGGGTATCTTATGTTGAAGGTTTGCAAAACAACCGTGTAAACATAAACCAACAATGTGACTTGGGTTATGTCAATGAATTCCATAATGATAAGTGCCTAATTAAGATGTCTACTAGCTTAGAGATTATCCTTTAGGCATCAGGTGTGGGAATGTATATTACTTAGATTTTATTTTTAATAATTCCTCTACTCCTGTATGGCTTGTAGCTAATGAGAAAAAAAAACTCCCTTTATGTTCAATGGCACAAAATACTTTCTCACATTAACTACATGACAATTAATTTGATATTTTTAGAAAACTTAGTTAGAGACTTTCTTAAGTTAAAATGAGTTAAAGAGGGTCCATGTCATGCATGCTAAATGGGCAAGCAAACAAGGACCACCTTTAAAAGATTAGCTTCCAAAGACTCTATTATAAGTCTATATTTACTACATATGGATCTATTTGGTTCTTTTCTAATTTAGAGTTTAGGAGGGAAATTGTACACCTATGTGATTGTTGATGATCACTCTAGGTTTACATGGTTATTCTTCTTGAAGAAGAAGTTAGATATCTTAGTGTTGAAATTTGTGAAGTGAAAGTGGGTGATGGTGTAGGTTGGGAGGTCTGGGCGGCCTGAGCGGTCTAGGTCCGCGGCCTGGGCGGACTGCTGGTTGTGACCTGGGTGACCTGGCTTGGGCTTGGTGGCTTGGCTGTTCTTGAGGAGCGGCCTGTGTGGCCTGGTGTGCGGCCTGGATGGTGTATGGTCAAGTAAGTCTTGCAACTTGGGCATCTAGTGGAGCAGACTGAGCGGACTATGTTTGGCAGTCTGTTGGCAGTTCTTAGCTTGATATGCGACCTTGCGGTTAGCAAGCTCTTGAGGAATCCGGGCAGTTTGGAAGTTGTATCCGCGGTGTGTTGGCAGACTCTTTCATTGCGTCCACGGAATCCACATTTGTGGACGCTTTGGATATGGGCTCTTGTTCTTGCCGAGCTCTCCATTTTGCGATGGATGTTTCACTTCCTTGTGGCGGACTGTTCTGCTGATTGGCGGTCTGGGTCTTCTGTGTCCACCGTGATCGCGCCAGTTGCTTTATGGGCTGCTAGATATGGTCATTTTCTGTGACAAGTTCAAGGTGTCCGCATAGTCCGCAGAGTCTGTTGTTGACCGGGCGGACTGCCTGTTGGTCGTGGACTCGTGGCGGGCGGTGGCATTGTTGTCGAGCTGTGCGGACTGCCTCTTTGTCCGCGTATAGTGTGCGGAGTAATGCAGCATGTGTTGTGGCTGTGACCGCGTGCTCTGTTGAGTTGTGGACTGGTACAACATAAGTTGTGGTTGTGTCCGCGTGTTGCTTTGAGTGGCGGTCTGGCACTATGCTTGTGTTGGGCGGACTGGCGCTGTACTTGTGTTGTGCGGGCTGGCATTGTGTCCATATGGTGGCGGATAGACTTTGACCTTGCTCCTAGAGGATTGGTCTAGCCAAGACCTTGCGGACTTGGCGGACTGGGTTGTGTTAGGGCACGGGCTGGGGTGGTGACGCTATGCACTAGGGTGGTTGTCGCAACCCATATTTTTCAGCGCATAAAGTAACTTACCAGAGTAAGGTGAAATGCACGTCATGATGCCACATTAGCAGGGGATAACTGCGGACGCTCAGGCAAACACCAACTTAATCATGAAGAAAGATTCTTTAAGTTATTTTAAGGTAAAAATCAGTTTAAGTGTAGTAGTTAGTCGTATCCTTCGGCTTAGTTGCTCATGTAGTCCATGAATCAAAATATAATTATACATTGCGGAAGATACTTGTTTAGATTGACTCCAACATCCTAAAAGAGCATAAACATGCCCAAAGAACAACTCATGATATGCAAGACCCTAATTTTATAATAGTAGTAAAGATAGCCTTTACGGTTGCTAATTATAACAAGGTATAGTTGAAACTATGCAATACATGAAGTAATAGTAGTAGATTTTATACTTGAAAATACCTAACATGCATTCCTAGCATAATTCATCTCAGAGAGCAAGTAATCCACATCCCCATATTTAGAACTAAGCAGCTAGCAAGTATCTAAATATAACAATTCTGTGGGCGTCAACAAACTGATACGAACCCACTTACAGAATATTATGTCTAAACTAGTATAAAAAAATATACAACAATCTACCTTTGTAAGACGCGGCAACAACCACGACCAACACTGCCGCACAGAAACTCCAAATCCTGCTCTGCTATCTGTAACTGCTCTGAACCTGAGGCATTCTAAAGACAGAACACCTCAGCAAGAAGGTACAAATGGTGGCAAAAAATATGCCAAAATAAACAAAGGTCAAAAGCGGTACCAACCCAAGACCAAAAGCACTGAAGTAAAGTACAAAAAGAAATAAGGCATCATCAGAAAAAAGAACTCCTATGTGATTCGTCACGTATAACAAGAGTACACCAGACGCAAGAGGCTATAAGGTGACAACATGAATAAATTATAAGGAAGAAATGCAACACCTTTATTAGGCACCTGTGGTTGACCTTACCCAAAAACACGGGCGAGGTGGTCACTCAACTGGACACACTCTCACGAATAAAATATCCGTCTAACTGCGAGGGAGTCTCATACTCTCCACCATACACCGCAGATGCCCTAAAACCTGGTAGACTACCACAAGGTACTAATAAAGACATCAAACATTGCAGAGGTGGTATCGTCCACCAACTCCTGTAATCAAGAAAACCCACAAGAAAACTACCACATATATGCCTCGAGATTTGACACGTCAGATTCTACTTCACATTTCTAGATTCATGACATGATTGATCATCCTTTAGGAACAATTTACAATTCTATATAAACTCTAATACGTTCAATAACGATAGATAAGTCTTTTAAAGCCATCAATAAGACACTTCAAGAATGATTAAACATAACCTGACAAGATCGAGTTCATCATGACAAAATCTTATAACATCGAGTGATCATCAAGAAGGTTAATCATAATAATAAATTGGAAGACAAAGTGCAGATAATTTGAAAGAACACAAAAACTTATCCAATACCATCAAATCTGACAAGGAGATACGAGGGGAAACAACCACTTGCCTTGGTTTTACAGGAGGAGTTCTCCGAATCAGTCCATGTCGCAGATCGGGGCAAAAGAGGATGGGGGAAGTTGAAATCTAGAGAAAAATGGCCGAAATAGAGGTTAGTGCCGAAAAACCCTAACGAGAATACTCGAGAAACTGGAGAAGTTTTACCACGATGTCGTAGCTCTCGACGAGAGCTTTCCAGATCTATACTCGGTTGAAGATTTGGAGCACCGGAGCACCGTCGGCGGCCACCAGAAGATTCACGAACAGCTTCATCTCACGTCTATTTTTCTCTGGGTCGGTTCAGAATGTTGGAGAAGATGAAGTGTTTATCTAATAAGATTATATATATATATGTATGTAATTATAAAAATTTTGTCTAAAAACGGACCTTTTACGAGCGGGTGCGCGTAAGGCAAAAATAGGGGTTTAGGATGGCTTCAAATTGAAAAGTGTCCAACACGAAAGTTGTAGAGCTCGTCGAGACAAACAAATTTTATATTAACCATTTTTCCATACAACATCATTTTGACCCTTGAAAAGGCTCTTGGACGCAAAAAAGCAACGAACTACGGGAGAACAAGTTACAGGTACTCGAGAGATTGAAAAACAGGCTACTCGAGAGATAGGAAAGCAGTACTCGAGAGGTAAGAAAATTCACTCGAGTACTAAGAATATCACTCGAGTAGCAGAATAATCACTCGAGTAGGTCCAGAATAATCACTCGAGTAGGAGAATAATCACTCGAGTAGGTCCAGAATAATAACTCATGTAGGAGAATAATCACTCGAGTAGGAAAATAATCACTCGAGTAAAAAAGGAAGGATCACTCGTGTACTGAAGAAATTCACTCGAGTAAAGAGGAAGAAGCACTCGTGTACTGAAGAAATTCAGTCGAGTAAAGCGGAAGAAACACTCGTGTACGGAAGAATTCAAGAGCAAAATTATTTGCGTGAACAGTGTTTTTTTACATATATCCAAAAAATTAAACTTTATAAACGAATAGTAAAGTACATTTTTGAATAGTTATATAGTATTAAAATAATCATATTTATATATTTTGAAATAAGAAAACACGAGTTCAGAACGGAGGCCCGAACGCGCGCCGAATCAAACGAAATTTGCACCATAGGAGAACACTGACGCTACTAACACAACGACGAAGTCAAAACCAAAATCCGACGAGCCATTCTCGAGATATAAATTTTCAAAGTTTACGACGAACATAAATTCCACAAAACTTTGGAAAATCGCTGAGGCCCAAATATCGCTCGGGTCGCGACGAAACTTAATGAGCAAGTCCAAAATTACTTAACTTAAATTCCAAATGCAAAATTTTCTCATAACAACAAGAATTCGGCCGACTCGACCGCACGGACGCGAAAATGCCTTAATGGCATTGCGCCACAAACTCGATGATAAAAGTAACGCCACGACGTCATAAATATGACGATACCCATTCAAATAAAATCATCGAAAAAATCGGGGGCATTACAGTCACTCCCCCTAAAAAGAAGTTTTGTCCCGAAACTTAATACAACTCCAAAACCAAACCAAAACGATAAAATCAAAGATGACTGAAAACATAAAGACATACCTGAACTAAGAGAAGAGGTGCGGATGAGATTCCCTCATCGCCGATTCAATTCACACGTCGCGCTCTCGACGTCTTGATTTCTCCAAAGAATCTTGACCATGGGAATGGCCTTTCTTCGCAACACACGCTCTTGAGAATCCATAATACGAATAGGTTCTTCCACGTACGTAAGGTTGGGCTGAATATGGGGCATCGAGTCGAGGACTTGACAATCATTACGAACACACTTCCGCAACTGGCTCAAATGGAACACATCATGGACACCAGGGAAGGTGACAGGCAACTCCAGCCTATACGATGAAACTCCGACACATTCAAGAATCTGAAAAGGTCCCACGTATCGGGGGTCTAACATGTGGTTCCTACCAAACCTTTTAACGCTAGACATCGGGGAAACCTTTAGAAAAACCAAGTCTCCAACGACAAACTCTAGATCGACCATTCATTGGTTAGCACACTTCTCATAGCGCTCTTGAGCCATACGGAGCTTTTCTCGAATATGAGCAACAACACAATTCATCTCCTCAAGGGCTTCCGGACCTAGCAAAGGTCTCTCACCAACTTCGGCCCAAAACAAAGGAGTTCTACAACGCCTCCCATATAAGGCCTCAAACAGGGTCATCTACTGACTCTCTTGATGACAATTATTATATGCAAACTCCATGAGTCTGAGACGCTCGTCCCAAGCACCACCATGATCCAAAATATAACACCTGATCATATCTTCTACGATCTGATTTACCCTTTCCGTTTGACCATTTGTATGCGGATGATAGGCGGTGTAATACCTTAAATCGTTACCCAACCCCTCCTGTAAGCTCTTCCAAAAGCGAGATGTAAATCTGGAGTCCCGATCTCACATAATGCTAACAGGCACTCCATGTAACCTGATGACCTCTTCAAGATATAGCTCAGCTATCTTCTTCATTGAATACCCAATCTTAAACGGAACAAAGTGAGCACACTTTGTCAATCTATCGACTATCACCAAAACAGAGTCGTTCCCATGGGGAGATTTTGGTAGACCGGTGATGAAATCCATTGAAATACTCTCCCTTTTCCAACTTGGAATATCATGCGGCGTCAATTTACCACCAGGCCTTCTTTGATCAGCCTTAACACGCTGACACGTATAACATTCCGATACAAAATTCGCGATGTCATTCTTCATCCCGGACCACCAAACAATTTGCTTTAGATCTTCATACATCTTAGTGGAACCAGGGTGGTAGGCTATACTGGAACCATGAGCTTCAGCACAGATCTTAGATCGAATATCGCCAGAGGCGGGGACGCAAAATCTACCCTGATACCTCAAGGTATCCAACTTATCCAAGGAGAAATCCGGTAGCTCCCCCTTCACAGTTCTATTCCGGATGTGTAACAAATCCGGATCATCCTTCTGATGTTCTCGAGTAAGGGAAATCCAAGAGGGTTTTTCTGCTTCTAGACTAGCAGGAACAGTACGACCCCCAACCTCAATATCCATGAACAAGAAATCTTCTACCAAGGACTGCACCAACAGATTAAAAATTTTGGCGGTCTTTCTACTCAAAGCATCGGTTACTATATTGGCATTTCCTGGATGATAAAGAATTTCCCCTTCATAATAAGCCACATATTCTAACCACCGACGCTGGCACAGGTTTAGTTCCTTCTGAGTGAAGACGTACTTTAAACTCTTATGGTCTGTATAGATCTTGCAAAACGCACCATACAATAAGTGTCGCCAAAGCTTCAACGCATAAATTACAGCAGCAAACTCCAAATCGTGTGTTGGATAGTTTCTCTCATGAGTCTTTAGTTGCCTCGATCCATACGCGATCACCTTACCATCTTGCATTAAAACAAAACCAAGTTCCAATGTGTGATGCATCAACATACACAACATACTCAACTCCTTCAGTAGGTAAGGTTAAAATTGGAGCAGTACATAATCTCTTCTTCAGTTATTGGAAAGCCTCTTCACACCTATCACTCCAAATGAATGTAGTATTCTTCTGAGTAAGTATAGTTAGAGGAGCAGACAACACCGAAAACCCTTCCACGAACCTTCTATAATAGCCAGCCAGGCATAAGAAGCTCCTAATCTCCTTAGATGTAGAAGGTCTCTCTCATTCCATCACAGCAGAAATCTTGGTCGGGTCTACAGAAATAACGTCATTGCTTATAACATGACCCAGAAAAGACACCTGAGGTAGCCAGAACTCACACTTGCTCAACTTCGCATATAACTTATGCTCCCTCAGGGTCGACAAAACCAAATGCAAATGCTGAGTATGCTCCTCAATGTTGCGAGAATACACCAAGACATCATCTATAAACACGATAACAAATCGGTCCAAGAAATCCTTAAACGACTTATTCATCAAATTCATGAAAACAGAGGGTGCATTGGTTAAACCGAAAGACATTACCAAAAACTCATAATGTCCATGGCGCGGACGGAAAGCGGTTTGTGGAATATCTGCCTCACGAATTCTCAACTAGTGGTTGCTTGAGCGAAGATCGATCTTTGAAAATACCAAGCTACCACGCAACTGATCGAACAGATCATCAATTCTTGGCAAGGGATATCTATTTTTAATGGTCACCTTGTTCAATTCTCTATAATCGATGAAAAGCCTCATCGATCCATCTTTATTCTTTACGAACAAAACAGGAGCACCCCACGGGGAAGAACTTGCCCTAATAAATCCACACTGTAGAAATTCATCAAGCTGAGTACGCAACTCATCCAACTCACGCGGAGCCATACGGTACGGTGCTTTGGCAATCAGATGAGTACCTGGCTCGAGGTCTATCACAATCTCTATCTCCCTCACCGGAAGAAATTCTAGAAGACTATCAGGAAAAACATATAGAAACTCTCGCACCACCAAGACATCTTCAAGACGTGGTTTAACAAAAGTAGTTTCCAAAGCAGAAATCGAGAACAAAAATGCCTCACAACCAGAATCGATAACATGACAATCATGTACCGCAGAAATGATAGGGGAAACCCTATCCTGAAATCCATAGATGCCCATAGGTTGGCCATTGTCCATCTTGAAGTCCAGTTGCTTTGCCTTGCACTGGATGACCGCATCATACTTTGACATCCAGTCCATGCCCAAAATCACATCAAAGTCCGCCAGATCCAACACCATCAGATATGCAAAGGCTAGGAAATCACCTAGATAAATAGAGTATTTCAGAACTCCTTGATAATATATCACTGAATCACCGGAGGGAAGCCTGACATTGAAGGAGTCTCCTAACTGATCCACGTTCAAATGATGTTTATCTACGAACCTTCGGGAAAAACGGAATGGGTGGAACCTGAATCGAAAAGAACACGCGCCCACTGATTTCGTACCTTAAACTCCCCTAAAACCATAGCATACATAACCAAATGAACAATAACTAGGGCAACAACGAGAAGAAATAAAGATAATCAAACTGGGGCTAACCTGAAATAACTTGCGTAGAGGTTTGAGCTTCCTCTCTGGGCACAACATTCAGCTTTCCTTTTCCTTTGTCTTGGTTCAGAGATGACGGCAGAGCCCGAAGCGGAGCAAGCTGCAGTGGAGTCTGAGCCTGGAGGGATGAAGATTTCTGGTGTCCCTTCTGCCCGCACTGGAAGCAAGTCCTTTCTTTCATCCAGCACTGACTTACATCATTACCTTTCCTTAGACAGTATGAGCACACTAGATTTCCCTTGGGTGCACCTTGGATGGCGTGCACCTGCTGCTTCAGGCTGGCAGTCTTCTAGAAACACTTTTCGTAAGGGTGGCAAGGACGACCACAGAAGATACACACATCCTTACTTTTCTTCTTCGAAGAAGGGCCAGATGCCCTGGAGCTACCATCCTCAACACCTTTCCTTTTCTCTTTCCTCGCCGCAGCACCGCAGTTCTTGTCATTCTCGATCGCCTCGACCTTCAAAGTGTCTACCACTGCTTCAGCATAAGTTTCAGCTCGATAAGCGCATACCCATTGATGGACATCGCTTCTTAGTCCTCCCAGGAAACGTTTCACTCTACCCTCCTCAGAAGTTACCAAATTAAGAGCAAACCTACTCAGTTTGATAAACACAATCTCGTACTCGCTTACGGTGAGCTGTCTCTGCTTCAGATGCAGGTAGTTATTCATCAATCTGTCTTGCTCGACCAAGGGTAGAAACTTCTTCAGCAGCATCTTCTTAAAAGATTCCCAAGAACATTCTTCCTTCAGACTCTCCTTTTCCCGAAGCCACCAACTCTTTGCTAGGCCTTTTAACTGATAGGCTGCAATCATCACCTTCTGGGCTTCTAGAATTTCAGAATATGAAAACATCTCCTCAATGGAGATGATCCAATCATCTAAAACCATAAATTCGGGACTCCCGTCATAGGTGGGAGGTGCCAACCGTTGGAAGTGCGATATAAAATTCATTTCTGGTGGTATCGCCATCGAGGGCACCAAAGGAGCAGGGGTATCTCGCACGACTTGGCCCAAGGCAGGCTCTTGCACTAAAGGTTGTTGCGTGGGAGCGGTAGACAACAAAGACTGAATTTACGATTGCATCGCAACTAATTGCCTCGACAGAGCCTCATTGCTCTAACGCAGACTCTCGATAATCGCATCACCTTGCGCACCTGATGACTCACCCTCCGACTGGGGAGTTGACCTCGTCGCAGGATGATTTGGCGGCATTTCTAAAAAGAAAACGGACAACTCATGAAAATCCTAGCTTACAACAAAACCACACGACTAGTTCAGACCATACTTAAAAGACACTTACTTACACTGCAACTTGCTCTGGGATTTTATAATGATGTTATGTCCTACATAGGATTATATCCTCTCATACCATTAACTCTTGTGCCTATGACATGAATGCATGAATTCTTTATTCTAATTTAGAATCATGTGTATACATGTGTCATCATGTAAACCTTAACTTAGCACGTGTGGTTATGCGATGATATGCAATGTATGCAGTGTTATGCATTCTAAAAAAAAGCCTTAATGCATGAATGAGCAGCATACATATGAAATATTATGCATCTCATACGACATAATATCGCATGCAGTGAGAAATGAATGCGTGCTAATGGGCACACATGTGATGGTGGTTATGCATCTCATACTACATAACCGTCACATGTTGCCTCCTGTGGTGGATCCATATACAAATAAATATTATGCATCTCATACTACATAATATGCATTGTATACTTCTTATCTTGCTATGAGTGTAGTGACTATGCTTCGGCTAAGAAGTACTGATGACACATTGGTGTGTGCATGAAATGTCACTAAACAACTAACACTAACAAGAGAAGGTTGCCCGACCAATTGACAAGCAACCTGGCTCTGATACCAACGTCACAACCCGCATTTTCATCGCATAAAGTAACTTATCACAGAAAGGGGAAATGCGCGTCATGATGCCACGTCAACAGGAGATAACTGCGGACGCTCAGGCAAACACCTACTTAATCATGAAGAAAGATTCTTTAAGTTATTTTAAGGTAAAAATCAGTTTAAGTGTAGTAGTTAATCGTATCCCTCAGCTTAATGGCTCATCTAGTCCACGAATCAAAATATAATTATACGCTGCGGAAGATACTTGTTTAGATTGACTCCAACATCCTAAATGAGTATAAACATCCCCAAAGAACAACTCATGCTATGCAAGACCCTAAATTTATAATAGTAGTAAAGATGGCTTTTACAGTTGCTAATTATAACAAGTTAGAGTTATAAATTATGCAATGCATGAAGTAATAATAGTAGATTTTATACTTGAAAATAACTAACATGCATTTCTAGCATAAATCGTCCCAGAGAGCAAGTAATCCACATCCACATATAGAGAACTAAGCAGCTAGCAAGTATCTAAAAATAACAATTCTGTCGGCGTCAACAAACTGACACGAACCCACTTACAGAATACTATGTCTGAACCAGCATAAACAAATAAACAATAATCTACCTCGCTAAGACGAGGCAACAACCACGGCAAACACTGCCGCCCCGAAACTCCAAAACCTGCTCTGCTATCTGCAACTGCTCTGAACTTGAGGCATTCCAAAGACAGAACACCTCAGCAAGAAGGTACAAATGGTGGCAGAAAAATATGCCAAAATAAACAAAGGTCAAAACTGGTACCAACCCAAGACCAAAAGCACTGAAGTAAAGTACAAAAAGAAACAAGGCGTCATCAGGAAAAAGAACTCTTACGTGATTCATCACGTACAATAAGAGTACACACGACACACGAGGCTATAAGGTGACAACATGAATAAATCATAAGGAAGAAATACAACACTTTTATTAGGCACATGTGGTCGACCCTACCCAAAAACACGGGCGAGGTGGTCACTCAACTGGACACAACCTCACCAATAAAATATCTGTCTAACTGCGAGGGAGTCTCATACTCTCCACCATACACTGCAGACGCCCAAAAACCTGGTAGACTTCCACAAGGTACTAAGAAAGGCATCAAACATTGCGGAGATGGTATCGTCCACCAACTCCCGCAATCAAGAAAACCCACAAGAAAACGACCACATATATACCTCGAGATTTGGCACGTCAGATTCTACTTGACATTTATAGATTCAAGACATGGTTGATCATCCTTTAGGAAAAATTTACAATCCAAGATAAACTCTAATACGTTCAATAACGATAGATAAGGAGTTTAAAGCAATCAATAAAACACTTCAAGAACTATTAAATATAACCTGACAAGATCGAGTTCATCATGACAAATCTTACAACATCGAGTGATCATCAAGAAGAGTAATCGTAGCAATAAATTGGAAGACAAAGTGCAAAAAATTTTAAAGAACATAAAAACATATCCGTTATCATCAAATCAGACAAGGAGAAACGAGGGGAAACCAACAGTTGTCTTGGTTTTACCAGAAAAGTTCTCCGAATCAGTCCACGTCGCAGATCGGGGCAAAAGAGGATGAGGGAAGTTGAAATATAGACAAAAATGACCATAATAGAGGATAGTGCCGAAAAACCCTAACGAGAAAACTCGAGAAAATGAAGAAGTTTTACCACGATTGCATAGCTCTCGACGAGAGCTTTCCAGATCTATACTCGGTTGAAGATTTGGAGCACCGGAGCACCATCGGCGGCCACCAGAAGATTCACGAACAACTTCCTCTCTCACGTCTATTTTTCTCTGCGTCGGTTTAGAATGTTGGAGAAAATGAAGTGTTTATCTAATAAGAGTATATATATATGTAATTATAAAAACTTTTGTCTAAAAACGGACGTTTTACGTGCGGGTGCGCGGAAGGTTAAAATAAGAGTTTAGGATTGCTTCAAATTGAAAAGTGACCAACACAAAAGTTGTAGATCTCGTCGAGACGACCAAATTTCATTTTAACTATTTTTCTATACGACATCATTTTGACAACCAAAAAGGCTCCCGAACGCAAACAAAAGTATCGGACTACTAGAGAACAAGTTACAGGTAGTCGAGAGGTAGAAAAACAGGCTACTCGAGAGATAGGAAAGCAGTACTCGAGATGTAAGAAAATTCACTCGAGCACTAAAAATATCACTCGAGTAGCAGAATAATCACTCGAGTAGATCCAGAATAATCACTCGAGTAGGAGAATAATCACTCGAGTAGGAAAATAATCACTCGAGTAAAAAAAGAAGGATCACTTATGTACTGAAGAAATTCACTCGAGTAAAGAGGATGAAGTACTCGTGTACTAAAGAAATTCACTCGAGTAAAGAGGAAGAATAACTTGTCACAGACAAATTATTTGCGTGAACAGTGTTTTTTTACATATATATCCAAAAAATTAAACTTTATAAATGAATAGTAAAGTACATTTTTGAATAGTAATATAACATTAAAATAAGCATATTTATATATTTTTGAATAAGAAAACATGAGTTCATAACGGAGGCCCAAACGCGCGCCGAATCAAACGAAATTCGCACCGTAGGCGAACACTGACGCTACGAACACAACGGTCAAGTCAAAACCAAAATTCGACGAGCCATTCTCGAGATATAAATTTTCAAAGTTTACAACGAACATAAATTTCACAAAACTTCGGAAAATCGCCGAGGCCCAAATATCGCTCGGATCCGGACAAAACTTGACGAGCAACTCCAAAATTACTTAACTTAAATTTCAAATGCAAAATTTTCCCATTACAACAAGAATTCGGCAGACTCGACCACACGGACGCGAAAATGCCTTAACGGCATTGCGCCGCCAACTCGACGTTAAAAGTAATGCCACGACGTCATAAATATGACGATACCCATTCAAATAAAATCATCGAAAAAATCAGGGGTGTTACAGTGGTGACCATGAAAGTTAGAGTTAGATCTAGAATACCCTTGAGGGGGGGTGAATAGAGTATACTTAAAAACATATTAAGTCCTAGTGCAGGAAATGATGAAAAGCTAGCAGATAGTAAACCTAATTAACAAGCACAGCAAGAACAAAAAGAAAAATAAGCAACCAAACGACATAAGAAATTTATAGTAGTTCCCCAAATCTGGGTAGTCCACTCTTCTACCACCCTGGTAGGAATCCACTCAGGTTGTTGATTAGGTGCCTGACACCAATGAGTTTTGATCAGATCCCCAAAAACCAACTCAAGGCTTTTGATCAGGAGACTTGCAACTAGGAATCACTTTTGAAGGGAGATGACAACCCTTTATAGAGGTGGGGGTGAGAGAGTTGATTATGTCTTCTCTGTCAACAATCAGAGAGAAGACTTATGTGGACTGATGTTAGCAAACAGCTCCGCATGAGATGTAGAATGGTTCAGGGAAGATCTGAAGCTTTGCTGCAGGGTGATAGACCTTCAAGCCGAGTTCTTGACTAGCAGAGATGCAGGAACTTCTTGACTGATTTGATAGTAGTTGTCCTTGGAAGTCCTGGAGAGTATAAGGAAGAAGAAGTTTCTTGTTATTATATGATTGTTCTTCTTCTACTGAATAATGATCTCTGCTTGTCACTATAAGCTGCTGATTGATTTTTTTCGTTCTGTCTCTTCGTTTGTATATTTGTATCCGTGTGTTTCTTCTTCTCTATCTTTCAAAATTTTGAATGCCTCAGTCATTAATGCTGACGGCCTTGAGAATAATCTGTATTGATTAATTTTCCCAACTGTCTTGTGGAAAATCGGCAAGTAATAATCCTGAGAAAGACCGTAATTAATGCTCCCTCTAACGGATACATTCAGAGAATGTTAGAGCATTAATTTTTCAGGAATTATCGCATTTGAGTGAGGACAGAATGCCGGAAATGGCTAAGTCTGGAATAGTCGAACAATTGGCAGAATCCGTCGAACTGAATTACTAGTTCGTCGAGCTGAGATATTGTATTCGTCGACCAGACGGCTTCTTGTTCGTCGAGCTGAGTTCCAAGATCGTCGAGCTGATAACAGAATTGCATGCTTCAGAACCTTTGCCTTTTCTATCTGAAGTTCGTCGAGCTGAGTTTGTAACTTCATCGACTGGAGGTCAACAACTATTCTGGACTTAGAATAATTCATGAATATAGTTGTTGAAGTAAAGGATACAGAATTCGTCGACCAATGAACAAAGTTCGTCGACCTGAGAAATTCTAACTGAAGGTTCTTTTGAAGTTGAAGTCCAAGTTCATCGAGCTCAGGATCCAGTTCGTCGAACAAAGTCTGAAGTTAGACTTAGAATAATTTGGAGTCATCCTGACTTTAGATAGTTGAATAAATATTCCAGATTTCGTCGACCAGAGAATGAAGATCGTCGTGCTCAGCTCAGAGAAATATCTCAAGATCGTCGAGCTGAGGACATCAATCGTCAACCTGAGAATTTGACTTATCCTTCTGAAACAGCTTCTGTGAACTGTGTCTACACAAATCCTTCTTGTGTCCACTAAGCTAGTGTCGACTAATATTATTTTTGTTGACTGATAGTCTGTTGTGTCGACACAAATCCTCTGGGTATCGACACAGCCTTTCTGTGTGTCGACACAATTCTTCTGGGTGTCGACACAACTGCTTGAGTCTCTGACAAGCTGTTGTAGGCAGATCCATGTGATGTTGACTCTTGGCCTAGACTCTAGGACACAACTATGACCCTGACTATACATGTTGGGTCAAATCATACTAAGTTAGTGAACCTAGCCCAAATCCTAAGTTACTAATAGACTCAAAACAAAAACATAAGAATAAACAAAGCAGGAAAAAGGTATATCTGGCAGAGATTACTAACACATGCATCAGATATATATGTACATGAGATTTGTTTTAAACAGACAAATCAGTTTTAAAGTTAATGCAGAGAAAACAATTGAAGCAATGTAAAGATTATTTCTTCTGTTTCTTATCTGTGGGCTTATCTTCTTTAGTCTTTTCTCCTGGCTTAGTAAACATAATCTCTCTATTAGGATCTGAAGCTTCCACCTTGGACATTGTCTTGTCAGCAGCTCCTATAATCTTCAAAGATGTAGCCCTGTGGACAACTGCTTCTGGGTGCAGCTTCATGTAGTAATCAACATTGAAGAATTTGTTTTCCTTATTATATCTCTTGAGTTCTTCTTTTCTGTACTTAGATATAGTGGAGTATCCTGAGATATCCTTGCCTTCAGATCTTGCTTTGTTGATCATAGAGAGACCAATAAGTTCCTGTAACCTGTCCATTTTAGCTGTGTTGGCTGTTTCTGGATCTTCAAAAGAAACATGAGGTGAGTATGTCCTGTTAGGACTATCAGCTTTCTATTCTGCAGAGAGAGTTTGCTGCTGCTGCTGTTGATGGTGTTGCTGTTGACTTCCTGAAGAGTGATGCCTTTACTGACTGCTTCCAGAAGATCTCCCTTGATGTTTCTGATAAGTTTGAATAGGGGCAGATCTCTGAGAACTAGAACCAGAAGCACCAGCTGTATGAGGAGGAGGAGGTGGTAGATATTTTCTATATCTCTGAACTAAAGGAGGAGAGTATCTTCTGCTTCTCTTCCTCTCCTTTTGTTCATTCTTGGATAGCCACATCCAAGTTGGCATCCATTTGTATGGTGTTATCTTTTACAGAATGTAATAGGGAGTGTCATTTGCTGGATTACGCTTATGAGCAGGAGGAGGAGCTTTTCTTTTCTTGGATACTTATTTCCTCTTCTTCTTTGTATCCTCCTCATCTGAATTTCATCGTCATCTCCATCATCATCATCACTGGCAGAACCCTGAGGTTTATCATATAGAGCATACAATGCTTTCAAGGCTTTAGCATAAGTAGCAGTCTTTTCTGTAGCAGGAGCAGAAGTTTCAAAAGCTGGAGTTTCAGCAGGAGTTGGAGAAGAAGTATACAAGAATCAGAAGTAACTGGGACAGAGCTTTCAGCTGCTGCCTTATTTTCTTCTGCAATGTCAGCCAAGATCAATGCATCTAGATCTGGCATGGTAGAGTCCTCCATCACAAAGGTTGGTGCTGAGATAGCTTCTGGAGCGGATGGAATGACTGCAGAGCCTGGAAGTACAAAGCTGTCCCTAAGTTGCTTATCAACTGTTGGACTGACAGGAGATGTATAAGGAACAATAGCCAAATGTGACTTAGTGAATTTTGCTGGAAGAAGATGCATATGTACAGTATCAAAAGTTTTCAACCAAGTTTCTAAGTTAACTGTGGGATTAAGAATGAAATCACCAATAGTCTCATCAATATCCATATCAGTATCAATAAAATCACTCAAATCTTTATCTATATATTCTGTATATGCTGCTGGTGAAGCTGGAGCATCTGCTAGAGCTGGAGCTGAAGACTCTGAAGCTGAAGCTGCTGCTTCATCATCAGGCATCTCCCCCTGCCTGGTGTCAGTGGGAGCTGAGGCCAGGCCCCTAGCTGAAGATGGGGCAGCTGTAAGAGCAGATAGTTGGGCAGATAAAGATGAGATGGTGGTAGCAAGAGGGGTAATAGCCTCTGCTATAAGGGATTTAAGAAGGGGAGTGATGATGGAGATGATAGATGATATGGTAGAGGGATCCAATGATATTGTGGGAGAGGTTGGTGTAGAAGGTGTGGAAGTGGCAACTATGGTAGGGGTAGAAAGTGGAGCAGCAGGTATTGGAACACTTGGAGGGATGATGGATGATGATAGGGATGGATGTGTGGCATCGTTCACGATTATGTCTGGTGAGAGATGGTAAGATGGTATAGAAGAAAGATGTGAGGAAGAGGAGATTGAGGTGGTGTGGGAATGTGTGTGTCATGAGGGGAAGCAGGAGGTGTGGTTGGTTGATGTTCTTGAAGAGGGGAAGAGGGGATGTCAGTGATGTCAACTGGTAAAGATGGATCATGTTGAGATGAAGGTGGTAGTTTTGAAGGAAAGGCTGGAAGAGAAGATGTGGAGGGAATGCTCGCTTCAGCAGTGTGGGGAGTGACCTTAACAGCCTTTGTGCCTTCAGAAGCTGTGGTGGAAGAGGTGGAAGCCTTAGAGGGCTTAGTGATGGTCCTCTCCCACCTGCCAAATAAGGCACATGTTAGCCGTTTACTGGCATTGATGAAGATGGTCTGGGAGACCAGTGATTATGCAGCCTTTTCCTGTAGAAATATTCCTAGTATTCTTCCAAAACAAACTTCCTTCTTGGTGTCTTTTTTCTTTATCAGGTCAAACAAAAATTGTGCCCAATTTATTGGTTTCTTGTTTATAATGACACACATAGCCAGAAACTATTGTTTGGTGATATAATCATGGGCAGTGTGTTTCCCAAGTAATACTTTGCCAACTAAGTCTGCTAAAAACGTATAGGGGCAGACAGGTGTTTCTTCAAAAGCTTGTTAGGATTATCTCCAGTATAATCCACGAGGCGTAGCATCATATCTGATTCCTCTACTTCAATCTCGAGTTCCTCTTCTCCATTTCTTAATCCAAAGATTTCAGTTAAGATGGCAGGAGTTAAGGAGATGGAGTTACCCGCGATGGTGCCCGTCATGATATTCTCTTCTATTTGCGATAGAGTGTAGACCCATTCCCTGATTTCGTTACTGTGTAGCTTTATCCTTCTAGTCATCAGGGGTTTAAGTTGTTGATCTTCAAGAAGTTCCAGAATATACAGAAAGATGGGATCTGAATGTTGAAATGAGTCAAAATCCACATCAAATGCAGTATCGAACTTCAACGCAGCCAAAGCTCCCGCTGGAATCGCCATGAAATCACCTGCAAAAGAGAGAAACAACGATCAAGTGCAAGAGAATAGAAAGCGCGGGACGGAGGTCGAAGAAAACCTAGATATAGGGTTTTCCAGGATACGAATCGACAAACTCCGCTCCACGAAAACAAAAATAGTTCTTCGAACTGAGTTCGATGAAATGATTTAGTAATAAATAATTCGTCGATTTCACCCGAAAGACTTGAAGATAGTTCGTCGAACTCCGGTCGACGAATATCTTCTGAAGCAAGTTCGTCGACCTCCGGGCGACGAAAATTGTTTCACATAGAGAATTCGGCGATCTCCGTTCGACGAATATCTCACAAACCTTCCCCTATTCGTCGAACTCCGTTCGATGAATTTTGGAAAATTCGTCGAGTGTAGACAGAAATCAAATAAAATCTTCTCCATTGATCATGCCAAGCTGATTTACAAAGAACATATGATTTCTCTCATCCAGAGGTTTGGTGAATATATCAGCCCTTTGTAAATCAGTGTAAATATAGACAAGATTGATTTTCTTTTTGTCTACACACTCTCTAATGAAATGATGTCTTATATCAATATGTTTTGTCCTACTATGGTGAACTGGATTCTGGGCTATGGCTATAGCACTTGTATTATCACAAAGTAGTGTTGAATTATTTAAATTGAACCCATAATCTAGAAGCTGATTTTGTATCCAAAGCATCTATGAACAACAGCTGTATGCTGTAATATATTCTGCTTCAGCAGTTGAAGTTGACACTGATGTTTGCTTTTTACAAAACCATGATACTAATCACATACCCAAGAACTGGCAAGTTCCTGAAGTACTTTTTCTATCTACCCTGCATCCAGCAAAATCAGCATTAGAGTATCCAGTTAACTCAAATTCTGATTCAGCAGGATACCATAGGCCTAGATTAGGACAACTCTTTATATATCTTAAAATCCTTTTAAATAAAATTAGATGAGATTCTTTATGGTTCACCTGGAACCTAGCACAAAGACATGTTGGAAACATAATATCTGGCCTACTTGTTGTGAGGTATAATAGGGACCCAACAATGCCCCTATAAAGTTTCTGATCCACAGGTTTCCCTGCTGCATCAGAGTCCACAACAGCATTGGTAGCCATGAGAGTTTTCTTGGTTGAGGAATCAGTCATCCCAAACTTCTTTAGAAGTTCTTTAGCATATTTTTCTTGAGAGATGAAGATGCCATCAGGGAGCTGCTTCACTTGTAGTCTAAGGAAGTAGAAAAATTCTCCCATGCTACTCATTTCAAATTTGGAATGCATGAGGTCAGAAAACCTCTTGCATAGTTTTGAATCTGTAGAGCCAAATATAATGTCATCTATATATATTTGCACTAATAAGATTTGGTCCTTATGATGTCTAGTGAAAAGAGTTTTATCTACGGTTCCGCTTGTAAATTTATGCACTAATAGAATGCTAGCTAAGGTCTCATACCAAGCTCTTGGAGCGTGCTTTAGACCATAAAGAGCCTTATGCAGTTTAAAAACATGAGAGGGATAAGTTGAAGAAATAAAACCTGGAGGTTGTTCTACATAAACCTCTTCTTGTAGTACTCCATTTAGGAAAGCACTCTTTACATCCATTTGTAAAACCTTCAATCTCTTGAATGCTGCATAGGTAAGGAATATTCTTATGGCTTCCAACCTTGCCACAGTTGCAAAGGTTTGATCATAATCAATCCCTTATTCTTGCCTATATCCCCGAGAAACAAGCCTAGCCTTGTTCCTCACAATCACACCTTGGGCATCAAGCTTATTCCTGAAAACCCACTTAGTTCCAATCACTGGATAGCCTTTAGGCCTTGGAACCAAGTCCCAAACTCTACATCTCTCAAATTGAAAGTTATAGTTAGATCTAGAATACTCTATCGGGGGGGGGGGAGGGTGAATAGAGTATACTTAAAAAAATATTAAGTCCTAGTGTAGGAAATAATGAAATGCTAGCAGAAAGTAAACCTAATTCACAAGCACAGCAAGAACAAAAAGAAAAATAGGCAACCAGACGACACAAGAAATTTATAGTGGTTCCCCATATCTGGGTAGTCCACTCTTCTACCACCCTGGTAGGAATCCACTCAGGTTGTTGATCAGGTGCCTAACACCAATGGGTTTTGATCAGGTCCCCAAAAACCAACTCAAGTCTTTTGATCAGCAGACTTGCAACCAGGAATCACTTGTGAAGGGAGATGACAACCCTTTATAGAGGTGGGGGTGAGAGAGTTGATTATGTCTTCTCTGTCAACAATCAGAGAGAAGACTTATGTGGACTGATGTTAGCAAACAGCTCCCCCTGAGATGTAGAATGGTTCAGAGAAGATCTGGAGCTTTGCTGCAGGGTGATAGGCCTTCAAGCCGAGTTCTTGACTAGCAGAGATGCAGGAACTTCTTGACTGATTTGATAGTAGTTGTCCTTGGAAGTCCTGGAGAGTATAAAGAAGAAGAAGATTCTTGTTATTGTATGATTGTTCTTCTTCTACTGAATAATGATCTCTGCTTGTCACTGTAAGCTGCTGATTGATTTTTTTCGTTCTGTCTCTTCATTTGTATATCTGTATCCGTGTGTTTCTTCTTCTCTATCTTTCAAAATTTTGAATGCCTCAGTCATTAATGCTGACGACCTTGAGAATAATCAGCATTGATTAATTTCCCCAACTGTCTTGTGGAAAATCGGCAAGTAATAATCCCGAGGAAGACCGTAATTAATGCTCCCTCTAACGGATACATTCAGAGAATATTAGAGCATTAATTTTTCAGGAATTATCGCATTTGAGTGAGGACAGAATGCCGGAAATGGCTAAGTCTGGAATCGTCGAACAGTTGGCAGAATCCGTCGAACTGAATTACAGTTCGTCGAGCTGAGATATTGTATTCGTCGACCAGACGGCTTCTTGTTCGTCGAGCTGAGTTCCAAGAACGTCGAGCTGATAACAGAACTGCATGCTTCAAAACTTTTATCTTTCTATCTGAAGTTCGTCGAGCTGAGTTTATAACTTCGCCGACTGGAGCTCAGCAACTATTCTCGACTTAGAATAATTCATGAATATAGTTGTTGAAGTAAAGGATCCAGAATTGGTCGACCAATGAACAAAGTTTGTTGACCTGAGAACTTATAACTGAAGGTTCTTGTGAAGTTGAGGTCCAAGTTCATCGAGCTCAGGATCCAGTTCGTCGAACAAAGTCTGAAGTTGGACTTAGAATAATTTGGAGTCATCCTGACTTTAGATAGTTGAAGAAATATCCCAGATTTCGTCGACCAGAGAATGAAGATCGTCGAGCTCAGCTCAGAGAAATATCTCAAGATTGTCGAGTTGAGGACATCAATTGTCGACCTGAGAATTTGACTTATCCTTCTAAAACAGTTTCTGTGAACTGTGTCGACACAAATCCTTCTTGTGTCGACTTAGCTAATGTCGACTAATATTATTTGTGTCGATTGATAGTATGTTGTGTCGACACAAATCCTCTGGGTGTCGACACAGCCTTTCTATGTGTCGACACAATTCTTCTGGGTGTCGACACAACTGCTTGAGTCTCTGACAAGCTATTGTAGGCAGATCCATGTGATGTTGACTCTTGGTCTAGACTCTAGGACACAACTATGACCCTGACTATACATGTTGGGTCAAATCATCCTAAGTTAGTGAACTTAGCCCAAATCAACTAGGGATCCAACTGACCACACTCCTCACCTCGCCTATAAATAGACCCCCCAGGCGCATCTACTGTAACTGAGTGAACAGTAAGTTGAGTCTTGGTTAAGAGTTGCGGTCTAGATTTTTCTGTCCGGCGGGGGGGGGGGGGGGGGGGGGGGGGTCAAGAGAACTGTTTGTTGTTTGCAGTTTGTGCGGCTAACAATGAGGAGCCAGGATTTTGGCTTTGACTGCAGTCAGTATCATTGAAGTTTGTGGTTTCAATCGGCGGTCTCAGCAGGTCGCTTCTGTGGCTTTTCAGTTTTTCTGCTTCAGCTTTTCCAAGTTCAATAACCTGTCTGCCGTACTCGGGTGGGTAGGCAGTCTATTCTTCAGTTCAGCAGCAGCTTGAAGCAATTAGAGAATAATGGGGGGTCCACGCGACCTCGCGGTCTCGGCAGACTTCGTCTTCCTACTCATCTTATAGCAGCAGTAGCAGTTCAGGCAGCCTCGATGACTTGGCAGACTGGTCGGTCTCGGCAGTCTCTAGTTCTGTCCGCTCGAATTGTTTGACTTGTATTTGTTTTTCCTATATTCCTGTGTTCTGGCGAAATCATGTCTCGCCATGTATACCTCGCTTTGTAAAGAAGAAATAAAAGAATATATGATCCGCTTACCCCTGTGGTTGTATTTGTTTGATTAAGCTTGCTTTCCTGGTTTTCCATAATCAAGGTGTGATCTTGATATTTCTGAGGATATTAATTTGGCATTAGGCTATCTCATTGACCACCTTGAGAGAATTCAACATGGTATCAAAGCCAGGTTCAGTTGCTTGAGCGGTGATCAACTTGTGTTGTTGCTTTGTGCTTCTGATAAGCTTAACCAAGGTTGCTGCAATGGAAGGTAACTATGCAAGAGGTCTGGGTATTAAGCTCCTAACCACGACTAACTTTAAGAAGTGGAAGTCGTGCATGAAGAGTTTTCTTCTTGGCGAGGAGCTATGGGAGCTCGTCGGTGGTGATGACAGGAAGGAAGTTGCATCTGCTTTTGGGACTGCTGAGCAGGTGAGGGTCTGGAGGAAAACAAATGCAAAGGCTGAGTTTAACCTCAAGTGAGCTGTCTCACTGGAGCTGTTTGATCACATCATAGGATGGGAGTCAGCTGCTGAAATTTGGACAACTATTGACTGGTTGTTCAACAGGAAGAATGTGTCGCAACTATAGTTCCTGGATAATAAGTTGTCTAGGACAACTCAAGGAGACCTGACTATCTCTAAGTTCTTCTTGAAGATGAAGAGTCTTTGTGTTGAGATATCAGCGTTTGATCCTGATGAGCCCATCTCTGAGGATGAGTTAAAGAGGCATATTATCCGCGGCTTGCGGAAGGAGTATGTTGCCTTTGTAACCTCAGTGCAAGGCTGGGATACTCAGCCATCTCTGCTGGAGCTTGAGAAACTGCTTGCTTTGCAGGAAAGTTTGGCTAGATAGATGTCAGGAATGACTATCTCTGAAGGAGGTAGTGAAGCGTTGTTCTCAGGCAAGAAGAAGATGAAGAACACTGCTGCTGAAAATGAGCATTTAACTTCTAATCAGTCATAGAAGAGCGCTGCTCCTAAGAAGAATTAGAAGAAGAATTTGAAGTGCTATAGGTGTCATCAGCGGGGACACTTCAAGCATGACTACAAGGTCAAACTGCAGCATGGGCATACTGCGGGCAAGGAGGAAGCTTGCTTGAGCACAGAAGAAGCTGGATGGGGCGGAGCTTTCATGACAGACACTTGTGTCTGTGATTTGTCCACTTTTGACTTCAACGATGAGTGGATCGTGGACTACGGGTGTGGTCATCACCTCACCGTAGATAAGTCGAAGTTCTCTTCACTGCAAGCTTACTCAGGTAACGGAGCTATCATTACTGCTGATAATACTGTTTATACAGTAGAGAAGGAGGGGGTCATGTCCTTGGTTAGTGATAAGGGGCCACTCATGTTAAGGAGTGTGTATCATGTGTCGGGCATGAAGAAGAACCTCTTCTTTGTGACCAATGCGGTAGAAGCAGGTTATCACGTTCTGTTTGGGCCAACAGAAGTGAAGTTCCTTCGCAATGTATCAGCGGTAAAGGCTGATGTTGCTCCTGTTAGGAGGAGAGTTAAGAACTTGTTTGTTCTTGCAACAAACTCTTACGTTGATCGGATGAGATCAAACGATAGCTCCACTATATGGCACGAGAGGCTGGGGCATGTAGGAATGGATAAGTTGAAAGCTATGGCAAACAGGAGCCTTGTAAGAGGCTTGCCTAAGCTATCTTCCTTTGGCGATGGTCACGTTTGCGCGGGATGTCAGTACGGCAAAGCTCATCGCCTTCCTTTTGATAAGGCACAAACGAGAAGCAAGAGACCATTGGAGTGTATCCATGGTGACTTGATGGGACCAACCATCACTGCTAGCCTTGGTGGGAGCAGATACATGCTTGTGTTGTTTGATGACTACTCAAGATACACTTGGGTTTATTTCTTGAAGGAGAAGTTAGAAGTTTTCCATATGTTTGTGGAGTTCTAGGAGCTAGTGGAAGGCCGGTTTGGCTTGCGGATCAAGAGGTTTAGAACAGACAACGGTGGTGATTTTGTCTCCTCCGAGTTTTCTAACTTCTGCAGGAAGTACGGGAACCAGAGAGAGCTTACTTGTGCTCATACTCCACAACAAAATGGAGTAGCAGAGAGGAAGATCCGTCATCTAACAGAAACCTACAAGTGTTGGCTTCATGCAAAAGACATTCCTAGGTCCTTCTGGGCAGAGGAGATGTCTTGCGCTTCTTATGACATCAATCGGATGCCGCTCAGCCCGATCAACATGAAGTCTCCTTTTGAGATGTTGCTGAAGGAGAAGCCAAGCGTGGAATACCTTCGGGTGTTTGGATCAACTTACTATGTGCATATCCCGGATGCTTCAAGGATAAGGCTTGATGCAAAGCCAAGGAAGCTTGTCTTTGTTGGCTATGATGAGCGGAAGAAGGGATGGAAGTGCATGGATCCTGTGATGAAAATGATTGTTGTTTCAAGAGGTGTGGTCTTTGATGAACTGACGTCGTATGGAGATAGGTTGGTTGATCTACCAGAGAGCAAGGTTGATGAAGAGTATAAGGTGGCTGCTGAAGTATTGGAAGAGGAGCTTACTGTATCACCAATAGTTCATGTTGCTTCAAGCTCTGGTGCTGAGGCGCTTAACTAGATCATTTCTCATTGAAAGGACGTCGGAGGATCGGGGCCGGGTATGCGCAACCCCTCGCCAACTTCAACTACCCGCAACAAATCAGTTAAAGGGAGGTCAGCACGGTTTTGGAGATTGACCGCACGCGGTTGTGTGGAGAGCGGGTTGGGGCCGGTGGACTGCAGTTTGGCTGGGGGCGGTTCGGGATACTCACATGAATGGGTCGGCCCCCTTTCAACACTTAGTGTCTTCATGACTTTTGTCAAGGTTGTCCAGAATGAAGTGGCATGGTCTCTGGTCAAAGTAATAAGTGACTATGGCACAGAATTTCAGACTGGTGGCATGAAAAAGTTCTGTAAAGAATTTGGTATCACCCAGGAGTTCTCCTCTCTAAGAACCCCACAACAAAATTGGGTGGCTAAAAGAAAGAATAGGTCATTGATTGAGGTTGTCAGAACTTTGCTAAGTGACTCCTCATTGGAACAAATTTTTTGCTCTGAGGCAGTTAACACTACATGTCATGTACTGAAGAGGTCCTCCATCACTAATGTCTATAAAAAGACTCTCTATGAACTCATGAAATGCAAAAAACCAACCATATCCTACTTCAAATTTTTTGGTTACAAATGCTTCATATTAAATAATGTGAAGTATCAATTAACTAAGTTTGCTGAAAAGTGCAATGTACAGATTCTTGTTGGATATAACTAACATATTAGATCTTATAGGTATTCAATAAGAAGACCCGATAGTAGAATAATCAATGCATGTAAAAAATTGATGAGACTAGCCTTCTTTACAAAGGGCGGTCTAGATTGCCTAATGATGCAGGTTCTGAGCTCAATATAGAAGATCTATCTATCCATGACAAACCAAGCTCAAGCAGGAGTTTATCTCAAGTTGAAGTGCTCTGTGAAAACAATCAGCCAGCTGGCAGCAAACCAAGAAATTATTGAAGAGGAACAACTAGCTGAAATAATTCCAGCTTCTCAGTATAGTGATGTAAGGATGCCTACAACAACTTGGCACATGAGGGGCCATCCCAGCACCCTTATAATTGGAGATGCAAGTTAAGGTGTCACCACAAGAAGAAGATTCATAATAAAGCTCTATTCCCGAGCTTCTTGTCTCAGGTACAGCCAAAAAGATTTGAAGATATCAATCAAGATGCATTCTAGATCAATTCAGTGCAGGAAGAACTTCAACAAATCAAGAGATGTAAGTTATGAAATTTTGTGCCAAGACCACAAGGACACAGCATAATTGACACCAAATGGATATACAAAAATAAGATGGATGAGAATGGATTCATTGTGAAGAACAAGACTAGACTAGTAGCTAAGGGCTACAAGCAAGTGGCAGGGATTGACTTTGATCAATACTTTGCCACAGTTGTAAGGTTAGAATCCATTAGGATGTTCTTAGCATATGCAGCATTCAAGGGATTTAAAGTATACCAGATGAATGTCAAGTCTGTTTTCCTGAATGGTAATCTTAAGAAAGAGGTGTATATAGAACATCCCTCAGGTTTTGTTCATCCAACTCTTAAATCTCATTTCTATCTACTTAAGAAAGCCTTGAATGGGTTAAAGCAAGCCCCTACGGCTTGGTATGAACCTTATCTACCTTCTTCATTATGAACAAATTCATAAGGGGGAACATAGATAGCATATTGTTCCTAAGGGAATCAAAGGCAAGTGTCTCTTAATCTAAATTTATGTTTATGAGATAATTTTTTAGTCTACTGGTGACAACCTTTGCAAAAGGTTTGCCAACCTTATGCAAGATGAGTTTGAAATGAGAAGCATGGGGGAGCTCAAATAAATTCAAGGTCTCCAAGTGACACAGTTTGAGGAGGGGATATTCATCTCTCTAACTAAGTACAGAAGGGAATGTATTAAGAAGTTTTGGATGGAATCAACCACCACCACGAAAACTCATATGTGGTCAAATATATCCCTGCATAAGGATGAAAAAGGGAAACATTTGATGAATCCATCTATAGGTACATCATTGGATCATTATTATATTTGAATGCAAGTAGACCAGACATTATATATGTAACATATGTTTTTGTTAGGTACCAATCATGCACTAAGAAATCTCATTACTTTGCTGCAAAGAGGACTTTGAGGTACCTTAAGGGCAGACAACATTTTGGCCTTTGGTACCCCAGGAATAATGATTTTGAACTAACTCGATTTTAAGATGTAGATTTTGTAGGTTGCAAAAAGGATAAGAAAAGTACAAGTTGTACTTGTTAATTCCTAGGATGGAGACTAACTTCCTGGACCATTAAGTAGGAGACCAATGTGGCCATATCCATTGTTGAGTCTGAATATATATCTGTGGGGAGTTGTTGTGCACAATTTATGCGGATTCAGCATCAATTAGAGGACTATAACCTCTTGATAAGTAAAACCACCGTGTTTTGTGACTCATCCAGTGTTATTTCCATTGCTAAGAATCTCGTCTCATATAGCAAGATTTAGCGCATAGAAATAAGGTATCATTTCATTAGAGAAAATGTTAAGAGTCAAGATATCAGTCTTGAATTTATCCCGACTAACAAGTAAGTAGCAGATATCTTTACAAAGCCACTGGATGAGATTAAGTTTAATTCTTTTAAAATTGAGTTAGCTATGTTAAACATGGAGTAAGTTATCTCACAAACCATATCTGCTATCCTATTTTAAATTTCTGTTATTTGAATATATTCATATTAGTTACCATTGATTGATTCATATACATAAATATATGTATTGCTAGAAGAACATTACTCTGTTCAAAACTTTGATGTTGCTAAAAAACTCAGGTTCAATAGCAAAATTGTTAGTCAACCTTAACTGATAACTCTCACTAGGTGACATTGAATAGTTGAGAAACCTAGGTGAGAAAACCAGTTTAGAAGTCTAACTAAGTCGTCTAGCTGAGACAAGCTCAACTACTTCAAGGTAATCGCTGAGAAAATGCTCAGTGGTATATCTCCCCAGTATATCTCCACATCTCAACAACAACGCTAAGAAGGGATGTTATATTATAAGATGATCAATCTCAACCGTTAGATCAAAACTTTTTTTTTCTGTCAAGTTGTTGGCGCTTCAATTCCAAATTAAATCATTTAAATAAATGCGAATTTATAATTCTACATAAAGCTAAGTAAACTGAGATCTTAAACAATAAACCCTAGAAAGCTGTCAACAATCCTCCATCTTTCTCATCTAGTCAGCGTCTAAGGTCTCAGATCAAATGGCTCCAAAATCAACTAAGATACTTCCAGAAGGGTATGAAATAGTAAGAAATGGATTCCAACATGCACCTCAAGAGATTACAGAAGTAACTGGCTTGTTAGAGGCTATCGGCCTAGAATTTTTATTGTTAGAGACAATAACAATTCTAAAAGATGAGGTGTTAGAGCTATATTCTAATGAACACCTCTCCTCTTCAAAGACCAAAATTAAGAGCAAAGTAGGAGGAGTGAGAATAAAGATTAACCCTAAAAGGCTGTGCAAGGCCCTTCACCTGCCTTCTATTGGCAGTGAAGAAGAAGATGATGTATCTTCCCGGGATATTGAGCAAGCCCTTGTATAATGTGGATACAATGGAGAAAGATATTGGTCATTAAAGAGAAAATGCATCAACTAAAGAGGCAAACTCCAAGCAGATATCATTAGGAAAACCATCATGTGTAAGACGGGTTCCCATGATAGCATTTCAAAGGCCTTGTTAGAAATTATTACAACAGTACTTTTGCAAAAAAGAACTGATTGAGCTATAATAGTCTTTCAAAAGGTGATTTCTTTCCTAAAGGATCCAAACCAAGGTAGAATCTTGTACTTATTCCTGATAAATGCTCACTCTGAGCATTTTAATAAGACTCAAAGAGTTAAGATCCACTATATGAAGAAAATGGATTTAAAGAATTTGTAGAGGTTCACCAGAGTTCTACCAAGAAGCCAAGCTGTTCAAACAAAGGACAAGAAAAGGACAAAGGGAAAGACAACAACTGAAGAAAGTTTTTTTGGTTCTACTATGGAGGTCAGAATGATGGTAACAACACACCTATTTTGGAAAATCATCTATCTTCATCCAAAGAAGAAGGTTTTGTTGTTGGAGAATAAGGAATTCAGGTGAGTGTCAATGTCTCTACTCAAGTGGAGTCAGAGAGAATTATAGGAGATAGAGGAGAAATTTCAAAAGATCTAAACTTGGAAGATGCCCCATCTAAGGGGGAGGTGAACCGATCACCCAAGAATCTGCAAGGAGAAATTGACATAATAATTGATAATCTCCAAGAAAGAATTGGCCACATCCCAAATGACTCAAAAGTCCTGATTCAAAAAAAAGGTTAGTCCTCTAGTTGAGTGGGAGCAAGAGTTGATCATAGAGGATAACTTGGTAAATACTCTTGAATAATTTCTAAACACAGATGATCATGTTTAGGAGGTGCTTCCCATTGAAGTCCCTTCTCAAGATGGAGAAATACCTATCTCCCAAGTGGCTGAGACATCCACTCTAGTTGAGTTGGATGATCAAAAGGACCAAGGTAAAAGTACAGATCTTGATGATACTCAACCAACCCAAGTGCCCCCACATCTACCTCTTGCTAACTATGCAGAAAGTTCAATCATTGCTTCACTTAAAGCTCTCCTGGATGTGCAAGCAACATCAATAAAGAGCTACATTGATGATTTTGTTCAAGGACTAAAGTCTGACCTTATGTTAGAGGTGGAGAAGTTTAAAATTGAGCTAAAAAGTGATTTTTGGATTCTAAGAGATGTTGTTGCACACATCAACCAGCTTTTCACATGATGGTTTGACCTGGTAGCAAGCACTTTCAAGCAGAATTCTACCATTCTCAGGTCAATGGATGAGTATCTGAAGGAGTCTGTCCTTGACCATCATAGTGTGAAAAATTATGTCAGCCAAATAGATGAAGACATAAGACATGGAGTAGATCATGTAGAAGAGTATGTTTTATCCACTCAGAAATGGGCAGCTGAACTGGCCATTGAGTACAGTGACATTATTATGGAAGATTTCAAAAATGTTTAAAAAATAATGCCTAGTAGGCTTGAAGCCAGCACTATACATTTAGAAAATAAATTATTGAATAAGACAAAAAGGGGGAGAAGGATAATGCAGAGCAAGCCATTAAGGTTCTTCATGAAATAAGGATTGTCTTACCTTTACACCTTTTGGATGCTAAAAAGCCTGAAGACTTTGATTTCCAGGATCAAGCCAGAGTGGCTCTGGATGCTCAATTGGCTGTGAAAAGAAGAAGAGATTGCATGATGCTTCATGAGGAGTTCATGGACAAAAGAAGAGTATAAATTGCTGATGATCCTGACTATGAAAAATGGAGCGATGGCTTTGAAAACATCATCATAAATGCATGGATAAATCATGAACAACTATTAAAAAACATTGAAAGTGTCTATCCTAGTGAAGAATGGATCAAACACTTGTAGAGAAATTCTCGAAGGGAAATTGTAAACAAAGATAACTTGGTATACAGGAACAATCCAAGAAGAATACCCTCCAATTACCTTCTATAACACCACAAATCCCAAGTTTGGGTTCAGGCTAGGCAGTACGGATTGCGACATGGGCGTGTACCATCCCGTGTCGTGCTCTATATGGCTGAGCAGCCTATCGAGTGCTCGACGAAATGCACTCGACATGTTCTCGAGAGGGAACACGCCCTGTGTCTCGGGCGTGTACGAGGGCGTGTCCTCCTTTGGTTCGTTGACCTCCACTCGAGTAAATGTGCTCGACGATACTTGAGTGGGGAACACGACCTGTGACACGGGCGTGTCACATGTGACACGGGCGTGTCACATGGTCGTGTCTTTCTGTGGATTTGGCCAAGGCAATGAGGCCTTGTGAACACGGGCAGGACACGGGTGTGTCTCTGGGCACACGGCCTGTGACACGGGCATGTCACATGGCCATGTTCTGTTCGGGTTGAATCGGGTGTGTGCCACCTGAGGTACATGACCACAGACATAAGCGTGTCTGAAGGCATGTCAGGGCACATGGCCTCTGACACGGGTGTGTCACATGGTCATGTCCATCTCTGGGTAAGTCGGTTGTGTGCCACTTAAGGTACACAACTTGTGACACGGGCATGTCACAGGCCGTGTCAGCCCAAAAGTAGACCTTTGTGGAAAACTTGTGGCCGTCCATTTCCTTCATCTGGGATCTGATGGCCCAGGCTTCTCCCCACTACTTTAAGGCCGAAATTGAGAAGAGAATTCTCATTTTAGTTTGGGCCATTCTCTTTCTATAAGATCTAGAGTGAAGGGTGAGCAAGGACGAGGAGAGAAGTGCCGGCCACCGGTGGAGCTGCCGAGTTCCAAAGCAAGATCTGATGCCAGATTTTTTGAGGCAAAGCCGATGCGGTACTTTCCAATAGGCTAGAATTCCATGGCTCCAAAGAGGTCGTCAAGGGTAACGATCTTCCTTCTTGGACATGTGAAGTCATTCCTTTTTGGCATGTGCGTGGATTTCCCCCACCAGAGGATGGATTTCGAGGGGATTTCCATAGGTTGATTCTTGGAATCCCCAATAGTCTCGCATATAGATCCGAAAATATATAGTACGGAATAGACATGCTGTGTGAAGATAATCTGGATAGGTTGGTCTGGATTGGTGATGTTTCATTTGCACACCGGAGAAGACTCCGCGGTTAAACGTGTAGTTTGTGTGGTCAAAGGGTTAGATCTGTAAAGGGTAGTAGCAGTAAGTACTGCTGTGGTAGTCTAGGAAAACACCCTTGTGATGCTTGTGCTGTGTGCTATGGAAAGACCGCTTTTCTGGCACTGCAGGATGCTGCAGGGTTTGGGCAGAGTTGGGTGCAGAATGTGAGTTCTGCGGAAACCGCTAAGCGATCGTGAAGGACGCTAGCATGAACTCCCCTTGTTAATTGTGAAGCCAGTCCGTGGTGGACATTATGGCTATTGTAAAGCTAGTCCGTGCTGGACATTGTGGCTCTTGTGAAGCAAGTCTGTGGTGGACTTTGTGGCTCTTGTGAAGCCAGTCCTTGGTGGACATTATGGTTATTGTGGCCTTGATGAGATCTTGAAAAGGCCTCGTGCCGAACAAGAAAGGTGAAATCGACCCACGCCTTATATTTGGCCTCAAGTACGTTGGTATTCGGTGATGGCAAGGAGACTTGAGCAACGGGGGGTGGCTGATCCATACCTGCGTTATGTCCATCTGACTTGAAGACCTGAAAGTACAGTTAGTTGGAGCGCATAATGAGAGTCTTAGGACTACGCGCTGGAAAGACTAAATGCTCAATATTACCATTTGGTTTCGAACTTGGAACGGGGGTGGGATCCTGGTTTTCCGGTATACAAAGAATGTGCCCTAAGTGCACGGATCATCGGGCCGCGTGGCTGACGGTTGTGATGGATTGTTTGTGCGTGAGAGCACAATGTGTGATATATATATATATATATATATATATATATATATATATATATATATATATATATATATATATATATATATATATATATATCTGCCGATGAATTGCTATGCCTGCAGGGAAGGAATACCACTGCCCTGAGGAAGGGGTAGGTTCGTTATAAATTGGTCAGCTGAATGTTGACCATTTCCATATTTGCCACGGTTTGGTGGGCTGTCCTTGTGCAGGTGCTGGAGAGCCAAGCGGGACACATAAATGTTGAAGTCCTTGCTGGTGCTGTTGTTACCGTTGTTAGGCCTTGAAGGCTAAGCAAAGAATACTGTGTTTTGCTCATATGTGGCCGGCCTGTGCGCCGATGTTTGGAATTCACATTTGTAGCGAGTAAATGTAAGGCCATAAGGCCAAACGATGGTGTAATTGCTGTACATTCCGACTTGAGTTGATATATAAATATGGCAGTTTATATATAGTGGAGATTCATGGTTGGGGTTCCATATTATTGATAAAATCTTCCGCTGGCATGCTCTGAGTTAGGATACGATTGTGTTCTGGTATTAACTTGTAACTTCCCCGCCTATATTGTGACATATGGTGTGTGGCCCCAGCCAGACCTTCTATTATATGCTATATGAATGGATGGAGATGTTACATTTTGTTATCAGTATGTCTCGGTCTTTTCTTTTCGAATTCGTGGTCGAATTCTTTTGTGGGGTTGCGAGCAAGTAAGTGCGAACCGTGTTAACACTAATTAACTCTTGAATGTCCACTTAGGAATGCAAATACACTTGTTTGAGGAACCTGCATGTTCCTATATTGTTGTTATTGCTTGTGTGTGGTCGCTAATGTGTGTCTTGTTCACCTATAGGTAACTCGTAGTGGTGCTGGGCAGTCGGAGCCCCAACGTTCTGATGAGAGTACAACACCATCTGAGGTGCCTACACCTCCCCCTTCTGCGGAAACTATCCACTTAGTTATTGAGGCACTATTTGCAATGTTTCAAGTACGGCCTGTTGGGCAAGCATAGCCGGCAGTGGTTTTAGAACAGGTTGCGGCGTGGCCAGAAACTGTTGCGGCTGTTGATGCGCGAGCAGCTGAATGACAGTTAAAGTAGTTCATGATCTTTAATCCTCCTATGTTTATGGGTGTGAGATCCCCTATGCAGGCGGAGGATTGGTTGTCGCGTGTCAATCATATCTTGAAGGCGATTAGGATGGAGGAAGAATCAGAAGGTCACCTTGGCCACCTTCTTATTGGAAGGAGAGGCTCGGCTTTGGTGAGACGAGATCAAGTTACACCACTTAGCGGGCATGCAGTTAACATAAGTCTCGATTGAGGAATTCTCGTGACTATTCCTGGCAAAGCACCTACTAGCAGCACAACGCATTGCCATCGAAAATGAGTACCAATGGCTAACACAAGGAGAAAGTAGTGTTGAGACTTACCTACATGAGTTCACATGGTTGGGACGTTATGCAGGCTCCATGTTCGCCGATGAGCAGCGGAAAACCAATAGGTTCTATAAAGGATTGCGGGATGAGTTGCGATTCTTGCTCTCGAGTTCCGTGAACCAAGTGTTTCAGGCGTTGGTTGATACTGCATATGCGCTGGAGAAGATATGAAGAGGGTGCAAGGAAAAATGGCCTTGGCTATAACAAAGCCAGAGTTCAAGGCGCCCCGTCCTGGGAAATCATACTATCAAAAGAAATGGGGCAAGAGGTCCAAGCTTTCTGGGCAAGCTCCTTCAAAAGTTCTGTCGGGGGCCACTTTGAGGTCGGAGAATCGTACCAGCTTTACCTGTGGAAGAGTGGGGCATATAGCCCGTGACTGTCGGACTGCTCCACCAAAGGGTGAAATGAACATGGAAGCATCTTATGCTGAGAAGGGAAAGGCAGTGGTGGAGTCCCCTGCATCCCAGGCGCAGCCCCAAGTCTATAACCTTGGCCAGCAGGAAGCCATCAAACAAAGTGACGTCGTCATAGATACGAGTTAAGTTATTGATTGCTTTTCTTATTGCATGTTTTATATGTGGCTTGTGTGTGATATGGCTGCCACATGCTTTGTTATAAATCGGAATATGCTGGCGAGGGCACTATTTGATACGGGTGCTTCGCATTCATTTCTGTCTAAGGACTTCGTAGCTCGAATTGGAGTACCTAGTCATGTGAAGGCAGATAGCGTAAGGGTGTTGTTACCGGATGGTTTTTTGATGCTTGCGGATAGGGCTTGCAATGTTGCGGTTCTAATTGGAAGTTAGGATTTCTGTTTGAACACATCTGTGTTGCTGATATTGGAGTTCAATGTGATCTTTGGTATGGATTGGCTCATGGAGAAGCGTGTCTTGATTGATTACAAATCAAAAGAGATCATACTGGGCCAGAATACCGAGCATGAGACTAAGTTCGCTGGTATGCGAGGAGTGAGTGGGACCTTGATGTCTGCACTCCAAGTCATCAATGCTGTTCAGAAGGGCGCAGAGTTATTCTTCATGCTGATTCAGGTTGTTGAGCCAAAGGCCAATATGAGTGATGTTCCGATTGTATCGGAGTTTGCGGATGTGTTTCCTAAGGATCTACATAGGCTACCTTCCCAGCGGGAGATCGACTTCACAAATGAGTTGATGCCAGATGCTAAACTTGTGGCCCGCTCTCCATATCGCGTCGCGCCAAAGGAAATGGCTGAATTGAAAGACCAGTTGCAAGAGTTGCTGGAGCAGGGATATATATGCCCAGGTATGTCACCTTGGAGCGCACCTATTCTGTTTGTGAAAAAGAAGGACGGTGGTTTGCGGTTATGTATTGACTACCGTGAATTGAATAAGCTGACGGGGAAGGACAAGTATTTGATTCCACGGATAGATGAATTATTCGATCATCTATTGGGATCAACCATCGATTCCAAATTGGATTTGAAATCTGGATATTACCAGTTGAGGATTCGGGAAGGTGACATTCCCAAGACTGCATTTGTAACACGCTACGGTCATTATGAGTTCACTGTAATGTTGTTTGGGCTATGTAATGCGCCATCGGTGTTCATGGACCTAATGCACCGAACATTTCGAGAGTACTTGGACTTGTTTGTGATTGTATTCATTCATGATATTTTGGTGTACTCTCAATCGGAAGCTGATCATGCTAACCACTTGCGGTTGGTGTTGCATACCTCGCGAAGGAATACGCTCTATGCCAAGTTCTCAAAGTGTGAGTTTTGCTGTCGTCAGTGGCTTTTCTTGGCCATGTGGTAAGTGGAGAGGGCATAGCAGTGGATCCGTCAAAGATAAGGGCCATTCAAGAGTTACCGGTGTTGTCTTCAGTGGCCTAAGTCAGGAGTTTCCTTGGACTGGTAGGCTACTACAAACATTTTGTAGAGAATTTCTCGCAGATCGCTTTACCTCTGACCACACTGACGAGGAAGGACCAGAAGTTCGTTTAGACGTCGGTGTGCACGCGAGCTTTTGAAGAGTTAAAGAGTCGTTTGACCACAGTGCCTGTGTTGACATTGCCATGTGGTATAAACGAGTATGAGATCTATAGTGTTGCTTCTGGGAGCGGCTTAGGTTGCGTTCTTCTACAATTTGGAAAAGTGATTGCTTATGGCTCACGCCAGTTGAAAGTGCATGAGCGAAACTTTCTCGTCCACGACTTGGAGTTGGCGGCAGTGATCTTTGCACTTAAGCTATGGCAGCATTATCTCTATGGCGTAAAAGTGGATATCTTTACAGACCATAAGAGCCTAAAGTACTTGTTGGATCAGAAGGATCTGAATATGCGAAAACGAAGCTGGATAGAGTTTCTTGGGGACTACACCTTTGATATTCATTATACCCCCGGGAAGGGAAACATGGTAGCTGATGCCTTGAGTCGTAGGACTCCATTAAGGGCAAATTGGTTGCAGCTGCATGATGAGCGTCTGATCAAGGAGTTGGAAGAGTTAGAGGTTTATTGTGTTGACAAGAATTCCACAGCTCATGCATGATTAAACTGGACGAAGGTGCAATATGACCTTGTGGACAGGATTCAACCAGCAACAGACTTGGATGAAAGTCTCCAACGCTTTGCAAAGGATGAGCTAGATGGCTAATTCTCCTGGGAGGATGGCCTTTTGCGGAAAGAGGGACGGTTGTGCATCCCGAGTATGGGAACATTGAGAGAAGAATTGATGTATGAAGGGCACTTTACAAAATACTCAATTCACCCTAGGAGCACAAAGATGTTCAAGGATATGAAAAAGTTATTCTGGTAGCCAGTACTAAAGAAAGATATCGCTCATTATGTGGTTAAGTGTAAAACTTGTGATTTGGTAAAAGCATAATGCCAGAAGACCGGAGGTTTCTTGAAGACATTACCAATTCCGGAATGGAAGTTTGATGATATTTCAATGGATTTCATGCACGGGTTGCCGAGATCTCAACGCGAGAATGATTCAATCTGCGTTACTGTAGACCGGTTGACGAAAGTGGCGCACTTCCTTCCGAACAACCAGGACGATTAAGTGGAAAGTTTGGCAAAGCTCTATGTGGAGTATATCGTACGACTGTGCGGTGTTCCTCGTAGCATCGTGAGTGATCGTGATGGGTGATTCACATCGAATGATTGGAGGCTAATCCATCAATTATTGGGAATGAAGTTGACATTCAATATGACCTTTCATCCCGAAACTGATGGCCAGACTGAGAGAACCAACAGAACAATGGAGGATATGCTCCGAATGTGCACCCTAGATTTTGGTAAGAGATGGGAAGATCATCTCTATATGATGGAGTTTGCCAACAACAATAGCTACCAAGCGAGCATCGGTATGGCACTGTTTGAAGCTCTTTATGGTCGGAAGTGTCGTACACCATTAGCTTGGGCAGAAGCAGCCGAATCCAAACTATATAAGCGTAAAGAAGTCAATGAAGTTAACTCGACAATACGCTCTATTCTAGAGCGACTACTGATAGCCCAGGACCGACAAGCAAAGTACTATAACGCCAAGCATCGGAATGTGGAGTTTGGGTTGGGTGATTGGGTATATTTGAAAATCAAACCCTTCAAAGGCGTGTCCGGGATTCCGCGTCTAAAAACGTTGAGTCTGAGATATCTTGGTCTATTTGAAGTGGTGGAGCGAGTTGGGGAAGCTGCATATCGGCTAGCTCTTTCGGCAGAATTGAGTGGATTACATGATGTGTTTCACATATCTGTGCTTCGAAAAGCAGTCAAAGATCCAGCTCAAGTGATCGAGAATGATAATATGCCGGTGGAGTATGGGCTAACGACGAAGTTTAGGCCCATTCAGATCGAGGATCGTGCAGATAAATAGTTGCGGAACAAGATAATCAGGATGGTCACAGTCCGGTGGGACAACTGTGGCCGTGAGGAGCTAACATGGGAGCGAGAGTAGACCATGAGAGCTGCATTTCCCGAGCTGTTTGTGTAAATTGTTGCACCCCTTGTTGTAATATACATTTTGAAGTTATAACATTATGACTGCTGATTTCCTTACTGTGCGAAAATTTCGGGACGAAATTTCTTGTAAGGAGGGGACGGTTGTAACACCCCAAATCCCCTGTTTGGGTTCAGGCTGGGATACACGGCTTGGGACACGGGCGTGTCCCATGCTGTGTCCTGCTCTGTTTGGCTGAGCAGCCCATCAAGTGCTCGACGAAATGCACTCGACGAGTTCTCGAGAGGGAACACGCCTTGTGACACGGGTGTGTCCGAGAGCGTGTCCTCCTCTAGTTCGTCGACCTCCACTCGAATAAATGTGCTCGATGATACTCGAGTGGGGAACACGGCCTGTGACACGGGCGTGTCATATGGCCGTGTCTTTCTCTGGATTTGGCTAAGGCAATGAGGCCTCGTGAATACGAGCAGGACACGGGTGTGTCTCTGTGCACACGGCCTGTGACACGGGCGTGTCACATGGTCGTGTCCTTTTCGGGTTGAATCGGGTATGTGCCGCCTGAGGTACACTGCCACAGACACGGGCGTGTTTGAATGCGTGTCAGGGCACACGACCAGTGACACGGGCATGTCACATGGCCGTGTCCTGCACTGGGTAAGTCGGTTGTGTGCCGCTTAAGATATACGGCCTGTGAGAAGGGCGTGTCACAGGCCGTGTCAACCCAAAAGTAGACATTTGTGGAAAACTTCTGGCCGTCCATTTCCTTCATCTGGGATCTGATGGCCCAGGCTTCTCCACACTGCTTTAAGGACTGAATTGAGAAGAGAATTCTCATTTTTGTTTGGGCCATTCTCTTTCTACAAGAGCTAGAGAGAAGGGAGAGTAAGGAGGAGGAGAGAAGAGCCGACCACTGGTAGATCTGCCGAGTTCCAAAGCCAGATCCGAGGCAAGATTTTTGGAGGCAAAGCCCCTGCGGTACTTTCCAACTAGCTAGAATTCCATGGCTCTAAAGAGGTCGTCAAGGGTAACAATCTTCCTTCTTAGACATGTGAAGTCCTTCTTTTCTGGCATGTGGATGAATTTCACCCATTAGTGGGTGGATTGCGAAGGGATAACCTTGGGTTGATTCTTGGAATACCTAATAGTCTTGCATATAGATCCAAAAATATGTAGTACAGAATAGGCATGCTGTGTGAAGCCCATCTAGACAGGTTGGTCTAGATTGATGATGTTTCATTTGCACACCGGGTAAGACTCCACGGTTAAATGTGTATTTTGTGGGGTCGAAGGGTTGGACCTGTGAAAGGCAGTAACATGAAGTACTGTAGTGGTAGTCCAGGAAAATACCTTTGTGATTCTTGTGTTGTGTGCTATGGCAAGACCAGTATTCTGGCACTGTAGGATGTTGCAGGGTTTGGGCAGAGTTGGGTGCAGAAAGTGGGTTCTGTGGAACCCGCTAAGCGATCGTGAAGGACGCTAGCATTAACTCCCCTCGTTGATTATGAAGCCAGTCTATGGTGGACATTGTGGCTATTGTGAATCCAGCCCGTGGTGGACATTGCGGCTCTTGTGAAGCCAGTCCATGGTGGATATTGTGGCTATTGTGAAGCCAGTCCTTGGTGGACAGTGCGGCTATTGTGAGCTTGATGAGCTCTTAAAAATGCCTCGTGCCAAACAGGGAAGGTGAAAATGACCCGTGCCTTATATTTGGCCACGAGTACGTTGGTATTCGGTGATGGCAAGATGACTTGAGCAACGGGGGGTGGTTGATCCGTACCTGCGTTATGTTCGTCCGACTTGAAGACCTCAAAGTGAGGTCAGTTGGAGCGCATAATGAGAGTCTTAGGCCTGTACGCCGGAAAGACTAAATGCTCAATATTACCTTTGGGTTTCGCACCTGGAATGGTGGTGGGACCCTGGTTCGTCGGTACACAAAGAAAGTGCACTGAGTGCACGGATCGTCGGGCCGCGTGGCTGACAGTTGTGATGGATTGTTTGTGCGTAAGAGCACAATATGTGATATAAATATATATATATATGCCGATGAATTGCAATGCCTGCAGGGAAGGTATACCACTGCCCCGGGGTACGGGTAGGGTCATTATAAATTGGTCAGCTGAATTCTGACCATTGTCTTGCTTGCCTCCATTTGGTGGGCTGTCCTTGTGCATGTGCTAGAGAGCCAAGCGGGACACATAAGAGCTGAAGTCCATGCTGCTACTGCTGCTGTTACCGCTACTATCCCGTGAAGGCTAAGAAAAAAATACTGTGTTTTACTCATATGTGGCCGGCCTGCGAGCCGATGATTGGATTTCACATTTGTAGCGAGTAACTGTAAGGCCATAAGGCCAAACGATGGTGTAATTGTTGTACATTCCTACTTGAGTTGATATATAAATGTGGATGTTTATATATACTGTACATTCATGGTTGGGCTTCCATATTATTGTTAAAATCTTCCGCTACCATGCTCTGAGTTAGGATGCGATTGTATTGTGGTGTTAACCTGTAACTTCCCCGCCTGTTTTGTGCATATGGTGTGGGGCCCCGGCCCGATCTTCTATTATATGTTATATGAACGGATGGAGACATTACACCTTCCCAGTCCATTCGTGTTCTTCAAAAGGCAGGGCAATAAAGCTAAATATGTTGAAAGATTAGCTCCTGCTCAAGGTGAAGGCTCAAGACCTATTTCCAAGAAGAGGAAATCAGATACATCTAGCAAGCCAGTGGTCTATCACTCTATGTATTTTGAAAATTCATGTGTTTGTATTTTAAGTTAAAACAAAAAAATAATTATGCATCTTGGTTGAACTCTTATGATTACATAGCTAAATTTTTAATGCCTTTATGATTTGTTTCTCACTTTGTTGATATGCTTGATAGTTATTATGATAACATGTTTTGTTGCATAATAAAATATTTTGATTTGTTGTTCACTTAAATGTTATATGTGGTGACATATTTCTATGGATATCTTATTATCAAAAGTTTGGTTTATTGGTTAATGTGGCTTAGCATTGTGAGGTGTTCTACCTTCTTCAAATAGGGTGAGATTGTTTGCAAGATTGCCCTCAATGTTCGAAGATTTGATGTGGCATCACTACCAATGCTAAGAATATATTGTATTGATGTATATCCACTTTTTGAGCATGCAAGGAACTTGGTTACTACTATAAGATATTGATCAAAGCTAAGTTGAATTATAAAGATAAGTCTGCTTATAGTTCTCACCTATATCTCTGGGACTTTGACAAGAGTGAGTTTGAATGATCTTCTCAGTTGTACAATCGAGAAGATTCAGATATAGCCACATGACTCAGCACCAAGTCTAATATCACTGATAATGAAGTCTATACTTAGCGGTATAGCTGACAAGATTCAAATTATGTCAGTGAGCAAGTACAATTTGGCGAAAGTCAAATTAGGCGCTAGTGTTGAAGCAAGAATAAACAATTTTATTCCTGTACATGCTTTGACAAGACATTTTCTAAAGCCATTGTAGATTGTCAAAGAGTATAAAATGGAACTTTTAGGTCAATGGAATAGTATCATTACCGAAAAATAGAATCTGAAGAAAGAGCTTGACGACGCTCAAAGAAAGAAGATAGTCCTTGTGTAAGGCTTACAGAAGAACAAGTGGGTTCGATTATGTGACTCAATGATTGTTCCTCTTCCATATGCAAGAAGAAGAAGATCATGGTGGAGCTTGTCCGAACCTATGCAAAACCTGAAGATCATTTAGTCAGGGACCATCTCCAGATCTTGTCATCAAAGCAAGAACAACAGAATGTCTTAATCTTCAAGGTCTAACAATAAATTAAACTTCTATTGTAATCTCTTTCATTATATTTACTGTGGGTCCTGTATTTCTGAGTTGTACGACTCTTATGCCTGAGATGTAGGGGTGTACTCCCATCCCGAGTGGTAGGATTTCAGTGGAAATCGGAGGTTGGACTTTATTCAAGTCTGAGGTAGGAAACCTAGAAGGTTTCTTAGTTGTAGGAGTTGGAGAACTCTGAGGTAGGGCTTCTTGATAAGCTGAGTGTAGGGCCAATGTGACAGAGGTAGGGTTTTGGAGGAGACCTATGAAATCCTGAAGGATTTGTGTTGTAAGCTCTGTTGTGCCGAGTTTGGTGGAGGTTTCCTAGTCTAGCCCATAGCTAGATTGGTGCAGAGGGAATGTGGATGTACCTAGACCTTGAGAACCACTATAACTCTCTTTGTGTTTTCTTTGTGCTTGGTTTCTTTCATAATTAACTGCTAAAATCAAAAATAACCCAATAAAACTACAAGACGCCTATTAACCCCCCAGGTGTGTTAGACTACTAACTATAATCTATCAACCAGTACTTTTCCTATCTAACAAACAACAGACATACTATGAATCAGAACATCCATGTATTGTAAATGAATCATTACATGCTTACCATAGTCCTAATCTAGAAGTTTTAATTAGATATCTAAAAATTCCTTTCACCACTTTTAAATTACATTCTTTTAGATTGGCTATAAATCTAGCACATAAGCATACGATGACTATAGTATCGTATCTAGATACACTAAGGTACAATAAAGATTCTATCATGCATCTATATAAAGTTTGAACTGTAAATATTTTGGCTTCATCCTTTCCTAATTTAGGTGATGCAGACATTGGTCTACATGCTTGTTTTAAGTTTTCAAATCCAAAATGTTTTAGCATATCATGGACATATTTAGTTTGAGTAATGAAATTTCCATCATTTCTTTATGTGATTTGATAGCCTAAAAATATGTTAATTCTCCAACCAAGCGCATCTCAGATTCATTTTGCATCATTAATACAACTTTATTGCACAACTCTTCGTTTGTGGATCCAAAGATAATATCATCAATGTAAATTTGTAAAATAATTATATCATGATTTATATGCTCAATGAAGAGTGTGGTGCCGACACTTCCCATTTTACATATGTGTTTTAATAAAAAGATGTTAGTCATTCATACCAAGCATGGGGAGCTAGCTTTAAGACATAAAGTGCCTTTTCTAACCTACCGACATGATTAAGATATTTTTCAATTATAAACTTGTGGGTTGCTCAACATCGACTTCTTCTTTTATAATCTCGTTTTAAAAAATCTTTTTACATCCATTTGAAATAAATTAAATTTTTAATATAAATCGCAAAAGTAAGCAAAATCTAATGTATTCTAAGCGAGCAATGGGTGCAAATGTTTCATAAAAATCTAACTCGACGATTTGTGAATAACCATGTGCTACTAATCTTATTTTATTCCTAGTAATTCAAGATTCACCATCTAATTTGTTTTAAATATCCATTTTCAGCATACTACATGGTGATTAGATGGTTTTTCTACTAGTTTTCAAATCACATTACATTCAAATTGATTTAATTCTTCATTTAAAGCGGTGGAAATGGAGGAAATGGTGGAAACATTTTTGTGTTCAATTTCAGACACGGCATAAATTGGAAAAAATTCATGAAAAGAAGAATGAGTCATTACCCTCTTAAAGGCTCTCCAATGACTAGATCCCTTACATCATCCTTCGAAAATCTAAGCACGCTTGGAGGCGCAAAATCCTCTAGCTCTGCCTCTTTTCCTTCACCTCCTCCTTGTGATTCATCTTCTCCATGTTTCAAGGGGGAAGGGGGCTCCTCGTCATTTCCGGCAATATTAGGATCTACACAAGTAACAAGTTCATAAAATCTAATATGAATAGACTCTTTAACCATTTTTGACCTTCTATTAAATATTCTATATGATTTATTGGTTAAAAAGTAATCAAGAAAAATTCATTAGTCGAACTTTTCATAAAATTTTCCTAATGTGTCTTTAGTATTTAAAATAAAGCATTTACAACAAAAAACATGAAATTAGTACATATTAGGTTTCTTCTAATAGTAAAGTTCGCAAGGTTTTAATTTTATAATCGACAACTCATTTCTTAATTTATTATATAACAAGATGTGTTTACCACTTCAGCCCAAAATAATCTAGACAACCCATACTCAGACAACATAGTGTGTGCTAGTTCCTAAAGGGTTCTATTTTTTCTCACCACAACACCATTTTGTTGTGGTGTGAATGCAGCAGAAAATTTGTGTTTGATAGCAAGATTGTTGAAAAAAATAGTCATTTTTTCTATTTTCAAATTTTCCTCCATAATCTGAGCGCATGCATTTAGTTTTTAAGTGTAGTTCATTTTGTATACAATTGCATAATTTATTAAATTCAGAAAAAGAATTGGATTTGGACGTAAGAAATAAGGCCCAGTAGAACCTACAATGATCATCAATAAAAATAAAAGTATACTTTCTACCATCAAGACTAGACGTGTTAATTGGTCTGAAAAGGTCCATCTGAATTTGTTTTAGAGGTCTAGTGGTATAGATTTCATTTTACTTATTAAAATAAGTTTTAGAAATTTTTATTTTTGGAATGATGAACAAAGTGAAAATAAATTTTTGTGTAGCATTGGTAAAACCCTAATCAATTTTTTGCTTGATAATTTTAAGATCAACTTGGTGTTAGAGTGACCAAGGCGCATATATCATAATTCTAGTTTTTCAATTTTTGAAATCAAACATTTTAAAGATGCTTGAGATAGATCATGAAAAGCAATCATATAGACATTATGCATTTTGGGTGCATTGAGTACAGCTTCATTAGTTTTGGGATTTATAATTTTGCATAAGTTTTTAGACAACTCAATCAATACATTTACACCTTTATTGCAAGGTTGACATATCGAGATTAAATTGTGTTTTAACCATTCTATATATAAAACATTTGTAATGAAGAAGAGTCATTATCCACTGTACCAATGCCTGTGAATCTTCCCTTTCCATTGTCCACAAACGTCACCATCCCTCCTATCTTCTTTGTTAGTTTAAGGAACTTTGCTTTTTCTCCCATCATGTGTTTGGAGCATCCAGAGTCCAGGTTCCTCATGTCTCTTATGTCCTTAGCCTCCCAATACACCTAGAAGCAAGATGAGAGTAAAAATCAGGATACCTAAGAGGTCCCTCCCATAGAGTTGGTGGAAACCATAGGCACCTAGATTTGCTTTAAGGTACAATGTTCCTTTACCTTGCAAGATCTAGCAGTGTGACCAAAGCGAAAACATTTGGTACACAAAATAAATGGGAGTAATAACCTTTTCAGTTTTGAAATCTTGATGGAGGGCTAGGATCTATCAGAAATAAGAGTAGATTTTTATAGTGAGGGTTATGGTTTCTATTGCTAATGTTAGCAGTAAAACAACTATTGGGCGATAGACACAGGAACCATACATGAGCAGCCCTACCACGTATCTGGGGTTAGTAGTCTCTTGACTATGCTCATTACTCATCGTTATCTTGTGGTGTTCTCTATCAGGAATGTTTATCATGATTCTTTTTTATGTGATGTTGCACTCATCGATGTCTTCCATATCCTATTAGGTAGGACATGGCAGTAGGATAGATGTGTTATGCAAGATATGGTGTGAGGAACTCCCACTCCTTTGATCACTAGAGGAGAAAGATTGTTCATCTTCCCTAGAAGAATAGTCCTGTCCCTATGCTTCTTGGGAGTGACTCACCAGCATTTGCCTCGCCTTTCTTAGTTACCATTGCACCACTTCTATTCAGTGGTACACATCTTCCTGGACCGCTATTTTAGGAAGATGCATTTTACTTTGAGGAGTAATTCATCATAGATTTTTTTGGAAGCATGACCTCATATTAATTTTGTATTCATCAATAACGTATTTAGTTCGCATCACTTTCCTTTGGTTGTAAGAGAGCACGTTGAGCCTCCTCGTCACTATTGTATAATATTTGTTTTTTAAGGTTTATCCATATTAGGAGAGTCTAGATGATCTTTGCACTTTTTACACATAATAGGGACACTCAGTTTCATGGTTTGCTATAGAATATTTAAAATATTAAATCTTTGATCCTTTTAAAAATTTGTGATACGAGTGCTATTTCAACGAGTGAAATAAAGCCAATAGTTTATCCGGGCCTAGCAGTCATTTGTAGGTCGCTAACGAACGAGCATATGACGCATTATGAATTTATATTTCAACAGGTTGAATACACATGCTTCCTATTATGCTTCATACCTTACTTTTGTGACCCACACCTTCTTGGTCATCCTTTGAAGATTTGAAAATTACAAATCATTTGAATGTTGGGGATAAAATTTTCGCTAATGGATTGAGAGCTCATTTGAAACCTTATGATCCCATGGTCGAATTCATCATCAGAGATTATAATTTTTCAAAGTTGAGTAGTCTCCTGTCTCTTTCAGGCATGAGAAGTTACCTCCAAATTTTGAGTCGTAGCGACAAATATAACCTTTGTCCAACTACTTCATCATGCCTATCTTGGAGGAGTGTTATCGGATCTTGGTTATTCAGCATCTGCAGGACAATAATACCACATTTCTCTAATCCACGTTTTGTACATTACAGTTACTGGTTAGACCGCATTCTTTACGAGGTCTATTTCTTTTAACCCTTGGGGAATTGATGCAGCCTGAGTCACATCTATTTTTTATTGTATTTCCTGTCTTTTTTTTATTTAGTGCATGCCTTCATGCTTATTTGTATCGTTATATGATGTGTTGTATCACGCATGTTATTCACGCTCATTCACATGGCTTATCGGTGTGACCGACCAATGAGACCATGAATACAAAGGTCTATTAATTTATGAAATAAGTAATTAAGAAAAGATTTGAAAATTAACTATTTCACATTAATATTAAAAGTTATAAAATTATAACGAGATAAATTTAATTTCCAAAATCTAATAATGGGTTTTGAATGGGGAATACCTAAAGTCAAGCCCCCATGCATATTTGTCAAATCATATGGCATAGTCCCCCCCCCCCACGCCCAAATCCCTTTTTACGTTACTGTCGGACCCTATTGAAAGCCACTTTAAATATCCCTTTAATCCCCGTCTTTTTTAAAAACCCTCAAAAGAAACTCCAACTTAATCTACAAAGACAAAACTTATCCCTACCTACTGGCATGCTAGAAAAAATAACAAATGGAGACTTTATTTCATAGTTAGTTGCTTCCAGCGCAGAAACCCACCGGTGAAGCCGCGTGAAGCCCTGTGAATCCCTTGCCTATCGCCGACGCCAGAGCCTCTCCAGTGTTTCGACGACCACTCCTACAACTTCCACCAACGACTCCGATGAAAACATAGTCCTTCCTCTCCATCCAGCCGCACAATTCCATCTCTCTAGACCTTGCATCCACCGTCAGTGTTGTTTTCTGTCGACAACAACCTCATCTCTGCCAGCCTCCAACCTTCCGCGACCTCCAGGTAGGCCCAGACCCAAGAATATGCATCATTGGAGTTTCAAGCTCATTGACAAATATAACCTTCTATGTCTCCTGTTAGAGGGTAAATATGTCTCTTCCTCTTCCCTGTGGTATACCTCTCCACTTGTCTAGCTCTCAAAACCTATGCTCAAATTACACAAAAGATCGTTTAATTATTAAGAGCTTGCCTAAAATAATTTTATATTCTTATTATCGTCAATTTCATAATTGTGAATGTCAACCACTTGATTTCTCTGCATGTGGAACTGTGATTCACGACATCTTATGTTTGATTGGTAGGCTTATGCTCGTTTGCAACGCCTATATCATTTTTTCGTTTTAAACTAATTTGATTGGTTTGTTTGCTCCACGATATATTTAAGAAATCATGGGAGTTATCAATTAAAATCTAAAACCCTAAAATTTAGTTTACATCAAAATGTTATTGTATGCTCTTATTTATTTTGAACTTCCATTTAAAGAAAAGCAGCACTAGTTTTTTTGAATCTTATAATGCACAGTAAATGAATTATTTTGTGAAAAGTTGCCTGAAGAGGATTGCATTCCAAAATTAAAAAAAAACTTGAGTTATTATGCTCATGAGAGAAGCATGGTCGTGAGGGGTTCAGGTATAAAATATCAATAGTCAAGTGAAGAAGAATCATAATCAAGTCATTCGCTTATTCGAGAAGAAGTGCAATCTCAATTTGATGTTCAAATTGCTTGAATGAAGGCACGGGTTGATGAAATGGCATAATTCCAACAAAATATGCAAGCTCATTAAGAGCGTGTTGGGTTCTCATTAACAAAAAATTATATATAATTCTAGAAGTCAGAACGATTATTCCATTCCATCAAACATTGGACATGTTGCCTCTCATGTTACATTTCAATTATTTATTATAAATTTTTAATATTTAAAATTTTATAGATTCAGGATGAACTTAATGTTTCAGAAGACTGGGGAGTTGAAAGGCATGGCATTTCATGAAACGAACAAATTAATATGATGTAGTTTATGAATAATTTTATTTTATAGTATATGGATTATTTTTATATATATTATGAACGATTTCTCATCGATTTTTTTTGTTATAAACTATCGGGAGACAATAAAAGAATTAATATTGTTGTTGTTTTCTTTGCATGGATCATATATTGCTTATTGGACACTTACATGATTAATTACACTTACACTTATATTGAATATGAACGATTTCTTATTTGCCGCAAAAAAAGTTATGTTGAGGATCTAGCTAGCTAGTTGGTCACATATATAATTGGAGTTATCAGAGTGCACAAAAAGTTTGTTGAACTAAAAAAAATTGAGCATCGAGCAGCAGATGTTGGTTTGCTTACTATATTAGTTGTTGGAATCATTAAAATGGGTTTTTGTTGCTCGGATCTTGGGGTGACCAAAGACTACTCGTCTAATGGTCGATCCGGACGAAAAACGACAAGTTGGAGCTAGAGAGCACAAAAAAAGATTACCCTGAATTGCCTACAAACAAGACTCATGTACTGCAGTGATGTCTCGCCACTCACCTGTAAGTCTATAGGAACTTCCCTTTCTAAAGTCAGTGTTGAGCTCAATGATAAGTTGTAAATATAAGTATTTTTATGTACATTAATTAAGTCATTTTCATTTATTTTAGTTGTTTTTAGTTAAATATCTTTAATAAAATATTTCTTTTTTGTAAAAAATGTTTTAACCTAATTTATTTTTGTTTCCTGAAATTTTCAGGAAAATTGTCAAAATTTGCAAGTACACGCCCGTGTACTTTGGGTCACGCCCATGACCTGGCCGTGACACTTCAAATCCCGTGAAATCAGACGCAAATCGAAGGAAAAAGCATGACAAGCCCTAAGACAAGCCCGTGTCATTTGACACGCCCTGTGACCAAGGCCCGTGCCACACGCTCGACGAAATTGCGCACGACGTTCGTCGACCAACCCGACACGCCCGTGACCTAGGGCATGACTCCTCCACCTGGCCCGACAAGACAGCGCGACGACCTTTCGACGCAACTCGCGACCAGATCGACCTCCCAGACACGCACCCTGACACGCCCCCCGACACGCCCCCCGACAGGCCCCCCGACACGCCCATGACCGAGGGCGTGACCGAGGGCATGACCGCCATGTGTACAGCCGAAGTCAACTTAGTCGTCAAATCTCAGCAACGCCATATGTACAGTAGTGACACGCCCATGGTACACGCATGTGACCTAGGGTGTGTACTTTGAAAATTTTTCCTATAAATACCCAGCTGTTGTATGAGTTTCTGTTCTTTCTTTTGAACCATTTTGTCTTAGGGAGGTGCTGCCTAGATGGATTTCCAAGCTATGTAATGAGATTTTCTCCCTCTCTCTCTCTCTTTTGTTTTAGTTTAAACTTTGTAATCCTCTTTTGGTCTTAATACAAGTTTAGTATTTTTTCATTACATGGTTTTGGACTTCATCTATGTGACCCTAAGCAATCTTATTTTTCTATGGTTTTATCATTTTTTTTGTTTTTTTAAAATGGGTGTGTGTGTGTACGAGAATAGTTTTCATGCTTTTATACTTAGTTATTTTTACTTAGTTTTGTTAGACTTATGATTTTTATAGTCTTTTATGCATCCTTATAAATCCGTAAAAATATTTTCAAAGTGGTTTTCATTTTTTTTCTAACTTATATTTACTTGTTTAGGTCGTAAAATTTCTCGTTTTTTTCACTTTATTTTCACTTTTTAACCACTTCTACCGAGTTATAGGAATGAATATATAGTCGCTTTAATTTTTCGAGCATTTCGATTTTCGTTTTAAATTTTTGCACGTTTAATTTTTGTCTTCTTTTTAAATATTTTTACCGCATTCTAGCGGTAGAAATGTATTCATTTCAATTTTTCGAACACTTTCATTTTGCATTTATTTGCAAAATTTTTTGCTCCTTTAATTTTTATTTTGTCTTTTTATGCATTTCTACCACATTCTAGCGGTAGAAATATAGTTATTTTAATTTTTCGAGCACTTTGTTTTTCGCCTTTTTTTCGTGTGTCTGCGTGCGTGTAGGAGATAATTTTTACAGCTTTCTTTCATTCCAGTAGAGTGCGTGTGTGTGGTTTTACTTTATGTAGGGTGCGTTTGTGCGTTTTTCATTCCTGTAGAGTTGGTGTGTGTTTTCCTTTCAGTGAGTGTGTGGAGAATTTTATTTCCAGTAGAGTGAGTGTGTGGTTTTTATTTTCGGTAGAGTGTGTGCGTATTTAATTCCTGTCGAGTGCGTGGGTGTGTGTATTTATTTTCTCCTACTCGTTTGTGTAGAACTCGCTTTAATTTTCCACCTACTCATTTGAGTAGGACTTGTGTGTGTGAGTTTTTAAATTCTGTAGAGTGTGTGCATGAGTTTAATTTCTGTAGAGTGCGTTAGTGTGTGTATTTATTTTCTCCTACTCGTTTGAGCAGGACTCGTTTTAATTTAATTTCAGTTCTACTCGTTTGAGTGAGACTTGTCATTTCCTGCTTTCATTTTCCCCTACTCGTTTGAGTAGGGCTCGCAATTTACTGCTTTATTTCCTACTTTATTTTAATGCTTTCCTTTTTAAGCTTTCCTTTTCAGCTTTATTTTCTCTCTTTCATTTCTTTTACCGCTCTTAGTCCTCAGTATCAAAGTGTATTGGGACATATAAAATAGCTTTAAATAATTAAAGTTCCTATTTTTCATATTAATTAAAATTACTTAAGGTTTTCCTCAGATTTACGAAGCGTAGAACCACAAAATCGATGTGTGGGCTCTATTTTCGTAGTCCATACGTTAGCCGAGAGGCCGTGCGTATGGACCGATCGCCCCTTGTTAAATGGAGTTTCGCACTAACCCTCGAGAGAGGAGGCGCGCAAACTCTACTGGATTGGGTTCCCCACCCAATAGTGCGGTTCTTAGCGTAATGCGGGCATTAAGAGGAATCTTTCGTCGGACGAAAGCCTGGTCGAATAGTCTTAATGTTCAGGTGAGCGATAGTCCTAGAGATAGGTGAACTCATTTTTGTGGAACCTCCACGGACAAGTCTCCGCCTTAATTAATTTGAAACTTAGGATCTCTTTTTATTAAAAGTTTATTTTAATTCAAATTTTATTCGATACGATTGCGCTAAGCTCTTCATCTGCTTCATCTTTTTAAAGCTTTTATTTTCTGCTTTATATATATAAAAAAAGAACCTGACATGTTAAATATCGGTAAAATAATAGTCCACTTCAGGGAAGAGTAGAAATAATCAACCCGACCCTGAGAACAATACGACATCGATATTCCACACCGGAATATCTTGTACTACACACGATAGGTACACTTGCCTCCTTTCGTTAAAACTCGGTTTCAACTTTTTCTAATTAATAAATCCTCGCGCCCATCTTTCCCATATAAAATAAACCAAATTCGCTCTTTACTAAATAAAAACCCGCGGGGTGCCCCGAGTTTTAACCATCACTCGACATAAGCAAGGTGAGCACTGATCTAGCCCACACCCAGGGGGGTTTAAAGGCGTCTCTTTTACTTGTGCCTCTGGATCCTATTTATAGGCAAATTTTAATAAGGGAATGGTGTGCGAATAGCTTCCTCCGCCTAAACCAAAATGTCATTCACAAACACAAATGGTATGTTGACTGCCCTCCCCGCCTTAAGCAACATGTTATTCCAACACTAAGATGTGGTGTGGGTACTCTCCTGAGGTCGCAGAGTACTCTCCTTGAGGTCAACAAGTACTCCTTGAGATTGCCAAGTACTCACCTTGAGGTCACCATGTATTTTTCTGGATGTCGCCACGTACTCTTCCGGAGGTTGCCGAGGACTCTCCTTGAGGTCCCCGAGGACTCTACTTGAGGTCACAGGGCACTCTCCTTGAGGCCGCTTGGCATTCTTTTTGAGGTCGTCGAGTACTCTCCTCGAGGTCGCCGAGTACTCTCCTTGAGGCCGCACAGTAGTCCCCTTGAGCCATCAGAGTACTCACTTGGAGGTTTCCGAGTAATCTCCTGTGGTCACTGAGCACTCTCCTTAAGCGTGCCGCGTATTCTCCTAGAGGTCGCCGAGTACACTCCTTAAGGTCAACGAGTACTCTACTTGAGGTGGCCGAGTACTCTCCTGTAGGTGGCCGAGTACTCTCCTTTAGTCCGTCTAGTACTCTTATAGAGGTCCCAGAGTACTCTCCTTGAGGTGGCTGATTACTCACCTTGAGGTCACCAATTACTCAACTTGAGGTCGTCGAGTACTCTGCTTGAGGTCGTCGAGTACTCTCCTTGAGGTCGTCGAGTACTCTCCTTGAGGTCGACGAGAACTTTCTTTGAGGTTGTCTGGTACTCTCCTTTTTCATGTTGAGTGCTCTCCTGAGATTGCCGAGTACTCTCCTAGAGCACGCCATGTACTCTCTTTAAGATCGCCGAGTACTCTCCTTGAGATCACATAGTACTCTCCATGAGCGTATCGAGTACTCTCCTTGAGCCAACTACTCTACTTGAGATCGTCAGGAACTCTCCTTGAGCCTACCGAGTACTCTCCTTGAGGTCGATTGAGTACTCTCCTTGATGTCACCGAGTACTCTCCTTGAGCTAGTCGAGTAATCTAATTAAGGTCGTCTAGTACTCCTTGATGTCGTTAAGCTGCTCATCTGAGATGTCCTCCTTTGATATTTTTGTTTTCCACAAACTACAGATTATACATTAGTGTTTGGTGATCATTCATTGTTATAAATATTCATCAAAGATTAAATATATTTTGTTAATTTTTGACAAAGATATATACAAAACGTTTTTGCCACAAGGTGAAATTGTGCCAAATAGTTATAGAATTAGACTTTTTGCCACATTAAAGAAGTAACGGTAAGTAGTTGCACAATTCTTAAAGTGTTAAACATTAGGTGAAATCGTGGGAAATAGTTAAGTAATTGAGCTTTTAGCAACCACAAAACTCCATAATTAGTTACACAAATTTGCAATCTTAAGCACGGTTGAAATCATGACAAATAGCTACAACATTGGGCTTTTGGCCATGAAATAGAAACTGTGGCTAGTAAATTATTGAACCGTGGCTAAAAGATATGGCAGAAGATTTTTTTTAATGAGATGATTGTGAAGTACTTGTTTTTATTCGCGCAATTTCCACGCCTTATGCCATGGCAAAAAAATGGCATCGATTTTGAACTTTTTCAACGGAATATTATTATGGCAAAGTATCAATTTTCTTGTGATACTTTGAGTCTACCTTAGGCATTTTTTCTCTTTTCGAAAATTTACTCGTAAAGTTTTATTAGCAACTCTATTATATACTCAAGCATTCAACGTACAATATATCAACTAGTTGTAGCATTGTAAGAGTTGATGCCTAAACTCTATACTAACTGAAAAGTTTTTAAGACGTGAGATAAAAATCCATATTATTAGTTGTAACTTGTACGCTTAGAGATCCAACATCAATATTAAGTTCAAAAAAGTATATTTGCCATTAATCCCACATTTAACAACACATCTAAGACCTAAGATAAAATCCATATTTTCAAGATTGTAAAAATTTGGATATGAATTTTTTGATCCAATAATTTCCCGTAGAACTTTAAAAAAAAGTTTTAAAAATATAATCAATAACTAATATTTTGATTCACAAGTGCAAAAGAGGTAATAGAAGAATGAAAATTTACCTACAATGTGGTTACCCAGAGACTTTAGCACAAAATCCAGCAAGCCGGTGTCGCCAATAAAGACTCTGGACGCAACCCTGACTTCCTGCCTGGTGATCCACCGATAGCCAAATTCCTTGAGCACTTCTACGATCACAAGGGCGGCGAACTCCACACGCTTTATTGACCAACGGCACGAGGCGGCCGTGACGACAGAATGAAAATTCATGGTTGTGGGCGTGTTCTCACGAGGAAGGCGACGATTGAGCTCTATCATGCAACGAAAAAGGTCACCCAACATTATTGGAGGTTGATTGGATATTACCTGATATCTGGCGGAGATCTTCGAGATATCACATTCATGAATGGTATAGCTGAGAGGAGAAATCAATGATAGTGGGAACCGTCGGAGTGCTTGGAGAGATCTCTCATGTAATTGTTTTGTAATGCCGTAGCTTCCATGACCAAATTTATAGCCCCATTTCTCGAACCATGGCACGCCGTAGGCAAGCCCGTGGATTAATCTCAGCTCCATTTTCTCCTTCTTAGCCACATCAATCAAGCTCACCTGTCTGACAATCACAAGGATTTATACATTTACAATAATATTGAGAGCAAATGGAAACGTTTTTGGAAAAATGATTAATTAATATCCATTGTATATTTTGGTATTTGAAAGTGTTATCCATCTTTAAAGAAAATGAAACAAAGAATATATTGTGTTGTTACACACACATCACGTCTGGCAATATGTACATCCAAATCACAAATTAAACAACATTAATTTTATTTCTCAAGTCCACCCATCCTAAACCTAAGTGCACACCCCGATCAAAACACTCTCGCTTTCTACCCAAAAACCCACAATTTGTGACTCTCAGTTCCTATTCGGAATCCTGCGGCGCCATCATACGTGACCGTCGAGCCTCTATTTGCCGCAATCAAAGTTCTGCCCCTTCCCGACACTGCAGTTCCCCACAAGGTTTGTTACCTAAATCCAATTTATTTGTTTATTTGATGATATCTCTTGGTTATCTATTGTGGAAGGGTGATTTCTTTTTCCTTTATTTATATTGATATCATTTATTTTTTGATTTCTCTAATTTCTTTCTTTATTTGTTGATTTCTCTTGAAGTTTATTAGGCTAATATCCTCATTCATCCTTCTCCAAAAAGTGTGGATCGGAGGGGTGATCTATTTTCTTCCACCTCCAACATACCTAAATTTGGAGCATTATTCCTCCTTATCTTAAGTTCATAAAGGTCAGCATGAACTCAAAACAGAATATGAAAACTTTGATATAACTTAAATATTGTATCATCTAAAAGACTTTTGGATGAATGGTAGAAATGTTTTGTGTCTCAGACATTGTATTTTGCTTCCTTTTTATTGTTTTAATATGTACTAGAAGGGGAGAAGGCTTCTTTTTGAAGCAAATTAAAAAAAAAAAAATCAAAATTTCATTTCGTATGTTTCTCTAATATTTTGGCCTGCCAATAAATTCCATGATTTGCACATAGCAATGGTGTGCACAAAGTCAAATATGATGTGCACATAACAACGCCAAAAATTTATTATAATTTTTAATATTCTTATTTATATATATATGAAAAATATATATTTATAATATATTAAAAAAGGAAAACACACTTTTGTTTAACATTCAACGTTCTTATTTTACCTATAATTATTAGAAAATTTCTTATTTGTTTAATTAATTTATTTTTTTCATTAATTTAAAAAATGTGCTCTCATGTACGCAAAAACTCATATCTACAATAAAAATTATGTTATTCCTACTTCTCGCAAACTCGTGTGTACACAGAAAAATGAGCGACAACTAGAGTATTGCCTCGGCGGTTTGTGAGTGCTGGAAGTGTCGTCATGTCAGGACAATATTGTGGTCGGACTACTGTTGTGTGGGGCACTGGATCCCCCCATTAATTATCAAGGTCAAGTGCAGTTGGTCATAGAGGTAGAGCCCCTGCATGTCACTTAGAGAAAGTGAAAATGACATATTTAATTTCAAAAAAATCTGAGAATTACAAGGGGTACGCCCACCTTTATATAATATGGTAGAGGTGAGAGAATTTACTATTGGACTATATGAAACTTAATACATGGAATCTTTTGGAATTTACAAATGTGCGACAAGTGCGGTCAATACTATCATATAAGAGTTGATCGCACACGATGTACAGTTCCACAAGGATAAACACCTATACCATTCAGTATCAGTGAGTTGGTACCAACGATGAATCTGTTGGTCTTCATCAACCAAGCTTGTGATTAAGCATTGTCACCACAATCACCACTAAGTGCAATTAAGCATGGCTACCCATCCATCTATCATTATGCATTACTTGCGGTTAGCAAAACTTAACCGCTATGATTGCAAGGTACAGTTAGACTAGGTTAACCGTTCATTCATCAATATATTCTAACACTGACCCTCAAATGAAGAATGTATGTAGATCATGGACAACTTGTAACATATGTCAGAAAATGATGAAGATATGGGCTAATTCTTTATTGGAGGTGATGAATAGAGTTCAGATTTGTTACTTCAAGATTTATTCCCTTATGAAGCGACAGTCTAGTTCAATATGCTTTGTGAGCTCCTGAGAGATTGTATTCTTTAATATGTAGATGATAGCTTTGTTATCAAAACACATTGGTAAAGGATAGTTTTAGAGTTCTCCTAAGTCTAATAATAGTGTGTATAACCATTTTAATTCAAAAAGTGGTTTTAGCCCTACATCTATACTAGCCTCAGCACTCGATCTAGATATTGCAATATGTTTCTTGCTCTTCTAGCTAAATAAAATTCCTCCCACAAAAGTACAAAATTCATGCGTGGACTTCCTACCTTCTTTAAGATCAGCATAGCTGACATCATAATAGGTTTCTATCTCCAGATGGTTATTTACTTGAAATAGTAGCCCCTTCCCAGGAGAACCTTTGACATATTCTAAGATTTTCAAGACTGTGTGCAGATAACACTCCCTACAAGCATGCATAAACTGTCTGGCCTTGCCCACAACATAGAAGATTTTAGGTTTTGTTACTGCTAGGTAAATGAGCTTACACACTAGGCGTCGGTACCTAGTGATATCCAAAAGAGGAGGTGGTCCTCATTTCAAAGTTAATCCTTGCCAGCCGCCATTGGACAATGAGCAGCTTTAGTGCCAGGCAGATCAGTCACTTTTAGAAGATCAATGACATACTTGTGTTGTTAGTGTTCAACGAGGTTGTGTTTTCGTGATATTTTAATACCTAGAAAGAATTTTAGAGCTCCAATACTTTTTATGAAAAATTATTGAATAAGATGCTTCTTTATCAAGCCGATGTCTGGAATACCATCACTTGTAAAGAGAATGTCGTCAACATAGACTAGAAGAACAACCATTCCATGCGGTGGAGCCAAAAATGTCAATAACTCTCCGTGTGTTATTCCTGAGCAGGGAGTGATCGAAAAAGGATAGTGTGGTTCACAAGTGATCGGTTACTAGCCCGATGGATGTTAAGAGCGAATGAAAAGACAAAGAGAAAGAGAGAAAGAACTGTCGCCGGCAGCGGCCAAGAACGGATTTGACCCTCCACGGCGAATGCCTTCCTTGCGAAGGACCTCTTAATTAAATGAAAATGCAGGATTACAAGAGTGTTTGGACAAAAACAATTGTAACATACTTGTGTTGTTAGTGTTCAACGAGGTTGTGTTTTCGTGATATTTTAATACCTAGAAAGAATTTTAGAGCTCCAATACTTTTTATGAAAAATTATTGAATAAGATGCTTCTTTATCAAGCCGATGTCTGGAATACCATCACTTGTAAAGAGAATGTCGTCAACATAGACTAGAAGAACAACCATTCCATGCGGTGGAGCCAAAAATGTCAACAACTCTCCGTGTGTTATTCCTGAGCAGGGAGTGATCGAAAAAGGATAGTGTGGTTCACAAGTGATCGGTTACTGGCCCGATGGATGTTAAGAGCGAATGAAAAGACAAAGAGAAAGAGAGAAAGAACTGTCGCCGGCAGCGGCCAAGAACGGATTTGACCCTCCACGGCGAATGCCTTCCTTGCGAAGGACCTCTTAATTAAATGAAAATGCAGGATTACAAGAGTGTTTGGACAAAAACAATTGTAACCGCCCCCCCCCCCCCCCCCACCCCCCCCCCCTCCCCCCCCCCGATTTTTCGGCGTTTATTTTAATTCCCGTAATGACATATTTTTGATATCTTGACACGTAGTTAACGGGTGTACATGGGTTTGCTGAGTGGGTTTTCCTTTGTGGTTGGTTTTGGCTTGGTTGTGCACCTTCCCTCGTGAGCCGGGTTTATTTTGGTGACTCGGTGGAACATTTTATAATGATGTGGTGGCGTTTTATCTTTGGGTGGTGTTTTACTCGGGTTAGGTTTGTCAGATTATAATTTCGACTTTGTCATTGGATCCGTAGTGTCGGTATTTAGCTACAATACGATTTTCGTAAGATTCTGAGATAGTTTGAGTTCGGGTCGTTTGGGGGTAATTTATTATTAATTGTAATATAATATTATAATTATAATTATATATATATATATAAATATATATATAATATATATATATATATATATATATATATATATATATATATATATATATATATATATATATATATATATATATATATATATATATATATATATATATATATATATATATATATATATATATATATAAACCGGCTATAAAGGGTCGCGTCAATACCCTATTAATATCGTCCCTACCCAGCCATCGTCTGTTTCACGAAAGAGAAGGAGCGGCAGGTTGTCATGGGGTTCCGACCTGCGATCTTGTGCGGTCCGGTGATCATTTTCGATGGAGGAGTTGAGAGTTGGAAAGCTCTCGCCGAGATCTACGCAATCGTGGTAAGCTTTTCCCATTTCCCCGATTTTTAGGTGTTAGGGTTTGTGGCTTTGACCTCCTTCTTCCCTCAAAAATTTCAGGAATCGTTGCTTAGGGCTTTTGGAGGCCGATCCTTGTCGCGGATCGGCGGATTTCCGCAGTTTTGAGGCAAGTCGAGATTTTCTTCTTGTAATCGTTTATTGCATTTCTTTTGTTCATATCTTCTCCTTAGAGCGTATGAGTAGTGTAGGGATTATGTATGAGGAATTCAAAAGAGAGTTAGAAGATTTCAGCCATTATCCGTCGAGTTTAGGCATAGTGTTCTGTCCAAAATTCGTCAAGTATCGGTAGCAGATTCGTCGAGTATCATAATTTAGCCTAAGGACAATTTTGGCGTATATAGTAGGAAGAATTCGTCGAGTATGAACTAGGTGTAGAAATTCGTTAAGTTAAATTCATCGAGTATTATTCATCGAGTATGGCTAGATTTCGCCGAGTCATTTTCGTCGAGTATCGGCGGGCGTGGCGTTGAGTGAAGTTATATTCGTCGAGTAAGGCTAGTTTGGCGTCGAGTTCGTTGAGTATAGGTGCTGCGTTGAGTGGATTAGGTTTTGCACTAAGTGCGTTGAGTGATCTTGAGCCTAAGTCAAAGTCGTCGAGTAATCTCGAAGAAATCGTTGGGTATCGCTGGCTTGGCATTGAGGGCGCTGAGAGCACTCAACGCGGGGTTGAGTGAAGGTGTATTCGCTGAGTACCTGGCTTGGTATTAAGTGCGTTGAAAGAACTCAACAAGGCGTCGTGTTGACTCAACTCATTCTCCGCGGACTTATTGTTTTCCGCCAAATTGTGTCTGATTTGTTGTGTGTGGTCCTTCGATTAAATTTTGGGCGTGTCAAGGTGTTTTTTTTGGATTAGGCTTGGGTATGATTCGGGGTGATTTTTGTTGAATTTTATGAAGTGGAAGTGGTTGATGGGACAAGCCGGGCGGCCTGTGCGGACAGCATTGGCGGACTAGGCGGACTAGGCGGACTGTGATGTGCGGCCTGGTGGTAGGTCTAGTGGGAAGCCGGCTGTCTTCTGAGCGGTTTGTTTGCATGGAGTCCGCGGACTATGCGGTCTGGTTTCTGCGGATAGGGTGTTTGCTGATTGGCTTTGCCAAGGAGCGGCCTGAGCGGATGTAGGCTTGCGGACTGGTGCATTGCTCAGTGGCCGCGGGTGCAAGCTTGTGCTGATAGGCGGTTTGGCTCGTGTCCGCGGGAAGCTTGCGGACTGATGTGTCCGCGGTGTGGTCTGTTGCGGACTGAGCTTTGAGCTTGGCTGAGGCCTTGTCAAGTTTTGGTGTTACAGCAGGTGCTCTGCTGTGGAGACCGGTTGGCAGACTGGTGTTTGGAGTCCGTGAGGAGGCTGCTGCGTTGGACAGGAGTGCGAGGTGCTCGCGGACTGATGGCGGTCTGTGCTAGGGTGCTTGGAGGACGGGAGTTTGTGTCCGCCATACTCTCATTGGCCTTTGATGGGTTTGGACTTGGTCACACATTGTGCCAAGTTCATGGTGTCCGCCGTATCCGTCAAGTCCGCTGTGATCGGGCGGACTGTTGCTGTCTGCCTTTGGTCGTGGACTTGTGGCGGATTGAGGTGTGAGTCTTGCGGACTGCCTCGGGTTAGTGCGGACTGCAATTGAAGGGGGTTGCTGTCCTGCAGAGGTTGTAGCTTTGCGGGCTGATGCCTTGTCCGCATCGCTTGGCCAGACTAGAGAGGGTTCGCCAATGGTTGCCTTGCTCCTGGCGGTTTTCCTTGGTATCCGGATAAGTCCTTGCAGACTCAGCAGACGGAGTTTTGCTATCGCGCGGGCTGGGGCGGTGTCGCTATCTCTTGGGCGGTGACCACACTCCTCACCTTGCCTATAAATAGGACCCCCTAGCACATCTACAGTAACCTAAGTAACTTGAGTGAACAGTAAGTTGGGTTGGGCAAGGAACTGCGATCTGTGTTTGTCAGTCCGCGCGGATTGTTTCAGGATGACGGTTTGCTGTGTGCAGGTCGCGCGGGTAGCTTCAAGGAGCCAGGAGTTTGGCTGTGACTTCGGTCAAGTACTTGGAAGTGTGTGGTCTCTGCGGACTCAGCAGGAGGTCGCTCTGCGGCTTGTCAGTTCTGTTTCAACTTTGCCAGCTTCAATAACCTGTCCGCTGGCTTCTGGCGGGTAGGGGGTGTTCCTCAGTTCAGGTTCAGTAGGAGGCGAATAACGGTGTGTCCGCGCGGCCTCGTGGCTTCGGCGGACTCCGTGGTGATTCAGCAGACTGCAGCTAAGTGCGAGCGATCTCAACGGACTCGGCGACCTCGGAGACCTCGCGGTCTCGGCGGACTCCGGTGTTGTCCGCCCGGCTTTTTTTTGGTGCTTTCTGTTTACAGCTGTTATACTAGCGAAATCATGTCTCGCTATGTATGCCTCGTGTTGTAAAGAAGTGAATGATAATAGACCTGCTTGTGCTTCCATTGTTTGTTGGGTTTAACCTCTATTCCTTGGTTTCTGCTGGTTCAACGTGCGAACTGGGTAGTTCCGAAGATATTAATTTGGCATTTGGGCTATCTTGCTGACCACGTTGAGAAAATTTAACATGGTATCAGAGGGAGGTTTCTGAGGTTCAGTTGCGTGAGCGGAAGTCAGCCAGTGTTGTTACTCAGTGATTGAGTGGTGATCAACCTGTATTGTTGCTCAGAGCTGCTGAAAGGTTGCCAACAGGTGTTGCAATGGAAGGGAGCTTTGCAAGGGGTCTGGGCATTGAACTCTTAACGCCGACTAACTTCAAGAAGTGGAAGTCGTGCAAGAAGAGTTATCTTCTTGGCGAGGAGCTGTGTGAAGTCGTCGGTGGTGACGACAGACAGGAAGTTACTGCTGCGTTCGGTACTGCTGAGCAGGTTAGGCTCTGGAGAAGAATAAATGCTAAGGCGGAGTTCATTCTGAAGAGAGCCGTGTCTCCGGAACTGTTTGATCACATCGTTGGGTGTGAGTCGACTACTGATATTTGGACAACCATTGATGAGTTGTTCAATAGGAAGAATGTGGCGCGGCTTCAGTTCCTGGAGAATGAGTTGGCCAGGGCAACTCAGGGAGACCTTTCCATCTCCAAGTACTTCTTAAAGATGAAGAGCTTGTGTGCTGAGCTGTCGGCACTGGATCCTGATGAGCCTATCTCTGAGGCAAATATGAAAAGGCACATTATCCGCGGCTTGCGGAAGGAGTATGTGGCCTTTGTCACATCTGTTCAAGGGTGGGCTACTCAGCCATCTTTGCTGGAGCTGGAAAATCTGCTTGCCTCGCAGGAGAGCTTAGCTAGGCAGATAGCTGGAGTGAACCCGAATCAGGAAGGCAGCGAAGCTCTCTTCTCAAGCAAGAAGAAAGGATGGGAAGGGAAGAAGAAGAAGAAGGTGCAGGCCGCTGGTGAGAAGGAGACTTCAACTTCATATCCGCCGGAGAGGAGCAATGCTCCTAAGGACTGGAAGAAGAATCTGAAGTGCTACCGGTGTCATCAGCGAGGGCACTTCAAGCGGGACTGCAAGGTCAAACTGCAGCCTGGACATGCTGCGGGAAAGGAGGAAGCTTGCTCGAGAAGTGAAGAAGCAGGATGGGGCGGAGCTTTTATGACGGGCACTTGTGTCCGGGCCTTGTCTGCTGAGGACTTCAACGGCGAGTGGATCGTGGACTCCGGGTGTGGTCATCACCTCATCGGAGACAAATCGAAGTTCACCTCCATGCAGGCTTACTCAGGTAATGAAGCTATTATCACTGCTGATAATATTGTTTATGCAGTAGAGAAAGAGGGGGTCGTGTCTTTGGGTAGTGATCAGGGGCCACTCACGTTAAGGAGTGTGTATCACGTGTCGGGCATGAAGAAGAACCTCTTCTCGGTGACCAATGCGGTGGACGCTGGGTATCACGTTCTGTTTGGGCCAACAGACGTGAGATTTCTTCGCAACGTATCAGCGGTGAAGGCTGATGTTGCTCATGTTGGGAGGAGGGTGAAGAACTTGTTTGTTCTTTCCACCAATGCTTATGTTGATAGAGTGAGAGCCAATGATAGTGCTGCTATCTGGCATGAGAGGCTGGGGCATGTTGGCATGGACAAGCTGAAGGCGATGGCTAGTAGAAGTGTGGTGAGGGGGTTGCCGAAGTTGTCCTCCATTGGTGATGGGCATGTTTGTGCGGGATGTCAATACGGTAATGCACATCGCCTTCTGTTTGATAAATCACAAACAAGGAGCAAGAAACCATTGGAGTTTATTCATGGCGACCTGATGGGACCGACGGTTACTGCCAGCCTTGGTGGAAGCAGATACATGCTTGTCTTGGTTGATGACTACTTAAGGTATACTTGGGTGTACTTTTTAAAGGAGAAATCAGAAGTCTTCCTTTTGTTCGTGGAGTTCAAGGAGTTGGTAGAAGGCCGTCTTGGCTTGCGGGTTAAGAAGCTTAGAACTGATAACAGGGGTGAATTTGTTTCCTCCGAGTTTTCTAACTTCTGCAGGAAGCACGGGATCCAAAGAGAGCTTAGTTGTGCTCACACTCCACAACAAAATGGGGTAGCGGAGCGGAAGATCCGTCATCTGACGGAGACCTGCAAATGCTGGCTTCATGCGAAAGATATCCCAAGGTCCTTTTGGGCGGAGGGAATGTCTTGTGCTGCTTATGTTATCAACCAGATGCCACTCACCCCTATCAACATGAAGACTCCTGTTGAGTTGTTGCTGAAGGAGAAGCCGTGTGTGGGACACCTTAGGGTGTTCGGTTCAAATTGCTACGTGCATGTCTCGGATGCTTCACGGACAAAGCTGGATGCGAAGGCAAGGAAACTTGTCTTTGTTGGCTACGATGAGCGGAAGAAGGGATGGAAATACATGGACCCTGTGACAAAGAAGTTCATGGTATCAAGAGACGTAGTCTTTGACGAGCTGATGTCATATGGCGATGGCTCGGTGGAGCTAACCGGAAGTAGCAAGGTTGATGAAGCACCGGTGGTGGCTGCTGAAGGCTTGGAGGAGGAGCTTGCTGTTTCACCAGCAGCTCCTGTTGCTTCGAACTCCGAGGCTGAGCCTTCTGGTTCAGGAAGCAGGGGGAGCACTGCTTAATGCTTGCCCCAGGTAGGAGTGGAGCCCGAAGAAGCAACAAAAGCCATGAGCAAGGAGCCGATTCTTCGGAGATCGAAGAGGGTGGTTAAGCCACCGGCTCGGTACTGTGATGGGAATGCAGTGAGCTTTGTCTCCTGCTTCTTTGTAGGTCCTCTGGATGAGCGAGAGCCTGCAAACTTCAACGAGGCCACTGGAGTGAAGGAGTGGGAAGGTGCCATGAAAGAAGAGATTGATGCTCTGAAGAAGAATGAAACCTGGGACCTTGTGCCCAAGGTTGATTGCATTACTCCGGTTACTTGCAAGTGGGTGTATAAGTTGAAGAAGAAGACTGATGGGAGCATTGATCGGTTCAAGGCTCGCCTGGTCGCTAGAGGATTCTCACAGCAGTATGGAGAAGACTATGAGGAGACATTCAGTCCAGTTGCGAAGATGACTTCAGTAAGGGTGGTGATCGCCTTAGCTGCTAGCAAGGGATGGAGGTTATGGCAACTCGATGTGAAGAATGCCTTTCCTTACGGAGAGATTGACAAGGACATCTTCATGCATCAGCCGCTTGGTTTTGTCTCTGAAAAGCATCCGGACTATGTCTGCAAACTCAGGAAGGCTCTCTATGGGTTGAAGCAAGCTCCTAGAGCGTGGTATGGGAAGATTGCAGAGTACTTGCAATTCTGTGGATACCTTGCTTCCAACTCGGATTCAAGCTTGTTTGTCAAGAAGAAGGGAGAGCTACGAGTCTTGGTCCTACTGTATGTGGATGACATGATCATCACAGGGAATTCGGAGGAGGAAGTAGCAAGGCTCAGGGCTGAGCTTGCTATACGCTTCGAGATGAAGGACTTGGGAGAGTTGCATCACTTTCTCGGTCTGGAAATGGAGAGGAAGGAGTGCGGGGTTCTCATTTGCCAGAAAGGGTATGCTGATTGTATTGTGAAGCGGTTCGGCATGGGCGAAGGGAAGAAGTGCTCTACTCCACTGGAACCTGGGCAAAAGCTTCGACTAGATGAGGGAAGGGTTCTTCATGATCCCTTGGTGTTCAGGGCTCTTGTTGGGAGCTTTATTTACCTGACGATTACAAGGCCAGATATTGCTTATGCTGTTGGCCGAGTAAGTCGGTATATGGCTGAACCAAGGCAATCTCATCTAGTGGCGGCAAAGGGAATTCTGAAGTATGTCAAGGCTTCTTCTGATATGGGACTCCTCTATAGAAGGGACGCGGAGTTTGCTTTGCTCGGGTACATGGATGCTGACTATGGCGGTGATTCGGATGATCGAAGGTCTACTTCAGGTTATGTGTTCACTTGCGGCTCAGCTAGCATCTCGTGATGTAGCAAGAAGCAGGACTCGGTGTCGGTTTCAACTACGGAGGCGGAGTATAAGGCTTCGGCCTTGGCTGCTCGGGAAGTCGTTTGGTTGAGGAGGCTTATAGAGGATGTTCATGAAGAAGTGCAAGGGCCTACTTTACTCCGGGGTGACAATGAGAGTGCTCTCAAACTGGTTAACAATCCAGTGTGTCACGCCAAGACCAAGCATATAGAGATTGATCACCACTTCATCCGGGAGAAGGTGTTGGAGGGGTCTCTGCTGGTCGGGCATGTTCAGAGTGAAGATAATCTTGCTGACATCTTCACGAAGCCACTGCCGAAGGGGCCTTTTGAACGCTTGCGCAGCTTGCTGGGCTTGGTCACCTCTTCCCACTTCAAGGGGGAGTGTTGAATTTTGTGAAGTGGAAGTGGTTGATGGGACAGGCCGGGCGGCCTGGGCGGACAGCATTGGCGGACAAGGCGGACTGGGCGGACTGTGATGTGCGGCCTGGTGGTAGGTCTAGTGGGAAGCCGGCTGTCTTCTGAGCGGTTTGTTTGCATGGACTACGCGGACTATGCGGCCTGGTTTCTGCGGATAGTGTGTTTGCTGATTGGCTTTGCCAAGGAGCGGCCTGAGCGGATGTAGGCTTGCGGACTGGTGCATTGCTCTGTGGCCGCGGGTGCAAGCTTGTGCTGATAGGCGGTTTGGCTCGTGTCCGCGGGATGCTTGCGGACTGATGTGTCCATGGTGTGGGCTGTTGCGGACTGAGCTTGGCTGAGGCCTTGTCAAGTTCTGGTGTTACAGCAGGTGCTCTACTGTGAGGACCGGTTGGCGGACTGCTGTTTGGAGTCCAGGAGGAGGCTGCTACGTTGGACAGGAGTGCGAGGTGCTCGCGGACTGATGGCGGTCTGTGCTAGGGTGCTTGGCGGACGGGAGTTTGTGTCCGCCATGATCGCATTGGCCTTTGATGGTTTGGACTTGGTCACACATTGTGCCAAGTTCATGGTGTCCGCCGTATCCGCCAAGTCCGCTGTGACCGGGCGGACTGTTGCTGTCTGCCTTTGGTCGTGGACTTGTGGAGGATTGAGGTGTGAGTCTTGCGGACTGCCTCGGGTTGGTGCGGACTGCCATTGAAGGGCGTTGCTGTCCTGCAGAGGTTGGAGCTTTGCGGGCTGATGCCTTGTCCGCATCGCTTGGGCGGACTGGAGAGGGTTCGCGAATGGTTGCCTTGCTCCTGGCAGTTTTCCTTGGTATCCGGCTAAGTCCTTGCGGACTCAGCGGACGGAGTTTTGCTATCGCACAGGCTGGGGCGGTGTCGCTATCTCTTGGGCGGTGACCACACTCCTCACCTTGCCTATAAATAGGACCCCCCTGGCACATCTACAGTAACCTAAGTAACTTGAGTGAACAGTAAGTTGGGTTGGGCAAGGAGATGCGGTCTGTGTTTGCCAGTCCGCGTGGATTGTTTCAGGCTGACGGTTTGCTGTGTGCAGGTCGCGCGGGTAGCTTCAAGGAGCCAGGAGTTTGGCTGTGACTTCGGTCAAGTACTTGGAAGTGTGCGGTCTCTGCGGACTCAGCAGGAGGTCGCTCTGCGGCTTGTCAGTTCTGTTTCAACTTTGCCAGCTTCAATAACCTGTCTGCCGGCTTCTGGCGGGTAGGGGGTGTTCCTCAGTTCAGGTTCAGCAGGAGGTGAATAACGGTGTGTCCGCGCGGCCTCGCGGCTTCGGCGGACTCCGTGGTGATTCGGCGGACTGCAGCTAAGTGCGGGCGATCTCAGCAGACTCGGCGACCTCGGCGACCTCGCGGTATCGGCGGACTCTGGTGCTGTCCGCCCGGCTTGTTTTTTGGTGCTTTCTGTTTACAGCTGTTATACTAGCGAAATCATGTCTCGCTATGTATGCCTCGTGTTGTAAAGAAGTGAATGATAATAGACATGCTTGTGCTTCCATTGTTTGTTGGGTTTAACCTCTATTCCTTGGTTTCCGCGGGTTTAACGTGCGAACTGGGTAGTTCCGATGATATTAATTTGGCGTTTGGGCTATCTTGCTGACCACGTTGAGAAAATTTAACAATTTTGGGGATTTTATTCCTTATTTCATTCAAGTAAACCATTGTTGGTTGAGTTTTTATCTGTTTTATCTCTGTTTGGGCCTTTAGTGCCCTTTTGTGTTTGTGACTATTGGTGTGTTGGGTAGGTCCCTTCCACCGCAGGTGCCGGTTTTTCACCGGTTTTGGGTGTGTCAAGGTAAAAGATCACCTTTCCTAAGGACCTTGTGAAGCTTTGTTATTGGTGCGTTGGGTAGGTCCCTTCAACCATAAGTGTCAGACTTTCCCAGTGTTTTTTTGTAAAGTTGTTGCTATTGGTGTGTTGGGTAGGTACCTTCAACCGCTGGTGCCGGACATGGCCGGTGTTTTGCTATCCAATTGATAAATTGAAGAACTTCTTTTATTTATGTGCGAACTTACGCTTATGTTATTAAAGCTTTGACTTTTATCGCACTTGGTGCAGTTTGGGATATTCTACCTTTGTGAGTTCTTCCTCCAAATTTTCCTGGTGGTTGAGTGTTGATGTTTCCTTATAGTTATCTTGTCATGCATTGGTAATCTTTTGACTATTTGTTTTCATCAATTATTTAAATTCTATGGCCGCTTATATCTTCTTGATGAGTTATTCTGTTTTTGTGAATGCCTCAGGTTTGGAGCGGTAGCCGGTTGAGCGGCTATGTTTGGTGGTAGCTCGATGGCTGCAGTGGTTGCAGTGATTTTCCTCACTGTCGTGAGGTAGTTTTTTTTTTGGTTTAGTTCAAACATGCATACTTTCAGTGGGTTCGTGTCTGGTTGTAGACGCTCACTGATAGTTTCCTTTTGAAATGTTGAATACTTTGCTAGGTGCTAGTTTGGCTTTTTTTGGTTGGTTGTACTTACTCTCTCTAGGAATGTTTTATTATAGGTTGCATGTTAGATTTTTTAAAGTATAAATGTAATATTAGTATTATCTCATTCATGTCATATTTCAGAGCTAAAGTCACAATATTTTAACCAACGTAAAAGCTATTTCAATATTTATGACAAATCTAGAGTCTTGCATAACATGAGTTGTCCTCTCGGGATGTTTATACTCATGTAGGATGTATAATATTGTAAATAAAGTATTTTTTTCGCAGCGTATAATTATCTTCTTCTCGTGGACTAGATGAGCCACTGTGCTAAGGGATACGGCTAATCGCTTTAACTTTAACTATTTTCCCTTTAATAACTTGTGGATCTTTCATAAGAGTGTTAAGTTGGATTTTTGCCTGAGCCTCTGTAGTTATCCCCCGCTGATATGGCATCATGACACGTGTTTTCTCTAACTCTAATGTATCTTTAAATGCGAAGAAAATGTGGGTTGTGACAGTTGGTATCAGAGGGATGGATTGTTTGATAATTGGTCGAACAACTATCTCAGATTTGCGTTAGTTGTCTGGTTTTATTTCATACACACACCGAAGTGTCATCAGTATGTCTTAGACGAAACAAGAACACTACAGATGTAAGATCCCCTTTTTTTTTAAAACTCTGGAGTCTTATGCCTAGAACCGCCGTTTTGCGGTGGCCCAGACACTCGGGAAAGCCGACACTACAAAACGCCGATTCTGCCGGCCTTTTTGATCACCAAAGAGAAAGAAACATAACAAGTCCCGCCTACTCGTTTGAGTAGGACTTGTCATTTCCAGCATACTCGTTTGAGTATGACTTGTCATTTCCCGCCTAATCGTTTGAGTAGGACTTGTCATTTTAAGCTTTAATTTCCCGCCTCCTCATTTGAGTAGGACTTGTCATTTTCAGCTTTAATTTCCCGCCTACTCGTTTGAGTAGGACTTGTCATTTTTAGCTTTCATTTCCCGCCTACTTGTTTGTGTAGGACTTGTCATTTCCGGCCTACTCATTTGAGTAGGACTTGTTATTTCACATCAAGTCCATATATAATAGAGAGTACTACAAAGTAACAAAACGAAAATATAAACGGGCTTAAGAATGATACATTAGATCCTCGCTACAATCTCTCGCGAAAGCTATAAAAAGACTATCACTCACGGACCTGGTCGCTGGTGTACAACCCGTATTTGTCGAGAGTGGGCCCTTGCATAGCCAAGTCAGCAGTAGTCAAGGTCAACAAGTAAAGACAGGAGTCAAAGTCAACACTCAAGATCGCGGAACTCCTGGGCGAGTATAGGCGAGCTCCCCTCGCATACTCGCCAGGTAGGCGACGCTGCGAGATACTCATCCAACTAGTGCGAGTTCCTTTGGAAGTCGCCTAGTCTCCAGGGTGTGGGTTATAAATATGACCCCCCCCCCCCCCCCCCGCCCCTTGCATTTTCCTATAAATAGGACCCCAGGGGTACGAGGTGGAAGACTTGAAATCATCGGCAGGATTCTCGCGCGCTTCAGTTTCGGGATACTAGTTAAATCTTTGGATTCCTTTTCGTTGGAGAGTTAGTCGCGACCTTACGACCTCGCTAGCTAGCTTCCCTCGTACCCAGTTCGACCATCCTTGGTTGAGAAGGGGCTGCTCATTTCTAGCATCCGGGTACGTGGTGGGTCCTTCCTGCCGCAACATCTGTGGTCCTGTTTGACCTATTTCTTCGTTCTAGTCATCTTTGCCGTCTGATCTAGCTTCTGAGACAGTAACCTTAGGCAGCTTTGGTCCGAATTCTGGGGTTGGGATTTTTCCTGGCATCAACACTTGGTGCGGTGAGCGTGGATCACAGTCATGGAGGAAAGTTTCGAAGTTGAGTGAGATGGCCATTAGTGGCGAGCAAGCAGAGTTGGTCGGCAACTCGACAGTAAGAGAATACGTCGCGCGAGGTGGCGAGTTTGTGACAGTGGCCGCGTTTGAAGAGTTCGCGAGAAAGATCGTGTAAACCATTCTCACCGGTTTCGCTCAGCGCCCAGAGGTCACGACGACTTCTCCCCGTCGCCTGACGCCGCTAGAAGAGGAAGCGCCGCCGAGGCGAGCTGGAAAGGAGCCCGCTTGGGTGAGGGAAGAGCGACCAATGCAGTCGCGACTTTATCCGGCGAGCAGCCAAGGGTTCCGTTTTCGGGATCCAATGTTGCCGGCGAGGTTCAGAGATACTCGGCACTACAACGAGTGTGACGTCTCCAGCGAGGATGAATCTCGTCACCGCCAAGGAGGGCGGAGCCCCTTCTCTGACGAGATCCTCGCCGCCCTAGTTCCAAAAGGGTTCAGGGAACTCGTTCTTACTTACTACTCCGGCAGAGACGACCCTGTCAGATACCTCCAGTGGTTTGAAGACGTCGTCTTCATTCGCAACATGTCTGATGCCTTCAAGTACAGGTTCTTTTCCATCACCCTCAAGGGAATGCTCGGGATTGGTTCCATCAACTACCGGCAGGATCCGTGTACTACTTCTCAGATTTGCGTCGGGGACTTATGACAAGGTTCGACACTTTGAAGAAGAGGAAGAAGGAAGCGAAAGCCCTCTTCAAAATCGTCTAGGGGCAACACGACAGTTTGGGGCACTATATCGACCATTTCCAAGAGGAGATTTTGGAGGTGGAGGAGATGGACAATTTTACCTTGATGGTGGCCCTTAAGTTCGGGTTGAAGCAAGGTTTGTTCAGCCTGGCGATGGGGTCCAATCCCCCGAGATCTTTTGAAAAAATGATAGAGAAGGCGAACACTTTTGTTCAAGGGGAGGAGAAGAACAAAGACTTCTTAGCGAGGCTGGATGGGGAGATAGCGGCGGAGAGGAGGGGAACAAGACCTTCGGGGTCAACGTCGAGGAGGACGCCAGAAAGGAAAGTGGAAAGAAAGAAGGAAGAGCCAAGGAGGGAAGAGAAAAGGAAGAGAGAAGAACCCAGGAGGGTTTACGAAAGCAGGCAGGAGAGGCCTCGGAGACAAGAAGAGAGAAGGCTGACGGAAGCTCGAGGAGGAAGGGAGGAAAGGAGATTCCAGTATCCAGAGAATCGCCCCCAATGGAGACAAGCAAGGAAGCAATATCAGGAAAAGAGGTGGAATGGAAGTCAGCAGGAGAGAGGCCGAGGAGGAGGAAGAAGGGAGACAATGACCATCGCTCTTCAAGACAACAAGCGGCATCGGAAGGAACAGCGAGCGATGCGCTAGGAGGCGGCGATTCCCCTTTACTGCGATATTCATCAAGTAGAGGGGCACGGGACCTTGGCTTGCCCCGAGTTTTGGGAAGCAAGGAGGAGGCTGGAGTCAGGAGTGGCGGAAAGAGAGCAACAGAGGCAAGAGGCCCTGGTGGGGCAGATGGCATTCCCGAGTTTTGGGAAGCAAGGAGATTCCAGCCGATCTGGGGACTCGTGGGGAAGTAATAAATGGACCGGGAGGTGGGCATGTAGGTGTGATCAATGGAGGGGCCGGGCTTGGAGCTTCCTGCAAGGGAAGTCTTCACCAAATCAATTAGAAGAACGTCGCTTCAACGTTGCAGACCCTGCCGCCATTAGAGGAGATCACCTTCTCGGAGGAAGATATGTTGGGGAATGAGGACCCCTTCCATGATGCCTTGGTCATTCAAGCCGCCATCGAGGACTTCACCGTCGACCGAATCCTCGCGTACAACGGTAGCTCGGTGAACATCATCTTCAAAAGAACCTTCGTCGGGCTTCAGGTGGAAGCATCCCGGGTCCAAGCTGCAGATGGACCGCTCTTTGGCTTCTCAGGAGAGAAGAAAGAGGTGGAGGGAGCAGTGGAACTGCTGGTTACGCTCGGTGGGATGTCGATTCAATGACGCTTCATCATCGTCGACGCGCCGAGCGGTTACAACGCCATCTTCGGGCGGCCTCTTATCAATTACTTCAGGGCCGTTCCGTCGTCTTATAAGCAGTGCCTGAAGTACTGACGCGGAGATGTGAAGATCATGATCAGTGGAGATCCCAAGTCTTCCAGGCAGTTCTACTTGAACGCCGTCAGCAGCATCAGCTGGATGCGTGACACGGAGAAGATGGAAGAGTTCCTGGAGAAGGAAAAAGGGTTGTGTGCTGCCGAGGAGGTGGAGGAGATAGAGGTGATCTCTCGAGTAAGAGAGCCGGGACTGCTGAAGGTGGGAGGATCCTTGCTGCTTGGGGGGAAGATAGAGCTGGCTGCTTGCCTGCAGGACAATGTTGATGTATTTGCATGGAGCGCCGCCGAGATGTCAGGGGTGGACGCCGATGTTGCTTGTCATCGACTCAACCTGGATCCCGCGGTGGCCCCAGTTCGACAAAAGCAGAGGAAGAGCGCCGCCATGCTGGCCGAGCCGATCATGGAAGAGGTGGAGAAGCTGCTGAAGGCAGGGTTTGTCTCGGAGATCCAGTATCCAGGCTGGGTCTCCAATGTTGTAATGGTGAAAAAGCCTGGAGGGGGATGGCGTTTATGTATCAATTTTTCAATGTTGAATAAAGCTTGCCCAAAGGATTGCTACCCCTTGCCTCAAATCGACGTGTTGGTCGATTGCGCCGTCGGGTTTCCTGTGATGAGGTCTCTTGATGCTTTTTTAGGATATCACTAGATCTGGATACATCCCCCGACTACCGGGATGTCTCTTTCATAACCAGCGACGGCTGCTATAGCTACAAAATGATGCCCTTCGGGCTCAAGAACGCAGGCGCCACTTACCAGAGGATGATGGATCAAATCTTCATGGGGCATAAGGGACGGAACTTGGAGGTTTACGTAGATGACCTCCTCGTCAAGAGCAAAAGCATCGCAGAGCATATAATGGATCTGGTGGAGACCTTTGCTATCCTGAGGAAGTACAAGATGCGACTCAATCCGGCCAAGTGCGTCTTCGGTGCAGGAAGGGGAAAATTTCTAGGTCACCTCCTTACTCCCTGGGGGGTGGAACCTAATCCAGACAAGGTGAAGGCCATTCTGGAGATGGCATCGCCAAGGTATCCTAAGGAAGTGCAAAGTCTGATTGGAAGGCTAGCAGGCCTCAGCCATTTTTTGTCCAAGGCAGGGGAGAAATGCTCTCCATTCTTCAAGACCCTTTGAGGAAATCAGAAGTTCGAGTGGACGGTGGAGTGCGAGGATGCTTTCAGAATGCTCAAGCAACAGCTAACCCAAGGTCCTCTCCACCAGGGTCTGCGGGGTAATGAAGATCTCTTCCTCTACCTAGGAGTCGGGGCGGAAGCAGTTAGTTCGGTGCTGGTTCGGGAGGAAGGCAGGAGGCAGCTCCCTATCTACTATGTTAGTAGAGTGCTGCGGCAGGCGGAGACGAGGTACCCTATTTTGGAGAAGCTGGTGTTCGCTTTGGTGGTTTCAGCTCGAAGACTCCGTCTGTATTTTCAAGCTCACTCCATCAAGGTCATCTCCGATCATCCTCTACGGAGTATCCTGGATGGAGTGGGACACTCTGGCAGGCTGGCAAAGTGGGCGGTGGAGATTAGCGAGTTCGATATTTCTTACTCTCCAAGGGTAGCAATCAAGGCGCAGGCAGTGGCAGATTTCCTTGCCGACTTCTTGGCTGAGGTGGAGGGAGAGGATGGCTCTTCTAGCACGGTATCCTGGAAGATGTTTGTGGATGAGGTTTCGGGTAGATATTCTGTGGGAGCCGGAGTCGTGCTCGTAAGCCCTCGGGAAATCAGGATCGAGCAAGCAGTCGAGATTCTCTTCCCAGTTACCAACAATCAGGCGGAGTACGAAGACATGGTGGCCGGCTTGGGTCTCTCCAAGGAGTTGGGGATTCGAGATATCAGGGCCTTCACCGACTCGAAGGTGTTCGCGTCCCAGATCCGAGGCGAGTTCGAGGTGAATGATCCAATTTTACATCGGTACTTTATCAAGGTGAAAGGTTTGATTGGGGGGTTTCAATCTTTCTTCGTCGAGCACGTATCCCGAGAGGAGAATTCAGAAGCTGACTATCATGCCAAATACGGCCCCCGGGCTGGGGGGATCGTGACTGAACTTTTCCGACCATCCATCGAGGAAGGGGATATGATGGAAATCGAGCAGAGGGCATCTTGGAGGGATCTGTTTGTTTCTTTTCTAACAGCAGGTCAGATACCTGCCAACGAAGGAGACAAGAGGAAGTTTCGCTACAAAGCCTCCTACTATTTGCTTCAAGAAGGGGAACTCTACCGCAAGGTCATTTCAAGTCCTCTGGCTCGATGCCTGCCAGAGGTTGAAGTGCCTCATATCCTGGAGGAGATTCACTGAGGAGAGTGCGGCAGTCACTCCGGAACTCACACTCTTGAACAAAGGATTCTAAGGCATGGGTACTTTTGGCCCACCATTAGGAAGGATGCAGAGGCCTTCTCCAAAAAGTGCCTCCAGTGCCAGCTCTTCGCACCTCTTCAACTACAGCCAGCTCAACACCTTCGCTCGATCATTGCTCCATGGCCCTTCGCCATCTGGGGAATGGACTTGATCAGCCCCTTTCCTCAGGCGAGCGGGTAGAGGAAGTTCGTGCTTGTCATGATCGACTACTTCTCTAAGTGGATAGAGGCGAAGACATTAGCCAAGACCACGTTGCAGATCATGAAGAACTTCATTTGGGGGGAGACTGCATGCAGGTTCGGGATTTCTCTGGCCATCATCACCGGCAATGGGCCGCAGTTCGCCAGCTTATAGTTAGAGGACTTCTGCAAGCAGCTAGGGACGGATCTGCGATTCGCCTCTATGCATCATCCTCGCAGCAACGGACAGGTGGAAGCTGCCAACAAGTTGATTATCAACCTTCTGAAGAAGAAAGTCACCAACTTGAAAGGCAACTGGGTAGATCAGCTCCCCTCGGTTCTCTGGGATTTGAGGACAACTCCAAACTCGGTCACGGGGGAAACTCCTTTCAAGTTATCCCACGGGTCTGAGGAACTCATCCCAGTAGAATTCGAGGTTCGGAGCCCGAGAGTTATAGCAGCTGGAGATGGTGGCGAAGAGAGGCGCTTGGAGATTGAGGATGCCCAAAGACTCTCACTGGATTTCATAAAAGAGCTTCGTGACTTGGCCTCCATCCGCCAAGAGGAGATCAAGCGGCGCATGGCGAAGCACTTCGACAAAATTGTCCGCCTAAAGTATTTTCTCGCCGGAGATCTGGTATGAAGAAGGTAGACGCCGCAGGAAGAGGAGAAACAGTGGGCAAGCTGCATCCAAATTGGGAAGGTCCCTTCATTATCCAGGAAGCCTTGGCCACCGGGGGCTATTATCTCCAGGATCAGGTTGGAGAGCAGCTGGGAGGTACTTGGAGCGAGGATGACCTGAAAAGGTTCTATCCTTAGCGGCCAATGATGTATTTTGTTTATACATACTGTTTCATATATGCAATGACAACTATTCTTCTTCTGTTCATCCTGTTTTTTATCACAAGTTTTCTGAGAACTCGAGGTTTTGCTTCAAGATCGATCCGAGAAGCTGGCCGTCAAATAGTTCCCCCTGGATAGCCCAATTCGGACGATGGGACGATGCCTCGGGATATAAGCGTCCTTGTAAGACCGAACCCCTGCATTGACGGCCAAGATCAGCTCCCCCGTTGCATGTCGGCCTAGCTACCCCTGACTGCATCTCTCCTCCGACTGGAGGAACTAGCGAGAATAGGTCTGGACCCCAACCTCTCAGATTTGAGGAAGGATCAACCTGGCCATGTTTTCCCTCCAGTAGCCAGGGAGCCATAATAGGCCCAAGAGAATATATTAGTTGCGAGTGCTTCCTGGAGGACCCTCGGAAAGACATAACCCCTCGCTCTTGTATTTGCGCTTATAGCTAGTTGGCAGAGCTGAGAGCTATCACAGCGGTTGGATTGGGAAACATGCCATCGACCTGTTTCTCTTGGATAGCCCAGTTCGGACGATGGGACGATGCCTCGGGATATAAGCGCCCTTGTAAGACCGGACCCCTGCACTGACGGCTGAGATCAGCTCCCACCTTGTATGTCGGCCTAGCTACCCCCGATTGCATCTCTCCTCCGACTAGAGGAACTATCAGGAATAGGGTTGGACGCCAACCTCCCAACCCGACATCGACAAGATCGTCGTTCGATTTCTGATTTCTTCACCCTCAAAGATATCGATGCACTTAATCATTTTCAAATTTTTGAAGCAGCAGGAAAAAATGTTCAAGTCCTCGAGTGGTAGGTCCCCGTAAGTCCAAGTCCCTACACCAGCGTTTCCCCTGCATATTGGACACAGACCTCCCCGAGTGAGATAGAGACCCTCGCTGGAGTGATGGCGTAGTCTGAGACCTCTATACGAGCTCCTCTCCTGCAGACCGACTACTTGCCTCCCCGAGTCGACCTACACCACTCCAGTTGAGCAAGGCCCCTGAGTGCTGTCGACTCCGACAATGTTCAAGTCCTCGAGTGGTAGATCCCCATAAGTCCAAGTCCCTGCACGAGCTCGTATCCTGCATATTGGCCATAGACCTCCTCGAGTGAGATCGAGACCCTCGCTGGAGTGATGCTGTAGTTCGAGGCCTCTGTACGAGCTCCTCTCCTACAGACCAACTACTTGCCTCCCCGAGTCGACCTGCACCACTGCAGTTGAGCAAGGATCCTGAGAGCTGTTGACTCTAGCAATGTTCAAGTCCTCGAGTGGTAGGTCCCCGTAAGTCCAAGTCCCTGCACGAGCTCCTCTCCTGTATATTGGCCACAGACCTCCTCGAGTGAGATCGAGACCCTCGCTGGAGTGATGTCGTAGTCCGAGACCTCTGTACGAGCTCCTCTCCTGCAGACCTACTACTTGCTTCCCCGAGTCGACCTACACCACTCCAGTTGAGCAAGGCTCCTGAGAGCTATCGACTCCAGCAATGTTCAAGTCCTCGAGTGGTAGGTCCCCGTAAGTCCAAGTCCCTGCACGAGCTCTTCTCCAGCATATTGGCCACAGACCTCCTCGAGTGAGATCGAGACCCTCGCTGGAGTGATGATGTAGTCCTAGACATCTATACGAGCTCCTCTCCTGCAGACCGACTACTTGCCTCCCCGAGTCGACCTACACCACTCCAGTTGAGCAAGGCCCCTGAGTGCTGTCGACTCCAACAATGTTCAAGTCCTCGAGTGGTAGGTCCCCATAAGTCCAAGTCCCTGCACGAGCACCTCTCCTGGATATTGGGCACAGACCTCTTCGAGTGAGATCGAGTTCCTCACTGGAGTGATGATGTAGTCCGAGACCTCTGTATGAGCTCCTCTCCTGCAGATCGACTACTTGCCTCCCCGAGTCAACCTACAGCACTCTAGTTGAGCAAGGCTCCTGAGAGCTGTCGTCTCCAGCAATGTTCAAGCCCTCGAGTGGTAGGTCCCCGTAATTCCAAGTCCCTGCATGATCTCCTCTCCTACATATTGGCCACAGACCTCCTCGAGTGAGATCTAGACCCTCGCTGGAGTGATGACGCAGTCCGAGACCTCTGTATGAGCTCCTCTCCTGCAAACTGACTACTTGCCTCCCCGAGTTGAACTACACCACTCCACTCGAGTCGAACTACTCAAGTCCTCGAGTGGCAGGTCCTATTAAGTCCAAAACCTTGCACGAGCCCCTCTCCTTCGCATTGGCCAAAGACCTCCTCGAGTTAGACCAAGTTTCTCGGCAGGACGATGCGAGCAGCATTGAGGCCAGTATGCACGCAGGCATCGGCGAATTGGCTAGTTTGACATAGCAAAGTGCGAGTATGGTATGACGAGTAGCTACGGGCGAGTGCCGGGGTGCGAGTTATGAAGAACGACTAAGGTCGTATGAGTATCAACTACGCGATTATCAACAATATCGGTGTGCGAGTAAACGTCGCAAGCACTCGTTCTCCCCGAGCCTATGAGCCTAGCGAGTATCGTCAATCAACAAGCATGCGAGAAGGAAAAAGGGCGACAATGTGGTAATTCAAACTTGTATTAATGTTTCAAAAATTTTACAAGTTAGTGTTGGTTACAAAAATTCTCTGAAGGCTATCATGCGAGTATGAGGAATATCAGCGTACAACTCGGACTCATCGTCGCCAGTATCTGGCCGATATTCCTCATCTCTAATATTGGCGTCCTCTTCCTCGCCGCTTTCATCACTTTCCTCCTCGCCACTGCCGCTACCGCTGCTGCTGCTGCTGCCGCTGCTGCCAAAGCTCGACAATGGTGAAGGCAGGCGATCTGGAGAGACTGTCTTGGCGAGTAGCTCATGTAGGATCCCCTTTTTTCAACATCGGGGTCTTAGGCACAGAACCGCCATTTTGCGGTGACTCCGCCACGCCCTGAAGGGTCATCACCACAAAACGCCATTTCTGCCGGCCAAATTTGATCACGGAAAAGAAGCACAATAAAGTAAATGCAACTAGCAGTCCACAAAAAATGACATATCATAGTAAATAAACCTCCACGAAGGAAGTGTCCACAGAAAACACATCAGAGTAGTAAAATACGGGCTTATGCCCGGTACATCATGTACTCACTACAAATCGCTCATGCGGAAGCAAATACTAAAGATCTACTCAAGGTCGAGACTCACAGTCCCGGCTGTATGAACTCCGGAGCTAGACTGCCCCATCTCCAAGCGCACAGGTCTCTGGGGCTGATCCTCCATGTTGGGCTCCACGATCCTCTAAAATGATGCGGTTCGAAAACCGTTAGTCTAAAAGACTAAGTCATATCATCCCCCACCCCTTCCCCCATGGCTCCTAGGCACCGAGCGGAGAGGAAGAAAGGGGAGGACTTGAAGGTGGAGAATAATCAAAACAGATGACAGCGGACCTATACTAGCAATTCTATAATAGATAATGACAATAAGATGAAATATGAAAAGTAACCTTCACTTATGTGAGCACACATAAGCCAAGGGGTCTTCTGCAAGACTCCCATCGTATAAAAAGTCTCATACCAATTTATACATTGGGATGTCGGTTATCAAACATCAGTAAATGTATGTCAAAATTGACCTTAATTTTTAAACTTGCCCACACAAGCTTATAGTCCAAGGGGTCGTTTTGCAGGGCCCAAAGTATAAGCGTCTCATTCCACTTATACTTTATTTGTCGGGGTTAAATGAATCGATTATGCTATGAAATGCAAGTGGGTATGATGGATCATGCAAGTGCAACACACACACCCAACTCTGTGCACACAGACCTTTAGTTCCCCCTTTCAGGAGCCGTAACCTCCCAGGATATCTCCGTAGTGGCAAACGGAAGCGGTGGGTTGGGCCTCGCCCACCTCTAAACCAGTAAAGCACTACCGGTCAGACCTATTGTACGCCTCAACACTTGGTGCATGAAGCGGACTCCTGCGTACTCTTGCCGGCTGGCGCACCGGACTTCTGTTGGCGAAGTGCTAACCACACTTGTCGGGTCAACGTATTGGCGTCGGTGCATCGACCCTCCAATACCTAAGACCCACCACCTTAATTTCCTTTCCTTTTATGCACATGCAAATTTAGCGTAATAAAAAAAACTGAGCTGAAGCTCCCCGGATCGAAACGTCCGTCTCAAACAATCGAGACGAAGCTCCCCGGACCGAAACGTCCGTCTCTTAACCATCTGAGCTGAAGCTCCCAGCTATCTTCCTGTGTTATTTGTGTTCGTGAAATGTGCAACCCTAATTACTAAGTTACTCTTTTCAGCTTGTTAATACAGTTTACGTTAACCCAGGACTGCCCCGGTATTCCGTGTGAAGGGCTCTCAAGGGGCACTAGGAACTATGTTGGGATTACGCCCAGCGTTCCCTTTCGCAAGGTACTTATTATTATTATTGGTTTATTCCCTTACTCGTTACTTCCGCATGTTACGATAGGCTAAACCTTGGGTGATTTGACTCTACCTCACCTCGGGAAGGACGATCTTTCGTCGCACCCGAGCGCCTCTAAACCCTAGCCAAAACAACACCCTACTCATTTTATCTTCCAATGATGCTCCTAATTCTATTTATCCCTTCCAGCAAACCACTAAACTCAACTCATGTGCTCTAATTCATATTCCAACTTAATTCCCTGCAGTTTTTTACTAAATGCAGACCACTTAAGCTATATGACCCGTAAAATGGGAAGTATACCAAATGATCATCCTGTACTCATGTAATAATTATTGGAGGGTTATACTGGCATTTGTAGCCTAAATTCATAATTTCCTAATTTTCATAATTTAACTGATAATTTATTTATTTATTCTAATAATCAAAACTTCCAAATTTGAACATGAAGTACACGTTTTAGACAAGATAAAATTCCACTAAATTTAAGTTAAATGCAAAATGAATAATCATCTAAAATACCAGAACTCCCAATTTTTCAGCAAGGTTTAAGCCCTTAAATGTTATTTCAAATTTATTCCATAATAAATCATTTTAATGGAATGCACAACAATAATACTTCCAAAACTTCACAGAAAATTCCAGGATGATTATAAGGACACATAAAACCTCTAGATAAAGTTTCATAATTTTTTAGAAAGAATCATTCTCTAAATTAATTAAATATCAAGGTCTCAAAATTATAGACTTGTAAAGGAAGTGCTATAAACATCTCTCTAAAAATTATGAATAAATTTCTACAAGTATATTTGGGCCTGAAATGATCAAAACCTAAGTCTCATGATTTTGCAATTGAAAAATCATCAATAATTAATTTTTATTCTACCAAGCCCCTTTCCAAAACTTGTGAAGGAAGTACTAAATAAAATCAAGTAAAAATTATAATAAAATTCAGGGATATTCACTTAGGCCTGGAATATCTTCTGATCAAGTTTCATCAGATTCAAATGAACAGAATAACCAGAAGTAATTAAAACATCATTTTGGGCCTTTTGGTAATTATCAAGTAAAGTACCAGAAATATAATCCATAAAATTCTAGAGAAATTACCAGGAGTTCTAGATGGTCTAAAACTTACTTTACCCAAGTTTCACAAGCTTTAGCTTTAATTTAGTGGCTGAATTTACAAAATAGTGTTTTTACCCTAAAACTAGGGTTAGGGTTTTGAGGTGCATACCTTTCTCCAAATCCTATAAGGTTCCTTCCAGAGAGCTTAGGATACACTACCTCGAATCATACTGAGTTTCCAAGGTCATACGAGGGCATTTGCCCCTATGTCCTTCACAACCCCAAAAGGTCCTTCCTTAGGGTTTAAGGTTGAACCCTAGGGCAAAATGATTTAGTTCGATGGCTCGTGCGAGCGAGCTGGCCGCCTACTGCACGAGTTCCTCCTCGCTGAGATCCAGCATTGACTCGGCGTTGCCTTGCCCATACATTGCAAGGAGGACGACAAAGGCCTCCCCCTTGTCCTCCCCTTCCTCCGCCCAGGAGGGGAGGTTGGTGCTCAACGTCACTAGATGCTCGTCCGCCGCCCAGGTCACCAACGGGCGACCATAGGCATCCACCGCGTCCAGCCCCAGGTTGAAATTGGGGTGGAAGTGGGGAAGCCGAGCATGGAGCGGCGAATCCTGGTCGTCAAGATGCTGCAACGACACCTTCTGTTTCTTGGTCACGGGGCCCGGCGACCTGGCTTTGCCTTTGTATTTGGCGAGTTTCTACTTCTCGCCGATATCAACCGGAGAGTGGGGCTCAAAAAGCGAGGTGGCGATTTCTTTGGCTGGAGGGAGCGGCCTCGCCGTGAGCTCGTTTGGCTCTACAAAAGGCCGAGTAATGTAAACAAATAACTATCGCGACGAGTAAGCAACATACATTCCTTGCTAAGATTTACCTTCATTGTAATGAACCTCGAACAACGTATTGACGTTTAGTCGCCAAAAGATAACATCGAACCGGCGACCTCGGAACGATTCGATGAGTTGCTCGCACACACCCTCCAATATCGGTGGAAGGAAGGAGACATCAGCAGGTTGGTGGGGACTTCACTGGACGTCACCAAAGTCTCCCTCGACGACGATTAGAATCTCACTCCAGCGATGTACTTTATTCGTCGTCCCCACCAGGGTACAGACATGGCTGTTAAAATATACCACGCACTCGGCAGTCGCGGCGAAGGCGAATATTTTGCGGAAGACGGAATGATCGAAGATGATCCTCTCCTCGCGCAAATAGCAAAGGAACCCCATGATGATGGTGACGCCGTTGGGGTTGATCTGCGTGGGGTCTATGCCGAAGTATCGGAGAATATCGCAATACTCTGGCCATAGTGGAAGTCGCAGGACGGCGTCAAAATGGCGAAGGGGAAGGACCAGCGCGCCCTCGATGAAGGTGTTGAGTCGCTCGCTACGGCTCAGGAGCCTTGCCGAGTATCCCTCGGGTAGGAGCCTTTCCCTAAAGATCTCTAAGTCTCACTCGGTGGTAATCGACTTCTTGCAAGCCGCATCCGCAAAGTTTGCGGCATTGGCTTGGCGGCGAGCACTGGCGTCATCTCCAACAATATTGCGAGTTTTAAAGTGGAGAAGAAGAAGGAATAGCGAGGAGCAATGCAAAGTCGCAGCACGAGAGCAGGAAAAGATACTCACGAGCTAGGGCTTCAAAAGCGCAACATCGTACTTATATCCTACCTACCCCCTCTCTTTATAGGTGCCTAGGGGGGGGGGGTATATCATCCTTATGGTGAGTATCAGACCAAGACGCGTCCTTAGCGAGTAATTCGACTCTGTTGCGCAGGTCGCACAGAACAGATAAAGCATGATCGCAACCTGCTGAACAAACTCGGCACAATCCAGACAAGATGTCGCACAAACATTAACGACAATAAAAAATTAATAACGACGCAAGATCTAAGCTCACTTATTATAATTCAGTAAATGTTCATCAAGCCGCACTTGGCGAGTTCCAAATAGAAGAAAAATCAAAAGAGAAAAAATTCTAAGGCCTAGGACTCTCTAAGGGATGAGGATGTCGCCCGGCCCAACCAATCTTGCGCCCTCGCCGAAAGTGCTCTATCGCCATCGCCATCGTGTCATCTCCGAGCCGTAACTGCTCCTCCATCCTCATCAACCGGCTGATAGAGCCCATACTCGCATGAATGCCGGCAACCACGTCAAGGACGAGCTGGAGGCGATGATTGTTAATCACCAGCTGACGATCATTCTCCTTTACCATATGGAAGCGGGATTCGTAGCTCTCCAGCGTACTCTTGAGCTCTTCCATCTTCTTCATCCGCACTTCCAATGATGATATTCGGCGATGAGGCTCACAGATCGATAGCTGGTCAAATTTGCTCTCCAGCTCCAGGTAGGCGCGAGCAGCAGCACAGCGATATTCCATGCCCGGTAACCCAATGACATCGATGAAGGCCGCACCTGGAGTCGCCAGCCGATCTGACAGCAAATAAAAATCGCCAGATTAGACAGATATTTAGCCGCCCCATACGACATCAATAGCGATACATACCGCTGCGAGGAGACCTAGATCGGCGAGGAGATCTAGATCGGCGAGGAGAGGATCCGTGAGTTGGCTCATCTCATCGGCTTGAAGAAGACCCCCCAGCGTGCTCGGTCGCCTTGCCTTGCCCGCGTCCCCCTTGTCGAGGATCCGCAACTCTTGGCGGAAAGTAGCTCGGTCGCGGCTTGACCGACTTACTACCTCCGGAATGTGAAGAAGGAGGCGGAGGAAGTCGCGTCGTGGCGACTTGAGAAGGCGCGACCAGAGGCGGAGGTGGCGGCAAGGATATGTTCACCGACTGGATGGTGGCGACATTTGTAAGAGGCGGCGATGGGGGTAGCGAGGAGCTCGCCTCAGGAAGCGAAGACTTCGCTAGAAGCAGTTCCGAACTCGCGGTGGGCGGAGTAGAACTTCTCGCAGGCAGCGCAGAACTCGCCGGGAGACCCTTGCTCGCCGGAGGATCCTTCTTGGACTGAGGGTCCTTCGGCAAAGGATCCCTGCTCGCCAGGGTCGTCTTCCTCGGCATAGGATTCTTCGACAATGGTTCCTTGCTTGCCGAAGGAACCGAGGCCTCAACTATCCTTTTGGCACCGATATTGATCTGCACCGTGTGTACGGTCTTTGCTGGCCTCCCGACAGGAAGGGTGACCAGCGGCGCGGAGCTCAACGGGGCGACATTCAGAACCGCGCCCGCGCCACCGAGGGAGAATTTGCGAATATAATTGTCAAGTTAGCAAGCAATGAAAACGACCAACATAACCAGAAAGCATCTCGAAAAAAATGGCAACCTGGCAGGTCGACGATGTCAACCCGCTGCGGCACCGGAGTGGAGGCGAGTTCCGGGGACAGAGTCGTGGCGAGCTCTGGGATAACGAGCGAGTCGAGTAAACCCGTATCAAAGACGGCGACATTGGGAATGTCGTGAAGTCCCAAGTCGCTGAGCAACTGTTGCGTGCTGGCATAGCGCACAGGGTTGCTGGTGGAGGCCGCGGTTTGAGAAAGATGTGGCGGCGAGCTACCGTCACCAAAGACATGTTTCTTCTTGGACTTTTTAATCTTTTTCTTCTTGAGGGGGGGGGGGGGGGGGTAAGTCGGCAACGGCGTCCTCCTCGCGTGGCCGTTTTGGCTTAGCGACGCTGATAACGCCGATAACACCAGTCAGCGAGGAGAGCAACCCAGATACTCGGCAGCGCAGCTCGCCGAATAAGTGTTGTATGTTTCTTTCCGAGCTCCGATGTCGCTCAGAAAGAGTGGGGATTGTGTACAACCCGTATTCGTCGAGAGTGGGCCCTACCACAGCCAAGTCAGCAGAAGTCATGGTCAAAAAGTCAAGGCAAGAGTCAAAGTCAACACTCAAGATCGCGGAAGGCCTGTGCGAGTATATGCGAGCTCCCCTCGCATAATCGCCAGGTAGGCGACTAGGCGAGATACTCGCCCAGCCAGGGCAAGTTCCTATGGAAGTCGCCTAGTCGCCCGGGGATGGGGTATAAATATGACCCTCCCCCCTCCCCTTGCATTTGACTATAAATAGGACCCCAGGGGTACGAGGTGGAAGACTTGATATCCTCGGCAGATACTCGCGCGCTTCAGTTTCGGGATACTATCTAAATCTTTGGATTCCTTTTCCTTGGAGAGTTAGTCGTGACCGTGCGACCTCGCTAGCTAGCTTCCCTCGTACCCAGTTCAGCCATCCTTGGTTGAGAAGGGGCTGCTCCTTTCGAGCATCCGGGTACGTGGTGGGTCCTTCCTGTCGCAATATCTGGGGTCCTGTTTGAACAGTTTCTTTGTTCTATTCATCTTTACCGTCTGATCTAGCTTCTGAGTTAGTAAACTTAGGCGGCTTTGGTCCGAATTCTGGCGTTCGGAGTTTTCCTGGCTTCAACAGCTGGTGCTCCGGTACTAGACTGGCCCACCTCCATGCGCACCGTACTCCGCTAGTGCTGATCCCTGTCTCCCATCCGGAGCCCCTATAATGTTGTGTTCCGTAAACCTTTAGTCAAAAAGACTAAGCCCTATCATCCCCTCCCCCTCCCCCCATAGCTCCTAGGCACCGAGCGGGGAGGTGGAAAGGGAAGCTACAAAGGTGGAGAGTACAAAGTGGCAGGTGATAGTGGAACTAGTCTAGCAGTTATTTATATTATATAAACGACTAGGTAAGAAAGGTACAAGTTAACAGTTCCATAATAGTATGCAGGAAGGTAAGCAAGTAGAGCAAGAAGGATATGTAGAAAGGTAAGTAACAAATAAGTAACCTTAACTTATATGAATGCCCATACAAACATATAAGTTAAGGGGTCTTCAGAAAGGCTCCCATCGTATAAAACGTCTCATACCAATTTATACGTTGGGGTGTCGGTGATATGCAAGTATGCTATGCAATGATTCATCCAAGTGCAACGCACGCACATTACTCTATGCACACAGACCTTTAGTTCCCCCTATTTGGACAGTTAGCTTCACTCCCAGGAACCTCTGCAGTGGCAAACGGAGACAGTGGGTCGGGCTGTAAGACCCCCCCTCCCCCTTACCAAGGAGGGCTACCGGATCTTATGCCCAGAACCGCCGTCTTACGGTGGCACTAACTCACGGGTTAGTCGACACCGCAATACGCCGATTCTGCCGGCTAGTACGATCATTAACCTGTAAGCCAATATGAGAAGAAGAAGTAATCTATATATATAAAACTACCAGTCCACAAGCCACAGTACAATCATATAAAAGAAATGAATAGTTGTAAGACCCCCTTTTTTTTTCTTTTTGAACACCGGGGTCTTAGGCCCAGAACCGTCGTTTTGCGGTGACTCCTTCACGCCCTGAGGAGTCATCACCACAAAGCGCCGATTCTGCCGGCCATCTCGATCACATAAAGTAGCAAAATAATGAAGGCAAAGGAAGCTATCGGTCCACATAGAATCACATGACATAATCAATATAACTCCACGAAGGGAGTGTCCACAGAAAATAACATCAGAGTAGCAAAACGGGCTTATGCCCGGTACATCAAATCCTCACTACAAGATCTCTCATTCAGAAACAAAAGTAGAAAACTGCTCAGGGTCGAGACTCACGGTCCCGGCTGTGTGAACTCCGGAGCTAGACTGCCCCACCTCCAAGCGCACCGGTCTCTGGGGCTGCTCCTCCATGCTGGTCTCCGCGATCCCCTAAATGATGCGGTTCGAAAACCGTTAGTCTAAAAGACTAAGTCCTATCATCCCCCACCCCTTCCCCCACGGCTCCTAGGCACCGAGCGGAGAGAAAGAAAGGGGTAGGACTTGAATGTGGAGAATATCAAAAGCAGATGGCAGCGGTCCTATTCTAGCAAGTTCTTTGGTATATAAAGACGATAAGCTGTAATATGAAATGTAACCTTCACTTATGTGAAATACACATAAGCCAAGGGGTCTTTTGCAAGGCTCCCATCGTATAAAAAGTCCCATACCGATTTATACGCTGGGGTGTCGGTGGTCAAACAGCAGTAACTAAATATATCAAAATTAACCTTAATTTATAAACTTGCCCACACAAGCTTATAGACTAAGGGGTCGTTTAGCAGCTCCTAAGGTATAAGCGTCCCATTCCACTTATACTTTAGGTGTCAAGGTTAAAGGTAACGATTATGCCATGACATGCAAGTGGGTATGATGGACATGCAAGTGCAACACACACACCCGACTCTGTGCACACAGACCTTTAGTTCCCCCTTTCTGGAGCCGTAACCTCCCAGGATACCTCCGTAGTGGCAGACGGAAGCGGTGGGTTGGGCCTCGCCCACCTCTAAACCAGTAAGGCACTACCGGTCAGACCTATCGTACGCCTCAACGCTTGGTGCACGAAGCGGACTCCTGCGTACTCTTGCCGGCTGGCGCACCGGACTTCTGTTGGCGAAGTGCTAACCACACTTGCCGAGTCAACGTATTGGTGTCGGTGCATCGACCCTCCAATACCGAAGACCCACCACCTTAATTTCCTTTCCTGTTATGCACATGCAAATTAGCGTAGTCAAGAATCGAGCCGAAGCTCCCCGGACCAACACGTCCGACTCAAGCAATCGAGCCGAAGCTCCCCGGACCCAGAGTCCGCCTTTTAACCATCCGAGCCGAAGCTCCTATCCAACCTCTGGTGCCATCAGTGTTGTGAAATGTGCAACCCTAATTACTAAGTTACTCTTTTCAACTTGTTAAACAGTTTACGTTAACCCAGGACTGCCCCCGGTATTCCCTGTGAAGGGCTCTCAAGGGGCACTAGGAACTATGTTGGGATTACGCCCAACGTTCCCTTTCGCAAGGTACTTATTTTATTATTGGTTGATTCCACTTACCCTTTATTTTCTCATATTTCGATATGCTAATCCTAGAGTAATTTGACTCCACACTCCTTGGGTAGGACGATCTTTCGTCGGACCCAAACGTCTATACCCTAGACAGATCCACACCTTACTCACTCATCTTCCCAAGACGCAGCCCATTCCACTTGTCCTTGTAACAATCCATCAGGACCCATCATAATGGCCCTAATTCACATCTAAATGAAATCCTGCAGTTTTGCTATATGCAGACCACTTAAGCTACATGACCCGTAAAAAGGGAAATACATGAAATACTCATCCAGTACACTTAGGATAATTATTAGAGGTCTATTATGATAGATATAGTCTAAATTCAGAGAATCATATTTTTCCCAATTAATCTACTATTTATTGAATTTTCCTCAAAAACTAGGCCATAGTCAATTTGAACATGAACCATAAGATTTTCTCAGGTAATGGCCTCCTAAAATTTGTATTCACTAAATAACAGAGAAATATTATTGGATGCCAATTTTCATAATTTTCCAGATAGTTCTTGACCTCTAAAGGATTTATTAAAAGTAATTCCTAAAATCAAATATAATGAAGGAAGTGCCACAAATATGTATCCAATAATTATGTAAAAATTACTAGGGCTTCATAAGGATCTAGAAACATCATGATGAGGAAATTAAATTTTTTCAGACAATCTAATTGTCATTATTAAATTTACCAAAGTTCCATAGAATTAAATAATTAAAGAAGCAACTACTAAATATCATTCTTCAAAAATTTCATAAAAATTTACAGAGATGGGTACCATGATTACAAGCCCCTTTGCTAAGTTTCATCAGGTTTAATCAAGTATATTTTTCTCCAAAAATTCCTAAGCGAAAATTGTAAAACATGACTTTGTGAACAAAGTACCAAAAGTATTCATCCAAAATTTATTATAAAATTTCCAGAGATATATATACCCTAAACAACTACCTCATTCAAAGACTTAGGCCTTTTCAGAAAGTTTTGGTATTAGATCTTATGGTTTCAAGCTAGTGCCCTAAACTAGGGTTATGGATTTAAGGGGTTTTAAGTCTTCCAAGTGCCCTAAAATTTTAACCACAGGACCATAGTAACCCTATGGACATCATTCCCTGGTTTCAAGTCCATCCAAGGTCTTTTGACCCCAATTTCTTCAAACCCTAGAAATTTACCCTAAAGGGCCTACCCTAAAATTCTAGGGCTACCCTAGTCCAATCCACTCCAAACTCCATAAGTGAGTGTAAAAAGTCAAATTATATCAGTGGCCAAAATTTCAGCCTCTGATGAGGGAATTTGGCCACTCAACCATCAAATAGTGGCTTTTGACCAAAATACCCTTATAAGGTCATATATAGGGTGGGTAAATTACCTATCCTAAACATCTCCAAATGAGCTAAAGTTTTAACCCTATACCTATCATGACATCTAAGACCACCCACCAAAATTTGGGGGAGATTTAAATTAATTAGGTGACATAATTAAATTAATCATGATTTATTAAATTTTTCTAAAAACTATAGAAAAATATTCTCCAAAAATTCTATATTTTGGACAGGTTCTAGATATGACTAAGACTTTCTCACTGCCCAAATTTCAACTTGTTTGGACAAGGAATGAAGTGTGGGCACCAAAAGTAATTTCTGTTTAGGCCTAGGTATAGGTCCTACCAAAAAGGGTACCCTGGTCTAACCAGTGGCCCAAAAGGGTCCAAGCAATTTTTGCTACAAACTAGACACCCTAAGCTACAATTTTCATGTTGGGCAGATTTCCATTCAGGGTCCCTAAGTATTTTTAAAAATTAAATACATTAAATACATCTAATGTGACAGAAATGAAATAAATATCATTAATTTCCTATAGTTTGATTTTGATGCAGCGCGAATCTTGGCGCAAGAATCAACGGCATCTGGTCATCGTCCCCATTGAGCCAACGGCTGAGATTCGTCCCGCCTGGAGCGATTTCCAAGCCCTGCCGCCGGCGATCCAGCCCCTTCCCCGGCCGGCCACCGCCACCAACACCTCCGTCGAGGTGGTGGCTATCGTCAGGCGGCGGCTCCGCCGCCGGAGAGGCGTTTTTCGGCGGATAAAGCAAGAGATTTTCTTGCCGAAACCAGGAGAAATCCCGGATTGAATCGGGCTCAATTGAGCCCGAAACTCAAGCCTAATGATTCCTAGGATCTACCCGCGAGTTAAGGAGAGGAGGAGGACCTTCCTGGCGGCCTGGATGCGAGAGGAGCGGCGGGATGCCATTAACGACGGCGGCGGCGCTCGGCTTCTGCAACTGCACAGTGGAATGGCCCGTCTCCTCCAGGTAAACGCTCCAAAATGATCCCCTCGGCTCCCTGAAGGTGTTTAAATGACAAATGGGGGAGAGGAGAGGCTGGTTCTTCAATAGCCATTAACACCATTAAAGGTGTGGCTCGGGTTGTGTGGAGGGGGGCTGAACCCACCCCTTGGTGGCCGGGAAACGGCTGGAATCAACTCCTCTCCCCTAGAGGAGTTGATTACAGCCATAACTGGTGGCTGTTGGCCTTCCTTGGCCGGCTTCTCTCTTCCCTTTCCTCTTCCCCATTTTCTCTCTCCTCCATTATCATGGAGAGGAGCTCTTTTCTCTCTCCTAGTCACCTCTGGTTGACTAGTCAACCTCACAAGCTAAAGGCAGCCCACTGGATTATGATGGTCATGGGAATGGGTTTAGCCTAAGGGAGAAGTGGCTTGAGCTTGGGTTAGCCCTTTCTGGGCTAAGTTGACTTGACCCTCAATGAGGGTTGACTTGGTCAGTTTGACCATCTAGGTTGACCCCATTGGGTCCTGGGTGATTCATTGGCCTCCCCTAAGGTCTATGTAGGGTTGGGTAGGGTTGACTTGGCACCTTAAGGGTCACTTGACCCTTGGTAAGGTCACTTTGACCATTTTAGGGCTAGAGTTGACTTGGGTCAACATGACCATTAGGGTTCACCCCTATGGATCCTTGGTGACCCATTGACTTCCCTTAGGGTCTAGGTAGGGTTATGTAGGGTTACCCTGCACTTTGGAGGTCACATACCCTTAGTAAGGGTACTTTGACCAGATTAGGGCTTGAGTTGACTTGGGTCAACCTGGCCTCTAGGGCTGACCCCAATGTGTCCTTAGTGACCCATTGACCTCACTTTAGGGTTATGAGGGCATAGGTGGGGTCCTCTAGACTAGGAGTGGGTCAATTGGCCTAAGTAGGCTAGGTTGACCCATTCAGGGCTAGGGTTGACCTTGGTCAACTGGGCCTCTTGGGTTGGCCCTAATGGGTCCTTTTTGGCTCTAATGGGTCTCCCAAAATGTTTGGGAGTGTTGTGGTAGGGTCTTGGGGCCATGGTGAAGCCCCATTGTCATTCTAAACCATTGTTCAAAATTCTACTATTTGCAGACCATGGTGATCCCCACCTTGGCCTCCTATCTCTTGGCCCATTTCTGGCTTCCTAGGGTTTTGTCATGACCTAGTCATGGCCAAAACCACTCTTAGGGGTCTAGTTGGAAATGGGATGTTACAAATCCCAATAAACAAAACAAAGATTTCGTCCCCGAAATCAAGGTTGGACCTACGGATCTTATTACCGAAGGAAAGAGTCTTGTAACATCCCATTATGACGCCTTGTTTGTTAAATTTGATTTTATGGGAAAACTTAGATCTAAGACCCCTTTCGCCCAAACGGCGAACCAAAATCCCAATAAACAAGGTTAAGCCCCCAATAAACAAAAGATAAGCCCCTATCTACCTAGAGCAGCCCTTAGTATACTTAAAGCAGGAAAAATAAATTAACATCTTGAGGGGTCTGAGAGGTATACCTGACTGAATAGCTCGGGGTATCTTTGTCGCATCAGGTCCTGTGGCTCCCAGGTATGCTCCTCCTGGCCGTGGTTCCTCCACAGGACCTTGACTAGTGGGACCTTCTTGCGTCGCAAGACCCGCACTCCTCGGTCGTCGATCCTCACAGGCTCCAAATGAACCGACCGGTCTGAAGCTACCGGCCCTTCGGTAGTCAGAATCTGCTGCTCCGGGCGTAGCAGAGCCCTCCTCAAAGAAGAAATGTGGAAGACGTCGTGCAGCGCTTCCAGCTCTGGTGGTAACTCCAGCCGGTAGGCTAGGGGTCCGATCCGCTCCAGGATCCTGTAAGGGCCCATGTACCTAGGGCTGAGCTTCTTCCTCCGACCACGCACCCGTGAATCTCCATGCATGGGCCGGATCTTCAGAAACACCCGGTCCCCCACCTGGAACTCCACCTGCCGATGCCGGGCGTCATAATACTTAGCCTGTCTACTCTGTGCCTCGAGCATCCTGTCCCTGATCAGCCTCACCTGTGCCTCGGTGTCTTCAACAAACTCTGGCCCCAACACTTTCGGATCCTCGTTCTGCACCCAAGAAAGCGGGGTCCGGCATCTCCTCCCGTACAAGGCTTCGTAAGGCGCCATCCTGATGCTGGACTGGTGGCTGTTGTTATAGGAGAACTCGACAAGGGGCAAGAGTTTCTCCCACGGTTCCCCGCGGTCCAAGATGCATAGCCTCAAAAGGTCCTCCAGCGTCCGGTTGGTGCGTTCTGTCTGCCCGTCTGTCTGGGGGTGGAATGCAGTGCTGAAAGTCAATCGCGTGCCTAAGTAAGCTTGCACGGATCTCCACTCCCTGGAGGTGAACCTGCCATCCCGATCCGACACTATCGTCCTGGGTACGCCATGATAACGAATGAACTGCTCCACAAACTTCCGCACCAGTACTCCTACTGAATCATCCTTCCTGATCGGTATAAATCGAGCCACCTTGGTCAACCGATCGACGATTACCCAGATCGAGTCATTCCCTGTCCGAGACCGGGGAAGCCCATGTATGAAGTCCATGGCTATGTCATCAAACTTCCACTCCGGCACCGGGAGTGGCTGCAATAATCCCGCGGGGTTCCTGCACTCCGCCTTCACTAGCTGACATGCCTCACAATGGGTCACGAAGTGTGAGACATCCTTCTTCATGCCCGGCCAGTACATCGTCTTCTTCAAATCAGCCGTCATCTTTGTGATCCCCGGGTGTACTGAATACCGGCTGCAGTGCGCCTCCATCATAATATCCTCCCGGATCTGGCCTCCCTCTGGTATATACACCCGTCCTCTGAAGCACACCAGGTCGTCCCTCAGTGTGTAGTCTCCTGCAGTGCCTGCCTCCAGAGCTTGGAAGATGGGCTCTAACTTGGCATCCTGCCTCTGCCCTTCTCTGACTCGGTCTCTGATGTCATCGGTAACGCCTATCGCGGCCAAGTACTCCTCATAGAGCTCAGGATCATCGGACGATACCAGGGTAATGTGCATGTCCTCTAGTCTCTGCAGCAGCTCCATAGACATCAACTGAGGCTCTGCTCCTGCTGTGGCAGCTCTCCTACTCAGTGCGTCCGCTACCACGTTCGCCTTCCCCGGGTGGTAATGCATCTCATACTGATAGTCAGAAAGGAACTCCACCCACCGCCTCTGCCTGATGTTTAGTTCCTTCTGCGTGTCCACGTACTTAAGGTTCTTATGATCGGAGTATATGTCACAGTGGACTCCATATAGGTAATGCCGCCATATTTTTAGTGCGAATACAACTGCTCCCATCTCCAGGTCGTGCACTGGGTAGTTCTTCTCATGGGTCTTCAGCTGGCGGGAAGCATAAGCTATGACGTGTCCGTTCTGCATCAGTACTGCTCCCATCCCCTGATATGATGCGTCGGTGTAGACCTGGAATCCCTCCCTCCCCGAGGGGAGAGTAAGAATGGGAGCCGAGGTCAGCCGATCCTTCAGCTCCTGGAAAGCTGTCTGGCACTGCGGGGTCCACACGAACGGTACCTCCTTCTTTGTCAAGGATGTGAGCGGGAGGGCGATTCGAGAGAATCCCTCCACGAACTTCCGATAGTAACCGGCAAGTCCTAGAAAACTCCGTACGTCAGTGGCTGTTTTCAGCTGCGGCCACTCCGAAATAGCTCGAATCTTTGCCGGGTCCACTGCCAGCCCGGCTCCGCTGATAATGTGACCTAAGAAAGCCACCTCCTTCAGCCAGAACTGACACTTACTGAACTTCGCATAAAGACGATGCTCCCGCAGTCTCTCCAGGGTCAATGCTAGATGTCGCGTGTGCTCCTCCTCCGTCTTAGAATAGATAAGGATGTCGTCTATGAACACTATGACGAACACATCCAAATAAGCCTCGAAGACCCGGTTCATGAGGCTCATAAATGCTGACGGAGCATTCGTGAGCCCGAAGGGCATCACGATGAACTCATACAATCCATATCGGCTACTAAAGGCCGTTTTCGGAATGTCCTCCTCCTGGATCCGCAGCTGGTAGTAGCCTGATCTCAAGTCCAGCTTCGAAAAGTAATGGGCTCCCTCTACCTGATCGAACAACTCGTCTATCCTGGGGAGCGGATAGGTATTTCGGACGGTCAGCCTGTTTAGTGCTCGATAGTCGATGCACAGGCGTAAAGTGCCGTCCTTCTTCTTTACGAATAGGACAGGAGCTCCCCATGATGAGGAACTCGGCCTAACAAATCCTGCTTCCACCAGCTCCTGCAACTGTGTCCGAAACTCCGCCAACTCCTTCGGGGCCATCCGATAAGGGGCCTTGGATACCGGCTTAGCCCCTGGTACCAACTGAATCTGGAAGTCCTTTTCCCTATGCGGAGGTAGTCCTGGCAGCTTATCCGGAAAAATGTCGGCGTAGTCACGAACCACCGGAATGTTAGCAATCAGGTCCTTCTCCTCAGTCATCTCGAACAATACTTAATATACCTCGTCCCCTTGCATATGAGCCTTAATGGCCTGAATAGAAGAAAGCAGGCGACGCGAGACTGGTGTAGTACCTTCGAATGTCGCATAAGTATCGTCGTGGCTGAGCACGACCCTCCTTGCCGGGCAATCAATCTGGGCATGGTTCCAGACAAGCCATGTCATGCCCAAGACGAGGTCGAAGTCCGGCATCCTCAGGATCGTCGCCGGGGCCTCGAGTGTCAACCCGTCTATGGTAACCTCCAGGAGGCACTTTTCTGTGGACTGGATCTCCATCCCATTGGGGAGGTGCACCCTCCTGGGTAGTCCCGTATAACATCGAATCTGATCCAGGTCCTTGACGAAATCCTCCGACACAAAGTTGTGCGATGCCCCCGTGTCAAACAGGGTATGGGCAGGCTTGCCGCACACCATCACCATTCCTAAATCAGTTTGAAAGAAACTCTGGTGTAAGGTTTTCTAACCTAGGTCGTTTAGTAGTTCTATTAACACTTACTATGAGTCATGAATGAATCCAAAATTAAGATTACTCTCATACCTGCAATAACCCTGTCCGGGTTCCGGGGCTGTGCTAAGTCCAAAGCGTAAATCTGCTCCCCATTCTGCCTGCGGTCGCCTCCCTGGTAACCACGTCCTCGGCCGCGTCCTCGGCCTCCGAAATGCTGGGCCGGTGGGCCACCCCGTGGTGCTGGAGGTGGTGCCCCCCTCATAGGGCAGTCTCTCCGGAGGTGTCCCACCTGGTGACAGTGGAAGCACTCCGGCGGGGGATACGCCATACCCCGGGGTCTCTGCATCTCCTGGATCCGGAGAGGTTGAGGGGCCAAGCCCACCGGCTCTCTCGGCTCCTGCCTCAACTCCTGACGAGGCTGCTCCTCTGCCCTTCTTCCATCTGGTACGATGCCTCGCCGCTGATCATTTCGGGCCCTCCGGCCCTGGTCCTCCTCTTGCCGTTTCCGGCCCCGAGTGGTGTGCCAGTCGGCCTCAATCCTCTTCGCCATCTCCAAAATCCGGGAGATGGGCCCGTCAGAGACAAAAAGCAGGGCCTCCCTCAACTCCTCTTTTAGGCCCTTATAAAACCTCTTGACGTAACCTGCTTCATCCAGCTGATAGGAGCCCGCATATCGGGCCAAATGATCGAACTCTCGGTGGTACTCCACCACTGTCCTGGTGCCCTGCCTCAGCTGCAAGAACCGCTCCTCCAACTCGTCCCTGGCCGACTAAGGAACAAAGTGCTCCAGCAGCGTGGCCCTGAACTCTTCCCAAGTGATTTCTGCAATCTCTCTATCAGCAAAAGTCGTGTCCAACAGCGTCTTCCACCACCGCTTGGCATGTGACTCCAAGCAAGATACCACTAGGGCCACCCTCTCCTCCCAAGGGCATCGTATCCCAGTCAACATCTCGTACATCACATCCAGCCACTCCTCTGTCCGTACTGCCGACTCTGTACCCAAGTAAGATGGGGGAGAGAGTCCTCGGAAGGTGCTCATCCAGTTGGCCCCTGGGTTTGGCTGCTGGGCTGGGGCTTGCTGAGCCGGGAAGGCCTCAAGGATAGCTGTAAGGGTCTGCCCCATGTCTGACTGGAGGAAAGGTGTGGGGGCCATGGGAGGTGGTGCAATGTCTGGAGTCTGATGAGCTCCACCTTGTGGGGTGGGCTGAGCTGAGGGCTGCAAAACGAACTACATCAGTAGGCAATCGACTCAATGCCTAATGATAGTGGACAATTTACATGTGATTTCCCCCCAGATGGGCACACCACTGCTTCCGCTGCTTAGTTTGTCCCCAAACTAAACCCGCGCGGGGGTGACCCAGGGTTGTGGACGGCTACTTTTCGATCGAGGTCTCCTCTGATACCACTTATAAGACCCCCTTTTTTTTCTTTTTGAACCCCGGGGTCTTAGGCCCAGAACCGCCGTTTTGCGGTGACTCCTTCACGCCCTGAGGAGTCATCACCACAAAGCGCCGATTCTGCCGGCCATCTCGATCACATAAAAGTAGCAAAATAATGAAGGAAATGGAAACTATCTGTCCACAGAGAATCACATGACATAATAAATATATCTCCACGAAGGGAGTGTCCACAGAAAATAACATCAGAGTAGCAAAACGGGCTTATGCCCGGTACATCAAATCCTCACTACAAGATCTCTCATGCAGAAACAAAAGTAGAAAACTGCTCAGGGTCGAGACTCACGGTCCCGGCTGTGTGAACTCCGGAGCTAGACTGCCCCACCTCCAAGCGCACCGGTCTCTGGGGCTGCTCCTCCATGCTGGTCTCCGCGATCCCCTAAATGATGCGGTTCGAAAACCGTTAGTCTAAAAGACTAAGTCCTATCATCCCCCACCCCTTCCCCCACGGCTCCTAGGCACCGAGCGGAGAGGAAGAAAGGGGAGGACTTGAAGGTGGAGAATATCAAAAGCAGATGGCAGCGGTCCTATTCTAGCAAGTTCTATGGTATATAAAGACGATAAGCTGTAATATGAAATGTAACCTTCACTTATGTGAAAAACACATAAGCCAAGGGGTCTTTTGCAAGGCTCCCATCGTATAAAAAGTCCCATACCAATTTATACGCTGGGGTGTCGGTGGTAAAACAGCTGTAACTAAATATCAAAATTTAACCTTAATTTATAAACTTGCCCACACAAGCTTATAGACCAAGGGGTCGTTTTGCAGGTCCTAAGGTATAAGCGTCCCATTCCACTTATACTTTAGGTGTCAAGGTTAAAGGTAACGATTATGCCATGACATGCAAGTGGGTATGATGGACATGCAAGTGCAACACACACACCCGACTCTGTGCACACAGACCTTTAGTTCCCCCTTTCTGGAGCCGTAACCTCCCAGGATACCTCCGTAGTGGCAGACGGAAGCGGTGGGTTGGGCCTCGCCCACCTCTAAACCAGTAAAGCACTACCGGTCAGACCTATCGTACGCCTCAACGCTTGGTGCACGAAGCGGACTCCTGCGTACTCTTGCCGGCTGGCGCACCGGACTTCTGTTGGCGAAGTGCTAACCACACTTGCCGAGTCAACGTATTGGCGTCGGTGCATCGACCCTCCAATACCGAAGACCCACCACCTTAATTTCCTTTCCTGTTATGCACATGCAATTTAACGTAAACAAGAATCGAGCCGAAGCTCCCCGGACCAACACGTCCGACTCAAGCAATCGAGCCGAAGCTCCCCGGACCAACACGTCCGACTCAAGCAATCGAGCCGAAGCTCCCCGGACCTAAAGTCCGCCTTTTAGCCATCCAAACCGAAGCTCCTATCCAACCTATGGTGCCATCAGTGTTGTGGATTGTGCAACCCTAATTACTAAGTTACTCTTTTCAGCTTGTTAAACAGTTTACGTTAACCCAGGACTGCCCCCGGTATTCCCTGTGAAGGGCTCTCAAGGGGCACTAGGAACTATGTTGGGATTACGCCCAACGTTCCCTTTCGCAAGGTACTTATTTTATTATTGGTTGATTCCCTTACCCTTTATTTTCTCATATTTCGATATGCTAATCCTAGGGTAATTTGACTCCACTCTCCTTGGGTAGGACGATCTTTCGTCGGACCCAAACGTCTATAACCCTAGACAGATCCACACCTTACTCTCTCATCTTCCCAAGACGCAGCCCATTCCACTTGTCCTTGTAACAATCCATCAGGAATCATCATAATGGCCCTAATTCACATCCAAATGAAATCCTGCAGTTTTGCTATATGCAGACCACTTAAGCTACATGACCCGTAAAAAGGGAAGTACATGAAATACTCATCCAGTACCCTTATGATAATTATTAGAGGTCTATTATGATAAATATAGTCTAAATTCAGAAAATCATATTTTTCCCAATTAATCTACTATTTATTGAATTTTCCTCAAAAACTAGGCCATAGTCAATTTGAACATGAACCATAAGATTTTCTCAGGTAATGGCCTCCTAAAATTTGTATTCACTAAATAACAGAGAAATATTATTGGTTGCCAATTTGCATAATTTTCCAGATAGTTCTTAACCTCTAAAGGATTTATTAAAAGTAATTCCTAAAATCAAATATAATGAAGGAAGTGCCACAAATATGTCTCCAATAATTATGTAAAAATTACTAGGGCTTCATAAGGATCTAGAAACATCATGATGAAGAAATTAAAATTTTTCAGACAATCTAAATGTCATTATTAAATTTACCAAAGTTCCATAGAATTAAATAATTAAAGAAGCAACTACTAAATATCATTCTTCAAAAATTTCATAAACATTTACAGAGATGGGTACCAGGATTACAAGCCCCTTTGCTAAGTTTCATCAGGTTTAATCAAGTATATGTTTCTCCAAACATTCCTAAGTGAAAATTGTAAAACATGACTTTGTGAATAAAGTACCAAAAATATTCATCCAAAATTTATTATAAAATTTCCAGAGATATATATACCCTAAGCAACTACCCATTCAAAGACTTAGGCCTTTTCAGAAAGTTTTGGTATTAGATCTTATGGTTTCAAGCTAGTGCCCTAAACTAGGGTTATGGATTTAAGGGATTTTAAGTCTTCCAAATGCCCAAAAATTTTAACCACAGGACCATAGTAACCCTATGGACATCATTCCCAAGTTTCAAGTCCATCCAAGGTCTTTTGACCTCAATTTCTTCAAACCCTAGAAATTTACCCTAAAGGGCCTACCCTAAAATTCTAGGGCTACCCTAGTCCAATCCACTCCAAACTCCATAAGTGAGTGTAAAAAGTCAAGTTATATCAGTGGCCAAAATTTCAGCCTCTGATGAGGGAATTTGGCCACTCAACCATCAAATAGTGGCTTTTGACCAAAATACCCTTATAAGGTCATATATAGGGTGGGTAAATTACCTATCCTAAACATCTCCAAATGAGCTAAAGTTTTAACCCTATACCTACCATGACATCTAAGACCACCCACCAAAATTTGGGGGAGTTTTAAATTAATTAGGTCACATAATTAAATTAATCATGATTTATTAAATTTTTATAAAAACTATAGAAAAATATTCTCCAAAAATTCTATATTTTGGACAGGTTCTAGATATGACTAAGACTTTCTCACTGCCCAAAGTTCAACTTGTTTGGACAAGGAATGAAGTGTGGGCACCAAAAATAATTTCTGTTTAGGCCTAGGTATAGGTCCTACCAAAAAGGGTACCCTGGTCTAACCAGTGGCCCAAAAGGGTCCAAGCAATTTTTGCTACAAACTAGACACCCTAAGCTACAATTTTCATGTTGGGCAGATTTCCATTCAGGGTCCCTAAGTATTTTTAAAAATTAAATACATTAAATACATCTAATGTGACAGAAATGAAATAAATATCATTAATTTCCTATAGTTTGATTTTGATGCAGCGCAAATCTTGGCGCAAGAATCAACGGCATCTGGTCATCGTCCCCATTGAGCCAACGGCTGAGATTCGTCCCGCCTGGAGCGATTTCCAAGCCCTGCCGCCGGCGATCCAGCCCCTTCCCCGGCCAACCACCGCCACCAACACCTCCGTCGAGGTGGTGGCTATCGTCAGGCGGCGGCTCCGCCGCCGGAGAGGCGTTTTCCGGCAGATAAAGCAAGAGATTTTCTTGCCGAAACCAGGAGAAATCCCGGATTGAATCGGGCTCAATTGAGCCCGAAACTCAAGCCTAATGATTCTAGGATCTACCCGCGAGTTAAGGAGAGGAGGAGGACCTTCCTGGCGGCCTGGATGCGAGAGGAGCGGCGGGATGCCATTGACGACGGCGGCGGCGCTCGGCTTCTGCAACTGCACAGTGGAATGGCTCGTCTCCTCCAGGTAAACGCTCCAAAATGATCCCCTCGGCTCCCTGAAGGTGTTTAAATGGCAAATGGGGGAGAGGAGAGGCTGGTTCTTCAATAGCCATTAACACCATTAAAGGTGTGGCTCGGGTAAACTAGATCATCAGATCTCGTCCCACCTGAGGACGCACAGTAGTGGTAGTAGCCTGCTGAAGTGGTATCTGCTCCTCATGTCCTGCCTCCTCGACGTGCTGGTGCTCCATCTCCACGGGCTCCTAAAAATAGTTGGTCACCGACCATTAGTCAAAAAGACTAAGTCGTTTCCTCCGCACCTCGCCCCGCAGCTCCTAGGCACCGAGCGGGAGGACGAAGCGGAGGACAACAAGGGGTAACAAAGTGGAAGCAGGTGACAATATCTAACTAATGATGTAATAAGTACTGTAGTTCTACTCTAGCAATTCTATGTACGGTACAAGTAACAAGTAAGAGTAGTGCAGTAATGAAAAGTAAAGAAGCAGCAGTATGAACAAGTAAATAAGCTAAGCTACCACTATGCTATCATCACAAACGTACCCTAACTTATATAAATGCCCATACAAATATATAAGTTAGGATTTCCAGGAAATTTAACTTATCATATAAAAGAGCCCACACTAATTTATATGATAAGGATCTATGAAGCGTATGACCTAATATGAATGAATGATATGATGCAATTTTATGCGCAGGCAAGTGCAACTCACACACAATGACTCTGTGATCACAGACCTTTAGTTCCCACTTTTTGAGAGCTAGCATCACTCTCGGGTACCACCGCTGTGGCTACGGCAGCAGCGGAGCGGGCGTCTCCACTTCTAGACCGGTATGCACACTACCAAGCCTTAGACCCCTCTCATACGCCTATGTACACGTCCAAGGTGCACTCTAGAGTCTTGCGTACGTACTTTGCTGACAAACCCGTCAGTCTTGTTGGGTCGGATGTGTGTTATCGGGGGTCGTCCTCCAGACCGCAGTGTAAAACAACCCATTGGCCCCTCTAACTCCCACAACCGCCTGGTGCACCGTACTGCCATCGGTGTGACGAACGACCAGTACCGCATGCCCCGCCACGATATTTATGCACATGCAAGTAATTCATACCGAGCCTTCCGCTCGCAGGACCAAAACCCGTCCTGAATCCCTCAAACCCAAACCCGGGTGAGAACGCACATCAGTGCCTTTATCCCAACTCCCTCAAACCCCAAAACGGGTGAGCATATATCATGAATCTCTCCAACCCCACACGGGCGAGAAGGTACGACAATGTCCTAACCTATTATACTACTCTTATCTACAGTTTATTATACTTAGAGATTTAAGGTTAATCCCAGGACTGCCCCCGGTATTCCCTGTGAAGGGCTCTCAAGGGGCACTAGGAACTGTGTTGGGATTACGCCCAGCATTCCCTTTCGCAAGGATATTTATTTTAGTTGATGGCTACCCATGTATCTCCCCAGCTCTCCTTATTGCTTTAGTATAACCCTAGTAACTTAAGGTATTACCGGGAAACCGACGGTCTTCCGCCGATCCCCGCTCCAGTTGCTAGCTAAGACTTGCATTTAATCTCTCACTAAGACAACTCTACCCACCAGGGCTACTCATGTTGAACTCTCTCTTATTTCTGCCGATAATCAATCCCCTGGTAATTCCCTTAAGGCAGACCTATTTGTATTATATGCAGACCATGACCTATGCCTACCCTAGAATTGTGATCTTCCAAAACTTAAGGCATCTTGCCTCTAAATATTTATCCTAAGGTATTATGGACTAAGGGAACTACCCTAAGGATTCTCATAATTTTTTTCTTGGCCAAATAGTCATTTAATTAATTCTTTTAATTCAAATGCTAGGTCACTTTACACATGAAGTGGTTTGATTAAGCATCCACTGACCTAGGGAACTTTTCCTGAGAGGTATATTGACAAAATATTACTGCCTACAGAATTTCATAATTTTCCTTAAATTATTTATTATCATTTTCAATTTAATATCAATTCCACAAAATTCCATTTTTCCAAATGATGTATAGACATTTTTTACACAAAAATTCCAGAAATATTACAGAGCTTTTAGGACACTAATTGATAACTATTGGCAGAGAATCATAAACATTTAATGTAAGATGGCCTATAGGATTCCATTATAAGATATTTACCAAAATGCCATTATACTAATTTTAACACAAATAATGCATCCATTAAATTCTGAGAAATTTGTGCAAGACTAATAATAATATTTTATGACAGTAGAAAAATTTCCAAATTTTTCAGAGATATAAATCCATCAATTCAAGAATATACAAAATAAGGGTAAAATGGGAAATTTAGGGTATCTATTCCAAAAATTCTTCAAAACAGAGGAATCATATTTTTCCTAAGTCAAATGTGATGTTATCTATGCCTTGGCAAGGTGGTTTGGATTTGTACTTGAATAAATCCTATTTTCCAATTTTATTTCCAAAATAGCTATAATTAAAATAAATTCCAATAAATGGAATTTTGATTCCAAAAATTCCCTCATTAATTTGGGGGGTGAAATTTATCCTAATGAACCACTGTAATTAATTTCATAACTCTTGCATGCCACCATTGGGCTAAATACACCAATTTGCATTTTTGCTATTTGCACACCATGCCTTAACATAGGCTAGCACATGCAAGTGGATTCTCCCACATGCAGTGAACCCAAGGTGCTGAAAATTTTATCATGCACCAAGGATGACCCCACTGACCCACCACCAAAATTTGGGGCCATGGGGAGGAGTAGAACTCCATATATGTCATTTATTTAAATTTTGATATTTTACCAAAAACTATAGAAAACTATTTTCCACAAATTACTAAATTTTGGCAGGAGGTAAGTATGCCCTAATCATGCATAGGCCCAAACTTTGGGGTCATGGTGACTAATATTGAGACCAGGGCATCCAATATAATGTTTGACCTAGTCTGGGACCAGTCCTAGGAGAAATGTCCTACAGGACTGTACACTACACCAAAATGTATGTTTAGGGTGGCATTTTAAAGGTAAGACCCTAGGCTACATTTTGCATTAAGGGCCTAAGTTCTGAAAATGCCTCTAAGAGGCCTAAATTTATCATGCAAAAGGACTGAATATATGTGACAGAAACATACACTATTCATCAATAATTAAATTAATTCATTTAAATGTTTGCACGAATCTTGAAGTAAAACCTACGGGATCTGGTCATCGTCCCCGATGAGTTAACGGCCACGATTGATTCTACCTGGACGATGTTGGCTGGCCTTTTCCGGCCAGCTGAGCCACCACCACCGCCGGCGGATATCGCCACCACCTTCGTTAAGGTGGGGGCTAGCGTTTCCCGGCGGTGGGGCCGCCGGAGTTGGCTCCTCCGGCGAACCCGAGCAAGAAAAGAAAAGCTCGAATTTCTCCATTTCCTCTCATGGCATCGGGCTCGATTGAGCCCGATATCTCCCTAGTTCGATCTAGAAAGTTAGTACGGGAAGAGGTGAGGCGAAACACACCTGAATTGGGGCTTGGCTGCGGGTCAGGCGGCGGTTTGCCGTGGTGGTGGTGCGCCGGCGAGCTCCACCCCAAAAGTTCAATTCTCCACCATTCTCCATGAGTAAGCAGTCGAATTCCACTCCTCTCGGCCTTCTGAAGCTGATGGTGAGCTCTGTTTGGACTGAGGTGGGCTATAAGTGGAGTTAACTCCAATGTTAGCTCGGTTTTGAGCTTTGGAGGTTTCACCCAGCAGCCATGTGTCTCACAGTCCTGGTTTCCTGCTAGAATTAAAGAGGGGAGGTCAGCCACCTGGTCTTGGGCAGCCTAAGTCAGCTGATGGGGTGGCCATGTGGCCACCATTTCCTTCATTCCTCTTTCTCTCTCCTCTTCTCCTAAAAATTCCAATTTTACCCCCTTGCATGTATTCTCTCTCCTGAATTAGAGGGGTAGGGCTGGTCTTGTTCACTTGGGCTGACTATGGGCCAATTTTGGTGGGCTTGTTCCAAGGGGAAATGACTTGGCCTTCATTTCATTCCTTAGGTCAAATTGTTGACCAAATTGACTTTTGGGGTTTAGACTGGTCAACTATGGTGGGTGGACTGACCCCACTTGGTGGAAATGGGTCTAGTGGCACCACCCAACTTGGTTTGGGTCAAGGGGGTGCCCTACTTAGGTTAATTAGGCCTATGAGTGTGGGTTTGACCAAATTAAGCCCAAGGTTGACCTTGGTCAACTGGGGTCAAAATGTTGACCCAGTGACATACCCTAGGGTCCACTTAGATTGTTTTTAGGGTTAGGGCAACGTGGTGGGGTCATGGTGTGGCTAGGGTCCCCACTTAGGCTAGTTTGACCTAGTTTGACTATGGTCTTATAGTGGGCCCCACATGGCTACCACCCACTACCTAGGGTCAAACCTAGTTGGTCTCCTCAAATCTCACCCCATGCCTAACCCAATCTAAGTTGAGGGGTCTAGAAGTAACATGGGATGTTACACGGGCCCCCCACTCCTAGGCGTGTATCCACACTACCAGGCCTAGCCCTTTCGTACGCCCCTAAAAGAACACAACCTAAAGTATCCGCGTACTAATGCTGGCCATATCCACTAGAATTTCTTTGGCTAAGTGTCCCACACCGCCGAGTCAACGTATAGACGTCGGTGTGAATGACCGTCCGATACCGTAGACCCACCACCTTATTTTGTATCGAAAACCTTTTGAGTCACTGGCTCCCCGGACTATAGGTCCGTGCATCTACCTTCCGAACGAATCGTCCGGATAGCAACCAAGACAATCTAATCAACCTCCCGAGCTACTGGGGTATGTGAAGGTGCAACCCTAGTTATACTAGTTGCTCTTGTAATATTTTATTCCTAATATTTAAGTTAGCCCAGGACTGCCCAAGGTATTCCCTGTGAAGTGCTCTCGAAGGCACTAGGAACTATGATGGGATTACGCCCAAAGCCCTCTGTTGCAAGTTACTTATTATTATTGGTTGCTATCAAATTTCTCAAACCCTTAATTGTTGTACTGGATCTAACCTTAGAGTATTTGACACTTCCTCCCCACGTGAAAGACGATCTTTCGTCGATCCAGTGTACCACTTAACACTATCCAGTCCAACACTCTACTCTTCCTATCTCCTAATGATGAACTCATTTTTATTGATCCAAACCAGCAACCATCTAACCCTAACTCATAAGCCCAAATTCATATTCCAACATAATTTCTGATGTTTCACTAAATGCAGACCAACCTAAGCTATATGATGAGTAAAATGAGAGGTACCCCAAATATTCATCCAGTATCCCTATAATAATTAATGGACGGTTGTCATGACCTTTTTAGCATAAACCCAAAATTTCATAATTTTCTTAATTTATTTGGAAATTTATTAAATTATTCTAGTAATCCAAAAACCCCAGGTTGAACATGAAGTACAAATTTTAAACAAGCAATTGCTCCACAAAATTTATGATTACTTCAATATGACTACGTAACATAAAATATAGAGTCCCTTAATTTTTCAGCAAGGTTTAAGCTGTTAATTCGAATTTTGGATATATCCTACAATAAAACATTTTAAGAGACAAGTATAGCAAAAATACTTCCAAAAATTCTGAGACAATTCAAGGATGATTGCAAGGACTTATAAATACTCCAGGACAAGTTTCATAATTTATAATTTAATAAATAGCTCTAAAACTAATTTTGATCAAATGTTAATATTGGCAATTTTATGCACTAAGTATAGAAATTATTCATTTAAAAATTGTAACAAAAATCCCCACCAGATCATATTGACTTAAAATCATTACTGACAAAGTTTCACAATTTCTCAACAAATGATGAGCTCTGAATAATATATTGAACACGTTTCCAAACTAATGAGCTTGTGAAGTAGATACTGTAATTAATTATTCAAAAATTCTAATAAAATTCAAACATGAGCATAAGGGTCTAAAACTTCTTCTGCCAAATTTTTATTACTTTCCATTGGACAGTGAGTTCACAATGACCAAATGATTAAGTAGGGCCAACTCATACATTACAAAGGAAGTACCAAGATTATTGATCCCAAATTTCCAATTAAATTTCCAGTGGTTCATCCTAACCCTAAGACTACACTACCCAAGTTTCATCACTATTTAATGAGTTTTAGTAACCTATTCTATAACTAAAAATTTTGTGCTCTAAACTAGGGTTAGAGTTTTGTGGGGCCTAACCATTCCCAAATACCCTAAGAGTTTTACCAGAGGGTTTAGCTACCCTAGTACCCACCCTTCTAAATTTCACGTCCATACAAGGTCTTTTGACCCATGCCATTCACATGACACAAAAGCCCTTCCTTAGGGATTGGCTAAGGCAAATCTATTCCAATCCACCCCATCTTCCATGGGAGGGTGTTAAAGGCCATACCAAGTCAGTGGCCACAATTTCAACCTCTGTTGGGGTAATTTGACCATTCAAAACCCAAAGTGCACTATTTGACCTAAATACCCTTTTTATGGCACGGCTAGGGTTTGCATGATTTCAATTCTAACCATCTCCAAATGAGATGAAATTTTAACCAGAGCCTTATGAAGACCCAAGGACCACTCACCAAAATTTGGGTGAGATTGGAGGTCATTTGGTCCCTTAATTAATTTACCTTAGGGAAATTAAATAATTCGAAAAACTATAGAAACATCATTCCCAAAAATTCTCATTTTTGGGCAGGACCTAGGTAAAGTCTAGGGTGACTCTCTGCCCAAAGTTCAAGTTATTTGGACAAGAGATGAAGTGTGGGCACCCATTTTAATCTCTACCTAGCTCTAGATATAGACCCCACAAAAATGAGTGCCTTGGTCAAACAAGGCACCCAAATTGGTTCACACCAATTTTGACTTAACGTAGACCACTTGGACTACATATTTTATGTTGGCCACTTCCTCTGAATTAGCCTCTAGGTATTTTTAATAAATAAAAACATTACATACTAAAGGTGTGACAGAAATGAAATAATCAGAATTAAATACCCTATAGTTTTAATAGATTTCAACACGAATCTTGGCGCAGATCGGGCGACCGCCGATTATCTTCAACCACCAGCCAATGATTAAGATTCACCCATCCTGGAGCAACTTCCAGCCGCTGCCGCTGGCCATCCAGCCACCTCACTGGCCGGCCACCGCCACCACCACCTCCGTTGAGTTGGTGGCTATCGCCAGGCGGCGGCACAGCCACTGGAGAGGCCTATTCCGGCGATCCCGACAGGTTCATTTATGCGGAAAAATAAGGAAAAATCCATTCCCGATCGGGCACAATTGAGCCCGATTCTTAATCCTAAAGACTGCTAAGATCTACCCATAGAGAGAGAAGGACGGGAGGACCGTGCTTGCGGCCTGGAGACGCGTCGATCACCGGGAAGCCATTGGTGGATGAGGTGTCATCGGCGCCCTACAACAGCAGTATGAAGTTGATCGTCTCCTTCGGGCAAGATGTGGAACCGGAAGCCTGGAGCCTGTGGAAGCTTTTAAGACAATAGAAAGTCGGAGGGGAGGGGTCTAGCTGATGGTGTCCATTAATGGCCTCATATGGCGGGTCTCGGCCATGGTGTGGGGGGGATGAACTTGGTTGAATCCTGCCAGAAAAAGTTCGGGAACTCTTCCTCTCCCCTAGAGAAACTGATTGCAGCCCTTAATGGGGAGAATTAAGGGGTTGAAGCTTCAAAGCCATTAATGGCCTTGGAGCTTGAATTCGGCCAAGGATGGACAACACTATTCTGGCCATGAATAGCCACAAAAGTGGACCCCTGATCTTCCGGACTGAATAGGGAGTTGATTCAGCCAATGAGGGATGGCCCTTGGCCTCCTTGGCCATGAATGACACCCTTTCACCATTTTCTCTCTTCTCCATTAAAGTGAAATAGGAGCTCTCTCTCTCCTAGTCATCTAGGTTGACCTTGCTGACCACTCCAGCCTATTGGCAGCACACTAACCCATATAATAATTCAAAATGAGGTTAGCCCAAGTGGTGAAAATGGGTTTGAGCTTGGGTTAGCCCATTTCGATCAAGTTGATGTGATCTTGGATTAGGGTTGACTTTGGTCAAATTGACCTTTTGTGCCACCATCAATGGGTCCTTAGTGACCTATTGGCCTCCCCAAAGGTCTAGGTAGGGATGGGTATGGTTGACTTGGCACCTTGGAGGTCACATGGCCCTTAGTAAGGGCACTTTTACAATTTTAGGGCTAGAGTTGACTTGGGTCAACTTAGCCACTAGGGTTGACCCCAATGAATCTTTGGTGACCCATGGACCTCACTTTAGGGTTAGAAGATCATGGGTGGGGTCCTCTTGGCTAGGGGAATGTCAATTGACCCTAAGTAGGCTAGTTTGACCCATTCAGGGTTAGGGTTGACTTAGGTCAACTCAACCATTTATTTTACCCTAGTGAGTCCATATGGCTCTAATGGACCCTCTAATAGGTTAGTGATGTTGTGATGGGGTCATGGTGTCATGGAGAAGTCCCATGATCATCCTAAACTAGAGTTTAGAATCCTACTATTTGCAGATCAGGGTGATCTCACCTTCATTCCTAGATTCACTTGGTCTTCTTGGGCTTCCAAGGGTTTTGTCATGACCTAGTCATGACAAAACCACTATTAGGGGTCTAGTTGTTTGAGGGATGTTACAAATCCCAATATATATATATATATTTCGTCCCCGAAATTAAGTTTAAGCCTACGTGGTTTTTTACTGAAATAAATAAAACCTGTAACATCCCTAGGGTTTAAGGTATACCTGACTTGAAGAGCTGTGGGTACTTTTGCTGCATCAAGTCCGATGGCTCCCATGTATGCTCCTCCAGCCCATGGTTTCTCCACAGAACCTTGATTAGAGGACCTTCTTACGTCGCAAGACCCGCACTACCGTGTCATCGATCCTGATCGGATCCAAGCTAATTGATCGATCTGAGGCCACCAGACCGTCGGCTGTGGAAATCAGGTGCTCAGGGTGTAGTATAGCCCTCCATAGTGAGGAGATGTGGAAGACATCATGCAATCCCGCTAACTCCAGCGGTAGCTCCAATCTATAAGCCATGGGGCCGATCCGCTCCAGGATCCTGTACGGCCCCATATAACTTGGACTGAGCTTCTTCAGCCCGCGAACCCGCGAGCCCCCATGCATCGGCCGTATCTTCAAGAAGACCCAGTCTCCCACTTGGAACTCCACCAGACGATGCCTCGCATCATAATATTTGGCCTGCCTACTCTGGGCTTCCAGTATCCTTTCCCGGATCAATCTAACCTGGGCATCAGTATCCTCCACAAACTCCGAGTCGAGTGCCTGAGGATCTTCATCCTGAATCCATAATAGTGGGGTCCTGCACCTCCGTCTATACAAAGCCTCGTAAGGGGCCATGCCTATACTGGACTGATGGTTGTGGTTGTACGAATACTCGATCAGCTGCAGCAATCTCTCCCAAGGCTCGCCACGGTACAGGATACATAGGCGCAAAAGATCATCCAAAGTACGGTTGGTGCGCTCCGTCTGTCCATCGGTTTGAGGGTGAAAAGTCGTGCTAAATGTCAACCGAGAATCCAGATGGTCCTGAACTGTCCTCCACTTCTTCGATGTAAACCGTCCATCTCGATCTGAAACGATAGTCTTGTGTACCCAATAATAGCGCACAAACTGCTCGATGAACATCTGAACTAATGCCCTGACCGTAGAGTAATTTGCCACTGGAATAAATCTGGCCACCTTCGTTACCCTGTCCACTATCACCCATATCGAGTCATTTCCCGCACGAGACCGGGGTAGCCTGTCACAACCCGCATTTTCTCAATAATAAAAAAAATCAGAGCACGAGATAACTACGAGCTGTGATGCCACATCAAGCAGGGGATAACTGCTGACGCTCAGGAGACACTCTAATCCTTCAAATCATAAGTTAAAATGAATAGAAAACTGATTTTTAAATTAATTGGCCGTATCCCTCGGCTCAGTGGATCAGATAGTCCACGGTTTGAAAACTATTTTTATACGTAGCGGAAAAATACTTCATTTATGCTAAACATCCTAAAAGAGCGCATAAGCGTCCTAAGAGGACAACTTACACTATGCAAGACCCTAGATTTCAATTTATAATATTTATAAAGAAAACCATCTTTTTACACATTTGGAAAATAATGATTGAGCTTTTATAAAACATGCTGATCATGCAATACATATAGTAGTTCTTTTATAGGGTTTAAAGTAACTAACAACCTAGCATAAAACATTCCCAGAGAGCAAGTGAAACTACCACAAAACAGGTAAACTAGCAGCTAAGCAAAGACTTAATATCACAAAGGAAAATCACCAACGAGCGTCAACAACCTGACACGAACTCGGTGGCGAGCATGTACGTCTGTACTACTATAAGGCTAAAGAACTACATCAACAAGTGAGGAAAACACTGCCACAACGCAGTCCACAGGGAAACTCCTGAAACTAGCCGCACAGCCGGCTACAGACCTGAACCTGAGGCATTCAAAAGAAGAACACCTCAGCAAGAAATAATAAAACAAGAGGTAAAGAAACATCAGATAATAATTGAGTGAAAAGAGCAAAAAGAAAAAAAGTTACCAATCCTGCAAGAGAGATGCTGAAAATCTCAGCTAAAGGATCCAAAAAGAGACAAAATGTAAGTAAAACAATTAGTAAAATGAGAGAAATGCAACAAGTACTATAACGTACCAAACTCCGCTCAAGCCTGCAGAGACAAAAAAAGCACCAATATGCATCAAAAGAACAGTATGAAAGGAACTAACAGTCCTAAACTTGTAAATCATTAGCACTGGCACAAATCCCAAACCTGTGTCGGAGACTAAGAACAGTCACAACCGAACAACCAGGTCCAGGTGTCTCAAGAGTACTAAAGGGGCCGCCACAGGGTCCACACATATAGAGTTCCAACCTCTTACAGGAACCCAAAATATCCAAAGGAGGGAATGGTGGTGGCCACGGCTCAAACTCCCATGGTACCATACTCCTTCAGAAACCCAGCTACCACATGCTAAGGATCCACGATTCGGCACCAAAACTAGCCGACAACACCACTTAAAACTACCAAGTTCTACAACCAAAACCCGCCGAATTATTTCCCCCTACCCGCCGAATTATTTCCCCCTACCTGCCGAATTATTTCCCCCTACCCGCCGAATTCAACTAAAATAAATTCCGAAACTTCCTAGTTTAGGCCGACTACACGCCCTAACCTAGGAATATTTCTAGTCTCACCTATACTATTCCGGTATTCTACGACAAGGAGAAATAATAAAGCGAAATACAACCCATGGAGGCACGCAAGAGGGGAGAAATCCACTTGCCTCAAATCGATCTTGAAAACGTCACCCAAAAATACTCCAACACGTAGATCCGTCCAAGAGGGACACGCGGAGACGAGATCTACGAAAAAAACGGACAACCGGGGTTAGGGCCGAAAAAAATCTAAGGCGAAACGGTCACCGAAACGGGAAAAACTTACCGCGATCTCGAAGCTCTCGCCGAGAGCTTTCTAACGCCGCGATCGGATCGAAATTCCGTCCACCGGATCGGCGGTGGCGGCCGTCGGAAGATTCGCGAACGGAAGGGTTCCGCACACGCCAAAATTTTACGCCCAGGAGGGGGGGCTGATCGGGGGAAGAAGAAGAGCTTTTCTTCTTTAACTTATATAATAATAATAATATATTAATCATATATTAATTATATGAATTATAATAACTTAAAAAAAGGGGGGGGGGTGTTCGGTGAGAATGATTCTCACCGAACACATGATTCGGTGAGAATCATTCTCACCGAACCATATGCATTCGGTGAGATGATTCTCACCGAATACTTCCTTCATACTTTTTTTTATTTAATTAATTCTTTATCTATATATATATATATAATAATAATATATATAATTATTATAACATGATAACCTTATATCGTTACGGAGGGCCAAACGCGCGCCGAATCGAACGAAATTCGCACCGTAGGCGAATGACGACGCTACGAATCCAACGGCGAAGTCGAAATCGAATTCCGACGCACCGTTTTCGAGATAATAATTTCTAAAGTTAACGGCGTACGCGAAAACATACAAACTTCAATCGCGCGCCGAGGCTCCAAAAAAATGCTCGGAACGCGACGAAACTTGACGAGCAAGTCTAAAATTAGCCGATCTAATTTCCTAATATAAAATTTTCTACTCCCGACGCAAATCCCAAAATTTGGCCGGTCAAACCTAACGAACGCAAAACGCGCTAACAACAAGGTCGGTAACAAAATCCGACGAACAAAACTCGGGCAAAATTCTCCTGAAGCCAAAACACAAGCATTCCCCAAGAGGCTCCACCGAGTCACCAAACAGACTCCGGCTCGCTAGGGAATCTTGCTACCAGGCAACACCAAGCCACGCAGGGAACCTAAAGAGCTAAGAGCACGCTCTAACAACGTCACATGACCAACACGCGCTAACATAACGCTCTGACGTCATAATACGTCAAATAAGAAATTAAATAAATCACTGGAAAAATCGGGGGCGTTACAGTCACTCCCCCTAAAAGAAAGTTTCGTCCCGAAACTTTACGCACAAAACACTTCTACCAAAGAAGGAAAAAAAATAACCAAGGGTTATCGAATGCTTACCGAGCACAGCTAGGAGAACAAATGAGGATGCGCCTCCCTCATAGCTGACTCCAACTCCCAAGTCGCGCTCTCCACGTCTTGGTTTCTCCACAGAATCTTTACCATCGGTATTGTCTTTCTCCGTAACACTCGATCTTGCACATCCAGAACACGAATAGGAACTTCCACGTAGGAAAGGTTAGGCTCCAACTGGGGCACTGCATCCAGAACTTGTCTGTCACTAAGCACGCACCTCCGCAGTTGGCTCACGTGAAAAACATTGTGCACGCTAGGAAATTTGCGGGCAATTTCAACTTGTAGGCTGACACACCAATCCGCTCCACAATTTCAAATGGTCCCACATACCTTGGGTCCAACTTATGGTTCTTACCGAATCTCTTCACTCCAACCATCGGGGAAACCTTAAGGAATACCATGTCCCCCACAGAAAATTCCAAAACGGACCTACGCCGATTGGCGTTCTTCTCGTATCGCTCTTGAGCTATCCGAAGCTTCTCTCGAATAAGCTTTACAGAGACTTCCATTTCTTCTAAGGCATCTGGACCTAACATCGGCCTCTCACCAACCTTAGCCCAAAATAGAGAAGTTCTACATCGTCTTCCATATAACCTCCCTCTGATACCAACTGTCACAACCCGCATTTTCTCAATAATAAAAAAAATCAGAGCACGAGATAACTACGAGCTGTGATGCCACATCAAGCAGGGGATAACTGCTGACGCTCAGGCGACACTCTAATCCTTCAAATCATAAGTTAAAATGAATAGAAAACTGATTTTTAAATTAATTGGCCGTATCCCTCGGCTCAGTGGATCAGATAGTCCACGGTTTGAAAACTATTTTTATACGTAGCGGAAAAATACTTCATTTATGCTAAACATCCTAAAAGAGCGCATAAGCGTCCTAAGAGGACAACTTACACTATGCAAGACCCTAGATTTCAATTTATAATATTTATAAAGAAAACCATCTTTTTACGCATTTGGAAAATAATGATTGAGCTTTTATAAAACATGCTGATCATGCAATACATATAGTAGTTCTTTTATAGGGTTTAAAGTAACTAGCAACCTAGCATAAAACATTCCCAGAGAGCAAGTGAAACTACCACAAAACAGGTAAACTAGCAGCTAAGCAAAGACTTAATATCACAAAGGAAAATCACCAACGAGCGTCAACAACCTGACACGAACTCGCTGGCGAGCATGTATGTCTGTACTACTACAAGGCTAAAGAACTACCTCAACAAGTGAGGAAAACACTGCCACAACGCAGTCCACAGGGAAACTCCTGAAACTAGCCGCACAGCCGGCTACAGACCTGAACCTGAGGCATTCAAAAGAAGAACACCTCAGCAAGAAATAATAAAACAAGAGGCAAAGAAACATCAGATAATAATCGAGTGAAAAGAGCAGAAAGAAAAAGGGTTACCAACCCTGCAAGAGAGATGCTGAAAATCTCAGCTAAAGGATCCAAAAAGGGACAAAATGTAAGTAAAACAATAAGTAAAGTGAGAGAAATGCAACAAGTACTATAACGTACCAAACTCCGCTCAAGCCTACAGAGACAAAAAAAAGCACCAATATGCATCAAAAGAACAGTATGAAAGGAACTAACAGTCCTAAACTTGTAAATCATTAGCACTGGCACAAATCCCAAACCTGTGTCGGAGACTAAGAACAGTCACAACCGAACAACCAGGTCCAGGTGTCTCAAGAGTACTAAAGGGGCTGCCACAGGGTCCACACACATAGAGTTCCAACCTCTTACAGGAACCCAAAATATCCAAAGGAGGGAATGGTGGTGGCCACGGCTCAAACTCCCCTGGTACCATACTCCTTCAGAAACCCAGCTACCACATGCTAAGGATCCACGATTCGGCACCAAAACTAGACGACAACACCACTTAAAACTACCAAGTTCTACAACCAAAACCCGCCGAATTATTTCCCCCTACCCGCCGAATTATTTCCCCCTACCCGCCGAATTCAACTAAAATAAATTCCGAAACTTCCTAGTTTAGGCCGACTACACGGCCTAACCTAGGAATATTTCTAGTCTCACCTATACTATTCTGGTATTCTACGACAAAGAGAAATAATAAAGCGAAATACAACTCATGGAGGCACGCAAGAGGGGAGAAATCCACTTGCCTCAAATCGATCTTGAAAACGTCACCCAAAAATACTCCAACACGTAGATCCGTCCAAGAGGGGACACGCGGAGACGAGATCTACGAAAAAAACGGACAACCGGGGTTAGGGCCGAAAAAAATTTAAGGCGAAACGGTCACCGAAACGGGAAAAACTTACCGCGATCTCGAAGCTCTCGCCGAGAGCTTTCCAACGCCGCGATCGGATCGAAATTCCGTCCACCGGATCGGCGGTGGCGGCCGCCGGAAGATTCGCGAACGGAAGGGTTCCGCACACGCCAAAATTTTACGCACAGGAGGGGGGGCTGATCGGGCGAAGAAGAAGAGCTTTTCTTCTTTAACTTATATAATAATAATAATATAATATTAATAATAATATATTAATCATATATTAATTATATGAATTATAATAACTTTAAAAAAGGGGGGGGGGGGGGGGGGGGGGGGGGGTGGGTTCGGTGAGAATGATTCTCACCGAACACATGATTCGGTGAGAATCATTCTCACCGAACCATATGCATTCGGTGAGATGATTCTCACCGAATACTTCCTTCATACTTTTTTTTTTATTTATTTAATTAATTCTTTATCTATATATATATATATATATATATATATATAATAATATATATAATTATTATAACATGATAACCTTATATCGTTACGGAGGGCAAAACGCGCGCCGAATCGAACGAAATTCGCACCGTAGGCGAATGACGACGCTACGAATCCAACGGCGAAGTCGAAATAGAATTCCGACGCACCGTTTTCGAGATAATAATTTCTAAAGTTAACGGCGTACGCGAAAACATACAAACTTCAATCGCGCGCCGAGGCTCCAAAAAAATGCTCGGAACGCGACGAAACTTGACGAGCAAGTCTAAAATTAGCCGATCTAATTTCCTAATATAAAATTTTCCACTCCCGACGCAAATCCCAAAATTTGGCCGGTCAAACCTAACGAACGCAAAACGCGCTAACAACAAGGTCGGTAACAAAATCCGACGAACAAAACTCGGGCAAAATTCTCCCGAAGCCAAAACACAAGCATTCCCCAAGAGGCTCCACCGAGTCACCAAACAGACTCCGCCTCGCTAGGGAATATTGCTACCAGGCAACACCAAGCCACGCAGGGAACCTAAAGAGCTAAGAGCACGCTCTAACAACGTCACATGACCAACACGCGCTAACATAACGCTCTGACGTCATAATACGTCAAATAAGAAATTAAATAAATCACTGGAAAAATCGGGGGCGTTACATAGCCCATGTATGAAATCCATGTTTATATCCTCAAACTTCCACTCCGACACCGGAAGTGGTTGTAGTAAACCGGCCGGATTCCTGCACTCAGCCTTTACGAGTTGGAAAGGCTCGTAATGCGTCACAAAATCCATGATGTCCTTGTTGGAGTTACCATGATGATCTAGAAGTGGTCAAACATGTAATCTCACTGCCAACGCGATATGAGCCTGCAGGGTCGCACATAAGAGATGTGGAGAAGTTGGATGATTGACTGTCTTGGTAAAGGTTACCAATCACTGACCTTAAAGGATCACCGGGTTGGGAAAATGTTGCCTTGAAGGACTGGTCAGAATTGTCGTCCGAGGGTCGACAACAATCGTTGAGGATTGGTACTCTGATTCCCGCCGATCGACGAGAATCGTCACTCTGATTCTCTCCGATCGACGAGAATCGTCGAGAATTAGTATTCTGATTCTCGCCGATCGACGTGGATCGTCGACCCACGATCGGCGTGAATCGTCGAGTATTGTACTCTGATTCTCGCCGATCTGGGTGATTCTCGCCGATTGTGATTCTCGCCGATTGTGATTCTCGCCGACTGATTCTTGCGATCCTAACTGATTCTCGCCGACTGAGTCTCGCCGAATCTGCTAGGTGATTCTCGTCGATACTCGCCGATTCTGGAACCCTATTTTTCTGGGTGCTCTGCGGATAGCGATATTCCTAAGTCTATTTATGCCTTTGGTATAAATAGACACTTAGGGTTTTCGGGGATCTGATCTGTTCCTTGCGTGCTGATCGAATCGAAGCCCACGGAAGTGTTCCGCCGTTCGTTCGCTCCGCGGATCCCGAATCCCGCCGACGGAAGGGTTCCGCCGCCGTGTTCGCTCCATCGACCTCCTCCTCTCCGGCGATCATCGCCGATGTTTCTTTTCCTGGAGCGGGCCTAGCAGTCCGTGGAATAGCAAGGTGCGGTCATCATCCTTCCCGATCTTCCGTGCGACGGAAAGTTCGGTGTTCTCCCGCTCGTGTGGATTTCTGCAAAGACACGCATATTATTCCACGTACAACTCGCCACCAGCAGGAATACAAAGTTTGAGCATCTCCGTTGAGTTGTGACTCAACGCCACCGAGGTAATTTTTGCATAGTTGTATGTTAACTTCTTGATTCAACTATTATGGCCCGATCCCATCTCTTTTGGGTTTCTTGATGTCTTTACTTTCCGCTGCGTGCACAAGTGTTGTGCCATCCTCCTAGAGAAACCCAACAGTGGTATCAGAGGGAGGTTTCGGCCATGATTGTTGTTTTGGAAGTTTTGTTATTACAGTGCGTGTAAACCTAGGGAATTAGAAGTTTTCTAAATGTCTAGATTTAGTCTTGGTACCCCGCCAAGAACGTCTGGGATTTCGTGGAAATTTCTAATTGTTAGAAATTGTAGTCTCCTTAGCAGTAACCATCCCTCGATTTTGTTTTCGATTTTGAATCCAACATAGAGAGATGAGTTTGTCTACTGCTTTAAGTTGAGTTGTCTTTTCCTTTGTCCAATGCATGTAAATTTGAGAATTTGGAAGTTTCCGAATGTTCAGATTTAGCCCTTCCTTCTATCAAATGTTGATGGTGTCAGGTTGTGCACATAAGGGATGCATGTGGTTTTAGAAAATTGTTTTTCTTTGGATGTGCACATTGATCAAATGTTGATCATGGTTAATTGAAAATCGCTTCATCTAATATTAAGTGTTCAGATGCCTTCCGATGGATGACACTCTTCCTGCCTCGATCGATGAAGTGTGGGCTTGTCAAAGCAAGGTGCATTAATCTATCTTGGTAAGGGTGCGAGCGGATAATTGTGATATCCCACTATCGACATCGGGTCCATCTTAACTAGGTGACCTCAAAGGTTGAGTGCCTAGAGGCATAGGGTTGGCATGCACCATATGATGGATGCGAGTAAGGAGTTATTCACCAACCATATAAGAATTGCATGAGGATGCAATTGGCAAGCATTGCCTACCTAATTAACCGCATCGTGAGAGGAAAGCCAAAGCTGACTCATTGTGTTAGTGAAATACGGATCTTGTCCACTAAGAGAGTAGCTCGCATGAACTCTCCGAATTGTTAGTGAGGGCTATCATTTCGAATAAAATAGTGGGAGTGTTTTAATTGAAGTCCAAATTAAAATAAATTGTATTTGAAATTTTGGTACAGATTTTATTCTGCATAAATTCTTGTAGAATTCCATGGCAAGTATTTCACACTCCACTTTGTCTATGAGAGCCATCCTTGAGAAGGATAAGCTCAGTGGGACAAATTACATGGACTGGTATAGAAACCTAAGAATTGTTCTCAGGCAAGAGCGAAAGCTCTATGTCTTGGAAGAAGAAGCCCCCGAGGTGCCGACCGGGAACTCTTCTCGTGCTGAGAAGGATACTTATAAGAAGTATACTGATGATGCTTTAGATGTCGAATGCCTTATGCTTGCCACTATGAACTCTGAGCTTCAGAAGCAACATGAGAGCATGAGGTGCAAGGAGATTGACGAGCATCTCAAGAAAATGTTTCAAGGGCAGGCTCGTCAAGAGAGGTTCGACGTCACAAAAGCGTTGTTTCAGTGCAAGATGGGAGTTCAAGACTCAGTAGGGACTCACGTACTCAAGATGATTGGATATATAGAGAACCTTGAAAGGCTGGGTTTTCCTCTTGGTCAAGAGTTGGCCACAGATCTGATCCTGCAATCGTTGCCGGACAGTTATGAGCAGTTCGTCTTGAACTACAATATGAATGAAATAGACAAGACACTGCCCGAACTCCTAGGCATGTTGAGAACTGCTGAAATCAATATGAAGAAGGCCAAGCCTGCCAGCCCCATACTGATGGTGCATAAGGGCAAGGGCAAGACCAAGGGCTCTAAGAAGACGAAGGTGGGACCTAAGTCATATCTTGAGCCCAAGTCTTCTGCACTGATGAAAAATAAAAGCACGGTGAAGGAAGGGAAATGCCACCACTGTGGCATGGCTGGTCATTGGAGGAGGAACTGTCCTTCGTACATTGAAGGTCTGCAGAAAAAGAAGGGAGGTATGACTTCTGCTTCAAATATTCACGTTATAGAGATAAACCTTTCTGCTCCTTCATCTTGGGTATTGGATACCGAATGTGGTTCTCACATTTGTACAAATGTGCAGGAACTGGGAAGGAGAAGATTGCTGAGTAAAAGACTAAGAAAAAATGACTCGAACCCTACTTTTCTCTGGCATTGTCGTTTGGGCCATATCAACGAGAAGCGCATATCCAAGCTCCATAGAGTTGGAATTTTGGACTCATTTGATTATGAATCATTTGAGCGATGCGAATCTTGTTTGTTAGGCAAGATGACTAAAGCTCCTTTCACTGGTTATACTGAGAGGGCTGAGGATCTCTTTGGTGTTGTACATAGTGATGTATGCGGACCCATGAGTTCCATGGCTAGAGGTGGGTATTTCTACTTTGTTACATTTACTGATGATTTCAGTAGATACGGATATGTGTATCTTATGAAGTGCAAATCCGAGACCTTTGAAAAGTTCAAAGAGTTCAAGAATGAAGTAGAAAACTAGTTGGGTAAAAGGGTTAAAGCACTCCGATCTGATCGAGGTGGCGAATACCTGAGTCATGAGTTCCATGATCATCTGAAAGAGTGTGGTATTGTATCACAGCTCACTCCACCTAGAACACCACAACATAATGGTGTGTCTGAGAGGAGAAATCGTACACTGTTAGACATGGTACGTTCGATGATGAGTCATGCAGACTTGCCTGTTTCCTTTTGGGTTTTGCTTTATAGACTGCTGCAATGACATTGAATCGCGCTCCAACGAAAACGGTTCTGAAGACACCATATGAGATATGGACTGGGAAGCGTCCTAGTATGTCGTTCATTAAAATTTGGGGCTGTGAGGCATACGTGAGATGTCAAATGCCTGACAAGCTGGAACCCAAATCGGATAAATGTTATCTGGTGGGATATCCTAAGGAAACGAAAGGGTATTACTTTTACCTACCGTCTGAGGGCAAAGTGTTTGTCGTAAGGACTGGTGTCTTCTTGGAGAAAGAGTTCTTATCAAGAAAGACTGAAAAGGTAGAGCTTGAAGAAGTTCAAGAACCACATGTAGTGTATGAACCGGAATTGGATTCTGAGTCAGGACTACAAGATGTTGTAGCTAGAGAACCTGCTCAAGGAGCACAAGTCCTACGTAGATCTGGTAGACCGAGTTTTGAGCCTGAGAGATATGGATTTCTCGTGTCTCAAATAGGTAATGTGTTGCTTATGGATCATGATGATGAACCAGCAACCTACCAAGAGGCTATGAATGGACCGGACTCCGACAAATGGCTTGAGTCTATGAAATCCGAAATGGACTCCATGTATGCAAACCAAGTTTGGAACTTGGTGGAACCACCTGAAGGGGTACGACCCATAGGGTGCAAGTGGGTCTTCAAGAAGAAGACCGACATGGATGGGAATGTACAGACATTCAAAGGGCGACTGGTGGCTAAGGGTTTCAAGCAAATTCATGGCATTGACTATGATGAGACCTTTTCCCCTATTGCCATGGTAAAGTCCATAAGGATATTGCTTATTTTTGCTGCGTATTATGACTACGAGATCTGGCAGATGGATGTCAAAACGGCTTTCCTTAATGGAAACCTCCTTGAGGAAGTGTATATGACACAACCCGAGGGTTTTGTATCCTCAGATGAAGCCACTAAAATATGCAAGCTGAATAAGTCCATATATGGACTGAAACAGGCCTCTCGAAGTTGGAATCTTCGTTTTGATGAGAAAATCAAAGAGTTTGGTTTCATCAAGAATGAAGATGAGCCTTGTGTTTACAAGCGAATTAGTGGAAGCATTGTTGTCTTCCTGATATTGTATGTAGATGACATACTGTTGATTGGGAATGACATTCCTACCCTGAAAGTTGTTAAGAACAACCTAGGGAACTGCTTTTCAATGAAGGATTTGGGTGAAGCGACTTATATACTTGGTATTAAGATCTATAGAGATAGATCAAAGAAGTTGCTGGGTTTGACCCAGAGTACGTATATCGAAAAGGTGTTGAAGCGGTTCAACATGCTTGAGTCCAAGAAAGGATTTTTGCCCATGTCTCATGGTGTGAATCTCTCTAAGGACCAGTGTCCAAAGTCTTGTGAAGATAAGGACCGCATGAAGTTGATTCCATATGCTTCTGCAATTGGATCAATCATGTACGCGATGTTATGTACTCGACCCGACGTCTCCTTTGCTTTGAGCATGACTAGCAGGTATCAGTCAGACCCTGGTAAGTGTCACTGGATTGTAGTCAAGAATGTCCTGAAGTACTTGAGATGGACTAAGGATGTGTTCTTGGTGTATGGTGGAGAGGAAGAGCTCGTTGTAAGTGGTTACACGGATGCTAGCTTCCAAACTGATAGAGATGACTCCAAGTCTCAGTCAGGTTTTGTGTTTTGCCTGAATGGAGGAGCTGTGAGCTGGAAGAGTTCCAAGCAAGAGACAGTTGCTGATTCTCCAACAGAGGCCGAGTATATCCCCTCAGCTAATGCGGCGAAGGAGGCTGTATGGATTAGGAAATTCATCGGCGAGCTTGATGTAGTTCCTAGCATTGTTGGTCCCGTAGTTCTCTACTGTGATAACAATGGTGCAATTGCACAATCTAAGGAACCTAGATCCCATCAGCGCTCCAAGCACATACTTCGGCGGTTTCATCTTATTCGTGAGATTGTCGAACGAGGAGATGTGAACATTTGCAGAGTGCCGACTGAGGAGAATATTCCGGATCCACTGACAAAGCCTCTCGTGCAGAGAAAGCATGATTGTCATACTAGATTGATGGGTATACGATACATAAACGATCAACTCTAGTGAGAATCTTGTGGATTGCATGTAAACGTGTATTTTGTTGGCTATTTGTTCATATGATGAACATTGTACCTAGTTTTTCTCTTATAATTAATGGCAAGTTCTTTTATTATTAATTTTTCTATGTGATAGTTAAATGTTAACATAATAGATACCCTTAGAATGTTCGCTTCCATGGGACATCAAGTACGTGACTTGAATGTGAGATCCTATGATTTATTTGAAGCTTCATTCTTAAAAGGCCCCTGGTCGAGTATCATCATAGAAACTAAGGGTGATGATGGTACATGAAGACCAACACGTGAGTTAACTGATGACCGGTTCTCACAGGTCATGATATTGTGATATCAAGTCATCACGTGGGTACTTGTTAGTGAACAAGTTGTACTGGACAGACCCAACCTGAGACTACTCTGTGGATTGTCATCCAATCGTGTCACGAGTAGGTCTCAATTGACAATGGTGTTGTGGTCCTTTGACCTGAAGTCACAACATTCATCAAGTGAGGAAGAGCGTGCTTTGATGCCATCTAAAGTCTTCCTTGATAAAGGTTGATAATAAGGATGGTTGTTGGGCATGTTACGAATCATTTGGGTGTTTGTGTGTGAGAAGATATGAGATTTGTCCTCCTGTATGACAGGAGTTGCATCCATGGGCCCCTTGATGGAACTGGACTGAGAAATGCATGGCCATGCTTGGTTGAGTCAATATGTGATATTGGACTCACCATTCTCTGGAAGTCCGTCCTGGATCAAGAAACTTGGATTGAGATATTACGAGGGTGACACGGTACATGCCTCTAGTTCTTTCCGGATGTAAGGGACAAAGGGACAAAGACAACGCTGATACATTGGTCATAAAGGCTTATGAGTTATAAACTCTTATTGCTTGGGGAGCAATGATGCATTGCTAGATGCCGCTCATTGTTTGTGAGGTTTTTGGTTTGATACTTTCAAGATCAAGTGGGAGTCTATTGGAGTTACCATGATGATCTAGAAGTGATCAAAAATGTAATCTCACTGCCAACGCGATATGAGCCTGCAGGGTCGCACATAAGAGATGGGGAGAAGTTGGATGCTTGACTATGTTGGTAAAGGTTACCAATCACCGACCTTAAAGGATCACCGGGTTGGGCAAATGTTACCTTGAAGGACTGGTCAGAATAGTCGTCCGAGGGTCGACAACAATCGTTTAGGATTGGTACTCTGATTCCCGCCGATCGACGAGAATCGTCAATCTGATTCTCGCCGATCGACGAGAATCGTCGAGAATTAGTATTCTGATTCTCGCCGATCGACGTGGATCGTCGACCCACGATCGGCGTGAATCGTCGAGTATTGTACTCTGATTCTCGCCGATCCGGGTGATTCTCGCCGATTGTGATTCTCGCCGATTGTGATTCTCGCCGACTGATTCTCGCCGATCCTAACTGATTCTCGCCGACTGAGTCTCGCCGAATCTGCTAGGTGATTCTCGTCGATACTCGCCGATTCTGGAACCCCATTTTTCTGGGTGGTCTGTGGATAGCGATATTCCTAAGTCTATTTATGCCTTTGGTATAAATAGACACTTAGGGTTTTCGGGGATCTGATCTATTCCTTGCGTGCTGATCGAATCGAAGCCCACGGAAGTGTTCCGCCATTCGTTCGCTCCGCCGATCCTGAATCCCGCCGACGGAAGGGTTCCGCCGCCGTATTCGCTACGTCGACCTCCTCCTCTCCGGCGATCATCGCCGGTGTTGCTTTTCCTGGCGTGAGCCTAGCAGTCCGTGGAATAGCAAGGTGCGGCCATCATCCTTCCTGATCTTCCGTGCGACGAAAAGTTCGGTGTTCTCCCGCTCGTGTGGATTTCTGCAGAGACGTGGATATTATTCCACGTACAACTCGCCACCAGCAGGAATACAAAGTTTGAGCATCTCCGTTGAGTTGTGACTCAACGCCACCGAGGTAATTTTTTCATAGTTGTATGTTAACTTCTTGATTCAACTATTATGGCCCGATCCCATCTCTTTTGGGTTTCTTGATGTCTTTACTTTCCGCTGCGTGCACAAGTGTTGTGCCATCCTCCTAGAGAAACCCAACAGTCCTTCTTCATGCCTGGCCAGAACATAGTCCTCTTCACATCTGCTATCATCTTGGTGATTGTCGGGTGCACCGAGTATCTGCTGCAATGAGCCTCCGTCACGATATCCTCCCGAATCTGGCCTCCTGCCGGTATGTAGACCCTACCTATGAAACATAAGAGCCCATCCCTCAGGGAGTAATCCCCTGCCGTGCCTTCCTCCAAGGACCTAAATATCGGCTCCGCTCTCCCATTCAGTCTCTGCCCATCTTGGTTGCTGTCCTGAATATCATCGGTGGCATTCATCGATCCCAGGTATTCCGTAAATAGCTCCGGATCATCCTCAGACACTAGTGATATCTACAACTTCTAAAACGACTCGACCAACTCCAAAGCCATTAGTTGCGGGCCTACTCCTGATGTAGTCGCTCTCCGGCTCAGAGCGTCTACCACCACGTTTGCTTTCCCGGGATGGTAATGCATGGTGTAGTGGTAGTCTGACAGAAACTCCACCCAGCGTCTCTGCCTGATGTTCAGCTCCTTCTGTGTGTCTACATACTTCAGGTTCTTGTGGTCCAGGAATATATTGCAGTGGACCCCATAGAGGTAGTGTTGCCAGTTCTTTATAGCAAATATAACTGCCCCCATCTCCAAGTCGTGCACCGGGTAATTCTGCTCATGTTTCTTTAGCTGACGGGAGGCGTAGGCTATCACGTGCCCGTTCTATATTAGAACGACAGCCATCCCCTGATAAGAAGCATCCGTGTACAACTAGAATCCTTCCGTCCCTGTTGGAAGAGCAAGGATTGGCGCCGAGGTAAGCCAACCCTTCAGCTCCAGAAAGGCAGACTCGCACTGTGTCGTCCAAATAAAAGGAGACTCCTTCTTCATTAGGGACGTGAGAGGGAGGGAAATCTGAGAGAACCCCTCCACGAACTTACGGTAATAACCAGCAAGTCCTTAGAAACTCCGGACATCCGTGGCCGTCTTCAATGGTGGCCAGTCTCGCACTTCCTGGACCTTCGCCGGATCTACTGCCAAACCCGCTCCACTAATGACATGGCCCAAAAGGCCACCTCATTTAGCAAGAATTGGCACATATAGAACTTTGCGTACATCTTATGCTCTCAGAGCTTCTCCAACGTCAAATCCAGATGTCTCGAGTGCTCATCTGAACTCTCCCCAAGAGATATCTGTGCAATCCATATCCGCAAAGGTGGTGTCCAGCTGTGACTTCCACCACCTCTTCCCGTGCATCTCCAATCAGGAGACTTACAAAGAAACTACCTCCTCAGTGGGGCATCGAATCCCTGCAAGCATCTCGTAAATGGTATCCAACCATTCCTCCGTGGGAACTGCGGACTCCATCCCCCGGTAGGATGGAGGGGAAAGTGCCCGGAAGGCACTCATCCAGTTCGCCCCGGGATTTGGCTGTGAAGTCAGGGCCTGCTGAGCTCTAAAGTCCTCCAGGATGGCCGTCAACATTTGCCCCATCTCCGTCTGCTGAAACGGAACTGGAGCCGACAGAGGTGGAACTATATTCGAAGCCTGAGGTGTCCCCTACTGTGGAGTAGGGTTCGTTGCAGGCTACAAGGAAAATTTCCAACCATTAGATAGCATGCTAATGGAATAAAAGGAGGAGAAAATGGACCTCTACACGTGATTTCCCTTATGGCCCACCACTGCTTCCGCTGCTAGTTTGTCCGCAAACTAAGCTCGAGCGGGGGTGGCCTAAGGTTTTTGTGAACTACTTCTCTATGCGATCGAGGTCGCTCTGATACTACTTATAAAACCCCCCTTTTTTCTTTTAAAACCCCGGGTTCCTATGCCTAGAACCGCTGTTTTGCGGTGGCCCCGACACTGGGGAAAGCCGCCACTACAAAACGTCGATTCTGTCGACCTTTTCGATCAACAAAGAGAAAGAAACATAACATAGTTTCGATAAAACTAAGTCCACCATCACAGGTAATATATGTAAATGAAATCACATCGAGTCCAAATATAATAGAGAGTACTGCAAAGTAACAAAATGGAAATATAAACGGGCTTAAGCCCGGTACATCAGATCCTCGCTACAATCTCTCGCGGAAGCTATAAAAAAGACTATCACTCACGGAGCTGGTTGCTGGTTCTCCGGTACTAGACTGACCCACCTCCATGCGCACCGTACTCTGCTGGTGCTGATCCATGTCTTCCATCCGGAGCCCCTATAATGTTGTGGTCAGAAAACAATTAGTCATAAAGACTAAGCCATATCATCTCGTACCCCTCCCCCAATGGCTCCTAGGCACCGAGCGGGGAGGAGGAAAGGGAAGCTACAATGGTGGAGAGTACAAAGTGGCAGGTGACAGTGGAACTAGTCTAGCAGTTATTTATATTGTATAAACGGCTATATAAGAAAGGTACAAGTTAGCAGTTCCATAATAGTATACATGAAAGTAAGCAAGTAGAGTAAGCAACATATGTAGAAAGGTAAGTAACAAATAAGTAACCTTAACTTATATGAATGCCCATACAAACATATAAGTTAAGGGGTCTTCAACAAGGCTCCCATTGTATAAAAAGTCCCCTTCCGATTTATACGTTGGGGTGTCGGTGGTTTTCAAGTATGCTATGCCATGATTCATGCAAGTGCAACCCACGCACACAACTCTATGCGCATAGACCTTTAGTTCCCCCTATTTGGGCAGCCAGTTTCACTCCCAGGAACCTCCGTAGTGGCAAACGGAGATAGTGGGTCGGGCCCCCCACTCCTAGGCGGGTATCCACACTACCAGGCCTAGCCCTTCCGTACGCCCCTAGAAGAACACAACCTAGAGTATCCGCATACTAATTCTGGCCAAATCTGCCAGACTTTATTTGGCTAAGTGTCCCACACCGCCGAGACAACGTATCAACGTCGGTGTGAATGACCGTGTGATACCGAAAACCCACCACCTTATTTTGTATCCAAAACCTTTTGAGCCACTGGCTCCCCGGACTATCCGTCTGTGCATCTACCTTCCGAATGAACCGTCCGGATGGCAACCAAGACAACCTAATCAACCTCCCGAGCTACCGGGGTGTATGAAGGTGCAACCCTAGTTATAATAGTTGCTCTTATAATATTTTATTCCTACTATTTAGGTTAGCCCAGTACTGCCCAAGGTATTCCCCGTGAAGGGCTCTCGAAGGCACTAGGAACTATGATGGGATTACGCATAAAGCTCCATTTCGCAAGGCACTTACTATTATTGGTTGCTATCAAATTTCCCAAATACTTACTTGTTGTACTGGATCTAACCATAGAGTATTTGAAACTTCCTCCCCACGGGAAAGACGATCTTTCGTCGATCCCGTGCACCACTTAACACTAGCCAATCCAACACTCTACTCATCCTATCTTCCAATGATGAACTCATTTTTATTCATCCAAACCAGCAACAATCTAACCCCAACTCATGAGCCCAAATTCATATTCCAACATAATTTCTGTTGTTTTACTAAATGCAGACCAACTTAAGCTATATGATGAGTAAAATGAGGGGTAGCCCAAATATTCATCCAGTATCCCTATAATAATTAATGGAGGGTTGCCATGACCTTTTATGCCTAAACCCAGAATATTTTCCTAATTTATCTGGTAATTTATTTAATTATTCTAGTAATCCAGAAACCCCATGTTGAACATGAAGTACTAATTTCTGACTAGCAATTGCTCCAGAAAATTTATGATAAATTCAATATGACTACTTAACATAAAATCCGGAGTCTCGAAATTTTTCAACAAGGTTTATGCCCCTAATTCTAATTTTGAATATATCCTACAATAAAATATTTTAAGAGACAAGTACAACAAAAATACTTCCAAAAATTCTGAGAAACTTCATGGATGATTGCAAGAACTTATAAATACTCCAGGCCAAGTTTCATAATTTATAATTTAATAAAGAGCTCTAAAACTAATTTTGATCAAATGTTCATATTGGTAATTTTATGCACTAAGTATAGAAATTATTCATTTAAAAATTGTAACAAAAATCTCCGCAAGATCATATTGACCTAGAATCATTACTAACCAAATTTCGCAATTTCTCAACAAATGATGAGCTCTAAATAATATATTGAACAAGTTTCAAACTAATGAGCTTGTGAAGTAGATACTGTAATTAAGTATTCAAAATTTTTAAAAAATTCATACATGAGCATAAGTGTACAACCCCGTATCCGACGAGTAGGGTCCACAGGAACCAGACCCAGCGATGCAGATCGCTCAGAGGCCAGGCGAGCTCGGCATGGGAATCAGAAGCCCGAGCTCGGCACCCTCCGAGCCTGAGTTTGGCATTCGTCGAGCTCACTCCAGGTTTCGTCTAGCTGAGATCGACTAATAATGGCCGGCCAATGGAAGAGGTTGCTGTCCCAGCTCGCGCACACGCAAAGGAGCTCGACAACAGCAGGCGAGCCGGATTTTCAGGAATGGCCGAGCTCCGCAGCTCGCCCAGATCTATTAGGTACTTTTTACTATTTTGCAACCGCTGGTATGCCCATAGCCCTTCAAAACAGCGGAGTTTGGCTGCTGGTAGACCCAACCAAGGGGATTTTGGTAACTTCAGATCAGTTCAGTTTGGTTATTGGCAGCTCAAATTCTGAAACCTATAAATAGGACCCAAGGGGTACAGCAGAAGGCATGCTTCCTATGCTCTCTTGCTCTGTCCTTCAAGTGATTTCTGAGGGTACCTTAGCTCGGCCTTTGGCTAAGGAGGGGAAGCGCTCTCAGATCTTCCGGGTGTGTGGTGGGTCCTCCCCGCCGAGCCCTTGGGTTAGTTATCCCTTGTATCTTTTGTTGTTTTGCTTGCAGGAGTGAGGTAAGTGTGCGATCACCCCTTCCCCAAGGGTGAACGCCATAGGAGACCGAATTTCGATTTCAACAATAAGGGTCTAAAACTTCCTCAGCCAAATTTTTATGACTTTCCAATGTACAATTAGTTTATAATGACCAAATGATTAAGTAGGTCTAACTCATGCATTACAAAGGAAGTACCAAGATTATTGATCCCAAATTTCCAATTAAATTTCCAGAGGTTCATCCTAACCCTAAGACTATACTACCCAAGTTTCATCACTGTTTAATGAGTTTTTGTAACCTATTCTATCACTACAAATTTTGTGCCCTAAACTAGGGTTAGGGTTTTGTGGAGCCTACACATTCCCAAATCCCCTAAGAGTTTTACCATAGGGTTTTATCTACCCTAGTACCCACCCTACCAAATTTCAAGTCCATACAAGGTCTTTTGACCCCATGCCCTTCACATGACACAAAAGCCCTTCCTTAGGGTTTGGCCTTGGGTCCTAGGGCAAATATATTCTAATCCACCCCATCTTCCATGGGAGGGTGTTAAAGGCCATTCCAAGTTAGTGGCCCCAATTTCAACCTCTGTTGAGATGATTTGACCACTCAAAACCCAAAGTGCACTATTTGACCTAAATACCCTTATTTTGGCAAGGCTAGGGTTTGCATGTTTTCAACTCTAACTATCTCCAAATGAGATGAAAATTTAACCAGGGCATTATGAAGACCCCAAGGACAACTCACCAAAATTTGGGTGAGATTGCAGGTCATTTGGTCCCTTAATTAATTTACCTCAGGGAAATTAAATAATTTCAAAAACTAAAGAAAAATCATTCCCAAAATTCTTATTTTTGGGCAGGTCTAGGTAAAGTCTAGGGTGATTCTCTGCACAAATTTCAATTTATTTGGACAAGAGATGAAGTGTGGGCACCCATTTTAATCTCTGCCTACTCTAGGTATAGACCCCACCAAAATGAGTGCCCTGGTCAAACCAATCATCCAAAATTGGTTCAAACCAATTTTGACTTAACGTAGACCCCTTGGGCTATAAATGTTATGTTGACCACTTCCTATGAATTAGCCTCTAGGTATTTTTAATAAATAAAAACATTAATTACTAAAGGTGTGATAGAAATGAAATAATCAGAATTAAATACCGTATAGTTTTAATTCAATTTCAGCTCGAATCTTGGCGCAGATCGGGAGGCTGCCGGTTATCTTCAACCTCCAGCAAATGGTTAAGATTCACCTATCCTGGAGCAACTTCCAGCCGCTGCCGCAGGCCATCCGGGCACCTCCCTGGTCGGCCACCGCCACCACCATCTCCGTTGAGGTGGTGGCTATCGCAAGGCGGCGGTACAGCCGCCGGAGACTCCTCTTCCGGCGATCCTGACATGTTTATTTATGCGGAAAAATCAGGAAAAATCCATTCCCGATCAGGCTCAATTGAGCCCGATTCTTAATCCTAATGACTGCTAAGATCTATCCATAAAGAAAGAAGGAGGGGAGCACCTTTCTTGCAGCCTGCAGACACGTCGATCGCTGGGAAGCCATTGGTGGAGGAGGTATCACCGACGCCATGCAACAGCACTATGAAGTTGATCGTCTCCTTCGGGCAAGATGTGGAACCGGAAGCCTGGAGCCTGGGGAAGCTTTTAAGACAATAAAAAGAGGGAGGGCATGGGTTTAGCTGGTGGTGGCCATTAATGGACTCTTATGGTGGCTCTCGGCTATAGTGTGTGTGTGTGTGAGGGGGGGGGGGGGGGCGAACTTGGCTCAATTCAGCTGGAAAAAGGTCGAGAACTCTTCCTATCCCCTAGAGAAACTGAATGCAGCCCTTAATGGGGAGAATTAAGGGGTTCAAGCATCAAAGCCATTAATGGCCTTGGAGCTTGAATTCAGCCAAGGCTGGATAACACTATTCCGGCCATGAACAGCCATAAAACTGGCCCCTTGATCTTCCTGATTGAATGGGGGAGTTGATTCAGCCAATGAGGGATGTCCTTAGTGACCTATTGGCCTCCCCCAAGGTCTAGGTAGGGATGGGTATGGTTGACTTGGCACCTTGGAGGTCACATGACCCTTAGTAAGGGCACTTTAACCATTTTAGGGCTAGAGTTTACTAGGGTCAACTTAGCCACTAGTGTTGACCCCAATGTGTCCTTGGTGACCCATTGACCTCACTTTAGTGTTAGGAGAGCATGGGTGTGGTCCTCTTGGCTAGGGGAATGTCAATTGACCCTAAGTAGGCAAGTTTGACCCATTGAGGGTTAAGGTTGACTTAGGTCAACTTAACCATTTTAGTTGACCCTAGTGAGTCCCTATGGCTCTAATGGACCCTCTAACAGGTTAGTGATGTTGTGATGGGGTCATGGTGTCATGGAGAAGCCCCATGATCATCCTAAACTAGAGTTTAGAATTCTATTATTTGTAGGCCATGGTGATCTCACCTTCATTCCTAGATTCACTTGGTCTTCTTGGGATTCCAGGGGTTTTTTCATGACCTAGTCATGACAAAACCACTCTTAGGGATCTAGTTACTTGAGGGATGTTACAACACTCATAAGCATGATAAGAAGTATACGAGGAATATTATGTATTATGAGATGCGTAATATGTTTTTGTATATGGATCCTCATAGGGTGCAATATGTGATTGTTATGTAGTATAAGATGCATAACAATCATCACATTAATGCAAATTAGATTTTGATTTTCATTGCATGTGATATTATGTAGTATGAGATGTATAATATTTCATGTACATGTCGCTCATAACATGCATTAAAGCCTTTTTAGAATACATAACATGACATACATGACATAACATAGCATTAGCACATGTGCCTAGTTAAAAACTTACATGATGACATATATACACACATGGTTTTGAGTCAAAGAGAAGAATAAGAAATCATGCATTCAGGGTTTAGGCACATGAGTCAGTGGGATGACGGTATATCATCCTAAGTTTAGGCATGACATCATAAATGGAAATCCCAGAGCAAGTTAGCAGCATGAGCAAATATTTAAGCATGTATTTGTCTGAACTAAGTTGTTTTGTTCTAGCGGTTAAGCTAGGTTTTGATTAGATATTCGTTGTTTGATTAGATACTGGTTAAGCGTCCGGTGATGAGGTCGACTACCCAGTTGGAGGGGGAATTGTTAGGTGCCCAAAATGAGGCCTTGATAGAAGGATTGCGACAAAGCAATGAGGCTCTGTCGACGCAAAAGTTGGAGATGCAGTCGCAGATCCAGGCGTTGTTGTCGGTTGTTTCTAGTCAGCCGCTTAGAGTGCATGACCTGGCTGTGGATCAAACTGTTCTTATTCCCCATGCCCCTCTGGTGCCCCCAGTTTTATTGCCACCAGAGATACTTTTATTTCGCATTTGCAGTGATTAGGATCCCGTACCTACGATGGTAAAGTAGATTTTATGGCATTGGATGATTGGACTATAGCCATCGAGATGTTTGCATACTCAGGAGTTTCAGCAGACCAGAGAGTGATGGTCACTACTTATCAGCTCAAGGGACTTGCAAAGAGTTGGTGGTTGAGAGAAAAGGAAAATCTTAAGTATGGGTGCTCATGGGAGTCCTTCAAGGAATTGCCACTGAAAAGGTTTCTGCCATCAGTGGAGAGGGACCGTTTGATGAATGATTTTCTACACCTCAAGCAAAGGCAGCTCACCATTAGCGAGTACGAGGTGGACTTCAGCAAACTATGCTGATTTGCCCCTGACATGGTGTCCTCAGAGTCTTGTCAAGTTAAACATTTTTTGGGTTGTCTTTGGAATGACATCCAGCAGCTAGCTAGTGCTTATGGATCTAAAAGCTATGCTAAATTTTTGGAGGCTTCTCTGAAGGTCAAGGAGATCAAAAATGCCAAGAATCGAGGTCAACAAGTGAGAAACGATAAGAGGAAGGTTGATGAGCGTAAGAACTCTCGAGATTCCGGTTCTGCTTCTAGTAAAACAAACAAAGAAGTGTGCAGTTTCTGTGACCGGTCAGGTCATACATTCAAGAGAGGTTATAAGAGGATAAGAGCTCAGAAGCAGGAGCAAGTGCATGCGATCCAGGGTGCTCCTAACGGGGATTCGGTTTGTTCTTCATGGAAACAGAAGGGGCACGATGACTCCCAATGTTGGGGAAAGGAAAGGGGTTTCTTCCATTGCAGACAGAAAGGTCATTTCAAGTCAAAGTGCCAGCAAGCTCATCCCCTGTTGCAACTAGTTCCACTTAATGTCTTGCCGCCACCGCAACAATTGGACAAGGTGAAGGGCAAGCTGAATGTGGTGTATTTGCAGGAAGCTCAGACTTCTACTCTAGTAATTTTAAGTTAGATCCTAACCTAATTATACCTTTTCGTTCGTGGATGTAGCTTCGATGTTTGTTCCCTTAGTTACGTATGTGATTTTATAGGAAAGTTTAAGGTCAAGAACTGTTGGGCGTGCCTTCATTTTGATTCTGGTGCTATCCACTTATTCGTGGCTAGGACCTTTGTAGAGCATCAATGTTTGACCCTCGATCATGTTGGCGACGCATTTCTAGTCAAGTTTCCCTCTCGCGATTCAGGGGTATCGGACCAAGGCATTCAGAGTTGTCTGACTCTATTAGGTGATTTTCTCGCCATTGCTGATCTGAAGGTGATAAACTTGCAAGATTTTGATGTGATCTTGGGAATGGACTGGTTATCCAAGTATGATGCATCATCCAATGCAAGGTCAAGCATTTGGACATCAAGATGGACAACGGTCAACCCAGGACTGTGTTGGGTTTCTCTATGAGGATGACACAACATTTGTGCACGCAGCGGAAGAATAAAAACATCAAGAAAACCCAAAAGAGATGGGATCGGGTCATGGTAGTTGAATTAAGAAGTTAACATACAACTAGGCAAAAATTACCTCGGTGGCGTTGAGTCACAACTCAACGGAGCTGCTCCAAGCTTCGTGTTCTTGCTGGTGGCGAGTTCTACGTGGAATGATATCCACGTCTCTGCAGAAATCCACACGAGCGGGAGAACACCGACTTTTCCGTCGCACGGATAATCGGGAAGGAGAATGACCACACCTTGCTTTTCCCCGGACTGCTACGTCCGCGCCTGGAATAGCAACACCAGCGACAATCGCTGGAGAGGAGGAGGTCGACGGAGCGAGCACGACGGCGTAACACTTCCATCGGCGGGATTCGGGATCGGCGGAGGGCCGACAATCGCCGGAGCGAGCACGGCGGCGGAACACTTCCGTCGGCGGGATTCGGGATCGGCGGAGGGCCGAAAATCGCCGGAGCGAGCCCGGCGGTGGAACAAGGGCCGTTGGCGGGATCGAGATCGGTGGAACGAACGAAGAACGGCGGAACACTTCCGTCGCTTTTCGTCTCGGTCAAAGGGGTCCGATTCGATCAGCTATATTTCCCGAAAACCCTAAGTATCTATTTATACTAAAGGCATAAACAGACTTAGGAATATCGCTATCTGCAGACCACCCAGAAAATTAGGGTTCCAGAATCGGCGAGAATCACCTAGCAGATTCGGTGAGAATCAATTGGCGAGAATCACCTAGGATCTGCCAGAATCACCTAGCATATTCGGTGAGAATCAATCGGAGAGAATCACCTAGGATCAGCGAGAATCACCTAGGATCGGCGAGAATCAGTTAGGATCGGCGAGAATCAGTCGGCGAGAATCAGAGTACAATACTCGACGATTCACGTCGAACGTGGGTCGACGATACTCGTCGACCTTCGATCGACTATCGTCGACCCTCAGTCGACTATTCTTACCAATCCTTCAAGGCAACATTTGCTGAACCCGACGATCCTTTAAGGCAACACTTTGCCCATAACCCCATTCAGGTCTGTGATTGGTAACCTTTACCAACACACTCAATCATCCAACTTCTCCACATCTCTTATATGCGATCCTGCAGGCTCATATCGCGTTGGCAGTGAGATTACATGTTTGACCACTTCTAGATCACCATGGTAACTCCAACAGACTCCCACTTGATCTTGAAAGTATCAAACCAAAAACCTCACAAATAATGAGCGGCATGTAGCAATGCATCATTGCTCCCCAAGCAATAAGAGTTTATAACTCATAAGCCTTTATGACCAATGTATCAGCGTTGTCTTTGTCCCTTTGTCCCTTACATCCGGAAAGAACTAGAGGCATGGATCGTGTCACCCTCGTAATAGCTCAATCCAAGTTTCCTGATCCAGGACGGACATCCAGAGAATGGTGAGTCCAATATCACATATTGACTCAACCAAGCATGGCCATGCATTTCTCAGTCCAGTTCCATCAAGGGGCCCATGGATGCAACTCCTGTCATATAGGAGGACAAATTCCATATCTGCTCACACACAAACACCCAAATGATTCGTAACATGCCCAACAACCACCCTTATCATCAACCTTTCTCAAGGAAGACTTTAGATGGCATCAAAGAACGCTCTTACTCACTTGATGAATGTTGTGACTTCAGGTCAAAGGACCACAACATCATTGTCAATTGAGACCTACTCGTGATACGATTGGATGACAATCCACAGACTAGTCTCAGGTTGGGTCTGTCCAGTACAACTTGTTCACTAACAAGTACCCACGTGATGACTTGATATCACAATATCATGACCTCTGAGAACAGGTCATCAGTCAACGCACGTGCTAGTCTTCATGTACCATCATCACCCTTAGCTTCTATGATGATACTCGACCAGGGACCTTTTAAGAATGAAGCTTCAAATAAATCATAGGCTCTCACATTCAAGTCACGTACTTGATGTCCCATGGAAGCGAACATTCTAAGGTTATCTATTATGTTAACATTTAACTATCATATAAAAAAAAACTCATAATAAAAGAACTTGCCATTAATTGTAAGAGAAAAACTAGGTACACTGTTCATCATATGAACAAATGGCCAACAAAATACATGTTTACATGCAATCCACAAGATTCTCACTAGAGTTGATCATTTAAGTATTGTATACCCATCGATCTAGTATGACCATCATGCTTTCTCTGCGCGAGAGGATTTGTCAGTGGATCCGCAATATTCTCCTCAGTCGGCACTTTACAAATGTTCACATCTCCTCGTTCGACAATCTCACGAATAAGATGAAACCGCCGAAGTATGTGCTTGGAGCGCTGATGGGATCTAGGTTTCTTAGATTGTGCAATTGCACCATTGTTATCACAGTAGAGAACTACGGGACCAACAATACTAGGAACTACATCAAGCTCGCCGATGAATTTCCGATTCCATACAGCCTCCTTCTCCGCATTAGCTGCGGCGATATACTCGGCCTCTGTTGTAGAATCAGCAACTGTATCTTGCTTGGAACTCTTCCAGCTCACAGCTCCTCCATTCAGGCAAAACACAAAACCTGACTGAGACTTGGAGTCATCTCTAGCAGTTTGGAAGCTAGCATCCGTGTATCCACTTACAACGAGCTCTTCCTCTCCGCCATACACCAAGAACACATCCTTAGTCCTTCTCAAGTACTTCAGGACATTCTTGACTGCAATCCAGTGACACTCACCAGGGTCTGACTGATACCTGCTAGTCATGCTCAAAGCAAAGGAGACGTCGGGTCAAGTACATAACATCGCGTACATGATTGATCCAATTGTCGAAGCATATGAAATCAACTTCATGTGGTCCTTATCTTCACAAGACCTTGGACACTGGTCCTTAGAGAGATTCACACCATGAGACATGGGCAAAAATCCTTTCTTGGACTCAAGCATGTTGAACCGCTTCAACACCTTTTCGATGTACGTACTCTGGGTCAAACCCAGCAACTTCTTCGATCTATCTCTATAGATCTTAATACCGAGTATATAAGTCAATTCACCCAAATCCTTCATTGAAAAGCAGTTCCCTAGGTTGTTCTTAACAACTTTCAGGGTAGGAATGTCATTCCCAATCAACAGTATGTCATCTACATACAATATCAGGAAGACAACAATGCTCCCACTGATTCGCTTGTAAACACAAGGCTCATCTTCATTCTTGATGAAAACAAACTCTTTGATTTTCTCATAAAAACGAAGATTCCAACTTCGAGAGGCCTGTTTCAGTCCATAGATGGACTTATTCAGCTTGCATATTTTAGTGGCTTCATCTGGGGATACAAAACCCTCGGATTGTGTCATATACACTTCCTCAAGGAGGTTTCCATTAAGGAAAGCCGTTTTGACATCCATCTGCCAGATCTCGTAGTCATAATACGCAGCAACAACAAGCAATATCCTTATGGACTTTACCATGGCAACAGGGGAAAAGGTCTCATCATAGTCAATACCATGAATTTGCTTGAAACCCTTAGCCACCAGTCGCCCTTTGAATGTCTGTACATTCCCATCCATGTCGGTCTTCTTCTTGAAGACCCACTTGCACCCTATAGGTCGTACCCCTTCAGGTGGTTCCACCAAGTTCCAAACTTGGTTTGCATACATGGAGTCCATTTCGGATTTCATAGCCTCAAGCCATTTGTCGGAGTCCGGTCCATTCATAGCCTCTTGGTAGGTTGCTGGTTCATCATCATGATCCATAAGCAACACATTACCTATTTGAGACATGAGAAATCCATATCTCTCAGGCTCAAACCTCGGTCTACCAGATCTACGTAGGACTTGTGTTCCTTGAGCAGGTTCTCTAGCTACAACATCTTGTAGTCCTGTCTCAGAATCCAATTCCGGTTCATTCACTACATGTGGTTCTTGAACTTCTTCAAGCTCTACCTTTTCAGTCTTTCTTGATAAGAACTCTTTCTCCAAGAAGACACCAGTCCTTGCGACAAACACTTTGCCCTCAGACGGTAGGTAAAAGTAATACCCTTTCGTTTCCTTAGGATATCCCACCAGATAACATTTATCCGATTTGGGTTCCAGCTTGTCAGGCATTTGACGTCTCACGTATGCCTCACAGCCCCAAATTTTAATGAACGACATATTAGGACGCTTCCCAGTCCATATCTCATATGGTGTCTTCAGAACCATTTTCGTTGGAGCGCGATTCAATGTCATTGCAGCAGTCTCTAAAGCAAAACCCCAAAAGGAAACAAGCAAGTCTGCATGACTCATCATTGAACGTACCATGTCTAACAGAGTACGATTTCTCCTCTCAGACACACCATTATGTTGTGGTGTTCTAGGTGGAGTGAGCTGTGATACAATACCACACTCTTTCAGATGATCACAGAACTCATAACTCAGGTATTCGCCACCTCGATCAGATCGGAGTGCTTTAACCCTTTTACCCAACTGGTTTTATACTTCATTCTTGAACTCTTTGAACTTTTCAAAGGTCTCTGATTTGCACTTCATAAGATACACATATCCGTATCTACTGAAATCATCAGTAAATGTAACAAAGTAGAAATACCCACCTCTAGCCATGGAACTCATGGGTCCGCATACATCACTATGTACAACACCCAAGAGATCCTCAACCCTCTCAGTATAACCAGTGAAAGGAGCTTTAGTCATCTTGCCTAACAAACAAGATTCACATCGCTCAAATGATTCATAATCAAATGAGTCCAAAATTACATCTCTATGGAGCTTGGATATGCGCTTCTCGTTGATATGGCCCAAACGATAATGTCAGAGAAATGTAGGGTTCGAGTCATTTGTTCATAGTCTTTTATTATTTTCTACATTACAGATTAGATGGTCCAAGTTCAAAACATAAAGACCATTAAACAATTGGGCTACAGCATAACAAACATCATTCTTAAATATAGAACAACAGTTGTTCTTAATTATAAAAGAAAATACAATCATGTCCAAACATGAAATAGATATAATGTTTCTAGTTATGGCCGGAACAAAATAACAATTATCTAGTTCTATTACAAGCCCACTGGGCAAAGAAAGACGGTAAACCCCTACGGCTACAGCAGCAACTCTTGCTCCATTGCCGACGCGGAGGTCCACCTCCCCTTTACTCAGCAATCTTCTCCTTCCCAGTTCCTGCACATTTGTACAAATGTGAGAACCACATCCGGTATCCAATACCCAAGATGAAGGAGCAGAAAAGTTTATCTCTATAACGTGAACATTTGAAGCGGAAATCATACCTCCCTTCATTTTCTGCAGACCTTCAATGTACGAAAGACAGTTCCTCCTCCAATGACCAGCCTTGCCACAGTGGTGGCATTTCCCTTCCTTCACCGTGCTTTTCTTTTTCATCAGTGCAGAAGACTTGGGCTCAATATATGACTTAGGTCCCACCTTCGTCTTCTTAGAGCCCTTGGCCTTGCCCTTGCCCTTATGCACCATCAGTATGGGGCTGGCAGGCTTGGCCTTCTTCATATTGATTTCGGCAGTTCTCAACATTCCTAGGAGTTCGGGCAGTGTCTTGTCTATTTCATTCATGTTGTAGTTCAAGACGAACTGCTCATAACTGTCTGGCAACGATTGCAGGATTAGATCTGTGGCCAACTCTTGACCAAGGGGAAAACCCAGCCTTTCAAGGTTCTCTATATACCTAATCATCTTGAGTACGTGAGTCCCTACTGAGTCTCGAACTCCCATCTTGCACTGAAACAATGCTTTTGTGACGTCGAACCTCTCTTGACGAGCCTGCCCTTGAAACATTTTCTTGAGATGCTCGTCAATCTCCTTGCACCCCATGTTCTCATGTTGCTTCTGAAGCTCAGAGTTCATAGTGGCAAGTATAAGGCATTCGACATCTAAAGCATCATCAGTATATTTCTTATAAGCATCCTTCTCAGCACGGGAAGAGTTCCCGGTCGGCACCTCGGGGGCTTCTTCTTCCAAGACATAGAGCTTTCGCTCTTGCCTGAGAACAATTCTCAGGTTCTTATACCAGTCCATTTAATTAGTCCCACTGAGCTTATCCTTCTCAAGGATGGCTCTCAGAGACAACGTGGAGTGTGAAACACTTGCCATGGAATTCTACAAGAATTTATGCAGCATAAAATCAGAACCGAAATTTCAAATACAATTTATTTTAATTTGGACTTCAATTAAAACACTCCGACTTTTTTTTTCGAAATGATAGCACTCACTAATAATTCGGAGAGTTCATGCAAGCTACTCTCTTAGTGGACAAGATCCGTATTTCACCAACACAATGAGTCAGCTTTGGCTTTCCTCTCACAATGCGGTTTTTTAGGTAGGCAACGCGTGCCAATTGCATCCTCATGCAATTCTTGTATGGTTGGTGAATAACTCCTTACTTGCATCCATCATATGGTGCATGCCAACCCTATGCCTCTAGGCACTCAACCTTTGAGGTCACCTAGTTAAGCTGGACCCGATGTCGACAGTGGGATATCACAATTATCCGCTCGTACCCTTACAAAAGATAGATTAATGCACCTTGCTTTGGCAAGCCCACACTTCATCGATCGAGGCAGGAAGAGTGTCATCCATCGGAAGGCATCCTAACACTTAATATTTGATGAAGGAATTTTGATTATAGGTTAACAGTTAACCATGATCAACATTTGATCAATGTGCACATCCAAAGAAAAATAATTTTTCTAAAACCACATGCATCCCTTATGTGCACAACCTGACACCATCAACATTTGATAGAAGGTAGGGATAAATCTGAACATCTGGAAACTTCCAAATCCTCAGATTTACATGCATTGGACAAAAGCAAAGACAACTCAACTTAAAGCAGTAGACAAGCTCATCTCTCTATGTTGGATTCAAAATCCAAAACAATCTCGAGGGATGGTTACTGCTAAGGAGACTACAATTTCTAACAATTAGAAATTTCCACGAAATCCCAGACATTCTTATCGGGGTACCAAGACTAAATCTAGACATTTAGAACACTTCTAAATCCCTAGGTTTACACGCACTGGAATAACAAAACTTCCAATACAACAATCATGGCTGAAACCTTCCTCTGATACCACTGTTGGGTTTCTCTATGAGGATGGCACAACATTTGTGCATGCAGCGGAAGAATAAAAACATCAAGAAAACCCAAAAGAGATGGGATCGGGCCAATGTAGTTAAATCAAGAAGTTAACATACAATTAGGAAAAAAATTACCTCGGTGGCGTTGAGTCACAACTCAACGGAGATGCTCCAAGCTTCGTGTTCTTGCTGGTGGCGAGTTCTACGTGGAATGATATCCACGTCTCTGCAGAAATCCAAACGAGCAGGAGAACACCGACTTTTCCGTCGCACGGATAATCGGGAAGGAGAATGACCACACCTTGCTTTTCCAAGGACTGCTAGGTCCGCGCCAGGAATAGCAACACCAGCGACAATCGCCGGACAGGAGGAGGTCGACGGAGCGAGCACAGTGGCAGAACACTTCCGTCGGCGGGATTCTGTATCGGCGGAGGGCCGACAATCGCCGGAGCGAGCACGGCGGCGGAACACTTCCGTCGGCGGGATTCGGGATCGGCGGAGGGCCGACAATCGCCGGAGCGAGCACGGCAGCGGAACAAGGGCCGTCGGCGGGATCGAGATCGGCGGAACGAACGAAGAACGGCTGAACACTTCCGTCGCTTTTCGTCTCGGCCAAAGGGGTCCGATTCGATCAGCTATATTTCCCGAAAACCCTAAGTATCTATTTATATCAAAGGCATAAACAGACTTAGGAATATCGCTATCCGCAGACCACCCAGAAAATTAGGGTTCTAGAATCGGCGAGAATCACCTAGCAGATTCGGTGAGAATCAATCGGCGAGAATCCCCTAGGATCGGCGAGAATCACCTATCAGATTCGGTGAGAATCAATCGGCGAGAATCACCTGGGATCGGCGAGAATCACCTAGGATCGGCAGAATCAGTTAGGATCGACGAGAATCAATCGGCGAGAATCAGAGTACAATACTCGACGATTCACGTCGAACGTGGGTCGACGATACTCGTCGACCTTCGATCGACTATCGTCGACCCTCGGTCGACTATTCTTACCAATCCTTCAAGGCAACATTTGCCCAACCCGACGATCCTTTAAGGCAACACTTTGCCCATAACCCCATTCAGGTCGGTGATTGGTAACCTTTACCAACACAGTCAATCATCCAAATTCTCCACATCTCCTATGTGCGACCCTGCAGGCTCATATCACGTTGGCAGTGAGATTACATGTTTGACCACTTCTAGATCACCATGGTAACTCCAACAGACTGTTTATCGAATTCTGCGCCAAGTTTCTCCGATTATTTCTACAGTATATACTCGGAAGCTTTTAGATTCCAGATGTTTTGCTTATTTGGGTTCGGTGTTGGAGACTGGTTGTAGTTTGCCATGTGAATAGGAGATTCATATAGTGCGCGAGTTTCCTGATGTTTTTCCTGATAATCTTCCTGGTCTTCCACCTAAGAGAGATGTGGAGTTCGTCATAGATTTGGATCCGGGTAAAATCCAACTGCTATGCCGTCGTACCGTATTGCCCCGCATAAGCTGGAGGAGCTGCGTACCCAGCTGGATGAGTTACTGCAGAATGGATTCATTAGACCAAGTTCTTCCTCGTGGGGGTGCTCCTGTGCTATTTGTGAAGAAAAAGGATGGATCGATGAGGCTCTGCATTGATTATAGAGAGCTGAATAAGGTAACCATCAAAAATAGGTATCCCTTGCCGAGAATAGATGACTTCTTTGATCAGTTGTGTGGTAGCACTGTGTTTTCAGAGAATGATCGTCGTTCAGGCTACATCGGGTGAGGATTCGTGCGATGAATATTCCACAGAATGCATTTTGTTCTCGACTTGGAGAATTTGAGTTCTTGGTGATGCTCTTTGGATTGACTAATGCACCATCTGCCTTTATGGACATGATGAATAGAGTGTTCAAGTATTTTCTGAACCGTTTTGTGGTCATATTTATAGATGATGTTCTATTATACTCCCACAGTGCTGAAGATCATGCACAACACTTGCGTTTAGTTTTGTCTGCTTTGAGGGTAAGTTGTATGACAAGATAAGTAAGTGTGACTTTTGGCTACCTCAGGTTTCTTTTCTGGGTCATGTGGTTAATAAGGATGGAATTTCTGTGGACCCTTTGAAGATAGCTGTTGTAATTGATTGGAACATACCTACCACACCCAAAGAGATAAGAAGTTTCCTAGGGTTGACAAGATATTATAGGTGGTTTGTGGAAGGTTTCTATTTGTTGTCTGCGCCGCTAATTAAGCTTACGTAGAAGAACGCAGCTTTTATTTGGAGTGATAAGTGCAAAGAGGCTTTTCAGGAATTGAAGAGGAGATTGTGTACTGCTCCAGTTTTTTTCTACTAAAGGACTGGAATTACTGTATATGCGGATGTGATAGGTATAATTATTTCTATTTTTTTTTTACTTTTTTATTAATAGTTAGATCTTAGTTATCCATTTTATAATTTAAAGTTAACAATTAACTATTTTTATATTTTATCTTTATTTGTTCTAATAAAATTATTTTCAATCTTACAGAGCTAAATTGTAGCAAAATTGGGATTTTCTCCTTCTCGGCCTAGACACGCCCTCTGACACGCCCTCCTTGGGCGTGACCAAGGGTATGACACAGACGGACTAAGAAGATCAACGCATATCGTCGATCTACGACCGAAGAACAACCGACACGCCCGTGTTGCTAGGGCGCCTGCCCGTGTCACCCTTACACGGGGCGTGCCAGTCGGTTGAAAAAGTGTTAGGCCGCGCCACGTCGGATTAAATTGACACGCCCTTGGCACGGGCGTGACCCAGGGCATGTCGGGTGCGTTTTCAACCAATAAAGAGTCGTTCCTGCCGTTGTCGCCAGCTTGACGTTTCCATCTTGACAAGCCCTGGTCACGGGCATGACCAGGGGGCGTGACGCCTCCATCAACTGCAATTTACTCCCGCCGTTTTTAGCTTCCCGCCGTTTTCCAGAAATAGCCTTGGCACGCCCCAGCTCACGGGCGTGACCTAGGGGTGTGACCCGTCAGTTAACAAATTTTGGCTATTTCCCTCCAACGTTCCCGAGGTTTCAAGACGACGGACCCGAGCCTGACACGCCCTAGGTCACGGGCGAGACCAACCAACAATTTTTCCTGTAAATTCCAGCCAACTTCAGATGCTCAGGGTCGAATTTTGGGAGTTGAAGTCTTGTAATTTACTTTTCTAAATTGCTGTATTTTCCATTTCTTAGCTTAGTTTAGCTTAAGTTTCAATTCAAGTTGCGTTTTACTTTCATTATGTCTTCCCTACCTTAACTTGTATTCTCCCAATGGTGATGAGTAGCTAATTTCATTAAGCACTTGATCACGATGAAGCTTGGAATAAAATAAACTCTTATTTTTTTATCAAATGTCTTGTTCTTAATCTTGCTCACTTACGATTTATCTTTGATTTATATTTTGTTGAATTCATATTTCGCGGGTATGTTTTGAATCTAAGATCCGTATCCTAAAGGATCGAGAGGTTGCGGATACGAGGAGTTCACTCAAAGATAGAAGGAGTTGCATGCACTTCTCGAGAGAGGACGACATAAATCCTCCGGATTGGAGTCTAATCCAATAGCATGGTTCACCACCTAAAGCAAGCTTTGGGGTTTCGACTGGCCGAGATGTCTGAATCGATCAACCTAAGGTTAGTCAAAAGCATGAGCTCGAGAGAGACACTTTTGTACTTAGGAACTTCCACGGTCGAGTGAGTAATTAAAGTGCTCGCATTTCTTTATTTTCAAGAAGGTTTATTTTAGTACAAGTGGATTCTAGATCAAGTGCTAGCTTCACCAAAATCGAACTTCTCTTTCATAGTGTAACGTTTCTTATTCCGTTTTAAACAAAAACTACCTTTTCGTCTGATAAGATAATAGCATTTTCTTGTGAGTACTAGCACTCGACAAGTCCCGACTTGATATACGACACTTGATTCTATACTCTGAACGATAGGTATACTTGCCTCATTGATTGGAAACTCGTGTTAGCACGGAGAAAATAATCATCAAGTTTTTGGCGACGTTGCCGGGGACTTTTCATTGTCGATATTTTGAAAGCAAGGATCTATTAGTTTTATCATTTTTCTTTTCCATTCTAAAATTATTAAAAAAAATGTGGTTGTTCTCTTTAAAAGTTTTAACTTTGATTTTTTATAATTAAAATTTCTTGCGAAAGGGCCATGCCGGGTTTTCATCCCGCAATACGGCCTAGTACTTTGCGAACCTGTCATTGGGTATCCCTTGGGAAGTCCGGGAAATTTTATTTTATAAATTTTTAATTTTAAAACTTTTACTTTTATTTTATTTTGGTGTATGACCCGAGGGAATCTGTCAAATCTATTTGACTTGGATCTAGAGATCGAGCAAAGCTTACGGCGATGCCTAAGACTCCGTGAACTCAATTCTCCAGATTTGGTTGATGAATCCATAGGTAACACTTCTTCTTCTTTATTTTCGTCTTCGTCTTCTTCTTTATCTTCCCCTTCTTCTCAATTCTCTTTTATTTTGAATAATCAAAATCCAAATATGGCCGAAGAGCGGACTATGCCCTATTATGCCCGGCCAAATTTGGATGATGCTCAATCAAGTATTATTCGTCTCGCTATTGTGAACAATAACTATGAATTGAAGCCAAGCATCATTCAAATGGTACAACAATATGTAAAATTTGATGAGCTTCAAGATGAGGATCCCAACGCACATATTTCTAACTTTTTAGAAATATGTGACACTTTTAAAATTAACGTGGTTTCGGATGATGCTATCTGGTTAAGGCTTTTCCCTTTCACATTGCGCACCAAAGCAAAACAGTGGTTGGCCTCTTTACCAAGAGGATCCATCACTACTTAGGCCGAGATGACGGAAAAATTACTTACAAAATATTTTCCGCCCGCTAAGGCGGCCAAGTTGCACAATGATATTACATATTTCTCCCAAATGGATACAGAAACGTTATATGATACTTGGGAGCGATTTAAGGAATTGCTTTGCCGTTGTCCGCATCATGCAATGCCCGATTGGTTGCAAGTGCAAACCTTCTATAATGGCCTCAATCACCAAACGAGGCAACATATTGATGCCGCCGCCGGTGGAACATTAAATAACAAGACACCGGCGGCCGCCCAAGAACTTATAGAAGGTATGGCCATGAATACGTATTAATGGAGTACACCTCGGTCTCATCCACCTAAACCGGCCGGGATGTACGAAATAGATACGGTTTCTAGTTTATCTCTCCAGGTTGAGAAACTACAAAAATAGATGAATGTGATGGCTGCTTCCTCGTCTACATCTACCTGTGAGCCCCAATATTGGGAGCCTTCTACTATTGCCGAGCATGTGGATTACATGGGTAATCCGAATCGGCCATCTTATAATCCGGGTGATAATTTTGGTAATACTTATCACCCGGGTATAAGGAATCACCCCAACTTCTCTTGGAGTAATCCAGGGAACGCGGCGTGCCCACCGAACAAGATTGCACCCGGCTATTTTCCACCACAAGCCCCAAAAGCTCGCAATCTCGAGGAGTTATTCACCAAGTACCCAATTACAAATGATGCCAACATCCAGAATCTCACCGGATCTCTTTGTATTTTTAGACACAAATTGGGCAAATTGCTAAAATGCTCTCCGAACGCCAACAAGGAGCGTTACCGGGCAATATAGAGCCCAACCCAAAGGAGCAAGCCAAAGCCATCACACTACCGAGCGGGAAGGAGGTAACCACTTCTCCAATTCCGGTTGATACTTCTCCAATTCCGTTTGATACGGGGGTAATAATTTCTTCATCTTCTCCTCCGCTTAAGCATTCTATTTCTAATAAACCAAAAGCTTATCAACCACCTCTTCCCTACATGTCTAGAATGCAAAAAGACCGGGTGGATGAGCATCACGGTAAAATTTTAGACATGTTTAAAAAAGTTCAAATACATTTACCGTTTTGTGAAATATTAGCACAAATGCAAAAATATTCCAAGTACCTCAAGGATCTTTTGTCCAATAAAAAGAAACTTGAGGATATCTCCACCGTTCAATTGAACGCAGAGTGCTCAGCAGTTTTACTTAATAAATTACCTAAGAAATTACCCGATCAGGGTAGTTTCTCAATTCCTTGTTTGTTTGGTGATTTATTAGTAAAACGTGCATTAGCCGATCTAGACGCCTCAATTAATTTGATGCCTTATTCTTTAGTTAAGAAATTGGGATTAGGAGAACCTAATCACACAAGAATGAGCATTCAATTGGCTGATCGGTCTGTCAAGCTCCCTATGGGGATCATAGAGGATGTGCTTGTCAAAGTTGACAAATTTATCTTTCCGGTAGATTTCATCATCTTTGACATCGAAGAGGACACCGAGGTATCACTCATTCTTGGTCACCCTTTTCTTGCCATCTCGCGCGTAGTTATAGACGTTAGTAATGGTAAACTTCTCCTTAGAGTCTGAGATGAAGAAGTTACCTTTACTTTTGGCTCGTCTATGAAAAACTCGCTCTCAAATGACGACTCATATTATTATTTGGAGGCTTCTCCTGAAGAAGACTCCTTTCATTTTTCTGAAAATTTTTTATGTTCGATTGATCATGATACCGATTTTGAAAATTTAGATTTAATTGCTCATGAAAATAGTGATAATCTCTCGATCACTCGCGCGCCTATTTTCGAACTTTTAGAAGTTGGTAGTGATCGTTTGAAAATTTCTTATGATGAACCTCCCACACTAGAACTAAAATAATTGCCTGATCATTTAGAGTATTTAATTTTAGCGGAGGATTCAAAACTTCCGATTATTGTGTCGGCTTACTTGACCGATGATGAAAAAAATTAAATTATCTAATAATTTAAAACTTAATTGCCGCGCAATTACGTGGAAGATCACGGATTTGAGAGGGATTAATCCCTCCTTTTGCACTCATAAAATTTTATTGGAGGAACACGCTCACAAAACCATTCAATCTCAACGCCGGCTAAATCCTAACATGAAGGAGGTAGTCAAGGCCGAGGTAATAAAATTATTAGATGCGGGTATCATCTATCCGATTTCGGATAGCTCTTGGGTGAGTCCGGTCCAAGTGGTACCGAAGAAAGGAGGGTTAACGGTAGTGCCTAATGATAAAAATGAGTTAATCCCAACTCGAACCGTTACAGGATGGCGGGTGTGGATCGACTACCATAAATTAAATGATGCAACTCGTAAGGATCATTTTCTTTTACCGTTCATTGACCAAATCCTTGAACGGCTATCCGGGCACTGATTTTATTGTTTTCTTGATGGTCTCTCGGGATATTTTCAAATCCCAATCGCACCCGAAGACCAAGAGAAAACAACCTTCACTTGTCCGTTTGGCACGTTCTCCTATCAAAGGATGCCTTTTGGTTTGTGTAATGCGTCGACAACCTTCCAAAGGTGTATGCTAGCGATCTTTGACGAAGTAGTGGAGGATATCATGGAGGTCTTCATGGACGATTTCTCCGTTTTTGGAGATTCGTTTGATTTATGTTTAGCAAACATTTCCCATGTACTCCAAAGATGTGAGGACACGCATCTAGTTTTGAACTGGGAGAAGTGTCATTTTATGGTACGGGAAGGTTTGGTCTTAGGCCACAAAATCTCTAGTAAGGGCATAGAAGTTGATAAGGCTAAAATTGAAACTATAAAAAAGCTACCTCCCCCTTCAAATGTAAAGGCCGTTCGTAGTTTTTTGGGGAATGACGGTTTCTATCGCCGATTTATTAAAGATTTTTCTAAAATAACTAATCCCCTTACACACTTGTTAGAAAAAGATGCGCCTTTTATTTTTGATGAAAATTGTTTGTGTGCTTTTTCTCTTATTAAAGAAATATTGATTAACGCTCCTATCATGATCGCTCACGATTGGGAACTTTCGTTTGAGATAATGTGCGGCGCTAGTAGTTTTGTCGTCGGTGCGGTCTTAGGATAACGCATAAATAAAAAACTTCATCCTATATATTATGCAAGCAAAACTTTAACCACCGCATAGGAAAATTACACGACCACTGAAAAAGAATTATTAGCCGTAATTTTCGCATTTGATAAAGTCCGCTCATATCTCACCTTGTCCAAGATTCTCGTTTTTACTGATCATTTGACTTTGAGATATTTACTAGCAAAAACAGATGCAAAGCCGCGATTGATTAGGTGGATCTTACTAATCCAAGAATTTGACTTGGAGATTCGCAACAAGAGAGGAGCAGAGAACTTGGTGGCTGATCATCTTTGCGGTTGGAGAATACCAATTCAGGGGAGCTCATCGAGGAGGACATTGACGACACTTTTCCCGAGGAGCGCGTTCTTGCCATTCATAAGGTAATTACTCTCCCCACTCCTTGGTTCGCAGATTTCGCAAACTATCTTGTTGCGAGATTCCTCCCGAATAGATTTTCTTATTAAGAAAAGAAGAAATTCTTTTCTGATTTAAAAAATTATTTTTGCGAGGATCCCTTTCTTTTTCATGTTTGCACGGACCAAGTAGTGCGAAGGTGTGTTTCTCATAAGGAAGGCACCCAAATTCTAAAGCATTGCCATGAGGGACCCGCTGGTGGGCATTATAAAGCTAATCGGACGACTCGGAAGGTACTTGAAGCAGGCTTCTATTGGCCAAGCATATTCAAGGATGCTCATGCCCATGTAAGTCGTTGTAAACAATGCCAACGCTCAGGTAATATTTCCCGCCGTGATGAAATGCCATTAAATTCATTTTTAGAAGTAGAAGCTTTTGATTTATGGGGGATCGACTTTGTTGGGCCGCTACCAATGTCCTATGTAAATAAATATATTTTGGTAGCGATCGACTACATGTCACGGTGGGCGGAAGTGCAAGCCCTTCCTAATAATGACTCCCGAGTCGTGACCTGATTTCTTAAAAAACTATTTTCACGATTTGGAGCACCGCGAGCAATAGTTAGTGATAGGGGCACCCACTTTTATAACGCACAATTCGCTAAGGTTTTATCTAAATACGACATTACACACAGGTTAGCCATCCCCTATCATCCTCAAACAAGTGACCATGTAGAAGTAGTTAACCGTGAAATCAAACGAATTTTAGAGAAAATGGTCTCTACTAGTAGGAAGTATTGGCCGGTCAAGCTTGATGATGCTCTATGGGCTTATCGAACCGCGTACAAAACTGCTATCGGTTGTACGCCGTATCAATTGGTATATGGGAAAGCATGCCATTTACCGGTTGAGCTTGAACATCGTGCCTTTTGGGCACTTAAATTTTTAAATCTTGATGAGAATTTGTCCTCCGAGCTCCATAAATTCCAACTTAATGAGCTTGATGAGTGGCGCTCCCTCGCTTATGAGAATAACAAACTCTATAAGGAGCGCACCAAATTTTATCATAATAGAAAAATTAAGCACCCAAAGGACATCCAACCGGGGAACCAAGTCCTTCTTTATAACCCGCGCTTGCGCTTATTTCCGGGTAAGCTTAAGCCGTTGGTCCGGCCCCTTTGTCGTAAAGGAGGTTTGGCCCTACGAGATGGTTCTTATTTCGCACCCTGAAGGAGGTGAATTTAAATTAAATGGGCACTGGCTAAAATTATTTATTTTCGGTGACAATATTAAGGCACAATTGGACAACATAATGTTGTCAAACCCATAGTAAGCGCGCATCACTATGGTCGAGCTAAACGACCATAAACAAAGCGCTCGTAGGAGACATCACATGGTTATGTTTTCTTTTATTTTAATTGTTTTTATTTAAGTTTTTGCAGGTTTGAGGAATATCTTTGCAGTGTGACGGTCGATCGGGTTAGAACGTCAACTTCATACGAGTTTTTCATGTCGGTAACTTTATTTATTTTCTTTTACTTCTGTCTCAAAAAAAATTTAAAAAAATAATATAAAAAAAATATATTACGAAAAAAAAAAGAAAAAAAAATTCTGCTCTTACACGCATTTGTCACAGTCGTGCCCTATGGGTCACGGGCGTGATAGAGCCGTGTTTAGTTCATCTAGCACAACCCGAAAGTGGTTTCATCGAGCGAAGTTTCTCGTTCGTCTTCCGTTACAGACACGGGCGTGACCATCAATGGTCACGGGCATGACCAGCGCAAAACTTCATCCGACAAAATGAACCAGGAAAACAAAACTTTCTGCCCCGTCATGGCAGTGATAGTTCATGACATGCCCGTGACATCGGCATGTCACGGCCGTGACTTACCCGGGAATCCCCAAGAAAAAATAATTTTTTTTTATTTTCTTTCTTCGTTTTCAGATACACGCGCCAGGGTCACGGGCGTAACCCTGGGCTGTGTCGGCGAATCTGAGGCGTGACCCCGGGCCAATGCCTCAGATTCCTTTCATTTTCAAATTTTATGTGACACGCCCCAAGTCACGAGCGTGACCTGGAGCGTTACCATGGAAACCAACGCCAGCGCCTTGGATTCCCTTGCATCTCCCTAGGATTCCCCTAACATGCCTAGCGTCACGGCCGTGACTCTGGGACTCACGGGCGTGACGCTGGGGCGTGTCCGGTGCATCCGAGGCAGGAATCCTCGTTTCTGTCAGGCTTTGACCCGAGCTTGTCACGTCCCCTATCACGGGCGTGATCGGGGGGGGGGGGGGGGGGGGCGTGACCAAGCCCGAAAACTCTATAAATAGAGTTTTCCCCCTCTCATTCCTCCACAACTTCCAGCACTTTACTTCTCCCTTAGCCAACTCAATAACCCGAAAACCCCTTTTTCCTCCCTCATTCCACAATGCCTCGCCATCATCCTCGCTCCACCGCTTCCTCCTCCGAGCACCCCGCGGATCCCACCGAGGCGGAAGCCATGCTCCTATTTGAAAACACAACCCAGCAAAAGCGCAGTCATCGCCTTCATGCGAAACCCATTGGCATGTTTCGCATCTTGGATTGTGCGATCCTCGCCACATTTGGAGCAGCGGATTTGGTTAGGGAATTTCTCTTCACCCCTAGATGGAGTTCCTTCTTTTCCATTTCAGATCATGCCTTCCTTGAGCTCACCGTCGAGTTCGTGGCTTCATTCGAGTTCCATTGGGAGCCGAATGATGATTTAATCGTCTTTCATATGGGTGGGGTGATGCATCAGCTCACCATCCGCCAACTCAATGTCACCATGGGCTTTTGCTCGGAGGCCTTCTCCCAATCTCTCGCCTACCTCGGTCTCCTTACTGATTTCCCTCCCGATGTCAACCTTCTCACCTTTTGGGCGGAACTCAGTAATGACACCGCACACTACACACCCAAAAAAATCCAAAGGCAGCCGCCTAATTTCCCCAGCCTTGCGCATTCTCCACAACCTCCTCACCTTTACTCTTTCTGCTCGCGACGATAGCCATGGAGTGGTGACTCGGGTAGATTTACTATATTTAAATAGTATGTTTTACCGGGTCCCGCATAACCTTGGCTATATTCTCTCCATTTTCTTTCGGCACCAAGCCAAAAATGTGAGGTTGGGAGCGGTGCACGACGGGAACTTCCTCACTTTTCTCGCCAAGCAGATCAGCCTTTGGGATACTCTTCCACGACTGAGTTGCGTCCAGACGCCACAAGTCATCCAGTTCCAGACCCTTCAGGCCCTCGGCCTGGCGCGATGACATGATGGAGAGTTTGAGGCTATCCCCCCCCCAGTGGTCGGTGGCTGGGATTTTTATCTAGACTTCGGTTCCAGTCCCAATGGTACTATTCCCTCTCCCCCCATTCCACCACCACCATAGAAGCCTTCTTCAGAGCCTGGTCCTCAAAACTATTGGGATCGCCAATTTGGGTTAATTCACACTCACCTAAACCAGATGGAGGCCAATTTTGGCAACCGTTTTACTACTTTTGATGCTCGTTTTACCGCGCTGGAGCAGAGTCACGCTTCTTCTGTGGCTCATATTACCCGTGAGTTCACGAGTCTGCGTACTTATTATCCACCACGGGGTGATGCTAGCGATGAAGAATAGTTCTTATCTTTGGGGTTGTAGTCTGTCATCATGTATCTTTCCTTTTTTGACTTTTCTTTTCACATGCCTTGTATCTTTTATTTTTTTAAAAAATATATATACATCAAAAATGTGTTTTGCTTCAGTCTTGTCTTCCAGGTACATTTTGGTGATGATTGGACCGCTTCAGGGAAGTCTCCTATCTTTTTCTTTATTTATTTTTCCATTGGGGACAATGTATTGTTTAAGTATGGGAGGATATTTCTCAAGCAAAAAATACAAAAAAAATCATAACAATTTTCTAAAAATCACAAAAAAATCATTTTCCATTTTCAAGTTTTAATTTTTACTTATTCTTCACAATAATACAAAAAAAATCATTTTCCAATATTTTCTAAAAATCACAAAAAAATCATTTTCCATTTTCAAGTTTTAATTTTTACTTATTCTTCACAAAAAAAGAAATATCAAAAATTTCGAAAAAAATTAGGTTTAATTTTTAATTAGAGACGTCAATATTTCTATAGTTATTTGCATGCAAAATTCCTAGTCATTGAACTTTTATATAGTATTTAGAGAATTTTGATGTTTTAATTGAATTTTGAATTTTGTAGTAAAATTGTTGGCCATGTTGTGTTTCTAGTCAAGTGCACGTGTACGTAGAATTTTATGTAGATCTAAATATTTATCATATAATTAGATTTTCATTTTTCTAAATGCGTGGAAATGTTTTATTTTACTTTCATTTTGAAAACCGGTAAAATCTAAAAAACTTTAGGTGAGTAAGTAGAAGTTTACTAGAGAAATATTTCGCTGATCAAGAAAGAGAAATTCTTTCTCAACGTCTAGAACTTGCCCTCTAACTATTCTCGAGACTTTGCATAAGTTAAACTCATTAGCATTGATATGATTTAGGCACATCTTTTGGCCAGATTGAGACTTTGCACCCTTACCTAAAATCTTATCTTTGTTAAGCCATTTTGAGCCTATTACCCTATGTTTTTGTTTTAGCTCCACCAAACATTTTACCAAAGCCTAAAAAGCAACCTAATTACACACCTAAGCCTAAGCTTGCACATGGATAAACAAACACGGTTTGTGAGTGATGAGGAGCCTTTTTATTGTTGGTTGCTCTTTTCTTATATATATAAAAAAAGAGTTGATTTATTCTTCTTTCCTTTTCAAAAGGAAAAAAAGAAAAATATTGTGGAAAAATGAAGAGGTGGAAGAAAATTTTCAGCATGATGAGAGAGTTGAAAAAAAAACAAGAAAAAAAGGATTAGGAATTTGAATGTGTTCTTAAAAGCCATAACAAATTATTGTGTGCAAGCTTTCTCTAGGTTTTGGTGTGACTAGCCGTCGTTTTTATCTTTGATCATCCTCACCAAAAACCTAAGCCTACGTTTCAAACTAATTAAGTCCTTTTGATTTATGTTTATAAGTTAAACTAGTGTCGTGGCGTGAGTGTGAAAGGGCAAGCCTATGGTCATCGACATTGATGGATTTCTTTGGAGGGTATCTTGATCTTCGTTCGTGCAATGTTATCTTAGTACACACGCTACATTCTCCCTGAATATAATTTTATCATTTACCAGATTTTTTATTTTAAAAGTAAAAATAATAGTGGAAACACATTTTAAGAAAAATAAAAACCTAATTTTTATGATGAGTATGTTTCTCTACGAAAATAACTACAAGCATAGGCATAAGACTTCGCAATTTACTCCTTAGGTTCAATTTTCTTTTCTAGCATTTAAAATTTTCCTTATCCCTATAGGAATTTGTTTGCTTGGGACTAGCAAACGGATAAGTATGGGGGTATTTGATAGCTCTAATTATTTCTATTTTTTTTATTTACTTTTTTTTATTAATAGTTAGATCTTAGTTATCCATTTTATAATTTAAAGTTAACAATTAACTATTTTTATATTTTATCTTTATTTGTTCAAATAAAATTATTTTCAATCTTGTAGGGCTAAACTGTAGCAAAATTAGGATTTTCTCGTTCTCGGCCTAAACACGCCTTTTGACACGCCCTCCTTGGGCGTGACCAAGGGCGTGACACAGACGGACTAAGAAGATCAACACAAATCGTCGATCTGTGACCGAAGAACAACCGACACACCTGTGTTGCTAGGGCGCACGCCCTTGTCAACCTTACACGGGGCGTGCCAGTCGGTGGAAGAACTGTTAGGACACGCCACGTCGGATTAAATTGACACACCCTCAGCACGGGCCTGACCCAGGGCGTGTCCGGTGCGTTTTCTAGCTAATAAAGAGTTGTTCCTACCGTTGCCGCCAACTTGATGTTTCCATCTTGACACGCCCTGGTCACGGGCGTGACAAGGGGGCGCGATGCCTCCATCAACTGCAATTTACTCCCCCATTTTCAGCTTCCCGTCGTTTTCCAAAAATAGCCTTGACACGCCCTAGGTCACGGGGGTGACCTAGGGGCATGACCCGTCAGTTAACAAATTTTGGCGGTTTCTCCACCAACGTTCTCGGGGTTTCAAGACGACGGTCCCAGGCCTGACATGCCCTAGGTCACGGGCGTGACCAAGGGCGTGACCAACCAACAATTTTTCCTATAAATTCCAGACAACTTCAGATGCTCAGGGTCGAATTTTGGGAGTTGAAGTCTTGTAATTTGCTTTTCTAAATTGCTGTATTTTCCATTTCTTAGCTTAGTTTTGCTTAAGTTTCAATTCAAATTGCGTTTTACTTTCATTATGTCTTCCCCTACCTTAACTTGTATTCTCCCAATGGTGATGTGTAGCTAATTTCATGAAGCACTTAATCACGATGAAGCTTGGAATAAAATAAACTCTTACTTTTTTTATCAAATGTCTTGTTCTTAATCTTACTCACTTACGATTTATCTTTGATTTATAATTTGTCGAATTCATATTTCGCGGATATGTTTTCGATCTAAGATCCGTATCCTAAATGATCGAGAGGTTGCGGATACGAGGAGATCACTCAAAGATAGAAGGAGTTGCATTAACTCCTCGAGAGAGGACGACATAAATCCTCCGGATTGGAGTCAAATCCAATAGTGTGGTTCACCGCCTAAAGCAAGCTTAGGGGTTTTGACTGGCCGAGAGATCTTAATCGATCAACCTAAGTTTAGTCAAAAGCATGAGCTCGAGAGAGACGCTTTTGTACTTAGGAACTTCCGCAGTCGAGTGAGTAATTTTAGAGCTCGCATTGCTTTATTTTCAAGAAGGTTTATTTTAGTCTAAGTGGATTCTAGATCAAGTGCTAGCTTCCCCAAAATCGAACATCTCTTTCTTAGTGTAACGTTTTTTTTTCTGTTTTAAACAAAAACCAACTTTTTGTCCGATAAGATAATAACTTTTTCTTGTGAGTACAAGTACTCGACAAGCCCCGAGTCGATATACGACACTTGATTTTATACTCCGAACGATAGGTATACTTGCCTCATCGATTAGAAACTCGCGTTAGGGCGGAGAAAATAATCATTAGGATGCTTCGCACGTTGGACTTGGTTGCGTGTTGATGCAAGAAGGAAAAGTGATCGCGTATGGGTCGAGTCAGTTAAAGACCCATGAGAGGAATTATCCGACGCATGATTTGGAATTCGCAGCTGTGATTTATGCCTTGAAGTTATGGAGACATTTGTTATATGGCGCTCTATGCAAAATTTACATGGAACATAAAAGTTTGAAGTATATTTTCACTCAAAAGGAGTTGAATTTGCGCCAACAGAGATGGTTAGAGTTTGTTGTAGATTATGATGTCGAGATTCAATATCATCCGGGAAAAGCTAACATGGTAGTCGATGCACTGAGTAGGAAGACAGTAAAAATTTTTAACCTTTCTGTGGATTCGTTGGTAGAGGAATTTCTCTTGATGGATATAACGGTTGTGAGTAACGACCCGCCCAATAGTTTGGAAGTAATAGAGCCTTCTTGGATTACACTTACAAGGCTACATCAAAAGGATGATCCTAATTTCCTACACCTTTGTAATATAACTGAGAAAGTCGAATTACCGGACTTTTCAATTGATGACGTGGGTACCTTGAAGTACCACAGTAGATTTTGTATTCCCGCAGTTGAGGATATTCGAGTTAAGTTGTGCAAATAGGCGCATGGCTCAAATGTTGCCTATCACCCGAGTTCTACTAAAATTTATAAAGATCTGAAGTAGATCATTTGGTGGTATGGTATGAAGAGTGATATAGCTAAGTTTGTATCCGAATGTTTTACCGACAAGCGAGTTAAGGCTGATCATGGAAGGCCTGGAGGCAAGTTGACGCCTTTAGAAATTCCAAGTTGGAAGTGGGAGAGCATTTCGATGGATTTAATTATAGGATCACAGAGATCTCCCTGAGGGCACGATTCAGTTTGGGTTATAGTGGACAGACTGATGAAGTGTGCTCACTTTGTGTCGTTCAAGATCGACTAATCCATGAAGAAAATAACTTAGTTATACATGGATGAGGTTGTCAGATTACATGGAGTACCTGTTAGTATTGTATCATATCGATACTCCAGGTTTACGTCTCTCTTTTGGAAATGTTTACAGGAAGGGTTTGGTACCGATGTGAACATATTGATCTTGAGATAAATCCAATCGCAAATCGCAAACTTAATGTTTTGGTGCTTGGCATTATAGCACATTGCCCACTTGTCTTGAGCAATCAATAGTCTCCCCCGAATCAAACATATCATCAAAGTCGCATCTTCAACATCTTTTTGCTTATACAGCTTCAATTCACCTGTTTCTACCCAATCCAACGGAGCACGACACTTCCTTCCGTATAAGGCCTCGAACGACGTCATCTAAATACTTGCTTGGTAGCTGTTGTTGTAGGCGAACTCGAAAATAAAGAGATGGTCCTCCCGCCTCTTCCCATAATCCAAGGCACACATGAGCAACATAACCTCCATTGACCCATTTACACTGTCGGTCTGACCATCTATTTGTGGATGAAAGGTTGTGCTGAACTTCGGCTTGTCACCCAACAATTTATGGATTAGCCTCCAATCATTCGAAGTGAAACACCCATCTCGGTCACTAACGATGCTACGGGGCACACTGTGCAATGATACTATATTGTCAACATAAAGCTTTGCCAACTTTTCCATTGATTCGTCCCTATTATTCAAAATGAATAGTGATGCCTTTGTCAACAAGTCAACGATCACCCAAATGACATCATTCCCGCACAACGATCTAGGTAAAATGTGCATGAAATCCATAGATATGTCTCCAAACTTACACTCTAGTATCGGTAATGACTTCAAAAATGCACCAGGCTTCTGACATTTAGTCTTCACTAGGGCGCAAGAATGACACTTCACTACATAAAGAGCTATGTCTTTCTTCATTCCTGGCCACCATAATAACTTTTTCATGTTCTTGAACAACATTGTGCTCCATGGGTGGATTAAGTACTTTATAAAGTGTTCCTCGGACATCAATTTCTCCCATAATTAACCCACGTTCGGGACACACTATCACAACCCGCATTTTCACTGCCAAATAAGTATATCCGAGTAAAGAAAAAATGTGCGTCATGATGTCATGTCAGCAGGGGATAACTGCAGATGCTCAGGCAAAACTTCTACTTAGCCATGAAAAAGGTTCTTTAAGTTATTTAGAGTACAAATCAATTTGAGTATAGTAGTTAGCTGTATCCCTCCGCTTAGTGGCTCATTTAGTCAACGAAGAAAGTAGTTATACGCTGCGGAAAAATACATCTTTTATGAGATTAAATTTCCTACATGTGCTTAGAGTTCGCAGAGGACTCCTCAAGATATGCAAGTTCTAAATTTATAATAACAATAAAAGTAGATTTTTATGGTCTCTAAATATAGTGATTTAACATTTTAAAAACGTGCAATGCATGAGGTAATAGTAGTAATTTTTATTCTTGAACATAACTACCATGCAATCCTAACATAAAACATCCCAGAGAGCAGGTAATCGACATCCACAGAAAGAAAACTAAGCAGCTAGCAAGTATCCAAAAAGAACAATAGTCATGTGGGCGTCAACAAACTGATACAAACCAACATAATTCCAAGTATGTCTGAACTAGTAAAGCAAAATAATCAACAATCTACCTCGCTATGGAGAGGCAACAACCACGGCCAACACAGCCACTCAAGAACTCCAAAACCAGCACCGAACTCAGCTACAGCTCTGAACCCGAACCGTTCCAAAGATAAAACACCTCAACAAGAAGGTACAAGTGATGGCAGACAGTAAACCAATAAGTAATCAAAGATAAGGGGTACTAACCCAAGACCAAAGGAAAAATAATTAATTAAGGTACAACAGTAAGGTACAAAAGTAAAAAGAGAAACACTTACTTGAAGTGTCACGTAAAACAACAGTACCCCAAATGCACAAGACCATATAGGGAAATGGGTCAAGATTGAGTCATCGGGAAGAGGAACAAACCCTTACTAGCCACCTGTGGTCAACTCCACCAAAAACCAAAACGGGCGTGGTGTCCAAACCCAAAGACAATTCATCCGTCTAAAATGGGGGAGACTGGATACTCCACCATAGTCCGTAAATGCCCAAAAACCCGGTAGAGCCCCACAAAGTGCAAATGCGGAGATCAAACATTACGGCGGTGGATTCACCCACTAAAAATACCCGCAACAAAGGAAAACTCCGAAGGAAAACCCCGCAATGATCCGGGTTTAGAGCTCAGAGGCACACCACAACCCAATCAGGGCCTGGCAGCTTGACTCACCCCCACAACATCACCACGAAGAAGAAAACCATGATAGAAATCTCAAGTCAACAATGGCATATCAAATTCTATTACACAATTCTAGAATAAAACGGTTGATCAACCTTTAGGAAGAATTTACAATCCTAAACAAACTCTAACGCATCCTACACGAAAATTACGGATCAGTAATAAAAGTGGGATTTAATCACATCATCAAAACGTATAACCTTTACCCAAGCTAGACAGCAAAATTCAAGAATATGACGATTATAATTGCAATTGGTCAAGACATCATATCAGCATGATACATCAGTAAATTAATTCAATAATCATGAACACATGCAATAACAAAGTTCTGCAAAAATTTAGGGTAAAGAAGGGAAGTTAAAGATAAAACCATCACTTGCCTGGATTTTACCGGTGAATGACATCCAAAATCACTCCTTGACGTAGACCGGGGCTAGACAAGCCGAGGGAAGCCAAAATCTAACAAAAATGGCCAAAAAATCGGAGTTAGGCCAAAAACCCTAGCCAGAAAATCTGAAGAAAAGGGGAAGATATTACCATGATGACGAAGCTCTCACTGGGAGCTTTCTGGATTTATGATTGGTTAAAGATTTCGAGCACCGGAGCACCATCGGCGGACACCGGAAGAATTACGGAAGGGTTTTCCCTCTCTTGCTCACGCTGCTCTGGTTCATGAAGAAAAATAGTAGGTCGGTCTAAAAGATGGAGGATTGAGAAGTAGAGTATTTATATTTATATATATAATAAATACAATGTAAGAATCTTTACACTTAGGAGGATCAACCGGGGTCGGCTAAACCGATTTTCCGAGATGAAGACATGGATTACTCGAGTACTGTAGAGAGCTTCTCGAGTAAAGACGAATATTTCCGGAGACAAATGACAAGCATTACTCGAGTGCTGAAGAAGGCCTACTCAAGTACTTAAGAAGGATTTCTCAAGTACTAGAAGGCTTCTCGAGAACAGCAAGACAGGACTTCTCGAGTACTAGGGAAGGATTACTCGAGTACTGAAGATGGACTTCCCGAGTACTATAAAGCTTCTCAAGAACTAAAGGCATCAGTATCTCGAGATCCAAGGAAGATTTCTCGACAGCTTCTTGAGGAATAAGAGAACTTCTCGAGAAGGAATGTAAGCACTAATTGAGAACCACTCAGGACTTCACAAGTATCAGACCACATCTCCCGAGAACAAGAAGATGTTTCTCGAGAACAACAAAGGATTTCTTGAGAACTCCAGGTATTCTTGAGAACTGAATAGGGTAAATTCGATAAATTTCAGATTGTCTTTTATTCCGGGATAAAATGTCGACCCTACAAATTAGCAGCGAAGACGACCCTAGAATCCGACGTACCATTCTTGAGACACTATCATCGATGCTTACCCAAGCAAAGAAAATCCTCACAAGGATCCAAAACACGTGCCGAGACTCAAAAATGCTCGGAACACAACAAAACCGGACAAGTCTAAGTCTTCAAAACCTCAACCATTATAACCGAAAAGACATTCCAACACAACAGAATCCCAAAATCTGGATAAATAGGCCCGAAGGACGTGAAAACGCACAAACGGTGCAGCACCGCCAGTAAAATGAAAAAGGGTAATGCTCTGATGACAAAATTATGACGTCGACAAACCAAATAATGACATCAAAAAATCGAGGGCATTACAGCCACACCCACTAAAAAGAAGTTTCATCCCGAAACTTAACACAACCTCAAAACCAAACCCAACCAAAACCCAATTATTAACAAAATCCCTGAGACATACCTGAACTAAGGGAAAGATGAGGATGAGATTCTCGCATCACCGACTCCAATTCTCACATCGCGCTCTCGACGTCTTGATTTTGCCAGAGAACCTTACCCATGGGGATGGTCTTTCTCCGCAACACATGATCTTGAAAATCCAGAATACAAACAGGTTCTTCCACGTAAGAAAGGTTGAGCTGAATCTGGGGCACCGAGTCGAGACTTGACGATCATTACGAATACACCGCTGCAACTGGCTCACATGGTACACATCATTTACACCAGGGAAGGTAGCAGGAAAATCCAACCTATAAGTGATACACCAATGCGTTCAAGAATCTGAAAAGGTCCCACATCCCGGGTGTCTAACTTTTGGTTCCTTCCAAACCTTTTAACACCAGACATCGAAGAAACTTTCAGAAAAACCATGCCCCCAACAGCGAACTCCAGATCAACCCTTCGTTGATTAGCGTATTTCTCATAGTGTTCTTGTGCCACATAGAGCTTTTCTCGAATATGAGTCACAACACAATTCATTTTTTCCAGGGCTTCCGGACCTAGCAACGGTCTCTAACCAACTTCAGCCCAAAACAATGGAGTCCTATAATGCCTCCCGTATAAGGCCTCCAACAGGGCCATCTGTAGACTCCCTTGATAACTATTATTGTCCGCAAACTCCATAAGTCTAAGACGCTCATCCCATGCACCACCATGATCCAAAATATAATATCTGATCATATCTTCTACGATCTGATTTACTCTTTCCATTTGACCATTCGACTGTGGATGATAGGTGGTGGAATACCCCAAGTCGGTACCCAACCCTTCCTATAAGCTCTTCCAAAAATGAGATGTAAATCTAGATTCTCGGTCCGATACGATAATAACAGGCACTCCATGCAATCTGATAACCTCATCAAGGTATAATTCAACTATCTTCTTCATACAATATCCAATCTTGAAAGGCACAAAGTGAGCACATTTAGTCACTCGATCAACTATCACCCAAACAGAGTTGTGCCCACGGGGAGATTTTGGTAAACCAGTGATGAAATCCATCGAAATACTCTCCCACTTCCAACTTTGAATATCAAGCAGTGTTAATTTACCACTAGGCCTACAATGGTCAGCCTTAACACGCTGACATGTATAACATTCCGACACAAACTTTGCTATATAGTTCTTCATTGCTGACCACCAAATAATTTGCTTTAGATTCTTATACATCTTTGTGGAACCTGGATGGTAGGCTACACTTGAACCATGCGCTTCAGCACAGATCTTAGCCCGAATGTCACCAAAGGTGGGGACGCAAAATCTACCCCCATACTTCAAGATATCCAACTCATGCAAGGAGAACTCGGGTATCTCTCCATTCTCAGTTCTATTCCGGAGGTGTAACAAATCTGGATCATCCTTCTAATGTGCTATAGTTAGGGAAATCCAAGAGTGCTCTTCTACTTCTAAACCAACAGGCACAGTATTACTCCCAACCTCAATGTCCATCAACAAGAATTCTTCTACCAAGGACTGTACAGTCAAATTGAATATTTTACAGTCTTCTACTCAAAGCATCGGCTACAATGTTAGCTTTTCCTGGGTGATAAAGGATCTCCACATCATAATCGGCCACATATTCTAACCACCGATGGTGGCGGAGTTTTAGTTCCTTCTGAGTGAATACGTACTTCAAACTCTTATGGTCCATATAGATCTTCCACAGCACGCCATACAATAAGTGTCTCCAAAGTTTCAATGCATAAATCACAGCAGCAAACTACAAATCGTGCGTAGGATAGTTTCTTTCATGAATCTCCAATTGCCTTGATCCATACACGATCACATTACCATCTTGCATCAAAACACAACAAGTCCAATGTGTGATGCATCCACATACACAACATACTCAACTCCTTCAGTAGGTAAGGCTAAAACTATAGCAGTACATAATCTCTTCTTCAACTCTTGGAAGGCTTCTTCACACTTATCACTCCAAATGAATGCAGTGTTTTCCTGAGTAAGTCTAGTTAGAGGGGCTGATAACATTGAAAATCCTTCCACAAATCTTCTATAATAGCCGGCCAGGCCCAAGAAGCTCCTAATCTGATTAGGAGTAGAGGGACTAGCCCATTCCATCACAATAGAAATCTTGGTCGGGTCTACGGAAATACAATCCTTATTTACAACATGACCCAAAAACGAAACCTGAGATAGCCAGAACTCACACTTGCTTAGCTTCGCATAAAGCTTATGCTCCCTTATGGTCGTCAAAACCAAATGCAAATGCTGAGTATGCTCCTGAACATTGCGGGAATTCACCAATATATCATCTATGAACACAATAACAAATCGGTCCAAGAAGTCCTTAAACACTCTATTCATTAAGTCCATGAATGCAGGGGGTGCATTAGTCAACCCAAAGGACATCACCAAAAATTCAAAATGTCAATGCCACGATCGGAAAGCGGTCCGTGGAATATCTGCCTCACGGATTCTCAACTTGTGGTAGCCTGAACGAATACCGATCTTTGAAAATACTGAGCTACCATGCAACCGATCAAACAAATCATCAATTCTTGGCAAGGGATATCTATTTTTAATGGACACCTTGTTCAATTCTCTATAATCGATGAAAAGCCTCATCGATCCATCTTTCTTCTTTACGAACAAAATAGGAGCACTGCATGGGGAAGAACTTGGCCTAATAAATCCACACTGTAGCAATTCATCAAGCTGAGTACGCAACTCATCCAACTCACGCGGAGCCATACAGTACGGTGCTTTGACAATAGGATGAGTACCTAGCTCGAGGTCTATCATAAATTCTATCTCCCTCACCGGAGGAAGTTCTGGAAGACTATCAGGAAAAACATCTGGAAACTCTCGCACCACCGAGACATCCTCAAGACATGGTTTATCAAAAGTAGTTTCCAAAGCAGAAATCGAGAACAAAAATGCCTCACAACATCACTCGATACCATGACAAGGATGTACCACAAAAATGATAGTGGAAACCCTGTCTTGAAATCCATAGATGCTCATAGGTTGGCCATTGTCCATCCTGAAGTCCAGTTGATTTGCCTTGCACTGGATGACCGCATCATACTTGGACAGCCAGTCCATGCCCAAAATCACATCAAAGTCCTCCAGATCCAACACCATCAGATACGTAAAGGCTTGGAAATCACCTAGATAAATAGAGCATTTCAGAACTCCTTGATTAGATATCACCGAATCACTAGAGGGAAGCCTGACGTTGATGGAGTCTCCTAACTGATCCCCGTTCAAATGATATTTATCTACGAACCTCCGGGACAAAAAGGAATGCGTGGCACCCGAATCGAAAAGAATGTGTGCCCATTGATTTCGTACCTTAAACTCCCCTAAAACCATAGCATACATAACCAATGAACAATAACTAGGGCAACAACGAGAAGTAATAAAGATAATCAAACTGGGGCTAACCTGAAATAACTTGTGTAGAGGTTCGAGCTTCATCTTTGGTCACAACATTCAGCTTTCCTTTTCCTTTGTCCTGGTTCAGCGATGACGGCAGAGCACGAAGCGTGGAAGGCTGTAGTGGAATCTGAGCCTGGGGGCATGAAGACTTCAGGTGTCCCTTTTGCCCGCACTGGAAACAGACCTTGTCCATCAACCCGCAATGACTCATGTTAGGACCCTTCTTTGCATAGATCGGGCGCACCAGATCACCTTTGGGTGCACCTTGGATGGAGAGCACCTGCTGCTACTTTAAGGTGGAAGTCCTCTTGAAACACCTTTTAAAAGGGTGGCCATGATGACCACAAAAACTTCATACCTCTTTACTTCTCTTTTTTGAAGAAGGGCCAAATGCCATGGATCTTCCATCCTCCTCACCTTTTCTCTTTTCCTTTCTTGCCGCAGCCCCTCGATTCTTGACGTTCTCAATTTACTCGACCTTCAAAGCAGCTTCCACTGCTTCAGCATAGCTTTCTGCTCGATAAGTGCATACCAATTACTGGACATCGCTTCTTAACCCTCCGAGGAAACGCTTCACTCTCCCTTCCTCTGAAGCTATCAAATCGGGAGCAAATATACTCAGCTTACTAAACTCGATCTCATATTTGCTTACAGTTAACTGCCTCTACTTCAAATGTAGGAAACTATTCATCAATCGGTCCTGCTCCACTGAGGGTAAGAACTTCTTCAGCAGCATCTTCTTGAAGGACTCCCGAGAACATCCTTCCGCCAAAATTTCCCTTTCTTGAATCCACCAGGCCTTTTAGCTGGTAGGCTGCAAGCATCACCTTCTGGGCTTCAACAATCCTCGAATACGTAAACATATCATCCCTAGAGATAATCCAATCATCCAAAACCATGAAATCGACACTCCCGTCATAAGTGGGAGGTCTCAATCGCTGGAAATACGATATAAGGTTCATCTCCAGCTGTAGCATAGCTAGGGATACAAAAGGAGCGGGATTAGTAGGAACGGATTGAACAGCAGCAGAACCTTCTATTACAGGTTGTTGTGCGGGAGCGACAGACAACAATGACTAAATCTACGACTACATCGCAACTAACTGCCTCGACAGGGCTTCATTACTCTGACACAAGCTCTCGATCAACGCATCACTCTGTGCACCTGATGACTCACCATCTGACTGGGGAGTTAACCTCATCGCAGGACGCTTTGGCAGTATTCTAAAAGTAATGAACGGCTCGTCAAAATCCTAGATTAAAACTAGGTCACACAACTAGTTCAGACCATACTTAAGACACTTTCTTATGCTGTAACTTGCTCTGGGATTTTATAATGATGTTATGTCATACTTAGCATGATATCATCACATCCTATTTACATATGTGCCTATGAGATAAATGCATGAATTTCTTTATTCTTCTTTTAAAAAAATCATGTGTGTACATGTGTCATCATGTAAACCCTAACCTAGCACGCGTGCATATGCGATGATATGTTATGTATGCAGTGTTATGCATTCTATAAAGGCCTTAATGCATGCATGAGTGGCAGACACATGAAATTTTATGCATCCTATACTACATAACATCGCTTGTAACAAAAAAAAGAAAACATGATAATGGCCACCCATGTGATGGTGGTTATGTATCCCATACTACATAACCGTCACATATTGCCTCCTATGGTGGATCCATATACAAACACATATTATGCATCCCATACTATATAATATTCCCCGTATACTTCTTATCATGCCATGAGTGTAGCGACTATGCTTCAGTTAAGACGTACATATGACACATCGTTGTGTGTATGCAAATGAATGAAGGAAAACTACTATACGATATTGGCTGGTTTGACCAACTTGTCAAACCAACCACCCTCTGATACCAACTGTCACAACCTGCATTTTCACCGCCAAATAAGTATATCAGAGTAAGGAAAAAAATGTGCGTCATGATGCCATGACAGCAGGTGATAACTGCGGACACTCAGGCAAAACTTCTACCTAGTCATGAAGAAAGGTCCTTTAAGTTATTTAAGTAAAAATCAATTTGAGTATAGTAGTTAGCCGTATCTCTTGGCTTACGGGCACAACTAGTCCATGAAGAAAGTAGTTATACGCTGCGAAAAAATAGTTCTTTTATGAGATTAAACTTCCTACATGAACCTAGAGGTTCCCAGAGGACACCTCAAGGTATGCAAGTTCTAAATTTATAATAGCAATAAAAATAGATTTTTATTATCGCTAAGTATAGTGATTTAACATTTTAAAAATGTGTAATGCATGAGGTAATAGTAGTAATTTTTATTCTTGAAAATAACTATCATGCAATCCTAACATAAAGTGTCCCAGAGAGCAAGTAATCCACATCTACAGAAAGAGAACTAAGCAGCTAGCAAGTATCCAAAAAGAACAACAGTCCTGTGGACATCAACAAACTGACACGAACCCACATATATGCAAGTATGTCTGAACTAGTAAAGCAAAATAATCAACAATCTACCTCTCTATGGCGAGGCAACAACCACGACCAACACAACCGCTCAAGCACTCCAAAACCAGCACCAAACTCATCTACAGCTCTGAACCTGAGACATTCCAAAGACAGAACACCTCAGCAAGAAGGTACAAGTGATGACAGAAAGTAAGCCAAAGAGTAATCAAAGTCAAGGGGTACCAACCCAAGATCAAATGAAAAATACTTAATTAAGGTACAATAGTAAGGTATAAAAGTAAAAAAGGAAAACACTTACGGGAAGTGTCACGTAAAACAACAGCACCCCAAATGTACAAGACCATAAGGGGAAAATGGTCAAGATTAAGTCATCAGGAAGAGGAACAAACCCCTACTAGCCACCTGTAGTAAACTCCACCAAAAACAAAAACAGGAGGGATGGCCAACCCCAAAGAAAATTCATCCGTCTAAAAGCGGGGGAGACTGGATAGTCCACCATACACCACAAAAGCCCAAAAACATGGTAGATCCCCAAAAAGTGCTAATAGGGAGATAAAACGTTGCGGTGGAGGATTCACCCACAAAAAACACCTGCAACAAAGAAAAACCCCGAAGTAAGACCATGCAACGATCCGAGTTTACAACTCAGAGGCACACCACAACCGAATCGGGGCGTAGCGGCTTGTCTCACCCCACGACATCTCCACAAAGAAGAAAACCATGATATAAATCTCATGTTAACAATTGCACATCGGATTCTATTACACAATTCTAGAATGAAACAGTTGATCAACCTTTAGGAAGAATTACAATCCTAAACAAACACTAATGCATCCTAAATGAAAATTACAGATCAGTAATAAAAGTGGGATTTAATCACATCATCAAAATATATAACCTTTACCCAAGCTAGACATCAAATTCAAGAATATGATGATTATAATTGCAATTGGTCAAGAGATAATATCGGCATGATACATCAATAAATTAATTCAATAATCATGAACACATGCGGTAAGAAATTTCTACAAAAAATTACGGTAAAGAAGGGAAGTGAAATAGGAAACCATCACTTGCCTTGATTTTATCTGTGAAAGATGTCCAAAATCACTCCTTGACGTAGATCGGGGCTAGAGAAGACGAGGGAAGACGAAATCTAACAAAAACGGCCAAAAATGGGATTTAGGGCCGAAAACACTAGCAAAAAAATCTCAAGAAAAGGGGAAGATATTACCATGATGATGAAGCTCTCGCTGAGAACTTTTCGGATCTATGATCGGTTGAAGATTTCAAGCACTAGAGCACCGTCGGCGGCCACCGGAAGAATTACGGAAGGGTTTTCCCTCTCTTGCTCACGCTGCTCTAGTTCGGGAAGAAGAACAGTAGGTCAGTCTAAAAGAAGTAGGATGGAGAAGTAGATTATTTATATTTATATATATAATAAATACAATGTAAGAATCTTTACACTTAGGAGGATGAAACGGGGTCAGCTGAATCGATTTTCCGAGATGAAGACATGGATTACTTGAGTACTGTAGAGAGCTTGTCGAGTAAAGAAGAATAATTACCGATACAGAAGACAAGCATTAATCGAGTGCTGCAGAAGGCCTACTCGATTATAGAAGAAGGATTTATCGAGTACTAGAAGGCTTCTCGAGAACAGCAAGACGGGACTTCTCGAGTACTAGGGAAGGATTACTCAAGCACTGAAGATGGAATTATTGAGTACTATAAAGCTTCTCGAAAACTGAAGGCATCGGTATCTCGAGATCCAAGGATGATTTCTCGAGAGCTTCTTGAGGAATAAGAGAACTTCTCGAGAAGGAAAGTAAGCGCTGCTCGAGAAAAACTCAGGACTTCACAAGTACCAGACCGCATCTCCCAAGAACAAGAAGATGTTTCTCGAGAACAATAAGGGATTTCTCGAGAACTCCAGGTCTTCTCGAGAACTGAACAGGGTAAATTTGATATATTTCAGGTTGTCTTTTATTCCTGGATAAAATGTCGACCCTACGAATTAGCAGCAAAGACGAACCTAGAATCTGATGTACCATTCTTGAGACACTATCATCAATAGCTTACCCAAGAAAAGAAAATCCACACAAGGATCCAAAACACGTGCCGAGACTCCAAACTGCTCGGAACGCAATAAAACCAGACAAGTCCAACTCCTCAAAAACAAAACCATTATAACCAGAAAGACATTCCAACCCAACATAATCCCAAAATCTGGATAAATAGGCCTGAAGGACGTGAAAATGCACAAATGGTGCAGCGCCGTCAACAAAACAAAAAAGGGTAACGCCCTGACTTCGAAATTATGACGTCGACAAACCAAATAATGACATCAGAAAATCGGGGGCGATACACACATAATCGACTATTCTTCTATAAAAGACCTTCATCAACAAAAAAACTACGAATTTGACCCATCCACGGTCTTTGCCAAGTATAGTTTCATACTACCATCAAGCTTCAACTCCCGCTGAATCCTGTCTGTGAGGTCATATTGCACCTCCGTCCTGTTTAAACATGCATTCGTGTCAGATTTCCTGTCCACACAAGATATCTCCAAGGCCTCCAAATCTTGAATAAGATGCTCATCATGCATTTATATCCAATTGTCCTATATTAGATCTTTGTGACTCAATGCATCTGAGATAATATTTTCCTTCTCGACAACACAGTGTATCTCAAAAGTGTAGTTCTGAATGAACTTCTTCCACCTACTTTGTCGCAAATTCAAATCCTTCATGTTCAACATATACTTTAGGATCATATAGTCTATAAAGATGTCAACCTTCATGCCATACAATTAGGCTGAATTTTGTACAACTTATCACAACTTATTTTCTCTGGTGAGGTTGGACAAAAACATCATTGTATGTTTGGTATGACAATGTTACTAACATTATTAAAAAATCTAGATTCGGGAAAATGATTTTGATATGATAATGATATTTTTGTCCAACCTTGCCAGAGCAAATAAGCCATGATAAGCCGCCCCAAATGCACCCTTAATGTCGCCACATCTTTAGGGCAAATATCACAGCCGCCAAATCCAATTTGTTGACTGGATAGTTTCTCACATGGACGTTCAGCTGGCAAGAGCCATAAGATATAACCTTCCCAAACTACAGAAGAACACAGTCTAAGCCGCTCCTTGAGGCATCACTATAAATCTCATAGCCTTTTGTATTAAACGACAAGCGCAAAATAGGTGTCGTAGTCGGACGAATCTTCAACTCCTCAAAATCTAACGCGCACTCTAGCATCCAAACTAACTTATAATCCTTCCATATAAATGTAGTGAGATGTATTACTTTCTATAAAAAATTCTCAATGAAGCGCCTATAGTAGCCAACAAGTCCAAGAAAGAATAGTAACATCTTCCATAGTAGAGAATACATGCCACTCCCATCGCAACTATATTTGTCGGATACACTATAATACCCTCTCCACTAATCACCTGACCAAGAAAAGTCACTAACGATAGCCAAAACCCACACTTAGAGAGCTTGGCATAGAATCGATTCCAACTCAGGGTATGCAAAACCATCCTCAAACAATTCACATTATCCTTTTCTGACATAGAGTATACCAATATATCATCAATAAAGATGATCACAAAGATGTTCAGATACACTCGAAAGGCCCTATGCATCAGATCCATGAATATTGATGTAGTATTTGTTTGTCCAAATGGTATCACATTGAATTCATAGTTTCCATAGCGTGTACCAAATGTTGTCTTGGGAATATCAGTTTCCCTGATCCGCAACTGATATTTACCGGACTTCAGATCCTGCTTCGAATTTATAGTTGATCCAATTCTGATCAAATAAATCATCAATTCTCCAAATCGGACACTTATTATTCTCTATCAGCTTATTCAGTTCACGTTAGTCGATGAATTGATGTAAGATTCTATCCTTCTTCTTCACAAAGAGAACCGGTGCACTCCAAGGTGACATACTTGCACTTATACAGCCTTGCTCTAGCAACTCCTGCAAATGAATCTTCAATTCCTCCATGTATTTGGCACTACATGGTTAGATGAGTGTGACACAGGTTTTGCCCTAGCACCAATTCAATAGTGATGTTGATCTCTCGTCGAGGTGGAATTCTAAGGATATTCTTAGGAAACACATCTGCAAACTCCGACAAATTAGTAACGTCACTAAAACTGGGCTTCGAATCTACAACCACCAACAGTGTGAAGAATAACTCTATACTCTTATAAACCGCCGTGATCACTTGAAGAGAAGACATAAGTATCTTGCTCGATCCTCACGTACCAGCAAACTTAGTCTCACGTTCGGTGTTCTGCTCTAGTGACTTCCTTTGAGTTGCAATCAATGGACCACCTTACTTTGAGAGACATTCCTTACCAAAGATCACATCTAACTCAGATATCAGTAGTATAGATGCTTCCAATCCAAAGTCTAGACTTCGTATCTGCACCTGAAAATAGCAAGCTCTATTATCACACATAAAGCATTTATTAGGCATCAATACATCCAATCTATCTATCTATATAAAAGAAGGCACTCTAATTCGCAACATAAAGTCCTCAGATAGAAAGGATTGAGAACCTCATATATCGAATGGTGCTCTCGTCGGATAGTCCGAAATCAGGACAAAGCCTAATTTAAATAAGTTAAGAAATGCACAAGGTAGCAAGTATATAAAGCAACAAAAGTTGTATACTAAATAGTACATGTCAACATAACGCTTTAGTTAATGGCTTCCTGTTGGCTATTATTGTACACTCTGGGCTGTGCTGGAGCATACTGAGATGCAGATTACTCTGATGCCTTCCCTTTCTCCGCATAAGTTGTACCCACCTTTTTCTCCATCCTCGAAAGGCCACTGTGATAGTCTTGAGCAAAATGTCTTTGCTTGCTACAAGTATAGCAGGTGGGCGGACCTTAGCTAGTAGTCACCCCAGAAATAGAAGAAGAAGCTAGCCCAAAAGACCTCGACATCTTATTCCACTTGTGATATCTAAATTTTGCATAGCTCGGTATTTTGAAGTATGTCTTCTTCACACCAAATTACTTCTTACTTTGGACTCTATCCAGATCCTGCTCCAAGGATCAGGCAGTATGCACCAACTTCATAAAGCCTTACATCATTGGACCTGAGAGAAGTAGCCTTAGATCGTTACACAGACCTTCACAGATCCTGTCTGTCTTGCACTACTCATCAACAAACATAGAACCCGCATACCGCCCTAATCTAGTGAACTCATACAAGCAGTTATCAACAAGACTCTAACCCCGAGTCAACCCTTGGAACTAATTCTCCATCACAATCCTCTATGAAGATGGTAGATACCTCGCCAGAAAAATTCTCGAAAACTCCTCCATCAAGACCTCATTTAGTTGCCTCCCAGCAAACTGACGTAGTTCCAACTCATCCCACTAGATTATTTCCTCTCCTTCCAAAAGAAAGGTTGCTACAGTCACTTTCTGGTCTCCTCCATCTTTATTGTCATCACGGTTCTCTTTATTCTTGAGAGCCAATCTTCAGCCTGAGTGGGGGATCTTGTTCCCTCAAAAGTTGGAGGATGGAAGATCAAAAATGCTTTAGTTGTTTATTTATCGCTCGCCTCACCGCCAAATGCTCATCGGGCCTTATAACCACACGCTCAACCACGTCAGCCTACACCGGGTCAACTATAGGGGTAGGAGATTGTACTTTCCCTCTTGGTTGCCCATTGATTAGCAAAAACATGGCTTCAGCAACCAATCATATTGTTTCAATAGAAGGAGGTGTAGGAAACTCGGTGAACTACTTTCGACTGAGCGCTGGGGCTGATACTGCCCCGCACCACTTCTACTCACCTATAATCGAAAATTACACAAATAAGTGACTAGTCATATAGTAAAATAGTAATATAGGAACACACAGGTTCCGAAAACATGTGTATTTTCATTCCTAAGTGGAAGTTCATGAGTTCTTTCATGTTGTAACGGTAATGCACATACGCGTACTCACCACCACTTAAAAAAACTCGACCACAAATTTGAATAAGAAAGACCGACACCAGAAGCTGATACCAAATTATAGCACCCTCATCCATTATAAAAAATATAAAAGATGGCCTGCTCGGGGCCCCACGTCATATTCCACGAACAGTTAGCTGAGTTACGCATTGATTGCAAAACATCCACGTATCCTAACTTAGAGTTACATTCTAGAGGAAGCTTTTAAGTTAGAATAACCCACAACCAAGAATGTCCACTAACAAATCTACAAGAATGACATATACACAAATTGATTTGGCATTAATGCCTTACAAATGTTTACATAAACAAGTGTTTTCCATACATCAGCATGCAGACCGACAACACATGAAAGGAAAACTATAAACAAGCATCTGGGTCTTCGACGGCTAGCCAACATAGCAAAAGGGCTTCATCCTGCTACGTTTTGGTCAATTCGCTAGCACCTGCACAAGTATAGCCCACCAAGACATGCCAAAATAATGTAATGTTTATCATTAACTGACCATAATTATAACGACACCCCTAACTCAGTGCGGCGGTGCTCCTTCCCTATAAGCAAGTAGAATGATAGTATCTATATATCAACCACCCCAAACATTGGCACGCACAACCACACACCGCATGCACTCAGGGCATATTATTATTATACTGGATTCCCTATCCCACCACCATCCACAGTCCCAAACATGATGGTTCAACATTGAGCTTTTACCGTCGAGCTGCCTTACAAACACTCCAAAAATCAAATGGTATATTGAGGAGCTACCCTTCACCAATAAATAAGGGACGGGTTCAGATAGGGTTTCCAATGCTTAAATCTTCGAAATCACACTATCATGACGCGAGTACGACTTCACCTCAGCCCGTTAATTTGATAACCAACATTATCTCTAACGGTCTAATCTCATGTCCAACAGGCTGGGCTCTCCAGGCCTCTTAAGCATCCTAATGCTATGCACCTAGTCCCCATAGCCAAGGCTGCATACCTCTAATAATTAGCTCTTTGGGAACTACCCCCAACGGTAATGCTATCGCGGGGCGATATGAAACAGACCTTCGATTCTTCTACAACTTGAGTATTTTCCTGGAGAAAACTTCTAGTACTTTCTGCAGTAATTTGCATCACCCCATAACTCCGCAAGCTATACGTTTAACATCAAAGTCTTCTCCAACACACAAATAAATCATCACCAATCCCGACCAACTTGTCTAGATGGGCTTCACACGACATACCTATTCCATTCTTCGATTCCAGATTCTTTATGCAATTTTACCTGGGATATTTTGTATTGACCCAAAGAAAACTTCTTGTACTTCACCAATTGGTGAGGGTTTCCATGCAAACATGCCAAATTAGGTCATAACTTGTCAAAGAGAAGAATTGTGACCCATGTAGTTTTCTTAGGATCCATGAACATTAGTTTGATTTGGATGGAAACGTTTGCAACGCCTTCCCCTCGACGCACCTAGGCTCGGCTCGCTATTCTGGTTTCAAGAACTCATCCAACAGCTCTTCAAAGAGTTGTATCCGCCTTCTTCTTCTCCATTTCTTTTCTTTCCCAAGCATGATGAGAAAGTGAGAGAGAGTGAAAGAGAAATGAATATCCCTTCCCACACTCCTCTGGTTAAGATACAAAGTAGTAAGCCTGGCCTTAGGATTCTTAGGCCATAATAAATGAATGGCCAGAATTTAATCAGCCATGCTCTTTTAAATTTGCTTTTGCTGAGCAGTAGCACTATATCACATGAAAGTAACATAGGAGGTGGAGGTGGCCTTATCCAACACTTCTTTACCGCTTAAAGACCGCCTCAACATCACTCGATACATGGAATGTTGTCGCCAGCAGTATCTCTATCACGACGCGATAGCAAGACTGCGTTGACTTGTTGAATGTATCGTGCTGACTACTATCATAGAGCGATATCGATATAGCCTTTGGTATCTCATCGAGAAAACATGATGTTGCGTCGAGATCACCTTAAGTTAGCATCGAGGTCACTTGATTCCATACTTGACATCAACAAACCACTATCGTCGGCGGTATCTCTCTATCGCCTGGTGATAACTTCTTGTAACCAGAAAACTGACATTTTAAAATATGGCAAACCTAAGTTATTATAATATAAGTGATGGATTGTGATGTTTATTTGGATGTGAAGGCATGGCTTTGTCTTTATTGTTGGTGGGCTTACCCTGTGATGTTGTGATTCACGTGTGGAGGGTGTCCCGACAAGACAAGTCCCCTCGTGTAGAAATTGACGAGAACAAAATATCACAATCCATAGAAATGTTACCAACAAAACCTGAGGTGAACAAAATATGGAAAACAGAGAAATTTGACAGCCCATAGATTCTACAATAGCCTAAGAGCATGGAAATGTTACCTAAGGAGGAACAATCTAGGCGAGAGCAGCTGGTTCCTCTTTCCTTTCCTTCCCTTGCTCTCTCTCTCTCGCTCTCTCTTGGAAATGGGGAATGTGAAGAAGAAGAAAAATGAAAAGAAGGACAAAGACTCATTTTCGGCCTTATTTTCCAGGGAAGAAGTTTGGTCCCTTAGTTCAAAAAATAAATAAATTGAACGGCTGAAAATTTTCTGAAAAAGTTAACATTCGGCCCTAACACGCCCCATGACACGCCCCGCCCCAGGGCGTGTACCTTAATAGGCACACAAACAGACCATTCATGCTTATCCATAATGAAGACCTCCAGTAGACACGCTCGTGTTGGCCTAGTCATGCCCTTGACTCAGGGCGTGTAAACCCTTGACTCGACATTCGACATTCGTCGAGCGAACTTCGTCGAATGAAGTTCGTCGATCCGGCGGGACACGCCCTGTGACATGCCCGTGTCACAGGCCGTGTACCCCTTCTCTCGATGATCGTCGACCATAATTCGTCGACCTCTCGACACGCCCCCTGTCACGCCCGTGTCAGTGGGCGTGACAACCCCGAAAATTTCGTCGACCGAAATTCGTCGACCCCGCGGCCATCGGCTCAACTCGAACCAGACACGCCCTGTGACACGCCTGTGGCCAAGGCCGTGTCACTCAAATTTTGCAAATTTCCAGGATTTGCAATGTTACAACTCTCCCCTACTACAAGAAATTTCAACCATAACTTTGCACTTAGGGAGGAAATCAGGAACCAATATGGTATCACCTCATATTCATATGTTACAACTTCTCCTAGCTATTCCCAAGCAAAATGATCTGGGCTCGAGCAAACTATCTAGGAATGTAATGAAATTCACATCGTAGCTAAATTCCCACGCAACGAATCTAGTGGCGAAGTCGAAATCATCATCCGACAAACATAACTTGGGCTAACCTTGCCCGAAGCCAAAACACAAGCATTCCCGAAGAGGCACCACCGAGTCACCAAAACAGACTCCGGCTTGCTAGGGAATCTTGCAAACAGGCCACTAAACTAGCCACTAAAAGGCCGAAAGAGCAAAGATCACGCACTAACAACGGCAATGGCCAAAAAATATGCCAACGAAACGCAAAACAAAAATTACACAATTGCCAAAAAAACTGGCGGCGTTACAGGAAGTTTGATGTGGGCAAGAACTCTAAGGAATTTGGTCCTGCTTCAAGGAAGCGAAGCAAGGAGGTGTGCAGTTTCTGTGGCCGGTCGGTACACTTGTTGAGAAATATTTTAAGATATTTGGAGCTCAGAAGCAAGAGCAGGTGCATGCAATTTAGAGTGCTCCTAAAGGAGAACTGGTTTGTGCTTTGTGCAAACGAAAGGGGCACGATGCTTCAGATTGTTGGGATAAGGATAGGGTCTGCTTTAAGTGCGGATAGACGGGACATTTCAATTCAAAGTGCATGCAGTCTCAGCCCACACTGTAGCCACTTCCACTTCAGGCTTTGCCGCCACCACAACACTTGGAAAAAGGGAAGAGTATGTTAAATGTGGTGACCTTGGGGGAAGCACAGACGTCCACCCAATTGACTTCAGGTAAGGTTCTAACCTAGTTTGGTTTCTTTTTAGCTCGTAGCTGTAGTTTCGACGTTTATTCAGATAGTTATGTATGTGATTTTATAGGGAAGTTTAAGGTAAAGAAACGATGGGCGCGCGTTCTTTTCGATTCTGGTGCTACCCACATATTTGTGGCTAGGGACTTTGTGGTGCATCATCATTTGACTCTCGATCAAATCGTCGATTTGTTTCATGTCAAGTTTCCCTTTGGTGATTCAGTACTATCGGACTAGGGTATCCTAGGTTGTCTGATTCTTTTAGGAGATTTCCTAGCTATTTTTAATTTAAAGGTGATAGACCTGGAGGACTTCGATGTGATCTTAGACATGGACTGGTTGTCTAGATATGATGTTATTATCCAGTGGAAGGTCAAGCGCTTGGACTTCAAGATGGATGACGGTCGCCCTAGGAGTGTATATGGTTATCCGCGCCAGGATTCCATAATTACTTATGTGGTATGTGCTCGAAAGATTCTATATACTGGTTGTTTTGATTACTTGGTTTCCATTTTGGGAGCTGTTAGTGGTTTGTAGCTTGTCGAGGAGGTTCCGATGGTGCGTGAGTTTCCAGATGTTTTCCCTGATAGTCTTCCAGGTCTCACACCTGAGAGGAATATAGAGTTTGTTATAGATCCTGAGCCGGGTACTCAACCTATTTCTAAGGCACCGTACCGTATGGCCCCTCAAGAGCTTGAAGAGTTGCGTACCCAGCTGGATGAGCTTTTGTAGTGTTGATTTATTAGGCCGAGTTATTCAACTTGGGGTGCTCCCGTGTTGTTTGTAAAGAAAAAGGATGGATCCATGGGGCTGTGCATTGATTATATGGAACTGAATAAGGTAACTATCAAGAATAGGTATCCCTTACAGCGAATAAATGATTTGTTTGATCAGTTGTGTGGTAGTATAGTGTTTTCGAAGATTGACCTTCGTTCAGGCTACCATTAGTTGAAGATTTGTGAGATGGATATTCAACGGACAGCTTTTCGATCTTGGCATTGAGATTTTGAGTTCTTGGTAATGTCCTTTGGTTTGACAAATGAACCTGCTTCCTTCATGGACATGATGAACAGAGTGTTCAAGGATTTTCTGGACCATTTTGTGGTCGTGTTTATAGATGATGTTTTGGTTTATTTCCGTAGTGCTGAGGAACATGCCCCGCACTTGGGTTTGATTTTGTCTACTTTGAGGGAGCATAAGTTGTTTGCCAAGTTAAGAAACTGTAAGTTTTGGCTTCCTCAGGTTTCTTTTCAAGGTCATGTGATTAATAAGAACGGAATTTATGTTGACCCAGAGAATATTTCTATTGTAATTAATTGAAACAGACCTACCACACCCAAAGAGATAATAAGTTTCCTAAGGTTGGCAGGATATTATAGGAGGTTTGTGGAAGGTTTCTCCACGTTGTCTGCACTACTAACTAAGCTTACGTAGAAGAAGTAGCATTTCTGTAGATCGATAAGTGCAAAGAAGCCTTTCAGGAGTTGAAAAGGAGACTGTGCACTACTCCAATGTTGTCCTTGTCTACAGAGGGAGTAGAGTATATTGTTTTTGTAAATGCATCTCATGTTGGACTGGGTTACATGTTGATGTAAGAAAGAAAAGTTATTGTGTATGGGTCGAGGCAGTTAAATACCAATGAAAGAAACTACCCGACACATGATTTAGAGTTTGATGTAGTCATTTATGTCTTGAAGTTATGGAGACATCTGTTGTATGGAACGTTGTGAAAAATTTACACGGATCATAAGAGTATGAAGTACGTCTTCACTTAGAAGGAGTTGAATTTGTGCCAACAGAGATAGTTAGAAAATTTCACATATTATGACGTTGAGATTCAATACCATCCGGACAAATCTAATGTGGTAGTTGATGCCCTGAGTAGGAAGACCGCATAGATCTTTGGACTTTCTGTGGAATCCTTTGTAGAAGAATTTCTATTGATGGATATATCGGTTGGGAGTAGTGACTCGCCCAATTGTTTGTAAGTGTTAGAGCCTTCTTGGATTACACTCATATGGATGTATCAGAAAGATGAGCCTGATTTACAGCACCTCTGTAATAGAACTGAGAAAGGGGAGTTACCGTACTTTTCAATCGATGACGTAGGTACCTTGAAGTACCATGGTAAATATTGCATCACCACCAATGAGGAAATTCGAGTTAAGTTGTGCAATGAGGCGCATAATTCAAGTGTAGCCTACCACCCTGGTTCTACGAAGATGTATAGAGATCTGAAGTAGATCGTTTGGTATTATGGTATTTAGAACGATATAGCCACATTCGTGTCCGAGTGCTTCAGTTGTAAGCGAGTTAAGGCTGATCATGGAAGGCCTGGTGCAAGTTAACACATTTGGAAATTCCCAGTTTGAAGTGGGAGAGTATTTTTATGGACTTCTTCACTGGTTTATCGAGATCTCCCAAAGGGCATGATTCTGTATGGGTTATAGTAGATAAACTAACGAAGTGTGCTCACTTTGTGCCGTTCAGGATTTATTACTCCATGAAGAAGATAACAGAGTTATACTTGGATGAGGTTATTAGGTTGCACGGAGTACCTGTTAGTATTATGTCGGATCAAGACTCCAGGTTTACGTCCTATTTTTGGAAAGGCTTACAGGAAGTATTGTGTACCGATCTAAGGTATTTCACCGCTTATCATCCACAGACAATTGGTCAAACAGAAAGAGTTAATCAGATTTTGGAAGACATGATAAGATGTTACATCTTGGACCACAGAGGAGCGTGGGATGAGCGATTGAGACTGATGGAATTTTCTTATAATAACAGTTATCAAGATAGCTTGTAGATGGCCCCGTTTGAAGCCTTGTATGGAGACGTTGCAGAAGTCCCTTGTTTTGGGCTGAGGTTGGCGAAAGACCGTTGCTAGGTCCGGAATCCTTGGAAGAAATGGATATTTCTATGAAGCATATTCGAGAGAAGCTTCGTATAGCTCAGGAGCATTATGAGAAGAACGCTAATCGGCGAAGGACTGATTTGGAATTTGTGGTTGGGGACATGGTGTTTCTTAAAGTTTCCCCAATATCTGGAGTCAAAAGGTTTGTTAAGAACCATAAGTTGGATCCTAGGTATGTGTGACCCTTTGAGATTATTAGACGTATTGTAATGTCAGCTTATCGGCTAGATTTGCCTGCAAGTTTTCCTGGTGTGCACGATGTGCTTCATGTTAGCAGTTGCAGAAGTGTGTGCTTAGCGACCGGCAGGTTCTTGACTCTATGCCCCAGTTGGAGCCTAACCTTTCTTTTGTTGAGGTGTCTGTTCGCATTCTGCATACTCAAGATCGAGTGTTGCGAAGAAAGGCCATACCCATGGTTAAGGTTTTGTGGCAGAACCAAGATGTGGAAAGTGCGACTTGGGAGTTGGAGTCAGCTATGAGGGAGGCACATCCGTATCTGTTCTCCTAATTTCTTTCGGTATGTATTTCCATTCAACAATCTTTGATTATTTTCCTCTATAGTGGAATCTTTTGTACGTAAAGTTTTGGGACGAAACTTTGTTTTAGGAGGGTGGTTGTAATGCCCCTGATTTTTCAAGGTTTATTCAAAATCCGTTTAGTGACATATTTTGACATCGGGGCGTTATGTTGATGCGTAGTTGGTGGGTACCGCTGTCGGATAGTGTCTTTTGCTCGTTGGTATCCGAGGTTTTGATTTGGGAGAATTAGCTTGGCTAATTTCTCCTATGATTTGTTATTACCTTGCGAGCCGGGGTTCGTTTTGGAACACGATGGAGCATTTTTGGGATAATTGGTGTTAGGATTCGGGGAGGGTTTACCCGAGTATGGTTTGTTGGATTTCGTTTTCAACTTTGTCGTTAGATTCATAGCGTTGATATTTAGCTACGGTGCGATTTTTGTAGAAATGCGGGTTATTGCAAGTATTGGTCATTTGGATGTTTTAATTATAATAATAATATATTATATTATTTATTCCATATAAATAGCCTTGCGATAAGATGGAAACCCTATTCATCATCTTTCTTGAAACTCTATGACTAAGTTACAGAAGAACGAGAGCGGCGGTCCTTGTGAGGCCTTCGACCGTGGATTGTCAGAGCTCTGGTGCACAAAATCGTCGTCGAAGAATAGATCTGGATAGCTCTCACCAAGATCTACGTTTGTGGGGTAACTTTTTCCCATTTGGTGAAATTTTTGGTGTTGGGAATTTTGTTTTTACCCTCCTTCATCCTGAAAAATTTCAGGAATTGTTGTTTAGGTGTTCTTGCGGACAGATCCGTGAAGAGGTGTGGTTGTGTGGCCGTATTTCGGCAAGATCGAGGCAAGGGGTGACTTTTTCCCCTTGCCAAGTTTTCCTTTCATGGTGTATTTCCTGCTTATATCCTTTCCTCCTTAGTATTTAGGAGTATCGTCAGGTTCGGCCCTTGCCGACCTGATAGGCTATATAACTATTCGGCCTGGTTTAGCCTAGTTGACTTTATAGGTGATAGCCCGGTGAATCCATGGATTATGGGATAAATCTAGTAAAGTATTTCTGTCACACTTGATGTTAGACTAGGATAATCTATCAAGTATAAGACTTGGCGCTGAGTGTTGATGTATCCGTCGAGTATAAGGCTTTGCGTTGAGTGTTGTTGTATTCGTCGAGTATTAGGTGTTGAGTTCGTCGAGTATAAGAATTGGCGTTGAGTGAATTAGACCTGGCATTGAAAGCGTATAGTGATCTTTAAGTCAATGTCAAATTCATCGATTAATCTCGACGAATTCATCAAGTAATGCTAGTTTGGCGTTGAGTGCATTGAGTGATGTTTTTGTGCTTAAGGCAAAATCGTTGAGAGTACACAACGCGGCATTGCGTGAAGCCTTGGCGTTGAGTGGTATAGCGTTGACTGAAGCCTGGGCGTTGAGTAGTTTTGAGACTAAGTCAATAACATTGAGTGTACTGAACGCGGCGTTGAGTGAACTCAACGCGGCATTGAGTGAACTCAATGTGGCGTTGAGTGAAGGCAGAATCGTTGAGTTAGCTAGTTGGCATCAAGTGCGTTAAATGCACTCAACACGACATCGAGTCTACTCGACGCTTTTTCGTGGACTTAGGATTTTTCTATGAATCATTGTATATCTCTATTGGGTTGGTTTTGTTATGTAAAAATCGTCGAGTGCATGCTGTATTCGTCGAGTATACTCAACGAATCAGTTTGGACTTGGTATTTCTGGGCTGAACTATATCTAATCCGTCGAGTTTGGCCTTAGGACAATTTCTGGGATTTATCCCTCCATTTGTTATTGAAGAAGCCCCGTGTTTTAGTTTTGGTTTGTCTGTTTTCGACAATGGTTGTCAGTATTTTGGTTATATGATATGGTTGTCAGTGTTTTTGGTGGTATGATTATGGCTAGGTTGGCAGTGGATGAAGGACCACCAACTTGATGCATTTTGGTGAATTACTGCCATGGTGGGGTCTCCCGGTGTGGGTGTGTGACTGCTTGTGTTTTGGGTAGGTTCCGACTACCATAGGTGTCGGTCTTTCCACAGTTTTGGGTGTGTCAAGGTATAAGACCACCTTTCCTTAGGCCCTTATGAAGTTTTTATTGTTGGTGTGTTGGGTAGGTTCCCACCACCGCAGGTTCCGGAATTGCCAGTGTTTTTGTTCACCAAGTTATGGGTAAAATAATTCCTTATACTTACAGTTATTTATTCACATATTCCATAAAGCATAGATCTTTATAGCACTTGGTGCAAATTCCTTACCTTTGAGCTTGCAAGTTACTCTTTTCTCACTATTCTTGGATTATGGTTTGTAATCCTTTATTCCCTTTGGTTTATTGCTAACCTTTTTTATCTTTGTTCACCACTTGTATTGTTATTTCTTGTTGAGATGTTCTTTCTTTGAATGTCTCAGGTTTGGATAGGTAGCCTATTGAGTGGCTAGTGTTTGGTGCTAGCTTGTGTTCAGCAGTGGTTACAACTGTCTCTTTTCCTCACCGATTGTGATGTACTGTGTTGTTTTATTCTTATTCAGATATACATATCTTTTAGTGGGTTCGTGTCAGTTTGTTGACGCCCACTATAGTTTTGTATTATGTTAAGTACTTGCTTGCTGCTAAGTCTTTTTTTGTATGACTTGTTGTATTTACTTGCTCTTTGGGAAGGTTTTATGCTAGGTTGTATATTAGATATTTTAAATAATAAAAGTATTACTTCCATCACCTCATACATGTCAGTTTTCAAAACTAACATCATTATGTTTGGCAAACGTAAAAACTATTTTCATACTTATACTAAATCTAGAGTCTTGCATGTCATGAGTTGTCCTATATGGATGGTTTTGCTCATATTGGATGTCAATTAATATAAACAAGATATTTTCTGCAGCGTAAACTTTTAATTTCAGTTATGGACTAGTTGATCCATTGAGCCGAGGGATACAGCCATCCAAAACTTGACTTAAAACATGTTTTCTTCACATCATACCTTGGTATTTTCATAAACTATGTTAGGATTGGAGTTTTACTGAATGGCTGTAGTTATCCCCTGCACGGCGCGGCATCACAAACCGTGTTTTCTCTTACTTTGAGATATATTTAAATTCATAGAAAATGGGTGTTGTGACAGCTTCTCTTTGCTCATGCCACACTAGGGATAATGTGTACAGTCAATTACAAAATGTCCCACCTTGTCATAGCACCAGCACTCATGTATGTTTTTTCTCTTCTTCTGAACAGCCTTGGATGTGTGTGAACCATTAGGTTTCTTGTGTTCAGCACGGAGTTTAGTAGCCTTTTTCCTATTTCACTCCTCTAGAATCTGGTTGAATGTAAGTCTGCAAGCTGGTTCTCTAGGTTGATTCTATTTGATAGCAACATGTGCCTGCTTTGCAGCCGGCACAGTGTTGATGGCATCATAAATAGTTAGGTGAGACTTGATTGTAGACTTGCTCACAACCTTATTCTTTTTTGATAGATCATGGTAGGAGGCCACTGCCTTAATCTTGAGTGTGGTGCTGGATCACCAAACACAAATATTCTTTAGTGGGACATTTGGAATTCTTCATGGGAATCCTTCAAGGCAGTCAACCCCATTCCCTTTCTTATTACATTGTAAGGAGCACTATTTCTCTTACAAGAAGAATTGTCATTCTTCCAGCGACCATACATGTTGTCATGGTCGTACATGTTAGAGGGGAATATTACATTCTGAAAGGTGGTTTGAGGCACAGCTGGAGCCTTGCCTTTCCATTTGAAATGGGCAGATAAAGTTTCACTTGAACCCCAATCCCCTCTTATTATTTTGAGAGGAGAATGTGTCAAAAAGTGGCATCACTGTCTTCGACTTCGAAACTTTCTCCAATAGCAACCTCTCTTTAAGGAGCTTCACTTCAAGATCCTTGAAGATCATTCATGATCAAGCCTGCAAACAGACTCTTATGTGGGTTGTTGGTTCGATGAGTCGATCGCCGCGGCCTTGCTTAGGTAGGCAAGTCCACCTATCGTAAGTAATACAGAATATTCGGTGGAATATCCAGATCGTGAATTTCACGGGAACGGGTTGATTATCCCTACTGCTCCGAAAGCACTATTATTTTACCGGAATAGTAAGTTGTTGATTTTAGCTAAAATAAGACGAAAATAGATTAATATTAAATATCGATGAAGAGATAACACTCTGTATCGAATTACGTTAGGATTAAAAATAGATTTAAATAACTAAAGATCTACAGTTTCAATTTAATTAAAGCGGAAACTTGGCCGTGGAGGTTCTAAAAGAATGAGCTCACCTATCTCTAGGAATATCGCTCACCTGGACATTAAGACTATTCGACCGGGCTCTCGTCCGACGAAGTATTCCTCTTAATGCCCGCAGTACGCTAAGAACCCTGCTATTGGGTGGGGAACCCAATCCGGTAGAGTTAGCGCGCCTTCTCTCTCGAGGGTTAGTGCGAAACTCTCTTTATCCAGGGGTGATCAGTCCATACGCACGGCCTCTCGGCTAGCTAGCGTATGGATAATGGAAATAGAGCCCACACATCGATATGTGGTTCTACGCATCGTTAACCCGTGGTAAACCTTAAGTTTTTTATTAAATAAAAAAATAAGACCTTTAGTTATTTAAAACATTTTGTATATCCCTATGCTCTTCGATACCGAAGGATAAAAGCGATTAGCCACTCATTGAAATGGGGATAGCTTATGATTTTGGTTAGGCGAGCGTTCTAAACTATTCGCTGAAGGATTATAAAAAAAATAAGAAGAAAAAGAAAGATAACCTAATATTAGAAAAATTACTACAAATAAACACACCCGCACTCATCCAAACACATAATAAAGAGACATAAATAAAACTTAGTTACCAGTAAGAGAAAATTACATAAATGAAATTGCAAGTCCCACTCAAACGAGTGGGCGGGAAATATAAGCTGAAAATTTGCATGTCCTTCTCAAATGAGTAGGACTGAAATGAAAGCAAGTCCTACTCAAACGAGTAGGCGGAAATAAATGCGATTACAAGTTCATCTCAGATATTTACAGGGAAATAAAATCCGGCCATTTAACTCCTAGCGAGTCGGCGGAAGATAAAAACCTGCCATTTAACTCAAATAAGTAGGCGGTAAATAAAAACTGAAAATGACATGTCCTACTCAAACTAGTAGGAGGGAAATGAAATCCGGCCATTTAACTCCTAGCGAGTAGGCGAAAGTAAAAAAAACAAGTCCTACTTAAATAAAATCCAGTCATTTAACTCAAATGAGTAGTCAGAAAATAAAAACACACAAGTCTTACTTGAATAAAATCCAGCCATTTAACTCAAATGAGTAGGCAGAAAATAAAAACACACACACACTTGCTAAATTAAAACGCACCCACACACACACACGACAGAAAGTGAAATGCTCACACTGTAGAAAGTAAATACTCGCACTTGCAAATCCTACTCAAATGAGTTGGTGAAAAATTAAAGACACGTCATTTAACTCTTAACGAGTAGGCGGAAATAAATGTGCACATGCACACACTCTACATAATTGGAGAAAGCAATAAACTTATCTCATACACGCACGCACACTGGCGAAAAAATTAAGAAAAACAAAGTTGTCGAAAAATTAAAACAACTGCATTTCTACAGCTAGAATGGCGTAGAAATGCATAAAAAGGCAAAATAAAAATTGTTTGAGCAAAAACTTTTCAAACTAAAGCAAGAAAAGTAAGTGCCTGAAAAATTAAAACGTTTGCATTTTTACCGTTAGATTTTGTCAACAATGCATAAAAATTTGAAATAAAAATTTTTTGGGCAAAAATCTTTTTACGTATTTGCTAAAATCAAAGTTGTTGAAAAACTAAAATAACGTTTGATTCATTCTTCTATATTTGTAAAAGAGTTTAAAAAGTAGCAGAAAATGCAAATAAAAATCCTAAGTATATCCAATTTTGATAAAAAAACGGCTATAGTAACGGCTAGAAATTTTGAAAAAAATGAAAATTAGGCAAACAGTTTTTCATTTTAAAGTATAAATTTTGCAATTTTAACTCATACACATTCACACGCAATATGAAAATGAAAATAAAAGTACATAGGATTGATGAAAAGGAGGCTATCAGAGATAATTCAGAGCATGTAAGGAGGAAATACTAATGATTTTTATTACAAAATAAGTTGATTACAAGTGCCTAAACAAACAAACTTAAGAGGGGGGGGGGAATAAAGTCCTTACATATCACTAAGCAAGCTCCAAACGGCAGCCCTTGTCAACAAAATTGTTCAAAAATTTGGAACCCCGAACTCATACAGCAGCTGACCTTTTATAGGCAAAATTTTCCAAGTACACGCCCTTTGACACGGGCGTGTCAGGGGGCGTGTCAGCACTATTTATCAGTAGATTTCGGTGGTCTATGGTGATTTGACATTGCGGCTGAAAACACGGTGGTCACGCCCCCGGTCACGGGCGTGACGGTGGGCGTGTCGGGGAGGTTGAACTAGGAGATGTTTGTGTCGAAAGTCATCGGCAGTAGTTTATCGGGCCAGGTGGAGGAGTCACGCCCTAGGGCACGGACGTGACTAGGGGCGTGTCGGCATGGTCGATGATCGTCGAGCGAATTGTGTAGCGACTGAAATTGTCGAGCGAAAAATGTCGAGAGAAAGTGACACGGGCGTGTCGGGTTGGCTGACACGGGCGTGTCATGTTGGTCAACGAATGTCGAGAGAATTTCTTCGAGCGGGATAGACACAGGCTCGGGACACGGGGCGTGTCATCCTATACGGGAGTGTGGCCGGGCGTGTCCATCAATTTCATCCAAAAATTGCTAATTTCAACGGTTTTGACGTGTCACGCCCTTGTCACGGGGGTAACCAACAGTACACGTGCGTGACACATGATTTTTCTGGCAAAATTCTGAAAATTTCTGAAAAATTAAATAAACTAGGTTAGCAAAATATATATAATAAAAGGAGCATTTTATTAAAGAAATTTAACCTAAAACAACAAAAGAAAACGAAAACTACTTAACTAATTAACATAAAAAATAGGTATATTTACAACTCATCAAATACTCCCATACTTAGGCTTTTTCTATTCCAGAGCAAAAGTTTGAGGTAAACTTATAAGGAATAGAAAAAATTCTAAGTTTAGCTACCGCTTAATTAATTATAAGAGAGATCTAAATAAACATACGGGGTGTAAGAGTTAAGTCCTAAAATTATGAAGATGATTTAAATAGCGCAAAAGTTTTCGCCAAAAGACTTCTTGATGTAATCAAATAGAAAGCAAAAATTGTAATTGTTAGATTAACGAAAATAGTTTGGAATTATAAGAACTTTAGCTTATAGGAGTTTTGTTGGAAATAATGCAATTTACAAACTATGCGCTCAAAATTTTTTTGGAATTAATACTAGAATCTTGAAATTGGCCAAGGGGGTTGATGTTGGTTTATGAAGAGGGTTTGGATTTTGAGGTGAGATAGTTTTTTCTCGAACCTCCATATTTTTCTTTTTGAATTATTAGGAAAATGAAATCTTATTTTCCAAATATCTTTTTTTAACTTCATAATGATAAAATTGACCCAATGTATATGTGTAGGAGTAATGAAAATTATCCTCTTACTCTGTAGCATATAATCTTTTTAAATTATTGGGTGCCTATATTTACGGAATGAAATCTTATTCTCATTTACATAGGATCTTTTAAGGATAAAAATTTTATCATGTCAAGTAAGGCATGATAAGGGGAGAAAAGAAAACTAGATTTTTAATTAAAAAAATTTTTGAGAGCAACCTTAATAAATTGTACGTTCCAATTTTTCAGAAAGGTAAAAGTAAACATAATTGAATCCTATAGTCGTTATTTTCTAACATAATACACGTGCTCCTATCAATGAAAAATTAAAAGTAGTGCCTAAAACGATTTCACTATTTTTAATAAAGCATAATGAATTCTTTAAAACTTAATCTCGAATATTTAAATTTTTCAATCAATAATTAACAAACGAATAACAAACAAAGGATTAATAAAATTCACATATAAATAAACTCAAAACCAAATTTTTGGATAGCAAAAGATCAAGAAATGGAATATTTGATTTATTAGTTTCAAAATAATTTTTTGGGATTTTTAGAGTTTTTATCATTTTTTTTTGTTTTTGATTTATTATCTTCTTTTGAATTTTTTTTAGATTTCTTTTTTTTAAACTTATTATCTTTTTTTGTTTTAGATTTTTGAAGTTTTGCAAAATACTTAAAAAGAGACATTATTTACAAGAATGAAAGAGAAAAGGAAGGGGGAGAGAGAGAAGATTATTTACAAAAATATTTACAAAGAGTTTTACAAAATGAAACCAAGTATTTTTGGAATTTTTGTTTTATAATTTATTTTTGGAATTTTTGTTTTATAATTTTTTTGGAAATTTTGTTTTATAATTTTTTTTTTATTTTTGTAATAAAACGAATGGGAAAAAAACAAGACCTTAAGTTTTTTGGATTTTCATTTTCAAATTTTTTTTGTTTTGTTTTGTTGTTATATATTTTTTTTCATATCTTTTTTTTATTTTTGAAGTGCATAAAATAGAAATACAGTGCAAAAAATAGAAGTGCGAAAAATAAAACGAGAAAACACCCCCATACTTAAGTTCAACATTGTCCCCAATGTTGTAACGTAAGTATGCAGAACAAATAGGAAAGGAAATATGTACAAAGAAAAGAAAGAGAGGGGGGGTAGAAGCTTCCCTGAAAGGAGGTTAGGAAGGCGCGGTTTAGGAACCCTGTATTATTAGGAAAATAGAAAAGAAAAAGTAAAGAAATAGCAAAAAAAATAAACATGAGGTGTCTCCTAGGAGCACTTTGTTTATAGTCGTGTAAATTGACTATTTAGGCGGTTTATATATCGAGGAGGGTTATGGATTTGAAATTACCACCCACAGGATCGCCTGCTATATATAATTTTAAGCGATGACAGTTCACTTTAAACGAGCATCTATCCGGGTGGGAGACGAGTACAGTCCCATATGGCCAAACCTCTTCAACTTTGAAGGGGCCGGACCAACGTGATCTAAGTTTCCAGGGGAAAAGTCTAAGTCGTGAATTATATAGAAGGACAAGATCGCCCGGAGAAAAAGTTTTTCGGGGCTTGAGTTTTTGGTCGTGATAAAACATAGAATGCTCCTTATAGAACTTATTGCTCTCGTAAGCATTTGCACGTCATTCATCGATCTCGTTTATTTGCAGTTTTCTATTTTGGGCGGCTAAGTTAGCGTCGAGATTTAAGAGTTTTAAAGCCCAAAGTGCGCGATGTTCTAATTCTACGGGGAGATGATACGCTTTGCCGTAGACTAATCTATACGGCGTACAACCATTTGCGGTTTTGTATGCGGTATGATAAGCCCACAACGCATCATCGAGTTTGATGGACCAATCTTTCCTATTAAGTGAAACGGTTTTCTCTAATATACGCTTAATCTCTCGATTGACTACCTCTACTTGTCCACTAGTTTGTGGGTGGTAGGTGGTGGCAAGTTTGTGCGTGACGCCGTATCTAGCTAACGTATTAGCCATCTGGGTGTTGCAGAAATGCGTCCCCCTATCGCATACAATAGCACGAGGTGTGCCGAAGCAGGAAAATAGTTTTTTAAGAAATATAACGACGAATCGCGCATCATTGGTGGGGAGAGCTTGCGCTTCCACCCACCTCGATACGTAGTCGACCGCTACTAAAATATAAATATTTTTGAAAGGCGAAGGTAGGGGTCCAACAAATCGATGCCCCATAAATCGAAGACTTCGCATTCTAAAAATAAATTTTGGGGCATCTCATCGCGACGAGAGATGTTACCCGACCGCTGACAGATATCGCATGCGCGCACAAAATTGTGAGCGTCTTTGAATAGAGTCGGCCAAACGAAGCCCGCCTCCATCGCCTTTCACGCGATCCGGTTAGCTTGATAATGCCCACCAGCCGGACCCTCGTGACAGTGCCTAAGGATTTGCGTGCACTCCACACCCGCGACACATCTTCGGACCGCTTGTTCCGCCCATATACGAAAAAGAAAAGGGTCCTCCCAAAAGAAATATTTGAATTCAGAAAAGAATTTCTTCTTTTGCTGGTTGAAAAAGTCTTTTGGCAGCACCCTCGCATTTAAATAGTTCGCAAAATCTGCGAACCAAGGCGGGGAAGACGAATGAGTAGTAATGGCAAGGAGGCGTTCCTCGGGGAATCTGTCATTTATGTCAGATTCGACGAGCGCTTCCGCAGCAGGATTTTCTAAGCGGGAGAGGTGATCGGCAGCTAAATTTTCTGCGCCCCTCTTATCCCGGATCTCTAAATCGAACTCCTGCAAGAGGAGGATCCATCGAAGAAAGCAGGGTTTGGCGTCCGTTTTAGCTAATAAATACTTTAAGGTGGAGTGGTCGGTAAACACGATAAATTTAGATACCGTAATATACGAGCAAAACTTATCCAAAGCAAAAATGACGGCTAAAAGTTCCTTTTCCGTTGTCGTGTAATTTACTTGTGCGGAAGTGAGCATCTTGCTAGCGTAATAAATAGGATGAGAAACTTTGTTTACACGTTGGCCAAGAACGGCTCCTATGGCAATATCACTAGCGTCGTACATAATTTCGAACGGAAGGGTCCACTCGGGCGCCACTAAAATGGGTGAATTGATAAGTTTTTGTTTTATGAAATTAAATGCAGACTCGCATTCGCTATCAAAGACAAAATTTGATTCCTTTTCCAAGAGGCGAGTAAACGACTTTGTTATTTTTGAAAATTTTTGAATTAAACGCCTATAAAAGCCCGCGTGGCCTAAGAAACTCCTAATGGATTTAACGTTGGATGGCGGGGGAAGTTTTTCGATAACTTAAACTTTGGCCTTATCGACCTCCATCCCCTTAGACGAAATCTTATGGCCAAGAACCAAAGAACCATAAAATTACACTTTTCCTAATTTAAAACAAGATGCGTGTCCTCGCATTGCTGAAGGACATGATCTAAATTACCAAGACGGGATAAGAAAGAGCTTCCGAAAACAGAGAAGTCATCCATAAAGACTTCCATAATGTCTCCTACGAGCTCGCCAAAGATTGCCAGCATACATCGTTGGAATGTAGCGGGCGCGTTGCAAAGGACAAATGGCATTCTTCGATATGCGAAGGTACTAAACGGGCAGGTAAACGTTGTTTTCTCTTGGTCATCGGGGGAAATGGGGATTTGGAAAAACCCCGATAATCCATCAAGAAAACAAAAATACGGATGACCGGACAAACGCTCTAGAATTTGGTCTAGAAAAGGTAGTGGGAAATGATCCTTACGGGTGGCGTCATTTAGTTTTCTATAATCGATGCACACTCGCCAACCCGTAACAGTACGAGTTGGGACGAGTTCATTGTGCTCACTCTCCACTACGGTAAGACCGCCCTTTTTGGGTACCACGTGAATGGGACTAACACACGTACTATCTGATATGGGATAAATAATCCCCACATCTAATAATTTAATAATTTCATCCTTAACGATGTCTTTCATGTTTGGGTTAAGTCGTTGTTGCGGCTGAATAGTTTTGCGGTAATTATCGAGAAGGAAAATCTTATAAGTGTAGAAAGACGGGTTAATCCCTTTGAGATCAGAAATTTGCCACGCAATTGCGTGGCGATGTTTAAACAAAACTCCCAATAAATTGGAAGCCTCCGATTTGCTCAAATGCGAAGAAATGATAACGGGAAGGGTGTCATCTTTTCCCAGAAAGGCGTATTTGAGTGAATCGGGTAGGGGTTTGAGTTCAAGGCAGGGCGGTTCTTCTAACGAGGTTTTAATTCCTATGTCTTTCTTTCCAATTGATTCGAAAGGCAAGTCTATAGAGGTATCCTCATTGCATTTAAAATTTTCGAGGGCATAAATATCATCGTTTAAAAATACGGACTCGAAAATATTAGAAGAACAATTTTTGGGGTAGGTGTCTAAATTATAACAAAAGTCATCGCTCGATGACGAGTCTCCCATGGAGGAATTAATAGAGAAAGTAACTTCATCATCTCCTACCCGAAGGAGGAGATGACCGTCACTGACATCAATTAATGCGCAGGAGGTGGCGAGAAAAGGGCGACCGAGTATAATTGGTACATCGGTTTCCTCCTCGATGTCCAAGAGGATGAAGTCTACCGGAAAGATAAACTTATCAACTCGAACAAGTACGTCCTCTACTACCCGACGGGAAACTTAATCGAGCGATCCGCTAGTTGGATTCACATTTTAGTAAGGGCAGGAGTGCCCCAACCTAATTTTTGAAAGAGCGAGAACGGCATCAAATTAATGTTCGCGCCTAAATTTGCAAGAGCGTATTTTACTAATATATTGCCAAAAAGGCACGGGATAGAGAACCTTCCTGGGTCATTTCGTTTTATGGGCAAGTTATTAGTAAGAGCCGCTGAGCAGTCAGCATTTAGAGAAATATGCGAAATATTTTCTAATTTTTGTTTATTGGAAAGAAGTTATTTCAAGTATTTCGCATATTTAGGCATCTGCGAGATTGCATCGCAGAATGGAACATTAATATGAATTTGTTTTAATAATAAAATAAATTTTTCGTATTATGCGTCCTTAAGCTCACTAGTGAGTTTATGCGGATACGGCATGGGCATTTTAATAATTTTTTCTTTTAAAATTTGTAAAGGCGGCTTAATCGAAGAAGGGGGAACAGGGGTCGGAGATGAAATAGGTACCTGAGGATCGGTCCGTTTTGGATCGATCACCACCTTTCCGCTACGGAGGTTTATAGCGTTGATATTCTCCCGCGGATTGGGCTCCGTGTTTCCCGGCAGTGCCCCGAGCGCGCGCTCGGACATCATTCGCGCAAGCTGTCCAACCTGTAGTTCTATGTTTTTTAGCGATCCGGTGATGTTCCGGATATTTGACTCGTTGGAAGCGATATATTTTGAAAAATTCTCCTCCATCGGGGAGGGTTTTGGAAGAGGTTGAGGCGGAAGAAATCCGGGCGCAAAAGAATTGGGCGGGCGCTGCGCATTATTCGCATTGCTCCATGAGAAGTTGGTGTGGTTCCTCCAACCCGGATTATAGTTATTGCTATAATGGTTTTTGTTGGGGTTGAATGAATGTCGCCCAGCATTTCCCACATAGTCTACGAATTCATTGACTACGCCGGCATTAGGGGGAATCACCCAATGAGGAGTGGTGGAGGCAGCAGACATCTCCGCCACCTGCTTCGCCAACCTTTCAACTTAAAGGGCTAAGTGGGCAGTGGCATCCACTTCGAAGAGGCCGACCACTTGCTTAGGACGTCCCCGAGGGACGTTCCATTGGTAGGCGTTCATAGCCAACTCTTCAATAAGAGCTTGGGCAGCCTCGGGGGTCTTATTATTCAAGGTACCCCCGGCAGCCGCGTCAATCATTTGACGCGTCTAATAGTTAAGCCCGTTGTAGAAGATTTGGACCTGCAACCACGCAGGTAGCGCGTGGTTCCGACACTTGTGGAGAAATTCTTTAAAGCGCTTCCAAGTCTCAAATAGAGACTCGGAATCATTCTACACGAACGAAGAAATGTCCGCCCGCAACTTTGTAGTTTTGGCGGGCGGAAAATACTTCGTCAAGAACCATTCCACAAGCTCGGCCCAGGTGGTGATACATCATCTTGGGAGGGAATTCAACCACGCCTTAGCTTTGGATCTGAGGGAGAATGGAAAAAGTGCAAACGAATGGCGTCATCAGTGACGCCATTAATCTTAAAAGTATCGCAAATTTCCAAAAAACTAGACAAATGAACGTTCGGGTCCTCATCCGGCAGTCCATCGAACTGCACGGCATTTTGGATAATTTGGATAACGCTCGATTTGATCTCAAAATTATTGCTTGCCACTGTCAGGCGAACAATACTGGACCCAGGATCGTCCAAATTTGGTCGGGCGTAATATGACATTGTACGCTCGACGGCCGCATTTGGATTGGGGTCGGCCATAACAACGGCAGAGGGTTCTTCGATGGATTCTTCGAGATCCAAAGAGGGATTTCGGCGTTGAGACCGAATACACGCAAGAGAGCGTTCGATCTCAGGATCGAAACCCAAATGTTCGGACTCCGAAGGCTGTCCACAGGTCATACACCCTAAAATAGAAAGTAGAAAATTAACTTCTTTTTTTTTGGATTTTGAAGAAAAGTTTTTAAGTTTTTTTTAGTTTTTTAGAAATAAAGGTAAAAGTAATAGACTTCGGATTCGAAATAACAACTCAAAGAGATTCCCCGGCAATGGCGCCAAAAACTTGATGAAGCCCGCGAAGAGACTCTTATGTGGGTGGTTGGTTCTATGAGTCGATCGCCGCGGGCTTGCTTAGGTAGGCAAGTGCACCTATCGCAAGTAATACAGAATATTCAGGGGAATATCCAGATCGTAAATTTCCCGGGAACAGGTTGATTATCCCTACTGCTCCGAAAGCACTATTATTTTACCGGAATAGTAAGTTGTTGATTTTAACTAAAATAAGACAAAAATAGATTAATATTAAAGATCGATGAAGAGATAACACTCGGTATCGAATTACGTTAGGATTAAAAATAGATTTAAATAACTAGAGATCTATAGTTTCAATTTAATTAAAGCGGAAACTTGGCCGTGGAGGTTCCAAAAGAATGAGCTCACCTATCTCTAGGAATATCGCTCACCTGGACATTAAGACTATTCGACAGGGCTCTCGTCTGACGAAGTATTCCTCTTAATGCCTGCAGTACGCTAAGAACCCCGCTATTGGGTGCGGAACCCAATCCGGTAGAGTTAGCGCGCCTCCTCTCTCGAGGGTTAGTGCGGAACTCTCTTTACACAGGGGTGATCAGTCCATACGCATGGCCTCTCGTCTAGCTAGCGTACGGATAACAGAAATAGAGCCCACACATCGATATGGGGTTATACGCGTCGTTAACCCGGGGTAAACATTAAGTTTTTAATTAAATAAAAAAATAAGACCTTTAGTTATTTAAAATATTTTTTATATCCCAATGCTCTTCGATACTAAGGGCTAAAAGCGATTAGCCACTCATCGGAATGGGGATATCTTATGAGTTTGGTTAGGAGAGCGTTCTAAACTATTCGTTGTAGGATTAAAAAGAAAATAAGATGAAAAAGCAAGATAACCTAATATTAGAAAAATTACTACAAATAAACACACTCGCACTCATCCAAACACATAATAAAGACACAGAAATAAAACTTAGTTACCAGTAAGAGAAATTTGCATAAATAAAATTGCAAGTCCCACTCAAACGAGTGGGTGGGAAATATAAGCTGAAAATTTGCAAGTCCTACTCAAACGAGTAGGACTGAAATGGAAGCAAGTCCTACTCAAATGAGTAGGCGGAAATAAATGCGATTACAAGTTCATCTCAAATATTTACAGGGAAATAAAATCCGGTCATTTAACTCATAGCGAGTAGGCGGAAGATAAAAACCTGTCATTTAACTCAAATGAGTAGGCAGTAAATAAGAACTGAAAATGACATGTCCTACTCAAACGAGTAGGATGGAAATGAAATCCAGTCATTTAACTCCTAGCGAGTAGGCGGAAGTAAAAAACAACAAGTCCTACTTAAATAAAATCCAGCCATTTAACTCAAATGAGTAGGCAGAAAATAAAAACACACAAGTCCTACTTTAATAAAATACAGCCATTTAACTCAAATAAGTAGGCGGAAAATAAAAACACACACACTTGCTAAAATTAAAACACACGCACACACACACACACGACAGAAAATGAAATACTCACACTGCAGAAAGTAAATACTCACACTTGCAAATCCTACTCAAATGAGTAGGTGAAAAATTAAAGACACGTCATTTAACTCTTAACGAGTAGGCGGAAATAAATCCGCACACACACACTCTACATAATGGGAGAAAGCAATAAACTTATCTCATACACGCACGCATGCAGGCAAAAAAATTAAGAAAAACAAAGTTGTCGAAAAATTAAAACAACTCCATTTCTACCGCTAGAATGCTGTAAAAATGCATAAAAAGGCAAAATAAAAATTATTTGAGCAAAAAATTTTCAAACTAAAGCGAGAAAAGCAAGTGCCTGAAATATTAAAACGTTTGTATTTTTACCGTTAGATTTTGACAGAAATGCATAAAAAGGTGAAATAAAAATTGTTTGAGCAAAAATCTTTTTGCGTATTTGCTAAAATCAAAGTTGTTGAAAAACTAAAATAACGCTTGATTCATTCTTATATATTTGTAAAAGAGTTTAAAAAGTAGCAGAAAATAAAAATAAAAATCCTAAGTCTAACCAATTTTGATAAAAAAAACGGCTATAGTAACGGCTATAAATTTTGATAAAAATGAAAATTAGGCAAACAGTTTTTCATTTTTTAAAGTATAAATTTTGCAATTTTAACTCATACACGCACACACGTAATATGAAAATGAAAACGAAAGTAAATAAGATTGATGAAAAGGAGTCCATCAGAGATAATTCAGAGCATGTAAGGAGGAAAAACTAACGATTTTTATTACAAAATAAGTTGATTACAAGTGTCTAAATAAACAAACTTAAGAAGGGGGAATAAAGTCCTTACATAGCACTAAGCAAGCTCCAAACGGCAGCCCTTGTCAACAAAATGGTTCTAAAATTTGGAACCCCTAACTCATATACCTGCTGGCCTTTTATAGGCAAAATTTTTCAAGTACACGCCCTCTGACACGGGAGTGTCAAGGGGCGTGTCAGCACTATTTATCAGTAGATTTCGGTGGTATACGGTGATTTAACATTGCGGCTGAAAATGCGGCGGTCACGCCCCCGGACACGGGCGTGATGGTGGGCGGGTCGAGGAGGTTAAACTGGGCGCCGGTTGCGTCGAAAGTCGTCGGTGGCAGTTTGTCGGGCAAGGTGGAGGAGTCTCGCCCTAGGGCACGGGCGTGACTTGGGGCGTGTCGGCTTGGTCGACAATCGTCGAGCGAATTTTGTCGAGACTGAAATTGTCGAGGGCAAAATGTTGAGAGCAAGTGACACGGGCATGTCGGGTTGGTTGATACGGGCGTGTCATGTTGGTCGACAAACGTCGAGGGAATTTCATCGATCAGGATAGACACGGGCTCGGGACACTGGGTGTGTCATCCTACACGGGCTTTTGGTCGGGCGTGTCCATAAATTTCATCCAAAAATTGCTAATTTCCACTGTTTTGATGTGTCACGCCCTTGTCACGGGCGTGACCAACAGTACACGGGCATGACACATGATTTTTCTGGCAAAATTCTGAAAATTTTTGAAAAATTAAATAAACTAGGTTAGCAAAATATATATAATAAAAGGAGCATTTTATTAAAGAAATTTAACCTAAAACAACAAAAGAAAACGAAAACTACTTAACTAATTAACATAAAAAAATAGTTATATTTACAACTCATCAATTCACTTCTGACTTATGGTTCCCACTTGGATGATAGTGATTGTTTTCAGTTGGCTAATTTCTTTGCTCATCTGAGCTTGCCGTGAAACTGACTCAGATTGCAAGGACTTGGCTTATTGTAGAGAAACAATCTCTTCAGCTTGTCTCTTGACAATTTTTTTTCTCTTCTTTAGAGCTTCTAGGAGAGCACCCTAACTGTCAATCAGTTGATTAACATCCTATTCAGGTTCTAATCCATCCTCCTCAATAGATGAAGAGGATGCCTCAGAATCTCGACCTGTCTCATAGTTAGATTTTGAAAGAGAGATTGGGTGAAAGATTACCAGATCAGGATCATGATTGTCCTAATTGTCTTTAGTAGTATCCTTAGGTTGTACTCTTCTTCATCTTCACAGTTGCTGTCGACAAAGGATAGTTATGCCCTTATGCTCACCTTGGTATCTGGATGATCAACATCCTCTTCTATGGAGATTAACCCAATGTAGGCCTCTTCATCTTCAGATTCTGATGTCTCAGAATCAATATCTAATAAGCTTGACTTCTTCTTAGCTAAGAAGCCCTTGCCCACCTTTTTGTCTTTATGATATTTCTTATCATTAGACCTCGTGATCTCTTTCATTTTAACAGGACAGATAGTAATGACAAGTTTTGATATGTTGCAATAGTAATAAACTGCAATAGTTTTAAAGTATTTTTTTGTTTAGAATCATACATATCCCCATAGGGATCTTTTCTGGACTTTTCTAGTTTGGCTTGTGGCTTCCTTGAGTTAGAGCTAGATGAGCCCTTATTCTTCCACTGCCCTTTTCTGCTTAAAATCTTTTTGAACTGCTTGGAGAATAAGGTGAGTTCTTCATCATACAGTTCTTCTCCTAATGTACTGGGATCTAAGCTTTCTAACTCTACAATCCTTCTTGGAGGAGAAGGTGTCTTCTCCCTGCTCTTCCTGGATTCTTCAGCTTTGAAAGCCACAGTATTTTCTCCGCTGACTGACTTGGCCTCATCCTCTTTAGCCTTCCTAGAGTTCAGCTGAACTTCATGTGAAAGAAACTTGCCAAATAGATTCTATGGTAGTGTGTTGTCCAAGTTGTCAAACTCCCTTATGGCACAGATCTTGATGTCCCACTCCTTGTTGAGTGATCTCAGGAACTTTTCATTCAACTCATAATTGTAGAACTGTTTGTCATAAGTGATTAGATTGTTTACAATCCAGAAGAACTTTTCATAACACTATACTATATAATCCTTCTTGCCTTGCTTGAATGCCTTATACTACTAGTTGAGAAGGGATTTCCTGTCATCCCTTACTTCCTTAGTCTCCTTCATGTATGTAGGGTACATTGGAATATATGTACCAGATTTGAAGAAGCCTCACCCTACTCAATGATATACATCAAGGTGTATTTGATGTGCTTTGAGTTTATATGTGCAGGTTAAGTAATTGGAGAAAATGCAGAACAGTTTCTAAGTCCATGTGTCGACACCTAGAGGTGAAGTGTCGACACTTATGAAGACTTGTGTCAACACCTAGAGAAGTTGTGTCGACACTTGGAGTAATTGTGTCGACACCAGAAGAAAAGTGTCGACACACTGTGAAGAATTGTCAACATAATCTGTGTCAACACTTAGAGGTAGTGTCGACACCCAGAAAAACTTTGTCGACATCAAATGTGTCGACACCAGGAGGCTGTGTCGACACTCAGCAAGCTTCAACAAAGTTAAAGTACTTGTGTCGACACAAAGGAGATGTGTCGACACTCAGCAAGCTTCAACAAAGTTAAAGTACTTGTGTCGACACAAAGGAGATGTGTCGACACTCAGCAAGTTTCAACACATGAAGGCATGTGTCGACACAAAGGAGATGTGTCGACACTCAGCAAGTTTCAACACAAGAAGGCATGTGTCGACACAAAGGAGTTGTGTCGACACACAACAGAATTCAACTAAGTATTAAAGAAGAAGTATTTGTGTCAACACACTCAACCAGTGTCGACACATTCAACAGAAGGCTTGTGTCGACACACAGAATCAGTGTCGACACATTCTGAAGAAACAGTGTTGAGAAGCTGTTACAACAACACAAGGAGTTGTGTCGACACCATCAAGGCTAGTGTCGACACTTAGTCTACTTGTGTCGACACTTAGTCTATTTGTGTCGACACATAATGACTATTTGTCTCGACACTTTCAGACAGTAACAATGATTTCAAGAAGTGACTGGATGACTTGATAGCTGCCATTTCAACCGGTCAACTACAACTGTCAGAGCTGTCAGGAGTTCGTTAGAAACTAGATCAGCCGGTTACCATGGAGGAAGACTATATAAAGACCTTTCTCCTTCAACAGAAAGAGATTGATCACAATTAATCAAGAGATCTAACAACACAAAACAAGAAGACCTTCACTAGAAGATCTAAGAAGTTGGAGAGAGAGTGCTCCTTCTAAGAAGAGCAGCTGCTAAATCAGGCTGCAAAGTAAGATTCAGATTGAGATCTGAATCTCAAGACAGAAGTTGATTGAAGATCATCTTCACAGGAGATCCAACCCTACTGAGTTCTAATTCAAGAAGCTTTGAAGAAAGCTAAGGGAGGTGGATCTCTGCCAAGTTCTTCCAAGAACTCATCAAGAAGCCAGTCAACTCATCTCTCTCTGTCAGGGTTGTGGTTAATTACTTTGTATAATCAAATTTCTGTAGGATATTATATAGATCTGAGTTGTAAGCTTATTTTATAAACTCTAAGTGTAGGAGACTGTGTGCTCTGAGCGTAGGTCTGGTTGAAGACTGAGGTAGGGCATTGTGCCTGAGTTGTAGGAGACTTTGTTCTCTGAGTGTAGGTCTTGTTGAAGACTGAGTGGTCGGGCTTTTTGCCTAAGTTGTAGGAGTGGGGACACTCTGAGTTGTAGGAACCTGTTTGGGGTTCTGAGTTGTAAGATCTGAGGATCTGAGGAGAAGTGCTGGAGTTAGGCCGAATCTAGTACACTACTAGATAGGCGAAGGGGGAAAGTGGATGTACCCAGACCTTGGGGAACCACTATAAATACTGTGTGCACTCTGTGTATGTTTGTTTCTATGGTTGTTGTGTTGTGATAGTTGTAGAATTGCATTTGTTGTACAGAATTTCTGCCTTAAATTTAAAAAGATAAAGTTCACATATTTACCCCCCCTCTAGGTGGTTAGGCACTATTTCTTTCAAGTGGTATCAGAGGCAGGTTACTCAAAAAGGACTTAACAGTCTGAGTATGATCCTGTAGGCAGATTCAGAACAATCAAGAATCAAGAAAATGAGTTCTAGTGAGAATCACAAAGAGCTAGGGGCCATGAAATTGCCAATATGTAGAAAAGAGATATTTGGTATTTGGAAAGAGAGGGTTAGACTCTTTATGGAAGCATCTGACCCAAGAATATATATTACAGTTAAAGAAGGCTCATATGTGGCAATGAAGATATCCATTCTGGATGCAAATCAGAAAACTCTCAAGGACTTATCTGAAATGACAAAAGATGAAATCATTCTGGCCACTATGGACAAGAGATCCCAGAATATAATTATTAGTGCTATTGATGATGCAACATTTCAGAACTTAATTCATTATAAAACCTCTAAAGAAATGTGGGACACATTAATAGTTTATTTGGAGGGCTCAGAGGAAGTAAGACAGGATAGGAAGCCCTTGTTAAATCAGGAATATAAAAGCTTCAGACAAGGAAAGTCTGATAGCATTACAGAATGTTACAAGAAGTTCTATAGGATAGTCAATGAATTGATGTCTTATGGAAGAGAATTCAGCAACTATGAGCTGAATGACAAGTTCTTAAGATCCCTGACTAAGGACTGAGACACCAAGATTTGTGCCATTAGGGAAGTGGCAAAACTAGCTCACATACCTCCTCCTACTTTGTTTGGAAAACTGTTATCTTATGAGATGCAGTTATTGGCTAGAAAGGAGGAAGAGAAGACTACTAGAGTGGAGCACAAGGAAAGATCTGTGGCCTTCAAGACTGAAGCCACTAGGAAGTATAGAATCAAGTCTCCATCTCCACCTCAAATAGTTGTTGAGGCTATGCCAGATAATTTAGAAAGCAAGAATTCAGATAGCAGTGAAAGTGATGAAGACTTTGCTGCTTTTACTAGGCATTTTCAAAAGTTTCTGAAGAAGAAGCAGTGGAGGTCTAAGCCTTCCACTTCTCACCCAAAAGATGATTACTATCAGAAAAGGAGGTCATCAAGGAATGACAGAAGCAGGTCCAAGCCAAGCAAAGCTACATCCTCAAAGATTGTGTACTATTGCTGCAATAGACAGGGACATGTAGTGGCTGACTGTCCTGAAAAGAGGAAGGAGTCAGCTGACAAAAAGAAGACTCAGTTTAAGGGCAAAAAGGAAAAGTCCTTTGTTGCTAAGAAAGATAAAAGTCTGACAGATCAGTCATCTTCAGAAACAGAATCAAAAGCTGAAGCCTACATTGCATTATTTGCTGAAAAGGAAGAAGATGAGTTCATGCAGATAATGAACTCAATTTATTAGCATGAGGACAATCAGTGCAAAGGGTTGATGGATTTATCTGAAGGAGACAAAATCCAGGATCAGCCTGGACCAAGTAAGGTACAAAGTTGTTCTCCTAGTTCAATTTTTAGTACTGAGTCAGAATCAGATACATTTACATCAAGTAATATGGGTGTGTCTCAATCTGAAGGAGATATTCATCAGTCAATTGATGAATATAGGGACTTGTTGCAGGCCTTGAAGAAAAGCAAAACCTTAGCCAAAACTCAGGCAAAGGAGATTGCTTGTCTTAAATTGGCTGCTGCTGATTCAGACAAGCTGTTAGATCAGAAACTGAATGAAATAGCCAGGCTGAAGAACATTATTGTTATTCAGATGGGTACTATTACATTTAAGAATGATCAAATTAGAAATCTGGAGGCTAGACTTCAGAAGGAGAGAGAGATTGTAGCAAGTTTTTCTAAATCTAAATCTGTTTTACCTTTGATAGACTAGTTTGTATCTCAAAAGGGTAAGACTAGATTGGGGTTTACAAAACCTGCCTGGACAGCTAGGTCCAAATCTAAGGGCAAATCCCCAGCACTAAACAAGAAGCCTGCAGTAGATAATCTAGCTAGGGTTGTACCTAAACAATGGTACAACAGGTTTCAGTGCTGGTGTTGTTGCAAGATAGGCCACTTTACCTTAGATTGTTGGCACAATTCAAGTGTCAAGGAGAGTAGCAAACTGCCTGCTAGAAGAGCTACAAGTAGTTTTGTTAAAAGTCAGACTAACCTGCACCAAGGACCCAAGAGTTATTTGGGTTCTAAGATTAAGTAATCTATTTTGCAGGTGAGTCCAAGTGGTCATGCCCCTATATGGTACTTGGACAGTGGATGTTCCAGGCACATGACTGGAACTACGGGGTTGCTAAAGGAGTATACACCTATCAAGGATGACCCTAAAGTTACCTTTGGTGGTTCAGAAAAAGGAATCATCAAAGTCTTTGGTAACATTTCTAGTAACCAAATTACAATTACTCAAGTGGCTTATGTAAAGGGTTTGAAACATAACCTCATTAGCATAAGTCATCTGAGTGATTTAGGATATGACATCTAATTTGTCAAGAATGGTTGTCATATCAAAAGGTCAAGTGATCAAAAGATCTTTTTGACATGATATAGGAAGAGAAATGTCTATTGTCTTTACTTTGTATGTGAGAACAATGTTTCTCCTATTTGTCTTGTAGCTGATGAGAAAGTCTCACATTGTGTTAAATGGCACAAGAGGCTGGCTCATCTTAACTATAAGACAATTGGTTAACTCTTTAGCAAAGAGTTAGTGAGGAATGGTCCTCAAGTTAAGTGTATAAAGGATGGGATATGCTCAGCTTATCAAAAAGGCAAGCAGACCAAATCCACCTTTCATAGCCTTGAGAACAAGGATTCTGTGAGGTGTCTATACCTATTGCATATGGATCTTTTTGGTCCTATGCCAGTTCACAGCCTAGGTAGGAAGGTCTACACATTTATGGTTGTAGATGGCTATTCAAGTTATTCCTGGGTGTTCTTCCTAAGACAAAAATCTGAATGAATTGGACAGTACAGTGGTCAACATCAGAAGTGACCATGGTACTGAATTTCAGTCTGAAAGTATGACAAAACTGTGTGAGGAGTTTGGGATTTTTCAGGAATTTTCTTCACCTAGAACACCTCAGCAAAATGGTATTGCTGAAAGGAAGAATAGAACCTTGATAGAGGCTGGTAGAACCCTATTGAGTCACACTACTCTCCTAGAATATTTCTGGGCTGAAGTAGTAAATACTGCTTGTCATGTGATCAATAGGGCTACTATCACCAAGAGCCACAAGAAGACCCCATATGAGATTGTGAAGGGCAGAAAACCAAATCTAACCTATTTCAGGATCTTTGGTTGCACGTGCTATATACTTAACAATGGTAAGTCTTATATAACCAAGTTTGCTGCCAAATCCCAAGAGGGGATCTTTGTTGGGTACAACAATAATAGTAAGGCTTATAGGGTCTACAACTTGATTACTCAAGTTGTAGAAGAGTCTGTTCATGTAGTTTTTGATGAAGCAAGACTCATTAACTGTGAATTACCAAGAACTGTTTGCAGCTCCACAGGTGTAACTGAGAGAATGGACAAGCTTACCTTAACAGAAGGTTCTTTTGTAAGTCAGCAAGTGGAAGATGGTGGCTACTGTCCAGGGGGAGTACAAGATACTCCTGATGCTGAAGAAGACCAAGAGGTATAGCTAAATGAAGAGATTGATGGTGTACAACCTAAATACAGGCTGCCTCCAGCAAATAGACACTTAAAGGATCATCCGGCCAATCAAATAATTGGAGATCCCAGAGAAGGAGTGCAAATAAGGAGCAGGAATCTAAGTACAGTTCTTTACTCAAGCTTTCTATCCCAAGTGGAACCAAAGAAGTTTGAAGAAGCAATCCTAGACCCTCATTGGATTGAGGCCATGCAAGAGGAGCTGAATCAATTCAAAAGATGCAAGGTCTGGGATCTAGTTCCTAAATCCAAGGACCACAACATTATTGGAACTAAGTGGAACTTTAGGAACAAGTTGGATGAGAATGGAATCATCATAAAGAATAAAGCTAGACTTGTTGCAAAGGGATATAGGTAGGAAGAAGGTATTGATTTTGATCAAACCTTTGCTCCTGTAGCAAGACTGGAAGCAATCAGGATGTTCCTTTCCTATGCAACATATCAAGGGTTTAAGGTATATCAAATGGATGTTAAGTCAGCTTTTTTAAATGGAAATCTGAAGGAAGAAGTCTATGTAGAGCAGCCATCAGGTTTTGTTGATTCTCTTAAACCTGATTATGTTTATAGACTTAGGAAGGCTTTATATGGGTTAAAATAAGCCCCAAGGGCTTGGTATGAAACCCTGTCTAGTTTCCTCATTGAGAATAAATTCTCAAGGGGGAAAATATACAAGACTCTATTCCTTAGGGAATCCAGAGACAAGATTATCTTAGTCCAAATATATGTAGATGACATAATATTTGGGTCTACAGAAAGTAGTCTTTGCAGAAAGTTTGCAAAACTTATGTAAGGACAATTTGAAATGAGCAGTATGGGGGAACTTAAGTTCTTCTTGGGTCTCCAAGTTAGACAGACTGAAGATGGCTTGTCCATATGCCAGTCTAAGTTCACCCTAGAGTTGATAAAGAAGTATGGTATGGAATCATCCACTACCATGAAAACTCCTATGGGTTCAAGCATGTCTCTAAGCAAACATGGTGCAGGGAAACCTGTGGATAAAACCTTGTATAGAGGGATAGTTGGCTCCCTACTGTATTTGACTACTAGTAGACCAGATATCATGTATGCTACATGTGTCTGTGCTAGGTACCAAGCTTGCCCTAAAGAATCTCATCTGACAGCAGTCAAAAGGATGTTGAGATATCTTAAGGGCACACCTTATCTAGGCCTTTGGTACACTAGGAATGGAGATTTTGTACTGACAGGTTATTTAGATGCAGATTTTGCAGGCTGCAAAGAAGATAGGAAGAGTACTACATGAACCTGTCAATTTCTAGGTGGAAGACTGGTGTCATGGAGCAGTAAGAAGCAGACCAGTGTGGCTATCTCCACAGCTGATTCAGAATATTTGGCAGCAGGAAGTTGTTGTGCACAACTTTTGTGGATTCATCACCAACTAGAATACTATGGTATTCAAGTAAGTAGAACACCTTTATTTTGTGATTCTACAAGTGTCATTTTTATTGCAAATAATCTTGTCTCCCATAGTAGGACTAAGCACACAGAAATTAAATACCATTTTCTTAGAGAACATGTAGAAAAAGGAGCCATTTCACTAGAACATGTTAAGACAGATAGTCAGATAGCTGATATGTTTACTAAGCCCCTAGATGAAACCAAATTCAATAATTTTTTAATTGAATTATGAATGTTAAACTTAGAATAGTTAAAAAAAAATTGGATAAGTAAAATGGTGTCGACACACAGAGTTGTCTGTGTCGACACATAGAAGTGGTGTCGACATTTCATAGAAATGGTGTCGACACATCTAGACAGTCAGTGTCGACACTTCAGAGAATTAGTGTCGACACATGCAGAGTAGGTGTCAACACATCTAGGGTGTTGTCGACACTTAGGATTTATACAGAATTCGTCGAGTAGAGTTTCGATTAATCGTCGAGCTGAGATGTATAAGTGTCGACACATATATTCTGTCGATTATATTTGTGTCGACACATAGTTGTCGAGACATTAGAAGTTAGTGTCGACACTTTTCAACAGTGTCGACACATTTCAAGTATTTTGACGCGCCTTTTCACCTTCGATTTTAGAAAGGTATAAATAGGTCTTCACCATTGTTTGTCGACATGCTCACCATAGTTTCGAGACCAAACTTGTGTGTCGACATCTCTCTTCTCTAAATTCAAAATTTCTCCAAACCCTAATGGAGCCCAAGCTAGAAGAGAACATCAATGAAGGTTATGAGCTCGTGCGATATGCCTTTGATGACGCGGAACCAGAAGTCCAAGGTGTTGTAACCCTAGTTGCAGAGACTGGGTTAGAGTATCTTGTTTCAGAACAAATCAAGATATGGAAGAAGGAGATCCTCGAATTCTTTAACGCAGCTACTCTTGATGAAACTGGACTCAAGATTAAGTCCAAATTCCATGTGGCAAAAGTCAAGATCACCCAGAAAAGTCTAAGAAAAGTTCTACATCTCCCTAGAACTAAAGAAGAGGAAGTTGTACCTGCATCAAAGACAAGGGAGGCACTGCAATGGTGTGGTTTAGATTCAAGCATGCAAATTGGATCAGTTTTTAACAGGAAAGGGATGAACATACAAGGAAAGTTTTTATCTGAAGTAGTTGGGAAAGTGATACTGAGCAAGCCTGGTGGGCATGATAGAATATCAGCTCATATGTTCAGCTTAATGACAAGGATAATTTTCCAACTAAAAACTGACTGGTCAGCAGTAATGTTTGATAAGATAAAGGAAAGTCTAAAGAAGCCCAATCTGTGTAGGATTATTAGTTTATACTTAGCTGGAAGTATCCCTGCAGTCATGAAGCAAGCTGCAGGTTCTAAGATAAACCATATGAGGAGAATGGATGTTAGAATTATCTCAAGGTAGGATAAAGTGTTAACCAAGGAAATGCCTACTCCTGGAAAGGAAGTTTCTCATCAGAAGAAGAATAAGAAAGCCATTGTGGATCCAGAATCCTCAAGTAGCTCAGAAGAGCAGGTAGTGTTTAGTTCTGATGATGGAGAGGGTGGAAATGCTGGTCAGTCACCAATAAGACCTGAAGATACACAGAGGCAGGGGGAGCTACCATCTGCTAGCCTTATTCACCTGGATCCACTCCAGGGGGAGCCTCAACATGTGGATGAGCCAACTCACTTAGATAGTGAAAGGGAAACCCAAATAATTCTTGAGGTAATCAATGAAATTAATCAATCTATTTTCAATATTGAGGATGAAGTATTGACTGACTCATTACTTGATGTTGATCAGCAAACTCAGATACATAGTCAACCACAGGATGTGGTCATGGAAGACACATCAGTTGTAGAAAATGCTGCTGAGATAAGAGATTCTCCTGTACAACCTCAACATGAGTTTACACTAGAAGAGCTGTTCCCTGATCTTTTACAAACTGATTTTGAGGGAGAGAAAGCAGCTATTGAGGGGGAGTCAGCTAATATTGAGGGGGAGCATGTAGAGTTTCAGGAGGAGACTGCTAGAAAAGAGACTGAGGAGCAAAGGAATGTTAAGGAGCTACCAAGAGTAGAGAAGGAATTGCCCCTACTCCACAAGATAGAGTATACATTGCTAGTACTTCTGACTCTGAAGATGAAGAGGCTGCTAGAGCCAAGAAAAGAAAGCTACAGGTTTTCAAAAGGGGAAGCTAGACCTACAAGAAAACACTGCAAACCATTGCTCCACAACAAGCCCCAACTACTGATTATAGTTCTTTGCTGGTGGCTTTGCAAATCAAGATGGACGAGCAAAGGAAAGCTCTAGAAAAGTATATGGATGAAGGACATAAATCACTTCAATTTGATCTGGCTCAAGACATAAAATCTATAAGATTTGAAGTGAATCAAACCAAGAAGGAAATGACTGATTGTTTCCACAAAGGAGGCAATGCAGTGGTATATCTGGCTACTCATCAAGAGAAGATCAGGACACAGGTTGATGATATGGAAGTGAAACAAGGATATGTCCTGGAAAATCAGATTAGGATGAATGATAATCTGACTGCTTCTCATAATGCCATTGTAAGTGAAATGAAAAATATAGCTACTGCCCAGACTGCAGTAAGTGTTACTGCCAAAGAAGCCTTTGATAAGCATTTACAAGAGAGCCTAACTGCTGTTACAACTGTCATTGAAGATTCTCAAAAAGCTATTACTGACAAGCTTCAAAGGTTAAAACCTTTTTATAAAGATGGGGTTAACTATTTGAATACTCAAATTAGATTTCAGAAGGATGATCTTATGGATCATATAGAAAGAGAAGTCATAAATGGGGAGAGGGTATTAGTCAAAGCAGGCTCTGACCATGCTAAATGGATTTCAAACAACATCAGAGCTACCCTTGGATATCCACCTTTGTGTGATGATGATAATGTAGCAGAATCTGGGGTAAATCCTGCATATTTTGGAGGAGAACAAGCTAAAGTAGCCCAGGTGATCTACCCTCCTTCATATTTTGACATGATACATCAGGAGGTACAATCTATGTATATCCCTCATGAGGGTAATCAGAAGATTATCTTTGAGAAAGTAGTACAACCTGTGCCAGAGGCAGTACTAAAAGAGCAAGAGGCAGTATTAAAAGAGCAGAAAGCCCAATTATCTAAGAAGAGGTTCAAAGAGCAGGCTGAATTAAGGCCAGATTTTGAGCAATGGAGCCCAACTTCCAGAAATATTATTCTGACTGCTTGGAAGGCTGCAAAGGATAATATCCTATAAAGGGGCAAATGGTATTCTGAGCAGGAATGGAGAAAACATGAAGCTAGGCAAGAGGCTATTATACAGTACAAAAGAAAGGCTAAATTAGGGAAGCTACCTCCTAATGCACAGGAGCCTAGCAACTATTTCCGTAAGCCTTATAATTATTTTGAGAGACAGAAGATAAGGGCTGAAGAACAAAAAAAGAAAGATCTTAAGGGAAAGGAGCCTGCTGATGACAATGATGCTCCGGTTCAAGCCAAGAGTCAATCTGGGAAGGGCATTGTTATCAAGGAGCCAGAGCAGCCATAGGATAGAATTTTCTTAAGTTTACAACTTTGTAATCATTTGCATTAAACTCCATGTAAACTTTTGATTAATAAAACTTTTGGAAGTTGTAAAAACAATGTTTAATGTTCAATCTATTACATTGTAATTCTGAGATAATTGTTTATGCATATTTTGTTTATACATATTTAGTTTTTACCCTATCATATAATACTGTTATACATCAAATTGAGTATTTGTTATGTATGGTGTATATCATTGACTAAGGGTTATGAATTCTCCAAATAGGGGGAGATTGTAGGGTACATTGGAATATATGTACCATATTTAAAGAAACCTCACCCTACTCAATGATATAAATCAAGGTGTATTTGATGTGCTTTGAGTTTATATGTACAGGTTAAGTAATTGCAGGAAATGCAGAAAAGTTTCTAAATCCATGTGCCGACACCTAGAGGTGAAGTGTCGACACTTATGAAGGCTTGTGTCGATACCTAGAGAAGCTGTGTCGACACTTGGAGTAATTGTGTTGACGCCAAAAGAAAAGTGTTGACACATACAGGCAGTGTCGACATACTGTGAAGAATTGTCAACATAATCTGTGTCGACACTTAGAGGCAGTGTCGACACCCAGAGAAACCTTGTCAACATCAAATGTGTCGACACCAGGAGGCTGTGTCGAGACTCAGCAAGCTTCAACAAAGTTAAAGTACTTGTGTCGACACAAAGGAGATGTTTCGACACTCAGCAAGCTTCAACAAAGTTAAAGTACTTGTGTCGACACAAAGGAGATGTGTCGACAATCAGCAAGTTTCAACACATAAAGGCATGTGTCGACACAAAGGAGATGTGTCGACACTCAGCAAGTTTCAACACAAGAAGGCATGTGTCGATACAAAGGAGTTGTGTCGACACACAGCAGAATTCAACAAACTATTAAAGAAGAAGTATTTGTTTCGACACACACAACCAGTGTCGACACATTCAACAGAAGGCTTTTGTCGACACACAGAATCAATGTTGACACATTCTGAAGAAGCAGTGTCAAGAAGATGTTACAATAACACAAGGAGTTGTGTCGACACCATCAAGGCTAGTGTCGACACTTAGTCTACTTGTGTCGACACTTAGTCTATTTGTGTCGACACATAATGACTATTTGTCTGGACACTTTCAGACAGTAACAATGATTTCAAGAAGTGACTGGATGACTTGACAGCTGTCATTTGAACCGATCAACTGCAACTGTCAGAGCTGTCAGGAGTTCGTTAGAAACCAGATCAGCCGGTTACCTTAGAGGAAGACTATATAAAGACCTTTCTCCTTCAACAGAAAGAGATTGATCACAATTAATCAAGAGATCTAACAACACAAAAGAAGAAGACCTTAACCAGAAGATCTAAGAAGTTGGAGAGAGAGAGAGCTCCTTCTAAGAAGAGCAGCTGCTGAATCAGGCTGCAAAGTAAGATTCAGATTGAGATCTGAATCTCAAGACAGAAGTTGATTGAAGATCATCTTCACAGGAGATCCAACCCTACTGAGTTCTAATTCAAGAAACTTTGAAGAAAGCTAAGGTAGGTTGATCTCTGCCAAGTTCTTCCAAGAACACATCAAGAAGCCAGTCAACTCATCTCTCTCTGTCAGAGTTGTGGTTAATTACTTTGTATAATCAAATTTCTGTAGGATCTTGTATAGATCTGAGCTGTAAGCCTATTTTATAAAGGCTGAGTGTAGGATACTCTGTGCTCTGAGCGTAGGTCTTGTTGAAGACTGAGGTATGGCCTTGTGCCTGAGTTGTAGGAGACTTTGTTCTCTGAGTGTAGGTCTTGTTGAAGACTGAGTGGTAGGGATTTTTGCCTGAGTTGTAGGAGTGGGGACACTATGAGTTGTAGGAACCTATTTGGGGTTCTGAGCTGTAAGATCTGAGGATCTGAGGAGAAGTGCTGTAGTTAAGCCGAATCTAGTACACTACTAGATAGGCGAAGGGGGAAAGTGATGTACCCAGACCTTGGGGAACCACTATAAATACTGTGTGCACTCTGTGTATGTTTGTTTCTATGGTTGCTGTGTTGTGATAGTTGTAGAATTGCATTTGTTGTACAGAATTTCTGCCTTAAATTTAAAAAGATAAAGTTCACCTATTCACCCCCCCCTTTAGGTGGTTAGGCACTATTTCTTTCAATGTAGACTAAAAAAGAGTCCCACACCTCCTTTTCAGTCTTACTGTGGACAAGATTATAAAAGGTTGAGACATCAATGACACTCATTATGATGTTACGGGCCCTCTTGTCCATATTGGAAAGAACCACCTCATCTTTTATCATTTCAGAACATTTCTTTGGAGTCTTGATGTTGGCATCAATAATTGAGACCTTCACGGGGATGAAAGGTCCCTCTTGCATTGTGATGAAGAACCTAGGGTCTGAGGCTTCCATGAACACCCTCACCATTTCATTCCAAATTCCAAAGCTCTCGTTCTTGTAAACTGGTAGCTTTATGGAACATAGATTTTTATAATTCTAACCAAAAGTCATGATGATATACTTCTTCTACCCTTGGAGATCTTGCTCACACTGTTAGGTCTTTATTGAATAACCTGGACTTGATGGCACTCGAAAGTCTTTTTAAGGGTAGCTAAACACCTAGAGGAGGTGAATAGGTTCGTTTTAGAATCTTTTACTCTTTTTATAACTAAATCTAGATGTGTGTTTATGTTAGTTGGTTAGCTTTCAAAAATACAAATAACACACCAAAATTTATAGTGGTTCCCCTATCTCGGGTACATCCACTTTCCCCCTTCACCTATCTAGTAGTGAGCTACATTCGACCAACTCCTACAGTACTTAGATCAAATAGATCTTACACCTCAGATCCTTTCCCCAGATCTTACAACTCAGAGTGCAGAACACTCCTACAAATCGGACAGCTCAAAGTCCTACCTCTGAGACAAACACCTGTATCCTATGTCAAGCGGAAAAAACCTACCACTCAGACTCTTCGAACTCCTACAACTTAGAGTTTTACAACTCCTACAACTTAGAGTCTTACAACTCCTACAACTCAGATACCCAGCTGGTCTCCTACCTCAAATGTTCAAAAAGATCTTACCTCGGGCACAAGCCTTACCTTAGATCCTTCCAAGGACCATACAACTCAATGTGCTTCACACTCCTACACTCACACTACTTACAGTCCTACACTCGGCCTTTATAAAATAGGTCTACAACACAAATCTCAGTGAGATCATAGAAGATTGAATAAAGGTTTGAGAAATTAGACTCAACGAAAAATCTCTAAGTCTTCTTCTTTAGATGAATCAATAGACAGCCATTCTTCAGCACAATTACAGGAAGATGTTTCTTTAGATTTGATGTAGCTTGTACTGTGTTGTATCTAGCAGAGTTCTTCTTCAAGCTTGAGAAATATGTTCTTTGTGTAGAGTTATAGGCTTGAAGATGACCAGAAATTTGTTTTGCTCTGCCAACCGATTTTTGTGAAATTAGGGTTTTGAAAGTTCTTGGAAAGGTTCCAACAAAAAGTCTCATCACGAATGTAACCCGCTTCACTTTATATGTCAGTAATAGCAACATCTATGTCCCCTTTTGGAAAGTCGTATGGCGGACTTTAATGGTTGATTCATTCCAGGATAGCATTGTCTTACCATTACGGTGATCTCTGTCTTTTTGCACGCTATTTGCTTCGATTTGAATTAAGGATGATGGCAATAGATATGATGTGACGCCAACGACTTAGAATATTTTTTGAATCTGTATAGGCATTAAGTGATTACATAAGACTCGACGAATCTGAGCTCTGACAGTTAACTCCAGAAGCGTTGAGTGAATGGCATTCAATCGACGCATTTGTACTTAGCCAAATTCTTTCTACTGTAGATGCGTTGAGTGAAGGCTCTTTAAATGACGCATTATTACTTCGCCAAATTATGTCTATCGCTGAGGCGTTGAGTGAAGGTTCTTCACTCGATGCATTTGTCCTTTTAACACTTATACTGAGGTGTTGAGTGTAAGACTTTCACTCAATGCATTTTTACTAAGTCAGATTTTCCTTGAGAAGGCGTCGAGTTAAAGTCCTTCACTCGACACATTTGTACTTAGCCAGATTTCACTGAGATGGTGTCAAGTATAAGTCCTTCACTCGAGGCATTTCTACTTAACAGTGTTTCATTGAGAAGGCGTCGAGTGTAAGTCCTTCACTCGACGTATTTGTACTTAGATTTCAGAGCTTCTCCACTAAGGCTTTGAGTGATAGTCCAGCTGTCAATGCTTTCTGGCCTCATGCATTGAGTGATGTGTAGTCACTCAACACTTTAGTACTTAGTCATTTTCCTAACTTCCTTGTCCATGCTGACTTCTTTTTGGCTATACTCCAAATACTCTCAGCATGTCTAATCACATAATTACCAATATCTTGCACATGTAGACTTAGACATATATCAAATATAGGTTTGTGTATATTATTGACTTGTTGGCATTCTTCAAATCTAGGACATTGTATGACAATGTATCCAACAATAACTACAGGTCGCATGCAGGTGTGAAGAACTTTTATGGAGGTCTTATCTCAAGCACAAAAACTTGGAGATGGATAAACTCCATATCTTTGGCTCCGCGTGGACGTCAACTCCACCGTGAATTGACTTCTAGGATTTTAGATCTTTTGGAGTTAGCAGTCACTCATCCTATCAGTGAACACTTACAGCAACCTAGGTCGATGTCTTTGGAGATGAGTACATGGAGCTCTTTCGAATTTCAAGGGGTATGTTTTTGGTAGTCACCTTATGGAGTTTATGTGAGCGAAAATTAACCTCACTTCCATGTACATTTCCTTTTCACAACGAAAAAGCGCATTTGACGACCTTACACATCATGCGGAATGCTTTGTTGCAGATTCAAGTGTGGATCACGTAATAGGAAGCAGAGTTCACCAAGCTAAAAGCGATGATCGATTGGCCTACCGAGAGATTATGACTGCGTCCCACCAGATTTCTTTATTTTTCCCTTCTTGCATGCAACTGTTAACATAATAACAATAATAATAATAATAATAACAAAGTTTACCTCCTCCCTGGTGTCACTTTTCTTGTTATGATTGATACTTGCAGATTACTCTCAAACACTACGTGGTTGCGTGGTCTGAAAATTTCAGAAATGATGCCCGCGAGCGTAACGTATGATAACATCGATTTAAGGCTATAAAAAGAGAACCCTACCAAGAAATTTTTTATTCTAAAAACTTATAAAACTTGAGTTGTTCAAAATGTTGTTAACTCCTCCCCCTAAATCTTTTTGTGTGGTTGCTTTTCTGAAAGATAAACTTCCTCGCCCAATAATAGACCACACGAGTCTACCAGTGTTTCCATCGAAATTTCCATTGGGATGAAGGCTTTCCACACATGCTCCGGAGAGGGAAGAGAGGATGAAGTCAGTTTTTGCGACTGAACTTGCAATTCCAATTGATCATTTCGAGGCAGGATGGATCCTCCCACGTCTTCCTTGAGGTTGCCTGGATATTGGACTACTTCGGAATTGTTCCTGCCCTGCTATCGCCAAACTAAATTACTGTCATAAATTCCTTCGTGATATACCTGAGGTTGGAGCAGATATCTTTCTCCCTGGAGGTATTTTGGGAAGGGTTTACCTAATAGCACATCAAATGTGCGCAGTGGAATAAAGTTCAAAAAAACCCAAAGAGAAACTTTGATCTTGCGATGAACATTGGTCAAGAAGTTTGCATAAGATAAAATAGGAGAATACCTGAGTGGGATTGAGTCGACTCTCAATCAAGATGCTCCAGAACAGTTCTTGGCCGGCGGGTGAGTTCATTCAAAAATGAATTTGCAGCTCTACAGGAATCCACACGGACCGGTAGAACACTGACACCTTGTAAAACAGGATCCAGGATGGAGAATGGATAGCCCTCTACATATCCACAGACGGTTAGGTCTGCATCAGGAGAGGCAGCGGTGGATGCTGGAATCGAGGCATACGGGAGCGACGAGATCGACACTTCGGGAAACATTTTTTGTCAGTTTTGGGTTCGCCCTAAGTCATGCATCATTAATCCCTAAGACAACAGATATATATATACCCAGGAGCATTAACAGGCTTGAACTGTCGCTATCTGCTGACCCAAAACTAATGGAATTATCTCAACGAATCATTAACAGAGATAACTCAATGAATAGATGAGATGAATCGACGAATAAATGAGATGACTCGACGAATCGACGGGAGGTCTTGACGCACTCAACAAATCAGTTGATGACTAAACAAATCGTTGAGAGATATCAACGCACTCGACACACTTGATGAATCAGCTGATGACTCAAAGAATCTTTGAGAGGTCTCGACGCACTCGACGAATTAGCTGTTGGCTCGATGAATCGACGAGTTGTTTTGGCGAATCGGCTTATCTCTCAACAAATTCCAATATGTCAAGTGTTTGGTCCTTTACTCATCACACATGAGTAATACCAACACAATTCATTCCTCCAACTTCTCCAAACGCTCTTATGTGCGACCATTAATGATCATATCGCGTTGGTAGTGAGACTATCTATTTGACCACTTCCAGACCACCATGGTAACCCTAACATTTTGTTCCCTATTCCGTATGCGAGCTCTCAAGTACGGTCAACTGCACTTTATCTCTGACAAAATACGGATTTTGCATGTGACGGGCAAGCCTACGGACTGGCAATCATAATTCGCCTTCTTCAAAAGCGACATGGGTGAATTCAGCCCCATGCCCGCCCTTCACATAGAGGAACTATTTTATTCCCCCCACCCACCCTTTATGATGCCACACTGCGGATCTCCTTCTACTTGGAAAAAACATATTTGGACACACGATACTATTTCTGTTGGGTTAGGGAGGTAGATTGCATGCCTATAGAAGAGTGTAAGTCTCTTTAAGAAATAGTGAATTTCCGTGTGTACCTTTCCTGAAACTTGGGTAACTTTGCGGTTGTTCTAATGTTGCCGGGCTCCAAACCACAAACTCAATCGTGTCACATCAGCTCATCCGCCAAGGAGCAGTTCTCCCCAATGGGCCGCTGGGTGTCCCTCATCTAGAACTGAGCCCGATATTTAAGTCAATTGCCACGTAGGTCATCTGGGGTTTTCTCTTCGTCAAAATCACACACCGACTTCCTTCTTGGAGGGAAACCACGCGGGTTCAACGCCATGCCATGTCGGTCGTAGAAGCAACCTGTAATATGGTCAAGCGTCGGGAAATGGAGACTATCCCTTCGACTCACTTGTCTTCATCGGCCAGTGCGGCGAACCTGCGAGCTATTTCTTACAACGGTGCACGCTGCTGCCTTCTGGATGATGTTTTGGTGATTAATGTCTATATGAGAGGGAAGCTTAAGGTAAAGGTTACCTAAGAAAATTACATTCCCTTACCTGGGTGGAAAACTCATCCCCCCACCCCGCGGACTTTATTTTTGCAGGTGAAGAGGTCTGTAGAGGAGCCGAGGTTTTAATTGGAGTTGGGTCGGCTTAGTCGGCGTACATCGGAGATGGAAATCCGTCTCCTGAATGAGAACGATGCTTTAAAGCCGAAGTATGTCGATGTGGATTACGAGACGCTCTTCACAGGCCACCTGGATTCCATACCTCCAAGCTCGAGGGAGGATTCTCCGCTACCCTAACCATGGTCCAAGCGAACATTCATATCTAGTATTTTTCGTCGCACTCCTTTGTACCTTTATTTTTGCAATAAGCACAAAACATACTATGCTATTATACAAGAACATTTATACATGGTTGTTATTTCCTCAATTTAATTTCTAACGGATAGTGCTTCCTAATAGGAAAACATAATATTCTGGGAGCCCGTTTATTATGACTAGAGAACTTAGACAATTTTGTTCTGAACGCTTGACCATTAGCGACCTTGTTCTAAGTGCCCCCTCATTAAGATTAAAAATGCCGGGCAGCTTCAACTGAATACTTGCCTATGAAAATTTATTACTGAATATAGCTGTTAGTGAGAAATTTTGTTTCCATTATAATTGGATCTTTACAAATGTTGTTTTCTCTTATATTGCATCTCTTCTGAGAATTTTTCTCTTCTTCCAATTCTACTTGAAATCAGAAGAATCTGACCTTTTTTGGAGGGGGAAAATTTGACAAGATCCTGAATGTGATGTGAAACCTCCAACTGCCTTCATTGTTCTCAATCATCATTGAGAAAAATCGTCACTGATCACAGACATTTTAAGGTCCAACATAGATCATACTGTTAACCCAGAAATCGACAATCCATCCCAAGGTAGCTTGCTCGCAAGTCACGGCCTGCTTCAGGTTCCCTCTGTAGGTCGCGGCCTGTCTAAGCCCTCTTTGGGTCTGACGGATAGACTCCTCCCTATCCGCTCAAACCGCGCGGCTAGGGTGTTCTCCCCGGTCTGACCGCCCAGGTCGCGCAGTAGTCATCTATTCTGCAGGGTCTGTGGACTGCTTCCACAGTCCGCCCCTGTAGGCCGCACGGTTAGATCGGCTAACCACACAATATGCTATACTCCAATAGGTGAGGACTACTCAACAAAGTTACGGACTCGCATTGCTATCCGCCCAAACCACCAAGTACCCGCATGCTCGGCAGTAGTCGCGCACTTCTTCTTCAGCCCACTCCTGCAGGTCGCATGGCTAGCAAGGCAAACCACCACATCGATAGACGACAGGCCTCCAGGCCGCCAACCGGCACGAGCGGACTGCTCCTTCAGTCTGCCAGGTCGCCCAGTCGGCGACCAACCCTCCTGACCGCCAGCAGTGGGCGGACACGGTCTCAGTCCGCCTGAGGAAGGACGACAGCAGGACCGATAACTCTTCACCAGATCGCACAACACAACTCGGACTCAACTCCAGCCCGCCAGAAGGGGGTGAGCTCACTCCTCCAGAAACGGCGATCTGCTCCTTCTACCCACTAGAAAGTAGCGAACTGGCTCCATCCAGCAGCTGAGGTAGACTCAACTTGTCTGCTGCGAGCTAGGCGGACTCATCATGTAGTCCTCCAGAAGCACTCCGGCTTTGTGCGAACAGGAAAAAGTAGACCAGAAATTTGGAGTAATGAAAACTTTATTATCCAAAAAAGGTATCAATTACAATGGTATAGCCTCTCTTTTATAAAATGGAGGAGATGAGAGAGATTACATTTAAGTAATGTGGGACTAAAAATTTACAAGTATATGCGGCTTTACAAATAGACCAACCGGACAGGTCGTGTAGTTAGACAAGCGGCTAACCGCCCGACAACCAACAATACGAGAGAACAAGCACCACAGAGAGCAAGCTGCCACAGGAGACCGCTAGACCTCCCGGTCTCCAAGTCGTCTGAGTCAAACCGCCAGACTGCTGGGATACCAAACTGCAAAAGCCCGCCAGACAGGCCGGCTATGATAAACCGTCAGACCGCCAGGCCTATGAACAACAACAGACCACCCGGCCTCCATACTGCAACACTCCCCCTCAAGCTGGAGCATAGATATAAATCATGCCCAGCTTGTCGCAATTATGGAAAAAGGAAGCGGACACCGGCTTGGTGAAGATGTCTGTCAACTCATTGTCGGAAGTGACGAACAAAATACAAATCTGTTTCTTCAAGATCTCTTCCCGAATAAAATGACAGTCGACTTCTATGTGTTTTGTTCTCTCATGAAATACCAGATTTTTGGAGATGTATATCGCGGCCTTGTTGTCACAGAACATAGGAAGATGATAGTTTTAGACCTCTCCTAAGTCAAGCATGAAAGCTCGTAACCATTTCAACTCACACGTAGTCGACGTCATACTGCGATATTCCGCTTCTGCACTAGACCTGTAGACCACAGACTGTTTCTTGCTCTTCCAACTCACAAGATTTCCTCCAACAAACGTGCAGAAACCTGATGTAGACTTGCGGTCACCTTTGTCATCAGCATTGCTCAAATCTGAGAATGCTTCAACCCTTAAGTGACCATTCTTCTGAAAAAGGAGTCCTTTCCCTGGTGTTGCTTTAATATACTCCAATATTCTCAGGGCATATTGTCGATGACAGTACCTAGGAGCTTGCATGAACTGGCTCACCTTGCCCACAGCATAAGAGATGTCAGGTCTGGTTACAGTGAGATAATTGAGTTTACCAACCAGACGCCGGTACCTCGTAAGATCAGATTCAATGGGCGAGTCATATGTCCAAGTTTTGTCTTCTCCAGCAGCCATGAGACATTGAGCAGGTTTAGCACCAGTTAATCCTGGCTCCTTTAGAAGATAAAGAGCATACTTTCGTTGGGATAGGACCATGGAGTTGGGATTCCGAGAGATTTTAATCCCTAGAAAGTATTTCGGGGAGCCCATATCATTTGTGACCAGGTGTTGATGGAGGTGTTTCTTTGCCAAAGTTACCTCATCCTGGTCATCGCCAGTAAGAAGAATGTCATCAACATATACCGCAAGAACAACCAGACCCGAGGTAGTTTTCCAAACGAATAAGGAATGATCGGCTGAACTTCATTCAAAACCAGTGGCTGCAACAATGTCGCTAAACTTGTCAAACCAGGCATGAGGGCTCTACTTTAGGCCATAGATAGCCTTCTTTAACTAGCATACTCGTGTCTCCCCCTGAGCAACATACCTAGGAGGTTGATCCATGTAAACATCTTCCTGCAGATCATCGTAGAGAAAAGCATTCTTAACATCCAGCTGCGAAATGGGCCAATCCCTATTGACAGCGACAGAGAGAAGGACACGAATGGTGCTGAGACGAGCAACCGGAGAGAAGGTGTCGAAGTAATCAACACCATAAGTCTGTGTGAAGCCTTTGGCCACCAGGCGGGCCTTGTAGCGATCAACGTTGCCATCTGGATGGAATTTGACAACAAAGACCCAGCGACAGCCAACCACATCAGTGCCCAAAGGTGGGGGAACTAGGGTCCAGGTACCACGTTCAGTGAGGGTAGCATTTTCCTCATCCATGGAGGCCTTCCTTCTTCGCTCTCAATGCAAACGTCATCATCTCACAGATGACCCACATCCGCATGATTCACCTCTCTTTGTCGATTGGGATGCCAGCAATGCTCTTGTCCGCACATAGCTGGCTAACAGCCTTTCTGATAAATGTCTCCCTGTCATCCGTCATAATGAAACCGTCAAGACAGCTTGGCTACATCTTGCCGCTCTCTACTCAAAGGGGGATCAGACGTCTCACATCTATACTCTATATGCGGACCCCTTTGCTCATCCCTCCATGTCTCTAGCGGCTGCTTACCAGCAAGTACAGGCTCTCGGAGCCGAAATTCTACAAAATCGCCCCTTCTCTGCTGATCTCGCTGAGCAATACAAACACTTCCAAGAGCTTCTGGTTGTGTGTTATCTTCTATGACTTCCTGAGTTGTATGACTTCCTTGGCGAGGCGGAGTCTCCAACCCTAGATTCCACTGCTGCGCGCATCACTACTGTTACATCTTTTCTCCAACACCCGTTGCTATCCTCCCCTCCTCAACCGGACAACTCCTCTGACCATACTCAGCGAAGTGGCTCTGGTGACCGCCACCTACCCTTCTTTGCTTTAATATACTATAATTTGCCCTAAGAATATTGGAGTATATTAAAGCAGCACCAGGGAAAGGACCATGGTGTTGGGCTTCCTAGAAATTTCAATCCCCAGAAAGTATTTCGGGGAGCCCATATCCTTTGTGACCAGGTGTTGACGGAGGTGTTTCTTTGTCAAAGTTACCCCATCATGGTCATCGCCAGTAAGAAGAATGTCATCAACATATACTGCAAGAACTACCATACCTGAGGCAGTTTTTCGAACGAACAAGGAGTGATCGGCTAAACTTCTTGCAAAACCAATGGCCACAACAATGCCGCTAAACTTGTCAAACCAGGCATGAGGGCTCTCCTTAGGCCATAGATAGCCTTCTTTAGCCTACATACTCGTGTGGGCCCATAACCCATAAGTCGGTTGATCGGAACCTCCCTCTGATACCATGTGCGAACAGGAAAAAGTAGGCCGAAAATTTGGAGTAATGAAAATTTTATTATCCAAAAAAGGTATCAGTTATAATGGTATAGCCTCCCTTTTATAGAATGGAGGAGATGAGAGAGATTACATTTAAGCAATGTGGGACAAAAAATTTAAAAGTATATGCGGCTTTACAAATAGATAAACCGGACAAGTCGTGTGGTTAGACAAGCCGGCTAACCGCCCGACAACCAACAGTAGGAGAGATCAAGCACCACAGAGAGCAAGCAGCCACAGGAGACCTCTAGACCGCCCAGTCTCCAAGTCGTCTGAGTCAAACTGTCAGACCGCTGGGATACCAAACAACAATAACCCGGCAGACAGGCCGGCTAGGATAAACCGTCAGACCGTCCGGCATCCGAACAGTAACAGTCATCCCGACCTGCATACTACAACTGGTTTGAAAGCACTGACTTTATCCAACAACATGAGTGACCTGCTCCTTCAGTCTGCAAGGTCTCCATGCATTTGTCGCCGAGCAAGGATAAGATTCCAGCAGAAGGAGGCAACCTGCTCAACCTGCCCATCGCGAGCTGAGCGGACTTATTGTGCAGTCTGTTAGGCGTACCCCATCTTTCCAGTGCTAGCCTCTTCCCAGCAGCAGGCAAACTACTCCTCAGCTCGCATAGCTTGGTGCAGGCTCGCTTAATGCAGTAGAGGCAGACTCGTCCCAGTCTGCCAACAGCAGACTAGTTCTAGGCAAGTCCCTAACCGCATGACATGGAGCAGACTCGGTGGAATCCTCGTCTACTCGCACAACTCACCGACATACAGGGGGTGACATTACCAAGAGCGGTCACCTCCTTGGACCTATAAATAGACCCCCATACCTCTCATTCTGGAGGACGCAGTCGACGCGACAGTCAAGGACCAACCAGTGCAGCAAACCCCGTGCACTCAATCTTCCTGTCCGCTCGGTTAAGCCCTTGGCCTAGTTCCCGACTTTGACGTCAACTACCTCCTTGGTATTCTCGTCCTGATTGCACAGTCCACTCAGCCTTGTTTAGAGAACTATAGGATCAGCTGTCCGCGCGGTCTACCGACCTCTCTGGTCAAACCGCGCGGCCTCTGGCATCTTCTTTCCTCTAGCGGCCAGCTTCCCCTTGTACCCTTCATCTTCTTATGTAAAGGACTCAACTCAAGCTATAATACTGAATTATAATCAAAGGAAAGCTCATCGCAAGAGTGACATTTAAGCCGCGGTGGGTGAAGTCTGTTGTTGCCATGACAAGCGGCCCTGCTTCATCTCCTCACCTCTCCTCTCTCATCATCAACCTCCAATCCTAACCATCAAAGTAACCATCTGCTCGACAGTTTCACATCAACCTCCCATTATCCACGCATCCTCATCAATCTCTTCACCTCATCCTAGTGAGACTGAACACCCGTTAACTGCTGGTACGCGCCGCCCTCCATTTTTGTGCATCAACAGTTAACACGTGACCTTCATATCTCAAACAGACGGTGAAAATCAATGGTTACTCATATCAGATCATCAACCAGCTGAGAACCTTGTTCCTTCAAGTCCAAGTGAAGATCCTCTATTTGAAGCCTTGGAGCAATCGCGATGGGAAACTGCCCAACAATTTCAGGCAATCAACTGTACTCTAGCTGCCATCATGCAGCGATTAGAGATGTAATTTGCAGCACCACCAGTTCCTCCAGTTAATCCACCACCAACATTGGAGAATCCGCAAACTTATTCTCCGTCTTATCCGTCGGTCTATCCTCCTATTTACACACCAAACTTTCCGCAAGGGCCTGCAGCCCCTTTGCGGTGTCAAAAAGATGAGTTTGTTGCTCGTCAAAACTTCTTCCAGGGAGCTGCCTGGGGAAGTCCAGCAAGATTTCTAAACTTTCAGGGAAGTCATCCTTATTCTTCAGTTCCTGCATTGCTCCTCCCGCGACAGCTTTTCCCTTCTATCCTCCTGCTCCCTTTACAACTAAATCTTATGCTCCCTTTTTTCCTTATGTTGTAGGAGAGCAGGAAGAGTCATCACCATTTTCAAAGAATGTTCGACATGAACCAACTCCAACTAACTTCAGAGAGCCGTGATTGCCAATTTACACTTGAGAGATTGATCCAATGAAGCACCTTCAAGCTTTTGAATCAGCTGTAACTCTTAAGACCCTTTCAGATGCTACCAAATGCAAACTCTTTGAAACAACCTTTGGTGGACAAGTTAGAGATTGGTTCTATGGACTGCGTCCTCAGTCCATCACTTCCTTTGCTGATTTGCGAAGAGAGTTTCTGCTCAGGTTTTCTACTTCAATAAAGAGAAAGGGTAGTTGAGAAGCCCCATTTGAGATCAGGCAATGAGAGAACGAGACTTGGTCTCATTTTATGGATCGTTTCCAGAAAGAGATTTTGGACATTGAGATCGTCGATCAAGAAATGTATCGGGTGGCTCTAATATATGGTCTGTACGAATGACCACTTAAGTTTGAGGCTAATGTACGAGCACTAAGAACACATCAAGAGTTGATTGGCTTAGCTAATTAATATATTCGAGGTGAGAAGAGCAATCACAGATTCATCTACAGGCTTGTAGCAGATAAAGATTCTTCTTCTTACATGCAACCCGAGGTATCCTCAAAACGATTTTCATCCCACTCAAGGAAGGGAAGAAGATTTCAACATCACCGACACCACTTCCAGGGCCAGGATCGTGCCCGAGATCAATTGTTACTATTGTCAGCCCCAACTCCGTAAGCAGCTTCGGTTCATCAGCAGCAAGATTATGACATGCTAAAGTCTGAACTGGATGAGGCCATGCAAGAAGTAAGCCAAGTCATGAAGGGTAAGGCTAATTACAAAAGGCCTTACTAGCCGGCAGATCAAATATAAAAAGTTTCACATCTGTTTTGTGAGTTTCACAAAGAAATCGGGCATTCGACTGAAAACTGTCGAGCACTTCGTCAACCGGTGCAGAGGATACTGCGGCAAGGTAAGTTGTGCGACCTATTCCCGAAGGATGGCCACTCTGATCCATCTACTTTAAAAGGCAAAGAAATAGCTGACATTCCTTGCTGCTCAAAGGGAGTAAGCCAAATCAACGATGACACCAACTTCATTTGTGAGACCATTGATGTTAATGATGAGGGCAGCCTTGGAAGACTATTCTAAAGTGGAAAGGACATTGCAGTTCCAAAAGCTCCTTGCGATAATTGCCAGTTGTTTCTACTTTACATTCTTCAAACATTTCCTCTTTAAAATACTTCTAAGTGTTCTTTCATTCATTTCAATAAATTTTACATCAGAGATTCTTTTCTGACACATTTCCCTTTTTGGAGTTCCTCCTCCTTTATTTTCTCTTTACCATAGGGATCATTGAACTACAGAGATATTGCAGAGTCTTGTTCTTCCCTCCATAGATTGTCCTCGGGCTAAAGGCCACGATGACCACATATAGTGGGGAGTATTCGCGTATGTGTAGTGGGTGCCGCTCAATCTATGAAAGTGAACTTCAGGCTTTGGATCCTAGCCGGTATCTAAGATAAAGCGTGCATCAAGGGAGGTCCCATGTGTTAGCTCTATTGTGCTTCGCTACGGATACATTACAGTTATGACGATCTTTGCTTGACAAGCAATGGCGTTCAAGTGTAGCCTTGTCTCTTCGATCATCTCATGCATGTAATAGTCAAATACTCTATGGTACTCCCAATCCATGCTTTTGTGGGGCCCATAAATCCGTTGATCATTCCAAAGACAAGCAATGCTATAGGCCACTTGGCACATCTAGTCTAACTAATGAGTGATGCTTGTAACCCGAGGCATGAGAGCAGTGTATATATCGTTCCTTCTTAGGATTCTGCTTTCTCTCTTTTGTGCCCTTCTAAGGGAATGCGTCTAGTTTACTCTAGGTAGGACTACACTCATGATGACTTTTCTTAGGTAGGCGATGCTTAAGGCCCCTAGGGAACATTTGTGGCAGCATCCGACCTTTTTTGGGTCATCTTGGGTGTAGACATCCTTTTTCATTCTGCCTTCTTACAGGTTAACAGGTTAAGTCCAACCTATCAAAAGGATTAGCAACATCTTTTTTGCTTATGCTCATCTTGTGTACATGGCTTGCATCAACCTCTATCAAATGATGATTAACAATGACTACTCTTATTGGATGTTGCTGGCACTAATTGATAGTCAGAGAATTTGGTTCTCTTTATTGACAAACTTTTCAGGTAAAAGTCTATTCAGTGCTTTCATCTTACTGATTAGGATTTCATATTGGAGATATCATATCTAACCACACAAGAAGATCAATGATGTGGTTTGATCTCTACTTGACTATGCTTAATCTTGGCATCGATATTCAATCAAAGAATGTGGTTCTATTTATCGACAAGTCACGATATTGAAGTCTAATCAAGATGGTTTCATATGGGTGATCTAAATTTGATATTAAAGACATCATATTTGATCATACGAAAATATCATTATCGCGATTTGACCTTTCTTCGGTTAATAGCAGAGTTTGTCGGGCATTTCTTCTGCTATCCAATTATATCTTCCTTATCATATCAACTAAAAACATTCGCAAGTTCCCATTAGGTACTTGCAACTTAGTTTTCTTTCATATCTGTTTCTAACTTCTTCCTTGTAGAGATTAGCAGATATTTGCAAGTTCCCTCAGGTACTTGCAACTTACTTTTCTTTCATATATGCTTCCAACTCCTCTTTTGCAGAGATTAACAGATATTTGCAAGTTCCCATCAGTTACTTGCAACTTAGTTTTCTTTTATATCTGCGTCTAACTCCTTTCTTGCAGAGATTATCAGATATATGCAAGTTCCCTTCAGGTACTTGCAACTTACTTTTCTTTTATATCTACTTCTAATTCCTCTTCTGCAGATATTAGTAAATATTTGCAAGTTCCCATCAGGTACTTGCAATTTAGTTTTTTATTATATCTGCTGCTTACTCTTTCTTTTGCAGAGATTAGCAGATATTTGCAATTTCCCTTCAGATACTTGCAACTTAGTTTTCTATTATATCTGCTGCTTACTATTCCTTTTGCAGAGATTAGCAGGTATTTGCAAGTTCCCTCCAGGTACTTGCAACTTACTTTTCTATTATATTTGCAGCTTACTCTTCCTTTTGCAAAGATTAGCAAATATCTAAAAGTTTCCTTCAAGTACTTGCAACTTAGTTTTCTTTTATATTTGTTGCTCACTCTTCCTTTTGCAGAGACTAGCAGATATTTACAAGTTCCCTTCAGTCAGGTTCTTGCAACTTACTTTGCTTTCACATCTACTGCTTACTCTTCCTTTTGTAGAGGTTAACAAGTACTTGCAAGCATCATACAGGTAATTGCAAGTTATTATTCTTATGTTTCTTCCTCTTATCTTTGTTTTGCAGAGCTCAAGGGAAGACATTGACATCTTCTTCATTTTGCAAAAGTAATTCAGTTACACACGAGATGTACATCTTTTCGCATGTATTAACTTTTCTTTTGCAGGAAAAAGATAGGCATTTGCAAACCACTTTTGAGGAGAGATATCAGGTTCTATCTCTCCTTGCCTCTTACTTTTCCAAGGGGAGGATCATGATTTTCGTGGCTCACCAACTTTTTCGAAATTCCCTTCGGTACTTGAAAACGTGTAGGGATTATGTTAACACAGAAATCGACAATCCCTCCCAAGGTAGCTTGCTCGCAATTGACGGCGTGCTCCAGGTTCTCCCTAGAGGTTGCGGCCTATCTCTACCATCTTTGTGTCTGACGGATATACTTCTCCCTGTCTTCCGAGACAGTGCGGCTAGGACGATCTAACTGCCAAGGTGGCGCAGTAGCCATCTATTCTGCAGGGACTGCGGACTGCTACCACAGTCCGCACCAACAGGCCGCGCGGTTAGATCGGCTAACCGCATAATATGTTATACTCCAATAGGTGCTGACTACTCAACAATGTGGCGAACTCGCATTTCTATCAGCCCAAACCACCAAGTAGTCGCATGCTCGGCAGGAGTCACGGTCTTTTTCTTTAGCACACTCCTGCAGGTCGCATGGTAAGCAAGGCAAACCTCCACATTGACAGGAGACAGGACACCAGGTCGCCAACCAGCACGAGCGGCCAAATCCGTCAGACCACCCGGTCGCCAAGTCGACGACCAACCCTCCTGACCACTAGCAGTGGGAAGACTCGGTCTAAGTCTGCCTGAGGAAGGACGGTAACAGGACCGACAAATCTTCACCAGACCGCAAAACACAACGCAGACTCAACTCCAGCCCGCCAGAAGATGGCGAGCTCACTCCTTCAGTAAGGGCAATCTGCTCCTTCTACCCAATAGAAGGTAGCGAACTGGCTCCATCCAGCAGCTGAGGAGGACTCAACCTATCCGCCGCGACATACGCGGACTAATCATGCAGTCCGCAGGAGCACTCCAGCTTCAAAGCACTTGCTTTATCCAACAACATGAGCGACCTGCTCCTTCAGTCCTCCTGGTCACTAAGCATTTGTCGCACAGAAAGGACAAGATTCCCACAGAAGGAGTAGACCTGCTCAACCTGCCCGACGCGAGATAGGCGGACTCGTTGTGCTGTTCGTCAGGTGTAACCCAGCTTTCTAGCATCGACATCTTCTCAGCAGTAGGCGGACTACTCCTCAACTTGCATAGCTTGGCGCAGGCTCGCTTAGTGTAGTAGAGGTGGACTCTTCCCAGTCCGCCAACAGCAGACCAGTTCTAGGCATGTCCCTAATCGCACGACATGGAGCGGACTCGGCGGACTCCTCTTCTACTCGCATAACTCACTAACATAACGGGGGTGACATTACCAGGAGTCGTCACCTCCTTGGGCGTATAAATAGACCCCCATACCTCTCATTCTAGAGGACACAGTCGACGCTACAGTCAAGGACCAACCCGCGCAGCAAACCCTGCAGACTCAATCTTCCTGTCTGCACGATTAATCCCCTTGGCCTAGTTCTCGGCTTTGGCTTCAGCGACCTCCTTGGTCTTCTCTGCCTGATCGTGCTGTCTGCTCGGCCTTTTTTAGCGAACTGTGGGATCAGCTGTCCGCGCTGTCTACCGACCTCTCTCGTCAAACCGCGCAGCCTCTGGCATCTTCTTTCCTCTAGCCGCCAGCTTCCCCTTGTACCCTTTATCTTCTCAAGTAAAGGACTCAACTCAAGCTGTAACACTGAATTATAATCAAAGGAAAGCGCGTCTCAAGAGTGGCATTTAAGCCGCGGCGGGCGAAGTCTACTGTTGCTGCTACAAGAGGCCCCTCTCCTTCTCCTCACCTCTCCTCTCTTGGCATCAACCTCCAAACCTAACCATCAAAGCAACCTTTTGCTCGACAGTTCCACATCAACCTCCCATTATCCCCGCATCCTCATCAACCTCTTCACCTCATCCTAGTGAGAGCAAACACATGTTATCTGCTTGTGGCCGTCGCCCTCCATTTTCGTGCATCAACACATACTAAATTCTGTAGAATTCATTTTAGGTGCCTCAATTCCTTACAAATGATGTGGGAATTGACTATAGATTTGAATTACTTTCAATTGTAGTATCTAATTTAAAATATTAATTAAAGGACCTGAGCATATAGGACCTATCTCCGTTCATTTCGCAGGAATTGAGATCCAGGAATTGGAATTGAAATCAATTTCATTTCTATTGTTTGGTTGAATGCAAGAATTATGTTACAAAAATTGGAATTTGTAATTCTGATGTTCGGTTGTATTTTAGAATTCAATGGACGAAATTGAAATTTTAAATTTATTACATTACATTTAACTGAATTGAAATGTCAGAATAAAAATATAAGTGCATATTATAATAACATAAGTCCACAATTTCAAAACATAAGTCTACATCATAAAAAAGCCCACAACATACAAATCATGAGTCCATGACATAATCAATCGAGTAAATGTAAGCAGTGTGAGGTCATGTAAAATGGCATCGGTAAAGCAACGAACACGTTTCTCTTCATGTCGTCAACACTCAGCATATCGATAGCCTGTATGACATCATCCTCAGTCAAATCTGTAATAGCTTCAATGGCCGCATATAACTTGTCTCCCTTGGAGATTGGCGACAACAACTTTGAATCCAAACTGCTCTCAAGCTCCATGTTCCTCTCTATTACAATAACAGCATTCCCAATAATATCTTCTACAAATGTTTTCTTCTTCTTCTTGCTTTGTGCCGCGACTTCCTCAGCGACATTGTTATCCAATGAATCATCAATGTGGATCTCGTTTATCGAATCATCAGATACTGTTGCAACATGAGCTCCAGTACCTCTATCAACCCCACATATCGTTGCTAACTCGCCCCAATTCACGGTCATTTTGCTCCGGTAATTTTTTACTGTCGAGTGAGCCTACAAGTACAGTTTAAATTAGAATCATAAATTTTTAAAATTTACATACATTAAACTAACTATTAAATTAAAATATTAATTACTTGTATGTAGTTGGCCTAAACATCTTCACTGTCTACCGTCACTACATTGTGCTCTCAAACCCAACCAAATCGACTAGTATCTCACATTGTTAATATCTTCTGCGAGTACTTATTCCATGTTTTTACTCACGCAATTATCTTCTCCTTACTAATCCCGACATTTCACTGATCCTTTAATGCTTTAATTATTGTGTAGGCGACACTTTTCCATCCTTTAATGCACTAATCATTTAATTGCACGATGACTTCAATATGAGTGTCATCAATGATTATAATGCAATCCTAAGATAATGCAAAATATATTAAAATAATTTAAACATACTTCATGTTCATAAATGTTTAAGAAAAATAAATAAATTTCTTACCGGAAAATGACGTCTTCTTTGTGTTGTTGATGTATCAGGAAGCTTTATATAGTCAGGGCCTAACTTCAACATAGCTCATAACACTATTTTGAAATGTCAGCTTATTGTATCTGTTGAACGTAGATACATTCAACCGACAACCCAAAATTTCTTATTGTGAGTCAGTACATATAAAAATACACTAACCGACTATCTAACTTTAACAATTTTTGTCTCTTAATAATGCATGTCCGATTAGAATGTTGAATAGAGCTTCAAAAGGACTTTTATTCATTCGAAGCTGGTTAAAATAGTTGACATATGTCCCACCATATAATCGATTAAACAAACTTCTCGTTAAAATATTTTTTGCATTGATCACATGACACAATTTCTTTTAATCTTGTTTTCATCATCACTATGGTGCCCGCGGTAAGAGACGCAGCTACTGCTGCCCTCATATGTCTATGACATTTCATTTTTTTCGTCCATCTACAGATAATTATACATACACATTTATTATTTACACATTTAGTACTTACATAAAGATATACACACACATACACTCAAACAATGATACATACACACATACACTCAAACTAGCATACACATACACATAGACATACATACACATCACTCAAACAAACCAACAGACATTCACGCACACACAAATAAACATACATACACACACATGTATACATAAAAATACACACACACACAATCACACAAACACATACACATACACTCAAACGAACATACACACACATTCACACATACACTCAAAAATTCATACATACACGCATACACATATACGTAAATAAACCCAAACACACACATTAACACGTACACATTTCAACAAGGATGACTCAATAAATCAGGGATAATAAATATACGCGCACATACACACACTTACAAATACAACCTTGATCTATACAAACACACTTGTATAAAAGAACTGTACAACCCTAGATCTACATGACACAAAAAATTAGGGGTAATAAATAAAACCTACACATAAATCAGGACAAATGTATAAAACCTACACATATACATAAAGCAACTATTGCGACACTTAGGAAAAGGAATAAGAGATCTTGATGAAATCATAGATGCAAACCCAAGATCTACAGTAATGTAAATACTGGCGGCACAAGCACAAGAAGCTTTACCTGTCGTCGTCTGGGTAAGAACAATGATGGACGGAGAAGGAGTCGTGGCTTAATTTGTAGTATAAACTCTGAATGGAGGAGTTGGCCTCACGCATGCAGGTTGTTGTTCGAGGAAGAGAAATTAGGGTATGCATGGGCAAATCACAGGCGAAAGAGGGAGAATCTGACGAGAGAGGCTAATCACCGGTGAGAGAAGAGGACACGCGCTTGCAGTTCGTCAGAAGCAGGAATCACGGACTGAGCGCCTGGCCGCGAGCGAGATAGGAATCACGAAAACAAATGTCAGGAGGTTGGAAATGAAAGCTACGAGATTGACTGTATACGCGATTCTGATAGAATTGAATTACAATGCAGAATTGACAAATAAATATCAATTCCAAAGCCTCAATTCTATCGAAACAAACAGGGCCTATGTGTATCACAACCAAATATTTTCTTATATTTCTTTTAATGAGATGATTATATCATGTTGTCTATTTTTATTTAGCTATTTTAAAGCCCTCTATTCAAAAAATTATTTAAGTATTCTTTTAATTTTTAAAAATTTTTTAAAAAAAATCACTTCTAAATATCTCCCTTATATCCGCTTAGTGATTTTTTTGATATAAACCCATTACTACATTATATTACTATAATATTGTCTCTCTTCTCTTCAAGTTATCGACGACAAAATTAATCATACGGTAAAATAATCATGTCTCTGATACTTGTTAAACATCGAATCACACAGTATTATAAGTGGTTTAGAAGATTTGGTTCAGAATACTTAGAATAATTTATTAACACGAAATGAAATCAAACCCAAGCAAGATCATTTGACGATCGCAATATCTATATTACAAAATTACTATATACCCCAAAAAAACTTGTCTCATAGTGGGACATGCGTTCATGCCCGAGCTTAGTGACGGACTAGGATTTTTGCTAACCCTGAGCACAATAAACTAAAATTAAAAAATTTTGTTGGCAATATTTTGTCAATTTTTAATAATTATTAACTAAATGTATCAACAATCTAAATTAAAAAAAACATTAGTCCATTGTATCAACTTACTAGATAATAACCAGTTCAACACAATCTTTGGATACTAGATCATTACTAGTTCAACATAAGTTAAATGAAAAAGTAGGATCCTGTCTCTATTATACTAAACACAATTCTTACACATTCAAAGGCTACACAAATAAATGTTTTCATAAAGCTCTTAGATATTAAACTAACAGTTTTTTATGACACTGATAAAATCAATGACTCATACTAAATATTTCATAACCCACACATGATATTAGGCTGAGAACTAAGAAGATAACAAACTACTATCAACTCTAAGATGAGCAAAATAATAACCGGTGCAAATAATGGAAACTATGGCTCCGTTTGGGGGGCCTTATATATTTTCCCCGGTGAAGCGGTTAAAACCGCATGAATCAGACTTTAATTATGATCTGGTTCATGCGGTTGTAACCGCTTGACCGGTGAAAATAAGTCCCCCCAAACGGAGCTAACATAAGACTTTGTTGAGCGCGGTTGTAACACCCCGGAGTTTTGATTGCGTACGCATGATGGGCGTTACGTTGGCTTTGACCGTTGTTCGAGCATGGTTTTTCCCGCGGGCTTGCGAGTGGCTGCTTTGAGAGCCGAGTTGCACGATTCCCCAGCAAACCATAGTCCAAGGTGGGAACTCGGTGAGGCCTTTTAGGGAATGTTTGCACTTTTTCGCGCCCGGGAAATGTTGCTCAAAATGAGTTGCTGGTACAGGAAACACAAAAGGGTAAAAAAGTTCTTAAGGCAAAAATGGTCTAGGACGTCACAGAAACACTTTTCAAAACAGGGAAAAATAGTCGTTTTTGTGCGTGACACGCCCCCCGACACGGGCGTGTCGGGGCGTGACCCAGGGCGTGACCTGGGCGTGACCTCCTTGACTCGACGATTTTTTCTTGTGTCGAGTTGAGCTCGACGAATGGGTACACGCCCCGTGATACGGGCGTGTCACGGGCCGTGTCCCGCAGTGTCGAGTGTCGAGTGTCGAGTGTCGAGTGTCGAGTGTCGAGTGTCGAGTGTCGAGTGTCGAGTGTCGAGTATCGAGTGTCGAGTGCCGGGTGTCGGGAGAGGGGACACGGCCTGTGACACGGGCGTGTCATAGGGCGTGTCAAGCTGTGTCGAGTGTCGACACTTTGTGTCGACAAGGTGTCGAGACACGGGCTACACGCCCTAGGTCACGGGCGTGACCGACCCGTCACGGGCGTGTACCCGGCCGTGTACCGTGTGGATAAACTTGGATTTGCCGACTTTCTGTGCCGCTTAAGGTACACGCCCTGTGTCATGGGCGTGACACAGGGCGTGACCGGCCCGAAAATCGACTTTTTCTAGTTTTTCTGTGCCGTTCATTTTCTTGGTTTTGCATCTAACGGTCCAGCTCTGTTCTGGAGGAAATAAGGCCGAAACAGAGAGTTGTCCTTCTCATTTCACCTTCTCTTCATCTTCTTCCTCATTCCCAAAGGAACTCTAGGGAGCAAGGCTCAAGCAAGGCAAGGAAAGAGAGGAGCTGCCGTCGCGACATCGTCTCGGGTCAGGCAAGCGGTGTTCTTCACCCTTGGCAATCTTCTTTCTTGATTTTGATTGTGCCAAAATAGCTAGTTTTTTCTCTTTCACTTTTCCTAGCATGTTCTTCTTGTTTTGGGTTGTTCCTCACTAGCCTTATTATGCTCTTGAATTTCCTTATGCTTAATGAATTCGATTTGCCATGCTTAGTTTTGTTTAGTTATCAAGTCTATGCTAGGTTAATTCATGTAATTCTCTTGTTCATATGATTCATGTAGCTCTCTTGATTCATGTTCATGTAGCCGTTCTAATTTATGTGCTTCTTTCTTGTTCATATCAAAAACATGTGATTCTTTCTTGCTCCTACTCATGTGATTCATGTAATTTGTGTTAATCAAACTCTATCATGTGATTCTTTCTTGGTATGTAATGAAGTTCATCAAACTCTATGTTGGCAATTGGTAGTCATGTGTGAGGATGAAGGAAGGGAACGTGTGTACTTGGGTTATGGGTTATGGTGAGAGTTGCTTATGGTGTTGCGCTTGGGTTATGGGTTATGGTGAGTTTTGCGAGGCGAATTGTGAACCATGGCAGAAGTGTTTGTGTACGGCTTTGGTAAGGGGTGGTTTGGGTTAAGCCTTTGTGGCCACCAGGTTTGGATTTGTGGTGTAGAGCACCATTTTGCCCCGATTTGGGTTGGCTTTTATTGGTGCGTTCCACTTTAGGGCTGCCACCAAAAGACCCTTACTGAATCGCATGTACCTGCTGCTTATGTTTCACTCGTATAGTAGTTTCTTGTACTATGGATGGTGGAATGGGCATGTGTTTTGCCTTTTGCTCCTGCGGGTTGAGCAGGACTTGATGAAACATGTACGTACTTGGTGCGTTTGGCATGTGTTTTGGTGCGTTTTCCACTTGTTTTGTTCACTCTTTTTACTTATATGAAACATTGCTACGGGGTAGGTAAGCCCCTTCATGGTATTGTATAATCATACTGTTCTTCTTTTTATTGTATCTTCGAGGATTGCTGAGGTATTCTTTCTTGAATGTCTCAGGTGCAGGTTGTAGCCGGTTGAGCGGCTAGGTTTGCTGGTGGCGTTTCTTGGGAGCTAGCCGAGCTTACTTAGCGAGGTAGTTCTTTTCTTTGTTGTACAGACATACATGTGCCCCAATGAGTTCGTGTCAGCTTCTTGGCTCCCTTTGGTGGCTTACTTTACTTATGATATATGAATACTAGACTGCTAATATGACTCATTTGGATGAGATGATGTCTTCTTGCTCTTGGGAAGAATTTATGGTAGGTTGCATTAGGTATTTTTAAGCTAAACAAACCTATTATTGTATCCATGCATAACATGTTTTGGTTACCAAACACGTATTTTCCAAATGACGTAAACAAAGAGGATTTCTTATAGTAGTATCACTATAGACTACATATAGGAGATCGTCATAAATAAACAAAGTATTTCCGCCGCGTACAAATGTGTTTTGATCCCTAAGGCCGAGGGATACGACCATTAAATCAAAAGGTTTTCTTACATTTAACTGTTGAATTTCAACTCATAAAGTAAGCGTCAAGGAGTGCCTGAGCGTGTGCAGTTATCCCCTGCACGATGTGGCATCATAACCCGTAGTTCCTCTTGCTCTGATACGAGGTACTCGTTGAGGAAATGTGGGTTGTGACAGTTGGTATCAGAGCAGGTTTTGCTTGACAATTGGTCTGGCAAACTTTCTTTTTGGTTGTTAGCATCATCTCATACGCACACCGGGGTGCCATCGGTATGTCTTGGCCGAAGCACGCATACTCCACTCATGGCATGATAAGAAGTATACGGGGCATATTATGTAGTATGGGATGCATAATATGTGGTTGTATATGGATCCACCATAGGTGCAACATGTGCGGGTTATGTAGTATGGGATGCATAACCTTACCACATGGATGCGACTAGCACGTTTTCTTTTCTTCGTTGCATGCAATGCTATGTAGTATGGGATGCATAGCATTGTGATGCATACGACCGCTCATGGCATGCATTAAAGCCTTTTCTAGAATGCATAACACAGCACGCATAACATCACATTGCATGAGCACAACGTGCCAAGCTAAGATTTACATGATGACACCTGTACACTCATGGTTTTGGGTCAAATAAAGTCATGCATTCATCGGTTAGGCACAAGTTAGTATGATGACGGTGAGTCATCTTTAGGTTAGGCATACCATCATTCTCAAACTCCCAGAGCAAGTTAGCAATTGATGTTCATATTTCTGTATGTATGGTCTGTACATAGCCGTTGTGTGTTTTGTTGGGTTTGAGTTTGACAAGAGTGAATGTGCTTATAGGATGTCGAAGCGTCCAGTGACAAGGCAAACTCCCCAATCCAAGGGCGAGTCTTCGGGCGCACAGAATAATGCCCTGATGGATAGTCTACGCCTAAGTAATGAGGCTTTGACGAGGCAGGTGCAAGAAGTGCAGTCCCAGCTCCAAGCTATGTCATCAGCGATGTCGGAGCTGGCACCAAGAGGGCAAGAAACTGTCAGATGCCCCACTATTTCTACTCCTTCAGTGGCAGTGATACCCCCAGTTGTGGTTCCCCCTGCGATGACTTTCATCTCGCAGTTTCAGCGACTTGGACCACCGACTTATGATGGAAAAGCGGACTTTGTGATCTTGGATGACTGGGTCATCACATTGGAAGAAATGTTTGTTTATTCTGGCGTAACCGAGGACCAGAAGGTGATGCTTGCCGCCTATCAACTCAAAGGGTTGGCGAAAGGTTGGTGGTTGCGAGAAAAGGAAGGCCTAGGGGCGGGCTGTTCGTGGGAAGCGTTCAAAGAAATATTACGGCGCAAGTTTCTACCGGCAGTGGAAAGGGACCGCCTGACGAATGACTTCTTGTACCTGAAGTAGAGGAAACTCACAGTTAGTGAGTATGAAATTGAGTTTAGCAAGTTAAGTCGGTTCGCTCCGAGCTTGGTGACGATGGAAGCTGACCGAGTAAAGCGATTTCTTGGCGGACTCCGCAGCGACGTGCAGCAGTTCACAAGTGCTTAAGGAGCGACAAGTTACACCACTGTGGTTGAGGCTGCGTTAAAGGTTGAAGCCATCGAAAATGCCAAACAAAGAGGGCAGCAGATGAGGCAGGGCAAGAGACAGCTGGTGGGAGAGAAAATGTCCAACGAGTCAGACGTAAAGAAGAAGAAGGAGACGTGTAGTTTCTGTGGCCGGCCAGGTCACCCGTTTGAGACATCTTTCAAGCGGTTGGGGATGCAGAAGAAGGAGCGGGTGCACGCCATTCAGGGTGCGCCAACCAGAGACTTGGAGTGTACATTTTGTGGGAGAAGAGGTCATGATGTGGGCCGCTGCTGGGCCAAAGACAAGGTGTGCTTCCAGTGTGGCAGACAAGGACATCTTCGCGCAAGGTGCCCGCAGATCCAACCTGTTTTACAACCCGCACCACTCCAGGCTTTGCCTCGCCCTCCGCGTTTGGACAAAGGAAAAGGGAAGTTAAATGTGATTTCCTCAGAGGAAGCTCAGATGTCACCCCAGGTTATCTCCGGTTCGATTCATTCCTTTGGTTCACGTTTTGTTTATGCCGCTTATGCGTAGTGCTTAGCGACATATATACCCTTATAGGAAACTTTAAGGTAAAGAACCGTTGGGCGCGTGTTCTCTTTGATTCTAGCGCGACCCATTCATTTGTGGCTCGAACCTTTCTGGATCGGTATCATTTGACACCAGATCGAGTGGGGAATGCCTTTTTGGTGAAGTTTCCTTCCGGTGCTTCTGTGGTAGCAAATTGGGGTCTTCTTGATTGTCCCATTTTGTTGGGCGATTTCATAGCGAAGGCTGATTTCAAGGTGATCGATTTGGAGGATTTTGACGTCATTCTGGTTATGGACTGGTTATCCCGCTATGATGCCGTCATCCAGTGCAAAGGGAAGCGCTTGGATTTTATCAAGGACAATGGTCAGCCGGGAAGTGTTTACGGTGATTCATGCCAGGATACTCCAGGGATTTCGGCAGTATGTGTTCGGACGTTGTTTGTTTCCGACTATTTTGCTTGTCTAGTCTCAGTTGTGGGGACTAGTGTTGTTTTGCCGCGTTTGGAGGAGATTTCTGTTGTGCGTGAATTCCCAGATGTTTTTCCTACTAATCTTCATGGTCTTCCCCCTGATCGTGATGTCGAGTTCGTTATTGATTTGGAACCGGGTACGCGGCCCATTGCGAAAGCGCCGTACAGAATGGCCCCGTGTGAGCTATCAGAGTTGCGTAACCAGTTGGATGACTTATTGGCAAAAGGGTTTATTAGGCCGAGTTCATCACCTTGGGGTGCACCGGTGTTATTTGTGAAGAAGAAAGATGGGTCGATGCGGCTTTGCATCGATTATCGGGAGTTGAACAAGCTGACGATTAAAAACAAGTACCCACTGCCAAGAATCGATGATTTGTTTGATCAACTGCGTGGCAGTTCCGTATTTTCGAAGATTGATCTCCGCTCGGGCTATCATCAGCTCAAGGTCCGGGATTCTCTTGTTCCGCGGACTGCATTTCGATCAAGGCATGGTCATTTTGAATTTCTGGTGATGTCGTTTGGTTTGACCAACGCACCATCAGCCTTCATGGATATGATGAACATGGTGTTCTAGGACTACTTGGATAAGTTTGTGGTAGTTTTTATTGATGACGTTCTTGTCTACTCCCGCAGTGCTAAGGAGCATGAACAGCATCTGCGATTGGTATTGGCCACGTTGCGAGACCAACGGTTATTCGCCAAGCTAAGCAAATGCGAGTTTTGGTTGCCTCAAGTTGCCTTTCTGGGTCATGTCATTAACCACCATGGAATTTCAGTGGATCCCGAAAAGATTGCTGCAGTCATGGAGTGGAGGAGACCAGAGACACCCAAGGAGATTCGAAGCTTCTTGGGATTGGTCGGCTATTATCGCAGATTTGTCGAAGGTTTTGCTACGTTGGCTGCACCTTTGACTCACTTAACCCAGAATAATGTGGCGTTTGAGTGGAATGACAAGTGTGAGGCCTCATTCCTAGAACTCAAGAACAGGTTATGTACCGCTCCTGTGTTGATCTTGCCGACAGAAGGGATAGATTATGACGTTTTTGTGGATGCGTCGCACGTTGGACTTGGATGTGTTTTAATGCAAGACAAAAAGGTGATTGCGTATGGGTCTCGGCAGTTGAAAAATCATGAAAAGAACTACCCAACGCATGATTTGGAGTTCGCAGCAGTGATATTTGCATTGAAGTTGTGGAGACACTTACTTTATGGTGCACAGTGTAAAATCTTTACGGATCATAAAAGTTTAAAGTACGTCTTCACGCAAAAGGAACTGAATCTGCGCCAACGGCGATGGCTTGAATATGTAGCTGATTATGATGTGGACATTCAGTATCATCTGGGGAAAGCGAATGTTGTGGCCGATGCTTTGAGTCGGAAGATGGGGAAATTCTTTCATCTTTCAGTCGACCGTCTTGTGGAGGAATTTCTATTGATGGATATTTCCATGGGCAAATATGACCCGCAAAGTCAGTCGATGGTAGAATAACCTTCATGGCTGGTGCTTGCAAGACAACATCAAAAGGATGATCCTGATCTTTTACATTTATTTCTTCGAACGGAAAAGCGTGAATTACCGGATTTTTCTATTGATGAGGGGGGAACGTTAAAGTATCGTGGTCGATTTTGTATTCCCGCAGTTGGAGATATTCGCGAGATGGTGTGTCGGGAAGCACATGGCTCAAGTATGGCCTACCATCCAGGCTTAACAAAAATGTACCGTGATTTGAAACAAATTGTCTGGTGATATGGAATGAAAAGAGATATAGCGCAATTTGTATCTGCATGTCATACCTGCAAGCGGGTGAAAGCTGATCATGGGAGGCCTGGTGGCAAGTTGACTCCATTGGAGATTCCAACCTGGAAGTGGGAAAGCATCTCCATGGATTTTATTACAGGTTTACCAAGATCTCCACGAGGACATGACTCTGTGTGGGTGATCGTGGATAGGTTGAACAAGTGTGCTCATTTTATACCATTTAAGGTCAACTACCCGATGAAGACAATAGAGGAGTTATATTTGAACGAGATCATCCGACTGCATGGTGTGCCAGTCAATATCATCTCCGACAGGGATTCCCGATTTACTTCTCATTTCTGGAAGAGTCTACAAGATGGTTGGGGAACGGATTTGCGGTATTCCACTGCTTACCACCCTCAGACGAATGGCCAAACAGAACGAGTAAACCAAACTGTGGAAGATATGATTCGATGCTACATTCTTGAGTATGGCGGAGCATGGGATGAACGTTTGCGGCTTATGGAGTTCGCATATAATAACAGCTATCTAGAAAGCTTGCAAATGGCTCCGTTCGAAGCTTTATATGGGCGTCGATGTCGGACTCCCCTATTTTGGACTGAGGTTGGCGAGCGTCCTTTGTTGGGCCCAGAGGCGCTCGAGGACATGGAAGTTGCCGTACGAGTTATTCGGGAGAAGCTCTGAATCGCCCAAGAGCGATATGAAAAGTACGCCAACCGACGAAGGTCGGAATTAGAGTTTGCAGTGGGGGATTCCGTTTTCTTGAAAGTCTCCCCAATGGTTGGGATTAAAAGGTTTGGCAAAGAGCGCATATTAGACCCACGATTTGTGGGTCCCTTCAAGATTCTTGCACGAGTTGGTGCATCCGCTTACAAGATAGAATTACCCGTGAACTTTCCAGGTGTTCACGACGTGTTTCATGTTAGCCAACTTCGTAAGTGTGTGCGACATGACACGCAATTGTTGGACGTGGTGCCGCCATTGGCGCCAAACCTTTCTTATGTGGAGATGCCCATCCGGATATTGGACTCCCAAGATCGCGTGTTGCGGAAAAAGAAGATTCTTATGGTCAAGGTGCTATGGAAAAATCAGAATGTGGAAAGCGCGACGTGGGAGCTCGAGTCACTGATGAGGGAGGCTAACCCTCATTTGTTCCCGTAATTCCGCTGGTATGTGAATTGGTGTTTTTGTTGCATTGGTGTTTTTGGTTTGCTACTTTGTTTTTTTTTTTTGATTGAGATCAAAATGATTGAAAAGTTTCGAGGCGAAACATTTTGTTAGGGGGAGTGATTGTAACACCCCGGAGTTTTGATTGCGTACGCATGATGGGCGTTACGTTGGCTTTGACCGTTGTTCGAGCATGATTTTTCCCGCGGGCTTGCGAGTGGTTGTTTTGAGAGCCGAGATGCACGATTCCCCAGCAAACCGGAGTCCAAGTTGGGAACTCGGTGAGGCCTCTTAGGGAATGTTTGCACTTTTTCGCGCCCGGGAAATGTTGCTCAAAATGAGTTGCTGGTACAGGAAACAAAAAAGGGTAAAAAAGTTCTTAAGGCAAAAATGGTCTAGGACGTCACAGAAACAATTTTCAAAACATTTAAAAATAGTCGTTTTTGTGCGTGACACGCCCCCCGACACGGGCGTGTCGGGGCATGACCCATGGCGTGACCTGGGCGTGACCTCCTTGACTCGATGATTTTTTCTTGTGTCGAGTTGAGCTCGACGAATGGGTACACGCCCCGTGACACGGGCGTGTCACTGGCCGTGTCCCGTAGTGTCGAGTGTCGAGTGTCGAGTATCGAGTGTCGAGTGTCGGGTGTCGGGAGAGGGGACACGTCCTGTGACACGGGCGTGTCACAGGGCGTGTCAAGCTGTGTCGAGTGTCGACACTTTGTGTCGACAAGGTGTCGAGACACGAGCTACACGCCCTAGGTCACGGGCGTGACCGACCCGTCACGGGCGTGTACCCGGCCGTGTACTGTGTGGATAAACTTGGATTTGCCGACTTTCTGCGCCGCTTAAGGTACACGCCCTGTGTCACGGGCGTGACACAGGGCGTGACCGGCCCGAAAATCGACTTTTTCCAGTTTTTTTGTGCCGTTCATTTTCTTGGTTTTGCATCTAACGGTCCAGCTCTGTTCTGGAGGAAATAAGGCCAAAACAGAGAGTTGTCCTTCTCATTTCACCTTCTCTTCATCTTCTTCCTCATTCCCAAAGGAACTCTAGGGAGCAAGGCTCAAGCAAGGCAAGGAAAGAGAGGAGCTGCCGTCGCGGCATCGTCTCGGGTCAGGCAAGCGGTGTTCTTCACCCTTGCCAATCTTCTTTCTTGATTTTGATTGTGCCAAAATAGCTAGTTTTTTCTCTTTCACTTTTCCTAGCTTGTTCTTCTTGTTTTGGGTTTTTCCTCACTAGCCTTATTATGCTCTTGAATTTCCCTATGTTTAATGAATTCGATTTGCCATGCTTAGTTTTGTTTAGTTATCAAGTCTATGCTAGGTTAATTCATGTAATTCTCTTGTTCATATGTTTCATGTAGCTCTCTTGATTCATGTTCATGTAGCCGTTCTAATTTATGTGCTTCTTTCTTGTTCATATAAAAAGCATGTGATTCTTTCTTGGTCCTACTCATGTGATTCATGTAATTTGTGTTAATCAAACTCTATCATGTGATTCTTTCTTGGTATGTAATGAAGTTCATCAAACTCTATGTTGGCAATTGGTAGTCATGTGTGAGGATGAAGGAAGGGAGCGTGTGTACTTGGGTTATGGGTTATGGTGAGAGTTGCTTATGGTGTTGCGCTTGGGTTATGGGTTATGGTGAGTTTTGCGAGGCGAATTGTGAATCATGGCAGAAGTGTTTGTGTGCGGCTTTGGTAAGGGGTGGTGTGGGTTAAGCCTTTGTGGCCACCGGGTTTGGATTTGTGGTGTAGAGCACCATTTTGCCCCGATTTGGGCTGGCTTTTATTGGTGCGTTCCACTTTAGGGCAGCCACCAAAAGACCCTTACTGAATCGCATGTACCTGCTGCTTATGTTTCACTCGTATAGTAGTTTCTTGTACTATGGATGGTGGAATGGGCATGTGTTTTGCCTTTTGCTCCTGCGGGTTGAGCAGGACTTGATGAAACATGTACGTACTTGGTGCGTTTGGCATGTGTTTTGGTGCATTTTCCACTTGTTTTGTTCACTCTTTTTACTTATATGAAACATTGCTACGGGGTAGGTAAGTCCCTTCATGGTATTGTATAATCATACTGTTCTTCTTTTTATTGTATCTTCGAGGATTGCTGAGGTATTCTTTCTTGAATGCCTCAGGTGCAGGTTGTAGCCGGTTGAGCGGCTAGGTTTGCTGGTGGCATTTCTTGGGAGCTAGCCGAGCTTACTTAGCGAGGTAGTTCTTTTCTTTGTTGTACAGACATACATGTGCCCCAATGGATTCGTGTCAGCTTGTTGGCGCCCATTGGTGGCTTACTTTACTTGTGATATATGAATACTAGACTGCTAATATGACTCATTTGGATGAGATGATGTCTTCTTGCTCTTGGGAAGAATTTATGGTAGGTTGCATTAGGTATTTTTAAGCTAAACAAACCTATTATTGTATCCATGCATAATATGTTTTGGTTACCAAACACGTATTTTCCAAATGACGTAAACAAAGAGGATTTCTTATAGTAGTGTCACTATAGACTGCATATAGGAGATCGTCATAAATAAACAAAGTATTTCCGCCGCGTACAAATGTGTTTTTGATCCCTAAGGCCGAGGGATACGGCCATTAAATCCAAAGGTTTTCTTACATTTAACTGTTGAATTTTAACTCATAAAGTAAGCGTCAAGGAGTGCCTGAGCGTGTGCAGTTATCCCCTGCACGACGTGGCATCATAACCCGTAGTTCCTCTTGCTTTGATACGAGGTACTCGTTGAGGAAATGCGGGTTGTGACAGTGGTGGTGGCGGTTGCGAACACGGTGGTCATGAACAACGTCATTCGTGAACGCCCGACCAAACTCACCAGAGCAAATAAGTCATGTCAAACGGAGTCTAAGGCTTGCAACCAGTAACTAATACAAGATTCATGATATTGAGAACACAATTAATTAAGAAGTGTTTCATTGTATTCTAAAAAATTTCACACCAGATAGGTTTATAAAATTACATAGAAGCAGTTTATCAACCACCTAAACTCATTTCATAATTTTTCGTTAAAAGAAAGGAATAGAAAAATGCATTGCAGAAATTGATAAAAGCATGACTCTAAGAATGGTAGAACAAACGGGAGCTTGCTCTGCTGGAAAAAATCAACGTGGAATAGAAGAGTTGTTGGGTTCGCGATGCTCAAAAATCACCTAAGTAACCGAGCACTACAACGCTCGACATGGAAGAACGAAGCAGGAGAGGGATAAAAAGAGGAAATGCCCTAGCCCCCGGCGGGAATTAGCGAAATTTCTGGTCGGGCAAGTGCCCGACCGTGCCTTAAGCTAGATCCGCACGTGCCCGAGCTAACCGCGGTGAGGCATGGCATGCTCGCGCGCATGTGGTGTACATGGTAGATAGCTTCATTTGTCTTATCTGTCTAATAAACTCAAAAAATTAATATATATATATATATATATCTTTATACTATAAGGAAGCACATTTCTACCCATGGTGTAACATTCACTTGCCCAAACTACCCCTTCATCTCTTATTTTAATTTCAAAAATAAAGTCTTTTTGAGTCTTTTCCAACTTTGCCGCCATAATACCCCGCTCAAAATTTTGGCGTGTCGTGGTACTAAAGTCACGAGGCTGAAACCCTAAACCTTAACCCATAACTCTTCGCTCCGCTCCGCCGTTTCCGCGCTACAGCTATTTCTTCTCCCTCTCCACCGCTCTCTTCGCCCCCTCCGCCTCTCCCAGACATCCTCACACGTTCTTCGCCCCTCTCCCGCCAGCGACCATTGTTCCGTCGCATCCACCGGCGTGCGTTCGTCCTTCGCTCCACTCCGTCGTGTCGTCTCATCCGCCCTGGGCGTGGGGGCGGCACAGACCTCAAATCTCCTCTTCCCTCAACTTTCCTCCACGGTGCTCCTTCTTCATTATGCTTCTCCTCCATCTGTCGGTGCCTCACAGTGCCTCACTGCAATAGCTTCTCCTCACTGCAATGGCTTCTCCTCCTCAACACCCTCAACACCATCAACAGAACTCCTCATATAGCCACCCCTCATGGTAAGAATTACTCACGGTGCCATTACTCATCTGCAGTTGCTTTCAATGGTCTTAATCGCTGAAACAGAGGTGTTAATCGTTGTCAAATTCACAGTTATCATTTCGTTTTTTAAAGTTCTGAACCTGTTCGTTCCCAACATGTTCTTGCATATGTGGTGCATTCTTGATTTATAGATAGTGTTTCCATTTGGGGTACTAATATCAACACATAATTCCAATTTCACTATAAACAAAGCTATGTAAGCAACAAAATCTTACAGTAGAGCTCTTCCATTTTGTTCCTATTAATTACGTGTTCTCATCTCATCAATCACGCTTTCACCACAATGCTTGGAACAATTTCCATGACTTGAATAAACATTGGTTCCTAACCACTGGGCAAGAGTATGTATACAAATGTGTGTATCCAAACTCGGACCACCTCAGCCCGCAACAATGCCCCCGCCGCCGTTGTCCACCTTCAATCTCCAATTTCAAATGTTCAGCTTACCCCGCATCTTCCCATTCCATTCTCAGAATTCTTACTCAAATTAAAAAATAACTCTTCGTCCTGTTTGCAAGAACTCAATAAGACTTTATAGATCTTCATTTTAATTTTCCATGTGTTCAGTATAACTATTAATTCTATGTGGCTGTTGTGATCTCAGTTATAAAAATGTGTCGTGGTTGTTGTGCTTCAATTGTGAGTAAAATGATAGTTATGTTAGATGGTTTTTTGTTTAATTGATGATGTTGCAACTGACTTGAATAAACATTGGTTCATAACCACTGAGCAAGAGTTTGTATACAAATGTGCGTATCCAAACTCCGACCACCTCAGCTCGCAACAACGCCCCCGCCGCCATTGTCCACCCTCCATCTCCAATTTCAAATGTTCAGCTTATCCCGCATCTTCCCATTCCACTCTCAGAATTCTTACTCAAATTAAAAAATAACTCGTTTTCCTGTTTACAATAATTCAATAAGATTATTTAGATCTTCATTTTTATTTTCCATGTGTTTAGTATAACTATTAATTCTATGTGGCTGTTGTGATCTCGGTTAGAAAAATGTGTCGTGGTTGTTGTGCTTCAACTGTAAGTAAAATGATGGTTATGTTAGATGGTTTTTCGTTTAATTGATGATGTTGCAACTGACTACTGCGGCCTTCGATTTCTATATGCTTCTAAATTTTTTTTTAATGGATTTAAGCCTCTTATTTCCACATGCTTCTATTTCATTTTTTAAAAAACTCTCTCTCTCTCTCTCTCTTTTAGAAGCAGGCAAGCAATGTGTTTGATGAAATGCCTTATAGAGATTTTATTAGCCAATGCTGGCATTAAAACTGTCTTTTAACCAATTTCTTTGCCAAACTCAATTTCATAACCAATATTTCAAAAGCTATTTATTCATTTTCACTGAAGCTGACTAAATATTTTCATTATTTACTTGAGTTGAAAATAATGCTTTTGGAAGGAAAGAATCTCGTCCTTCAATATTTGATGCTTTTGGAGGGAAGGAATCATGCCCTTCAATATTTGATGTCAAATAATTTAATAGCAAACAACTGTGTTGTTATATTTTCTACTGAATTCAGGATTTTGGTATTGGGGGTGGGAATTTCAGGTGCTTTCTACTAGCATTTCAAATGATTTTCCAGATTTTTCACATGTCTATCTTACTGCAGTTTATTTATGTTTTCTTGGATCACTTCTTTGTTGTAAGATTTGTAGACCTACTATAGTCAGCCAAAAGTAATGCCACTTCTATGAGTATTTAATTGTTTTTAGCCTGTGATATTTGGTTATTATAATTACTCTATGAGTTAAAGTTTCCCTTGCAATTTCAATTGTTTTCATCCCTCTTTTCATGACTGTGAAGTTTCCTAATTGTTATTTGTTATTCATTATCATGTTAATGTGTCTTGGTGTTTGGACCTTTAACTTCATCTTGAATTAGTTCTTCTTAATTCGCCCCATTAATTTGTTTCTCGTTTTCGTGTTCAATGAAGAACTCTGTTGGAATAAACGTTGGAATATCTTGAATTGAATTAATCTAACAACTCTTGATGGTTATAGTCCATGTGAAGCATTTTGCTCATCTCATTCTACAAGACAATTAGTAATTCTCACACTTTCATTAACACTTATCTTCTTGCCATTGAAATCACAAGATTGCAAATAAATGATTCTTAGAATAATGTCATTATCATAAATAATTCTTAGGCGGTTAGTAATTTCCCTCGCGGGCCTGGTACAGTCGCGCTTGGCCGTAGGACCATTGCCCTGTGTACCATGTATGGAATTAAATTAGTTTTCATTTAACCAAGTGGTATTCCATCAAACATTATTAAAAATAGTGTCAATATCAATAATAATTCCAAGACGATTAGTAATTTCCCTCGCGGGCCTTGTACGGTCGCGCTTGGACATAGGGGCGTTGCCACGTGTACCCTGTATGGAATTAAATTAGTTTACTTTTAATCAAGTGGAATTTCATCAAACATTCTAAGAAATAATGTCAATATCAATAATAATTCTTAGGCGATTAGTAATTTCCCTCACGGGCCTGGTACAGACGCGCTTGGTCGTAGGGGCGTTGCCCCGTGTACCCTATATGAAATTAAATTAGTTTACTTTTAACCAAGTGGTACTTCATCAAACACAAAAAGTGATTACAGGTATGGGAGAAAACAGATAACTCATGAGTTCATTGCATCGCATCGCAGACACTTGGAGATGTCCAGCCAAAATCATGCTGAGGCGTCGTCGTCATTGCCAAACCAGGGTGGGCCAGTACAACATAAAAGAGGTCCTCCTTCAACTTCGGTGGCAACCGCTGAGCAAACTCTAGTGTCAACCTGAGTTTGTGTTATTAATTGGAGACGGTCATTGACTGCAGAACAACGGAATGCACTGAATGCAAGGAGAGCACAATCACGCTCAATGATGACTTTACCATCGGTCGTGGAAGTCCAACCAACACATCCAGAACCTCCAAATCAACCGAATGAAATTGAAGAAGACAGTTCTGCGCCCTCTTCGCGGACAGGACGTTGTCGCTCCTCCGACAACGTCCGCGTCTTCCAGCTCCCACAACCAATGATTTGCCCTCACTATGCAGCTCGATTATTCCACAAAGAAACAAAAAAATTATGTTGTAAACTTGGCAAAGTAATTTTACCTACCATTCATGTCTCCCCACAGTTGTTGGCCCTTTACACTGATCAGATAACAAGAGGGCGTCATTTCAGGCAAAATATACGTGCATACAACCACGTATTCTCTTTCACATCCATGGGCGTTACACTTGACGAAACACCTCCAGCTTTCAACCAGGGTTTGTACACTTTCGGAGAACATGGAGCTATATATCACAAAATTGGATCTCTTCTTCCTACTCCGGGGGACAGACCACAATTTTTACAAATGTTCATCTACGACACCGAACATAAGACATCACATCGATTGGCTGAAAATAATGGACTCGATATAGAAATATTGAATGAGATCAAAGATATCCTTGATACACACAACCCATATGTCATAAACTTTAGACAAATTGCTCAACACTAACAGGTACAGTCGTGTCAACTACTTATCCTTCCTACAGTGTCTCAGGTAGCTACATTGTTGGTGGGAGCCGAAGATTTCACTGAGTCTACTAATAGGGACATCAAAGTCCATTCTACAAGCGGGCATTTGACTACAGTCAAGGAGTACACAGGTTTTTATGATCCACTAAAGTACCCACTCCTGCTCTCGCACAGTTCTTTTGGTCGGGATTTATCTTTTCAGACGGATCAGGGGCTACGTGTTAGTTATTGTGACTACTACGCATGCTTGCTCCAGGTTATAAATTTCACGACTATTGATTAAGAGCTTCGTGTAATAGATTTTTAATTTTCTAATTTCGTATATTTTGTGGCCTAATACAGATACGCACAAATAATCCATCAATACTTCTTCGCGGAGGACGACTACTTCAACAATATGTTGTGGATAATTACATCAACAATGAGACTCAAAAACTCAGATGTATTTGCCTAAATAAAAATAAAATTCGTGTGGAGCTTTATCAAGGATCACAAGATTGCTTAAATACTGGTGAAAATGATGCATGTATATTTACTTGCTTATTCATGCTTCTCAAACTGTTCTAATATGTGCAGTTGCTGATTAACGTATTTCATTTATTTTTTCTTAATTCTTTCATAATTCTGTTTGCTTAGGAAACATTGGGCAACGAACCGTCCTTTCGTCTTCCTTCATTGGCAGCCCTCGGGAGATGTATCAGAGGTATCAAGATGCAATGTCAATCGTGCAACACTACGGCAAACCAAATATATTTTTAACAATGACGTGCAATCCTAACTGGAGTGAAATCAAAAATGAACTTTATCCAGGAAAACTTTCGCATGATCGTCCATATCTACTTACGAGAATCTTTCGAGCTAAATATGAAAACTTAAAGGATGAGATCTTTATAAAGGTATCTTTGGAAATGTGGTTGCGCACGTTCACATTATTGAGTTTCGAAAGAGAGGTCTACCACACGTACATTTGTTGGATATTTTTGATGCGGAAGATAAATTAAATACTCCAGATGAGTATGATTCTTTGGTTAGCGCTGAGATACCCAATCAAGTGGCGGATCACCCTTTATATGATGCAGTTCTAAAACATATGATACATGGATCATGTGGTCACTTCAAACCGAATGCACAATGCATGAAGAATTTTGTGTGCAGTAAGGGGTATCCTAAGCCTTTTGCAGAAAATACTGTTCAAGGGAATGACTCATATCCTGTTTATCGACGTCGGAATGACAATAGTAGAACTATTACAGTTGGTCGTGGCGTTGTGGTGGATCATAGATGGGTCGTTCCATATAACCCGTGGTTACTCTTAAGGTATGATTGCCACATCAATGTGGTGATATGTAGTAGTATTAAGAGTATTAAGTATTTGTATAAGTATGTCTACAAGGGACATGATCGTGTGTCATTTGAAGTTTGCCCTGCCCCTAATTATGATGAGGTGAGCAAGTACGTTGACGATCGTTGGGTTTGTGCACCAGTGGCATTGTGGAAAATATTTAAGTTTGAGATGACGATGATGTATCCTTCTGTTTCGAGATTGCAAATTCATCTACCAAATCAAAATCAGGTTCACTTCGGTAGTGGGGACATGATTTCAAGTGTCTTGGCAAATGAGAGGAACTCCAAATCGATGCTAACTGAATTTTTTCGTTTGTATAATGACGATCAAGAGCGTGAGAAATACTTATATAAAGATTTTCCAAAATATTACAGATATTTACCTGTCGAGCGCAAGTGGATAACGAGAGTATCAAATCAAAAGGTTATTGGTAGAATATATGTAGTCAACCCAATGGAAGGCGAATGGTTTTACTTACGACCGCTACTTAATCATGTTAAGGGTCCAAAATCGTTTGAGGATCTAAAGTTTATCGGCGGTGTTCAATGTACAACCTTTAAACAGGCTGCAAAGCAAAACGTACTTCTTGAAGAGGACAATAGCATTCGAGATTGCCTGGCTGAAGCAAGATGTTTTAGAATGCAATTTCATTTAGAAGGATTTTTACAACAATTTTATTATACTGTGAACCGACCTCTGTACAAGATCTATGGGATGAGAATTTTTACAGTATGACGGAAGATTACACTTCAAGCAGCACATCAAATAGCACTTATAAAAAAGACAAGTTACTTAATGATTTTGATGACATTCTACAACAACATAAGAAAATAATAAAAGATTTTGGTTTGCTGGCCATAAGTGAATGTTTTGAGGGTTTGCACCTCTTCTCTAGCCTAATAGAACATGAACGTTCATTCTTACTATCTGATGATGACTTAAATTCAGTAAGCTCATTTAATCCAGAACAGCTGTCATCATTCAACATCATCAGTATATCTATACGAAAATGACAAAGTGCAATGTTCTTCTTGGGTGGTCCAGGAGGAACGGGAAAAACGTACCTTTATCGAGCATTACTGGCAACTTTCAGAAAGGAAGGGTTCATTATACTAGCCACAGCTTCATCGGGGATCGCAACAAACCTACTCCCGGGTGGGAGGACTACACACTTGAAGTTCAAAATACCTATCAGATATGAAACAATGTCGACCTGAAGATTTAATAAGCAGTATGATTTGCGTGAATTGATACAACAAGCCGGGGCAATTATTTGGGATGAGGCCCCAATGATTCATAAAAAGGCATTTGAAGATGTGGATCGATCTTTCAAGGATGTCCTTGACGACAATGAGCCCTTCGGCGGTAAGGTTATGATCTTTGGTGGTGATTTCCGTCAGTTGACACTGGTTGTCGTAAATGGAACAAAATCTCAAATTATTAGCGTAAGCATTGTTGAATCGTATTTATGGACGAATGTTCGCATTCTTAACTTAACAATGAACATGAGAGCTCACGACGATCCACATTTCTCGGAGTTCTTACTGCGCGTGGGTAACGGTGATGAGCCAGCCGTTCTAAATGATATGATTCAGATTCCAACATCCATGGTCATACCTTGGGTAGATGAACGCTCTGTAAATATATTGATCGATGCAATATTCCCTGAGCTTGGTTCCCCAACAGATATCAATTACATGGAAAGCAGAGCCATAATAACGTCTTTGAATGAAGATGTCAGCAAAATAAATGAAAAATGTCTTGAAATATTTCCGGGTGAATGCAAAACTTACTATTCTTTTGAGTTAGTAATGGATGACACTCATAATTTATATTTGCCAGAATTCTTAAATTCAATAAATCCGGGGAATCTACTACCTCACGATCTCAATCTCAAGAAAGGTTCACTGATAATTCTTCGTAGATATATTGATCTAAAAATTGTGTTGTGCAACGGAACAAGGCTTATATGTGTAAACTTTTCAAGAAATATTATTGAAGCTGAAGTATTGAGTGGGGAGTTTAAAAGGAACAAAGTATTTCTACTACTAATTCCCTTGAAGAGCGCAGAGGATGTTAAGATGCCCTTCGAGCTCACCCAAAAGCAATTCCCAAAATGATTGAGCTATGGTCTAACCATCAACAAATCACAGGGCCAAACAATTTCAAATGTTGGATTATATTTACCAAATGATGTTTTTAGCCATGGACAACTGTATGTGGCATAGTCAAGAGGAGTTTCTACAAATAGCACTAAAGTGATGGTTAAAAATGGTACATTGGAGCTATGCTCCAATGTGATTGAGCTATGCTCTAACCATCAACAAATCACAGGGCCAAACAATTTCAAATGTTGGAGTATATTTACCAAATGATGTTTTTAGCCATGGACAACTGTATGTGGCATAGTCAAGAGGAGTTTTTACAAATAGCACTAAAGTGATGGTTAAAAATGGTACATTGGAGGAGAACGAAGGAGTGTACACTAGAAATGTGGTGTTCAAAGAAATATTCACAAAATTACATGCATCGAGCCAAATTACATAGATTGTATGGATCAATGTAACATTTGTAATATTCAAGAACTGTATTTTTTCTTCTGTTTTTGTATTCAGTGTACAATCGATATCTGAGACTAATTATATGCATCTTATTAATTCTTCTAGACATGTTTGGAAGCTTTCGCAACCGTTATCTCCGTCCACGATCGATATCTGAGACCACAAATGATATCACCGCGCATGACCGATGTTTCCCCCACGACCAATGTCTCCCCTGCGATAATTGTCGCTCCACGACAATTGTTGCCCCCGCGACAAATGTCGCCCCTGCCGAAGGTCGCCCCCGCCAAATGTCTCCCTCGCTGAATGTCGCCCCCACGACGAATGTCGCCACCACGACCAATATCGCCAGCATGACAAATGTTACAACATTATCAAATGACGCTCCCACGACAAATGTCGCACCCACGACGAAGGTCTCCTCCTCAACAAATGTCGCACCCACGACATACGTCGCCCCCTCGACAAATGTCGCACCCACAATGAATGTCGCCCCCTCGATAAATGTCGCACCTACGACGAATGTCGCCCCCTCGACAAATGTCGCACTCATGATGAATGTCGCCCCCTCGACAAATGTCGCCCCCACGACGAATGTCGCACCCACGACAAATGTCGCCCGCTCGATGAATGTCACACCCACGATGAATGTCGCCCACTCGACCAATGTCGCACCCACGACGAATGTCGCACCCACGACGAATGTCGCACCCACGATGAATGTCGCACCCACGACGAATGTCGCTCCCTCGACAAATGTCGCACCCACGACGAATGTCACCCCCTCGACAGATGTCGCACCCATGACGAATGTTGCCCGCACGGGGTCACCTGTGCACGACTGCTTGTATATATATATATATATATATATATATATATATATATATATATATATATATATATATATATATATATATATATATATATACTATCTTAAAAAGATATATGGTGGTCTGCAAATAACGTGAGTTCGAAAATAGGGGGAAAATAGGTGGCCGTCGGATTTGACTGCTTTAATCCTCAATCGTTAGATCTTGGGCTGTAAATATCCATTTTTGTGTGCATATAAACAAAAATAAAAAAAACTCAATCTTCTCTCTCCTAAAACCCGATCCCCCCTCCCCCCCCCCCCAAAAAAACAAAATTTGCTGCCGCACAAAATATTCCGCCTGGCCGGCGGCGGAGCCGCCGGCGGCATGCCCGACACCCACCGGAGAACTCGCAGGAGGCCGGCGAGGCCGCCGGTGGGTGCCGGGCAGGCCGCCGGCGGCGCAGCCGCCGACCGACGGGAAGAAAATGGCTGCAGTTTCGCTGCAGCCATTTTCTTCCTCCCAGTCGACGGCGGAGCCGCCCGCGGCCTGCGCGGCAACCACCGGCGGACTCGCCGGAGTCCGCAGGTGGGTGCCGCGCAGGCCGCCGGCGGCTACGCCGCCGGACGGGAGGAAGAAAATGGCTGCAGTTTCGCTGCAGTCATTTTCTTCATCCCGGCCGGCGGCGGAGCCGCCGGCGGCCGGCGCGGCACCCACCGGCGGCCTCGCCGGCCTCCGGCGAGTCCCCCGGTGGGTGCCGGGCAGGCCGCCGGCGGCTCCGCCGCCGGCTGACTGGAAGAAACTGCATCCGCCCGTGCCGCACGTAGTTTCTTCATTTTTAATTTTTTTTTAAAAAAATTTATATATATTAAATAAGTTATTAATTTTTAATAATTTTAAAATTAAAATATAAATTATTAATTACTAATTTCTAATAACTTATTAATACGCTGTGGGCGGGCGGCGAATCCCGTCCTGAGGGCGGGCGAAGCCCGCCGTGAGTGGCGGGCGAAGCCCGCCGTGAGTGGCGGGCGAAGCCCGCCGTGAGGGGCGGGCGAAGCCCGCCGTGAGGGGCGGGCAAAGCCCGCTGCTGCTGGTCGTGTACTGTCGCGCAGGGCAAGAGGGCCGGAGGCCCGCCATCGGTGGGCAGATACTGTGGCGCATGTTCATCGGGCCGGAGGCCCGTGCTTGCGACTCGTATATATATATATATATATATGTATATATATATGCCTATATATATATATATATATATATATATATATATATATATATATATATATATATATATATATATATATATATATATATATATATATATATATATATATATATATATATATATATATATATATATATATATATATATATATATACCGCTATAAAGGAATTATAAAGTTATGAGTTTGAAATTACAATAAACGTTTGATCAAGGATTGATAATTCTACTACCGTCCGATCAAACTTGATCATACAACACTCTCTCTCCACTTTTTCGTAGGTTTCCTAAACCTACTATGAAGTGTCCTAAACCTATATGAAATTACAATTTTACCCATAGTATTTCTAAAAAATATAAATGGCAGACCCACCTTGACTGAGTAGTCCGCCACCCAATAAGACATGAGCTTGGCCTGCCTGCTAATTGCCAGCCTAAAGAAGGACAACAGTGATATAAATATAATGCACCCTGATTTGCTATTTATACATGATTTATACATGATTAATTTTGTTCAACCCACGATGTGGGACTAAATAATGCAAGGAATTTTTAAAAATAAAATTGATGAGGAGGCTAAGATTCGAACCGCTGACCAACTAAAATTCAAATGTCTTATCCGCTAGACTAACGATGCTTTCAAGTAAAAATGACACGCATATGTTTTATTTATGTCTAGACATCTTTTTTTTTTTAAAGTTGGTTAATTTTATTTTTTTATTTAATCACTAATTAAATTAGATAAGGGAAAAAACAAAATAACAATTAAATAAAACATATGCCGGGCCGGGCAAAGCCCGCCGCCATGGGCCGGGCGAACCCCGCCGCTATGGAGCGGGGCACGAGGGCCGGAGGCCCGTGTCTGTCACTCGTTTGTGTGTGTGTCTATATATATATATATATATTTTTGATGTGGCAGTGGGACTAAACTACTAAAGATTTCCCCTTTTCTCCGTTTAATTAAATTTATTTTAATTAAATCAAACAGAAAGCCCCCAAAGAAGGCTGCTAATATTAATAAATAAGAATAAAACGCCATAAAAATGCATACTTCAGCATACCTTACTTGCAATGCCGTGCAAATACGATCCCAAAAATCCATGATCTGATGGCCGGAAAGAAATTCCGAGCCCCCTTCATAGCCGTTGATACAGATCAAGTGTCCGAATCCATTCAAGTGTAGGATTCCATGCAATAGATGATTTTCTACGTGCATGGCCAGCTTTGACCTAATCGTGTGTTTTTCAGAGTCGAACCCGTTGACCTCAATAGTCAGTTTCTCGCCCTGTTGTTGATCTGGCCGTGCTGATTCCTTGGACGGCAACAAAATGTGGAATCTTTTGCAACAAATCATGTGCTTTCCCCAACCTGTCTCACAAATCCGTAGAAAATAAAAAACAAATTACCTTAATTTTTATTAAAAATCTATGGCCATACACATCCATTTATAATAGAACTGAACATGTATAATATATTGGTAAAATGCTCAAATATGTCTCTTAATTTTGATCATAGTTTCAAATCCATCATTTAATTTTCATTTGATTTAAATATATCACTTAATTTTTATTTGAAACAACATATAAAATTAAGAGATAAATTGGAAGCAAATGAAAATTAAAAGTCCTATTTAAAACTCGACCTAAAGTTATGGAATCAATTTGAAGCAAAGGAATATTAAAATACTTATTTAAAACGTGTTAAAAGTTAATGGACTTATTTGAAATAAATGAATATAAAGGACCTTTTTGAAACTAAGCCCAAAATTAAGGACCAATTTGTATAAAATATCGTGGAAATAAATAAAAATTAAAACACCTATTTGAAACAAGTTTCCTTATATTAAGTAGTGATTAAAAAATGATATTAAAATGTAATAACAAGTAAATAAATTAATGAATTTTGATTTATTCCGAATTTCTTACCAAAAAAATATTATCTATGATTGGGTACTCCTATATTTATAGAAATTCCATCCATCGCAACAGCTGTGCCACCGCCGGTGGCCGGCCACCTGGCAGGTCGCCGCCACCCCTCACCACCGTGCGCTTGTGTCCGCGAGTGGCCGCAGCCGGATTCCTAGCCGGCCATCGTCGCACCTTGCAGTCGTGAGGAGTCGCGGCCGGCCATCGCCATGCTCCGCGGCCTCACGCGTGCGGCCGCAAAGGGCCATGGAAGGCCTCCCGGCCGGCCGCTATGTGCCTCACTGTCGCACGAATGCGGCAGGCAGCTCAGCCAGCCTCCGCTATGCCTCGCGGACGGTCGCCCGCGCAGCTGTTAGAGCTTGCGGCTGCCGCTCCCTCCCCCCCCCCCCTGCCGGCTTCCTGCTGTTGGGGCCTTGTTCCTGACTACCATCATCTGCCGACCCTCCACCGTCGGATCGCTGTCACACAATCTCGACTGTCCGATCACCTTGTAACCACCTTCCATAACCACCCATTATGGGGGAAAGTGCACATAGCCAAAAATCATAACATGTGTGTGCATAGTAAATCGTTAAAAAATACGTGACATGAATTATAAGAGGGCGGTCAGCGAATAATACCCACATAACAATCATAATCACCACAAATCCTACAAATTGGCCCCCACGACCCTCCTTTCAAACCATTTCCGCTTCCTATGACTTCAACTTCTTTGTGTGCCAGAGCTAATCCAAAAATATACTTCACCTTCGAAGATCTTCGAACATCTGGAATATCCTTAAGCACTCATCCGCACGAAATCCGCAACAAGCCTTCTGCGCACAACACTGTTAAAATCTGTGAAGTAAAAGTGGGTGAAGGGAGCACTTGGAAGACCTATCCGCGCGGTCTACGCGGACAGGGTTGGCGGCCAGCGAAGTCCGCAGGGATGTTGCAGACGGATTGTTCTGTTGCGGCCTGGGCGGTCTGTTCGCGCGGTCTACGCTGACAGCATCAGCGGTTAGCCAGGCCGGCTTGTGCTCAGCAGGCAGTTGGATCACAGGAAGTAACTGGGCGGCTAGAAACACTATCCGCGGAGTCCGGCAAGAAGTGGACTGAAGAACTGGAGCTCGGCAGACCGGCTTGGCATAATCCCTGGTCTTGCTCTAGTGAAGCGGCAAGTGGAAGCCGCGGAGATCGCCAGTCAGTGCAGACAAGTGCTGGAGGTCGACGGGTTTGGCGGGCTGGATCCAGTGTCCGCCAGTAAGTGCGGACTGGCCCTTGTGGCCAGTGGTGTGGACTTGGTTGGTTTTGAAGCAAGTCCATGGTTGGCTCAGTCCGGGGAGATTGCGCAGTGGAGCGCGGACTGCTTCTCTCAGTCTGCCAAGCTAGGCAGAAATGTTGTTGCCTTGGTTTCTAGCTTGTGGATATGCGGACTAAATATTGCGTGTGAAAGAGCGTGCGGACTAGAGCTATAGTCCGCTGAGTCCGGTTGAGCCTTCTGTAGAGGCTGACTCAGGAATGTGGACTGATGAAGTCTGCAGGGATGCGGACTGGAGGAGTTTGCAGGATATGCGGACTGGAGAAGTCTGCAGGGATGCAGACTGGAGAGGTCTGCAGGAGATACAGACTGGAGTAGTCTGCAATAGATGCAGACTGGAGATGTGTCTGTTGTGTAAGCAGACTGGAGCTGTGTCCGCTGAGTCTGGTTGTTCCTTCGTGATGAGGCAATGAACTCGGGTTATGCAGATGAGAGTTGTCCGCAGCGGACTGAAGCGGTGTGTCCGCTGAGTCCGGCTGTGCCTTGGTGTTAAGGCTGTGTGTTAAATTTTCTCAACGTGGTCAGCAAGATAGCCCAAACACCAAATTAATATCTTCGGAACTACCCAGTTCGCACGCTGAACCTGCGGAAACCCAAGGACTAGAGGTTGCACCCAACAAAACAATGGAAGCACAAGAAGATCTTATTATGCATTCACTTCTTTACAATCCGAGGCATACATAGCGAGACATGATTTCGCTAGTATTACAGCTGTAAACAGAAGAAACCAAAAAACAAGTCGGGCGGACAGCACTCCAGTCCGCCGAGACTGCGAGGTCGCCGAGACCGCCGAGACCGCTGAGCTCGCCCAAGCTATGCTGCAATCCGCCGAATACCACGGAGTCCGCCGAGACCGCGAGGCCGCGCGGACAGACCGTTATTCGCCTCCTGCTGAACCCGAACTGAGGAACTCCCCTACCCGCCTGAAGCCGGCGGACAGGTTATTGAAGCTGGGAAAGTTGAAACAGAACTGACAAGCCGCAGAGCGACCTCCTGCTGAGTCCGCAGAGACCGCACACTTCCAAGCACTGACCGAAGTCACAGCCAAACTCCTGGCTCCTTGAAGTTATCCGCGCGACCTGCACACAGCAAACCGTCAGCCTGAAACAATCCGCGCGGACTGGAAAACACAGACCGCAGCACTCGCCCAACCCAATTTACTGTTCACTCACGTTACTTAGGTTACTGTAGATGAGCCAGGGGGGTCCTATTTATAGGCCAGGTGAGGAGTGTGGTCACCGCCCATGAGATAGCGACACCGCCCCAGTCCGCGCGAATACAAATGACCGTCCGCTCAGTCCGCGAGGACTTAGCCAGTCACCAAGGGAAACCGCCAGGAGCAAGGCAACCAATGACGAACCCTATCCAGTCCGCCCAAGCTAAGCGGACAAGGCACCAGCCCGCAAAGCTCCAACTGCTTCAGGACAGCACCCTCTTCAATGGCAGTCCGCACCAACCCGAGGCAGTCCGCAAGACCCACACCTCAATCCGCCACAAGTCCACGACCAAAGGCAAACAGCAACAGTCCGCCCGGTCACAGCGGACTTGGCGGATACGGCGGACACCATGAACTTGACACAATGTGTGACAAGTCCAAAACCATCAAGGGCCAGTGCGAGCATGGCGGACACAAAGTCCCGTCCGCCAAACATCCTTGCGCAGACCGCAACCAGTCCGCGAGCTCCTCGCACTTGTCCAACGCAGCAGCACCAAGCCGGACTCCAAACATCAGTCCGCCAACCGGTCTCCACAGCAAGACCTGCTGTAACACCTGAGCTCGACAAGGCCTCAGCCAAGCTCAAGGCCCAGTCCGCAACAGCCCAAACCGCGGACACACCAGTCTGCAAGGCTTCCCGCGAACTCGAACCAACCCGCCAACAGCGCAAGCTTGCAACCGCGGCCACTGAGCAATGCACCAGTCCGCAAGCCTCTCTATCCGCAGATACCAGGCCGCACCAAACCGCGGACTCCATGCAACAACCCGCTCAGAACACAGACGGCTTCCACCAGACTTCTCACCAGGCCGCAACCCTCAGTCCGCCCAGTCCGCCCAGTCCGCCAAAGCTGTCCGCACAGGCCGCACGGCCTGTCCCGTCACCCACTTTCACTTCACAAATTTCAACACTCCCCCTTGAAGTGAGAAGTGGTGACCAAGCCCAGCAAGCTGCGCAAGCGTTCAAAGGGACCCTTCGACAGCGGCTTCGTGAAGATGTCAGCATGATTATCTTCACTCCGAACATGCCCGACCAACAGAGACCCCTCCAACACCTTCTCCCTGATGAAGTGGTGATCAATCTCTATATGCTTGGTCCTGGCGTGACACACTGGATTGTTTACCAGTTTGAGAGCACTCTCATTGTCACCCCGGAGTAAAGTAGGCCCTTGCACTTCTTCATGAACATCCTCTATAAGCCTCCTCAACCAAACGGCTTCCCGAGCAGCCAAGGCCGAAGCCTTATACTCCGCCTCCGTGGTTGAAACCGACACCGAGTCCTGCTTCTTGCTACACCACGAGATGCTAGCTGAACCGCAAGTGAACACATAACCCGAAGTAGACCTTCGATCATCCGAATCACCGCCATAGTCAGCATCCGTGTACCCGAGCAACGCAAACTCCGCATCCCTTCCATAGAGAAGTCCCATCTCAGAAGTCACCTTGACATACTTCAGAATTCCCTTCGCCGCCACTAGATGAGAACTCCTTGGTTCAGCCATATATCGACTTACTCGGCCAACAGCATAAGCTATATCCGGCCTTGTAATCGTCAGATAGATCAAACTCCCAACAAGAGCCCTGAACACCAAGGGATCATTAAGAACCCTTCCCTCATCCCGTCGAAGCTTCAGCCCAGATTCCAGTGGAGTAGAGCACTTCTTCCCTTCGCCCATGCCAAACCGCTTCACAATACGATCAGCATACCCTTTCTGGCTAATGAGAATCCCGCACTCCTTCCTCTCCACTTCCAGACCAAGAAAGTGATGCAACTCTCCCAAGTCTTTCATCTCGAAGCGTATAGCAAGCTCTCCCCTGAGCCTTGCTACTTCCTCCTCCGAGTTCCCTGTGATGATCATATCATCCACATACAGCAGGACCAAGACTCTTAGCTCTCCCTTCTTCTTGACGAACAAGCTAGAATCCGAGTTAGAAGCCAGGTATCCACAGAACTGCAGGTACTCTGCAATCTTCCCATACCACGCTCGAGGAGCTTGCTTCAACCCATAGAGAGCCTTCCTGAGTTTGCAGACATAGTCCGGATGCTTTTCAGAGACAAAACCAAGCGGCTGATCCATGAAGATGTCCTTGTCAATCTCTCCGTAAAGAAAGCATTCTTCACATCGAGTTGCCACAACCTCCATCCCTTGCTAGCAGCCAAGGCGATCACCACTCTTACAGACGTCATCTTCGCAACTGGACTGAATGTCTCCTCATAGTCTTCTCCATACTGCTGTGAGAATCCTCTAGCGACCAGGCGAGCCTTGAACCGATCAATGCTCCCATCAGCCTTCTTCTTCAACTTATATACCCACTTGCAAGTAACCGGAGTAATGCCATCAACCTTGGGCACAAGGTCCCAGGTTTCATTCTTCTTCAGAGCATCAATCTCTTCCTTCATGGCACCTTCCCACTCCTTCACTCCAGTGGCCTCGTTGAAGTTTGCAGGCTCTCGCTCATCCAGAGGACCTGCAAAGAAGCAAGAGACAAAGCTCACTGCATTCCCATCACAGTACCGAGCCGGTGGCTTCACCACCCTCTTCGATCTCCGAAGACACGGCTCCTTGCTCACGGCTTCCGTTGCTTCTTCAGGCTCCACTCCTACCTGGGGCAAACATTGAGCAGTGCTCCCCCCGCTTCCTGAGCCAGAAGGCTCAGCCTCGGAGTTCGAAGCAACAGGAGCTGCTGGTGAAACAGCGAGCTCCTCTTCCAAGCCTTCAGCAGCCTCCACCGGTGCTTCATCATCCTTGCTACTTCCGGTTAGCTCCACCGAGCCACCTCCATATGACGTCAGCTCGTCAAAGACAACGTCTCTTGAAACCACGAACTTCTTCGTCACAGGGTCCATGCACTTCCATCCCTTCTTCCGCTCATCATAGCCAACAAAGACAAGTTTCCTTGCCTTCGCATCCAGCTTTGTCTGTGAAGCATCCGGGACATGCACGTAGCAAGTTGAACCGAACACCCTAAGGTGTCCAACACTCGGCTTCTCCTTCAGCAACAGCTCAATGGGAGTCTTCATGTTGATAGGGCTGAGTGGCATCCGGTTGATAACATAAGCAGCACAAGACATTCCCTCCGCCCAAAAGGACCTCGGGATATCTTTCGCATGCAGCCAACATTTGCAGGTTTCCGTCAAATGACGGATCTTCCGCTCCGCTACCCCATTTTGTTGTGGAGTGTGAGCACAAGTAAGCTCTCGTTGGATCCCGTGCTTCCTGCAGAAGTTAGAAAACTCGGAAGAGACAAACTCCCCCCCCCCCCCCCGTTATCAGTTCTAAACTCCTTAATCCGCAAGCCAAGCCGGCCTTCTACCAACTCCTTGAACTCCACGAACAACCGGAAGGCTTCCGACTTCTCCTTTAAGAAGTACACCCAAGTATACCTTGAGTAGTCATCAACCAAGACAAGCATGTATTTTCTTCCACCAAGGCTGGCAGTAACAGTCGGTCCCATCAGGTCGCCATGAATACACTCTAATAGTTTCTTGCTCCTTGTTTGAGATTTATCAAACGGAAGGCGATGTGCCTTACCGTATTGACAGCCCGCACAAACATGCCCATCACCAAAGGAGGACAACATCGGCAACCCCCTCACCAGACTTCTACTAGCCATTGCCTTTAGCTTGTCCATGCCAACATGCCCCAGCCTCTCATGCCAGATAGCCGCACTATCATTGGCCCTCATCCTATCAACATAGGCACTGGTGGAAAGAACAAACAAGTTCTTCACCCTCCTCCCAATATGAGCAACATCAGCCTTCACCGCTGATACGTTGCGAAGGAACCTCACGTCTGTTGGCCCAAACAGAACATGATACCCAGCGTCCACCGCGTTGGTCACCGAGAAGAGGTTCTTCTTCATGCCCGGCACGTGATACACACTCCTTAACGTGAGTGGCCCCTGATCACTACCCAAAGACACGACCCCCTCCTTCTCTACTGCATAAACAGTATTATCAGCAGTGATAATAGCTTCATTACCTGAGTAAGCCTGCATGGAGGTGAACTTCGACTTGTCTCCGGTGAGGTGATGACCACACCCGGAGTCGATGATCCACTCGCTGTTGAAGTCCTCAGCAGATAAGGCCCGGACACAAGTGCCCGTCATGAAAGCTCCTCCCCATTCTGCTTCTTCACTTCGCGAGCAAGCTTCCTCCTTTCCCGCAGCATGCCCAGGCTGCAGCTTGACCTTGCAGTCCCGCTTGAAGTGCCCTCGCTGATGACACCGGTAGCACTTCAGATTCTTCTTCCAGTCCTTAGGAGCATTGCTCCTCTCCGGCGGATATGAAGTTGAAGCCTCCTTCTCAACAGCGGCCTGCACCTTCTTCTTCTTCTTCCCTTCCCATCCCTTCTTCTTGCCTGAGAAGAGAGCCTCGCTGCCTTCCTGATTCAGATTCACTCCAGCCATCTGCCTTGCTAAGCTCTCCTGCGAGGCAAGCAGATTCTCCAGCTCCAGCAACGACGGCTGAGTAGCCCACCCTTGAACAGATGTAACAAAGGCCACATACTCCTTCCGCAAGCCGCGGAAAATGTGCCTTTTCATCTTTGCCTCAGAGATAGGCTCATCAGGATCCAGTGCCGACAGCTCAGCACACAAGCTCTTCATCTTTAAGAATTACCTGGAGATGGAAAGGTCTCCCTGAGTTGCCCTGGCCAACTCATTCTCCAGGAACTGAAGCCGCGCCACATTCTTCCTATTGAACAACTCATCAATGGTTGTCCAAATATCAGCAGCCGACTCACACCCAATGATGTGATCAAACAGTTCCGGAGAGACAGCTCTCTTCAGAACGAACTCTGCCTTAGCATTAGTTCTTCTCCAGAGCCTCACCTGGTCAGCAGTACCGAAAGCAGCAGTAACTTCCTGTCTGTCGTCTCCACCGACGACTTCCCACAGCTCCTAGCCTAGAAGATAACTCTTCATGCACGACTTCCACTTTTTATAGTTAGTCGGCGTTAAGAGTTCAATGCCCAGACCTCTTGCTAAGCTTCCTTCCATTGCAATCACCTGTTGGTACCCTTCAGCAGCTCCAAGCAACAACACAGGTTGATCACCACTCAATCACTGAGTAACAACACTGGCTGACCTCCGCTCACGCAACTGAACCACCGCAACCTCAGGAACCTCGCTCTGATACCATGTTAAATTTTCTCAACGTGGTCAGCAAGATAGCCCAAACACCAAATTAATATCTTCGGAACTACACAGTTCGCACGCTGAACCTGCGGAAACCCAAGGACTAGAGGTTGCACCCAACAAAACAATGGAAGCACAAGAAGATCTTATTATGCATTCACTTCTTTACAATCCGAGGCATACATAGCGAGACATGATTTCGCTAGTATTACAGCTGTAAACAGAAGAAACCAAAAAACAAGCCGGGCGGACAGCACTCCAGTCCGCCGAGACCGCGAGGTCGCCGAGACCGCCGAGACCGCTGAGCTCGCCCAAGCTATGCTGCAATCCGCCGAATACCACGGAGTCCGCCGAGACCGCGAGGCCGCGCGGACAGACCGTTATTCGCCTCCTGCTGAACCCGAACTGAGGAACTCCCCTACCCGCCTGAAGCCGGCGGACAGGTTATTGAAGCTGGGAAAGTTGAAACAGAACTGACAAGCCGCAGAGCGACCTCCTGCTGAGTCCGCAGAGACCGCACACTTCCAAGCACTGACCGAAGTCACAGCCAAACTCCTGGCTCCTTGAAGTTATCCGCGCGACCTGCACACAGCAAACCGTCAGCCTGAAACAATCCGCGCGGACTGGAAAACACAGACCGCAGCACTCGCCCAACCCAATTTACTGTTCACTCACGTTACTTAGGTTACTGTAGATGAGCCAGGGGAGTCTTATTTATAGGCCAGGTGAGGAGTGTGGTCACCGCCCATGAGATAGCGACACCGCCCCAGTCCGCGCGAATACAAATGACCGTCCGCTCAGTCCGCGAGGACTTAGCCAGTCACCAAGGGAAACCGCCAGGAGCAAGGCAACCAATGACGAACCCTATCCAGTCCGCCCAAGCTAAGCGGACAAGGCACCAGCCCGCAAAGCTCCAACGGCTTCAGGACAGCACCCTCTTCAATGGCAGTCCGCACCAACCCGACGCAGTCCGCAAGACCCACACCTCAATCCGCCACAAGTCCACGACCAAAGGCAAACAGCAACAGTCCGCCCGGTCACAGCGGACTTGGCGGATACGGCGGACACCATGAACTTGGCACAATGTGTGACAAGTCCAAAACCATCAAGGGCCAGTGCGAGCATGGCGGACACAAAGTCCCATCCGCCAAACATCCTTGCGCAGACCGCAACCAGTCCGCGAGCTCCTCGCACTTGTCCAACACAGCAGCACCAAGCCGGACTCTAAACATCAGTCCGCCAACCGGTCTCCACAGCAAGACCTGCTGTAACACCTGAGCTCGACAAGGCCTCAGCCAAGCTCAAGGCCCAGTCCGCAACAGCCCAAACCGCGGACACACCAGTCCGCAAGGCTTCCCGCGAACTCGAACCAACCCGCCAACAGCGCAAGCTTGCACCCGCGGCCACTGAGCAATGCACCAGTCCGCAAGCCTCTCTATCCGCAGATACCAGGCCGCACCAAACCGCGGACTCCATGCAACAACCCGCTCAGAACACAGCCGGCTTCCACCAGACTTCTCACCAGGCCGCAACCCTCAGTCCGCCCAGTCCGCCCAGTCCGCCAAAGCTGTCCGCACAGTCCGCGCGGCCTGTCCCGTCACCCACTTTCACTTCACAAATTTCAACACTGTGGACTCATGATATGCGGGCTTGTGCTATGACCGCGGATTGGCAGACATGTTGCTGCGGAGTCCGGCTGTGGTCTTGGCTTGGCCTTTGGCGACAAGGTGAACTAGCATTGTGTCCAGCCTTGGAGAAGCCATGGCGGACTGGCTATCCTACACAGGCGCGACGGACTGGGATGTATCCGCGGACTGCTGAGTTGTCCTGCTGCGGGATGTGGCTGTTATCCTATCGGTTAGTGCGGTGACCACACTCATCATCGTGTCTATAAATAGGACCCATGTCAGATCAGGAATAGTAACACGAGTAACCAACCGAAGTAAGTGAACAGTATCTTGAGCACGCAACAGTTGCTCCAGACTTCCTTTTGGTGTCCGCGCGGTTTATTGGAGTTGACCGGGTTGTGCTGTGCAGGTTGTGCAGATAGCGCTGGAAAGCCAGGACTTGGCTCTGATTGCGGTCAGGGACAGTGCGGAATTTGCGGTTTAGAAACAGGCGGTAAACAGAAGGCCGTGGACAGCGACTAGACGATCTTCTCTTTGGCAACTTGGTTCGGGGTTCAACAAGTCACCTACCTCAGGCTGACTGTTCTATTCAGCATCGCAGCATGTGCGGTCTGACGGCTAGGCGACCTCGCGGTCATGCGGCTTGCAGATCAACAGCTAGAGCTAGCATTGGAATAAGGGGTAGTCGGATTAAGCGGACTCCACAGCAGTAGTCCGTGTGGCTTGGTGATTGAGTCTGCGTGGCTTGTGTTTGTTTTGTCTTTGTCACTGTCTGCTCTCCCTGTGTTGGTTTGGTGAAGCATGAATCGCCATGTATATCTCGCCATGTATGTCTCGCCTTGTAAAAGAAGTTGGCTGTAATCAATAAAGATTCTTGTTGCTGCATGTGTTCTGGTTGTAACTGACTTAGTTAATAAAACCCCCGCTATCTCCAAGATCCGGGATATATTTCAACATGGTATCTGAGGTGTTTTCCTCAGTTTTATTGAAATTCAACATGGTATTAGAGGGAGGTTGGAGTGGATAAGCAGTGTTCAACTGAAGTGGTTGCTGACTCTTGTGAAGAGGGAACTGGTGGGAGAACCATGACAGTGGAAGATGCAAGTAGTCTTGGAATTGAACTCCTTACAAAGACGAACTTTAAAAGGTGGAAGTCTTGTATGGAGAGCTTTCTTCTTGACGAGGACATTTGGGAGGTTGTATGCAGAGCAAAAAGACAAGAGGCTACTGCAGGCAATGTTGAAGAGATGAGAGCTTGGAAGAAGACAAATACGAGAGCGGTGTCTATCCTCAAGCAGGTGATCTCGTCGGAGCTCTTGGACCACATCAGTGGATGTCGGTCAACTGCGGAGGCTTGGACTTCCCTTGATGGGTTGTTCAGGAAGGAGGTGAAGGTTGGTGCAGAAGATGGTCCTTCTACTTCATATCAGCAAGAGAGTAGTGTTTCTCCTAGGCATGATGGGAAGATGAAGGAAGGACCAAAGTGCTATAAATACAAGCAACATGGTCATCTCAGGAAGGAGTGCAAGGTTGTCTTGCTCTCGGCAAACATTGCTCATGTTAAGAGTGAGAAGAAGAACTTAGTTGGGTCATCAACAAGTTCTGGTATTGATCGGATGTAGGCCAATGATAGTGTTTCTATCTGGCATGAAAGACTTGGGCATGTGGGGATGGACAAGCTGAAAGCTATGACAGGAAGAAGACTTATAAGAGGCTTTCTTAGGTGGTCATCCTACGGCGACGGTCAAGATTGCGCGGGATGTCAGCATGTTGAAGCTTATCGCTTTACAGTTGATAAGGCACAGTCCAGATGTAAAGCACCTTTGGAGGTTGTCCATTGTGCTATGGTGGGACCGACCGTCACTGGCAGTCTTGGAGGCAGCAGGTTCATGCTGATATTGGTTGATGACTATTCAAGTTATACTTGGGTATACTTCATGAAGGAGAAGTCAAACATGTTCCGCTTGTTTATGGAGTTCAAGAATCTTGCGGAAGGCCAGCTTGGCCTACAGATCAAGAAGTTGAGGACAGGCATCGGTGGTGAGTTTGGCTCAACTGAGTTCTCGAACTTATGCAGGAAGCATGAGATCCAAAGGGAGCTTAATTTCTCGTGGACATACTTCACAACAAGGCGGTTTTACAGATCAGATGATCCGTCAGTTCACGGAGACCTGCAAATGTTGGCTTCAGTACAAAAACATTCTGAATGCCTTTTGGGCGGAGGGGATGGCTTGTGCGGCACATGTTATCAACTGGATGCCTCTTAGTCCGGTCAAAGTGAAGACTCCATATGAGCTAATGTTCGGGGTGAAGCCTAGTGTAAAGCACCTACGGGTGTTTGGATCTACCTGCTACGTACACGCTTCAGATTCTCTCAATACGAAGCTAGTCTTTGTTGGGTATGATGAGCAGAAAAGGAGATGGAGGTGTATGGATCCTGCGATGAGAGGTTCATCGTATCAAGAGACGTTGTCTTCGATGAGCTGACGTCATATTGGGGTAACTCTTTTGTAGAGCTAGAGATGAGCAGGTCAGATGATGGGCTGAAGGAGGTTGCTGCTAAGGAAGCAAGGGAGTTGCCTGTGTCACCAGGAGCTGCTGGTTGTTCTAGATCCGAGTCAAAGGTGTCAAGGTCAAGAAGCAGGGGAGCGATGCTCCATGTTCTTCTGGCTCGAAGACAGAAGCTTTTGGTTCAAGAAACAGGGGGAGCGATGTTCCAAGTAGTTCTTGTTCGAGAGCGGAGACTTCTGGTTTAGGTAGCACGGGGAGCATTGCTCCAGGTTCTTCTGGTTCCAGTGAGGTGGTGTCTTGTTCAGGAAGTAAGGGGAGCATTGTTCCTGGTTTGCCCGTGAACAGAGTTGGTTCTGGAGAAGCAGCGGAGGTGGTTAGCTGTGATCAGGTTCTTTGAAGATCGAAGAGGATCAGTAAACCACCAGCTCGATATTGCGAAGGGAACACGTCGAGCTTTGTCTCATATTTCCTTGCTAGCCCTCAGGTCGAGCAAGTACCTTCTAGCTGTCATGACCCCACTAGAATCAAGGAGGTGATTGACACCAAGGCTGAGGAGGTGACTATTCTCAGAGGTGATAAAGCATGAGCTCATGTGCCCATGGTTGTTGGTGATACTCCTGTGATGCATAAGTGGAGGTTGAAGCTGAAGAAGAAGGCAGAGATAAGCATGACTCCTTATGGGAGATGCTGGAGGGTTGCCTCATGGTCCATGATATGCAGGGCGGGGAATATGTCTTGGATATCTTCTCGCAAGTGCTATCGGAGGGACCAGGTGCAAGGTTACAGGAGCTGCTGGAGTTATTCACCACTTCTCACTTCAAGTGGGAGTGTTGAAATATGTGAAGTAAAAGTGGGTGAATGGAGAACTTGGAAGACCTATCCCCGCGGTCTACGCATACAGGGTTGGCGTCCAGCTAAGTCCGCAGGGATGTTGCAGACGGATTGTTCTGTTGCGGCCAGGGCAGTCTGTTTGCGCAGTCTACGTGGACAGCATCAGTGGTTAGCCAGGTCGGCTTGTGCTCAGCAGGCAGTTGGATCCCAAGAAGTAACTGGGCATCTAGAAACACTACCCGCGGAGTCTAGCAAGAAGCGGACTGAAGAACTGGAGCTCGGCAGACCGGCTTGGCATAATCCTTGGTCTTGCTCTAGTGAAGCGGCAAGTGGAAGCCGCGGAGATCGCCAGTCAGTGCAGACAGGTGCTGGAGGTCGCCGGGTTTGGCAGGCTGGATCCAGTGTCCGCCAGTAAGTGCGGACTGGCCCTTGTGGCCAGTGGTGTGGACTTGGTTGGTTTTGAGGCAAGTCCATGGTTGGCTCAGTCCGGGGAGATTGCACAGTGGAGCGTGGACTGCTTCTCTCAGTCTACCAAGCTCGGCAGAAGTGTTGTTGCCTTGGTTGCTAGCTTGTGGATATGCGAACTAAATATTACGTGTGCAAGAGCGTGCGGACTGGAGCTAGAGTCCGCTGAGTCCGGTTGAGCCTTGTGTAGAGGCTGACTCAGGGATGTGGACTGATGAAGTCTACAGGGAAGCGGACTGGAGCAGTTTGCAGGATATGCGGACTGGAGAAGTCTGCAGGGATGCGAACTGGAGAGGTCTGCAGGAGATGCGGACTGGAGTAGTCTGCAATAGATGCGGAGTGGAGATGTGTCTGATGTGTAAGCAGACTGGAGCTGTGTCCGCTGAGTCTGGTTGTGCCTTCGTGATGAGGCAATGAACTCAGGTTATGCAGACTAGAGCTGTCCGCAGCGTACTGAAGCGGTGTGTCCGCTGAGTCCGGCTGTGCCTTGGTGTTAAGGCTGTGGACTCAGGATATGTGGGCAGGTGCTATGTCCACGGATTGGCGGACATGTTGTTGCGGAGTCCGGCTGTGGTCTTGGCTTGGCCTTTGGCGACAAGGCGAACTGGCGTTGTGGCCAGCCTTGGAGAAGCCATGGCGGACTGGATATCCTGCACAGGCGCAACGGACTGGGATGTATCCACGGACTGCGGAGTTGTCCTGCTGCGGGATGTGGATGTTATCCTATCGGTTAGGGCGGTGACCACACTCATCATCGTGCCTATAAAAAGGACCTATGACAGATCAGGAATAGTAACCTGAGTAACCAACCAAAGTAAGTGAACAGTATCTTGAGCCCGCAACAGTTGCTGTGGACTACCTTTTGGTGTCCGCGCGTTTTGTTGGAGTTGACCGGGTTGTGCTGTGCAGTTTGTGCGGATAGCGCTGGAAAGCCAGGATTGGCTCTGATTGCGGTCAGGGACAGTGCGAAATTTGCGGTTTAGAAATAGGCGGTAAACAGCAGGTCGCGGACAGTGACCAGACGATCTTCTCTTTGGCAACTTGGTTCGGGGTTCAACAAGTCACCTGCCTCAAGCGGACTGCTCTATTTGGCATCGCAGCGTGTGCGGTCTGACGGCTAGGCGACCTCGCAGTCAGGCGGTTTGCAGATCGACAGCTAGAGCTAGTATTGGAATAAGGGGTAGTCCACGCGGCTTGGGTTGTCGTCTGGCGACCTGGCGGATTATGCGGACTCCACAGCAGTAGTCCGCGCGGCTAGGTGATTGATTCCGCGCGGCTTGTGTTTGTTTTGTCTTTGTCACTGTGTCTGCTATCGCTGTGTTGGTCTGGTGAAGGATGTCTCGACCTGTATGTCTCGTCATGTATGTCTCACCTTGTAAAAGAAGTTGGTTGTAATCAATAAAGAATCTTGTTGTTGCATGTGTTCTGGTTGTAACTGACTTAGTTGATAAAACCCCTGCTATCTCCAAGATCCGGGATATATTTCAACATGGTATCTGAGGTGTTTTCCTCAGTTTTGTTGAAATTCAACAAACACACACAGCTCTCATAACACTTTCAGCTCAACAACGAGCCCTCAGTCAAAACAACAAGTTAGCCACTCAATACAAATAAAAACAAGGCAAATAAAGATATGGCAAATATAAATAGTAGAAAGTTAAGAGACCTATTTAATGCAAAGAAAAATAGAGGACATTTAAAATTAGGACAAAAGTTAAATGACCTAATTTTGTTTTTTTTTTCTAATGTATTTTTGTCTGTTTTCGGCATAAAAATCATGCTATATTATCAGGCACTTGTCCACTATAACCGTAATTTTTTTTTCGTTCAGCATCCCCTATTTATTATTGGTGTTATCCAAGCCTAAAGTCATTTGGTTAGTGATAGCATGACTTAGAATTTTATGATATCCAAAGATTGGGTCATGTATTGGGACAACCTGTTTAAAATATTGCAGTGAGAGTAATAGTGAAGTTGGGCGGTTTGACTGGTCAGACCGCACAGACCCCAGAGTCCACCGCGGCCTAGTAGACAACTTTGGCGGATAGCCTTTGGCGGGTTGTCAGTAGTTCTTGTGGTCTGGTTCAGCAAGCATCCTTGATATACCGGGCGGTTAGAGCTGGCTAACCACGAATATGGCGGACTCATCTGGAGGTTGCCGAGTCCGGCATTTTTTTATTGTGGCGGACTTTTCATGAGCTCCCTAGTGTCCGACTTGTTCTGTGATTGTGGTCTGGTTGTTAGATCGCGGAGGTCGACACAGTTGCGCAGACTGGTTGCCTGGAGGCCATGCTTTCTGACGGAGCAGTTTGTAAGGTGGCGAACTTGTGATCAGCAAGGGCGCAGTCCTGGTCTCAGGTGGAGCCATTATTTGGAGACCGCAGAGCTTGTCGTGGACTTGGTATTGTGAGACTAAGTCCAGCTTTATTTCCTAGCTCGTCGAGATCGTCTGTGTGCGGACTGCTTCTTGATCTCCCCGAGATCGTCTGTGTGTGGACTGCTTCTTGAGCACACAAAGCTCGGCAAGTTGGTGGCATTGTTGTCACAGGCTGGAGCTTTGCGCGGACTAAAGTTATGTCTGCGAGCCTGGCGATCTGGTTATTCTTGCGGATAAGATTGGTGTCTGCGCTTATTTGCAGAATCTTCCTTAATTGGCGGACTGGTTCTTGTATCTGAACTTATGTGGATTCGTGATGCTAGCCGACAGGTTTGACGAGCGGTTATCCTACCGATATGGGTGGTGACGATACTCCTTCTCACACCTATAAATATGAGTTCTCGGCTCATCATAAATAACAGTGAACAGTGAGAACTACCTATGGGTGGTGACAGCGATTCGTTTCTCCTTCCCTCCCTCTGTGCTAGTATCATAGATAAAATAGGAGAGAAATTGGGCCTAACAGAGCTCGATCCAATGTGAGAAAATGAAGGTTTTCGAAAAATCCATGGTGGCGGGTTTGCCAGAAAACACCACCTCCGACGGCCACACAACGACCAACCGATAGCCACTATAACGACCCAACCCTTTAGACCAAGCGTCGCTGGCCTACCAGTATCTCGGGTTTAGAGCTCAGAGGCCCACCACACCCTTCATGGGCCGGTGGCATGTCTCGCCCCACGGCACCACTGGTAGTAACGCTAAACGTAAAGGCCTGGAGGCCCAATGCACCCCAACCAAATCTCGGCGCCTGTTTATCATCAGCGGTAGGTTGTTGCCACGGGGTCTCCAACCCGCAACCTTGATAAGAGAGTCTTATTACCACTCCACATCACCAACTGAGCTGCAGCTCAGTTGGTGATGAGGAGTGGTAATAAGACTCTCTTATCAAGGTTGCGGGTTTGAGACCCCGTGGCAACAACCTACCGCTGCTGATAAACAGGCACGAAGATTTGGTTGGGGTGCATTGGGCCTGCAGGCCTTAATGTTTAGGCTTACTACCAGTGGTGCCGTGGGGCGAGACAAGCCACCGGCCCATGAAGGGTGCGGTGGGCCTCTGAGCTCTAAACTCAGGCTGCTGGTAGGCCGGCGACGCATGGTCTAAAGGGCCGGGTCGTTACAACCAGCACCTCAACGGAGGTGGTGGTGGTGGTGGCCATCCGGAGAGGTGGTTGGGTGGCCTGGAAATCGGGCTGGAAAGTGACCAAGTCGGGCTGATCATGGTTGTTAGCTGGAGGAGGAAGACGCAATTTGGGTCGTTCATCTTGGATATATATATATATATATATATATATATATATATATATATATATATATATATATATATATATATAATAAATGTGATTTTTGCCGCATAGAAACACTTTTTTGGATCCTAAAAATTAAGGTACTTGGGGGAAGATTCATGGCAAGTACGAAATAGGAAAGTTTTACATTTAGGTCTCTACTTTAATTAGAAACTTGACTCAGCCCATTTGGAGCATTGTAACTCTCTATAGGTTTTTGTTTAGTGAGACTGGTCCTTAGGAATGAACATACCATATGTTGTGTATATCTTTTTATGGTGGAACACATGAACTTGAAATTTAGGGCATGTAATAATATACCCTATATAAACCTATATTTTAAAAATAAGAATTTACGGACAACATTTTTCTATAGTTTTAGAAAAACATTGATTTTTAATATAAATGAAATATTTTTGGTTTAAATAACCCTAATGACCCAAAATTTGGGTGGGATGAACATTAGGGCATTATAAGGCCCTGATAAAAATTTCAAGTCATTATGATCTCTGAATGTTGGTGGATACAACTTGTATGTTGAGATAGTGTACAGATATAGGCGGTGCAAATAGGAATAGGGGCAAAATGGAGATTTTACACCATTTGGCATGTTGCATGCCCATGAAACATTGTCCATGGGCTTATGATGATGGAATACACCATTCATACTAATATTAGGATTTTTGGGACAAAAAACCTAAGGTTTGAAATTTATTTTAATTATGACATTTTTTAAATCAAGGAAATATAAGTGAGTAAAATAACTTGGAAAACTCTAATTTTCTGTCAATAGTATTTTATTGACATATAAACCTTTGGAAAAACTTTGGATGAGATTCTAGAACAATTGTTTTTAGTAATGTCCAATTTTACATGTTACATCCTTTGGACTTTTTGAGATTATCATGGTATATGTTGTTTATCAAAATCTGAAATTTTGGCTAATCTTATTTTATACTCTTTTATGTCCGTGAGAATTTTATTGGGATTTGTAGAATTTTATTACTGGTTGTTCATGAACAAAGGTAGAAAAGTCATTAATTTTGAGTTAAGATAAATTAGTCCTTAATGACTGGGGATGGGCACTAAACTTTGTTGAAGTTTCTTTTAAGCCAATATATCACTTTGAAAAATTTCTTAGCATTATTGGAGGTCAAGAGAGTACTGTTACTCCAATTATTCCATTTATGCCCCTTTAATGTTTCTAAAATTTATACAATCATATCATTGAAGAAAATTATGAATATCTGGAATTATGTAGTATTTAACATTTACCTCCTCTAAAAATTTTGCAGAATTTATTTATTAAGTATGTAAATTACTTCGTTAGGAAAGTGACCTAGATGTCCTATTTTTTTGAAAATTCATTTGAGTCTTTAAATGTCACTTGAAAGTTATGAAATTGTTTTTCGGCTCATGTTTCATCAATATAATATTAGGGTAATTTAATCATGCTGGTTTGATAGTAGAATGTGACACTTTATATTCAAAATCACTAGTGTCATTAATTTAGGAAAATAATATTTATGGCTGATTAATTTAGAAAAATTAGGAATCTCTGAATTTAAGTCAAATATGTCATGATAGACTCATGGAAATAATCTTAGGGTCTTTGGCAAAGTATTCTGAGGATTTTCAATTCATATACTCAAACGTGTTCACATGGACTGCATTTAGCAATTTGAAGAAATAAAGATTCAGCAGTCGTCTTCCTTAGGAGAATGGGTTAAATAAGGGTAGCATAACTTTACTAAATATCTTTAGAAATGGAACCATGAGGTCCGTCTCATCATAGTTCCTAGTGTTGGAACTGATGTTTCAGATTTCCTGAGTTTGAAAATAGCAACTCCCAGATTGTATTTGATCACGTCTTCTGTTGATAGAGTGTGCAAGCTGACAGGTGCTAGCGAAGAAGAAGGATCCTATAGCCACTAATGCCGAGCGGTAGAAGTTACCGTCGAGCGGAAGCCGTGAATTAATTGGACAGAGCTCTCAGGAAGTTACCACCACGCGCTAGTCATATCGCACGTGCTAGTGCAAGGAATTTTTTTGGCCAGGCTCTCGGGAACTTACCGCCAGGCGATACAAGTTACCTCGCCACACTAACTACTTAACGAATAACTCTCGACAAAAGTCGAGTGTGATTTCTCGAGAAAGGACCTACCGCCAGGCGATAGAAGTTACCGCACCGTGCTAGCCGCTCAACGAATACCTCTCTACAAACGCTGTGAAGGACCTTTTTGACGAATTCCTAGAAGCCTTTCTCGATAAAGGACCTACCGCCAGGCGCTAGTAGTACCGTGCTGCGTTAGTAGTTCAACGAATGTCGAGGCGCCACTCGACGACTCGACACGACTGATCTGATTCATCGTAACCCCTATTACCGCGCAGCGGTAGCAATAACCATGTGGCACTATCAATGATTAAAAGGCAAATATACATTTTAAATGGTATTCCATATTTAGAAGATAGCTGGCATAATAAGCGTGCGAACCTACCGCCAGGCGCTAGTCTTACCGCCGGCAGTAGCACATTTTAGGGAGACGTATAAGAGGCCTGGTTTTTGTGCCTGATATCTAAAGAAATTAGAAGGACAAGAGTTCGTGAATTCTAGGTCTCGGTCGCTCTTCCTTGCGCCCCGTTCCACAAGTCTCCGTCGAAGAAGAAGAGAGTCGTCTCCCTCCCGCTCGTGATCGAAAGAGTCCAGCGATCCAAGATCGACATCGAATATGAAGAGACGACCGGTTGCCATCTAAAAGTATTGTTTTCAAGGCTAGCTAGACACCTAAAGGGGGGAGGGTGAATAGGTTTTTGTCTCTATTTAAATTTTCTTACTGGTTGGCAGATTTCTGTGCTTGGTGATTTGGTTAGTTTTTAGATTTCAAGAACAATCACAGACGACATAACAATTTTATAGTGATTCCCTAATCTTGGGTACATCCATTGTCCCTCTGTGCCTATCTAATAGTGTGTTATACTCAGCTCTCCCTCCAGAACTCAGCACCTTAAGAGCTTACAACATAGATCTCGCAGGACCACACAGGTCACACAAACCTACCACTTAGGCACTAAGCCAAACCACAGGTCACAAAGACCTTTCCCCGACACAAAGCCAAACACAGGTCACAAAGACCTTAGCCTTTATAATACAGGCTTACAACTACAAACACATAAAGAATCTAAACAGAAGAAATAAAGGTGACTTGATTAGACACCAGAGCAAGAACTCTGTGTCTTTTTCTTCCTGGACTGAGCATATATCAACCCATGTTTTTGATGTTGAAGACAATGAAGTGAGTAGTAGAATCTTTCTTCAAACAACTTTTGTTTCTCTACAGAGCTTTTTGATCTGCTTCCTCAGAATCTCTTCTGAACCTACATTTTCAGATGTTGATTGCTTCAGCTATCTCTTTCCTCAGCTAGGTTATCTATGCAGAACAGCTTCTTCAGGCTCGAAGAAAATGGCGAGGAAGAGGTTTGAAGTTTGGCCGCACTTTCGTTTTCCGAAAACCTAGACAAGGAATCCACTCTTTGATCTGCTTGATTTGCTTCTTTTTATTCTATGAAGGCCAATGTAGCAGTGGACCCACCACCAGTATTGATGGCTGAGATTTAGCCATTCAACACATGCTTTCCATTTACTCTTGATTCAACGGCTCTTTGTTGTGTGTGGGCCCTGTAACATCCCACAAACAACTATACCCCTAGGAGTGGTTTTGTCATGACTAGGTCATGACAAAACCCTAGGAAGCCAAGAAGGCCTAGTAAACCTAGGGATGTAGGTGAGACCACTATGGTCTGCAAATAGTAAATTTATGAACCCTAGTTTAAGATGATCATGGGGCTTCACCAAGACTTCAAGACCCCACCATGGCCTCAAAAATCCATTGTAAGGTTCATCTGAACCCTAAGGGTCCATTAGAGTCGACTCAGGGTGGCTAAGTTGACCTAGGACCACTCTATGCCTAAATTGGGCAAGATGCCCTAATTAAGGGCAATGTGCCCTAGTTAATACCAACTAACCCTACCATGGTCTTCCTAGACCTAAAATGTGGTCAATGGGTCACTAAGGACACATGGAGGACAGTCAAAGTGGTTAAGTTGACCAATGTCAACTCTAGCCCTAAATGGGTCAAATTGAACTATATTGGATTAGTTGACTATCCCCTAGCAAAGTGCACCCCACTCATACCTCCTAACCCTAAGGTGAGGTCCATGGGTCACCAAGGACACATTGGGGTCAGCCCTAGTGGCTAATTTGACCAAAGTCAACCCTAACCTTAATTTGCGCAAAGTACCCTTCCTAAGGGTAGGTGACCTCCAAAGTGCCAAGTCAGCCCTACCCTGTTGGGTACATTGGAATATATGTACCTGATTTGAAGAAGCCTCACCCTACTCAATGATATACATCAAGATGTGTTTGATGTGCTTTGAGTTTCTTTGTGCAGGTTAAGTAACTGCAGGTTTGCAGGAAAAGTTTCTAAGTCCATGTGTCGACACCTAGAAGAAAAGTGTCGACACTTAAGAAGACTTGTGTCGACACCTAGAGAAGCAGTGTCGACACTTGGAGTAACTATGTCGACACCAGGAAGGCAGAGTCGACACCAGAAGCAAACTGTCGACACATACCGGCAGTGTCGACACAGAGTGAAGAATTGCCTAAAGTATCAGTGTTGACACATAGAAGCAGTGTCGACACTTAGAAGCAGTGTCGACACCCAGAGAAACTTTGTCGACAGCAAAAGTGTCGACACTAGGACGTTGTGTCGACACTCAGCAAAACTTCAACAAAGTTTAAGTACAAGTGTCGACACAAAGGAGATGTGTCGACACTCAGCAAAGTCTCAACACATGAATAATTTGTCGACACAAAGGAGTTGTTTCGACACTCAGCAAAGTCTCAACACCTGAAGAATGTGTCGACACAAAGGAGATGTGTCGACACTCAGCAAAAGTTTCAACACAGAAGGCATGCGTCGACACAACGAAGATGTGTCGACACTTAGCAAGTATCAACACAAGAAGATGTGTCGACACAAATGAGTTGTGTCGACACTTAGCAGAAATCAACTAAGTATTGAAGGAGAAGGACTTGTGTCGACAGACAGGATCAATGTCGACACATTCTGAAGAAGCAGTGTCGAGAAGCAGTTTCTACAACACAAGGAGTTGTGTCGACACCATGAAGGCTAGTGTCGACACTTAGTCTACTTGTGTCGACAATTTGTCTCTTTGTGTCGACACATATAGACTGTGTGTCTCGACACTTTCAGATAGTGACAGAGTTTTCAAGAAGTGACTGGATGACTTGACAGCTGCCATTTCAACCGGTCAACTGCCACTGTCAGAGCTGTCAGAAGATCGTTAGAAATCGGATGAGCTGGTAACCATGAAGAAGGCTTATATAAAGTCTTATTCCTTCAACAGAAGGGGATCGATTGCATGATTCATTGGAGTGAATAACAACACAACAAGAAGAAGACCTTCAAATGAAGATCTAAGAAGTTGGAGAGAGAAAGCTCCTTCTAATAAGACAGCTATTGAACGAGATTGAGATCTGATTCTCAAGTCAGCAGTTGATTGAAGTTCATCTGCATAAGAGTTTCAACCCTACTGTGTTCTAATTTAAGAAGCTTTAAAGAAAGCCAATGGAGGTTGATCTCTGCAAAGTTCCTTCAAGAACTCATCAAGAAGCCAGTCAACTCATCTTTCTCAATCAGAGTTGTGGTTATTAATCTTTGTACTCTTTATTTTCTGTAGGATCCTTAGGGATCTGAGTTCTAAGCCTATATCTATAAAGGCTGAGTGGTAGGGCTTGTTTGCCTGAGTGTAGGAGATACATCTCTCTGAGTGTAGGCCTTGTTGAAGGCTGAGTGTAGGCCTTGTTGAAGGCTGAGTGTAGGTCTTGGTGAAGACTAAGTGATAGGGCTTTGTGCCTGAGTTGTAGGAGTGAGATAACTCTAAGTTGTAGGAACCTGTTTTGGGTTCTGAGCTATAAGATCTGTGGATCTGAGGAGTAGTGGAGAAGTTATGCCGAATCTAGTACACTACTAGATAGGCGAAGGGGGAAAGTGGATGTACCCAGACCTTGGGGAACCACTATAAAAGCTGTGTGTACTCTGTGTGTGATTTATTCTGTGATTATATGTGCTGAATTGCTGTAGAGAATTCCATAAACAGGTCTAGTAATTCAGTGTTTCTGCCTTAAAAGTTAAAAAGAGTAAGTGCACCTATTCACCCCCCCCCTCTAGGTATTTAGGCACTAGTTCTTTCAAGTGGTATCAGAGGGAGGTTCTCAAAAAAAAGGACATAACACTCTGAGTAAAGATCCTATAGGCAGAATCAATATAATCAAGAATCAAGAAAATGGATTCAACTGAGAATCACAAAGAGCTAGGATCCATGAAGTTGTCAATCTGTAGAAAGAAGATCTTTGGCATTTGGAAAGAAAGGGTTAGACTTTTTATGGAAGCCTCTGACCCAAGAATTTACATTACAGTCAAAGAAGGGCCATATGTGCCAATGAAAGTATCTATTCTAGATGCCAGTCAGAGAACTCCCAAAGACTATTCAGAAATGACCAAGGATGAAATAATTCTGGCCACTATGGACAAGAGGGCCCAAAATATTATTGTAAGTGCAATTGATGATGCCACATTTCAGAATCTGATTCATTGTAAAACATCAAAAGAAATGTGGGATACACTGATAGTCTATATGGAGGGATCAGAAGAGTTAAGACAAGACAGGAAGTCTTTATTAAATCAAGAGTATGAAAGCTTCAGACAAGGCAGGTCTGATAGCATAACTGAATACTACAAGAAATTCTATAGGATAGTCAATGAATTGATGTCCTATGGAAGAGAGTTCAGCAATTATGAATTGAATGATAAGTTCTTGAGATCCCTGACAAAAGACTGGGATACCAAGATATGTGCCATTAGAGAAATGGCCAAATTAGCAGACATTCCTCCTCCAACCTTGTTTGGAAAACTGTTATCTTATGAGATGTAGTTGATGGTTAGAAAGGAGGAAGAGAATACTACAAGAGTTGAGCACAAGGAAAGAGCTGTGGCCTTCAAGACTGAAGCCACTAGGAAATATAAATGCAAGTCTCCATCTCCACCTCAAAAAGTTGCTGAGGCTGAGACAGATACTTTAGATAGTAAGAAGTCAGAAAGCAGTGAAAGTGATGAAGACTTTGCTGCATTTACTAGGCACTTTTAGAAGTTTCTAAAGAAGAAGCAGTGGAGGTCCAAGCTATCCACTTCACACACAAAAGATGACTATTATCAGAACAGGAAGTCATCAAGAAATGACAGGAGAAAGTCCAAGTCAAGTAAAACTACATCCTCAAAGATAGTATGTTATTGCTGCAATAGACAAGGACATGTAATAGCTGATTGTCCAGAAAAGAGGAAAGAGTCCACTGACAAGAAGAAGACTCAGGTTAAGGGCAAAAAGGAAAGGTTCTTTGTTGCCAAGAAGGATAAAAGTCTGACTGATATGTCATCTTCAGAAACAGATTCAGAAGCTGAAGCCTATATTGGCTTGTTTGCTGAAGAAGAAGAAAATGAGTTCATGCAGCTAGTGAACTCAATATATGAGCATGAGGACAATCAGTGCAAGGGACTGATGGCCTTATCAGAAGGAGACAAAATCCTGGATCAGCCTGGACCAAGTCAGGTACAAAATTGTTCTTCAAGTTCAATTTCTAGTGCTGGATCAGAGTCAGATACATCATCATCAAGTGATGTGAGTGGATCTGAATCTGAAGGAGACATTCATCAGTTGATCGATGAATATAGAGTATTGTTGCAGGCTTTGAAGAAAAGCAAACTCTTGGCCAAAACTCAGGCTAAGGAGATTGCCAGTCTTAAAGTGGCTGCAACAGTTTTTGACAAGTTGCTTGATCAGAAATTAAATGAAATAGCCAGACTGAAGAATATTACAGTTATTCAGATGGGGACTATTACATTTAAATATGATCAAATTAGAAATCTGGAGATTAGTCTTCAGAAGGAGAGAGATATTGTAGCAAGGTTTTCAAAACCAAAATCTGTTGTACCTTTGATAGATGAGTTTGTACCTCATAAGGGTAAAACTGGATTGGGGTTTACAAAACCTGCCTGGACAGTTAGGTCCAAGTCTAAGGGCAAAGCCCAGTACTCAACAAGGAGCCTGCTGTAGATAAAACAATTAGGGTTGTACCTAAACAAAGGTACAACAGATTTGAGTGATGGTGTTGTGGCAAGGTAGGCCACTTTGCCATAAATTGTTGGCATAATTCAAGTGTCAAGGTGAGTAGCAAACTGCCTGCTAGAAAAGCTACAGGTAGTTTTGTTAAGAGTCAGACTAATTTGCACCAAGGACCCAAGAATTATTTGGGTTCTAAGGTTAAGTAATCTGTTTTGCAGGTGAGTCCAAGTGGCCATGCCCCTATATGGTACTTGGACAGTGGATGTTCCAGGAACATGACTGGAACTACGGGATTGCTGAAGGACTATACACCAATCAAGGATGGTCCTAAGGTTACCTTTGATGGTTCAAAAAAAGGAATCATCAAAGGTTTTGGTAACATTTCTAGCAACCTTATTACAATTAATCAAGTGGCTTATGTAAAGGGTTTGAAACATAACCTCATTAGCATAAGTCAGCTAAGTGATTTAGGATATGACATCTCATTTGTCAAGGATGGTTGTCATATCAGTAGGTCAAGTGATCAAAAGATCATTCTGACAAGATATAGGAAGAGAAATGTCTATTGTCTAAACATTATGTGTGAGAACTTTGTTTCTCATATTTGTCTTGTAGCTGATGAGAAAGTCTCACATTGTGTAAAATGGCACAAGAGGCTGACTCATCTTAACTATAATACAATTGGCCAACTCTTTAGCAAAGAGTTAGTGAGGAATGGTCCTCAGGTTAATTGTATTAAGGATGAGATATGCTCAGCTTGTCAAAAGGGCAAGCAGACCAGATCCACCTTTAATAGCATTGAGAACAAAGATGCTGTGAGGTGCCTATACCTCTTGCATATGGATCTTTTTGGTCCTATGCCAGTTCACAGCCTAGGTAGGAAGGTCTACACATTTGTGGTTGTAGATGATTATTCAAGGTTTTCCTGGGTATTCTTCCTAAGGAAAAAATCTGAAACTCCTAGTATCTTTAATAGTTTTGTCAAACAAATTCAGAATGAGTTAGATAGTATAGTGGTCAAAATAAGAAGTGACCATGATACTGAATTCCAGTCTGATAGTATGACAAAGCTATGTGAAGAGTTTGGGATATTTCAGGAATTTTCCTCACCAAGAACACCTCAGCAAAATGGTATTGCTGAGAGGAAAAATAGAACCTTGATAGAGGATGGTAGAACCCTGTTGAGTGACACAAATCTGCCAGAACATTTCTGGGCTGAGGCAGTTAATACTGCATGTTATGTAATCAATAGGGCTACTATCACCAAGAGCCACAAAAAGACCCCCTATGAGATTGTGAAGGGCAGAAAAGCAAATCTATCCTATTTCAGGATCTTTGGTTGTAAATGCTATATACTTTACAATGGTAAGTCTTATATAACCAAGTTTGCTGCCAAATCCCAAGAGGGGATCTTTGTTGGGTACAACAATAACAGTAAGACTTATAGGGTCTACAACTTGACTACTCAAGTTGTAGAAGAGTCATTTCATGTAGTCTTTGATGAAGCTTGACTCATTAACAATGAAATGCCTAGAAGTGTTTGTAGCTCTATAGGTGTGAATGAAAAGATGGACAAGCTTACTATTGAAGAAGGTACTACTGCAAGTTAGCAAGTGGATGATAGTGGTTGCTGTCCAGGGGGAGTACAAGATATTCCTGTTGCTGAAGAAGACCAAGAGGAGCTGCTGAATGAAGAAGCTGAAGGTGTACAACCATAAGACAGGATGCCTCCAGCAAATAGACATTTAAAAGATCATCCAGCCAATCAAATTATTAGAGATCTCAGACAAGGGGTACAAACAAGGAGCAGAAATCTAAGTTTAGTACTCTACTCCAGCTTTCTATCCCAGGTAGAGCCAATGAAATTTGAAGAAGCCATCCTAGACACTCATTGGATTGAGGCCATGCAAGAGGAGCTGAACCAGTTCAAATGATGCAAAGTCTGGGAGCTAGTTCCTAAACCAAAGGATCACAACATAATTGGAACTAAGTGGATCTTTAGGAACAAGTTGGATGAGAATGGAGTTATTATAAAGAACAAAGCTAGACTGGTTGCAAAAAGATATAGGCAGGAAGAAGGTATTGATTTTGATCAAACCTTTTCTCCAGTAGCAAGACTTGAAGAAATAAGGATGTTCCTTGCCTATGCAACATTTCAAGGGTTCAAGGTATACCAAATGGATGTTAAGTCAGCTTTTCTGAATGAAAATCTAAAGGAAGAAGTCTATGTAGAACAGCCATCAGGTTTTGTTGATTCTACTAAACATAATTATATTTATAGACTTAGGAAGGCTTTGTATGGGTTAAAATAAGCCCCTAGGGCTTGGTATGAAACCCTGTCTAGTTTCCTCATTGAGAATAAAGTCACAAGGGGAAAATAGAAAAGACTCTATTCCTTAGGGAATCTAGAGGCAAGATTATATTAGTCCAAATATATGTAGATGACATAATATTTGGGTCTACAGAAAGTAGTCTTTGCAAAAAGTTTGCAAAACTAATGCAAGGACAATTTGAAATGAGCAGTATGGGGGAACTTAAGTTCTTCTTGGGTCTCCAAGTTAGACAGACTGAGCATGGTTTATCCATATGTCAGTCTAAGTTCACCCTAGAATTGATAAGGAAGTATGGTATGGACACATCCACTACCATGAAAACTCCTATGGGGTCAACAATATCTTTATGCAAAGATGATGCAGGGAAACCTATAGATGAAACTTTGTATAGAGGGATAGTTGGCTCGCTACTATATTTGACTGCAATGAGACCAGATATCATGTATGCTACATGTATCTGTGCTAGGTACCAAGCTTGCCCTAAAGAATCTCATTTGACAGCAGTCAAAAGAATTTTGAGATATCTTAAGGGCACTCCTTATCTAGGCCTTTAGTACCCTAGGAATGGAGATTTTGAACTGACAGGTTATTCAGATGCAGAATTTGCAGGCTGCAAGGAAGATAGAAAGAGTACCACAGGTACCTGTCAATTTCTAGGTGGAAGGCTGGTGTCTTGGAGTAGCAAGAAGCAGACCAGTGTGGCTATCGCCACAGCTGAGTCAGAGTATGTTGCTACAGGAAGATGCTGTGCACAACTACTATGGATACAACACCAGCTAGAAGATTATGGTATTCAAGTAAGTAGAACACCTTTATTTTGTGATTCTACAAGTGCTATTTATATTGCAAATAATCCTTTCTCCCATAGTAGGACTAAGCACATAGAAATAAAATACCATTTTCTAAGAGAACATGTGGAAAAAGGAGATATTTCACTAGAGTATATTAATACAGATAATCAGCTAGCTAATATGTTTACTAAGCCCTTAGATGAAACCAAATTCAATAAATTTAAAATTGAATTAGGGATGATAAACTTGGAATAGTTTACAAAAAATATTGGCCAAGTAAAATGGTGTCAACACACAGAGTTGTATGTGTCGACACAGAGTAGTGGTGTCGACATTTCAGAGAAATGGTGTCGACACATCGAGGAAGTCTGTTTCGACACTTCAGAGAATTAGTGTCGACACATGAGGGTAGGTGTCGACACATCCTGGGTGGTGTCGACACTTAGGATTTACACAGAATTAGACTAGTAGAGTCTCGACTAAGTGTCGAGCTGAGTGGTGTCGACACATATATTCTGTCGACTATACTTGTGTCGACACATAGTTGTCTAGACATTAGCAGTAAGTTTCTACACTTTTCAACAGTATCGACACAATTTAAGTATTTTGACGCGCCTTTTCACCTTCGATTCTAGAAAGGTATAAATAGTTTTTCGCCATTGTTTGTCGACACGGTCACCAAAGTTTCGAGACCAAACTTGTGTGTCGACATTTCTCTTCTCTAAGTTCAAAATTTCTTCAAACCCTAATGGCGCCCAAGCTTGAAGAAAACATTAATGAAGGATATGAGCTCGTGCGACACGCCTTTGATGACGTGAAACCCGAAATCAAAGGTGTGGTAACCCTAATTGTCGAGACTGGATTGGAATACCTTGTCTCAGAACAAATCAAGATCTGGAAGAAGGAGGTCCTTGAATTTTTGAGTGCCGCATCACTTGATGCTACTGGACTCAAGATTAAGTCCAGAGTTCATGGTACCAAAGTCAAGGTCACACCAAAAAGTCTAAGGAAGGTACTTCAACTACCAAGAACAAAGGAGGAAGAAGATGTATCTACTTCTAAGACTAGAGAGACATTAAGATGGTGTGGACTGGATTCAAACCAGAAAATTGGATCTGTCTTCAACAGAAAAGGGATGAACATCCAAGGAAAATTCTTGTCTGAAATAGTTAGTAAGGTCATCATAAGCAAGCCTGGAGGACATGACAGAATTTCTGCCCAAATGTTCAGTTTGATGACAAGGATTATCTTCAAACTAAATACTGATTGCTCTGCAGTTGTGTTTGAGAAGATAAAAGAAAGTATGAAGAAGCCCAATTTGGGTAGAATACTGAGTCTATACCTAGCTGGAAGTGTTCCTGAGGTGATGAATCAGGCTGCAGGTTCCAAGATTAACCACATGAGGAGAATGGATTTGAGAATTTTCTCTAGGTGGGATAGAGTGCTGACAAAGGAACTGTCATCTCCAGTAAAGGACACACCCCAGAAGAAGAAGAATAAGACAGCCACTGTGGCTCAAGAATCCTCCAGCAGCTCTGAAGAGCAAGTAGTGTTTAGTTCTGATGATGAACAGGGAAGAAATGCTGGACAGTCACCAGCAAGACAAGAAGATGTACAGAGGCAGGGGGAGCTACCCTCAGCAAGCCCAGTTCACCTGGATCCACACCAGGGGGAGCCTCTACTTGTGGAAGAGCCAACTCCACTAGAGAGTGAACAAGCTACTCAAACCATACTAGAGGTAATAACTGACATTAATCAATTAGATTTCCCTATTGAGGATGAAGTTTTGTCTGATTCATTACCTAATGTTCATCAGCAAACACAGATACACACTCAACCATAAGATGTTGTCATGGAGGACACATATGTTACTGATAAAGTGGTTGATGAGATCAGAGATTCTCCTGCCCATTCTCAACAAGAATTTACCTTAGAGGAGTTATTCCCTGATCTTGTACAAACAGACCTTGCGAAAGAAATAGCTGATGTTGAGGGGGAGAAAGCAAATATTGAGGGGGAGCATGTGGAGACTGTAGAGGAAACTGCAAGGAAAGAGTCTGAGGAACCACAAAGGACTGAGAAGGAGTTACCACCTAGTCCTAAGGACAGAGTGGATATTGCTAGCACTTCTGCTTCAGAAGATGAAGAGGGTGTTAGAGCCAAGAAGAGGAAGTTCCAAGTCTTCAAAAGAAGGAGCCAGAACTATAAGAAAGCCCTACAGACAATTGCTCCACAGCCTGCCCCATCTACTGACTAAAGTTCACTGATGATGACTTTATAGATTAAGCTGGATGAGCAAAGGCAAGCTCTAAAAAAGTACATGGATGAAGGACATAAGTCACTTCAATTTAATCTTGCACAAGACATAAAATCTATCCGATTTGAAGTGAATCTCAACAAGAAAGAAATGACTGACTGCTTCCATAAGGGAGGAAATGCAGTAGTCTATCTGGCTACACATCAAGAGAAGCTAAAGACACAACTTGATGACCTGGCAGTGAAGCAAGGATATGTTCTAGAAAATTAAATAAGAATGAATGATAATTTCACAGCTTCTCATAATGTCATAGTCACTGAAATGAAGAATCTTGCTTCGGCCCATACTGCAGCCCTGACTACAGCCAAGGCAGAATTTGATCAGGCATTACAAGAAGGTGTCACTACTGTTACTTCTGCCCTCCAGGATTCACAGAAGCTAATCACTGAAAAGCTCCAAAGGTTGAAACCTTTTTATAAAGATGGAGTTAACTATCTGAATGCCCAGATTAGGTTTCAGAAAGATGATCTTAGGGATCACATTGAGAGAGAAGTCATAAAGGGGGAGAGCGTATTAGTCAAGGTAGGCTCTGATCATGCCAAATGAATTTCAAATTCCATCAGAGCCACCCTTGGATATCCAACCTTATGTGATGATGACAATGTTGTAGAGTCTGGAATCAATCCTGCATACTTTGGAGGAGAGCAGGCTGAAGTAGCTCAAGTGATATACCCTCCACCAGACTTTGACATGATACATCAAGAGATACAGACTATGTACAGTCCTCCTGAGGGAAATCAGAACATTATCATTGAGAAAGTTGTTCAGCCTGTGTCAGAGGCTATATTAAAAGAGCAGGAGGCCTTATTAAAGGAATAAGAGGCTCAATTGTCTAAGAAAAAATTCAGAGAGCAAGCTGAACTAAGGCCTGATTTTGAATAATGGAGCCCCACTTCCAGGAATATCATCTTGACTGCATGGAAGGCTGCTAAGGACAATGTCCAGGATAGAGGCAAGTGGTATTCTAACCTGGAGTGGAGGAAGCATGAGAATAGGCAAGAGGCCATTGTACAATATAGAAGTAAGGCTAAACTGGGAAAGCTACCTCCTAATGTACAGGAGCCTAGCATGTATTTTCCCAAGCCTTATCATTATTTTGAAAGGCAGAAGATAAAGGCTGAAGAGTTGAAAAAGAAAGATCTTAAAGGGAAGAAGCCTGCTGCTGCTGATGACACTGAAGCTCTAGTTCAAGCAAAGATTCAATCTGGAAAGGGGATTTTAATCAATGAACCAGAGCAGAAATAGGATAACATTTTCTTTAGTTTACAAATTATAATCATTTGTATTAAAATTCAATGTAAACTTTTGACTAATGAAAATGATGGAATTTGTAAGAACAATATTATATGTTCATCTATTACATTAATTGTTCTGAGATATTTGTTTATACATATTCTGTTTAAGTTTTTTTCCCCGTCATATATTACTGTTTTACATCATACTGAGAATTTGTTATGTATGGTGTATATCATTGACTAAGGGTTATGACTTCTCCAAATAGGGGGAGATTGTTGGGTACATTGGAATATATGTACCTGATTTGAAGAAGCCTCACCCTACTCAATGATATACATCAAGATGTATTTGATGTGCTTTGAGTTTCTTTGTGCAGGTTAAGTAACTGCAGATTTGCAGGAAAAGTTTCTAAGTCCATGTGTCGACACCTAGAAGAAAAGTGTAGACACTTAAGAAGACTTGTGTCAACACCTAGAGAAGCAGTGTCGACACTTGGAGTAATTGTGTCGACACCAGGAAGGCAGAGTCGACACCAGAAGCAAAGTGTCGACACATACAGGCAGTGTCGACACAGAGTGAAGAATTGTCTAAAGTATCAGTGTTGACACTTAGAAGCAGTGTCGACACCAAGAGAAACTTTATCGACAGAAAAAGTGTCGACATTAGGAGGCTGTGTCGACACTCAGCAAAACTTCAACAAAGTTTAAGTACAAGTGTCGACACAAAGGAGATGTGTCGACACTCAGCAAAGTCTCAACACATGAAGAATGTGTCGACACAAAGGAGTTGTGTCGACACTCAGCAAAGTCTCAACACCTGAAGAATGTGTCGACACAAAGGAGATGTGTCGACACTCAGCAAAAGTTTCAACATAGAAGACATGTGTCGACACAAAGAAGATGTGTCGACACTTAGCAAGTATCAACACAAGAAGATATGTCGACATAAAGGAGTTGTGTCGACACTTAGCAGAAATCAACTAAGTATTGAAGGAGAAGGACTTGTGTCGACACACAGGATCAGTGTCGACATATTCTGAAGAAGCAGTGTCGAGAAGCAGTTTCTACAACACAAGGAGTTGTGTCGACACCATGAAGGCTAGTGTCGACACTTAGTCTACTTGTGTCGACACTTAGTCTCTTTGTGTCGACACATAAAGACTGTCTGTCTCGACACTTTCAGACAGTCACATAGTTTTAAAGAAGTGACTGGATGACTTGACAGCTGCCATTTCAACCGGTCAACTGCCACTGTCAGAGCTGTCAGAATATCGTTAGAAACCGGATCAGCCGGTCACCATGAAGAAGGCATATATAAAGGCTTATTCCTTCAACATAAGGGGATCGATTGCATGATTCATTGGAGTGAATAACAACACAACAAGAAGAAGACCTTCAAGTGAAGATCTAAGAAGTTGGAGAGAGAAAGCTCCTTCTAAGAAGACAGCTATTGAACCAGGCTGATAAGAAAGTTTCAGATTGAGATCTGATTCTCAAGTCGACAGTTGATTGAAGTTCATCTGCACAAGAGTTTCAACCCTACTGTGTTCTAATTCAAGAAGCTTTGAAGAAAGCCAAGGGAGGTTGAACTCTACAAAGTTCCTTCAAGAACTCATCAAGAAGCCAGTCAACTCATCTTTCTCAATCAGTGTTGTTGTTATTAATCTTTGTACTCTTTATTTTCTGTAGGATCCTTAGGGATCTGAGTTGTAAGCCAATATCTATAAAGGCTGAGTGGTAGGGCTTGTTTATTTGAGTGTAGGAGATACATCTCTCTGAGTGTAGGCCTTGTTGAAGGCTGAGTGTAGGCCTTGTTGAAGGCTGAGTGTAGGTCTTGGTGAAGACTGAGTGGTAGGGCTTTGTGCCTAAGTTGTAGGAGTGGGATCACTCTGAGTTGTAGGAACCTGTTTTGGGTTCTGAGCTGCAAGATCTGTGGATCTGAGGAGTAGTGGAGAAGTTAGGCCGAATCTAGTACACTACTAGATAGGCGAAGGGGGAAAGTGGATGTACCCAGACCTTGGGGAACCACTATAAAAGCTGTGTGTACTCTGTGTGTGAATTATTCTGTGATTGTTGTGATTATATGTGCTGAATTGCTGTAGAGAATTGCATAAACATGTCTAGTAATTCAATGTTTCTACCTTAAAAGTTAAAAAGAGTAAGTGCACCTATTCACCCCCCCCCCCTCTAGGTGTTTAGGCACTAGTTCTTTCATACCCAACCCTACCTAGGCCTTAGGGGAGATCAATGGGTCACGAAGGATCCATTGGGGGCAACCCAAAAGGTCAAAAAGACCAAACTCAACCCAAGCCTACTTTGGGTCAACCTAGCCCATATGGGCTAGCCCAAGCTCAAGCCTCCTCATGTGCCTTCTTTAGGGAATAATGTGCATGGATGGGCTGCAAATAGTCCTCCAGGTTGACCAAGTCAACTTGGTGACTAGGAGAGAGGGTGAGCTCCATTCCATGTTAATGGAGGGTAGAGAAAAGTAGAAAGAGGAGGGAATGAAGGGGGCTCGGCCAATGGGAGGCCAATGGCCACCTTTAATTGCTGAATTCAACTCCGCTAAGGAAGGGGGAAGTTTTCAGTCATTTCCCCGACCTCCAAGGCCTGGTTCAGCCCCCCCCCCCCCCCCCCCCTCCATGGTCGAGCTTTGGAAATAATGGCTTTAATTGACATTAATAATCCAACCCCTCCCCTCCCCAACTGAGGCTTTAAACACCATCAGTGGGTCGAGAGAAGATTTTCCCAGTCGTTACCTAAAGAAATCAAGCCCCCCCCCACTGTGCAGTTGTAGAACCCGGGCGGCGCCGCCTTCAAAAATGGCTCCCTGACGATCTTCTCGACTTCAGGCCACCGGCAAGGTCCTCCTCCTCTCCTTGCCTCAAGGATAGATCCTAGCAATGCTTAGGTTCAAGGTTCGGTCTCAATTGAGCCCAAACCAATTCCTGATTTTCATGGTTTCGGGCTGAGAAATGTTCTTGGTAAAATCGCCAGAATCCGCCCCTCCGGCTGTTGTGTCACCGCCAGTCGATAGCCACCACCTCGGTGGAGGTGTTGGTGGCGGTGGCCGGCCGGGAAAGTGCCGGGATGGCCGGTAGTAGTGGTTGGAAGTGGCTCCAGGCTCGGGCTATCTCATCCATTGGCTGGAGGTAGATGATGAGCCCGGCCAATTGGATCTGTGCCAAGATTCGTGCGCCAGATTTGATAAGATTCATTTAATTCCATTTTTATTTCATTTCTGTCACACTATTTGCAGTTGATGGATTTAATTTTTAAAAACACTTAGGCTCCTCTACTGAAACAGTCACCAACATGAAATTTGTAGCCTGAGGGTCTACTTTAATTCAAAATTGATGTGAACCAATTTGGACCTTTGGTTGGACTAGGGCACCCTTTTTGGTGGGACCTATACCTAGGGATATCCTGAGATTAAAATGGGTGCCCACTCTTCATCCCTTGTTCAAAATGAACTGAAATTAGGGCAGGAGGTAACCCTTAGCTATAACTAGGACCTGTCCAAAAATGGGAATTTTTGGAAATACTTTTGCTATAGTTTTTGTTTTATTTAATAATACTAGGGTAATTTAATTAGGTGGTATAATGACCCCCAAACCCTCTCAAATTTTGGTGAGTGGTCCCGGACATCATGATATGTCTCTGTATAAATTGTAACCTTTTTTGGATGTGTTTTGGATAGGAAATGACCTAACCCTAATTTTACCTTAATGAGGGGCTCTTAAGAAAAAGGTCACCTTGAGGTTGAGTGGTCAAATCACCTCAACAGAGGCTGAGATTTTGACCACTGGCCTGGTATGACCTCTAACACCCTTATAGAGATTATGGGGTGGTCTAGGGTAGCTTTGCCCTAGGATCCAAACTCAAACCCTATGGAGGGGATTTTGAGTGTTGTGAAGGGCATGGGGCCAAATGCCCTTGTGTGATCGTGCAACTTGGTAGAAATGATGCTAGGGTAGCCCAAGTCCTCTGGTATGAATATTAGAGGATTTGGAGATGGATAGACACCCCAAATCCCTAACCCTAGTTTAGGGCATAACCACTTTTTGTGTAGAATAGGATACCAAAACTTACTAAAAAGGTGTGAAACTTAGGTAGCATGGATTCTAAGTTAGTTAGGACCTCTCATCACGACACGTATTTTCTCTTACTCTGGTGTATTATTTAATACAGAGAAAATGCGGTTTGTGATTGTTGGTATCCGAGCCATGTTTTCCAAGAGGGTTTGTTGGTTTGGCAAGCCAGTCGAACAACTTTCCCTTAAGCAAAACTCTAATCGTATCATTTCATTTCATACACATACCGATATGTCATCAGTAGAACTTGATGGAAGCATGAACACTACACTCATAGAATGATAAGAAGTATACAGGTCATATTATGTAGTATGGGATTCATAATATGTGTTTGTATATGGATCCACCATAGGTGACAACATGTGACAGTTATGTAGTATGGGATGCATAAGCATGATCACATGGATGCCCATTAGCACGTTTTACTTTTTCGTTACATACAATATTATGTAGTATGAGATGCATAACATTGTATGTGTACGTTGCTCATAACATGTACTATGGCCTTTTTAGAATGCATAACAATGTATACATGACATATCATCGCTTAAGCACACGTGTCAAGTTAAATATCTGCATGATGACATATGTACGCATATGATTTGAAATGAAACTTAACATTCACACATTTATATTATAAGCACAAGTTAGAAGCATAACATCATTTCATTAACTTCCTAGAGCAAGGTAACAGCAAGAGCAAGTATCTGTTCATTCTCGATCTGATTTGAGTCTGTTTGTTTCTGATCTGATCGTGGTTAGGGTATTCGAGTTTACTAGCTTAGCTATTTTAAGTTAGGTCCTTGATAAGTCATTTGTTCGTATCTGTCGAATATGACCTTGAAACAATTTTGCTAAGGGAATATCTTCCCAGTTTGTGATGTCTTAGGCAAGGTTTTGACTAGTTATCTGTTTGTTCTGTAGAAATGCCGGCTAAGCGTGTTGTGACGAAGTCGACTCCCCGGTCGTAGGGTGAGTCTTCTGGTGCCCAGATTGAAGTAGTGATTGAAGGACTACGACAGAGTAATGAGGCCCTGACAAGGCAGATGTTGGACATGCAATCACAGATACAATCTTTGTTGGTTGTTGTCGTCGGGCAGCAGACTGGAGTGCAGGACCCTTCCATGGGTCAAACTGTTCTTACTCCTCCTGCTGCTCTTGTACCCCCAGTTGCACTGCTGGCAGAGATGAATTTCATTTCTCACTTCCAGCGACTAGGACCTCCTACGTATGATGGTATGGCAGACTTCATGGCATTGGATGACTGGATAATCACCATCGAAGAAATATTTTCCTATTCTGGCATTTCCTCCGATCAGAAGGCGATGATTGCGGCATACCAGCTCAAAGGACTTGTGAAGAGTTGGAGGATTAGATAAAAGGAGAATCTTACTGATGGGTGCTCTTGGGATGTATTCAAGAGTATGTTATAGAAGAAGTTTTTGTCATCGGTCGAGCAAGACCATCTGATGAACAACTTTTTACACCTAAAGTAGAGGCAACTCACTGTTAGTGAGTACTAGATCAAGTTTAGTAAGCTCAGTCGTTTCACCACAGATCTGGTAGCGTCCGAAGAAGAAAGACTAAAACTCTTCCTGGTTGGTTTGAGGTATGACATCCAGCAGTTGGCTAGCACGTGCAAATCAATCACTTTTGCAGAAGTGGTAGTGGTCGCCTTGAAGGTTGGGGCGATAGATAATGCGAAGAATCAGGTATTGCATGAAAAGAAGGACTAGAGGAATCTGAAGATGGTGGAAGTACAAGGGAATCTGGCCCTGCAGCGAAGAAAGATCGAAAGGAAGCGTGTATCTTCTGTGGTAAGCTAGGCTGCCATTTTGAAAAGTGCTTTTAGAGACTGGATGCGCAGAAGCAATCTCGGGTACACGCGATCTAGGATGCACCAAAGGGAGGCCCTGTTTGTTCTTATTGCTAGAAGGGTGGGCACGATGCAGCCCATAGTAGCAGGAAGGCTGGAGCTTGTTTCCTCCATGGCCAAAAAGGGCACATGAGGGTTAATTGCCCGCAGAGCTAGCCTGCGCTGCATGCAGTTCCGTTGCAGACTCTACCACCGCCCCTGCCTCGCATGGACAAGGGAAAAGGAAAGTTGAATGTGCTGACCAAGGAGGAGGCCCAATCATCGGCTCAAGTGATCTCAGGTTAGTCTCTGGATCAACTAGTAATCTCTTATGGTGGATTTATGGTTTCTACATTTTAGTGGGGCGTGCAATGTGTATAGGTGAATTTAAGGTGAAAAATAAGTGGACGCACCTTCTGTTCGATTCGGGTGCTACTCACTCCTTTGTGGCAAGGAGTTTTGTAGACCGACATCGTTGGGTTCTCAACCAGTTAGACACTTCCCTGAACGTCAAATTCCCTTTAGGAGAGCTGGTGATGTCAAGTCTGGGTATCCTAAAATGCCCTATCTTCCTAGGTGGTTTTCTAGCCTTTGCGGATCTGAAGGTGTTAGACTTGAAAGACTTTGACTTGATTTTGGGCATAGACAGGTTGTCCAGTCATGATGTCGTCATTTAGTTCAAGCACAAGCGCTTGGATTTCAAAGGAAACAAAGTCCAGCCCATGAGTGTGTATTGTTTGCTGCGTCAGGAATCTCCAATCATTTTTGCGGTACATGCTCGTAAATTTGTAAAGTCTGGATACGATTCTTTCCTTGTTTATGCTTCTATTCTGAAAGCTGCACCTGCTGTGCCTCGGTTGATGATGTTTCTGTGGTGCGTGAGTTTCCGGATGTCTTTCCTATTAGTCTTCCTGGACTTCCTCCTGAAAGAGAGGTGGAGTTCGTTATAGACCTTGATGAAAGTTATTTAACCGAATGTTAGCTAATCACCTAGAGGGGGGGGGGGTGAATAAGTCATGAACATTTTATTGATTCTTTGCTGATTTCAACTTAAGCTATCTAGAGCTTGTCCTTAAATCCTGCAATAGGAAAGAAAAAAAGCAGCACAACAAACAAAAAGATTTATAGTGGTTCCCTAATTGGGTACATCCACTTTCCCTCCCACTTATCCAACTGATTTGTTGGGCTAGGCACAAACTCCACCAATATACTCCTCAGAGCTTACACCTCGGGCTCTCAGCCTATTATATAAATTCTTCACAAAATCCAAACTCAAAACCACAAGGGTTCCTACCTCAGAGCCCTACAGGGTTCCGATAGTTCAGTGATCCATTGATCACGTACCTCAGCCTTATTTATAAGGCCTACAACTCAGGCTCTTCAGCCCTATAGCTTCAGGCACACAGCCCTACTCTCAGAGTGCTGCAACACTACTATAACTCAGTACCCTTCCAGGTACCTACAGCTCAGCCTCCTCCAAGGCCTACAACTCAGTGACACACTTGTCACCTACAGCTCAGTGACTCTCCAGTCACCTACCTCAGGCACATGGCCCTACACTCAGGCTGGGAGGACAGCCTTACCTCAGATCCATACTTTGATCATACCTCAGAGGGCAACACTCTCATACCTCAGGCAATTAATCCCTACAGATCAGATTCATATTTGGATCATACCTCAGTACCACAACAGGGCACCTACCTCAGTGACTAATTAGTCATCTACCTCATGCACAAAGTGCCACACACTTAGATTCAGATAAACTGAATCTTATAGGAAGATAATACAAAATAATTAAGAAAAATAAAACAATTGACTCAGAGATAAGTCTCTGAGTCAATCTTGCTGGACTGAGCATATATCAGTCCAGCACACTTGTTGTAGAAGGAATTAGTCCTCTTCTATAGCTAACTCTTTTCTGTTCCATAGATGAGCAGCTACCAGGTTGCTGAATGGATGAATCAGCTTCTGTGTTCTGGAAAGAAATATCTTGCTGAGCTTGAAGAGCTTCAGCTAACTAACTTCCTTTGCCTTTCAGGATCTCTCTATTGGACTTGAGCTTCCAAGCTTGATGGAGAAGAAGTTGTTCAACCACCTCTAATTTTCTTTCTATATTTTCTGCGTTTGTTCCTTTTTCCGTTCGATCTATTTCATTGCCCTAATCCTTTTCCTTTTTTCCTTTTTATATGCATTGATTTGAATTAACGACACAAATGTATGTTTGCACAACTAAGGTTTGGTGAGCCCCACCTTCTTCAAAAAAGGACAAGGCAGCTTTCGGTGCCACTGCAGCTTTCCCGCAACGACTACGTGTAAGTTGACTTTAATGACGTCAATAATGGTCATCACCATCTGTACTTAGAAAATATTCTAGAAATCCATGAAGCGTTGAGTGATGTTAAGTCACTCAATGCCATTTTTCTTGGCTCTCAGTGCTTTTGGACTTGTGAATTTTCTCTGGATTTATCTCAGCGGTTCTGTCTCGACGGTCTCAGCGGTTTCTTCTTAATAGTTGTGACAAGCCTTTGTCTCAATGCTTTCATCCTATCAGCTGAGACAAATTTCTATCTCTGTGGTATCTTCATAGCGGTGTCAGCGGTTTTTGCTTCCCAGCTTAGACTATCTTTTATCTCAGCAGTTTTCCTCTTAACTGTCTCAGTGCTTCCTTCTTTATTAAAAGCATTGAGTAATCACTCAATGCTTTTGGACTTAGAGAAATCCAGCTAGTTTTGTCTCAGCGAAAAAGCTGACACATTCTTCTCAATTATCTTAGATGTGTCAGCTGTCTCAATAGCTTCTTCTCAGCTATCTCAGCTGTCTCAGTGCTTTTTGTGTTAGTCAGGTTTTCTGGATTTAGCTGCGTTCGACGATCTGTGGGCTGAGCTCGACGAACTCTGATCTTCTCAGTGGTCTCAACGCTTTTTGTCTGTTGGATCCCTAGTTGGATTTGGGCTAGGTTCTCTAAATTAGGATGTTTGACCCACAATGTATAGCCTGGGTCATGTCTTTAAGTCATAGAGCTTAGGCTAAGTCTTTAGGTTCAACCTTGCATGGACCAACCAGCAGAAGATCTCAAATTGACTAAAGACTTAGAAGAAATCAAGTTCAGAATTTAAGCTCGACGTTCATCGAACACAGCTCGATGGTAGTCGTGCTCTACTCGATGAACTCAGAGTTAATTCCATGAGTTGAGCTCAACGATATTCGAGCTCAGGTCGACGAAGTCTAGAGTTCAGCATTCAACACATTCTTTCCAGTTTAGTTTCGCTGAACTCAGCTCGACGAAGACAGATTATCAGCTCGACGAACTTGGAGTGCAGATTAGGTAAGCTATCTCCAGAATGCAGTTCGCTGAGCTCAGGTCGACAAATAGTTTTTCTCAAGTTGACGAACAGGATTTCTCAGCTCGATGAACTTGGATCTCCGGTCGATGAAATTTGTTCAGTGGTCAACAAATTCTGTCCAAGCCTGACTTAGAGTTTTTCCATCATTTCTGTCCTTACTTTCTATATTATTTAGCAGTGATTTCTTTGAGTAATTAATGCACATATTCTCTTGAATATAGCCGTTATTGGCAGCATTGATTATGGTCTTCATCAGGGATTAATTTCTTGCTAAATTAAATGTGACAGATTGGAAAATCATTAAGGCAAATATTCTCCAGTCGTATTTCATTCTCTCCAGGCAACCAACATTCAATGCTTGAGATTCAAATTTCAAAGGAGAATTCAACTGCAGAATATAAAAGAGATTTCCTCTTTCAGACGACAGAGAGAACACCATAGAGATAGACAGACACACAGAGAATACAAAAAGACATTCAGAAATTCTCTGTTCAAGAAAAAACATGTTTTCACTTTGATCTTTCTGAAGAAGAAGAAGAAGAACAACAACAATCACAATCAAGAATCTTCTTCAACTTCAACTCCAGGAGCTTTCAAGGACAACAAACACTGATTCAGTCAGAAGTTCCTGTAATATTTTAAGTCAAGTCTGAAGACCTACACCCTGTGCAAGGCTCCAGTGATTTCAGAAGGAGCTCTTGACAATAACTGTAACACCCCCCCCCCCATCCGTCGCATAACATATGGCAGTAGGTCCGGCTGGGGTCCGACGCCATATACCACAGACAGACCGGAAGGTTACTTAATGGAAACCATCCAACCATTCCAACATCCTACACAGAGTCATTCTAGCAGAAGCAGTTTTATAAGTTGCAATTAAAAGAACCCAACACAAATAGCATGAATATCCACTAAACAAACCCAAAGGAATGAAGAACAAATACACAAGTACTGACCTTAAGGCCTTACAAATTGTTTCCTTCAAAATTACATGCTTTCAAACCTCGGCATGCAGGCCGGCCATACATGAATAAAGAAAACATTCAAAATATTAGGCCTTTGAGGGTCGGCACAGCAATTTGGGCTTTAGCCCGCTATTGACCGCTTGGTCCAGCAGCACCTGGAAGCAACAGACCACCGCACAGTGGCAAACAAAAGCAACGGTCAGCAATGCTGACCAAATTATAATGATCCTGCCCCCAATTCGGGGCGGCGATGCTCCTACCCTGCAATTATTAGCATAACCAAGCAGTATATAAATATACATTTCATCACAGGCGTAGGCACGCACGGCCACACACCCTGTGCACTCAGGGCACATTCTCAGTGAACCGGTCAATGTCACGTCAATTAAAGCCATAGACACCCCGGTCTCACCACCGCCACTTTGACGGCCAAACAATGAGCATTTTGTCTTCCCGGCATGGGTCATGTCAATTTAAGTCATAGACCGCCGAAGACCCTCATCTATGCCAATGGCTCTAACCGAACGACATAAAATGGGTACGGTTCCGCCTAACCCGTTGCTCACACTGCAACGTTAATTTAAAATATATGCGCGGGTATAACTTCTTCCGAGTCCCATTTCCGTCACACACTTCACATAACCCGATTATGTTCAAGTTGGCTCCCAAGTCACCATGTTAGCAGAATCACGCATCTACCCAGTTTTCCGAGAGCACCTTTGGGTTAATCCCCAAGGCTCCCTGTTGCAATCAACCACGTAGAAACCCGAAAAACACACATTCGCACGGAGTCTTCTCCTGCCATTAATTCAATGCAACATCACCGATCCATACCAACTTGTCTGGGTAGTCTTCACACATCATGCCTATGTCATTTCTCGAATACGTACTCTAAACAACGGGGACTTTACATATCTACCCGAAGGAATGCCTCAAACTCACCGCAAACTCGGGAGTGCGGGCTTCCTATGCAAAAGAAGGAGAGCTTCACATGCTCAAGTAGAGAATCGTTACCCTAGCGTTCTTCGTTGGCTCCATGGAAATCTACGCGGACGAAAAGCACCACAATCTCCTTGCCTTCGTAGATCCGAAGTCGGCTCGCGATTTGGAGCTCTGAAGCCCCTCCAAGGACTGGATCTAGGTTTATTCTTCCTCCTTCGCTCTCCCTTCTCTCTAGAACTTAGATAGAGAACCAGCGGCAGAAGAATAAGGGTTTTGAAACCCTGTACACGGGTATATCCCAATCGGATTAACCACCAGCCATCGGATCCCACAAAAGGGAAATGCACGGCTACGATCCAGGTCTGACCTGGACAAATGGGGCTAAACACCGCACAGTTTACCAATCCGGAGCAGGACACGTCCACGGCAAATCAAATTGTGTCGGGACATTTAGGCAAGATCCCGCCATAACCTCTGTGTCGACACTCCGCATCAACAGAGTCAAACACGCCACAATCGCCCCGCGCTCGACGATCGTCGAGCCAAGATCGCTGAACGTAGACAAATCGTCGATCGCTAATCGCCGGCCCAATCGTCGAACGTTGCTAGATCGTCGATCGCTAATCGCTGGCCCAATCGTCGAATGCTGCCAGATCGTCGATCGCTGATCGCTGGCCCAATCGTCGATCGCTGGCCCAATCGTCGATCGCTGCCAGATCGTCGATCGATGATTGTTGATTTTTGTGAAGTGGAAGTGGTTGACGGGACAGGCCGGGTGTAACACCCCCTATCCGTCACATTGCATAAAGCAGTAGGTCCGGCCGGGGCCCGACACCGTATCCCACAGACAGACCGGGTGGTTACTTATGCAAACCATCCAACCAATCTCAACGTCCTACACAGAGCATTCTAGCGGAAGCAATTTATAAAAGTTGCAATAAAGAACCCAGTATTTGAGCATGAATGTCCACTAGTACAGAATAGGAATGTTATACAAAATACTCAAAATAAGCCTTAAGGCCTTACAAAATGTTTCACTTGATATTACATGTTTTACAAACCACGACACGCAGGCCGGTCATACATGAATAAAACAGTAAACACTTCCAATTTAGGCCTTCAAGCGCCGGCTTCGCAAAAAGGGCTTTAGCCCGCTATTGACCGCTTGGTCCAGCTGCACCTGCAAGCAACAAACCACCGCACAGTGGCAAAACAAGGCAACGGTCAGCAATGCTGACCAAATTATAACGATCCCGCCCCCAACTCGGGGCGGCGATGCTCCTTCCCTGCATTTCATTAGCACAAGAGAGCAATTATATAAGTAGCCATTTCATCACAAACGTTGGCTCGCACGGCCACACACCCCATGCTTTCAGGGCACATTCTCGGTGAACTGGTCGATGACACGTCAATTAAAGCCATTAACATTCCGGACTCACCACCGCCACTTAGACGGCCAAACCTATGAGCAATTTATCTTCCCGGCATGGGTCACGTCAATTTAAGCCATTGACCGCCGAAGACTCACATCTATGTCAACGGCAAGTGCCATGTAACCTTAGGTCTCTTTAACCCGAACGACATAGATATGGGTACGGTTCCATCTAACCCGTGCTCACGTCGCAACGATAATTTAAGCCATTTGCGCAGGTTAAACTTCTCCCGAGTCCCATTTTCGTCACACAATTTTACATAACTCGGTTATGTTCAAGTTGGCTCTCAGGCCTCCATGTTGGCAAGATCTCGTATCCGCCCAGTTTTCCGGGTGCACCTTTGGGTTAGTCCCCAAGGCTCCCTGCTGCAATCTACCGCGTAGAAAACCCGAAAAACAAACAATAGCACGGAGTCTTCTCCGGAATTTATGCAATGCAACATCACCGATCAAGACCAACATGTCCGGGTAGGCTTCACACATCATGCCTATGTCCGTTCTCGCTTACGGACTCTAAACAACGGGGACTTCACATATCTACCCGAAGGAACACCTCCAACTCTCCGCAAACTCGCGAGAGCGGGCTTCCTATGCAAAGAAAGAGAGCTACTCATGCACAAGATGAGGATCATTACCCTTGCGTTCCTCTTTGGCACCATGGAAAAGTAATCGGATGAAAACCACCGCACTAGCGTTGCCTCCGTGGATCCGGAGTTGGCTCGCTATTTGGAGCTTCGAAGCTCTTCCAATGGCGGGATCTAGCTCCTTCTTCCTCCCTATGGAAACCACCCGTCACCACACATCTTCCCAAAACCCCGAGGTGATGGTAAGGGGGGACGGGGGTACATGAACACAAAGGATCGTCTGCTGCATGCGATGTGGGACAAACCCCAACCACAGGACCGCAGGGATATTCCGCCACACAAGGGGGCCCACCGGGGTCAACACCCAGACCTGGAACGTGATGGGGAAAGCCCAAACATGCGGTCCCACACACACGTGTCATGCTGGCTAATATAATCTCAACACACCCCCGCAGCAGTACAACCTGGCTTTGATACCATGTGGAAACCACCCGTCACCACACATCTTCCCAAAACCCCGAGGTGATGGTAAGGGGGGACGGGGGTACATGAACACAAAGGATCGTCTGCTGCAGGCGATGTGGGATCAACACCCACATCTGGAAGTGTTTGTGCTGGTCGGCCAAGTCCGCGGAGAAGTCGCCTGCAGGGTGGTTTCCAAAGTAGGAGATTCAGCCTCACCCAAGATCTGCTGGCGGATCATATCATAAGAGTCGGGAAGACGAAGAAGATAACAAACAACCAGGAGTTCCTGGAAGTGTTTGTGCTGGTCGGCCAAGTCCGCTGAGAAGGGGCGATTCTGGAGGATTTCAGCACCAAGAGCCTGAACCTGCTGATAGGCCGCAGCCGGTGACATGGAAGGGCGGGCGAAGAGGTCCGCATAGAGAGTATAAATGCGGGACGTCTGCCCCCCCCTTCGAATAGAGAGCAGCGAGGTGAAGCCAGGCGGACTTGACCGTCTCATCATGGCGAATGACGGGAAGGCACTCATCAGAAAGGCTGTTGGCCAGCCAGGTGCGAACAAGAGCATCACTCGCATCCCAGTCATCAAACTCAGGAGAGGTGCGAGGAGGAGGGTCATCGGTGAGGTGATGACGCTTGCGTTGAGAACGAAGGAGAAAGGTGAAAGAAACGCTCCAATCGGGATAGTTGGAGCCAACAAGCTTGGAAAGGGTGCCAAGGTTGCCCGAAGGAGGAGGAGGAGAAGGAGCTGCAGGAGTAGTGGTGAGACCGGAGGTAGTCATAGAACCCGGCAAGCAGAAGAAGCCGCGCGAACAGTAGCGGTTAGAAAATAGAAGAAGCCGCGCGAACAGTGGCGGCTAGAAAGAGGCAAAGGCACAGCGGGGAAGAGGGCGCACGGACTGAAAAAGGCCGAGCAACAGAAGAGAGGAGAAGAGCAGGTGACCGCGACCAAGATGCGGGTAAGAAAGGTACAACCCGCACGGTCAGGCAGATCACATCAGCTGCTAGAAGGCGGTCAAAGGCACAGCGGGGAAGAGGTCGCGCGGAATGAAAAGGCCGAGAGACCAGAAAAGAGGAGAAGAGCTAGTGACCGCGACCAAGATGCGGGTGAGAAAGGAACAACCCGCACGGTCAGGCAGATCACAGCAGCGAACCGCGAGTAGAGGGACAACACTCGCGGACAGGGACAGACCGCAACGACTAGGAAGTCGGAGCGGCAGGAAAGACCAAGGAGCGCGGCGACAAGGAAACAGGTCGCTGCGACAAAGAGCAGTAGGAGAAGAGAACCAAGAAGAAGCAAGCCGCGCGAACAGGGCAGTGGACAGAAACAAGCCGCGCGGATAGAAACAAGCCGCGCGGACAGAAGAGAAGGCAAGTCGCGAATCAAGTCGCAGAACGCGGAAAACAAGCCGCGAGCAACAGAGAGCGCACAGAATCAGGAGGAAATGACCGTGTGCTCTGATACCATGTGGAAACCACCCGTCACCACACATCTTCCCAAAACCCCGAGGTGATGGTAAGGGGGGACGGGGGTACATGAACACAAAGGATCGTCTGCTGCAGGCGATGTGGGACAAACCCCAACCACAGGACCGCAGGGATATTCCGCCACACAAGGGGGCCCACCGGGGTCAACACCCAGACCTGGAACGCGATGGGGAAAGCCCAAACATGCGGTCCCACACACACGTGTCATGCTGGCTAATATAATCTCAACACTCCCTTGGCTCTCCTCTCTCTCTAAGGTTTAGAAAGATGATAAGTTATGAAAAGTAAGGATTTTCCAAGTCCATTCACGGGTATATCCCTTCAGGAACAACCCCCAGCCGTTGGATCTTCAGTTAAAGAAATGAACGGCTTTGATTCGGGGCTGAAATGCCCAATCTGGACCGAACACGGCCTGACACACGCCCGTGTCCAGGGCCGTGTGCCTCAATCGCCGTCAAAATCGAATCGCCTGGAACATCACACGGGTATCGAACACGCCCGTGTTCGAGCTGACACGCCCGTGTTCCACCTGACACGGCCGTGTGGCCGGCCGTGTACCCCATGATTTTTCCCCCAAAATCAACCCGAGCACTGCACGGGTTCGAGGACACGCCCGTGTCCTTGCCCGTGTCACCTTGACACGCCTGGGCTCCAGGGTCGTGTACACGGTCTCCACACTCGACACGGCCTCAGACACGCCCGTGTCCTAGGCCGTGTGCCTTGTCTCGACGATCGTCGAGCAAATCTCGTCGACTCCCCGGCACGATCGTCGACACGGGTCGACACGCCCGGCGACACGCCCGTGTCGCGGGCCGTGTGCCCAGTCTCGACGAATCGTCGAGTAAAACTCGACGACTTCGCGGCTAAGTGTCGACACGGGTCGACACGGGTCGACACGCCCTGCGACACGCCCGTGTCCCAGGCCGTGTGCCTGCTGTCAGAACCCAAACTGCCCCAAAACGTCCCCCCCCCCCTTTGCTCCTTTGAGTTTCGGGGCGTTACAACTCTCCCCCTCTTAAAAGAATTTCGCCCACGAAATTACATAAAGGAAAGACATGTACAAAACCAAAATTTGTACCTGAGCGGAACAACTCCGGATACTCGTCAAGCATAGTCTGCTCTCGTTCCCAAGAGAGCTCCTCACGACCGCAATTGTCCCACCGGACCTTGACCATCCTGATCTCTTTATTGCGTAGCCGCTTGACCTCCGAGTCCTCGATCTGCACGGGCTTGACCTTTGTTGTTAGCCCACTATCCACCGACACTCGATCAACAGCGATCACTTGCGTAGGCTCTTGCACCGCCTTCCGAAGTACCGAAATATGGAATACATCATGTAAACCACTAAGATCCACTGAAAGCTTCAACCGATAGGCCGCTTCACCAACTCTCTCCAGAACCTCAAACGGTCCAAGGTACCTCGGGCTTAGCTTTTTCAATCGTCGCACCCGCGAGACACCCTTGAACGGCTTGATCTTTAAGTATACATAATCGCCCACAGCAAACTCCACATTTCTGTGCTTGGCATTATAGTACTTTGCTTGCCGGTCCTGAGCGATAAGCAACCTCTCCCGAATGGTTCTCACCAAAGAAGTAGCATCCTCCACTTCCGATCGCATATACAACTTTGACTCACCCGTTTCTAACCAAGACAACGGCGTGCGATATTTCCTACCATATAGGGCCTCGAAAAGCGCCATCTGAATACTCGCTTGGTAGCTGTTGTTGTATGCGAACTCCACCAAATATAGGTGGTCTTCCCATTGCTTTCCAAAATCCAAGACACACATGCGAAGCATGTCTTCCATGGTTCTATTTACCCTCTCGGTCTGCCCATCCGTTTGTGGATGGAAGGCTGTGCTGAATTTCAGCTTTGTTCCCAACATTTGCTGCACCAGCCTCCAATCATTGGACGTGAACCGCCCATCTCGGTCACTCACGATGCTGCGGGGCACACCATGAAGCTGCACTATGTTATCCACATAAAGCTTTGCCAACTTCTCCACCAGATCATCCTTCCTATGCGGAATAAAATGCGACACCTTCGTTAATCGATCAACAACCACCCAAATGGCGTCATTTCCCTTTTGCGACCTTGACAAACCGTGCACAAAGTCCATAGAGATGTCGTCGAATTTCCACTCCGGAATAGGCAAGGACTTAAGAAATCCTCATGGCTTTTGGCACTCTGCCTTTACTAAGGTGCAAGTTTGGCACTTCGCTACGTATAGCGCCACATCCTTTTTCAAACCCGGCCACCAAAATAGCTTCTTCATATCACGGTACATCTTCGTGCTCCCCGAGTGAATCGAGTACTTGGTATGGTGCGCCTCGTACAACAACTCCACCCGTAAATTGCTCACACTTGGGACGCACAAACGACCGTCTTTCCAAAGTAATCCGTCCTCCACGACGAATTGGGAATTTGACCCATCCAGAGCCTCTACCATGAACTGCTTCATATGAGCATCCATATCCAAAGCCTGTCGAATACGATCAGCCAGGTCATATTGGACTTCAGTCCAATTCAGAACTGTTTCAGCACTTGATTGTCTATCCACACAAACAATCTCCAACGCCTCCAACTCCCGCACCAACCGCTCATCATGCACCGATAGCCAATTGGCTTGAGCTGGGGCTCGGCGACTCAACACGTCCGCAACCGCATTCCCTTTGCCAGGCACGTAGTGGATCTTGAATGTATAGTCCCCCAGGAACTCCATCCATCTACGCTGCCGCATATTCAGATCCTTCTGATCAATTAGATACTTTAGGCTCTTGTGATCGGTGTAGATATCAATCTTCACACCGTACAAATAGTGTCTCCACAGCTTCAAGGCAAAAATCACGGCCGCTAACTCCAAGTCATGGACCGGATAATTCCTCTCGTGCACTTTTAGCTGTCTCGAGCCATAAGCTATCACGCTTCCGTGCTGCAGTAGCACGCAACCCAAACCGCTGCCCGAAGCATCGCTATATATCTCATAGCCTTCGGTTCCACATGGCGAACTCAGCACAGGCGCCGTGGTCAACCGACACTTCAATTCCTCAAAAGCTCGCGCGCACTCCGGCGTCCAAACGAACTTATGCTCCTTCCTCGTCAAAGTAGTGAGAGGTAACGCTATCCGTGAGAAGTTCTCTACGAAGCGCCTATAATAGCCGGCAAGCCCCAGAAAACTCCGGACTTCCGCTACAGTAGCAAACTCAGGCCACTCCTGTATCGCAACAATATTCGCCGGATCCACAACAATACCCTCTCCACTCACTATATGCCCGAGGAACGCCACTGAGGATAGCCAAAACTCGCACTTCGAGAACTTGGCATACAACTGATTTCTCCTTAGCGTTTCCAACACCAAATGAAGATGCTTGAAGTGATCTTCCTCACTTTGCGAGTACACCAAAATATCGTCGATGAAGACGATCACGAAATGGTCCAAGTACTCCCTGAAAGTCTTGTTCATCAAATCCATGAATAATGACATCGCATTAGTCAGCCCAAACAGCATGATCGTAAACTCATAATGCTCGTATCTCGTACTAAACGCTGTCTTCGGGATATCACTCTCCCTTATTCGCAGCTAATAGTACCCAACCTTGAGATCTAACTTCGAGTACACCGTCGACCCGACTAACTGATCAAAGAGATCATCAATCCGGGGGATCGGGTACTTGTTCTTCTCCGTCAGCTTGTTTAACTCTCGATAATCAATACATAGTCTCAAGCTTCCGTCCTTCTTCTTAACAAAGAGGACCGGTGCGCTCCAAGGCGAAGAACTCGGGCGCACATACCCTTGCTCCAACAACTCTTGCAGTTGAACTTTCAGCTCTGCCATTTCCTTAGGCGCTAGCCGATACGGAGATCGTGACACAGGCTTTGCACCTGGCACTAGCTCGATCGTAAAATCTATCTCCCGCTGAGGCGGGGCTCCAGGAAGATCCGCGGGGAACACATCAGGGTATTCCGATACCACTGAAATACAATCCAATGCGGGCTTCGGCTTTGCAACCTCCACTAGTGTAAAGAACAGTTCTGCACCAGCACGAACCGCCTTCACCACCTGAAGAGCAGACATCAATGTCTTGCTCGACCCCTTTAAGCCCGTAAAAGTTGTTTCACGACTTGCACCCAGCTTGACTTCCTTGCTACCGCAATCTATATGGGCCTGCTGCTCCGAGAGCCAGTCCATGCCAAATATGACGTCGAACTCCACCAACGGAAGTAAAGACGCCCGCAGGTCGAACTCCTGCTCCCCAATACGAATCTTAACATCGCAGATCCTATCCGCTCGCATCGAACACCCATTGGGCAACAACACATCCAACTTATCCTTCGCCATCGAAGAAGGGACTCCGATGCGTGATATAAATCCTTCGGACAAGAAGGAGTGTGATGCTCCCGTATCGAAGAGTGCTCGTGCCGGATTTTCACAAATCAATACAAATCCTAAACAAGCAGTGGTAAGATAACATATACATAACAAGTATTTAAAGAAATCGACTTGCTATAAATTAGACCATACCTGTCACCACATCGGCCTGTTTGATGGCCTCCTGTTGGCCAAGATTGTAGACCCTTGGTTGGGCCGGAGCATAGTGGGATGCGGTCGACTCCACCGCCTTTCCCTTCTCTTCATAAGTAGCTCCCGGCCTTCTCTCGGACTTGGGACGTCCGCTCCAAAAATCACGAGCAAAGTGCCCCGTCTTTCCACATGTAAAACACGCGCCCGGGGTCCGACTCGTAGTCGCCCCAAAAGCACCAGAAGGAGCTGGACCCTAAGTCCTATGCTTCTTGAAAGACCTCTGATAGCTGGACTTTGAAGTAGTCGGCACTTTAAATTCAGATTTTCTATCACCCAAGCCTTTCTTTGCTTGCACATTTTTCATGTCCTTTTCCAAGGACCGGGCAATATTGACCAAGGTTAACAAACCCTGCGTCATCGGCCCCGACAGTAGTAGTCTTAACTCATCCCTTAATCCTTCATAAAAGCGATTAGTATTGCGCTCCTCATCCATGATGGTGGAGCTAGCATATCGACTCAAACGAGTGAACTCATGGAGATATTCATCCACTCTCTTCTCACCCTGAACCAACGTCAGAAATTCGTTCTCCATCGAAATCCTCTGAGTAGAAGGGAGGTATCTTGCTAAGAACAATCCCGAGAACTCTTCCATCGGAACGTCTATCTGTTGTCTACCTCTCAAATGATGCAGCTCCAATCCTTCCCACCACATCCTCGCTTCACCGTCCAGAAGGAACGTAGCGATGGTGGTCATTTGCCACTCCTCCATCTCCGTTGCTGTCATGACTCTCTTCACCCTAGAGAGCCAGTCTTCAGCCTGAGATGGGGTTCCCAACCCCGAGAATAACGGAGGGTTAAAGCTCATTACATGGTTAAGCTGCCTCTCAGTTGCCCTCCTTGGCACTACCGGTTCCACAACCACTTGCTCCACTCTCCTCGGCTCAGCCTCTTGAAGAGGTTCCTGCTCCATCACAGGAGCGGGCTGCTGCGCTTGCCTTGCAGGCTGCGCATTTATCACGGTCAACACCGCTTCAGCCACCAATCGAATATTCTCAGCCGACAGAGGTGTTGCGGGATCAACTTCCGGTGCACTACTAGCCTCAAAAACTCGGCGTTCTGACGGCCCAACACCACTTCTGGTCACCTATAGTGGTACAAAACACCGTTAAGCGACCAAATAAATTGCAAACAGCAATTATAGGAACACGCTGGTTCCTCAAACACGAGTATTTTCATTCCTAAGTGGACATTCAAGGGTTCTTTTACCATTATAACGATGACGCACACAACGTGCTCACCACCCCTTAAAAAGAATTCACCCACGAATTCACTTTAAGCCCGACCAAAACCAGTAGTCTGATACCAAATTGTAACACCCCCTATCCGTCACATAGCATAAAGTAGTAGGTCCGGCCGGGGCCCGACGCCGTATGCCACAGACAGACCGGGTGGTTACTTATGGAAACCATCCAACCAATCTCAATGTCCTACACAGAATATTCTAGCGGAAGCAGTTTATAAAAGTTGCAATAAAGAACCCAGCATTTGAGCATGAATGTCCACTAGTACAGAATAGGAATGTTATACAAAATACTCAAAATAAGCCTTAAGGCCTTACAAAATGTTTCACTTGATATTACATGTTTTACAAACCATGGCACGCAGGCCGGTCATACATGAATAAAACAGTAAACACTTCCAATTTAGGCCTTCAAGGGCCGGCTTCGCAAAAAGGGCTTTAGCCTGCTATTGACCGCTTGGTCCAGCTGCACCTGCAAGCAACAAACCACCGCACGGTGGCAAAAGAAGGCAACGGTCAGCAATGCTGACCAAATTATAACGATCCCGCCCCCAACTCGGGGCGGCGATGCTCCTTCCCTGCATTTCATTAGCACATGCGAGCAATTATATAAGTAGCCATTTCATCACAGACGTTGGTTCGCACGGCCACACGCCCCGTGCTCTCAGGGCACATTCTCGGTGAACCGGTCGATGTCACGTCAATTAAAGCCATTAACATTCCAGACTCGCCACCGCCACTTAGACGGCCAAACCTATGAGCAATTTGTCTTCCCGGCATGGGTCACGTCAATTTAAGCCATTGACCGCCGAAGACTCACATCTATGCCAACGGCAAGTTCCATATAACCTTAGGTCTCTTTAACCCGAACGACATAGATATGGGTACGGTTCCATCTAACCCGTGCTCACGTCGCAATGATAATTTAAGCCATTTGCGCAGGTTAAAATTCTCCTGAGTCCCATTTTCGTCACACAATTTCACATAACTCGGTTATGTTCAAGTTGGCTCTCAGGCCTCCATGTTGGCAAGATCTCGTATCCGCCCAGTTTTCCGGGTGCACCTTTGGTTTAGTCCCCAAGGCTCCCTACTGCAATCTACCGCGTAGAAAACCCGAAAAACAAACAATAGCACGGAGTCTTCTCCGGCATTTATGTAATACAACATCACCGATCCATACCAACATGTCCGGGTAGGCTTCACACATCATGCCTATGTCCGTTCTCGCTTACGGACTCTAAACAACGGGGACTTCACATATCTACCTGAAGGAACACCTCAAACTCTCCGCAAACTCGCGAGAGCGGGCTTCCTATACAAAGAAAGAGAGCTACTCATGCTCAAGATGAGGATCGTTACCCTTGCGTTCTTCTTTGGCACCATGGAAAAGTAATCGGATGAAAACCACCGCACTAGCGTTGCCTCCGTGGATCCGGAGTCAGCTCGCGATTTGGAGCTTCGAAGCTCCTCCAATGGCGGGATCTAGCTCCTTCTTCCTCCCTTGGCTCTCCTCTCTCTCTAAGGTTTAGAAAGATGATAAGTTATGAAAAGTAAGGGTTTTCCAAGTCCATTCACGGGTATATCCCTTCAGGAACAACCCCCAGCCGTTGGATCTTCAGTTAAAGAAATGAACGGCTTCGATTTGGAGCTGAAATGCCCAAACTGGACCAAACACAGCCTGGCACACGCCCGTGTCTAGGGCCGTGTGCCTCATTCGCCGTCAAAATCGAATCGCCTGGAACCTCACACGGGTATCGAACACGCCCGTGTTTGAGCTGACACGCCCGTGTTCCACCTGACACGGCCGTGTGGCCGGCCGTGTACCCCATGATTTTCCCCCCAAAATCAACCCGAGCACTGCACGGGTTCGAGGACACGCCCGTGTCCTTGCCCGTGTCACATTGACACGCCTGGGCTCCAGGGCCGTGTACACGGTCTCCACACTCGACACGGCCTCGGACACACCCGTGTCCTAGGCCGTGTGCCTTGTCTCGACGATCGTCGAGCAAATCTCGTCGACTCCCCGGGACGATCGTCGACACGGGTAGACACGCCCTGCGACACGCCCGTGTCGCGGGCCGTGTGCCCAGTCTCGACTAATCGTCGAGTAAATCTCTATGACTTCGCGGCTAAGTGTCGACACGGGTCGACACGCCCTGCGACACTCCCGTGTCCCAGGCCGTGTGCCTGCTGCCAGAACCCAAACTGGCCCAAAACGTCCCCCCCCCCTTTGCTCCTTTGAGTTTCGGGGCGTTACACCGGGCGGCCTGGGGCGGACAGCATTGGCGGACTAGGCGGACTGGGCGGACTATGATGTGCGGCCTGGTGGTAGGTCTAGTGGGAAGCCGGTTGTCTTCTGAGCGGTTTGTTTGCATGGAGACCGCGGACTATGCGGCCTGGTTTCTGCGGATAGGGTGTGCTGATTGGCTTTGCCAAGGAGCGGCCTGAGCGGATGAAGGCTTGCGGACTGGTGCATTGCTCTGTGGCCGCGGGTGCAAGCTTGTGCTGATAGGCGGTTTGGCTCGTGTCCGCGGGAAGCTTGCGGGCTGATGTGTCCACGGTGTGGGCTGTTGCGGACTGGAATTAGAGCTTGGCTGAGGCCTTGTCGGGCTCTGGTGACACAGCAGGTGCTTTGCTGTGGAGATCGATTGGCGGACTGGTGTTTGGAGTCCGGGAGGAGGCTGCTGCGTTGGACGTGCGAGGAGCCTGCGGACTGCTGGCGGTCTGTGTTTTGGTGTTTGGCGGACGGGGGTTTGCGTCCGCCATGCTCGCATTGGCCCTTGATGGTTTTGGAATTGGTCACGCCTTGTGTCAAGTTCATGGTGTCCGCCGTATCCGCCAAGTCCGCTGTGACCAGGCAGACTATTGCTGTTTGCCTTTGGTCGTGGACTTGTGGCGGATTGTGGTGTGAGTCTTGCGGACTGCCTCGGGTTGTTGCGGACTGCCATTGAAGGGGGTTGCTGTCCTGCAGTGGTTGGATCTTTGCGGGCTGATGCCTTGTCCGCATAGCTTGGGCGGACTGGAGAGGGTTCGTCAATGGTTGCCTTGCTCCTGGCGGTTTTCCTTGGTATCCGGCTAAGTCCTTGCAGACTCAGCGGACGGAGTTTTGCTATCGCGCGGGCTGGGGCGGTGTCGCTATCTCTTGGGAGGTGACCACACTCCTCACCATGCCTATAAAAAGGACCCCCCTGTCACATCTACAGTAACCTAAGCAACTTGAGTGAATAGTAAGTTGGGTTGAGCAAGGAGCTGTGGTCTGTGTTTGTCAGTCCGCGCGGATTGTTTCAGGCTGACGGTTTGTTGTGTGCAGGTCGCGCGGGTAGCTTCAAGGAGCCAGGAGTTTGGCTGTGACTTCGGTAAAGTACTTGGAAGTGTGCGGTCTCTGTGGACTCAGCAGGAGGTCGCTCTGCGGTTTGTCAGTTCTATTTCATCTTTGCTAGCTTCAATAACCTGTCCGCCGGTTTCAGGCGGGTAGGGGTGTTCCTCAGTTCAGGTTCAGTAGGAGGCGAATAACGGTGTGTCTGCGCGGCCTCGCGGCTTCAGCGGACTCCGTGGTGATTCGGAGGACTGCAGTTAAGTGCGGGCGATCTCAGCGGACTCGGCGACCTTGGCGACCTCGCGGTCTCGGTGGACTCCGGTGCTGTCCGCCCGGCTTGTTTTTGGTGCTTTCTGTTTACAGCTGTTATACTAGCGAAATCATGTCTCGCTATGCCTCGTGTTGTAAAGAAGTGAATGATAATAGACCTGCTTGTACTTCCATTGTTTGTTGGGATTAACCTCTGTTCCTTGGTTTCCGCTGGTTCAACGTGCGAACTGGGTAGTTCCGAAGATATTAATTTGGCGTTTGGGCTATCTTGCTGACCACGTTGAGAAAATTTAACATGGTATCAGAGGGAGGTGCGTCAGGTTCAGTTGCGTGAGCGGATGTCAGCCAGTGTTGTTACTCTGTGATTGAGTGGTGATCAACCTGTGTTGTTGCTTGGAGCTGCTGAAAGGTTGCCAACAGGTGTTGCAATGGAAGGGAGCTTTGCAAGAGGTCTGGGCATTGAACTCTTAACGCCGACTAACTTCAAGAAGTGGAAGTTGTGCATGAAGAGTTATCTTCTTGGCGAGGAGCTGTGGGAAGTCGTCGGTGGTGACGACAGACAGGAAGTGACTGCTGCGTTCGGTACTGCTGAGCAGGTTAGGCTCTGGAGAAGAACAAATGCTAAGGTGGAGTTCATTCTGAAGAGAGCCGTGTCTCCGGAACTGTTTGATCACATCGTTGGGTGTGAGTCGGCTGCTGATATTTGGACAACCTTTGATGAGTTGTTCAATAGGAAGAATGTGGCGCGGCTTCAGTTCCTGGAGAATGAGTTGGCCAGGGCAACTCAGGGAGACCTTTCCAACTCCAAGTACTTCTTAAAGATGAAGAGCTTATGCGTTGAGCTGTCGGCACTGGATCCTAATGAGCCTATCTCTGAGGCAAAGATGAAAAGTCACATTATCCGCGGCTTAGGGAAGGAGTATGTGGCCTTTGTAACATCTGTTCAAGGGTGGGCTACTCAGCCGTCGTTGCTGGAGCTGGAGAATCTGCTTGCCTCGCAGGAGAGCTTAGCAAGGCAGATGACTGGAGTGAACCTGAATCAGGAAGGCAACGAAGCTCTCTTCTCAGGCAAGAAGAAAGGATGGGAAGGGAAGAAGAAGGAGAAGGTGCAGACCGCTGTTGAGAAGGAGACTTCAACTTCATATCCGCCGGAGAGGAGCAATGCTCCTAAGGATTGGAAGAAGTATCTGAAGTGCTACCAGTGTCATCAGCGAGGGCACTTCAACCGGGACTGCAAGGTCAAACTGCAGCCTGGGCATGCTGCGGGAAAGGAGGAAGCTTGCTCGAGAAGTGAAGAAGCAGGATGGGGCGGAGCTTTTATGATGGGCACTTGTGTCCGGGCCTTGTATGCTGAGGACTTCAATAGCGAGTGGATCGTGGACTCCGGGTGTGGTCATCACCTCACCGGAGACAAATCGAAGTTCACCTCCATGCAGGCGTACTCAGGTAATGAAGCTATTATCACTGCTGATAATACTGTTTATGCAGTAGAGAAGGAGGGGGTCGTGTCTTTGGGTAGTGACCAGGGGCCATTCACGTTAAGGAGTGTGTATCACGTGCTGAGCATGATGAAGAACCTCTTCTCGGTGACCAATGTGGTGGACGCTGGGTATCACGCTCTGTTTGGGCCAATAGACGTGAAGTTCCTTCACAACGTATCAGCGGTGAAGGCTGATGTTGCTCATGTTGGGAGGAGGGTGAAGAACTTGTTTGTTCTTTCCACCAATGCTTATGTTGATAAGATGAGAGCCAATGATAGCACTGCTATCTGGCAGGAGAGGCTGGGGCATGTTGGCATGGACAAGCTGAAGGCAATGGCTAGTAGAAGTCTGGTGAGGGGGTTGCCGAAGTTGTCCTCCTTTGGTGATGGGCATGTTTGTGCGGGCTGTCAATACGGTAAGGCACATCGCCTTCCGTTTGATAAATCACAAACAAGGAGCAAGAAACCATTGGAGTGTATTCATGGCGACCTGATGGGACCGACGGTTACTGCCAGCCTTGGTGGAAGCAGATACATGCTTGTCTTGGTTGATGACTACTCAAGGTATACTTGGGTGTACTTCTTAAAGGAGAAGTCGGAAGCCTTCCGTTTGTTCGTGGTGTTCAAGGAGTTCGTAGAAGGCCGGCTTGGCTTGCGGGTTATGAAGCTTAGAACTGATAACGGGGGTGAATTTGTTTTCTCCGAGTTTTCTAACTTCTGCAGGAAGCACGGGTTCCAACGGGAGCTTACTTGTGCTCACACTCCACAACAAAATGGGGTAGCGGAGCGGAAGATCCGTCATCTGACGGAGACCTGCAAATGCTGGCTTCATGCGAAAGATATCCCAAGGTCCTTTTGGGCGGAGGGAATGTCTTGTGCTGCTTATGTTATCAACCGGATACCACTCAGCCCTGTCAATAAGAAGACTCCTGTTGAGTTGTTGCTGAAGGAGAAGCCGTGTGTGGGATGCCTTAGGGTGTTCGATTCAACTTGCTACGTGCATGTCCCGGATGCTTCACGGACAAAGCTGGATGCGAAGGCAAGGAAACTTGTCTTTGTTGGCTACGATGAGCGGAAGAAGGGATGGAAATGCATGGACCCTGTGACGAAGAAGTTCGTGGTATCAAGAGACGTAGTCATTGACGAGCTGATGTCATATGGAGGTGGCTCGGTGGAGCTAACCAGAAGTAGCAAGGTTGATGAAGCACCGGTGGTGGCTGCTGAAGGCTTGGAAGAGGAGCTTGCTATTTCACCAGCAGCTCCTGTTGCTTCGAACTCCGAGGCTAAGCCTTCTAGTTCAGGAAGCAGGGGGAGCACTGCTCAATGCTTGCCCCAGGTAGGAGTGGAGCCTGAAGAAGCAACGGAAGCCGTGAGCAAGGAGCCGTGTCTTCGGAGATCGAAGAGGATGGTTAAGCCACCAGCTCGATACTGTGATGGGAATGCAGTGAGCTTTGTCTCCTGCTTCTTTGCAGGTCCTCTGGATGAGCGAGAGTCTGCAAACTTCAACGAGGCCACTGGAGTGAAGGAGTGGGAAGGTGCCACGAAAGAAGAGATTGATGCTCTGAAGAAGAATGAAACCTGGGACCTTGTGCCCAAGGTTGATGACATTAGTCCGGTTACTTGCAAGTAGGTGTATAAGTTGAAGAAGAAGCCTGATGGGAGCATTGATCGGTTCAAAGCTCGCCTGGTCGCTAGAGGATTCTCACAGCAGTATGGAGAAGACTATGAGGAGACATTCAGTCCAGTTGCGAAGATGACTTCTGTAAGAGTGGTGATCGCCTTGGCTGCTAGCAAGGGATGGAGGTTGTGGCAACTCGATGTCAAGAATGCCTTTCTTTACGGAGAGATTGACAAGGACATCTTCATGGATCAGCCGCTTGGTTTTGTCTCTGAAAAGCATCCGGACTATGTCTGCAAACTCAGGAAGGCTCTCTATGGGTTGAAGCAAGCTCCTAGAGCGTGGTATGGGAAGATTGCAGAGTACTTGCAATTCTGTGGATACCTTGCTTCCAACTCGGATTCAAGCTTGTTCGTCAAGAAGAAGGGAGAGCTACAAGTCTTGGTCCTGCTGTATGTGGATGACATGATCATCACAGGAAATTCGGAGGAGGAAGTAGCAAGGCTCAGGGCAGAGCTTGCTATACGCTTCGAGATGAAAGACTTGGGAGAGTTGCATCACTTTATCGGTCTTGAAGTGGAGAGGAAGGAGTGTGGGGTTCTCATTAGCCAAAAAGGGTATGCTGATCGCATTGTGAAGCGCTTTGGCATAGACGAAGGGAAGAAGTGCTCTACTCCATTGGAATCTGGGCTGAAGCTTCGACGAGATGAGGGAAGGGTTCTTCATGATCCCTTGGTGTTCAGGGCTCTTGTTGGGAGCTTGATTTATCTGACGATTACAAGACCTGACATTGCTTATGTTGTTTGCCGAGTAAGTCGGTATATGGCTGAACCAAGGCAATCTCATCTAGTGGCGGCAAAGGGAATTCTAATGTATGTCAAGGCTTCTTCTGATATGGGACTCCTCTATAGAAGGGACTCGGAGTTTGCATTTCTCGGGTACACGGATGCTGACTATGGCGGTGATTCGGATGATCGAAGGTCTACTTCAGGTTATGTGTTCACTTGCGGCTCAGCTAGCATCTCGTGGTGTAGCAAGAAGCAGGACTCGGTGTCGGTTTCAACCACAGAGGCGGAGTATAAGGCTTCGGCCTTGGCTGCTCGGGAAGCCGTTTGGTTGAGGAGGCTTATAGAGGATGTTCATGAAGAAGTGCAAGGGCCTACTTTACTCCGGGGTGACAATGAGAGTGCTCTCAAACTGTTTAACAATGCAGTGTGTCACGCCAGGACCAAGCATATAGAGATTGATCACCACTTCATCAGGGAGAAGGTGTTGGAAGGGTCTCTGCTGGTCGGGCATATTCGGAGTGAAGATAATTTTGCTGACATCTTCACGAAGGCACTGTCGAAGGGGCCCTTTGAACGCTTGCGCAGCTTACTGGGCTTGGTCACCACTTACCACTTCAAGGGGGAGTGTTGTATTTTGTGAAGTGGAATTGGTTGACGGGACAGGCCGGGCGGCCTGGGGCGGACAGCATTGGAGGACTAGGAGGACTGGGCGGACTGTGATGTGCGGCCTGGTGGTAGGTCTAGTGGGAAGCCGGCTATCTTCTGAGCAGTTTGTTTGCATGGAGTCCGTGGACTATGCGGCCTGGTTTCTGCGGATAGGGTGTGCTCATTGGCTTTGCCAAGGAGCGGCCTGAGCGGATGAATGCTTGCGGACTGGTGCATTGCTCAGTGGCCGCGAGTGCAAGCTTGTGCTGATAGGCAGTTTGGCTCGTGTCCGCGGGAAGCTTGCGGGCTGATGTGTCCGCGGTGTGGGCTATTGCGGACTGGGCTGGGAGCTTGGCTGAGGCCTTGTCGGGCTCTGGTGACACAGCAGGTGCTTTGCTGTGGAGATCGATTGGCGGACTGGTGTTTGGAGTCCGGGAGGAGGCTGCTGCGTTGGACGTGCGAGGAGCCTATGGACTGCTGGCGGTCTGTGTTTTGGTGTTTGGCGGACGGGGGTTTGCGTCTGCCATGCTCGCATTGGCCCTGGATGGTTTTGGACTTGGTCACACCTTGTGTCAAGTTCATGGTGTCCGCCGTATCCGCCAAGTCCGCTGTGACCAGGAGGACTGTTGTTGTTTGCCTTTGGTCGTGGACTTGTGGCGGATTGCGGTGTGAGTCTTGCAGACTGCCTCGGGTTGGTGCGGACTGCCATTGAAGGGAGTTGCTGTCCTACAGTGGTTGGAGCTTTGCGGGCTGATTCCTTGTCCGCATAGCTTGGGAGGACTGGAGAGGGTTTGTCAATGGTTGCCTTGCTCCTGGCGGTTTTCCTTGCTATCCGGCTAAGTCCTTGCGGACTCAGCAGACGGAGTTTTGCTATCGCGCGGGCTGGGGTGGTGTCGCTATCTCTTGGGCGGTGACCACACTCCTCACCGTACCTATAAATAGGACCCCCCTGGCACATCTACAGTAACCTAAGTAACTTGAGTGAATAGTAAGTTGGGTTGGGCAAGGAGCTGCGGTCTGTGTTTGTCAGTCCGCGCGGATTGTTTCAGGCTGACGGTTTGCTGTGTGCATGTCGCGCGGGTAGCTTCAAGGAGCCAGGAGTTTGGCTGTGACTTCGGTCAAGTACTTGGAAGTGTGCGGTCTCTGCAGACTCAGCAGGAAGTCGCTCTGCGGCTTGTCAGTTCTGTTTCATCTTTGTCAGCTTCAATAACCTGTCCGCCGGTTTCAGGCGGGTAGGGGTGTTCCTCAGTTCAGGTTCAGCAGGAGGCGAATAACGGTGTGTCCGTGCGGCCTCGCGGCTTCTGCGGACTCCGTGGTGATTCGGCGGACTGCAGCTAAGTGCGGGCGATCTCAGCGGACTCGGCGACCTCGGCGACCTCGCGGTCTCGGCGGACTACGGTGCTGTCCGCCCGGCTTGTTTTTTGGTGCTTTCTGTTTACAGCTGTTATACTAGCGAAATCATGTCTCGCTATGTATGCCTCGTGTTGTAAAGAAGTGAATGATAATAGACCTGCTTGTGCTTCCATTGTTTGTTGGGATTAACCTCTGTTCCTTGGTTTCCGCTGGTTCAACGTGCGAACTGGGTAGTTCCGAAGATATTAATTTGGCGTTTGGGCTATCTTGCTGACCACGTTGAGAAAATTTAACAATGATCGCTGGCCCAATCGTCAATCGCTGCCAGATTGTTGATCGCAAATCGCTGGCTCAATCGTCGATCGCCGCCAGATCGTCGATCACTGATCGCTGGCCCAATCGTCGATCGCTGCAAGATCGTCGATCACATATCAGTGGCTCAATCGTCGATCGTTGCCAGATCGTTGATCGTAGATCGCTGGCTTGTTCGTCGAACGATCATGACACGCCCGTGAAAACCAGCCGTGTAGGTTGTTCGACGACCGTCGACCCAAGATCATCGAACGCTGGCCAGATCGTCGATCCCAGATCGCTGGCCTGATACACGAACGAACACGACATGCCCTGGGACACGCCCGTGTTCCAGGCCGTGTACCCCCTGCCAAATACCAAATTTGGCCCAAAACGTCTCCCGCCGCTCTTTTGAGTTTCGGGGCGTTACATCTCTCCCCCTCTTAAAAGAATTTCGTCCACGAAATTACATAAAGGAAAAGTAAGTACAAAACTAAAATTTGTACCTGAGCGGAACAACTCTGGGTACTCGTCAAGCATATTCTTCTCTCGTTCCCAAGAGAGCTCTTCTCGACCACAATTATCCCAACAGACCTTGACCATCCTGATCTTTTTATTGCGTAGCCGCTTGACTTCCGAATCCTCAATTCGTGCAGGCTTGACCTTTATCGTCAACCCACTATTAATCGGCAATTGATCGACCGCGATCACTTGCATAGGCTCTTGCACCGCCTTCCGCGGCACTGATATATGTAATATATCATGTAGTCCACTAAGCTCCACTTATAGTTTCAACTGATAGGATGCTTCACCAATCCGCTCCAGAACTTCAAACGGCCTAAGGTACCTCGGGCTTAGCTTTTTCAATCGCCGCACCCGCGAGACACCCTTGAACGGCTTGATCTTCAAGTACACCCAGTCGCCCACAGCGAACTCCACGTTCCTGTGCTTAGCATTATAGTACTTCGCCTAACGGTCCTGAGCGATTAGCAACCTCTCCCGAATAGTTCGCACCAATGAAGTACATCTTCCACATCTTGACGATTGTACAACTTTGACTCCCCCATTTCCAACCAGGACAACGGCGTGCGACATCTTCTACCATATAGGGCCTCGAAGTGCGCCATCTGAATACTTGCCTGGTAGCTATTGTTGCACGCAAATTCCACCAAGTATAGGTGGTCTTCCCATTGCTTTCCAAAGTCTAGGACACACATGCGAAGCATGTCTTCCATTGTCCTATTTACCATATCGGTATGTCCATCCGTTTGCGGATGAAAGGTTGTGCTAAAAGTCAACTTTGTTCCCAACATTTCCTGCACCAGACTCCAATCATTGGATGTGAAACGCCCATCTCAGTCACTCACGATGCTGCGGGGCACACCATGAAGCCGCACAATATTGTCTACATACAATTTTGCCAATTTCTCAACCGGATCATCCTTCCTATGCGGAATGAAATGCGACACCTTTGTTAGACGATCTACGACCACCCAAATGGCATCGTTCCCCATTTGGAACCTTGGCAACCCGTGCACAAAGTCCATAGTAATGTCGTCGAACATCCACCCCGGAATAGCAAAGGATTTCAAGAATCCTCCCGTCTTTTGGCATTCCGCCTTCACCAAGGCGCAAGTTTGGCACTTCGCCACGTACAGCGCCACATACTTTTCCAGTCCTGGCCACCAGAACAATTTCTTTAACATCGCGGTACATCTTCGTGCTCCCCTGGTGAATTGAGTACTTGGTACGATGCGCCTCGTACAACAATTCCACCTGCAAATCGCCCACGCTTGGGACGCACAGACGACCGTCTTTCCAAAGTAATCCGTCCTCCACAACGAATTGGGAATTTGACCCATCCAGAGCCTCTATCATGAGTTGCTTCATGTGGATATCCATATCCAATGCCTGCCGAATCCGATCAGCCAGGTCGTATTGGACTTCAGTCCAATTCAACAATGCTTCAGCACTTGACTGCTCGTCTACACAAACGATCTCCATCGTCTCCATCTCCCGAACAAACCACTCGTCATGGATCGACAGTCAAATGTCTTGAGCTGGGGCCCGGCGACTCAACGCGTCCGCAACCGAATTACCTTTACCAGGCACGTAATGGATCTTAAACGTATAGTCCTAAAGGAACTCCATCCATCTACGCTGCCGCATATTCAGATCTTTCTGATCTAGCAAATATTTCAGGCTTTTATGGTCGGTATAAATATCGACCTTTACTCCATACAAGTAGTGTCTCCACAGCTTCAAGGTAAAAATCACGGCCGCTAACTACAAGTCTTGGACCGAATAGTTCCTCTCGTGCACCTTCCGCTGTCTCGAGCCATATTCTATAATGCTTCCATGCCGTAGCAGCACACAACCCCAACCACTTCCCGAAGCATCGCTATAAATCTCATAACCTTCGGTCCCACTCGGCGAACTCAACACAGGCGTCGTGGTTAACCGACATTTCAACTCCTCAAAAGCTCTCGCGCACTCCGGCGTCCAAATGAACTTCTGCTCCTTCCTCGTCAAAGTAGTGAGAGGTAACGCTATCCGCGAGAAGTTCTCTACGAAGCGCCTATAATAGCCGGCAAGCCCCAGAAAGCTCCGGACTTCCGCTACCGTAGAAAGCTCAGGCCACTCCCGTATCGCAACAATCTTTGCCGGATCCATTGCAATACCTTCCCCACTCATTATATGACCGAGGAACAACACTGAGGACAACCAAAACTCGCACTTCGAGAACTTGGCGTATAATTGATTCCTCCTTAGCTTCTCCAAAACCAAATGAAGATGCCTGAAGTGATCTTCATCACTCTGCGAGTACACAAAAATATCGTCGATGAAGACGATCACAAAATGGTCCAAGTACTCCCTGAAGGTCCTGTTCATCAAATCCATGAACACTGACGGCGCATTCGTTAGACCAAATGGCATGACTGTAAACTCGAAATGCTCGTATCTTGTACTGAACGCTGTCTTCGGGATATCACTCTCCCTTATTCGCAGCTGATAGTACGCGGACTTGAGGTCCAACTTTGAGTACATCGTCGACCCGATCAACTGATCAAAAAGATCATGGATCCTTGGGATTGGATACTTGTTCTTTTCCGTCAACTTGTTCAGTTCTCGGTAATCAATACATAGCCTCAAGCTTCCGTCTTTCTTCTTAACAAAGAGGACCGGTGCGCTCCAAGGTGACGAACTTGAACGCACAAACCCTTGCTCCAACAACTCTTGAAGTTGCACCTTTAGCTCCGCCATCTCCTTAGGCACTAACTGATACGAAGAGCGTATGACCGGTTTGGCATCACACCAAACCGCCTTAACCAACTGAAGAGCAGGCACCAACGTCATGTTCGACCTCTTTCAAGCCCGTAAAAGTCGTCTCACGACCTGCTCCACACTTGACTTCCTTGCGATTTCGATCAATGCATGCTTGCTGCTCCGAGAGCCAGTTCATACCAAAAATTACGTCGAGCTCTCCTAACGGTAGTAACGACGCTTATAAGTCAAAGTCTTTACTCCCTATCTGCACATAAATGCAACAGAGTCTACTCGCATGCAATGAGCATCATTAGACAACAATGCAATCAATTTGTCTTTTGCCATCGAAGGAGGTACTCCGACACGCAATACCAATCCTTTGGTTAACAGGGAATGCGAAGCTCACTAAGCGAACGGTGCTCTCGCCGAATTAATCGAAAATTAGAACAAAGCTTAGCACCAACAGTTATAAGCTAACATGCACAAGGGCAACAAGTATTTAAAGTTAAACTACTATAACTTTAAGCCGTACCGGTCATCACGACAGCGTGCTTCTTATCAGACTTGGGACGTACGTTCCAGCAGTCTCGGGAAAAGTGCCCCGGCTTTCCACAATTAAAGCATGCGCCTGGGGTCGACCCGTAGTCGTCCCAGAAGCACTAGAAGAAGGAGCTGGACCCGAAGTCCTAGCCTTCTTATACCACCTACGGTACGCAGACTTTGAGGAGTTCGACATTTTGAACTCCGTCTTCTGCATATCCAAGTCTTTGCTTCCTTGGATTCGATTCAGATCTCTGGCACTTTGTACTATACCTGCTCCTGACATAGCTTTCTTTAACTTCTGAGCACCATTCCGACAGTCTCGGGCAAAGTGCCCTTCCTTGCCACACTTAAAACAACCATATGGAGCCTGACCAGTAGACATTTTAGACTTCTTGTTCCTCCTCCTTCGGTATGCAGACTTTGCAGAATCTGGAGAGTCTAGTACACTGAACTCGGACATCTGATTGACTTTTGGCAAATCTATTTCCAAAGATCTAGATGATTCCACCAAGGCTCGAAATCCAAATAATTTTGGTCATAGCAGCAGAACTCGTAATTCGCCGCGCAGGCCATTGTAAAACCTATCGACCATCGACTGCTCGCTCTACACTTCAGAGCCTGGGTACCGTCTTATCATCAAAAACGCTTGCAAATATTCCTCAACTGAGTGCATACCCTGCACTAAAAGCATGTCAACTGCTACCCCAAAGGTCCTATAAATGTCATTTGCTCCATCACACCACCCGGCGTTGGAATAATAGGGGACTGCACACGTCTTTCATTTTGTGCACCAATCGCAGCGAACACTGCTTCCACCACCATTCTTATGGTTTCAGCGGGGGGAAGGGTTGCAGGCACGTCACCATGTGCACTATAATCTTCAGAAATCGGATGTTCTGACGGCCCAGCACCGCTTCTGGTCACCTATAGTTGTACAAAACACTGTTAAGCGGCCATACAAAATTACAAAATCAATTATAGGAACACGCAGATTCCTCAAACACGTGTATTTTCATTCCTAAGTGGACATTCATGGGTTGTATTGTTGTTATAACGATGACATACACACATGTGCCCTCCACCCCTTAAAAAGAATTCGTCCATGAATTCATTTTAAGTCCGACCGAAACCAGTAGTCTGATACAAAATTGTAACACCCACCTATCCGTCGCATAACATATGGCAGTAGGTCCGGCCGGGGCCCGACGCCATATACCACAGACAGACCGGAAGGTTACTCAATAGAAACCATCCAACGATTCCAACATCCTACACAGAGTCATTCTAGCGGAAGCAGTTTTATAAGTTGCAATTAAAAGAACCCAGCACAAATAGCATGAATATACACTAAACAAACCCAAAGGAATGAAGTACAAATACACGAGTACTGGCCTTAAGGCCTTATAAATTGTTTCCTTCAAAATTACATGCTTTCAAACCTCGGCACGCAGGCCTGCCATACATGAATAAAGAAAACATTCTAAATATTAGACATTAGAGGGCCAATATAGCAACTTGGGCTTTAGCCCGCTATTGACCTCTTGGTCAAGCAGCACCTGCAAGCAACAAACCACCGCACAGCGGCAAACAAAAGCAACGGTCAGCAATGCTGACCAAATTATAACGATCCCGCCCCAAATTTGGTGCGCCGATGCTCCTTCCCTGCACTTATTAGCATAACCAAGCAGTATATAAATATACATTTCATCACAGGCGTAGGCACGCACGACCACACACCCCGTGCACTCAGGGCACATTCTCGGTGAACCGGTCAATGTCACGTCAATTAAAGCCATAGACACCTCGATCTCACCACCGCCACTTTGACCGCCAAACAATGAGCATTTTGTCTTCCCCGCATGGGTCACATCAATTTAAGCCATAAACCGCCGAAGACCCTCATCTATGCAAACGGCTCTAACAGAACGACATAGAACGGGTATGATTCCGCCTAACACGTTGCTCACACCGCAACGTTAATTTAAAACATATGTACGGGTCAAACTTCTTCCGAGTCCCATTTCCGTCACACACTTCACATAACCCGATTATGTTCAAGTTGGCTACCAGGCCACCATGTTGGCAGAATCACGCATCTGCCCAGTTTTTCGGGTGCACCTTGGGGTTAATCCCCAAGGCTCCCTGTTGCAATGTACCACATAGAAACTCAAAAAACACACATTCGCACGGAGTCTTCTCCGGCCATTTATGCAATGCAACATCACCGATCCAGACCAACTTGTCCGGGTAGGCTTCACACATCATGCATATGTCCGTTCTCGAATACAGACTCTAAACAACGGGGACTTTACATATCTACCCGAAGGAACGCCTCAAACTCACCGCAAACTCGCGAGAGCGGGCTTCCTATGTAAAAGAATGAGAGCTTCACATGCTCAAGTAGAGAATCGTTACCCTAGCGTTCTTCCTTGGCGCCATGGAAATCTACGCGGATTAAAAGCACTATAATCTCCTTGCCTTCGTAGATCCGAAGTCGGCTCGCGATTTGGAGCTCCGAAGCCCCTCCAAGGACTGGATCTAGGTTTCTTCTTCCTCCTTCGCCCTCCCTTCTCTCTAGAACTTAGACAGAGAACCAGCGACACAAGAATAAGGGTTCTGAAACCCTGTACACGGGTATATCCCAATCGGATTAACCACCAGTCGTCGGATCCCACAAAAGTGAAATGCACGGCTACGATCCAGGTCTGACTTTGACAAATGGGGCTAAACACCGCACAGTTCACCAATCCGGAGTAGGACACTTCCGCGACCAATCAAATTGTATCGGGACATTTAGTCAAGATCCCTCCAAAACCTCTGTGTCAACACTCCTCGTTGACAGAGTCAAACACGCCACAATCGCCCCGCGCTCGACGATCGTCCAACCAAGATCGCAGAACGCTGCCAAATCATAGATCGCTGATCACCAGCCCAATCGTCGAACGTTGCCAGATCGTCGATCGTTGATCACTGGCCCAATCGTCTATCACTTCAAGATCATCGATCGCTGATCGCTGGCCCAATCGTCGATCGCTGCCAGATCGTCGATCGCTGATCGCTGTCCCAATAGTCAATCGCTGCCAGATCGTCGAACGCAGATCGATGGCTCAATCATCGATCGCTGCCAGATCGTCGATCGCTGATCGCTGGCCCAATCGTCGATCGCTGCCAGATCGTCGATCGCAAATCACTGGCTCAATCACCGATCGCCGTCAGATCGTCGATCGCAGATTGCTGGCTTGTTCGTCGAACGATCATGACACGCCTGTGACAACCAGCCGTGTACGCTGTTCGACGATCGTCGACCCAAGATCGTCGAACGCTGGCCAGATCGTCGATCCCAGATTGCTGGCTGATAGACGAACGAACACGACACACCCGTGTCCCAGACCGTGTACCCCCTGCTAAATACCAAATTTGGCTCAAAACGCCTCCCGTCGCTCTTTTGAGTTTCGGGGCGTTACAATAGCAAATCCACTAGTCTTCTTTGTTGATTTGAGAAAGAGAAGACACCATCAAATCTCTCTCCCCCTCCTATGTAAAGGTTTTATTAACTCCCTTTAAAAGTTTATTTTGATTTTTGGGATCAAAAGCTCAAAGGGTTGTGAGATCTTTCTAAAAATAAATCTTATGGTGGCAGTCACCAGATCAGAAACCTGCTAGTGGATTCCTACCAGGGTTGTAGAAGAGTGGATGTACCCAGGTTGGGGAACCACTATAAAATTCTTGTGTCATTTGGTTGCCTCTTTTCTTTGTGTTGTGATATATTGATGTGATGTGTTAGAGTGGATTAACTTTGACTATTTTTTCTTTCTGTTATTATTGGTATCACATGCTTCTTACTCAGATAAAAATCTAAAACAGCCAAAAAGTATTATTACTCTATTCACCACCACCACCACCACCCCCCCCCCTCTAGAGTAAATCATATCTAACCCTTATCTTTCAATTGGTATCAGAGGAGGTTCTTTTGGTAGTACAAGTTAACACTTGAACCAAAAGATCCTTATTAGATCTGATTTTCATTTCTCTAAATTTTCTATTTAGTTCACAACATATCATAGAACAAGGATTATGCAAGCACCAGACCTCCAGTTTGCAACTTAAATAAGTTTATCATCTGGAAGGCAAGAATCAGACTTTATATGAATTCAATTGATGAGGACATATATAATTCTATTTTGACAGGTCCTCCTCAACCTACAGCTGCTATATCTACCTCTACTTCAAGCACTCATGTTGTTCCACCACCTGAGTGGACAGATGCTCAGAAAATGGCAATGATAGCAGATGCAAAGGCCATGAATATACTGGCTCAAACTATGTCAGATGACATATATCAAAAGGTGGTTGAATGCACATCTGCCAAAGCAATCTGGGACTCTCTTAACTAGATGGTTGCTGGATCAGTAGATGAGAGGAAGGATAGGTGATAAACTCTCATCTCCCAATATGAAAACTTCAAGAAGGATGAATCAGAATCTGTTACTGACATGTGCAACAGATTAAGTTCAATTATCAGTGATCTAAAGACCTTGGATAAGGATATCACTCTCAATGAGGCTAATGACAAAATCCTAATGTGCTTCCCCAACACTTGGGATTCCAGTATATGGCCAATCAATGAGGCCAGAAGTTTGAATGAGATTTCTACAGAATATCTTCTTGGCAAGCTCAAATCATATAAGCAATTGATCAAATCCAGTGAAGCTGCAGAGCAAAAGACTCCTCCACCAGCAAGAAAGGAGCAGAACATAGCCTTCATAGCTTCAGAAGGAATAGAAGCCCCAACTGCCGGTGAAGAACTTCTGAGTCTCTTAGCCAAGAGATTCTACAAGATGGCAAGGAAGGACTTCAGAAGAAAGTTATCTAGGCAGGATGACAAACCCAGGTATTACAAGACACCCAATAAAGAAATTGTTTGCTTTGGGTGCAGGAATTCAGAACAATTCATTTCATAGTGTCCAGAAAATCAAAAAAAAGAAAGAAGTAGAGAAAGGGACTTCAAGAAGCATCACTACAGCAAGCCTTCCTCTAGCAAGCACAAGAAAAAAGAGAAGGGCTTTGTGGCTGATACCTGGAGTGATACTGAAGATGAATCCTCATCTTCTAGCTCCAGTGAAGAGGAAGAAGAAGCTAAGGTAAGGGAAGTTTGCCTTATGGTCATCAATGCCTCTTGCAGCCCATCTGATGCTGAGGAACAAGTAGAAGAGTAAGACAATGAAACATCTGAATCAGAGGCAGATCAGGTATTATCTTCCTTTGATTATAATTCAGATAGTTTTAAGACTGAATTTAAATCTTTATGTATAGATTTAATAAATTCTGAAAAAGAAATTAAAATACTTAGGGAAAAATTAACAGATCTTGAAAACTTTATTTCTGAAAATATTAAGTTAAAAGATGAATTAACTTTATCTCAAGAACAAATTATATCATTAAAGACTGAATTGGCTGAGGCAAGACAACTTGAAGAATCCCTAAATGGGAGAAGCATCAAGTTGATGGACATCACAAGCACAATGAATGTCAGGCTAAATGGCAAGCTGGGCTTAGGTGCTTCATCAAGCCAACCCCCACTAATTCAGAAGAATATATTAACAACTCCAATTAAGTTTGTTTCTGAAAAAGGAAAAGAGAAAATAGATAATAATAATAATGTTAAACAAACTGAATTAAAATGAAAGAATAAGAAAAAGAATTATAAAAATCCTAACAATAACAATATTCAACAGATTTCGTCAAACTCAGATCGACAAAATATGCATAATTCGTTGAACTCAAGTCAACGAACTCCAAACGCAGATTTTTACTATAATTATTTGTTGAACTACGATCGACGAAACCTATATGGTTCGTCGACCCGAGATCGACGATTTTGGGGCCCAGAGAATGAATATTCTCATTCTCTGAGTGGATTTCGACGAACTCATCCCCATTCGTCGAACTGAGATCGACGAACTTACTTGAATTCGTCGAACCCAGTTCAAGTTAACAGAAACTTTAATTATTCCAAAACACATAATCAACCAAGATCATCCATAAACCAATTTAATCCATGGATTATTCCACCTAGAAGATATCATCACTTAGGTTATAAATGCAAACCTAAATATTCTTATATCTCTAGTTTTAATTATGTGAAGAAAGAAGGAGCCAAGGTAACCTGGGTCACGAATAGTTAATATATTTCCTTGCAGGTGAAAGACTGTCCCACCACAGCGCAATAGTGGTAACTGGATAGTGGATGTTCTAAACACATGACTGGAAACAAGGACAACCTAATAAATTAAAAGTAAAAGCTAGGACCAAAAGTAATATTTGGTGACTCCAATTGTGGCCAGACTGAAGGCTATGGAAAGGTCAAGATTGGAGCTGTCACCTTCAGGAAGGTAGCTTATGTAAGTGGACTGAAGCACAACCTCATCTCCATAGGTCAGTTACGTGATGAAAAGTTTCAGGTATCCTTTAATAAAACTTCATGTATTATTACTTCTTTAGATAACCATGTAGTATTGATTGACAGTAGAGTAGGAAACATTTACATAGTAAATTTCTAGTCAGTTAAGTCTGGAATATGTTTATTCAATCAAACTAGCAATAATAATGACCTTTGGCATAGGAGATTAGGTCATGTAAACTTGAAAAATATTGCCAAATTCTCTAGGGACAACCTTGTCAGAGAATTGACTTTTTGCCCCTACAAGGAGGAAAGCCTTCGCAAGGCTTGTCAATTAGGCAAGCAAACTAAAAGTAGTTTTAAATCAGTAAATAAAAGTGACTCACCTTGAATATTGTACTTGCTAGATATGGACCTTTTTGGCCCTATTGTTGTACAAAGTCTAGGAGGGAAATCTTATACTTTAGTGAATGTAGATGACTTCTCTAGATTCACTTGGGTATTCTTTCTGAGATCTAAGTTTGATAACTTCAAGGTTCTTACAGATTTTCTCAAGAACATGCAGATTGAGTACTCTACTCTAGTTGCATTGATCATAAGTGATCATGGTACTGAGTTTGAGTCTCTTCTTATGCAAGAGTTCTGTGAGAAGGAAGGTATTAGGCACTGCCTCTCAGCTCCTAGAACTCCTCAACAAAATGGGGTCAATGAAAGGAAAAATAGAACCCTAATTGAATCTACAGGCACATTACTTACAGATGCTCATTTGTCCCTATCCTTTTGGGCAGAGGCTGTGAGCACAGCAAATTATGTACTGAATATAAGTATTATACACAAGCTTAAGAATAAGACTCCGTATGAGCTACTTAAAGGGAAGAAACCTAAAGTAGACTATTTTAAAATATTTGGTTGCTTATGTTACATTCACAATAATAATAAGAAACATATTAGAAAATTTGAAGCCAAGGCTGAAATGGGAATTTTTCTTGGATATTCCCAAGTAAGCAAGACTTATGGGGTCTATAATAAATCCACCATGAAAATTGAAGAATCTATCGATGTTTTATTTGATGAAACTAACATGATTTTCAAAGAGAAAGAAATTTCTACCAAGAACTGTTTGCAGGAACCACATTTGTGTGAGAAGTTGAACGACTTAATCCTCACCAATGAGGCTGTTAGCCATCCTTCTCCACAAATTGCTGAACATAATAAAGATGAAGACAGTGAAGATGAAGACACTGAAATAATTGTAGAAATAACAACTGCTGTAATTCCACAAGAGTAATTAAGTCCCCAAGATGTTGCTCAACCAACTCCACCTACTAAATTTGTCACACTTAGAGATCATCATGTATCTCAAGTGATTGGAGATATTTCAGTTGGTGTGCAGACCAGGCATCAAATCAACAAAGACTTGATGCATGCCTGCTTCATATCTCAAATTGAGCCCCAATCTATTAAAGATGCAGAGTAAGATCCCTACTGGATTATTGTAATACAAGAGGAGCTCAACCAATTTGAGAGATGCAGAGTTTGGGATTTAGTTTCAAGACCAAAAGACTACCCAGTCATTGGAACTAAATGGGTATTCAGAAATAAACTTGATGCCCAAGGTATTATCATAAGGAACAAGGCAATGCTGGTTTCTCAAGGCTATAGACAAGAGGAAGGGATTGATTTTGACCAGACATTTGCACCTGTTGCAAGGCTGGAAGCAATCATAATATTCTTTTCTTATGTTGCCTACAAAAAGTTCAAAGTATATCAAATGGATGTCAAGAGTACATTCTTGAATGGTGAACTTAAGGAAAACGTTTATGTGGAGCAACCACCAGGTTTTATCTCTTCAACTAATCCTTCTTATGTATTTAAATTACATAAAACTCTCAATGGTTTAAAAATAAGCTCCAAGACCTTGGTATGAAACCTTAGCTAGTTTTCTTCTAGAACATAAATTTTCTAGGGGCATTGTAGATAGGACATTATTCACTAGACACCATAAGGATCAAATCTTATTAGTACAACTCTATGTAGATGACATTATTTTTGGATCTACAGATTCCAAACTATGCAAGAGGTTCTCTGACCTCATGCTTTCAAAGTTTGAAATGAGTAGCATGGGTGAGCTCCCCTACTTCCTTGGTCCCCAAGTGAAGCAGCTACGTAATGGAATCTTCATATCCCAATCTAAGTATGCAAAGGAGCTAATCAAAAAGTTTGGGATGTCAGATGCCTTAGCCAAGAAAACACCTATGGCTACAAATGTTGTAATTGACTCTGATGAACATAGGAAACCTATTGATCAGAAATTATATACGGTCATTATTGTGTGCCTGCTATATCTTACAGCAACTAGACCAGACATCATGTTTGCTACATGCCTTTTTGCTAGGTTCTAGGTGAACCCTAAAGAATCTCACCTTATTTTCTTAAAAAGGATTTTAAGATATATAAAGAGTTGTCCAAGTCTAGGACTCTGGTATCCAACTGAGTCAGAGTTTGAGTTTACTGGATACTCAGATGCTGACTTTACTGGATGTAGAGTAGACAAAAAGAGCACATCAGGGACATGCCAGTTCTTTGGTATGAGACTAGTGTCTTGGTTTTGCAAAAAGCAGTCATCTGTGTCTACTTCAACTGCTAAAGCAGAATATATTGTAGCTGACAGTTGTTGTTCCCAGATGTTGTGGATTCAGAACCAATTCCTAGATTATGGCTTCAACTTAAATAATTCAACCTTACTATGTGATAACACAAGTGTAATTTCCATTGCACAAAATCCAGTGCATCATAGTAGAACTAAGCATATAGACATCAGGTACCATTTCATCAGAGAGTGTGTAGACAAAAATAAAATTAAGCTTGTCTACATCTACACTTATTTACAAAGAGCAGATATCTTCACCAAACACTTAGATGAGAGGAACTATCTGTTCTTTATAAATCAGCTAGTTATGATCAATGGAGAGGCCTTAATTTAAATTTCTGTCTCCGGTCGAAGAATTTATCAAAGTTCGTCGAATGGAGATCGACGAACTGAGGAAGTTCTTGAGGAATTTGTCGAACGGAGATCGACGAACTCTCTGTGTGTGGAGCTATTTTCGTCGAACGGAGATTGACGATATTGCTTCAGAAAATTTTCGTCGAACTAAGATCGACGAAATGTTTTCACTTCTTCTGACTACGATCGTCGAATTCTTTTGTCAATAAAATATTTCATCGACCTGTGATCAAAGAATTTTTATTTTTCGTCGGACGGAGTCTGCCGCTTCATATTCTAAAAACCATATATCTAGGTTTTCTTGGAGCTCCGTCCCGCACTTTCTGTTCCCTCGCACTTGATCTTTGTTTTCTTTTGCAGATGAACTAATGACGATTCCGACGAACTCCCTAGCAGCGATGAAGTTCGACATGGGCTTTGACATTGATTTCGATTCCTTCTAGCACTCAGACCAAATCTTCTTGGACATACTGCAATTGTCTAAAGAACAAAATCTGAAGAATTTCATGACTCAAAGAATAAAGATGGTAGCAACCGAGATTAGAGAATGGGTATTCTCTTACACAACACCCGATGCAGATACTATGACCGACATTTTATCCGGTAATCATGTCTCTCTTTCCACCACCGTTTTGACTGAGATTTTTTGTTTGAGGAATGGAAACGAAGATATAGAAATGGATAGTGATGACAATGATACTATGTTGATAAAGATGGATCATTCTGGAGAAAACCCAAATAAACTACTGAAGAAAAACTTATGTTCTGAGTATAAGTTCTTAGCAGATGTAGTTAGCAAAGTTCTACTAGGAAAACATATTGCCCACGACTACATTACCAAGCACTAGTTCTTGGTGATGGGTTCTCTGGTTGAATAGAAATAGGTAAACTGGGGAAAACTCTTGTTTGAGTTAATAAAGAAGAAAAATAATAAGAAAGAAGTATGCTTTGGAAGGATTCTGGGAATTTTCCTTCAAGAAAAGGCTCCTGAACTACTGTTCTCCATGATAGTTTTCATCAATACATCTAAAAGGCTGACTTGTGCCTTACTTGGAAGGTGGGAGAGGACCATCTCCAAGCCATCCAAGGCTTCTTCCTCTTCCCTGACTTCTAAGAGCACCAGGGCTGTGATAGCCACTCCTCCACCTCCAGAAGATGTCCTTCCCTCCACCAGATTTCCTTCACCTCCTCCTCAACAATAACCATCATATTCTCCAGCTCATACTCCACCAACTCAACAACAACAACCCTCACCAGTTTCAACATCTGTTCCATATACAGAACATACCATACCACGTCTATCTCCACCTCAACATTCTCCACATCCACTTAATATATCTGAAATTCAATCTGAAATTCCTTATACCTCCTAACGCTCTTTCAATCTTCTATCACCTCAACCATCTCCACATAATTCTCCACTTCAGGAACACATCCCTTCTGCCACTAATATCCCTTCAGTCCTCCACACTGACATACCATCTACTGCTCTAGACTACACACATATAGATTTTTCCAATAGATTCTATGTGTGTTCAAACTGTGGACATCACACTCCCTACTCCTCCTCTGCTCCAGAACCCCTATATCTAAATTTTTCTGATAATTCTAAAGATCTTCTTGCATTTATTTCTCCCACTCTTGAGAAGCTAATAGCTACTGCTATTGCTCCCCTTTCTGCTTCTATCACCTCTCTATCTTCCAGAATTACTGTTATGTCCTCTATCCCTTCTTCTACAGGACTAGCTTTAGGACCCAATGAACCCAGTCAGGGGGAGATGCTCTGTGAAGAAGCTCTAGTTCCCCCTGTGTAGCAGTAGCAGCAGCAGATTTTGAGATGACTGATGATTCAACAGATGAAGCTACTCCAGTAGAAATTATTGAATTATTTACAGATTCTGATACAAAGATGATTGACATAGTTATAGCATAAATAAATACTATTTGTGATTATATTTTAAATCCCATAGTCAACCTAGATTCTTTACTATATTTATTCAGTTTTGTTTACAGAGATATTCTGCCTAGTCTTTCTCATCAGCATTCCATGGCTATTGTATCATATACTTCTCCAATAAGTCCTACAGTTGCTAAGCAACTTAAAGCAAGTTTTGTAGTAACAGAGCCTCCAAAATATCAGCCCCCAAGGTCAGTTCTTCTCTAAAGGCTATCTCACCTCTTACATATAAAATGGATGATAGTCCTCTTCTAGATCTAGATGAAATCATTATGCCTGACATAGAAGAAGAAAATAAGTTAATTTTTGAAAGTATTGCTGAAATAGAAGTTGAAGTTCCAGAACCTTCAGAGGCTCCTCAAGCTGAAAAACAAATATCTAAAGATATTCTGAAGGACATTGATGCCTTATATGATAATCCTCAAGGATCTTCTGATGATGAAGATGATGCTGACTTTGAGGATTCTGATAATACTAAAGCTAAGAAGAAAGCTATTAAGAAGAGAAAGTCTGTTCCTAAAGCTGCTCCCAAACCAAATCCCACTCATGATACTCCATACTATATTCTATAGAATATTACTCCATATCCAGGGATGCCTGCATGGATGTGGCTTTCCAAGAATGAGCAAAAAGCCAGGAAAAAGAGTAGAAGGTACTCTCCTCCTCTATTGGATCCCTAGTTTCGATTTGGGCTAGGTTCACTGAGTTAGGATGTCTTTGACCCACCTTGTATAGTCAGGGTCATTGGTTGTGTCCTAGAGTCTAGGGTTTGTCCTTAGAACATCATCCTGTGGACCAACCATACTCCAGACTGCCAGAGAAACTCAATACTTAGAGATATTTTCAGCTCAAGGAAATCTGTTCGATGTTCGTCGATCTCAGCTCAACGAACCAGCGACGTTCGTCGATCTCAGCTCAGAGAATCATATTCTTTGGTCAACGAATTCTGGTCGACGATTTGAATTCTTCTCAGCCAGAGACTTCTCAGATTCTAAGTCCATAATTATTCTTCGGTTGATGAATTTTGGATCTCTGGTCGACGAATGATGATTGTCTGTTCGACGAATGAAGATTGTCAGTTCCACGAAGATTGTAGCAGAATTGACAAATTTCCCTTGAAGACTTATTGTTATTGTCGGGTCGACGAACTCATCAGCTCAGCTCGACGAACTATGAACTCAGCTCGACGATCTCTGTTCTTCGTTCGACGATTCCAGACAATGTCTTCTCAAGTTTTTCGTCCCTTTTCTTGGCGATGATTCCTGAGTAATTAATGCTCAATCTTCTCGGAATGTTACCGTTAGAACGAGCATTGATCATGGATTATTACATGCCGTTTTTCTATGGGACAGTTAGGGAATTCATTGATTGTCGCTTCCTTCCCAGGCCGACTGCATTTACTGCTCAAGCATTCAAATTTCGAAGGTGTTCTTTAGTCAGTCACACCAGAAAAGAAAAATTAATCTTGCTGACAAACACACATTCAACAGTCTTACAGAAATCTAAAGCTTTACACTGCAATCAGCCTAGGCGAGAGAACATCATCATCAAGAAGAAGAAGAACATACAATCTCCATCAAGAGTCTTCTTCTTTCAACCCTATAGGATAACTTCAGAAGGACAACAATAACTCTATCTGTCAAAGAAGTTCCTGAAGCAATCTCTGGTCAAGGCAATCAAGCTTTTGAAGACCTGTCACCCTGAAGCAGTGCTCTAGATTTCCTGATTCATTCAAGATCTCATGGGGAGCATCTACTGAAATAAATCCACTAGTCTTCTCAGTTATTATTGAGAAAGAGAAGACACCATCACCCCTTTCCCATCTTCTGTACAAGGTTTTAAGTCCCTTAAAAATTATTTCTAGTTGCAAGTCTCCTACAAAAAGACTTGAGGTTTTGGTTTTTGAGAACCTGAACAAAAGCTCATTGGTGTCAGGCACCTGATCAAAAATCTGAGTGGATTTCTACCAGGGTGGTAGAAGAGTGGATGTACCCAGGTTGGGGAACCACTATAAATTTTTTGTGTCGTCTGTTTGTCCTCTTTCTTTTGGTTTGACTGTATTCTGTGATTTGTTAGGTTGCTGTATTTATTACTTTGATTACTAATCTGTTCACCAAGGATTACAGCAATAGTTGTAAAGATTTTTTAAGAGAGCACAATACTCTATTCACACCCCCCCCCCTCTAGAGTATTTCAGATCTAACCTTCACTTTCAATTGGTATCAAAGCGAGGTTGGTTAAACTACCACACCTTAAAAGGTTAATTGGTTGTACATGCTAACACCTGAACCATAAAGATCCCTCTTGTTAGATCTGATTGTTTTGTTTCCTTTATTAGATTTATTCCTTCACAGAAATGGCTCAAAACAAAGATTATGCAAGCATCAGACCTCCAGTATGCAATCTTAACAGATTTGCCATCTGAAAGGCAAGAATCAAACTGTACATGAATTCTATTGATGAAGATATTTTTTCTTCCATCTTGACAGGAGTACCCCCAGCACCTGCAGCTTCTACAAGCACCTCTACAAACATGACTGCAGTACCTCCTCCAGATAATAATGATGCTTACAGGAAAGCCAAAATTGCAGATGCAAAAGCAATGAACATCTTGGCTCAGACTATGTAAGATGATATATTTCAGAAGGTGGCTGAGTGCACCTCAGCCAAGGCCATTTGGGACTCCCTCAACCAAATGGTAGATGGTTCAGCTGATGAAAGGAAAGACAGGAGATCAAATCTCATATCCCTGTGTAAGAATTTTAAGAAGGATGAGGCTGAATCAATTGCTGAAATGTACAATAGGTTGAGCTCAATCATCAATGAGCTTAAAACCTTGGATAAAGATATCACCCTTACAGAGGTGAATGACAAAATCTTGATATGCTTCCCTAGCTCTTGGGACTCAAGAATCTGGCCTATCAAAGAAGCCAGAAGCCTAAATGAGATATCAACTGAATCTCTGCTGGCAAACTAAAGTCTTATGAGCAGTTGATTAAATCAAGAGAAGCAGCTGAACAGAAATCAACAACTCCAGAGAGAAAAGATCATAGTATAGCTTTCAAGGCATCAGAGGAAAGTGAGACCTCAACATCCAATGAAGAACTAATGAGCCTCTTTGCAAAAAGAATTTATAAGATGGCTAGAAAGAATTTCAGAAGGAAATCATCCAGGCAGGATGATAAGCCCAAATATGACAAGACACCAACCAAGGAGGTTGTGTGCTTTGGATGTAGAAAGCCTGGACATTACATCTCTGAATGTCCAGAAAACCAGAAGAAGGAGAAAAGCAGAGAAAAAGACTCCAGGAGAAAACACAGCAGCAGACCCTCCTCCAGCAAGTACAAAAAGAGAGACAAAGGCTTTGTTGCTAAAACATGGAGTGATACTGAAGAAGAATCATCTTACTCCAGCTCAAGTGAAGAAGAGGAAGAAGCAAGATCCAAGGAGGTTTGCCTTATGGCAATTGATGCCTCTAAGAGAAATTCAGGATCATAAGGAGAATCTAAAGACGAGGCAGCCTCAGAGGCAGAGGCAGATCAGGTTCTTTCAAGTGATAATTTTAATTCTGATTCATTTAAAATTGAATTCAATGCTATGTGTTTAGATTTAATTAGTTCAGAGAAAGAAATAAAAACTCTTAGAGAAAAACTAGGAAACCTTGAATCTGTTAACTCAGAAAATCTTAAACTAAAAGATCAACAAACTTTAGCAAATGAGCAGATAATTAAATTAAAATCTGATTTATGTGAGGCCAAACAACTTGAGCAATCTCTCAATGTAAGAAGTCTCAAGCTGATGGACATAACAAGCACAGTAAATGACAGATTAAATGGCAAGCTGGGCTTGGGTGCATCATCAGATTTGCCCCCCATAATTAAGAAAAATATTATTACCACACCCATTAAATTTGTTTCTGCCAAGGGAAAAGAGAAGATATTAAACAAACCAATGTCTGAAAACAATCCAAAACCCATAGACAAGAGCAATAAAAATCAAAAAAATAGCTAATAAAAACAAGGTTCAGCAGCATTCGGCGAACTCATATCGACGAAATGTGGCCCGTTCGTCGAACCTAGATCGACGAACGTTGAACGCAAACTTCAGTAATAACAATTCGTCCAACTACGATCGACGAACTTTGTATGGTTCGTCGAGCAGAGGTCAACGAACATGAGGCGCAAAAAATGACTATTGTCATTCTCTGAGCAGAGATCGACGATCTCAGCCCTATTCGTCGAACTCTGGTCGACGAACTTACAATAATTCGTCGAACTTAGAAGGACCAAACATAAATCACTTCTCTTACAGAAATTCTAAGCCAGCTAATAAACCATTCAATCCAGTAGCTGATTAGGTTATTTCGCATAGGAGATATCACCCCTTATGTTACAAATCTCAACCTACTTTGTCAATTATATCCAGCTTTTCATTTCAACTAAATAAAGGACCCAAGGTAACCTGGGTCAAGAACAATTGAGTTTTGTTTTTCATTATAGGTATAGGTGAAGAGCTGTCCAAGGGTGAGTCAGACCTGGTACTTGGATAGTGGTTGTTCCAAGAATATGACAGGCAGCAAGGACAATCTATCTAATTACAAGTCCAAGCTAGGATCAAAAGTGATCTTTGGTGATTCAAATAGTGCCCAGTCTGAAGGATATGGAGTAGTAAAGATTGGAATAGTTACCTTCAAGAGAGTAACATATGTAAGAGGACTCAAACATAACCTAATATCCATAAGCCAACTATGTGATGAAGGTTATCAGGTACACTTTAACTCTACCTCCTGTTCTATTATTAATAATGAAAACAACACTGTTTTAATTGGAATTAGACAAGGTAACATATATCTAGTAGATTTTATTTCTGACAAAACTGATGTTTGTTTACTCAATATCACTAGTAACCAAAATGAGTTGTCGCATAAATGATTAGGTCATGTAAACCTTAAAAATATAGCTAGGTTATCTAAAGACAACCTTGTTAGAGGCTTTCCTTCTGGTCCCTACAAGAAGGAAAACCTATGTAGGGCTTGTCAATTACGCAAGCAAACTAAAACTAGTTTCAAATCTATTAATAAGAGTGATTCACCTAGGATTTTGTATTTGCTTCATGTGGACCTATTTGGACCCATTGCATTACAAAGCCTAGGAGGAAAGTCTTATACTTTAGTAATTGTTGATGACTTCTCCAGATTCAGTTAGGTGGCCTTTCTGATAACTAAGTCAGATACATTCAAAGTTCTTACAGATTTTCTCAGGAACATACAGATTGAGTTCTCTACTCATATTGCATTAATCAGAAGTGATCATGGCACAGAGTTTGAGTCTCTTCTTATGCATGAGTTCTGTGAGAAGGAAGGTATCAGGCAGTGCTTCTCAGCTCCTAGAACTCCCCAACAAAATGGGGTAGCTGAAAGGAAAAATAGGATACAAATTGAAGCTACAGGTACATTATTGGCACATGCTTACATGCCTCTATCCTTTTGGGTAGAAGCTGTAAACACTGCTAACTATGTCCTGAATAGAAGCCTTATACATAAGCTGAAAAATAAGACCCCCTATGAATTGCTTAAAGGAAAGAAACCTAAAGTCACATATTTTAAAGATTTTGGTTGTATATGTTATATTCACACAAACAATAAAAGATACATTAGAAAGTTTGAGGCTAAGGCTGAAGAAGGGATTTTTCTAGGATACTCCTAAGTAAGCAAGGCCTATAGGGTTTTTAATAAATCCACTCTTAAAATTGAAGAGTTAGTCCATGTATCTTTTAATGAAGCTAACATGTCTTATAAGGAGAAAGAGATTTCTACCAATAGCTTTTTGCAGGTTCCACAACTGTGTGAGTCTATGGATGGACTAAACCTTACCCAAGAGGTGTCAACCCATCCTACTCTACAGGTTGTTGAATACAGTGAAGAAGAAATTCAAGTGAAAGTGGCTGAACTTCCCTCAACAACTAATAACATTCCTCAAGAGGAATTAATTATAGAAGCTGTTGCTGAACAAACTCCACCCACTGATCTTATCACACTTAGAGATCACCCCAGATCTCAAGTGATTGGAGACATTTCTGTAGGTGTACAAACAAGGCATCAACTCAACTAAGACTTGATGCATGCCTATTTTCTCTCTCAGATTGAACCTCTCTCCATCCATGAAGCTGAGCAAGATCCCCATTGGATCATTGCAATGCAAGAGTAACTAAATCAGTTTGAGAGATATAGAGTTTGGGATTTGGATCCAAGACCTCATAACTACCCAGTTATTGGAACTAAATGGGTCTACAGCAACAAGCTAGACGCTCAAGGAAACATTGTGAGAAACAAGGCTAGGCTTGTTGCTCAAGGCTACAAGCAAGAGGAAGGAATTGACTATGACCAAACCTTTGCCCCTGTTGCAAGGTTAGAGGTCATAAGAATATTCCTTGCTTATGCAGCTCACAGGAGATTCAAAGTTTTACAAATGGATGTCAAGAGTGCATTTTTTAATGGAGTGCTTCAAGAAGAGGTTTATGTGGAACAACCTCCAGGTTTTATCTTTCTAACTCAACCCTCTTTTGTGTTTAAACTGCATAAAGCTCTCTATGGTTTAAAGCAAGCTCCAAGAGCTTGGTATGAGATCTTAGCAAGCTTTCTTTTAGAGCATAAATTTACAAGAGGAACCATAGATAAAACCCTTTTCACTAGACATCATAAGGACCAAATTTTGTTAGTACAAATATATGTGGATGACATCATCTTTGGGTCTACTGATCCCAAATTATGCAAGAGGTTTGCTGACCTCATGCATTCCAAATTTAAGATGAGTAGCATGGGTGAGCTTTCCTACTTCCTTGGTCTCCAAGTGATGCAGCTCCCTGATGGTATCTTCCTCTCCTAAGCTAAGTATGCTAAAGAACTTATTAAGAAGTTTGGAATGGGTGATGCTTCAGGTATGAAAATACCTATGACTACCAATGTTGTTGTGGATTCTGATGCAGCAGGGAAACCTGTAGATCGGAAGCTTTATAGGGCAATTGTTGGATCCATATTGTACCTAACAGCTAGCAGGCCTGATATCATGTTTGCCACATGACTTTGTACTAGGTTCCAAGTGAACCCCAAAGAATCTCACCTTATTTTCTTAAAAAGAATTTTGAGATATATAAAGAGTTGTCCTAATCTAGGACTCTGGTATCCTATAGAGTCAGAGTTTGAGTTAACTGGATACTCAGATGCTGACTATGCTGGATGTAGAGTGGACAAGAAGAGTACCTCTAGAACTTGTCAGTTCCTATGTATGAGACTTGTCTCTTAGTTTCGTAAAAAGCAAACATTTGTGTCTACATCAACTACAGAAGCAGAATATATGGCTGCTGGCAGCTTCTGTTCACAAATGTTATGGATACAAAACCAACTCCTAGACTATGGTGTCAACTTAAATAATTCAACATTCTTTTGTGATAATACTAGTACTATTGCTATAACACAGAATCCAGTTCACCATAGTAGGACTAAACATATTGATATAAGGCATCATTTCATTAGAGATTGTGTAGACAAAAGAAAATTAAACTAATCCATATTTCTACTGATTTACATAGAGCAGACATTTTCACCAAACCCTTGAATGAGAAAAATCATCTATTCTTTATAAATCAACTGGGAATGATCAATGGAGAAGAGTTAAATTAGTTTCTGTCTGCATTCGACGAATTTTCCAGAGTTCGTCGAACGAAGTTCGACGATTTAGGGAAAGTTTGAGAGATGCTCGTCGAACAGAGATCGACGAATCCTTTGTGTGGAAATACTATTTCGTCGACCGGAGATCGACGAACTTTGCTTCAGAAGATATTTCGTCGAACGGAGTTCGACGAACTGTCTTCGTTTCTTCAGGATGAGATCGACAAATTATTTATCTATAATTTATTTCATCGACCTCAGTTCGGAGAATTGTTTTCTTTTTCGTGGAACGGAGTTTGTCGATTCATATTTAGAAAAACCATATATCTAGGTTTTCTTCGACCTCCATCCCACGCTTTCAGTTCCTGTTGCACTTGATCGCTGTTTGTTTCTCTTGCAGGTCATCAATGGCGATTCCAGCGAGCAGCCTGGTTGCAATGAAATTTGATACAGGATTTGATATGGACTTTGATTCCTTCCAGCATTCTGACCCTATATTTCTCTACATTCTGGAACTTCTAGAAGAGCAGAGTCTCAAGGATTTTATGACCCGGAGAATCAAACTGCATGCAACTGAGATTAAGGAATGGGTATATACTTCTTCTGCTTCTGAGGATAATACCTTGACAGGGACAATCGGGGGTAATATTGTTTCTTTATCACCTGCCATTATTTCTGAGATTTTTGCGTTGGTCAATGGAGAAGATGATTTGGATATAGATTTGGAAGAGTATAGTTTGATGCTGAAATTGATGGGGTTTACTGGGAGTAACCCTAACAAGTTGTTAAAGAAACAACATTCTGCCACCTACCAGTTCTTGGCGGATATTGTGGGAAAAGTGCTGATGGGCAAGCACACCGCACATGATTACATAACAAGACACCAATTCCTTGTCATGTGCACGGTGGTCAACAAGAGTCGCGTCGATTGGGGCAAGATCTTCTTTGATTTGATAAAGAAGAAAAATAGTAAGAAAGAGGTATTCTTTGGAAGAATCCTGGGGATTTTCCTTCAAGCAAAAGCAGGTGAATTTATGGTCTCCCCGACCATCTTCATCAATGCCAGCATGCTCCTCACGTGCGCTTTGTTTGGCAGATGGGAGAGGACGATCTCTAAGCCATCCAAGGCTTCCTCCTCTTCCATCTCAGCTTCTGAGAGCACTAGGTCCGTGAAGGCCACTCCCCACCCTGCAGAATAGGCAATCCCATCTCCGCAACCTCTTCCAGCAACCCATCTTCCATCTTCAACCAGTCTTCCATCTACTCCAGCACCCCAATCACACCAACATTCTCATGTCCCTACTCCTCCTCCATCTCCACCTCTTGACATCACTGATAGTCCATCTACCCCCCCCCCCCCCCCCTTCAAGAGAATCCATACCCAACTCCTCCAGCATCACCTCCTCGACCTCATCTGTCTAAAATTCCACATTTTCATATACCATCCCCTTCTCCACCTCCACCAGACGTCACCATGACAGATGTCATTCCACATGTATCTCCTCCATATGTTCCCCTCACTTCATCTACTTCTCTACCCTCACCAACTACCTCTCCATCTTTGGAATCCCCCACTGTATCTACCATCATAACCCTGCTCACTCCCCTCCTCAAATCCTTAATCACAGAGGCCATTACACCTCTTGTAAATTCTATCAATTCTTTATCTGCCCAAGTATCTCTTCTTTCTGCTGCCCCCTCTTCATTCAGGGGCCTGGCTCCAAGGTCTCCTGAAACCAGTCAGGGGGAGATGCTTTGCGATGAAGCAGTAGCAGATGTAGCAGCAGTTTCAGATGATACAGCAGCAGTTCCTCCTACAGCAGCTTCAGATGCAGAAGCACCAACTTTGACAGAATTTGATTCAGATTTGATTGACTTGATACATTTCATGGGTACTGACATTGAATTAGATGAGTCAGTTCCAGAGCAGTTACAAACTATTGGTGATTTCCATTTAAATCCCACAGTTGATTTGGCTGTTTTGTTGAGATCGTTTGATACAATTTATGTACAGCTCCCTTCTACTAAGCCATCCTTGGCTATTATTCATGTCACCTCTCCAATAAGTCCTATAGTTGCTAAGCAACTTAGTGACAGTCTTGCTGTTGCAGAGCAAGCCATCTCTTCCCCCCCCCCAGAAGAGATTTCTGCCCCAACTTTTGTTATGGATGATTCCCCAATGCCTGATCTAGATGCATTGATTCAGGCAGACATTGAGGAAGAGAACAAAGCTCAAGAAGACTGCTCAGTTTTAATCAGTTCACTAGTTCTAGTTCTAGTTCCAGTTTCAACTCCAGTTCCAGTTTCAGCTCCAGTTCTAGTTCAACCTGCCAAGCCCCAGATCTCTGCAGTTACCCTAAGAGAGATTGATGCTCTGTATGCCAATCCTCAAGGGTCTAGCTCAGATGAGGAAGAGGAAGATGATGATTTAGATGAAGAAGCCCAGAAGAGAGTAAAGTCAAAGAAGAGAAAGGCTCCTCCTCCTCCTGCTCCTAAGCCCAATCCAACAGCTGACACTCCCTCCTACATCTTGCATAATGTTACTCCTTATAAGGGAATGCCTGCTTGGATGTGGCTGTCAAAGAATCAGCAAAAGGAGAGGAAAAGAAGTAGGAGATATTCACCTCCACCAGTTCATAGATACAGAAGAGATCCACCTCCTCCTCCTCCTCCAGCTGCTGGTACTTCTAGTTCCTCAACTTCAAAGCTTACTCCTGTACAAACCTACCAAAGGCATCAGAGAAAATCTTCAGGAGGCTACCAGCAGATGCAACAATCTTCACAGCAACAACAACTTCAACAACATCAATAACCTTAGCAACAACAACAAAATATATTTGTAGAACAGAAAGCTGACAATCCCAAAAGACCTTATTCTCCTCCTATTCCTTTTGAGGATCCTGAAACAGCCAACACTGCAAAATTGGCCAGATTCTAGGAACTGATTTGGCTATCATTGATTAATAAAGAAAAGGCTGAAGGAAAAGACATATCAGGATATACAACTATGTCAAAGTATAGAAAAGAAGAATTTAAAGGTTTGACAAAATAAACAAACTCTTCAATGTTGATGATTATATGAAGCTCCATCCAAAGGCTGCTGTTCCCAGAGCCTCTTCTCAAAATATGCTTGGTATAGCAGATATGAAAATGATTGTAGCTCAGGCAGCTAATCCAAACAGAGAGATCAAATTCTCAAAGCCTGTAGCTAGCAGCAGCAACAACAAAGAGAAAGACAAAATAAATCCAAAAAGAGCAAGATATGATCTTAGTTTTTTCTTTCTTTTCCTGTTTTTGTTTTATAACTCTCTGGTTATGTTTCTGAACAAAGCTTTTATATATATATATCTGCTACATGTATTATAAATTCTCTGCCAGATATATTATTTTACTGCTTTGTTTTGTTTCAGTCTGTGTCTTCACTTAGTGACCTCACCCAAATAGGGAGAGATTGTTGGATCCCTAGTTTGGATTTGGGCTAGGTTCACTGAGTTAGGATGTCTTTGACCCACCTTGTATAGTCAGGGTCATTGGTTGTGTCCTAGATTCTAGAGTTTGTCCTTAGAACATCATCCTATGGACCAGCCATCCTCCAAACTGCCAGAGAAACTCAAGACTTAGAGATATTTTCAGCTCAAGGAAATCTGTTCGATGTTCGTCGATCTCAGCTCAACGAACTAGAGATATTCGTCGATCTCATCTCAGAGAATAATATTCTTTGGTCAACAAATTCTAGTCGACTATTTGAATTCTTCTCAGCCAGAGACTTCTCAGATTCTAAGTCCAGAATCATTCTTCGGTCAATGAATTTTGGATCTCTGGTCGACGAATGATGATTGTCTGTTCTACGAATGAAGATTGTCAGTTCGACGAAGATTGTAGCAGAATTGACAAATTTCCCTTGAAGACTTATTGCTATTGTCTGGTCGACGAACTCATCAGCTCATCTCGACGAACTGTGAACTCAGCTCGACGATCTCTGTTCTTTGTTCGATGATTCCAGACTAGGACTTCTCCAGTTTTCCGTCCCTTTTCTTGGCGATGATTCCTGAGTAATTAATGCTCAATCTTCTCGGAATGTTACCGTTAGAATAACATTAATCATGGATTATTACATGCCGTTTTTCCATGGGACAGTTAGGGAATTCATTGATTGTCGCTTCCTTCCCAGGCTGACTCCATTTACTGCTCAAGCATTGAAATTTTGAAGGTGTTCTTCAGTCAGTCACACCAAAAAAGAAAACGTAATCTTGCTGACAGACACACATTCAACAGTCTTACAGAAATCTAAAGCTTTACACTACAATCAGCCAAGGCCAGAGAACATCATCATCAAGAAGAAGAACATACAATCTCCATCAAGAGTCTTCTTCTTTCAACCCTACAGGATAACTTCAGAAGGACAACAATAACTCTATCTATCAAAGAAGTTCCTGAAGCAATCTCTGGTCAAGGCAATCAAGCTTTTGAAGACCTGTCACCCTGAAGCAGTGCTCCAGATTTCCTGATTCATTCAAGATCTCAGGGGGAGCAATCTGCTGAAATCAATCCACTAGTCTTCTCAGCTGTTATTGAGAAAGAGAAGACACCATCACCCCTTTTCCATCATCTGTACAGTGTTTTAAGTCCCTTCAAAATTATTCCTGGTTGCAAGTCTCCTACCAAAAGACTTGAGGTTTTGGTTTTTGAGAACCTGAACAAAAGCTCATTGGTGTCAGGCAACTGATCAAAAATCTGAGTGGATTCCTACCAGGGTGGTAGAAGAGTGGATGTACCCAGGTTGGGGAACCACTATAAATTTCTTGTGTCATCTGATTGCCCTCTTTCTTTTGTTTTGACTGTGTTCTATGATTTGTTAGGTTGATGTATTTATAACTTTGATTACTAATCTGTTCACCTAGGATTACATCAATAGTTGTAAAGATTTTTTAAGAGAGCACAATACTCTATTCACCCCCCCCCCTCTAGAGTATTTCAGATCTAACCTTCACTATCATCCTCCTCCTTCTCAAAGGAACTGGAGAGGTCCTCCTCCTCCTCCTCCAACCACTGGTGCTTCTGGACATATTTCTCAGAGATCTACCTCAAATGCTCAAACTTATCAAAGACATCAAGGTAGATCTTCAAAATCTCAAGGAAGCAATCAGCACAGATACTCAAGCAGCACCAGACATCATCAACAACAACAACAACAACAAAACATTCAACAGAAAGCATCTGAAACTGAAAAAGCTGAAAGTCCAAAAAGGCCAGATTCTCCACCAATTCCATTTATAGATCCAGAATGAAAGTGAGAGTTAGATCTGAAATACTCTAGAGGGGGGTGAATAGAGTATTCTTAAATATTATTAAGAGCTATTACAGCTTTTCCTGTAAATTAAAAGTGCAGAATTAATAAACTACCAAACAATAAACCTAAAGCACAAGCACAGCAAGAACACAAGAAAATGAGGCAACCAGACGACACAAGAATTTTATAGTAGTTCCCCAACCTGGGTACATCCACTCTTCTACCACCCTTGGTAGGAATCCACTCAGGTTTTTGATCAGGTGCCTGACAACAATGAGCTTTTGATCGGGTGCTCAAAAACCAACCCAAGTTTTTTGATTAGGAGACTTGCAACCAAGGAATCACTTTTGAAGGGAGATGACAACCCTTTATAGAGGTGGGGGTGAGAGATGATTTTGTCTTCTCTTTCTCAATATACAACTGAGAAGACTGTGGATTTGATTATAGCTTAAGGCTCCCCTTGAGATGTAGAATGAATCGGGGAAAAATAGGAGCTAAGCTTCAGGGTGATAGGTCCTCAAACTGAATCCTTGACCAGCAATAATCTTTGGGAACTTCTTTGACAGATTGAACTGAAGTTATTCTTTTGAAGTGTCCTAGAGTACTAGAAGAAAAAAGACTCTAGATATAGGTATTATTGTTCTTCTTCTTTAAGTGTTGATGAGCATCTGGCCAAGAGCTTCTGTGTATCAGAGAATGCTTCTTTGTTGACAGAGCAGTTTTTTTTAAAGATTGAATCTTTTGCTGTAATCTCTGTGTACTTAGTAAGCTGTGCTCTGTGTTTATTTTCTTTCTCAATGCATTATTCTCTTCTTCTCTGTATTTCGAAAATTTGAATGCATCTGCAATTAATGCTGACAGCCTTTAGAATAATCAGCATTAATTTATTTCCCCAACTGTCCTGTGGAAAAATGACAAGCAATAATCCAGGAGAAGACCATAATTAATGCTCCTTCTAACGGTTATAATCAGAGAATGTTAGAGCATTAATTACTCAGGAATTATCGCATTAGAGTGGGGACAGAAGGCCGGAAATAACTAAGTCTGGAATCGTCGAATAGTTGGCAGAATTTGTCGAACTGAGTCCACAGTTCGTCGAGCTGAGATGTTGTATTCGTTGACCAGACAGCTTCTGTTCGTCGAGCTGAGTTCCATGATCGTCGAGCTGGAAGCTGAACTGCTGTATCTTTTGATCTTTGCCTATTCGTCGAGCTGGTAAATGTGTTCGTCGACTGGAGTTCAGTAATTATTCTGGAGTTGTCAAATATTCTGTGTCGTCACAATTACTCATGTGTGTCGACACAAGTCTTCTGTGTGGTGTCGACATAGCCTTTCCACAATGTCAACTGATAATCTGGATGTCGACACAAATTCTTCTAGTGTCGACTTAGTTGATGTTGACATATACTCTGAGTGCTGACATAAGTCTTCTGGTTTCAGAATTTGTCGGGCAGAGAACTGAGTTCGTCGACCTGAGACTAGAGAACATAGTCTCAACAGAATGTTGTAATAGTCCAAAGATTCGTCGACCAAAGAATAGTGTTTGTCGAGCTAAGTCTGAAGAACCTTGAATTCGTCGAGCTGAAAATGATTCTGGACTTATAGAAAAATTGATAAACCTCTGGCAATATAGTTGAAGTGGAAGTCCAGAAATCGTCGAGCAAAGAATGAAGTTCGTCGACCAGAGAACTAGGTTCATCGAACTGAGTCTAGAGAACAGTCTGGACTTGGAATTCTGAAGGTGGAACCCAAGGATCGTCGATCTGTGACTGAAGTTCGTCGAGCTCAGCTCAGAGAATATTTCTCTAAGATCATCGAGCTGAGAACGACTACCGTCAACCTGAGTTCGACGAACGTAGAACTCATTTTACTTAGTTTCTTGAGCAATATCTGAATCTATGGAAAAAATCTAAGTATTGAATGTCTGGTTGTCTGATGTTGTCTTGTGCATATGATGTTCACTCTAAGGACTTGGCCTAGACTCTAGGACACAACTTTGACCCTGGCTATAGATGTTGGGTCACATCATCCTAAGTTAGTGAACCTAGCCCAAATCAAACAAGGGATCCAACAATCTCCCCCTATTTGGGTGAGGTCACTAATAGACTCAAGATAAAAACATAAAGTAAACAAAGCAGGAAAAAGATATATCTGGCAGAGATAATTAACACATGCAGCAGATATATTTACATAAAAGCTTTGTTCAGACAATATGAAACAGTTTAAGATAGAAAAACGGAAATAAAATGGTTCATATTTCACTTCTTCTGCTTCTTCTCCTGATGCTTTACATCCTTGCCCTTGTCTCCTGGATTGGTAAAGATTATTTCCCTGTATGGATTTAAAGCTTGTTCCATAGTCATTGTCATGTCAGCAACCCCTATAATCTTCAGAGATGTAGCTCTAGGGACCACTACTTCAGGATGTAATTTCATATAATCATCAACATTAAAAATTTGGTTAGCCTTTTCAAACCTTTTTAGTTCTTCTCTCCTGTATTTTGACATTGTAGTGTATTCAGAAATATCCTTCCCTTCAGCCTTTGCCTTGTTAATCATAGAGAGGCCTACTAGTTCCTGGGACCTGGCCATTTTGGCTGTGTTGGCTGTTTCTGGATCTTCATAAGGAACATGAGGAGAGGGTGGTCTTTTAGGACTTTCAGCTTGTTGATGTTGTTGTTGCTTATGTTGTTGTTGCTGTTGCTGCTGATGTTGTTTTCCTGAGGGTTATTGCCTGTGCTGGCTACTTTCATGACAAGATCTCCCTTAATGTCTTTGATATGTTTGAAAAGGGGCAGATCTTTGAGAACTAGAACCATAAGCACTAGCTGCAAGAGGTGGAGGAGGTGGTGAATCTTTTCTATACCTTTGAACTAGTGGAGGAGAGTATCTTCTACTCTTCTTCCTTTCCTTTTGCTGATTCTTAGATAGCCACATCCATGCTGGCATCCCTTTGTATGGTGTTATCTTTTGAAGAATGTAATAGGGAGTGTCATTGTTTGGATTAGGCTTAGGAGCAGCAGGAGGAGGTGCTTTTCTTTTCTTTGATACTTGCTTCCTCTTCTTTATATCCTCCTCATCTGAGTCCTCATCCTCATCTTCATCATCATCATTTTCAGAACCCTGAGCGTTATCATATAGATCATCCAAAGCTTTCAAAGCTTTAGCAGAAATAGCAGGCTTTTTTGGAGCAGGATCAGGAGTTTCAACACGAGTTGGAGTTTCAGCAGGAGTTGGAGGAGAAGCTACACAAAACTCAGAACTAACTTGGACAGAGCTTTCAGCTGCTGCCTTATTTTCATCTGCAATATCTGCCAAGATCAGTTCATCTAGATCTGGCATGGGAGAGTCATCCATGATAAATGTTGGTGTTGATGGTATTATTGGGAAAGAGGGAATAGCCACTACTTCTGGAGGTGGAGTGACTGCTGATTGTGCAATAGCAAAACTATCCCTAAGTTGCTTAGCAACTTCTGAATAGATGGGGGAAGTGTATGGTATAATAACCAAGGATGGCTTAGTAATCTCAGTTGGAAGGTAATGCAAATGTACAGTATCAAAAATACTCAACAAATTTTCTAAATTAACTGTGGGATTAAGAATGAAATCACCAACAGTATTAGGTTCTTCAGAGCCTGATTCATCAAAATCCATATCAGTTTCAATAAAGTCAATCAAATCTTTATTTATGTATTATGTAAACTCTACTGTTGTTGCTGAAGCTGGAGCATCTGCTGCTGGAGTTAGAGCTGAAGCCTTTGGAGCTGTAGCTGCTACTTTATCATCAGGCATCTCCCCCTGCCTGGTTTCAGTGGGAACTGAGGCCAGGCCCCTGACTGAGGATGGGGCAGCAGTAAGAGCAGATATTTTATCAGAGAGAGAGGAGATTGTGGTACCAAGAGGTGTAATGGCCTCTGCTATAAGGGACTTGAGGAGGGGAGTGGTTATGAAAATGATAGAAGATATGGTGAAGTGGTCCAATGATGGATTGGTAGATGGTGTTACAGAAGGTGTAGAAGTGGGAAATATGAGAGGGATAGAAAGTGGAGCATCAGTTATGTGAACATCTAGAGGGATGGTAGATGTTGATGGGGATGGATTGGTGGCATCTTGCATGATGGTGTCTGTTGGTAGATTGTAAGATGGTATTGAAGAGAGATTTGGGGGAAGAGGAGATTGTGGTGGTGTAGGAATGGAGGTATCATGGGGGGAATCAGGAGATGTTGGTGGTAGATTTTCTTGAAAAGAGGATGATGTAATGTTAGTGATGTCAAATGGTGGAGATGGAGCTGGTGAAGCATGTTAAGATGAAGGTGGAGTAGGAACATGAGTATGTTGTTGTGATTGTGGTGTTGAAGAGATATTGGGAGAGGAAGGGATTTGTTTTGCTGGAAGGGGGGCTGGAAGAGATGGTGGTGTTGGATGAATCTCTTCAGCAGGTGGGGGAGTGGCTTTAACAGCCCTGGTACCTTCAGAAGCTGGGGTGGAAGAGGTAGAAGCCTTGGTTGGCTTGGTTATTGTCCTCTCCTACCTGCCAAATAAGGTACAAGTTAGCCTTTTACTGGCATTGATGAATATGGTCTTGGAGACCAGTGATTCAGCAGCCTTTTCTTATAAAACGATCCCTAGGATCCTTCCAAAGCATACTTCCTTTTTATTGTTTTTCTTCTGTATCAAATCAAAAAGAATCTGTGCCCAATCCACTAGTTTCTTGTTTATAATTGCACACATGACCAGAAATTGGTGTCTGGTGATGTAATCATGGGCAGTATGTTTCCCAAGCAGAACTTTTCCAAACAAATCTGCCAAAAACTTATAAGGGGCAGATAGGTGTTTCTTCAAGAGTTTGTTAGGGTTATCTTCAGTATAACCCATTAGGCTCAGCATCATGTCAGATTCCTCTATTTCAATCTCCAGTTGCTCTTCTCCATTCTTTAATCCAAAAATTTCAGTTAAAGTTGCGGGAGTTAAGGAGACGGAGTTACCCACAATGGTGCCTATCAGCGTATTCCCCTCTTTAGACGATAGGGTGTAAATCCATTCTCTGATTTCAATGCTGTGTAGTTTGATTCTTCTAGTCATCAAGGTTTTGAATTCTTGTTCTTCAAGGAGTTCCAGAATATAAAGGAATATGGGATCAGAATGTTGAAATGAATCAAAATCCACATCAAAGCCCGTATCGAACTTCATGTCTGCAAGAATGCTTGCCTGAATCGCCATGGAATCACCTGCAAGAGAGACACAAAAATGGCGATCAAGTGCAAAGGAATAGAAAACGCGGGAAGGAGGTCGAAGAAAATCTAAATATAGGATTTTTAAGAATATGAATCGACAGACTCCGTTCCACGAAAATAAAAATAATTCTTCGAACTGAGTTCGACAAAATAATTTTCAATAAAATAATTCGTCGATCTTATCCAGAAGAATTGAAGACAGTTCGTCGAACTCCGTTCGATGAATATCTTCTGAAGCAAGTTCGTCGAACTCCATTCAACGAAAATTGTTTCACTCACAGAGAGTTCGTCGATCTCCATTCGACAAATATCTCTCAAACTTTCCCCGGTTCGTCGATCTCCGTTCGACGAACTTTGGAAAATTCATCGAGTGCAGACAGAAATTAAATATAGTCTTCTCCATTGATCATTCCAAGTTGATTTACAAAGAACATATGATTTCTCTCATCCAGAGGTTTGGTGAATATATCAGCCCTTTGTAAATCAGTATAGATATAGACAAGCTTGATTTTATTTTTGTCCACACACTCTCTAATGAAATGATGTCTTATATCAATATGTTTTGACCTACTATGGTGAACTGGATTCTGGGCTATGACTATAGCACTTGTATAATCACAGAGTAGGGTTGAATTATTTAAGTTGAACCCATAATCTAGAAGCTGATTTTGTATCCAAAGCATCTGTGAACAACAGCTGCCTACTGCAACATAGTCTGCTTCAGTAGTTGAGGTTGATACTGATGTTTGCTTTTTACAAAACCAAGATACTAATCTCATACCCAGTAACTGGCAAGTTCCTGAAGTACTTTTTCTATCTACCATGCATCCAGCAAAATCAGCATCAGAGTATCTAGTTAACTCAAATTCTGATTCAGCAGGATACCATAGGCCAATATTAGGATAACTCTTTATATATCTCAAAATCCTTTTTAGTAAAATTAGGTGAGATTTTTTAGGGTTCACCTGGAACCTAGCACAAAGACATGTGGCAAATATAATATCTGGCCTACTTGTTGTGAGGTATAATAGGGACCCAACAATGCCCCTATAAAGTTTCTGATCCATAGGTTTCCTTGGTACATCAGAGTCCACAACAGCATTGGTAGTCATGGGTGTTTTCTTTGCTGAGGCATCCGTCATCCCAAACGTCTTTAGAAGTTCTTTAGCATATTTTGCTTGAGAGATGAAATGCCATGAGGGAGCTGCTTCACTTGGAGACCAAGGAAGTAGGAAAGCTCACCCATGCTACTCATTAAAAATTTGGAATGCATGAGGTCAGAAAATCTCTTGCATAATTTGGAATTTGTAGAGCCAAATATAATATCATCCACATAGATTTGTACTAATAAGATTTGGTCCTTATGATGTCTAGTGAAAAAAGTTTTATCTACAGTTCCTCTTGTAAATTTATGCTCTAATAGAAAACTACCTAAGGTCTCATTCCAAGCTCTTCGAGCTTGCTTTACACCATAAAGAGCCTTATGCAATTAAAAAACATGAGAGGGGTAAGTTGGAGAAACAAAACCTGGAGGTTGTTCTACATAAATCTCTTCGTGTAGCACTGCATTTAGAAAAGCACTCTTCACATCCATTTGGAAGACCTTCAACGTCTTATATGTTGCATAGGCAAGGAATTTTCTTAAGGCTTCCAACCTTGCAACAGGTGCAAAGGTTTGATCATAATCAATTCCTTCTTCTTTCCTATATCCTTGAGAAACAAGCCTAGCCTTGTTTCTCACAATGACTCCTTGAGCATCCAGCTTGTTTCAGAAAACCCATTTGGTTCCAATAACTGTGTAGTTTTGGGGTTGTGGAACCAAATCCCAAACTCTACATCTCTCAAATTGATTTAGTTCATCCTGCATTGTAAGGATCCAGTGGGGATCTTGCTCAGCATCATGAATGGATAGAGGTTCAACCTGAGAGAGAAAACAGGCATGCATCAAATCTTGGGTGAGTTGATGCCTTCTCTATACACCTACTGATATGTCTCCAATCACTTGAGATCTGGGGTGATCTCTAAGTGTGACAAAATCAGTGGGTGGAGTTGGTTGTGCAACAGCATTTGGAATTAATTCCTTCTGTGGAATTGTATTTGTTGTTGGTAGAGATTCATTTTCTTCAGCTTCTTCTTCTTTACTTTCTTCAATGGCTTGTGGAGAGGGATGAGTTGGAACCTCTTCGGTGAAGTTTAGTCTATCCAAGGTCTCATATAAGTGGGGTACCTGCAAGTTGCTATTGGTAAAAACTTCTTTTCCCTTGCAATACATGTTAGTCTCATCGAATGAAACATGAATAGACTCTTCAATTTTTAATGTTGATTTATTAAAACCCTATAGGCCTTGCTTACTTGGGATTATCCTAGAAAAACTCCCTCTTCAGCCTTAGCCTCAAACTTCCTAATGTATTTTTTGTTGTTGTTATGAATGTAACATAAGCATCCAAATACTTTGAAATAGTTGATTTTAGGTTTCTTCCCTTTGAGCAATTCATAGGGAGTCTTGTTCTTTAGTTTTTGAATTAAGCTCCTGTTCAGGACATAATTTGTTGTGCTTACAGCCTCTGCCCAAAAGGTTAGGGGCATGTTAGCATCTGCAAGAAATGTACATGCAGCTTCAATGAGTGTCCTATTTTTCCTTTCAGCTACCCCATTTTGTTTGGGAGTTCTAGGAGCTGAGAAGCAATGCCTGATACCTTCCTTCTCACAAAACTCATGCATAAGAAGAGACTCAAACACTGTGCCATGATCACTTCTGATCAATGCAACATGAGTAGAGAACTCAATCTGTATGGTCCTGAGAAACTCTGTAAGAACCTTGAAGGTATCTGACTTTGATCTCAGAAAGAATACCCAACTGAACCTGGAGAAGTCATCCACTATGACCAAAGTGTAGGATTTCCCTCCTAGGCTTTGTACAACAATGGGTCCAAAGAGATCCAAGTGTAGCAAGTACAAATTCTAGGTGAATCACTCTTATTAACATATTTAAAACTAGTTTTAGTTTGCTTGCCTAATTTACAAGCCCTGCAGAGACCTTCCTTCTTGTATGGACCAGAAGGTAGACCTCTAACAAGGTTGTGTTTAGATAGCCTAGCAATGTTTTTCAGATTTACATGACCTAGTCTTTTGTGCCATAAGTCATTCTGATTACTAGTTAAATTTAGTAAACAGATATCAGTTTTGGCAGAAAGAAAAATTTACTAAGTATATGTTGCCTTGTCAACTTACAGTTAAAACCGTTTGGTTGTTTTTATCAATAATAGAACAAGTGGATGGGTTAAAGTATACTTGATAACCATCATCACATAACTGACTTATGGAGATGAGGGTATGCTTGAGTCCACTTATATATGTCACCTTTTTGAATGTGAGGGCTCCTATTCTTACTTCTCCAAATCCTTCTGACTGACCACATTTGGAGTCACCAAAGATAGCCTTTGGCCCCGGCTTGGACTTGTAGTTGGTTAAGATGTCCTTGCTTCCAGTCATGTGTTTGGAGCAGCCACTGTCCAGGTACCAAGTTTGATTTACCCCTGGATAATTCTTCACCTGCAATAGAAAACAGTTAATGGTTTTTGACCCAGGTTACCTTGGGTCCTTTGTATTGCTGATAAGAGAAGCTGGAAATAATAGAGTATTCAGGTTGGGATTTATATCCTAGAGGGTGATATCTCCTAGGTGGTATGATCCAGTCAGCTAGTGGATTAAATGGTTTCTTAGAAGTATTTAAGTTGTTGTTGGAATTATAGTTTTGATTAAGTCTTCCTGGGTTCGACGAATTTCTGTAAGTTCGTCGAACAGAGTTCGACGAATTGGGTTGAGATCGTCGATCTCTGCCAAGAGAATGAACATATTCATTCTTTGTGCCCCACGTTCGTCGACTTCTGCTCAAAGAACCATACAAAGTTCATTGATCGTTGTTAGACGAATAAATATAACTATAGTTTGCGTTCAGAGTTTGTCGATCTGGTTTCGACGAACTGGCCCCATTTCGTCGATCTGAGTTCGACGAAAATCGCTAAACCTTGTTTTTACTAGGTGCTTTCTGGTTTTGGTTTTCTGTCTACTGTCTTAGGGATTTTTTCTGCTGTTTGTTTGTCATTTACTTTTTATTTCCCTTTAGCAGATACAAATTTTATTGGAGTTGATAAAATGTTCTTCCTGAGAATGGGGGGCAAACCTGATGGAGCACCCAAGCCTTGCTTGCCATTAAGTCTTGCATTAACGGTACATGTGATATCCATCAACTTGAGGTTTCTCTCATTGAGAGTTTCCTCAAGTTGTTTCGCCTCACAAAGCTCAGTTTTCAGTGAGATTATCTTTTCATTTGCTAAGGTTAGTTCATCTTTTAACCTAATGTTTTCAGATTGAACATCCTCTAAGTTTCCTAATTTTTCCCTAAGAATTTCAATTTCTTTTTCAGAATTAATCAAATCTTTGCACATTAACTTGAAATCAGATTTAAATGTTTCAGAGCTGTAGTCAAAGGAGGAAATTACCTGATCTGCCTCTGATTCAAACACTCCTTCATCTTCAGATTCTTCTTCTTCTGAGTGACTTCTGGAGGCATCAATTGCCATGAGGCAAACCTCCTTTGCTCTTTCCTCTTCCTCATCTTCACTGGAGCTTGAAGATGTTGACTCATCTTCTGTCTCACTCAAGGTCTCAGCCACAAAGCCCTTTCCTTCTTCTTGTGCTTGTTGTGTGTTGTCTTCTGGTTTCCTTCCCTCTTCTCTTCTGTTTCTTCTGGTTCTCTGGACACTCAGAGAGGAAGTGCCCAGGCTTTCTGCATCCATAGCACACAACTTCCTTGGTTGGTGTCTTGTCATATTTTGGCTTGTCATCTTTTCTTGCTGACCTTCTCCTGAAATCCTTTCTGGCCATCTTGAAGAATCTTTTAGCAAAGAGACTCATAAACTCTTTATTTGATGTTGCAGTCTCTGTCTCTTCAGTGGATTTAAAAGCAATACTTTGTTCTCTTCTAGCTGTTGGAGGTGTTATTTGTTCAGCTACCTCCCTGGTCTTTTTCAGCTGTTCATATGACTTCAGTTTACCTAATAGAGATTCAGTTGAAATCTCATTCAAGCATCTAGCCTCCTTGATGGGCCAGATTCTTGTATCCCATAAGCTTGAGAAGCACATCAGGATCTTCTCATTGACTTCAGTAAGAGTGATGTTCTTATCCAAGGTTTTTATCTCATTGATAATTGAGCTTAACCTATTGTACATATCAGAAACTTTCTCAGCTTCTTCCTTCTTAAAGTTCTCATATAGGGATATGAGATTTGATCTCCCATCCTTTCTCTCATCTGTTGATCCATCCACCATTTGGTCTAGGGAACCCCAAATGGCTTTTGCTGAGGTGCACTCAGCAACCTTCTGGAAAATATCATCTGACATAGTTTGTGCCAGGATATTCATAGCTTTGGCATCAACAATCTTTGCTTTCTTCTGGGCTTCAGTCCACTCAGGTGGTGGGACAGCATTGTTGCTGGACGATGTTGTAGATGTAGATGCCTGTGGGGGACCTGTCAAAATTGAATTGTAGATGTCTTCATCAATGGAATTTATGTATAGCCTAATTCTTGCCTTCCAGATGGCAAACCTATTAAGTTTGCAAACTCGAGGTCCGGTGCTTGCATAATCCTTGTTTTGTGTCTTGCTGTGTTTATAATTTAAATGAAATTAAATAATGTTTAGATCTAACAAAGGATCTTTTGGTTCAAGATTTAACGTGTACAATCAAAGGAACCCCCTCTGATACCAATTGAAAGTGAGAGTTAGATCTGAAATACTCTAGACGGGGGGTGAATAGAGTATTCTTAAATATTATTAAGAGCTATTATAGATTTTGCTGTAAATTAAAAGTGCAGAATTAATAAACTACCAAACAATAAACCTAAAGCACAAGCACAACAAGAACACAAGAAAATGAGACAACTAGACGACACAAGAATTTTATAGTGGTTCCCCAACCTGGGTACATCCACTCTTCTACAACCCTTGGTAGGAATCCACTCAGGTTTTTGATCAGGTGTCTGACACCAATGAGCTTTTGATCAGGTGCTCAAAAACTAACCCAAGTCTTTTGATAAGGAGACTTACAACCAAGGAATCACTTTTGAAGGGAGATGACAACCCTTTACAGAGGTGGGGGTGAGAGATGATTTTGTCTTCTCTTTCTCAATATACAAATGAGAAGACTGTGGATTTGATTATACCTTAAGGCTCCCACTGAGATGTAGAATGAATCTGGGAAAAACAGGAGCTAAGCTTCAGGGTGATAGGTCCTCAAACTGAATCCTTGACCAGAAATAATCTTCAGGAACTTCCTTTACAGATTGAACTGAAGTTGTTCTTTTGAAGTGTCCTGGAGTACTGGAAGAAAGAAGACTCAAGATATAGGTATTGTTGTTCTTCTTCTTTAAGTGCTGATGAGCTTCTGGTCAAGAGCTTCTGTGTATCAGAGAATGCTTCTTTGTTGATAGAGCAGTTTTTTTTCAAGATTGAATCTTTTGTTGTAATCTCCGTGTACTTCTTAGTAAACTGTGCTCTGTGCCTATTCAACGAGCTGGTAAATGTGTTTGTCGACTGGAGTTCAGCAATTATTCTGGAGTTGTCAAATATTCTCTATCGACACAATTACTCCTGTGTGTCGACACAAGTCTTCTGTGTGGTGTCGACATAGCCTTTCCACAATTTCGACTGATGATCTGGATGTCGACACAAATTCTTCTAGTGTCGACTTAGTTGATGTCGACATATACTCTGAGTGTCGACATAAGTCTTCTGGGTCCAGAATTCGTCGGGCAGAGAACTGAGTTCGTCGACCTGAGACTAGAGAACGTAGTCTCGACAGAATGCTGTAATAGTCCAAAGATTCGTCGACCAAAGAATAGTGTTCGTCGAGCTAAGTCTGAAGAACCTTGAATTCGTCGAGCTGAAAATGATTCTGGACTAATAGAAAAATTGATAAACCTCTGGCAATAGAGTTGAAGTGGAAGTCCAGAAATCGTCGAGCAAATAATGAAGTTCGTTGATCTGAGAAATAGGTTCGTCGACCTGAGTCTAGAGAACAGTCTGGACTTGGAATTCTGAAGGTGGAATCCAAGGATCGTCGATCTGTGACTGAAGTTCGTCGAGCTCAACTCAGATAATATTTCTCTAAAATCGTCGAGCTGAGAACAACTATCGTCGACCTGAGTTTGACGAACGTCGAACTCATTTTACTTAGTTTCTTGAGCAATCTCTGAATCTCTGGAAAAACTCTAAGTCTTGAGTCTCTGGTAGTCTGATGTTCGCTTGTCCATGTGATGTTGACTCTAAGGACTTGGCCTAGACTATAGGACACAACTTTGACCCTGGCTATACATGTTGGGTCACATTATCCTAAGTTAGTGAACCTATACCGAATCAAACTAGAGATCCAACACAGAACAAGATAATATAATAAGAATGGCCAGATTCAAAGAACTAGTGGGACTCTCCATGATTAATAAAGCGAATGCTGAAGGCAGAGATCCTTCTCAATACTCCACCATGTCTTCCTATAGAAGAGAAGAACTTAAAAGGTATGAAAAGGCTAACAAATTTTTCAATATTGATGCTTACATGAACTTGCATCCAGAGGTTGTGGTACCTAGAGCTACTTCTCTAAATATAATTGGAGCTGCAGACATGACCATGTATAGAAGAGAAGCAACCAATCCTAACAGAGAAATCAAATTCACACAGCCCTCTGAGAAAGACAAAGCTGATAAAAAAGCAAAAGAAGAGCAAATGACATTCTGTTTAGTTGTTATTTACTGAACTATATTTGTTTAATCTGTCATAAAGCTTTGATTATGTACATATCTGCTGAATGATTTAAGTTTTCTGCAAGATATATTTATTTTGTTTTGTGATTGTTTTTCTTTCATTTGTACTAGTGGGCTCACCCAAAAAGGGGGAGATTGTTGAATCCCTAGTTGGATTTGGGCTAGGTTCAATAAATTAGGATTTCTGACCCACAATGTATAGCCAGGGTCAGGTCTTTGAGTCATAGAGCTTAGGCTAAGTCTTTAGGTACAACCTTACATGGACCAGCCAGCAGAAAATCTCAGATTGACTCAAGACTTAGAAGAAATCAAGTTCAGAATTTAAGTTCGACGTTCGTCAAACTCAGCTCGATGATAGTCATGCTCTACTCGATGAACTCAGAGTTAATTCTCTGAGTTAAACTTGACGATATTCGAGCTCAGTCGACAAAGTCTAGAGTTCATCCTTCAACACATTCTTTCCAGTTTACTTTCGCTGAACTCAGCTCGATAAAGACAGATTATTAGCTCGACGAACTTGCAGCGCAGATTAGGCAAGCTATCTCCAGAATACAGTTCGCTTAGCTCAAGTCGACGAACAGGTTTTCTCAGGTCGACGAACAGGAGTTCTCAGCTAGACAAACTTGGATCTCCGGTCGACGAAATCTGTTCAGTGGTCGACGAATTCTGTCCAAGCCTGGCTTAGATTTTCTCCATCCTTTCTGTCCTTACTTTCTATATTATTTAACAGTGATTTCTCTGAGTAATTAATGCATATATTCTCTTGAATATAGCCATTATTTGCACCATTGAATATGTTCTTCATCAGGGATTAATTACTTGCTTAATTAAATGGGACAGTTGGGAAAATCAATAAGGCAAATATTCTCCAGCTGTATTTCATTCTCTCCAGGCAATCAGCATTCAATGCTTGAGATTCAAATTATAAAGAAGAATTCCATTGCAGAATATAAAAGAGATTTTCTCGTTCAGACAACAGAGAGAACACCATAGAGACAGACAGACATACAAAGAATACAAAAAGACATTCAAAATTCTCTGTGCAAGAAAACAACCTGTTTTCTCCTTGATCTTTCTGAAGAAGAAGAAGAACAACAATCACAATCAAGAGACTTCTTAAACTTCAACTCCAGGAGCTTTCAAGGGCAACAAACTCTGCTTCAGTCAGATGTTCCTGGAATATTTCAAGTCAAGGCTGAAGACCTACACCCTGTGCAAGGTTCCAGTGATTTTAGAAGGAGCTCTTGACAACAACAAATCCACTAGTCTTCTCTGTTGATTTGAGAAAGAGAAGACACCATCAAATCTCTCTCCCCCTCCTGTATAAAGTGTTTCTTAACTCTCTTCAAAAGTTTATTTTGGTTTTTGGGCACCTGATAAAAAACTCAAAGCGTTGTGAGATCTCCCTTGAAATAGATCTTATGGTGGCAGCCACCTGATCAAAAACCTACTAGTGGATTCCTACCAGGGTGGTAGAAGAGTGGATGTACCCAGGTTGGGGAACCACTATAAAATTCTTGTGTCGTATGTTTTCCACTTTTCTTTGTGTTGTGATATATTATCGTGCTGTGTTAGAGTAGATTAACTTAGACTGTTTTTCTTTTCTATTATTATTGGTATCATATACTACTTACTCTGATAAAAATCTAAAATATCCAAAAAGTTTTATTACTCTATTCACCCCTATTGGGTACATTGGAAATTGTGTACCTGATTTGGAGAAGCCGCACTTAATTCAATAATATACATGATTGTGTATTTAATGGGTTATTGAGTTTCAATGTGCAGGTTAAGGAAATGTAGAAAAGGTTTCTAAGTACAAGTGACGACACTTGAGAAGAATGGTGTCGACACCAGGAGCCAGATTGTGTCGATACACAGGACTTGTGCCGACATACATAAATTCTGTCAACAATAATTGTGTCGACACATAGGACTTATGTCAACACACACTAGAATTCTGTCGACAACAATTGTGTCGACATACAGGACTTGTGTCGACACACACAGGAATTCTATCAACACCAAATTTGTTGAGACTATAAGCTATTGTGTCGACACACAGGACTTGTGTCGACATATTTCACAGAAACTATGTTGAGAAGATAAAGAAGGGCTGTGTCGACATTATGAGAGCTGTGTCGACATCATCAAGAGTTGTGTCGACACATAGTCTATTTGTGTTGACACATTTGAAGTATTGTCTCGACGCTTTTCTGCTGAGATAAAATACAATGAGGTATCAGGTGTCACGACTGAAGACTTGATAGCTGTCATAACTAACAAAGTTGTTGCATCTGTCAGAGCTGTCAGAAGGCCGTTATAAACCAGATCAGCCGGTAACCTCAGAAGGTTCTATATAAAGACTTATTCTATAATCAAACAAAAAGAGATCTAAGAAGAGAAGTCTTAATCCTGAAATCAACAAGTCTATGTAAGGGTAGATCCTGAACAAGTCGGCAAGAAGATTTCAGATCAAATTCTGGATAGAAGAAGGAAGCTGGATTGAGGATCATCTCCAACTTCAAGAAGATCAACCTAACTTTGTTCACATTCAAGAAGCTTTGAAGAAGCTAAGACATGTTGAATCTTAAGCAGTCAGATCTATCAAGAACTGATCAAGAAGCCTTCACATCTTTCTCTCTCTACTTAGGTGAAGGATTTATCCTTTTTATAATCAATTTTTTTTCTATAAGATCTTTTATAGATCTGAGTGTAAGAGAGTTATCTCTCTGGGTTGTAAGCCTAAGTTTATAAAGGATGAGGTAGGGCTGAGTGCCTGAGGTTGGGTATTGATTTCTCTGAGCTGTAGGCCTAGTGAAAGAGGCTGAGGTAGGGCTGGATTGCCTGAGTTGTAGGAGTGGGGACTCACTCTAAGGTAGGATTCTCTGGAAGAATCTGAGTTGTAGCACTTAGTGAAGTTTGAGCTGTAGGAACCATTCTGTGTTCTGAGTTGTAAGATCTGAGGATCTGAGAAGAAAGAAGGGAGTTAGGCTGAATCTAGTATACCGCAAGATTGACGAAGGGGGAAAGTGGATGTACCCATCTCTTGGGGAACCACTATAAATCTGTGTGTATGTTGTATTGACTGTGTTTGTTTTAATTTGTGTTGTGATAGACATTGCATAAGTGTTTTAACAGGGATTTAATTGAACTGTCTAAGTAAAATAAGAATTGAACCTATTCACCACCCCCCCCCCCCTCTAGGTGTTTAGGATATCTTAAAACCAATTCTTTCAAGTGATATCAGAGCCAGGTTACTCAAGAAGAGATTTAACAGTCTGAGTTGATCTATAAGGCAGTTATCAGTTAGACAAAATGGGTTCAGGTGAAAATCACAAGGAACTTGGATCCATGAAACTACCTATATGTAGAAAGGAAATTTTTGACATATGGAAAGTGAAAGTCAGATTGTTCATGGAAGCTTCTGACCCAAGAATCTACATTACAGTTAAAGAAGAGCCAGTCATTACTATGAACATCTCAGTTCTTGATGCCAACCTAAGGACTCCAAAAAGTTATTCTGAAATGACAAAGGATGAGATCATCTTAGCCACTATGGATAAGAGAGCACAAAACATAATAGTTAGTGTTATAGATGACTCAACTTTCCAAAACTTGGTTCACTACAAAACCTCCAACGTGATGTGGGACACTTTGATTATCTACATTGAGGGATCAGAAGAAATAAGAGAGGACAGAAAGTCTATGCTAAATCAAGAATATGAAAGTTTTAGACAAACCAAAACAGACAGGATAACTGAGTACTACAAGAGGTTTTACAGAATAGTAAATGAGCTAATGTCATATGGAAGAGTCTTTAACATATATGAGCTCAATGATAAGTTTCTCGGATCACTAACCAAGGACTGGGATACCAAGATATGTGCCATCAGGGAAGTGGCCAAACTTGCAGACACCTCTCCTCTAACTCTATTTGGAAAACTGCTATCATATGAGATGCAGCTTATGGCCAAAAAGGAGGAGGAGAAAAGCAATAGATCTGAGTACAAAGAGAAATCTGTGGCCTTCAAGGTTGAAGCCACAAAGAAGGACAGGAGGATCTCTCCATATCCTCCTAGGAAAGCTGTTGAAGTTATCACAAAAAATTCTGACAACACATCAGACAACCCTAATTCTGATGAAGATTTTGCTGCCTTCACAAGGCAATTCCAAGGATGACTATTATCAGAAAAAAAAATCTTCTAAGAAAGACAGGTATGTCACTAAACCTAGCAAAACAATTTCTTCTTAGATTGTTTGTTATTGTTGCAATAGGTCTGGACATGTTGTAGCTGACTGCCCTGATAAAAGAAATGAATCAATTGACAAGAAAAAGCATAAAAAAGGGCAAGAATGAGAGATCCTTTATTGCAAAGAAGCAGAAAAGTTGGACTGACTCCTCATCATCAGGTTCAGGAGAAGAGGCTGATGCTGAAGCCTATATTGGATTGTTCACTACTAAAGAAGATTTAGTAGAATCTGAATTCTTTCAAATGCTGGACTCTATAAATGGAATTGAAGATCATCATTGTAGGGGGCTGATGTCTTTGTATGAGGAAGATCAGTATCAGGATCAGCCTGGTCCCAGTAAGGTAAATAACCTATCATCATTTTCTGATTATTATACTGGATCAAAATCAAAAGCATCTGCATCAAGAGATGAGGATGGTTCTGAATCTTAAGGGGATGTCCATCAACTAATTGATGAGTATGGTGATCTATTGCAAGCTCTTAAGAGAAGCAGAATCTTTATCAAAAAACAGGCAAAGGAAATTGCATCTCTTAAATTAGCTGCATCAGATTCAGCAAAAATTCTAGATCTGAAGTTGAATGAAGTTGCCAAACTGAAAAACATAACTTTTATTCAGATGGGTACAATTACCTTCAAAAATGATCACATCAAGAGTCTAGAAGTCAGACTTCAAAGAGAGAAGGATCTTGTGGCAAAATTCTCAAAGCCAAAGTTAGTCTTACCCTTAATTGACAACTTTATCCTCCAAAAGGGTAAGACAAGATTAGGTTTCAAGGGAAGAACTAGGGCAGCTAATTCCAAAAGAAAAGGCAAAGCCCCAGTTCAGCCACAAGCCTTCAAACCCCCTATTTCTTTTAAAAAAGTGATGCAGCCTACTAACAGGTATGACCATGACATCACACATGGTCACTGTAAGCATGGTGATCAGAATGACAAGGGTGTAAATGCCAATAGGGCATCCCATGAACAAACATACCATGTTCTTCAGAAATCATCAGTGTTTGATGCACCAGCCCCAGCACTCAATAAAAGGACCACTGTATCTACAGTTTTAAGGACTGCTGACAGTAATGCTGTTAAGACTGAACTTAAAAGAAGATATAATAGATATGAGTGCTGGTGTTGTGGCAAAGTGGGTCATTATGCCATTGATTGTTGGCACAACACTACTGTCAGGAAAAATGCCAGCTTACCTGTCAGAAAGGCTGCAGACAAGCAAGTCAAATTTCAGTCTAACCTGAACCTAGAACAAAATAATTATTGGGGTTCTAAGGTTAAGTAATTTTATTTGATGCATGTGAATCCAAGTGGCCATACCGCAATATGGTACTTGGACAGTGGACATTCCAGGCACATGACGGGAACAAGAAGGATGTTGAAGGATTACTCTCCCATAGAGAATGGACCCAAAGTGATCTTTGGTGGATCTGAAAAGGGGGTCATCAAAGGGTTTGGTAACATTTCCAATAGCTCTCTCACTATTACCCAAGTGGCTTATGTGAAAGGTCTGAAACATAACCTAATAAGCATAAGCCAACTAAGTGATCTTGGTTATGACACTTCTTTCATTAAGAATGGGTGTCAAATTAGAAGGACAAGTGATCAAGAGGTCATCTTGTTAGGCTATAAAAAAGGAAATGTTTATTGTCTAAATTTTGTGAGTGAGAATAAAGATTCTCCTGTTTGCCTAGTTGCAGATAAGAAAGCTTCTCATTGTGTCAAATGGCATAAGAGGCTTGCTCACCTTAACTACAAGACTATAGGTCAACTCTTTAGTAAAAAGTTAGTGAGAAATGGTCCTCAATCAAGTGCATCAAGGAGGGTGTATGTTCAGCTTGTCAAAAAGGCAAACAGACCAAGGCCTCCTTCCATAGTCTTGATACCAAAGATTCAGTGAGGTGTTTGTACCTCCTGCAAATGGATCTATTTGGTCCTATGCTAGTTCATAGTCTAGGTAGGAAAGTCTATACATTTGTGGTTGTGGATGACTATTTTAGATTTACATGGGTTTTCTTCCTGAGGCAGAAATCTGAAACCCCTACTATCTTCCACAATTTTGTTAGGAAAATTCAGAATCAACTTAACAATTCAGTGGTCAAAATCAGAAGTGACCATGGGACTGAATTTCAGTCTGAATGCATGACAAGATTTTGTGAAGAACTTGTGATTCTGATGAGTCCAAATATTACACTGATTTTTGGACTCATCTGGGCCAGTTTTATCATCTTAGCACTGCACTTGAGAGCTATAACTGCTTGTATTTGCTTATTTGCCTATTTCATGATTAAGTGCACTTTAGGCCCGTTTTCTGTGTGTTTTAGATGTTTCTGTATTTCCGTTTGTTTTACTTATTCTCTCGCCGTGTCTTGAGAATGTGGTGTGCAATTTTGGTGGCCTATCTGCCTCTTCTGCTAGTGCATGGGTCGTGTGTGTGCTCTGAAACCGCTCGGGAGACCCCGACGATACAGGAACACTACGCACGGTCACTGGACTCACTGCGCATGACCACTGGTCGTGCGCCACTGATCGTGTGCATTACATTCTCCTTTTCCCCAGTTCTGCTTAACCAATCGCACGATCAGTGGATTCAGTGTGCATGACCACCGGACGTGCGCCACTGATCGTGTGCATATCTGCTGATGTTTCTGTCCAAGTTGCAGGTTTAATTGGAAATTGCGCACGATCATCGACAGACAGTGTGCACGACCACTGGTCGTGAGCCACTGATCGTGCGCTCTGCTTATTCTGCCTACGTATTTAAGGACCTGCTCCGTGATTTACTGCAACGCTGGTCATTTCTGCAATTGGAGAGTGCACGGTAAGTGTCGTTCTACTTCTCTAGCTGCTCCATCCACCTCCACCTTCATCGGGAGTCCGTAGCCGGTGAATCCGAAGCTTTCCAAACCCTCCGGCGAAGCTCTCGGCCATTGATGACCTCAACTCCAAGCTTTCCACCGGAGTTGGAGAATAAGACGACCTAGAGAACGGACTCAAAGGCCTTCGAGGTGATAGCTCGTTGGTACTGGAAGCCTCCTCGGACTGAGCCCGGAAGCGGATTGACAACTGGCTATTCCGGCCACGCCCTACGGTGGACCTTCACCCTCTAGTGGTTTACTCCTCTTCCCCTTCCTCCATTGTATGGAATGATTTGATATTGTAATGAACTACATTTTCTACTCTATATCTAAGTGGATGTTTGTAGTTTTCATTTGCTTTTGAGTTGTGTGTTTTGAATGCGCCTCGCCCACTCCACATCCACTCCATACCTTTTTTTCACCCGATTGCACTCCGCACAAGAACACTTCCATCCATTAGCTGTCCGTCCACTCACCCAACCGAGGTTCGGCATCGCGGCCGATACACTCACCTCACCTTGCGAAGCGGTGCCTTCGACCCGCATAGCCTTAATTAGTTTATTAGATCAAGAAACCACAATCTCACAAGCCCCCCTTTTTAATCTTTTCTAAGTATAACCCTCATAACAATATTTTCTGAACTGTCGTCGCTCTATGCTAATTGCATTCCTCAAGAGACCTACACTCGGGAATTTATTCCCAAATTTTATTACTTGTGCAACCGGTGCACTTGCCGATTTCCACGTATCAAGTTTTTGGCGCCGTCGCCGGGGAATACAACTATAGAGCGACTCAGTATGACTGAAAATTTCGTTATAAGAGTTATTTGTGTCGCTAAAAGTAGTTTTTAGGAGTTGTGTTGTTTTTTTTGTTTTGATCCTTTTCTCTTGTGTTGTTATTCCGTCTGTTGGAATTGTTGGTTTTATTCTTAGAATCTATGCAAAGTAGTTGTATCCTTTATATTTGAAATCTCCGCAATGTGGGCCAATTTCAATATCCATTGTTGTCATTGTGGAGACATCTCTCATGCTAGTGATATATGCCCTTAGAAGTATAGTAGCCAGGAAATTTAGGAGACTACATATCGTAGACATAAGCCTGTTAGCTACCGACCCGCGGAGCCATTGTCGCACTACTTCTATTTGGCTTCAACACCCGTTGCACCGCTGAAGCCGGCTAAGCAGTACCTTTTTTTTCGAAGCTGGGATCATGCATTGAAGGATTGCACCGCTTACCTAGCTGATAAAGAAGTGGATGACGAGCCGGATCTTCGGATTATCTCCACTTCAACCTTGGGCAGCACCCCTTCCATATCGGGTTGTGCACCATTGCCATCTCTATGTTATGGAGAAGGCATCCCAGGTATGTGCACCGATACATGTGTTTATCCCCATTCCGACACGGATATTTATACTCCTGAAGTGCATATATCACCTAGCATAGAGTATATTAGTTGTGAAGAGCCAGCACTCGACGTCCTACCGAGCTCCGTGCTTTCACCTTCTTCTTTGCATAACATTCTTTCTTTTTCTGACAGTGCTGTTGAGGTTGATTCGCAAGTGGAAATTAGCATTTCCAGCATTTCGTTAGATCCAGTCGAGGAGGACGACTCTGTGGCCTAGGTTACGACCTCTACCCCATGTGAGGATGCCCGATGCGCGGATGAGGCAGATGTAGCTCTAGAACATTCTTGCATCAGCCTATACAGCTGTGTAGAAGTACCCACAATTCCACCGACGGGGGATGACTCCGGGACCATCCCCAATATTGAGGTTCCTTTATGTTATTCTTCTAGTTTATTTCTTGACCCCGCTCTCGTGTCTACTTCCCTACAGGACCACATCATGGAACCGGTCCAATCAGTGCAAGGGCCTGTAATGCAGCTTAGGACTTATAGTGACCAGATGTAGGTGGAGTAGGAGCCTACAATCTTCCCAAGTTACTTTCTGCCCATACCTGACACACACGACAGGTATACGTATACAGGTATGGGGCTTCGGTTCTGTCTCCATTCCGGTACCCGCTATCGAAACGCGAAGATGAACCACTGCCTAAGCATTTCAAGTTTCATACGCCAATCAGTTAGGAAATGCTCAGACTTTGAATAAGTCTTGTTGGGAGACAATAAACTCAATAGTTATCTAGGGTAGTGTTTCTTTTGTTTTAAATATATGTATGTATTTTTTTGTCTCTATTTTATGATTGTTGTTAAATTTATTTGTCGAAAGGGTGTGGTAGCCCAGCTGCGTGATGAGCTCTCTGTTGTACCACGTGGTCAGCAGTGTGAAATGGACTGAAAAAACCGGGCGTGCGAAAAATTTCACTACGCACGACCACTTGTCGTGCGCACTACTTATCATCGCACGACCACTGGTCGTGCGCCGACCGAGTTTCTTTAAATTTCAGTCGGCCATCCACTGTGCGTGTGCCCTAATCTCTCGCTTGGTCCGCTGCGTGTGCGTTGTTTGTCGCTCCTCCGTTCCGATTCCTCTACGTTGATCCGGCCCTTTCTCCTCTGGTAGGCTCCCGCAATCTCAGATCTCTCTTCCTCCTTGTGCTGTAATGGAGCCTGGATGCCGCCAAGTGGTAAAGGCCTACCAACACTCTGGTCGTGCTTCAGTAACCCCTGCTCAGATCTTGGGGAGAATGGGAACCTTCTCAAAGGCAGAGCGTACTCAGCGCTACAATTCCTTGAAGAACAAGACATTCCTCTCTCAGCAGCTTGTCGACTGGAACGCGCTGTGTTCAATTGGGGATGATGGTGCATTGGCGGAGGCCGTGCTCATCCTCTACTCCTTCAATTTTTGGAGCAAGTTGTTCGAGTGTGACGAGCTTGGATACCGAGAACTGACATTGGAGTTCCTTTCCACATTCAATTGGGAGACAACGACGGACAACCGCTATTTGCCCACTTGTTCATTCCGGATGATGGGAAACATCTTCACTATCACATTGTCGGAGCTTGCCATTCATGCCGTCGTCTATACCGAGGCGGAGGCATCCCAGATTAACTTCCCCCAATTACGCATTGATTTTCCAAAGGGTGTGACTTCGCGTACCGCTTGGCATTCTCTGACAGGAGGGAATGAGGAGTACGTCGCCCGCCGTGCCAAATCGACGAAGATTGTCTCCACCGCTCTAAGGTATTTGTAGCATTTGCTTAGTCACTCACTCACCGCAAGGGCCCTGAGCAAGAATGTTGTGGGGTGGCAGGATTTGATTTCCCTGTTTAGTATGCAGCAGCAGTACCCCAACCATCTGGGGTACATGCTGGCATATTTCTTCCACCACGAAGACACTTATGGCCTCGCGGACGCGATCAGTAGTGCTTACTACATTACCCGCATCGCTAAAAGTTTGGGAGTTTGGATCCAGCTACTTTCAATGGTGCAGGTCATTGCCCCTTCCATGATCTCCAGGGCCAACCTGGTGAGTTGTCATTTGTTGCGAGTGTTGGGAGAAAAGTTAGCTGGAAGTTTGTCGTCAGCATGGCTGGTGATGCTCCTGAGGGTGGAGATGAGGAGGAAGATGAAGGAGAGCAGGGTGAATCTTTCGCTATGGGTAGGCGGAGTGCGGGAGTGCTACTGCATCAGAGTTAGGAGCAACTGAGGCCTCCAGTAAAGCATGAGGGGCAATATAGCCGCCAATTCAGCCCAGCTCAGGAGCGGGGCGTCCCATATTTCTCTGAGCGCCTTGGTGATCTAGAAGCTTCACAATTTTGGATGCAGGACTTTATTTATCAGCAAGCGGTGAGAGGCGGATTGGACATTCGACCACCACCTACCTGTGACGCTCCGTCGGCGCCTGCTCCTCATCCGTCTCCCATCGAGATTCACGACAGCAATAGTGAGGGGGAGTGAGTGGAGTTCACCACGGAGCTAGTCTACCACGCCTTCTGTTCTTATTTTCCGTGCTTTATTAAATTGGAGAAATTTTTGTACTTTATTTAGCAGGGTAGACATGAGACAATTATATTTTTATGGGTGCCCATCTGGGTGTCGAATGTTTTTTTTATATACTATATGATCTGCTAATACAGGTATTTGGTCCACCTTAAGGACGTTAAACAAAAGGGCTTTCGGGAGACAACCCATGCTGGACCATTTGGTCCTGTGCTGTGTTTTGAGCTCTTTTTCTATATATATGTGTGTGTCCATCTTTTGTATTGCGTATGTATTTAAATCGCAGGTGCAGGAATGTTTGAGGCGCGGCAACTTGGCCGCACTTGGATATCTCGTTGCACGACCAGTATGCTCAATTTTGAGCATGGGTAGTTCTTCCCCTAGCCCTTTTTTTTATTTACATGTTTTACTTTTTTGTATTGTCATATTCTAGTCTGGGGGTGGAGTTGCCTGTGATCACTACACAGCACAGTTTATTGCATACTAGTCTGCATTTATTTATTTCATGATCACTAATTACACACACTGAATCACCCACATGAGTGCGCACTTAACCATGCACGCGGCTCAAGGAAAAGGTATTACTTTTGTGTAAACTCTAAAAAGTGGTGCTGATTTAGGATTTTGGGATATAGTAGTTCGAAACTCATGCAGTGCTACTAATCGAGTACTCATAATTTTCATAGAAATAGTATAGGATTACTTTTTCTTCATACTTGTAGACTTAAATTTATTCTGCAAAAGTAAATTTTGTTTGTGCTACTTAAAATTGTCGAATATGGAGTAATCAAACGGTAGTGTAGGGATGAATGTAGCCGTCACTAGACTCGTATTGCTCGAGTCGGGGGGAAGGATCGTCTTTTTCGGGACTGAGAACTTGCCCCAAGCTACTCTTGAAGCATTGGTGCCCGATTAGTCGAGTGTGAGCGTGATGTAGGCCATCATTTTGGCTAGTTTGAGCCTTTTTGTACCTAATCCTAGCAGCTGACCCTTACAAGCCAAATTTGTGCCTAACCTCTTTTTGTTTCAGCTCCACCTATATTCACCAAAGCCTAAAAGTCAACCGTTTTATCGCAACCAAAACCTTGAGCTTGATCGATTTCAAAAATTTGATATGTTGTGATATTTGGGATTCATGTGATGTGGAGACGAATTCAGGAATTGCTAATTTTTAGATTTGGGGATTGCAGAATGAAAAAAGAAGAACAATGAAAAAGAAAAAGATGAATAAAAAAGACAAAAAAAGAAAATTTAAAATTATTACAAGGAGAATTGCAATCCCATCTTGTGTGTTAGTTTTTGGTCGGGATAGGCCGCGTGCATACCCGGTTTTCAAGCCAAGTCTGGGGGTGTGTCACACATGCATTTCTTAGTGGCTATTTGGGTTTATCTCTTGTCTGCTTGCCTTGGTTGCGTGTAGCCTCCTTGTTTATCATTGACTACCACACCTTAGACTTAGCCCCATTCAAACCTACAAGTCCTGCTGATTCACATTTGAGTCTACTTAGCATTGTGGAGAGAGTGTGAAAGGGCAAGCTTACGGTTCCCAACATTGATGGATTTCTTTGGATGTGATCACGAGTCCCGGTCTTGGGCATTGCTCACCTTAGTGGCCTATCTACTTTCTCCGTACACATGACCGAACGATTCTCCAGAATTCTAATTTTAAGTAGACACAATATTTATTTACCTCTGTCGAATAATTTAAGCTCCGTAGTATAATTAAAAAGTTTTTCTATTTTATTTTCTATGCACATGATGTATTTGATTTCTCGTCCTACTTTATTTTGAAGTTTCTAAGCTAGCTAGCTGTTTTTACAGTCCACGGAGTACTGATTTACACGGGACGCGCAAATGGGTAAGTCTGGGGGTGTGATGAGTCCAAATATTACTCTGATTTTTGGACTCATCTAGGCCAGTTTTATCGTCTTAGCACTGCACTTGAGAGCTATAACTGCTTATATTTGCTTATTTGCCTATTTCATGATTAAGTGTACTTTAGGCCCGTTTTCTATGTGTTTTAGATGTTTTTGTATTTCCGTTCGTTTTACTTGTTCTCTCGCCGTATCTTGAGAATGTGGTGTGCACTTTTAGTAGCCTATCTGCCTCTTCTGCTGGTGTACGGGTCGTGTGCGTGCTCCGGAACCGCTCGGGAGACCCCGACGATCCAGGAACACTGCGCATGATCACTAGACTCACTAATCGTGCGCATTACATTATCCTTTTCCCCAGTTCTGTCTTAGCCAATCACACGATCAGTGGATTCAGTGCGCACGACCACCGGTCGTGCGCCACTGATCGCGTGCATATCTGCTGATGTTTTTGTCCAAGTTGCAAGTTTAATTGGAAATTGTGCACGATCATCGACCGACAGTGCACATGACCACTGGTCGTGCGCCACTGATCGTGCACTCTACTTATTCTGCCTCCGTATTTAAGGGCCTGCTCCGCGATTTAGGGAAATGCTGGTAATTTCTGCGATCGGAGAGTGCATGGGAAGTGTCGTTCTACTTCTCCAGCTACTCCATCCACCTCCACCTTCATCGGGAGTCCGTAGCCGGTGATTCCGAAGCTTTCCAAACCCTCCTGCGAAGCTCCCGGCCATTCATGACCTCAACTCCAAGCTTTCCACTGGAGTTATAGAAGAACACGACCTAGAGAATGGACTCAAAGGCCTTCGAGGTGACAGCTCGTTGGTACCGGAAGCCTCCTCGGACTGAGCCTGGAAGCAGATTAACAACTCGCTATTCCGACCACGACCTGCAGTGTACCTTCACCCTCTAGTGGTTTACTCCTCTTCCCCTTCCTCCGTTGTTTGGAATGATTTGATATTGTAACGAACTACATTTTCTACTCTATATCTAAGTGGATGTTTGTAGTTTTCATTTGCTTTTGAGTTGTGTGTTGTGAATACGCCTCGCCCACTCCACATCCACTTCATACCCTTGTTTCACCTGATTGCACTCCGCACAAGAACACTTCCATCCATTAGCTTTTCGTCCACTCATCCAACCGAAGTTCAACATCGCGGACGATAAACTCACCTCACCTTGCGAAGCGGTGCCTTCGACCCGCATAGCCTTAATTAGTTTATTAGATCAAGAAACCACAATCTCACAAGCCCCCATTTTAATCTTTTCTAAGTATAACCCTCATAACGATATTTTCTGAATTGTCGCCGCTCTATGCTAATTGCATTCCTCAAGAGACCGACACTCGGGGATTTAATCCCAAATTTTATTACTTGTGTGACCGGTACGCTTGCCGATTTCCACGCATCAGATTCATCAAGAGTTCTCCTCACCTAGAACTCCCCAGCAAAATGGGATTGTTGAAAGAAAGAATAGGACTCTAATTGAGGCTGGTAGAACACTACTAAGTGACACTTCTCTCCCAGAATATTTCTGGGCTGATGTAGTAAACACTGTATGTCATGTTCTCAACAGAGCTTCCATCACCAAAAGCCACAAGAAGACACCCTATAAGATTATGAAAGCTAGAAAGCCAAATTTAGCCTACTTAGAATCTTTGGTAGCTAGTGTAATGTTCTTAATAATGGCAAACACTATTTAACAAATCACATGAAGGGATATTTGTTGGGTACAACAACAGCAGTAAGGCATACAGGATCTACAACTTGACTACTCAAGCTATAGAAAAATCTGTCCATGTAGACTTTGATGAATCTAAGCTAATCAACTGTGAGCTGTCTAGCACTTATTATAGCTCTATAGGTTTGAAGGAAAAGATGGACAACCTAACCATTATTGAAGACCAACCTGCAAGACAGGATGAGGAAAATGATGGATGTTGTCCAGGGGGAGTATGAGACCCACAAGCTGATGATAATGAAGACAATGAAGTACAGCATGGTGGGGAGATTGGAGGAAATCAAGTTGTGGATAGATTGCCTCCAGTAATAAGACATCTAAGGGATCATCCAGCACAACAAATTATTGGTGATCCAAGACATGGTGTTCTGACGAGAAGAAAGAACTTGAACACAGTTATATGTTAAAGTTTCCTGTCTCAGATGGAACCCAAGAAATTTGAAGAGGCCATACAAGACCCAAATTGGATTGATGTCATGCAGGAAGAACTGAATCAATTCAGAAGATGTAAAGTCTAGAAGTTGGTTCCTAAACCAAAGAATCACAATGTCATAGGGACTAAATGGATCTATAGGAACAAGTTAGATAAAAATGACATTATAGTCAAGAACAAAGCAAGACTGGTAGCAAAAGGCTACATACAGGAAGAAGGAATAGACTTTGATAAGACGTTTGCCCCAGTAGCAAGATTGGAAGCAATAAGGTTGTTCCTAGCCTATGCAGCTTATCAAGTGTTCAAGGTATTCCAGATGGATGTAAAGTCAGTATTTTTGAATGGTGACTTAAAAGAGGAAGTTTTTGTTGACCAACCCTCAGGTTTTGTAAATCCTCTTTATCCTAATTATGTTTATAGGCTTAAGAAAGCTCTATATGGATTGAAATAAGCCCCTAGGGCTTGGTAAGAAATACGGTCTACTTTCCTTATTGAGAACAAATTCTCAAGGGGGAAAATAGACAAAACTTTATTCCTAAGAGAATCAAAAGGCATGATCATCCTAGTATAGATATATGTTGATGTTATTATCTTTGGATCAACTGAAAAGAACCTTTCTAGAAAGTTTGCAAAACTTATGCAAGGGAAGTTTGAGATGAGCAGCATGGGTGAGCTGAAATTCTTCTTGGGACTCCAAGTTAGACAGACTGATGATGGCTTGTCCATATCCTAGTCTAAGTTCACCAAGGAGTTAATTAAGAAATATGGCATGGAGTCATCCTCCACCATGAGAACTACAATGGGGTCAAGTATGCATATAGGCAAAGATGATGCAGGAAAACCTGTAGATGAGTATTTGTATAGAGGTATAATTGGCTCCCTTCTTTACTTAACTGTTATTAGACCAGACATCAAGTATGCTACATGTGTCTGTGCTAGGTATCAAGCTTGCCCAAAAGAATCTCATTATACTGCTGTCAAAAGAATTTTGAGATATCTTAAGGGCACACCAAATCTTGGCCTTTGGTACCCTAAGAATAGAGATTTTCTACTAACATGTTATTCAGATGCAGACTTTGCAGGATACAAAGAAGATAGGAAAAGCACCACTGGCACATGTCAATTCCTAGGTGGAAGATCGGTGTCATGGAGTAGCAAAAAGCATACAAGTGTGGTTATATCCACTACTGAGTCTGAATATGTAGCTGTAGGCAGTTGCTGTTCTTAGCTATTATGGATATAACATCAACTTGAAGATTATGACATCAAGTAGAACTCCATTATATTGTGATTCTACTAGTCTCATATCTATTGCTAGAAATCATGTTTCTCATAGTAGAACTAAGCACATAGAAATCAATTTTATTTCATTAGAGATCATGTTGAAAAATAAGACATAAGTTTAGAATTTGTCAACACTAATTATCAAATTGCTGACATGTTCACCAAACCACTGGATGGAACTAAATTCAATTACTTTAAAATTGAATTAGGCGTGCTGAACTTGGAATAAGAATAGTAAAAATGACTAAGTAATTCTGTGTCAACACATAAAGAAATCTGTGTCGACACTTAGTCGTTGGTGTCGACACATAAGGAAAATTCTGTCGACACATCAAGAAGATTGTGTCGACACTTAGAATTAGGTGTCGACACATAGCTCTCCTGACACTTAGATATTAGTGACGACACATACAGTCGTCTGTGCTGACACGCATAAATTAGTTTATACTATTAAGGTTGTCTGTGTCGACACATCACAATTTGTGTCGACACATAGTATTGTAATACCTTTAAGTTCTCTGTTGAGACTTTAGTAGTCTGTGTCGACGCCATTCCAATTGTGCCGACACGATAAGAAAATTTCCGCCCGCCTTTTGGCCTTCTTTTAGAAATGTATAAATAGGTGGAAATAATACCTTGTCGACCACGCTCTCAGAATTCTCGACACCAAACCATTTGTGTCTACAACACCTTCATCTCTCTTCTCCTCAATCTCACATCCCTAATGGCCCCAAAAATGGAAGAGAACATCAACGAGGGATATGAAATAGTTCGCAATGCGTTTGAGAGTGCTGCGCCAGAAATCCAAGCCGTGATTACCCTAATCACCGACAATGGTCTGGAGTACTTAGTTTCAGAACCTGCCAAGATATGGAAGAAGGAGGTTCTTGAATTCTACTCATCGACATTAATGGATTCAAAGGGCATCAAAATTAAATCATTTGTCCAAGGAACAAAGGTAAAACTCACACAGAAGAGTTTAAGTAAGGCACTTCAGCTTCCCAGGGTTAAGGAAGAAGATGACATAGCATCTTCCATGACAAATGATGTTCTCCAATGGTGTAGACTGGATCCCACTACCAAGATTGGATCATCAATGACCGGGAAGGGAATGAATTCCCAGGGCAAATTCCTGTCTGAGATTAAAGGCATGGTTATTCTGTGCAAATTAGGAGGACATGATAGGATTTCAGCCTATATGTTCAATCTCATGATCATGGTTATATTCAAGGTGAAAACTAATTGGTATGTTGTTGTCTTTGAAAAGGTCAAAGAAAGTATCAAGAAACCTAATCTGGGCAGAATACAAAGCTTATATCTGGCTTTGAATATTCCAAAAGTGATGAATCAGACTGCAGGTTCTAAGATTAATCATATGAGGAGAATGGAGATAAGAATATTGTCCAGATGGGATAGGGTATTGACAAAGGATGTCTCTACACCTTAATAACACCAGAAACTGGTTCAGAAAAAGAAGCAAACTCCACACAAGCCAGCTGAATCTTCCAGTGATTCGGAAGAAGAAGTTGTTTTCAGCTCAGATAATGATGGATCAGAAAGGACTCGAAAAACACGTACTCTAGAAACTGTAACTGATGATCAGGTCCAAGGGGAGCAGATTCCTGTAAGCAACATCCCAGTGGATCAGGTCCAATATGAGTCTCTTCAAGGGGGAGCTAATAAGCATTTTCTAGATCCAGCACAACAAGTGTTATCACCTTTACGGGGAGCTAATGAGCAAGAACCAAATATCCCAACAGCTGCATTGGACAGTGAAGTAGCCACTCAATCTAAACTTGAAGTAATGCAGTATATAAATCAAGCTACTATAGGCACTGAGAATGATGCATCGTACGTGCATATGAATGAAGTTGATAAAACTAAACAAGACAATGTCCCTGAGCATCAAATTACCATAGAAGACACTTTTGATTTTGAAGGAGGACCATCTACTGAGAAAGAGAAAGTTATTCATCGAGTTCAACTGCAACAAGAGGTCACATTAGAAGAATTATTTCCTAATTTACTAGGAGCAAGAACTGAGGCGGAGCTGCAAAGGACTGAGGGGGAGCTGCCCATCATTACCTTTAGACCAAAGGATACTGTGGATATTGCTACATCATCTGATTCCTCAGATGATGAAGAAGCCTCCAAGGCTAAGAAAAGGAAACTTGTAGAGCTCAGGAAGAGGAGCTCAGGCTATAAGAAAACCTTGAAAAATGCACCACAAAGTCAAGCTCCTGTAATATACTTCATCTCACTCTTAGTGTCACTGCAAATGAAATTGGATGAGCAAAGAGTAGCTCTTGAGAAATATGTGGATGAGAGTCATAAAGAACTGCAATCTACCTTGGCCCAAGATATCAAATCCATCAGATTTGAAGTCAATTTGCACAAAATGGGAATGACTGAATGCTTCCAAAAGGGAGTTCATGCTGTTGTCTACCTGGCCACACAACAACAGGAGGCCAAGACTCAGATAGATGACATTGCAATAAAACAAGGATATGTTCTGGAGAATCAAATAAGAATGAATGACAATCTCACAAAATCTCATAATGTTATTGTCACAGAACTTAAGAATATAGCCACTGTTATCACTGAAAACATGATTAAAGAAAAGTCTGAGTTTGATAAACAACTCAAAGTAGATTTGTCTAATGTCCACACTGCTATTTAGGACTCTCAAAAGGTCATTGCTGATCAGCTGCAGAATTTCAAAGCCTACTATAAAGAAGGAACAAATTACCTAGCTAATCAAATAAGATTTCAAAAGGAAAATCTACGGGACCATATTGAAAGAGAAGTAATAAAGAGGGAGAGAGTATAAGTCAATGCAGGCTCAGATCATGCTAAATAGATAACTAATGCTATCAGAGAAACTCTTGGTTATCCACCCCTTTATGATGATGATAACACTGCTGAATTAGGAATTCAACCTGCTTACATTGAAGGGGTTTAGCAGGAAGTAGCCCAAATTATCTATCCACCTCCAGATTTTGATGGAATTCACTATGCAGTACAACAAATGTATAGTCCTCCACAGGAGGTACAGAATGTGATTATTGAAAAGGTAGAAATGTCTGAAGCAGCATTAAAAAGAGCTAGGGATGCTTCGAAAGAAGATTAACTCTCTAAGAAAAGGTTCAGAGAACAGGCAGAATTAAAGCCTAATTTTGAACAATGGAGTCCCACCTCCAGAAATATCATTCTCACTACTTAGCAAGCTGTTAAATACAATATGCATGATAGAGGCAAGTGGTATTCTGAACAGGAATGGACCAAATATCAGAAGCGGCAAGATGCCATATAATAGTTCAGAAAAGACCTCAAAGCTGGGGAAATACTTGCTAAATCTGTGGAGCCTAGCAAATGTTTTCCAAATCCTTATCATTACTTTGAAAGGCAAAAGACCAAGGCTGAAGAGCTCAAGAAGAAGGATCTGAAAGGAAAGAAGCCGTCTGATGATACAGGAGCTAATGTACAAGCTAGAATTCAATCTGACAAAGTAATTGTCATCAAGGAGCCAGATCAATCCTAGGGATAGATTGACTAGGTTTAGAACTATATAATCTTCTGTTCTAAAATCCTTGTACTGTAATTAAAAAAAACTGATTCATGTTCACTGTATTTTATCTTATTTTGTGATAATATTACATTCTGTTTCTATTTATGAGTTACCCCTTCTGAGTAATGCTTTTATACATCATAATCATTATTTTTATTTTAAGTGATGTATATCATTGACTAAGGGTTATGACTTCTCCAAATAGGGGGAGATTGTTGGGTAAATTGGAAATTATGTACCTAATTTGGAAAAGCCTCACTTAACTCAATAATACACATCATTGTGTATTTGATGGGTTGTTGAGTTCCAATGTGCAGGTTAAGGAAATGCAGAAAATGTTTCTAAGTACAAGTGTAGACACTTGAGAAGAATGGTGCCGACACCAGGAGCCAGATTGTGTCGACATACAGGACTTATGTCGACACACAGATATTCTATCAACAACAATTATGTCGACACACAGGACTTGTGTCGACACACACCAAAATTCAGTCGACAATAATTTTGTCGACACACAAGACTTGTGTCGACACACACCAGAATTCTGTCAATACCAACTTTGTCGAGACTAGAAGCTATTGTGTTGAATAAGGGCTGTGTCGACAACATCAAGAGTTGTTTCGACACATGGTTTATTTTTGTTGACACATTTGACGTATTGTCTCGATGCTTTTCTGCTAAGATAGAATATAATGAGGTATCAGGTGTCACGACTGAAGACTTGACAGATGTCATAACTAACAAAGTTGTTGCATCTATCAGAGCTGTCAGAAGGTCGTTATAAACTAGATCAGTCGGTAACCTTAGAAGGACCTATATAAAGAAATGTTCTATAATCAAACAAAAAGAGATCAAAAAAGAGAAGTCTTCATCCTGTAATCACCAAGTCTATGTAAGGGAAGATCCTGAACAAGTCGGCATGAAGATTTCTGATCAAATTATGGATAGAAGAAGGAAGCTGGATTGAGGATCATCTCCAACTTCAAGAAGATCAACCTTACTTTGTTCAGATTCAAGAAGCTTTGAAGAAGCTAAGACAGGTTGAATCTTAAGCAGTCAGATCTATCAAGAACTGATCAAGAAGCATTCACCCCTTTCTCTCTCTACCTGGGTGAAGGATTTATCCTTTTTATAGTCAATTTTTTTTCTATAAGATCTTTTATAGATCTGAGTGTAAGAGAGTTACCTCTCTGAGTTGTAAGCCTAAGTTTATAAAGGCTGAGGTAGGGCTGAGTGCCTGACGTTTGGGATTGATTTCTCTAAGCTGTAGGCCTAGTGAAAGAGGCTGAGGTAGGGCTGGATTGCCTGAGTTGTAGGAGTGGGGACTCACTCTGAGGTAGGATTCTCTGGAAGAATCTGAGTTGTAGCACTTGGTGAAGTGTGAGCTATAGGAACCATTCTAGGTTCTGAGTTGTAAGATCTGAGGATCTGAGAAGAAAGAAGGGAGTTAGGTTGAATCTAGTATATTGCCAGATAGGCGAAGGGGGAAAGTGGATGTACCCAAATTTTGGGGAACCACTATAAATTTGTGTGTATGTTGTGTTGACTGTGTGTGTTTTAATCTGTGTTGTAATATACATTGCATAAGTGTTTTAACAGGGATATAATTGAACTGCCTAAGTAAAATAAGAATTGAACCTATTCACCCCCCCCCCCTCTAGGTGTTTAGGATATCTTGAAAACAATTCTTTCAACCACCCCCCCCCCCTCTAGAGTAAATCAGAACTAACCTTTATCTTTCATTATCTTACTTTATTTTTCTGGCTTTAGCTTGACAAGTGTTGAGCAGAGCTCGATGAACTTTAAGCTGAGCTCGACGAACTTCAAGTTGAGCTCGACGAATTTTAGGTTTACCACCAGACAAATTTTTCTTCACATGTCCAATCATAGACTACCTGCATGCTTGAACTTAGGGACACATCAAATACATTATGTGTATATGTCATTGACCAGTTTGACTTCTTATAAATCCGGGATATTTGGATCAATAGACCCAACAATCTCCCCCTATTTGAAGAAGTCAAAACAATATAGGTCATTGACAACACAGCATATTCATCATAGACAAAATTTAACATTAGTAGAGTATGGAAATGTTACCATTTTTCACCAGCATGGAGAATTACTTACTCCCCCTGGCATGCTGCCATCCTTACTTCCTTACTGTTCCACTTTTTTATTCTTCTCAATCCTTGACTTCTATCCTCCCCCTTTTTGACTTCTGCAATAGGGAAAATAATGAGGGGTTTTTCTCCCCCTATCTGTCTGGAGTAGATATTCTCACTGTGACTGAATCTAGTTCAGCTATTGGGTTAGCTCCCCCTCAACAGTTGCACACCATCTTAAGTATCTGGAGGAAGAGCTTGTACTACCTGCAAAATGGACAGTGAGTATATGCTAGAAGATAGAATTAAAGCTAAAAAAGATTCAACATACCCAATTCAAATTTAAAGGTGTTGAACTTGGTTTCATCTAGTGGCTTAGTGAAGATATAAGCCACTTGCTAGTCTGTGGAGACAAACTCAAGGCTTATGTCTTTCTTTTCCACATGTTCTCTAATAAATTGTTACCTAATTTCTATATGCTAAGTCCTGTAATGGGAGACATGATTTCTAGCTATAGAAATTGCACTAGTATAATCACAAAAGAGTGGAGTTCTACTTATCTGAATATTATAGTCCTGAAGTTGATGCTGGATCCACAACAATTGAGCACAGTAGCTTCCAGCAGATATATACTCTAACTCTGTTTTTGATATTGCAAAACTTGTTTGTTTCTTGCTGCTCCAAGAGACAAGCCTTCCACCTAGAAATTAATAGGAGCCTGAAGTGCTCTTTATGTCCTCCTTGCAACCTGCAAAATCTGCATCTGAATAGCCTGTTAGTTCAAATTTCCCATTCCTGGGGTACCATAGGCCACGATCTGGGGTGCCCTTAAGATATCTCAAGATTCTTTTCACGGCAGTATAGTGAGACTCTTTAGGGCAAGCCAGATACCTAGCACAGACACATGTTGCATACATAATGTCAGGCCTACTTGCAGTGAGATAGAGAAGGTAGCCAACTATACCTCTATATAGAGTTAGATCAACAAGCTTCCCTGGATCATCTTTGCCTAAAGGCATACTTGAGCTCATGAGAGTTCTTATGGTGGAAGCATTCTCCATGCCATATATCTTGATTATCTCCCTAGTGAACTTTGACTGGGATATGGATAGACCATCATCAGTCTATTTTACTTGGAGTCCCAAGAAAAATTTCATTTCACCCATACTACTCATCTCAAACTTCCCCTGCATAAGTTTTGCAAACTTCCTGCAGAGGTTGTCATCAGAAGAGCCAAATATTATGTTATTAACATAAATCTGGAGTAGGATGATCTTGCCCTCAGATTCCCTTAGGAATAGGGTCTTTTCTATCTTCCCTCTTGAGAATTTGTTCTCAATGAGAAAGGTAGACAATATCTCATACCATGCTCTTGGGGTTTGCTTGAGCCCATAAAGAGCTTTCCTAAGTCTATATACAGCAGTAGGAGAGTTAGAATCTACAAAACCTGAAGGCTGATGTACATAAACCTCTTCCTTAAAGTCTCCATTCAGGAAGGCATACTTGACATCCATCTGGAATACTTTGAATCCTTGAAAGGCTGCAAATACAAGGAACAGTCTGATTGCTTCCAACCTTGTAACTGGGGCAAAAGTCTGGTCATTATCAATCCCCTCTTCCTGTCTATAACCTTTGGCCACCAGTCTAGCATTTTTATTACAATGTCATTTTCATCAATTTTATTTCTAAAAATTCACTTGACTCCAACGACATTTTGTCCATCTGGTTTGGGAACCAGCTTCCAGACCTTGCAGCTTTTGAACTGGTTTAGTTCTTGTATTGCACCAATCTAGAATTGGTCTTGATTTGCTTCTTCAAATTTCTTGGGCTCTTCTTGTGACAGGAAGCTGGAATAGAGAGTTGTGTTGATACTCCTACTTCTGGTCTGTACACCTTGGCTAGCCTCACCTATTATCTGATCTAGAGGATGATCTCTCAGATATCTTACTGAAAGGGGCAGCCTGACTGCTTCCTGCTGATTACAATTTTCTTCAACAGGTTGGTATTCATTTCCAGTTTGATTGTCCTGTGCTCCGTCTGGGCAGCATCCCTACTCACATTCTTCTTACATAGCTGGGTATTTATCTTTGATGGAGAGCTTTTCCATCATGACTTCTGTACCTGTAGTGTTAGGCAAAGAGCTTGACATCTCACTGTTAATCATGTATGACTCATCAAACACTACATGGACAGATTCTTCTACAACTTGATTTGTCAAGTTATAGACTCTATATGCCCTACTATTATTATTGTACCCAATAAAGATCGCCTCATGGATTTGGTAGCAAACTTAGTCACTTTTGACTTACCATTGTTCAGGATGAAACACTTGAAACCAGAGATCCTAAAATCGGATATGTTTGGTTTTTTGCCCTTCAATATCTCATAGGGAGTCTTCTTGTGGCCTTTGATGATAGGAGCCTATTGAGCACATGACATGCAGCATTAACTGCGTCAGCCGAGAAATATTCGGGATGAGAAATGTTACACAATAATGTTCTAGCAGCTTCTATAAGAGTCCTGTTTTCCTCTCAGCTAACCCATTTTGCTGGGGTGTTCTTGGAGAGGAGATTTTTTGATGAATCCCTTCATCTTCATAGAATATAGTCATAGTAGCAGACTGAAACTCGGTTACGTGGTCACTTCTCATTTTGACCACACAGCATGCAAGCTCATTCTAAATTTGCTTGACAGAATTCATGAAGATTTCAAGGGTTTCATCCTTTCTTCTAAGGAAGAACACCCAAGTAAACCTGGAATAGTCATCAACTATCATAAGGGTGTAGACCTTCCAACCTATATTATGAACAATCATAGGACCAAACAAGTCCAAATGCAGGAGATACAAGCATCTCACTGAGTCTTTGGCCCCAATACTTTTAAAAGAGGTCTTAGTCTTCTTACCCTTTTAGCAAGCAACACAGATATCCTCCTTGGAGAATTTTATTTTGGGACCATTCCTAACAAGCTCATCACTAAAGAGCTGACCAATGGTCTTATAATTCAAATGAGCCAGTCTCTTATGCCATTAGACACAATATGAGATTTTGTCATTTATAACTAGACATATAGGGGAACTATTATCTAAGCAAGAAAAGTTTAAGTAATAGACATTCCCGCTCCTAGTGTCTGTTAAGATGACACTTTGGTCACTTAACCTCTTGATATGACAATTATCCTTGTGGAAGGGAATGTCATAACCAAGATCACAAAGTTATCTTATGCTTATGAGGTTGTGTTGCAACCCTTCCACATAAGCCACCTTTGTGACGGTGATTATGCCATTTGAGATATTACCATAGCCTCTGGTTCTCACCTTGTCAGCGCCTCCAAAGATGACCTTGGGCCCATTCTTTACTAGAGTGAACTCGTTCAATAGCTCCTTTGTTCCAGTCATGTTCCTGGAACATCCACTGTTCAATTACCATTTAGGGGAACTGGTACTTGAACTAACCTGAAATGAACACAAATCACCTTACCTTAGGACCCCAATTTTTGTTAGGTCATAGGTTCACATTAGTTTGAAAATAACCACGCCTTCCTGAAGAATTCCTGACAGGTTGGCAACCTCTGGACACAGAAGAATTGTGCCAGCAATCTACAGCATAGTGGCCCACTTTGCCACAACACTAGAACTCATAGATATTGTATCTCCTTTTCTATTTGGGACCAGCATTAGGCTGTACTGCTTCCTGAATAGTGGGGAGATGTGCTACTTTATACTTCTGTATTCTTTGAGCAGTTGTTTGACTGAAGGATAGTCTTTCAGCAGGCTGATTTGGACTTTTCTAAGAACCACTGGCTGCATGTCTCTGTTCAGCTAACATGCATCTGATAGCATCTGAGATTGCCATTGCAGCCATGCTAAAAGACACACCTTGAGTCACTACTTTTGTTGGATGATTTAGATTCACAGCAGCAAAATTATCTTTGAGTTTTGGGCTGGGGCACCAAACACAAATGGTCTAGGATTGACCATTTGACTTTCCTCATGGGCAGCCTTAAAGGCTCTCATAGGGCTGTATCTTCCACTTTGGCTAGGGACACATTGGTCCATACTAGTGGATCTGCCATTCTCCCAGTGACCATAATAGCTTTCATGGTCATACCTGTTAGAAGGAAACAACACTCTCTGAAAAGGAATATGAGGCAACGAGGCTAAAGGCACAACTGGTGCCTTCCCTTTTACCTTTCCTTTTGGATTTGAAGGTCTATCATGTCCCTTAAATCCCAACCCTTTCTTACCTGCTTGGGTAAGGTGGGTGTCAATTAAGGGCAGCACAGTGTTTGGCTTAGTAAATTTGGTCACTAGCAATTTCTCATTTAAGAGATCATTTTCAAGTTTCTGGATAAGTTTCTCATTCGAGACTCTTACCACAGACTCACTGTCAATGATCTCCTTGAGCTAGGCTGCTTGAGTAGCCATGTCAGTGAGGGCTTTTTCTTGGTCTTCACACTTACTTTTAAGAGTAAGAAGCTCTTTTGCCTATCTCTTGGAAAGTAGCTTGCACTCCTTAAATTCCTCAAGAAGTTATCCATACTTGGCAATTATGGAGTGGACATCGTCCTCAGAGTCTGAATCCCATTCATCTCCTGATGAATGAACTTCAGAGTTTGAGCCAGCCTCATGACTTGAAATAAAAGATTGTGATTTAGCATTTACCTGAGTCTGACCAGGCAGATCCTGGCTGCTTTCTTCATCTGTCATTGCCATCAATCCAAGGCATTGAGCATCTTCTTCTTCAGCTTCATCCACCTCTGAGTCACTATCTGAGTGAGACAGAGGGGCCCTGATCCCTATTCTAGCAGTAGGGTATTCTTCAGGTTCTTCTTCAGCAATAGCAATAAGCCCAATGTAGGCTTCTTCTTCTTCACTGTCTGACCTAAAGGAAGAGTCAGACCAGGTTGTTTCCTTCTTGGCCACAAGGGACTTCTCTTTCTTATTTCCCTTGTGGTGCTTCTTCACTCCTTCTTTTCTCTTCACTGGGAAGTCAGCGACTACATGCCCAGGCATGCTGCAGCAGAAACAAATAATATTAGAGGAATATTATTTACTAGAGTTTGGAGCATACTCGTCCTCCTTAGAGGATTTCCTTTTGTACTGTGAGGAGGAGGATGGCCTTCTGTTCTTCCAATGCCCCTCTTCATGAATTTCTGAAACTACATGGAGAATGCAACAGGGTCCTCATCAGATGTATGGCTGTCAGAGGAGCTGGACCTTGAGCTCTCAGATTCTGACTCAGCAGTTCTCGTTATTGGAGAGCTATTCCTTCTGATCCTGGTTGAAGCATCAGCTCTCAAAGCCACAAATTTCTCCTTGCTCTGTGACTTACTATTCTTCTCTTCTTCTTCCTTCCTTGCTGTAAGCTGCATCTCATAAGACAGTAGCTTTCCAAACAGGGTTGGAGGTGGAGTGCCAGCTAGCTTGCCCATCTCCCTGATGGCACAAATCTTTATATCTCAATCCTTTGTGAGGGACCTGAGAAATTTATCATTTAGCTCATAGGTGCTGAAGACCCTTCCATATGTTCTCAGTTCATTATCAATTCTTAAAATTTTTTCAAAACTTTCAACAATGCCCTCAGACTTTCCTTGTCTGAAGGCCTCATACTCCTGGTTGAGCATGGATTTTCTGTCCTCCCTCACCTCTTCTGAACCCTCAATGAACACAACTATGGTGTCCCACATCTCCTTGGAGGTCTTGTAGTACACAAGATTCTGGAATGTAGAATCATCTACAGCACTGACAATGATATGTTGAGCTCTCTTGTCCATGGAGGCAAGGAGGAGTTCATCTTTGTTCATTTCTTCATAATACTTAGGAGTCTGGATGTTGCCATCCAGAACTGAGATCTTCATAAGGATTAAAGGTCCCTCTTTCACAGTGATGTAGATCTTAGGATCAGCAGCTTTCATGAATAGCCTGACCCTTTCCTTCTAGAGCGCAAACCCTTCCTTTCTGCAGATTGGTAACTTCATGGCTCCCAATTTCTTATAGTTTACACCAACCCCATTCTTTATCTTATAACTAACCTTGGAGGAATACACAGATTGTTAAATCCTTTTTAAGTAATCTCCCTCTGATACCACTTGAAAGTTATTTAACTGAAGGTTAGCTAATCACCTAGAGGGGGGTGAATAGGTCTTGAAACTTTTATTTATTCTTTGCTGATTTCAACTTAAACTATCTAGATCTTGTACTTAGATCCTGCAATAAGAAAGAAAACAAGCAACATAGCAAACACAAAGATTTATAGTGGTTCCCTAATTGGGTACATCCATTTTCCCTGCCAGCTATCCAACTAATTTGTTGGACTAGGCACAAACTCCACCAATATGCTCCTCAGAGATTACACCTTAGGCCCTCAGCCTATTACACAGATTCTTCATAGAATCAAAACTCAGAACCACAAGGGTTCCTACCTCAGAGCCCTGTAGGGCTCCTACAGCTCAGTGATCCACTGATTACCTACCTCAACTTTATTTATAAGGCCTAGAACTCAGGCTCTTCAACCCAACAACTTCAGGCACACAACCCTACTATCAGAGTGTTGCAGCACTTCTACAATTCAGTACCCTTCCAGGTACCTACAGCTCTGCCTTCTCCAAGGCATACAACTCAGTGACACACTTGTCACCTATAGCTCAGTGACTCTCCAGTCACCTACCTCAGACAAAAGGCCCTACATTCAGGCTGGGAGGACAGCGCTACCTCAGATCCACACTTGGATCCTACCTCGGAGAGAAACACTCTCCTACCTCAGGCAATAAATCCCTATAGCTCAGATTCACACTTGGATCCTACCTCAGTACCCCAATAGGGGACCTACCTTAGTGACTAATTAGTCACCTACCTCAGGCACAAAGTGCCCTACACTCAAATTCAGATAAACTGAATCCTACAGGAAGAGATTACAGAATAATTAAGAAAAAATAAAACAATTGACTCAGAGATAAGTCTCTGAGTCTATCTTGCTGGACTGAACAGATATCAGTCCATCACACTTACTGTAGAAGGAATTAGTCCTCTTCTACAGCTAACTCTTTTCTGTTGTACATATGAGTAGCTACCAACTTGCTGAATGGATGAATCAGCTTCACTGTTCTGGAAAGAACAATTTTGCTAAGCTTGAAGAGCTTCAGCTAACTTGCTTTGCCTTTCAGGCTATCTCTACTGAACTTGAGCTTTCAAGCTTGATGGAGAAGAAGATGTCCAGCCTCCTCTAATTTTCTTTCGGTAATTTCTGCATTTGTTCCTTTTTCCGTTCGATCTATTTCGTTGCCCTAATCCTTTTCCTTTTTCCTTTTTATATGCGTTGATTCGAATCAACAACACAAATGTATGTGGGCCCAGCCAAGGTTTGGCGAGCCCCACTGTCTTCAGAAAAGGACAAGGCAGCTTTCTGCGCCACTACAGCTTTCCCGCATTGGCTACATGTAAGTTGACTTTGATGACATCAGCAATTGTCATCACCATCTGGACTTAGAAAATATTCTAGAAATCCATGAAGAGTTGAGTGATGTTAAGTCACTCAATGCCATCTATCTTGGCTCTCAGTGCTCCTAGACTTGTGAATTTTCTCTGGATTTGTCTCAGCGGTTCTGTCTCAGCGGTCTCAACGGTTTCTTCTTAATAGTTGTGACAGGCCTTTGTCTCAACGCTTTCTTCTTATCATCTGAGACAAGTTTTTGTCTCAGCGGAATCTTCACAGCGGTCTCAACGGTTTTTGCATCACAGTTTAGACTATCTTCTGTCTCAGTAGTTTTCCTCTTAACTGTCTCAGTGCTTCCTTCTTTATTAGAAGCGTTGAATGAACCTGCTTCACTCAATGCTTTTGGACTTAGAGAAATCCCGCTAGTTTTGTCTCAGCGGTTAAGCTGACACATTCTTCTCAACTGTCTCAGCTGTCTCAGCGTTCTCAATGACTTCTTCTCAGTTATCTCAACTGTCTCATTGCTTTTTGCCTTAGTCAGTTTTTTTGGCTTTAGTTGCGTTCGATGATCTGTAGGCTGAGCTCGACAAACTCTTATCTTCTCAGTGGTCTAAGAGCTTTTTGCCTTAATTTATTTTTCTGGCTTTAGCTTGATAAGTGCTGAGCAGAGCTCGACTATCTCTAAGTTGAGCTCGACGAATTGCAAACTGAGCTCGACGAACTTCAAGCTGAGCTCGACGAATTTTGTGTTTGCCACCAAACACATTTTTCTTCACCTGTACACTCATGGAGTACATGCATGCATGAATAAAGGCACACATCAAATACATTATGTGTGTATGTCATTAACCAGTTTGACTTCTTACAAATTTGGGATATTGATATCAATAGACCCAACAATTGAGGATGGCACTCACCCTATTGCAAAAGCATCGTACCGCATGGTGCTGCGTGAGTTAAAACTGCGAACTCAACTAGATGAGTTATTGCAATGTAGTTTTATTAGACCCAGTTCTTCCCCCTGGGGTGCACCAGTCCACTTCGTGAAGAAAAAGGATGGAACGACAAGGCTGTGCATAGATTATCGAGAACTAAACAAGGTGACTAACAAAAATAGATATTTGTTGCCTATGATTGATGATTTGTTTGACCAGTTGCGAGGTAGCTCCGTGTTCTCTAAGATCGACCTTTGTTCGGGCTACCATCAGTTGAGAATCGGTAAGTCAGACATTCTGCGAAATGCTTTTCGTTCCCGATATGGTCACTTTGAATTTCTGGAAATGTCGTTTGGATTAATGAACGCACCGTTAGCTTTTATGGACATGATGAACAGGGTGTTCAAGTACTTTCTGGATAAGTTTGTGGTTGTATTCATTGACAATGTGTTGGGTACATTGGAATATATGTACCTGATTTGAAGAAGCCTCACCCTACTCATTGATATACATCAAGATGTATTTGATGTGCTTTGAGTTTATTTGTGCAGGTTAAGTAATTGCAGGGAAAGCATAAAAGTTTCAAAGTCCATGTGTCGACACCCAGAAGAAAAGTGTCGACACTAAAGAAGGATTTTGTCGACACCTAGAGAAGTTGTATCGACACTTGGATTAATTGTGTCAACACCAGGAAGGCAGAGTCGACACCAGAACAAAAGTGTCGACACATACAGGCAGTGTCGACACATAGTGAAGACTTGTCAACATTATCTGTGTCGACACTTAGAGGCAGTATCGACACCCAGAGAAACTTTGTCGACAGCAAAAGTGTCGACACTAGGAGGCTGTGTCGACACTCAGCAAACTTCAACAAAGTTCAAGTACATGTGTCGACACTAGGAGGCTGTGTCGACACTCAGCAAAATTCAACAAAGTTCAAGTACATGTGTCGACACTAAGAAGATGTGTCGACACTCAGCAAAGTTTCAACACAGAAGGCATGTGTCGACACAAAGAAGATGTGTCGACACTCAGCAAGTTTCAACACAAGAAGATGTGTCGACACAAAGGAGTTGTGTCGACACTTCGCAGAAACTCAACTAAGTATTTAAGAAGAAGGCTTGTGTCGACACATAGAATCAGTGTCGACACATTCTGAAGAAGCAGTGTCGAGAAGCTGTTACAATAACATAAGGAGTTGTGTCGACACCAACAAGGCTAGTGTCGATACTTAGTCTACTTATGTCGACACTTAGTCCATTTGTGTCGACACATAAAGACTATTTGTCTCGACACTTTCAGACAGTGACAGAGATTTCAAGAAGTGACTGGATGACTTGACAGCTGCCATTTCAACCGGTCAACTGCAACTGTCAGAGCCATCAAAAAGTTGTTAGAAACTGGATCAGCCGGTCACCATGGAGAAAGCTTATTTAAAGACCTTTCTCCTTCGACAGAAAAGAATGAAGTAAGATTGATCATAGATCAATGAAGTGAAAAACAACACAATAAGAAGAAGACCTTCCAGAGAAGATCTAAGAAGTTGGAGAGAGAGAGCTCCTTCTAAGAAGACCAGCTGTTGAACCAGGCTGATAAGGAAGATTCAGATTGAAATCAGAATCTAAAAACAACAGTTGATTGAAGATCATCTGCATAGAGATACAACCCTACTGTGTTCTAATTCAAGAAGCTTTGAACAAAGCCAAGGGAGGTTGATCTCTGCCAAGTTCTTCCAAGAACTCATCAAGAAACCACTCAACTCATCTCTCTCTTTCAGAGTTGTGGTTATATATTTTTTAAACCTTATTTTTTATAGGATCCTAAGGGGTCTGAGCTGTAAGCCTATCTTATAAAGGCTGAGTGTAGGAGATAGTGTGCTCTGAGTGTAGGTCTTGTTGAAGACTGAGGTAGGGTCTAGTTCCTGAGTTGTAGGAGACTTTGTTCTCTGAGTGTAAGTCTTGGTGAAGACTGAGTGGTAGGGCTTTTGTGCCTGAGTTGTAGGAGTGGGATCACTCTGAGTTGTAGGAACCTGTTTGGGGTTCTGAGTTGTAAGATCTGAGGATCTGAGAAGAAGTGGAGAAGTTAGGCTGAATCTAGTACACTACTAGATAGGCGAAGGGGGAAAGTGGATGTACCCAGACCTTGGGGAACCACTATAAAATCTGTGTGTACTCTGTGTGTGATTAATTCTGTGATTGTTGTATGTTCTGTGCTGAATTGCTGTAGAGAATTGCAAACACAGCTCTTATTATTAAGTGTTTCTGCCTGTAATTTTAAAAAAAAAATAAGTTCACCTATTCACCCCCCCCCCCCTCTAGGTGATTAGGTACTATTTCTTTCAAGTGGTATCAGAGGGAGGTTACTCAAAAAGGATATAATAGTTTGAGTAAAGATCCTGTAGGCAGAATCAGAATAATCAAGAATCAAGAAAATGGGTTCTATTGAGAATCACAAAGAGTTAGGATCCATGAAATTGCCAATCTGCATAAAAGAGATTTTTGGCATATAGAAAGAGGGGGTTAGACTCTTTATGGAAGCATCTGACCCAAGAATATACATCACAATCAAAGAAGGGTCATATGTGCCAATGAAAGTATCTATTCTGGATGCAAATCAGAGAACTCCCAAAGACTATTCAGAAATGACTAAAGATGAAATAATTCTGGCCACTATGGACAAGAGGGCCCAGAATATTATTGTAAGTGCAATTGATGATGCCACATTTCAGAACCTAATACATTGTAAAACCTCAAAAGAAATGTGGGACACTCTAATATTTTACATGGAGGGATCTGAAGAGGTAAGACAACACAGGAAGTCCTTGTTAAATCAAGAGTATGAAAGCTTCAGACAAGAAAAGTCTGATAGTATTACTGAATGTTACAAGAAATTCTATAGGATTGTTAATGAGTTGATGTCCTATGGAAGAGAATTCAGCAACTATGAGCTGAATGACAAGTTTTTAAGATCCCTGACTAAGGACTGGGATACCAAGATCTGTGTCATTAGAGAAATGGCCAAATTAGCTGATATACCTCCTCCAACTTGTTTGGAAAACTGCTATCTTATGAAATGCAGTTAATGGTTAGAAAGGAGGAAGAGAAGACTACAAGAGTGGAGCATAAGGAAAGAGCTGTGGCTTTCAAGACTGAAGCCACTAGGAAGTATAGAAGCAAGTCTCCATCTCCACCTCAAGTAGTTGCAGAGACTGTCACAGAAAATTCAGACAGCAAGAATTCAGAAAGCAGTGAAAGTGATGAGGACTTTGCAGCTTTCACAAGACATTTTCAAAAGTTTCTGAAGAAGAAGCAGTGGAGGTCTAAGCCAACCACTTCACAGACAAAAGATGACTACTATCAGAACAGGAAGTCATCAAGGAATGACAGAAGAAAGTCCAAGCGAAGTAAAAATACATCCTCAAAGATAGTATGCTATTGTTGTAATAGATAAGGACATATAGTAGCTGACTCTCCAGAAAAGAGGAAAGAGTCAACTGACAAGAAGAAGACTCAGTTTAAGGGCAAAAAGGAAAGGTCCTTTGTTGCCAAGAAGGATAAGAGTTTGACTGATCAGTCATCTTCAGAAACAGATTCAGAAGCTGAAGCTTATATTGGATTGTTTGCTGAAGAGGAGGAAGATGAGTTCATGCAGCTGATGAATTCAATTTATGAGCATGAGGACAATCAGTGCAAAGGGCTGATGACATTATCTGAAGGAGACAAAATCCAGGATCAGCCTGGACCAAGTAAGGTACAAAGTTGTTCTTCAAGTTCAATTTCTTGTTCTGAGTCAGAATCAGATACATCTGCATCAAGTGATGTGGGTGGGTCTGAATCTGAAGGTGATATTCATCAGTTAATTAATGAATATAGAGAATTGTTGCAGGCCTTAAAGAAAAGCAAAACATTGGCCAAAACTCAGGCAAAGGAGATTGCTAGTCTTAAATTGGCTGCTGCTGATTCAGACAAGTTGCTTGATCAGAAACTAAATGAAATAGCCAGGCTGAAGAACATTACTGTTATTCAGATGGGTACTATTACATTTAAGAATGATCAAATTAGAAATCTGGAGGCTAGACTTCAGAAGGAGAGAGATATTGTAGCAAGTTTTTCTAAACCAAAATCTGTTCTACCTTTGATAGATGAGTTTGGACCTCATAAGGGTAAAATTGGATTGGGGTTTACAAAACCTGCCTGGAGAGTAAAGTCCAAATCTAAGGGCAAAGCCCCAGTACTCAACAAGAAGCCTACTGTAGATAAAATAGCCAGGGTTGTACCTAAACAAAGGTACAACAGATTTGAGTGCTGGTGTTGTGGCAAGGTAGGCCACTTTGCCATAGACTGTTGGCACAATTCAAGTGTCAAGGAGAGTAGCAAACTACCTGCTAGAAGTGTTGCAGGTAGTTTTGTTAAGAGTCAAACTAACCTGCACCAAGGACCCAAGAATTATTTAGGTTCTAAGGTTAAGTAATCTGTTTTGCAGGTGAGTCCAAGTGGCCATGCCCCTATATGATACTTGGACAGTGGATGTTCCAGGTACATAACTGGAACTAGGGGGTTGCTGAAGGATTATACATCTATCAAACATGGGCCTAAGGTTACCTTTGGTGGTTCAGAAAAAGGGATCATCAAAGGCTTTGGTAACATTTCTAGTAACCTGATTACAATTACTCAAGTGGCTTATGTAAAGGGTTTGAAACACAACCTCATTAGCATAAGTCAGATGAGTGATTTAGGATATGACATCTCATTTGTCAAGGATGGTTGTCATATCAGGAGGTCAAGTGATCAAAAGATCATTCTGACAAGATATAGCAAGAGAAATGTTTATTGTCTAGACATTATGTGTGAGAACATTGTTTCTCCTATTTGTCTTGTAGCTGATGAGAAAGTCTCACATTGTGTTAAATGGCACAACAGGCTGGCTCATCTTAACTACAAGATAATTAGTCAACTCTTTAGCAAAGAGTTAGTGAGGAATGCTCTTCAGGTTAAGTGTATAAAGGATGGGATATGCTCAGCTTGTCAAAAAGGCAAGCAGACCAAATCCACCTTTCATAGCCTTGAGAACAAAGATGCTGTGAGGTGTCTATACCTCTTGCATATGGATCTTTTTGGTCCTATGCCAGTTCACATCCTAGGTAGGAAGGTCTATACATTTGTGGTAGTTGATGACTACTCAAGGTATTCCTGGGTGTTCTTACTAAGGCAAAAATCTGAAACTCCAAGTATCTTGTATAGTTTTGTTAAACAAATTCAGAATGAATTGGACAGTACAGTTGTCAAAATCAGAAGTGACCATGGTACTGAATTTCAGTCTGAAAGTATGACAAAACTGTGTCAAGAGTTTGGAATTTTTCAGGAATTTTCCTCACCAAGAACACCTCAGCAAAATGGTATTGCTAAAATGAAAAATAGAACCTTGATAGAGGCTGGTAGAACCCTACTGAGTGACACTTCTCTCCCAGAATATTTCTAGGCTGAGGCAGTTAACACTGCATGTCATGTAATCAATAGGGCTACTATCACCAAGAGCCACAAGAAGACCCCCTACCCCTATGAGATTGCGAAGGGCAAAAAACTAAATCTATCCTATTTCAGGATATTTGGTTGCAAGTGTTATATCCTTAACAATGGTAAGTCTTATCTAACCAAGTTTGCTGCCAAATCACAAGAGAGGATATTTGTTGGGTACAACAACAATAGTAAGACTTATAGGGTCTACAACTTGATTACTCAAGTTGTAGAAGAGTCTGTTCATGTAGTTTTTGATGAAGCTAGACTCATTAACAATGAATTGCCTAGAAGTGTTTGCAGCTCCACATGTGTAACTGAGAAGATGGACAAGCTTACTATTGCAAAAGGTCCTACTGCAAGTCAGCAAGTGGAAGAAGGTGGCTGCTGTCCAGGGGGAGTACAAGATACTCTTGTTGCTGAAGAAGATCAAGAGGTGCAGTTGAATGAAGAAGCTGAAGGTGTACAACCAGAAGACAGGCTGCCTCCAGCAAATAGGCACTTAAGAGATCATCCAGCCAATCAAATTATTGGAGATCTTAGACAAGGGGTACAAACAAGGAGCAGAAATCTAAGTTCAGTTCTCTACTCCAGCTTTCTATCCCAAGTAGAGCCGAAGAAATTTGAAGAAGCAATGCTAGACCCTCATTGGATTGAGGCCATGTAAGAGGAGCTGAATCAGTTCAAAAGATGCAAAGTCTGGGAGCTAGTTCCTAAAGCAAAGGACCACAACATTATTGGAACTAAGTGGATCTTTAGGAACAAGTTGGATGAGAATGGAATTATTATAAAGAATAAAGCTAGACTAGTTGCAAAAGGATATAGGCAGGAAGAAGGTATTGATTTTGATCAAACCTTTGCTCCAGTAGCAAGACTGGAAGCAATAAGGATGTTCCTTGCCTATGCAACATATCAAGGGTTTAATGTATATCAAATGGATGTTAAGTCAGCTTTTCTGAATGAAAACCTGAAGGAAGAAGTCTATGTTGAGCAGCCATCAGGTTTTGTTGATTCCCTTAAAACTGGTTATGTATATAGACTTAGGAAGGCTTTGTATGGGTTAAAACAAGCCCCTAGGGCTTGGTATGAAACCCTGTCTAGTTTCCTCATTGAGAATAAATTCTCAAGGGGGAAAATAGACAAGACTCTATTCCTTAGGGAATCCAGAGACAAGATTATCTTAGTCCAAATATATGTAGATGACATAATATTTGGGTCTATAGAAAGTAGTATTTGCAGAAAGTTTGCAAAACTCATGCAAGGACAATTTGAAATGAGCAGTATGGGGGAACTTAAGTTCTTCTTGGGTCTCCAAGTTAGACAGACTGAGGATGGTTTATCCATATGTCAGTCTAAGTTCACCCTAGAGTTGATAAGGAAGTATGGTATGGAGTCATCCAGTACCATGAAAACTCCTATGGGGTCAAGCATGTCTCTAAACAAAGATGATGCAGGGAAACCTATAGATGAGACTTTGTATAGAGGGATAGTTGGCTCCCTACTTTATTTGACTGCTAGTAGACCAGATATCATGTATGCTACATGTGTATGTGCTAGGTACCAAGCTTGCCCCAAAGAATCTCATTTGATAGCAGTCAAAAGAATTTTGAGATATGTAAAGGGCACACCTTATCTAGGCCTTTGGTACCCTAGGAATGGAGATTTTGAACTGACAAGTTATTCAGATGCAGATTTTGCAGGCTGCAAGGAAGATAGAAAGAGTACTACAAGAACTTGTCAATTCCTAGGTGGAAGGCTGGTTTCATAGAGTAGCAAGAAGCAAACCAGTGTGGCTATCTCAACAGCAGTGTCAGAGTATGTGGCTACAGGAAGTTGCTGTGCTCAACTTCTATGGATTCAACATCAACTAGAAGATTATGGTATTCAAGTAAGTAGAACACCTTTATTTTGTGATTCTACAAGTGCTATTTCTATTGCAAATAATCTTGTCTCCCATAGTAGGACTAAGCACATAGAAATAAAATACCATTTTTTAAGAGAACATGTAGAAAAAGGAGACATTTCCTTAGAGTATATAAATACAGATAATCAGTTAGCTGATATGTATACTAAGCCCTTAGATGAAATCAAATTCAATAAGTTTAAAATTGAATTAGGGATGATAAACTTAGAATAGTTTACAAAATTGTCTAAGTAAAATGGTGTCGACACACAGAGTTGTCTGTGTCGATACATAGTAGTGGTGTCGACATTTCAGAGAAATGGTGTCGACACATCTAGACAGTCAGTGTCGATACTTCAGAGAATAAGTGTCGACACATCCAAAGTAGGTGTTGACACATCTAGGGTGATGTCGACACTTAGGATTTACACAGAATTAGTCTAGTAGAGTCTCGACTAAGTGTCGAGCTTAGATGTATAAGTGTCGACACATATATTCAGTCGACTATATTTGTGTCGACACATAATTGTCGAGACATTATAAGTTAGTGTCGACACTTTTCAACACTGTCGACACAATTCAAGTATGATAACGCGCCTTTTCACCTTTAATTTTAGAAAGGTATTAATAGGTTTTCCCCATTGTTTGTCGACACGCTCACCTTAGTCTTGAGACCAAACTTGTGTGTCGACATCTCTCTTCTCTAAATTCAAAATTTCTTCAAACCCTAATGGCGCCCAAGCTAGAAGAGAACACTAACGAAGGATATGAGCTCATGCGTCACGCTTTTGATGACGCGGAACCAGAAATCAAAGGTGTGGTGACCCTAATTGCCGAGACTGGATTAGAATACCTTGTATCAGAACTAATCAATATCTGGAAGAAGGAAGTCCTCGAATTCTTGAGTGCAGCTACTCTTGATGAATCAGGACTCAAGATTAAGTCCAGAGTTCATGGGACAAAAGTCAAGGTCACACAGAAAAGTCTTAGAAAGGTATTTCAACTACCAAGAAAAAAAGAGGAAGAAGATGTATCTGCTTCTAAGACTAGAGAGGCATTGAAATGGTGTGGATTAGACTCAAACCTGAAAATTGGATCAGTTTTCAACAGAAAAGGGATGAACATACAAGGAAAGTTTCTATCTGAAATAGTAGGAAAAGTAATACTGAGCAAGCCTGGTGGGCATAATAGAATATCTGCTCATATGTTCAGTTTGATGACAAGAATAATCTTCAAACTTAATACTAACTGTCAGTAATTATGTTTGATAAGATAAAAGAGAGCCTGAAGAAACCCAATCTGGGTAGAATTCTGATTCTATACCTAGTTGGAAGTATACCTGAAGTGATGAACCAAGCTGCGGGTTCAAAGATAAACCACATGAGGAGAATGGATGTAAGAATTTTCTCTAGGTGGGATAGAGTTTTGACAAAAGAGATACCAACTCCAGAAAAGGAAACACCTCAGAAGAAGAAGAAGAAGAAGACAGCCATTGTGGCTCAAGAATCCTCAAGTAGCTCTGAAGAACAAGTGGTTTTTAGTTTTGATGATGGAGGAGATGACAATGCTGGACAGTCACCAGCAAGACAAGGAGATGCTCAGAGGCAGGGGGAGATACCCTCAGCAAGCCCAATTCACCTGGATCCACTCCAGGGGGAGCTTCTACATATGGAAGAGCCAACTCAATTAGAGAGTGAAAGGGCTACCCAAATAATACTGGAGGTAATCACTGAAGTTAATCAATTAGATTTCACTATTGAAGATGAAGTTTTGACTGATTCATTACCTGATGTTACTCAGCAAACACAGATACATAGTCAACCCCAGGATGTGGTCATGGAGGACACATCAGTTGCTGATAGAGAGGTATTAGATTCTCCTGAGCACAGAGATTCACTAGTCCATCCTCAACAGGAGTATACATTAGAAGAATTGTTCCATGACCTCTTACAGATAGACCTTGAGAGAGAAATAGCAGATGTTGAGGGGGAGAAAGTCAATATTGAGGGGGAGCATGTAGAGGAGACTGCTAGACAAGAGCCTAAGGAGCAAAGGAATGCTGAAAAGCTACCAAGGACTAAGAAGGATTTACCTCCTAGTCCTAAGGATAGAGTAGATATTGCTAGCACTTCTGCTTCAGAGGATGAAGAGGCTGCTAGATCCAAGAAGAGGAAGTTCCAGGTCTTCAAGAGAAGAAGCCAGAACTACAAGAAAGAACTCCAGACAATTGCTCCATAGCCTGCCCCAACTACTGATTATAGTTCACTGATGGTGGATTTGCAGATCAAAATGAATGAGCAAAGGAAAGCTTTACAAAAAGTATATGGATGAAGGGCATAAATCCCTGCAATTTGATCTGGCACAAGACATCAAATCTATAAGATTTGAAGTGAATCAAAACAAAAAGGAAATGACTGACTGCTTCCATAAAGGAGGAAATGCAGTAGTCTATCTGGCTACTCATCAAGAGAACATCAAGAAATAGCTTGATGACATGACAGTGAAGCAAGGATATGTCCTGAAAAACCAGATAAGGATGAATGATAATCTCACTGCTTCACATAATGCCATTGTCACTGAAATAAAGAATCTAGCTACTGCCCAGACTGCACACAGTGTTGTTGCCAAAGCTGAGTTTGATAAGCAACTCCAAGAAAGCCTACTTGCAGTTCACACTGCAATTGCAGATTCTCAAAAGATTATTACTGACAGGCTACAAAAGCTAAAACCTTTTTATAAGGATGGAGTAAACTATTTGAATGCTCAAATAAGATTCCAGAAAGATGATCTTATGGATCATATAGAAAGAGAAGTAATAAAGGGGGAGAGGGTTTTAGTCAAAGCCGGCTCTGATCATGCCAAATGGATTTCAAATTCCATCAGAGCCACCCTTGGATATCCACCTTTATGTGATGATGACAATATGGCAGAGTCTGGAGTAAATCTTGCATACTTTGGAGGAGAGCAAGCTGAAGTGGCTCAAGTGATATATCCTCCTGCAGATTTTGACATGATACATCAGGAGGTACAGTCTATGTATAGTCCTCCTGAGGGTAATCAGAATCTTATTATTGAGAAGGTAGTCCAGCCTGTGTCAGATGCAATCTTAAAAGAGCAAGAGGCATTTCTAAAAGAACAAGAGGCCCAATTATCTAAGAAAAGGTTCAGAGAGCAAGCTGAATTAAGGCTAGATTTTGAACAATGCAGCCCCACATCCAGGAATATCATATTGACTGCTTGGAAGGCTGCTAAGGACAATGTCCTGGATAGAGGCAAATGGTATTCTGAACAGGAGTGGAGAAAACATGAGAATAGGCAAGAGGCCATAGTACAATATAGAAGGAAGGCTAAACTGGGAAAGCTACCTCCTAATGCACACGAGCCTAGCAAGTATTTCCCTAAGCCTTATCACTATTTTGAAAGGCAGAAGATAAAGGCTGAACAGCTGAAATAGAAAGATCTCAAAGGGAAGAAGCCTGTTGATGACAATGATGCTCCAGTTCAAGCAAAGATACAATCTGGAAAGGGGATTGTTATTAAGGAGCCTGAGCAGCCATAGGATAGAAATTTTCTTAAGTTTATAATTTGTAATCATTTGTATTTAACTCTATGTAAAATTTTGATTAATGAAAATGTTTGGAGTTGTAAGAACAATGTTATATGTTCAATCTATTACATTAATTGTTCTGAGATAATTGTTTATACATGTTCTGTTCATACATGTTTAAGTATTTTCCCTGTCATATAATACTGTTTTACATCATACTGAAAATTTATTATGTATGGTGTATATCATTGACTAAGGGTTATGACTTCTCCAAATATGGGGAGATTGTTGGGTACATTGGAATATATGTACCTGATTTGAAGAAGCCTCACCCTACTTAATTATATACATCAAGATGTATTTGATGTGCTTTGAGTTTATTTGTGCAGGTTAAGTAATTGCATGGAAATCGTAAAAGTTTCTAAGTCCATGTGTCGACACCCAGAAGAAAAGTGTCGACACTTAAGAAGGGTTGTGTCAACACCTAGAGAAGTTGTGTCGATACTTGGAGTAATTGTGTCGACACCAGGAAGGCAGAGTCGACACCAGAATAAAAGTGTCGACAAATACAGGCAGTGTCGACACACAGTGAAGAATTGTCAACATTATCTGTGTCGACACTTAGAGGCAGTATCGACACCCAGAGAAACTTTGTCGAATGCAAAAGTGTCGACACTAGGAGGCTATGTCGACACTCAACAAACTTCAACAAAGTTCAAGTACATGTGTCGACACTAGGAGGCTGTGTCGACACTCAGCAAAATTCAACAAAGTTCAAGTACATGTGTCGACACTAAGAAGATGTGTCGACACTCAGCAAAGTTTCAACACAGAAGTCATGTGTCGACACAAAGAAGATGTGTCGACACTTAGCAAGTTTCAACACAAGAAGATGTGTCGACACAAAGGAGTTGTGTCGACACTTAGCAGAACTCAACTAAGTATTAAAGAAGAAGGCTTGTGTCGACACATAGAATCAGTGTCGACACATTCTGAAGAAGCAGTGTCGAGAAGCTGTTACAACAACACAAGGAGTTGTGTCGACACCAACAAGGCTAGTGTCGACACTTAGTCTACTTGTGTCGACACTTAGTCCATTTGTGTCGACACATAAAGACTATCTGTCACGACACTTTCAGACAGTGACAGAGATTTCAAGAGGTGACTGGATGACTTGACAGCTGCCATTTCAACCGGTCAACTGCAACTGTCAGAGCCATCAGAATGTTGTTAGAAACCGGATCAGCCGGTCACCATGGAGAAAGCTTATTTAAAGACCTTTCTCCTTCGACAGAAAATAATGAAGTAAGATTGACCATCGATCAATGAAGTGAAAAACAACACAACAATAAGAAGACCTTCAAGAGAAGATCTAAGAAATTGGAGAGAGAGAGCTCCTTCTAAGAAGACCAGCTGTTGAACCAGGCTGATAAGGAAGATTCAGATTGAAATCAGAATCTCAAGACAGTAGTTGATTGAAGATCATCTGCATAGAGATACAACCCTACTGTGTTCTAATTCAAGAAGATTTGAAGAAAGCCAAGGGAGGTTGATCTCTGCCATGTTCTTACAAGAACTCATCAAGAAACCACTCAACTCATCTCTCTCTTTCAGAGTTGTGGTTATATATTTTGTAAACCTTATTTTCTGTAGGATCCTAAGGGATCTGAGCTGTAAGCTTATCTTATAAAGGCTGAGTGTAGGATACAGTGTGCTCTGATTGTAGGTCTTGTTGAAGACTGAGGTAGGGCCTAGTGTCTGAGTTGTAGGAGACTTTGTTCTCTGAGTGTAACTCTTGGTGAAGACTGAGTGGTAGGGCTTTTGTGACTGAGTTGTAGGAGTGGGATCACTATGAGTTGTAGGAACCTGTTTGGGGTTCTGAGTTGTAAGATCTGAGGATCTGAGAAGAAGTGGAGAAGTTAGGCCGAATCTAGTACACTACTAGATAGGCGAAGGGGGAAAGTGGATGTACCCAGACCTTGGGGAACCATTATAAAATCTGTGTACTTTGTGTGTGATTAATTCTGTTATTGCTGTATGTTTTGTGCTGAATTGCTGTAGAGAATTGCAAACACAGCTCTTATTATTAAGTGTTTCTGCCTGTAATTTTAAAAAAGATTAAGTTCACCTATTCACCCCCCCCCCCTCTAGGTGATTAGGTACTATTTCTTTCACAATGTCTTGGGATATTCCAAAAATGCGGAAGAGCATGCCTTGCACTTGCGCTTGGTCTTGGCTACTATGAGGGAGCACAAGTTGTATACGAAGCTTAGCAAGTGCGAGTTCTGGTTGTCTCAGGTGTCATTCCTAGGACACATTGTAAGCAAGGATGGTATCTCAGTAGATCCTACAAAGATAGCCGCAATCTTGGATTTTAAGAGACCTACATCGCCTAAGGAGATAAGTAGCTTCTTATGGTTGGCAGGTTAGTACAGAAGATTTGTGAAATGATTCTTCATGCTTTTTGCATCGTTGACCAGGCTTACGCAAAAGAGCGCAGCTTTTGTTTAGAGTGATGCATGTGAGGAAGCTTTTCAAGAGCTCAAGAGGAGACTGTGTTCTGCTCCAGTTTTGGCATTCTCGATGGAAGGAGTAGAGTATGTTGTTTATGTGGACGCCTCGCGAGTTAGACTCGGTTGCGTGTTAATGCGGGATGGTAAAGTGATTGTGTATGGATCGAGACAATTGAAGGTCCATGAAAAGAATTATCCTATGCATGACTTAGAATTTGTTGTCGTCATTTATGCCTTGAAGTTATGGAGACATCTTATGTATGGTGTGTCATGCAAAATCTACACGGACCACAAAAGTTTGAAATATATCTTCACTCAGAAAGAGTTGAATTTATGCCAGCATAGATGGTTAGAATATGTTGCGGACTACGAATTCGATATCCTTTATCATCCCAGCAAGGCTAATATAGTAGCGGATGCCTTGAGTCGAAAGCACGCACATATCTTTAACCTCTTAGTGCAATCCCTTGTTGAAGAGTTTTTGCTCATTGACATAACTGTATGGAATAGCGCTTCCCCGAGTAGCTTAGAGGTGGAAGAGCCTTCGTGGATTACTCTCACTAGGCTCCATCAGAAAGACAATCCTAATTTGCAGCACCTCTGCAGTAGAATTGAGAAAGGGGAATTACCTGACTTTTCAATTGATGACGTCAGTACCTTAAAGTACCGCGACAGATATTGTATTTCCATTATTAGGGACATCTGAGCAAGAATATGCAGTGAAGTGCATGGTTCAAGTGTTGCTTATCATCTTGGTTCCACGAAAATGTATAGTGATTCGAAGCAGATTGTTTGGTGGTCAGGTATGAAGAACGACATCACAAGAATTGTATCTGAATGTTATACCTGCAAGCGTGTCAAAGCTGATCATAGATGGTCGGGTGATAAGTTAACGCCTTTAGACATATCGAGTTGGAAATGGGAGAGTTTATCAATGGATTTCATAACCGGTTTGCCGAGATCTCCTTGAGGTCATGATTGTTGAAATTTGTGAAGTGAAAGTGGGTGACGGGACAGGCCGCGCGGCCTGTGGCGGACAGCATTGGCGGACTGGGCGGACTGGGCGGACTGAGGTTTGCGGCCTGGTGAAAAGTCTGGTGGAAGCCGGCTGTGTTCTGAGCGGGTTGTTGCATGGAGTCCGCGGTTTGGTGCGGCCTGGTATCTGCGGATAGAGAGGCTTGCGGACTGGTGCTTTGCTCAGTGGTCGCGGGTGCAAGCTTGCGCTGTTGGCGGGTTGGTTCGAGTTCGCGGGAAGCCTTGCGGACTGGTGTGTCCGCGGTTTGGGCTGTTGCGGACTGGGCCTTGAGCTTGGATGAGGCCTTGTCGAGCTCAGGTGTTACAACAGGTCTTGCTGTGGAGACCGGTGGCGGACTGGTGTTGGAGTCCGGGAGGTAGCTGCTGTGTTGGACAAGTGCGAGGAGCTCGCGGACTGGTTGCGGTCTGTGCTAGGGTGTTTGGCGGACGGGACTTTGTGTCCGCCATGCTCGCACTGGCCCTTGATGGTTTGGACTTGGTCACACATTGTGCCAAGTTCATGGTGTCCGCCGTATCCGCGAAGTCCGCTGTGACCGGGCGGACTGTTGCTGTTTGCCTTTGGTCGTGGACTTGTGGCGGATTGAGGTGTGAGTCTTGCGGACTGCCTCGGGTTGGTGCGGACAGCCATTGAAGAGGGTTTGCTGTCCTGAAGCAGTTGGAGCTTTGCGGGCTGATGCCTTGTCCGCTTAGCTTGGGCGGACTGGAGAGGGTTCGTCAACGGTTGCCGTGCTCCTGGCGGTTTCCTTGGTATCCGGCTAAGTCCATGCGGACTCGGCGGATGGTGGTTGTATTCGCGCGGACTGAGGGTGGTGTCGCTATCTCTTGGGCGGTGACCACACTCCTCACCTTTCCTATAAATAGGACCCCCCTGGCACATCTACAGTAACCTAAGTAACGTGAGTGAACAATAAATTGGGTTGGGCGAGTGCTGCGGTCTGTGTTTTCCAGTCCGCGCGGATTGTTTCAGGATGACGGTTTGCTGTGTGCAGGTCGCGCGGATAACTTCAAGGAGCCAGGAGTTTGGCTGTGACTTCGGTCAGTGCTTGGAAGTGTGCGGTCTCTGCGGACTCAGCAGGAGGTCGCTCTGCGGCTTGTCAGTTCTGTTTCAACTTTCCCAGCTTCAATAACCTGTCCGCCGGCTTCAGGCGGGTAGGGGAATTCCTCAGTTCGGGTTCAGCAGGAGGCGAATAACGGTCTGTCCGCGCGGCCTCGCGGCTTCGGCGGACTCCGTGGTATTCGGCGGATTGCAGCATAGCTGGGCGAGCTCAGCGGTCTCGGCGGTCTCGGCGACCTCGCGGTCTCGGCGGACTGGAGTGCTGTCCGCCCGGCTTGTTTTTTGGTTCTTTCTGTTTACAGCTGTAATACTAGCGAAATCATGTCTCGCTATGTATGCCTCGGATTGTAAAGAAGTGAATGCATAATAAGACCTTCTTGTGCTTCCATTGTTTTGTTGGGTGCAACCTCTAGTCCTTGGGTTTTCCGCAGGTTCAGCGTGCGAACTGGGTAGTTCCGAAGATATTAATTTGGTGTTTGGGCTATCTTGCTGACCACGTTGAGAAAATTTAACATGGTATCAGAGGGAGGTTTCTGAGGTTGCGGAGGTTCAGTTGCGTGAGCGGAGGTCAACCAGCGTTGTTACTCAGGGATTGAGTGGTGTTCAACCTGTGTTGTTGCTCGGAGCTGCTGAAGGGTACCAACAGGTGGTTGCAATGGAAGGAAGCTTAGCAAGAGTTCTTGGCATTGAACTCTTAATGCCGACTAACTATAAAAAGCTGAAGTCGTGCATGAAGAGTTATCTTCTAGGCGAGGAGCTGTGGGAAGTCGTCGGTGGAGACGACAGATAGGAAGTTACTGCTGCTTTCGGTACTGCTGAGCAGGTGAGGCTCTGGAGAAGAACAAATGCTAAGGCAGAGTTCGTTCTGAAGAGAGCTGTCTCTCCGGAACTGTTTGATCACATCATTGGATGTGAGTCGGCTGCTGATATTTGGACAACCATTGATGAGTTGTTCAATAGGAAGAATGTGGCGCGGATGCAGTTCCTGGAGAATGAGTTGGCCAGGGCAACTCAGGGAGACCTTTCCATCTCCAAGTACTTCTTAAAGATGAAGAGCTTGTGTGCTGAGCTGTCGGCACTGGATCCTGATGAGTCTATCTCTGAGGCAAAGATGAAAAGGCACATTATCCGCGGCTTGCGGAAGGAGTATGTGGCCTTTGTTACATCTGTTCAAGGGTGGGCTACTCATCCGTCGTTGCTGGAGCTGGAGAATCTGCTTGCCTCGCAGGAGAGCTTAGCAAGGCAGATGGCTGGAGTGAATCTGAATCAGGAAGGCAGCGAGGCTCTCTTCTCAGGCAAGAAGAAGGGATGGGAAGGGAAGAAGAAGAAGAAGGTGCAGGCCGCTGGTGAAAAGGAGACTTCAACTTCCGTATCCGCCGGAGAGGAGCAATGCTCCTAAGGACTGGAAGAAGAATCTGAAGTGCTACCGGTGTCATCAGCGAGGGCACTTCAAGCGGGACATCAAGGTCAAACTGCAGCCTGGGCATGCTGCGGGAAAGGAGGAAGCTTGCTCACGAAGTGAAGAAGCAGAATGGGGAGGAGCTTTCATGACAGGCACTTGTGTCCGGGCCTTATCTGCTGAGGACTTCAACAGCGAGTGGATCGTCGACTCCGGGTGTGGTCATCACCTCACCGGAGACAAGTCGAAGTTCACCTCCATGCAGGCTTACTCAGGTAATGAAGATATTATCACTGCTGATAATACTGTTTATGCAGTAGAGAAGGAGGGAGTCGTGTCTTTGGGTAGTGATCAGGGGCCACTCACGTTAAGGAGTGTGTATCACGTGCCGGGCATGAAGAAGAACCTCTTCTCGGTGACCAATGCGGTGGACGCTGGGTATCACGTTCTGTTTGGGCCAACAGACGTGAGGTTCCTTCGCAACGTATCAGCGGTAAAGGCTGATGTTGCTCATGTTGGGAGGAGGGTGAAGAACTTGTTTGTTCTTTCCACCAGTGCCTATGTTGATAGGATGAGAGCCAATGATAGTGCGGCTATCTGGCATGAGAGGCTGGGGCATGTTGGCATGGACAAGCTGAAGGCGATGGCTAGTAGAAGTCTGGTGAAGGGGTTGCCGATGTTGTCTTCCTTTGGTGATGGGCATGTTTGTGCGGGCTGTCAATACGGTAAGGCACATCGCCTTCCGTTTGATAAATCTCAAACAAGGAGCAAGAAACCATTGGAGTGTATTCATGGCGACCTGATGGGACCGACTGTTACTGCCAGCCTTGGTGGAAGCAAATACATGCTTGTCTTGGTTGATGACTACTCAAGGTATACTTGGGTGTACTTCTTAAAGGAGAAGTTGGAAGCCTTCCGTTTGTTCGTGGAGTTCAAGGAGTTGGTAGAAGGCCGGCTTGGCTTGCGGGTTAAGAAGTTTAGAACTGATAACGGAGGAGAATTTGTTTCCTCCGAGTTTTATAACTTCTGCAGGAAGCACGGGATCCAACGAGAGCTTACTTGTGCTCACACTCCACAACAAAATGGGGTAGCGGAGCGGAAGATCCGTCATTTGACGGAAACCTGCAAATGCTGGCTGCATGCGAAAGATATCCCGAGGTCCTTTTGAGCGGAGGGAATGTCTTGTGCTGCTTATGTTATCAACCGGATGCCACTCAGCCCTATCAACATGAAGACTCCTATTGAGCTGTTGCTGAAGGAGAAGCCGAGTGTTGGACACCTTCGGGTGTTCGGTTCAACTTGCTACGTGCATGTCCCGGATGCTTCACGGACAAAGCTGGATGCGAAGGCAAGGAAACTTGTCTTTGTTGGCTATGATGAGCGGAAGAAGGGATGGAAATGCATGGACCCTGTGACGAAGAATTTCGCGGTGTCAAGAGACGTTGTCTTTGACGAGCTGACGTCATATGGAGGTGGCTCGGTGGAGCTTATCGGAAGTAGCAAGGTTGAGGAAGCACCGGTGGTGGCTGCTGAAGGACTTGGAAGAGGAGCTTGCTGTTTCACCAGCAGCTCCTGTTGCTTCGAACTCCGAGGCTAAGCCTTCTGGCTCAGGAAGCAGGGGGAGCACTGCTCAATGCTTGCCCCAAGTAGGAGTGGAGCCTGAAGAAGCAACGGAAGCCGTGAGCAAGGAGCCGTGTCTTCGGAGATCGAAGAGGGTGGTTAAGCCACCGGCTCGGTACTGTGATGGGAATGCAGTGAGCTTTGTCTCCTGCTTCTTTGCAGGTCCTCTGGATGAGCGAGAGCCTGCAAACTTCAACGAGGCCACTGGAGTGAAGGAGTGGGATGATGCCATGAAGGAAGAGATTGATGCTCTGAAGAAGAATGAAACCTGGGACCTTGTGCCCAAGGTTGATGACATTACTCCGGTTACTTGCAAGTGGGTGTATAAGTTGAAGAAGAAGGCTGATGGGAGCATTGATCGGTTCAAGGCTCGCCTGGTCGCTAGAGGATTCTCACAGCATTATGGAGAAGACTATGAGGAGACATTCAGTCCAGTTGCGAAGATGACATCTGTAAGAGTGGTGATCGCCTTGGCTGCTAGCAATGGATGGAGGTTGTGGCAACTTGATGTGAAGAATGCTTTTCTTTACAGAGAGATTGACAAGGACATCTTCATGGATCAGCCGCTTGGTTTTGTCTCTGAAAAGCATCCGGACTATGTCTGCAAACTCAGGAAGGCTCTCTATGGGTTGAAGCAAGCTCCTCGAGCGTGGTATGGGAAGATTGCAGAGTACCTGCAATTCTGTGGATACTTTGCTTCTAACTCGGATTCTAGCTTGTTCGTCAAGAAGAAGGGAGAGCTAAGAGTCTTGGTCCTACTGTATGTGGATGATATGATCATCACTGGGAACTCGGAGGAGGAAGTAGCAAGGCTCAGGGCAGAGCTTGCTATACGCTTCGAGATGAAAGACCTAGGAGAGTTGCATCACTTTCTTGGTCTTGAAGTGGAGAGGAAGGAGTGCGGGATTCTCATTAGCTAGAAAGGGTATGCTGATCGTATTGTGAAGCGGTTTGGCATGGGCGAAGGGAAGAAGTGCTCTACTCCACTGGAATCTGGGCTGAAGCTTCGACGAGATGAGGGAAGGGTTCTTCATGATCCCTTGGTGTTCAGGGCTCTTATTGGGAGCTTGATTTACCTGACGATTACAAGGCCGTATATAGCTTATGCTGTTGGCCGAGTAAGTCGGTATATGGCTGAACCAAGGCAATCTCATCTAGTGGCGGCGAAGGGAATTCTGAAGTATGTCAAGGTGACTTCTGAGATGGGACTCCTCTATGGAAGGGATGCGGAGTTTGCGTTGCTCGGGTACACGGATGCTGACTATGGCGGTGATTCGGATGATCGAAGGTCTACTTCAGGTTATGTGTTCACTTGCGGTTCAGCTAGCATCTCGTGGTGTAGCAAGAAGCAGGACTTGGTGTCGGTTTAAACCACGGAGGCGGAGTATAAAGCTTCGGCCTTGGCTGCTCGGGAATCCGTTTGGTTGAGAAGGCTTATAGAGGATGTCCATAAAGAAGTGCAAGGGCCTAGTTTACTCCGGGGTGACAATGAGAGTGCTCTCAAGCTGGTTAACAATCCAGTGTGTCACGCCAGGACCAAGCATATAGAGATTGATCACCATTTCATCAGGGAGAAGGTGTTCGAAGGATCTCTGCTGGTCGGGCATGTTCGGAGTGAAGATAATCTTGCTGACATCTTCACGAAGCCGCTGTTGAAGGGGCCCTTTGAACGCTTGCGCAGCTTGCTGGGCTTGGTCACCACTTCTCACTTCAAGGGGGAGTGTTGAAATTTGTGAAGTGAAAGTGGGTGACGGGACAGGCCGCGCGGCCTGTGGCGGACAGCATTGGCGGACTGGGCGGACTGGGCGGACTGAGGTTTGCGGCCTGGTGAAAAGTCTGGTGGAAGCTGGCTGTGTTCTGAGCGGGTTGTTGCATGGAGTCCGCGGTTTGGTGCGGCCTGGTATCTGCGGATAGAGAGGCTTGCGGACTGGTGCTTTGCTCAGTGGTCGCGGGTGCAAGCTTGCACTGTTGGCGGGTTGGTTCGAGTTCGCGGGAAGCCTTGCGGACTGGTGTGTCCGCGGTTTGGGCTGTTGCGGACTGGGCCTTGAGCTTGGCTGAGGCCTTGTCGAGCTCAGGTGTTACAGCAGGTCTTGCTGTGGAGACCGGTGGCGGACTGGTGTTGGAGTCCGGGAGGTAGCTGCTGTGTTGGACAAGTGCGAGGAGCTCGCGGACTGGTTGCGGTCTGTGCTAGGGTGTTTGGCGGACGGGACTTTGTGTCCGCCATGCTCGCACTGGCCCTTGATGGTTTGGACTTGGTCACACATTGTGCCAAGTTCATGGTGTCCGTCGTATCCGCGAAGTCCGCTGTGACCGGGCGGACTGTTGCTGTTTGCCTTTGGTCGTGGACTTGTGGCGGATTGAGGTGTGAGTCTTGCGGACTGCCTCGGGTTGGTGCGGACAGCCATTGAAGAGGGTTTGTTGTCCTGAAGCAGTTGGAGCTTTGCGGGCTGATGCCTTGTCCGCTTAGCTTGGGCGGACTGGAGAGGGTTCGTCAACGGTTGCCGTGCTCCTGGCGGTTTCCTTGGTATTCGGCTAAGTCCATGCGGACTCGGCGGACGGTGGTTGTATTCGCGCGGACTGAGGGTGGTGTCGCTATCTCTTGGGCGGTGACCACACTCCTCACCTTGCCTATAAATAGGACCCCCCTGGCACATCTACAGTAACCTAAGTAACGTGAGTGAACAGTAAATTGGGTTGGGCGAGTGCTGCGGTCTGTGTTTTCCAGTTCGCGCGGATTGTTTCAGGCTGACGGTTTGCTATGTGCAGGTCGCGCGGATAACTTCAAGGAGCCAGGAGTTTGGCTGTGACTTCGGTCAGTGCTTGGAAGTGTGCGGTCTCTGCGGACTCAGCAGGAGGTCGCTCTGCGGCTTGTCAGTTCTGTTTCAACTTTCCCAGCTTCAATAACCTGTCCGCCGGCTTCAGGCGGGTAGGGGAGTTCCTCAGTTCGGGTTCAGCAGGAGGCGAATAACGGTCTGTCCGCGCGGCCTCGCGGCTTCGGCGGACTCCGTGGTATTCGGCGGATTGCAGCATAGCTGGGCGAGCTCAGCGGTCTCGGCGGTCTCGGCGACCTCGCGGTCTCGGCGGACTGGAGTGCTGTCCGCCCGGCTTATTTTTTGGTTCTTTCTGTTTACAGCTGTAATACTAGCGAAATCATGTCTCGCTATGTATGCCTCGGATTGTAAAGAAGTGAATGCATAATAAGACCTTCTTGTGCTTCCATTGTTTTGTTGGGTGCAACCTCTAGTCCTTGGGTTTTCCGCAGGTTCAGCGTGCGAACTGGGTAGTTCCGAAGATATTAATTTGGTGTTTGGGCTATCTTGCTGACCACGTTGAGAAAATTTAACAGGCTAACCAAGTGTGTCCACTTTGTGCCTTTCAAAACTGATTATTTTATGAAAAAGATAGTTGATCTTTATCTGAACAAATTAATCAGGTTGCATGGTGTGCCTACAAGTATCGTGTCGGATAGAGATTCCAGGTTTATATCTCATTTCTGGCAAAGCTTGCTAGAAGCTCTAAGTACTGACCTTAGGTATTATACTGTCTATCATCCTTAGACAAATGGTCAGAAGGGGAGAGTGAATCAAATCTTGGAGGATATGATTAGATGTTATATTCTAGACCATGGTGGGGCTTGGGATAAACGCCTCGGACTGATGGAGTTCGCGTACAATAACAACTATTAGGAGAGATTACAGATGACGCCCTCTGAAGCTTTATATTAGAGGCATTGTCGAACTCCCCTGTTTTGGTCAGAAGTTGGTGAGAAGCCATTGCTCGGTCCGGAAGCGCTGGAGGATATGAGCATTTCAGTGACGCATATTCGTGAAAAGTTGAGGTTGGCTCAAGAGAGCTACGAGAAGTATGCAAATCAGCGCAGAGTTGATCTGGAATTTGTAGTTGCGGATATGGTATTTCTGAAGGTCTCTCTGATGCTAGGTGTTAAGTGATTTTGGAGGAACCAAAAGCTTGATCCCAGGTATGTGGGACCTTTTTAGATACTGGAGCGCATCAGAGTTTCTACCTATAGACTGGAATTTCCTGATTCCTTCCCTAGTGTTCACGATGTGTTTCACGTAAGCTAGTTACGGAAGTGTATATATATTGATCGATATGTCCTTGACTCAGTGCCCCAGTTGCAGCCTAATCTTACGTATGTCGAAGAGCTTGTCCATATTCTGGATATTCAAGATCGTGTGCGAAGAAAGAAGACAATTCTGATGGTCAAGGTTCTCTAGCGCAATCAGGACGCTAAAGGTGCAACTTGGGAATTGGAGTCTGCAATCAGAGAATCTCATCCGCAGTTGTTCTCCTAGCCTTCCCGGGTTAGTATTATTGTTTAATGAATTCCTCTATCATGTCTCTTCCTCTACCCTCTTGTTTCGTTTCATGTTCCAAGTTTCGGGAGGAAACTTTCTTTATGGAGGGGTGACTGTAACGCCTCAGTTTTTCTATTAATTTTTAATTCTCGTAATGACGTCATTATGATGTCAAGGTGTTACGTTAGCGTGAGATGTCGATGCATTGGCGTTAGTGCGTATTTGCATTTGTTGGGTTGAGCCGACCAAATCGTGCAAATTTTGTCGAATTTGGAGAATTTTGCATTACGAAGTTAAAATGAATTATTTCTAACTTGCCCGTCAAGTTTCGTCGCGATCCGAGCATTTTTGGAGTCTCAACGCGCGTTTGTATTATTTACGTTTGTTGTAAACTTTAGGAATTTATAACTCGAGATTTGTACATCGGATTTTGGTTTCTCTTCTCTGTTGGATTCGTAGCGTCAGTGTTCGCCTACGGTGCGAATTTCGTTTAATTCGGCGCCCATTTGGGCCTCCGTTTTCAACTCGTATTTCCGTGTTCAAAAATATTAATATGATTATTATAATATTAAAGCACTATTCAAAAATGAAAAGAACTATTCATTCCTAAAGTTTGATCAAGGGTATATTTGCAAAATCCACTATTCACGAGTACGAAAAACCACTGTTCATGCAATTTAGTTCTCGGTAGTTATTCGTTCCTCTCGAGTAGACTGCAGTCCTTCAAGTTAATGTCTGACACTTGTTCTCGAGAACTCAAAACCTTCCCGGGAAATCCTGAAGTTAGTTCTCAAGAACTCTAAGTTTGTTCTTGAGAAATCTCATTCCCATCTCGACAAATCTTGTGCTGTTCTCGAGAAATCCGTTTCAGGCTGCTTTCGGGCGTCGTTTTGAGGGTTAAAACGGCGTCATATGGAAAAATGTTTAACATGGATTTTGTTCGTCTCCGACGAGATCTAAAACTTCCATGTTGATCACTTTCCGATTCGAAGCCATTTTTAGTCTATATTTTCATTTTCCGCGCATCTGCTCTTAAACTTGCCTGCAGTCCGCCTTCTTCCTATTTAGACTATATATATATATATATATATATATATATATATATATATATATATATATATATATATATATATATATATATATATATATATATATATATATATATATATATCTTTATACCATAAGGGAAGAGCTAAATACCCCATGGTGTAACATTTTAATACGAAAATGCCCTCATAAAATCGGTGTTTGTGAATTAATTTGGGGGTATTTCAGTCATTCGTCCAGATTACCGCTTAATTAATAGAGAGATGCACTGTTCATCCGCTAATAAATCCCGATACCTGACCTCTTCGTTGCTTCTTCTGCGCAGGTAGGGCAACCCTTACATCGACATCTCCAGCACTTTCCGCTTCCACAAGCCCGGTTCCGGTCACTATTCTCCCCTCCCGATCCAAGCCGCAGGAAGCGACGATGGCGGAAGTTCGTACGACCGCGACGGCTCTACCGCCATGACCGCTAATTCGAAGGTTCGGAGTTCCCGCACGCCTCGACTTCGACCACGACCCACTCCTGCGCGTCGCAAGCCCGTCGCAAGCCAGTCACGATTTCCCCCACACAATTTTTTTTCCGGCTGCACCTCAGCAGCTCCTCCATCGCTTCCAAAGCTTCTCGCGCTACAACCATTCCAATCTCCGGCCAACAGAACCTTCGGTTAGTCATGACGCTACCTCTCATTTTGTATTCAATTTCATTTTGCATTTGATTTTATTTACTACTAAGCTCAGCGTCTCCGCCCTCGCCGAACCCAACTTCTTGCGCCCTCCCCTCCGCCCTCGCCACACCTCTCTCCTCGCGGCGTCGCCAGACGACAACGCCAGAAAAAAGGAACACTCCCCTCTTCTCCGCTGTGATTTCATTCCCTGTTTCCAACCTAAATGCATAAGAGCCAGTTGAAGATAGTTGAACACGAAACTCTCCCTGCAAATCCCTACCTCTCCCAGCATAGCCGACCCAAAATAAGTATAGGTTTTTTCTTAAACATAGACGAAACTCTCACTGCAATCCCTGCCTCTTCCTAGATTTTATTGATTTGTATTTCCTTCCTGTGTTTTACAAAAAAATGGAGGTTGGACTAGCTCACTATCTCAGAACATTTTTATATTTCCCCGCAGTCTGATTTCTTTATTTAGTTTGATCCCCTACTCTCAGGGTATCTCAAGGTATTTCCCTGCTACATTTAAATGTTTTATGACATGTATGTTTACCTAACAACGCTTTCAGCTGTAATATTTTGCACTTATGATTGCTGGTCAACCCCCATCTCAAGTTTCACCAAAATAAATATGATATTCTCCTTCCTCACAAAGTAGTAATTCAGTTATCAAAAGCTAATCATGGTGTAGTTGGACCCATTAATTAATATGATTTCTGGAAGCAAATATTTTTGTAGACACTATCAACTGAGAAGACCCGTCTCAAATTTCACTCTAATTAGGGTGATGATCTCACCCAAAAGGTAGTATTTGTGTGATATGATGTCTAATTTTTGTAATTTACACAATATTTATTATGTATTTAGACTTTATTCTCGCAGGCGCTGCAATGAGACACGAATAATTGCGCTGCAATGAGACATGTATTTGGAGAAGGGGATCATCCAGAATCTTTTTCCTCTCATTTCACCCAGTTTAATCAAGGCATACAGAACCTTGCCGAGGTAAGCTATGTTCTGTAGTTATATGAAACATTACTATTCGTTTAAATATCATGATTTACTATTGCAGTTGATGATTATTTATGCAACCCTTCTAATATAAATTATTCAGACGAGAGTATTTTTTTTATTTAACAACAACTATATATTGTAACATCCATTTGAAAATAGGTCATGCAAATGTGATTTGCTGAGATTTCATTACAGTTTGGTGCATCCGTATGTTCTTGGGAAAACTGACTCTAAGAGCGAGGTCTCCTCAGAGCCCTCAAATATCTTCCTGTTCCTCATCATATTTTCAAATACAACTATTTCTCGGAACTATGAAAGTGTGTGTTTGTTTATTGTCTCAAATTGTTTCCTCCTCCTCATACAAAAAACAGTTGGTATTTTGCTCGGTGCATCCCCACCACAACTCTGCAAAATGAATCTCAACCGCCCAAACATAACTCGACAACCACTAACTCAAAAACAATGTGATGACCATAATGCGAGGAGATGAGTACATTGCACTTTTCAATGAGCAATAACTCATACTCAAGCTCCCGCACTCCAAACTACAAACAATGCTAGAGGGGTTAGACAACCAACAGACGTACCTACAGACATCTACCAACAACAACACCTGCACCGACCACCAGCTGCAAAGGGTAAAATTCTCAAACAAGACCAATGTTGCAACCTCCGACAAATATTTTCGCCATTGAGCAATGTTGTAGCCAATGACCAATGTCACCCTCATGACCAAAGTTGCCTCTCACAACTAATGTTGTCATCACAACCAATGTTTCCCCCTGATTAATGTCTCACCGTACGACCAATGTAGCCCCTCACGATAAATGCCACCGAACCCGTCTAATTTCCCCCCTCCCCCATCGAATGTCGTCCCCATGACGAATGTCGCCCCCACGATGAATGTCGCCCCCACGACAAATGTCGCGCCCACGACGAATGTCGCGCCCATGATGAATGTCGCGCCCATGATGAATGTCGAGCCCACGACGAATGTCGCGCCCACGACATATGTCGCGCCCACAACACATGTCGCATCCACGACGAATGTTGCCCGCACGGGGTCCCCCGTGCATGACTGCTTATATATATATATATATATATATATATATATATATATATATATATATATATATATATATATATATATATATATATATATATATATATATATATATACCGACAGCGAGAGTGGTGACGCGGGTTCTAAGTTCGTGAATCTTCGGATCGCCGCCGTCGGAGCTTTGGTGCTCAGAATCGCAAACCGAGCATAGATCCGGAAAGCTCTCGCCGAGATCTTCATGACCGTGGTAACTATTTCTCATTTCGCAGAAGTTTTTCATTAGGGTTTTTGGCCATAACCTCTCTTTTGTCCTTGATCTTGTAGATTCCGCTTCCCCGCGTCTTCTTTTGGCTAGATCCATGACGTGGAGTAGATTGGAGGGCCGATTGGAGTAGAAACTGAGGCAAGTGATGTTTTTTCCCTCCCTCTTTCTCTTTTCTTCCAAATTTTAGCCATATTTCTTAGATTTGACATGTTTATGTTAACCTTATCCTCAAATTGCTAGTTAATTATCTTGGATTATGACGTGTGCTTCACCTATAACCATTTATCCCAAATTTTATCCCGTAGATTTGGTAAACAAATGTAGTTGTCATGTCACTTTAACTATCGAGTCATTTTGATCGTTGTGACACCTCGTGCGTCCCTTTGTTTTGATCGTACCTCACTTTGCTTAACCCTTGCAATGTACTTATGCAGTCCAAATCGTTTGTTGACCCTCTTTGAAATCACGTCGGGTAAGTCCCAGTTGATAAGTGTCCCTTTGAAGTGTTGCTTCATTAAGACTCAATTTATAGTCTGTTGACCGTTAATCCCATTAGTCTATGTTGAATAAAAAAACTCTGGATATATTAATATGTAACCAAAGAAAAATCTGATGGTCTATGCGCGTTGGGGTTTATCCCTCGACATAGTGGCTTATGGTTGAGTATGTGTGCGTTGTGGACCTTCATCCCTGGCACGTTACCTTAGTTATTGGTCGTTGCGAGTTGGGGTTTCTCCCTCGGCATAGTGCCATTTTTGGCTAGGTTTGCGCGCGTTGTGGACCTTTTTCCCGGCACAGTACTCTTTCCTGTTGAGCCGATCAGTCTCATTTAAAATGATGAACAACATGAATGATAAAGAAGGATGAATATATCAACTTCTGATGTTTGACACTCTGTTCTGTCCATTTGTTGTGATTAGCATTTCTAGCTCAGCTAGATTTACTGTTTTGTTTCTGTTTCTTTACTACTGACTTTTGTTGCAGTCAATTTGTTGTCTCTCGTTCACTTCGAGGTTTTTTGGTCATCCTTTTACTCTTTTGCACCACTTGTACCATTCTTTTGAGTTGTTCTTCTTTTGAATGCCTCAGGTCCATAGCAGTAGCAGGTTTAGCTGACAGGGTTGTGCTTCTGTTGTTGCGAGTTGTTGCTGCCGTTTGTTTCAACCTCAGAGTGTTGAGGTAGCTGTTTTGTTAGACATGACTGTTTCTCTATGGGTTCGTGTTAGTTGTTGACGCCCATAGTCTTAGACTTCTTATGACAGTTTACTTGTTATTTTTACTGTTATTACTTATTGCTTGTTTATACTTGCTCCCTATGAAGGTTTTATGTTAGGATGCATGTAGTTACTTTTAAGTATACAAAGTTGCATACTGAAATGTTCGCATGACATAACTTTTAAACTATAAAACACACTACTTTGAAGCGTTATAGAAAATTTCGTTTATTTATATTAAATTTAGAAGTCATATCTCATTGTATTTTATGTTATGTGGTCATTCTCATATAAGTTCATAAACGAATCAAGCTTAGTATTTCCCGCTGCGTAAATCTATATTTTCTCACCTATGGACTAGATGTTCCACCCGACCGAGGGACACTGTCAGTAAAATCAAGAACTTAAATATGTTTTAACTTAAAATATAATGCTCTTCCATTAAATTAAATGTGAGGACATGGTTGCCTGAACGTCTGCAGTTGTCCCCTACACGACGTGGCATCACGGTGCGTAATTTCTCTTACTCTAGCGTATTATTTAATACGGAGAAAATGCGGGTTGTGACATCGGCACCTCCTTACGGGGCATTTTGTTGATCCCTGGGCGTCCTTGGTGGGTCCTACCGGTATTGTAGGCATCCCTGTAAAAATCTTCGCAGCAACCCTAGACGAATAAGGCGCTCGATTTCCTCCTTCAAACGGGCACAGTCTTCAGTAGTGTGTCCTATGCTTTGATGAAACACGCAATACTTGGACTGGTCATTCTTGGGGTTATGAGCCGGATGCTTAGGCCGATGCAGGGCCTACTCATTCTGGATTGAGTAGAGTATATTAGTGTGCGTGGTGTTGAGGGGAGTGTAATCCCGGGGCAGCTGATCCCTTTGATGGTCGTGTCGGTGTTGCCCGTTCCGACGTTCCTCTCGAAATCTTCCTTCTTGGTGTTGAGGGGCCGGCTCCTTCTCCCTCATGCACTTCTTGTTCCCATTGAATTGTTGACGATGAGCTTCAATTGTCTCATCGGCTGAGATCTGCGCCTCTACGCGGTGTACGAGGTTGGGGTAGCTAGCGACGGTTTCCCTCATTAATGCTGAATAGAAGCCGCTAGGACGGAGACCCCCAAGGAACATTCCTCTTAATTGCTTAGGGTCGCCACCTGGGATTTGACAAGCTTCTGTAGAGATTCTATGGAAGAAGTCCTTCAAAGACTCCCATTCATTCTTGTGGATACTTGATAAGTGGGAAGGGTCGCGGACTATCCTCTGATTTGTTATAAAGTGATCTGCGAACTGTATTGTTAGCTCTATGAAGTTGGCAATGGTGCCCACCATCAAAGAGTGAAACCATGTGCGGGCCTGCCCCTTGAGATTTGCTGGGAACACTTGGAAGAGTAATTGATCAGGTGCATTGTACATTGAAAGTGAGTGTTAGATCAGAAATACTCTAGAGGGGGAGTGAATAGAGTATGCTTAAAAATTTTCTTAACTGCTATTACAGCTTTTGTTGTAAATTAAAAGTGCAGAATTATTAAACAACCAAGCAATGAATCTAAAGCACAAGCACAGCAAGAACAAATGAAAAGGAGGCAACCAGATGACACAAGAATTTTATAGTGGTTCCCCAACCTGTGTACATCCACTCTTCTACAACCCTTGGTAGGAATCCACTCAGGTTTTTGATCAGGTTCCTGACACCAATGAGCTTTTGATCAGGTGCTCAAAAACCAAGCCAAGTCTTTTGATCAGGAGACTTGCAACCAAGGAATCACTTTTGAAGGGAGATGACAACCCTTTATAGAGGTGGGGGTGAGAGAGTGACGGAAGTCTTCTTTTCTCAATCACAATGAGAAGACTATGTGGATTCAATGATGTTGTCAAAGCTCCCCCTGAGATGAAAAAAGGTACAGGAGAACTGGAGCTTTGCACAGGGTGATAGGCCTTCAATTGAGAGACTTGATCCAGGAGCTTTAGAATGATAGTGCTTGAATATCTCAGTAGGGTCCTGGAGAATAAGAACAGGAAGACTCTTGATTTGAAAAATGTGTTCTTCTTGCTTCTTCTTCAAATTACTGACAGAATGAGAAAGCTGATGATGATCTGCTTCAGAATATCTTTTTATGAAGAACAAGAATGATCTTTTCTGTCTCTGTATCCGTATGCCTCTCAGTCAGCTGTATTCTGTGTAAAGCTTTCTCTATGTCTCTCTTGATTAATTCTCTATCTATGTGCATGTGTCTGTTATTCTCTTCTTCTCTATCTGTCAAACATTTGAATTTCTCTGCAATTAATGCTGACACCCTTGAGAATAATCGGCATTGGTTTATTTCCCCAACTGTTCCGTGGAAAAACGACAAGCAAAAATTCTGGAGAAGACCATAATCAATGCTCCTTCTAACGGATACATTCAGAGAATATTAGAGCATTAATTACCCAGGAATTATAGCATTAGAGTGGGGATAGAAGACGGGAAATAACTAAGTCTGGAATCATCGAGCAGATAGCCGAATTCGTCGAACTGAGTTCACAGTTCGTCGAGCTGAGACATTGTATTCGTCGACTAGACGGCTTTTGTTCGTCGAGCTGAGTTCCATGCTCGTCGAGCTGAAAACTGAACTGCTGTCTCTTTTGATCTTTGCCTATTCGTCGAGCTGGTAAAAGTGTTCGTCGACTGGAGTTCAGCAATTATTCTGGAGTTGTCTAATATCTTGTGTCGACACAATTACCCCTGTGTGTCGACACAAATCTTCCGTATGGTGTCGACATAGCCTTTCCACAATATCGACTGATGATCTTGGTGTCGACACAAGTTTCAGAATCCGTCGGGCAGAGAATAGAATTCGTCGACCTGAGACTAGAGAACATAGTCTCGACAGAATGCTATGATTGTCCATAGATTCGTCAACCAAAGAATAGTGTTCGTCGAGCTAAGTCTAAAGAACCTTGAATTCGTCGAGCTGAAAATGATTTTGGACTTGGAAAATATTTGATGAACCTCTGGAAATAGAGTTGAAGTGGAAGTCCAGTGATCCTCAATCAAAGAATGAAGTTCGTGGAGCTCAGCTCAGAGAAAATATCTCTAAGATCGTCAAGCTGAGAACGACTATCGTCGACCTGAGTTTGACGAACATCGAACTCATTTTACTTAGTCTCTTGAGAAATCTCTAAATCTTTAGGAAAACTCTATGTCTTGAGTCTCTAGCAGTCTGATGTTGGCTTTTCCATGTGATGTTGACTCTTAGGACTTGGCCTAGACTCTAGGACACAACTTTGACCCTGGCTATACATATTGGGTCACATCATCCTAAGTTAGTAAACCTAGCTCAAATCAAAATAGGGATCCAACAACCTCCCCCTATTTTGGTGAGGTCACTAATAGACTCAGAATAAAAGACATGAAGTAAACAAAGCAGGAAAAAGATATATCTGGCAGAGATAATTAACACCTGCAGTAGATATATTTACATAAAAGCTTTGTTCAGACAATAAGAGATAGTTTAAGATAGAAAGACAGAATTAAAATAGTTCATATTTCACTTCTTTTGCTTTTTCTCCTGATGCTTTATGTCCTTACCCTTGTCTCCTGGCTTGGTGAAGAATATTTCCCTATTTGGATTTAAAGCTTGTGCCATAGTCATTGTCATGCCAGTAGCCCCTATAATCTTCAGAGATGTAGCTCTAGGGACCACTGCTTCAGGATGTTATTTCATATAATCATCAATATTAAATATTTTGTTAGTCTTATCAAACTTTTTTAGTTCTTCTCTCCTGTACTTTCACATTGTAGTGTATTCAGAAGTATCCTTCCCTTCAGCCTTTGCCTTGTTGATCATAGAGAGGCCTACTAGTTCCTGGAACCTGGCCATTTTAGCTGTGTTGGCTATTTCTGGACCTTCATAAGGAACAGGAGGAGAGTGTGGTCTTTTAGGACTTTCAGCTTGTTGATGTTGTTGGTGCTTATGTTGTTGCTGTTGTTGATGTTGTTTTACTGAGGTTAGTTGCCTGTGCTAGCTTCTTTCATGATGAGGTCTCCCTTGATGTATTTGATATGTTTGAATGGGGGCAGACCTTTGAGAACTAGAGGCAAAAGCACCAGCTGCAGGAGGAGGAGGAGGTGGTGGATCTTTCCTATACCTTTGAACTGGTGGAGGAGAGTATCTTCTACTCTTGTTCCTTTCCTTTTGCTGATTCTTAGATAGCCACATCCATGCTGGCATCCCCTTGTATGGAGTTATCTTTTGAAGAATATAGTAAGGGGTGTCATTGTTTGGATTAGGCTTAGGAGCAGGAGGAGGAGGAGCTTTTCTTTTCTTTGAAACTTGCATCTTCTTCTTTGTATCCTCCTCATCTGAATCCTCATCCTCATCTTCATCATCATTATTGTCAGAACCCTGAGGGTTATCATATAGATCATCCAGATCTTTCAAAGCTTTAGCAGAAATATCAGGTTTTTCTGGAGCAGGAGCAGGAGTTGCAACAAGAACTGGAGTTTCGGCAGAAGTTGGAGGAGAAGCTACACAAAAATCAGAATTAACTTGGACAGAGCTTTCAGCTGCTGCCTTATTTTCATCTGCAATATCATCCAAGATCAATTTATCTAGATCTGGCATGGGAGAGTCATCCATTACAAAAGTTGATGCTGAAGATATTATTGAAGAAAAGGGAACAACCACTACTTCTGGAGGTGAAGTGATTTCTGACTGTGCAATAACAAAACTGTCCTTAAGTTTCTTAACAACTTTTGAAGACATGGGGGAAGTATGTGGTATAATAGGCAAGGATGGCTTAGTGATCTCAGCTGGAAGATAATGCATATGTACAGTATCAAAAATGCTCCACAAATGTTCTAAATTAACTGTGGGATTAAGAATGAAATCACCAACAGTATTAGGTTCTTCAGAGTCTGATTCATCATCAAAATCCATATCAGTCTCAATAAAATCAATCAAATCTTTATCAATGTATTCTGTACATTCTGCTGATGTGTTTAAAGCTGCTGTTGTTGCTGTGGCTAAAGCATCTGGTGCTGGAGCTGGAGCTGAAGCCTTTAGAGCTGTAGCTGCTGCTTCATCATCAGGCATCTCCCCCTGCCTGGTTTCAGTGGGAACTAAGGCCAGGCCCTTGGCTGAGGATGGGGCAGTAGAAAGAGCAGAGATCTTGTCAGAGAGAGAGGAGATGGTGGTAGCAAGAGGTGTAATGGCCTCTGCTATAAGGGACTTGAGGAGGGGAGTGAGTATAGAAATGATGGAAGATATGGTGGAGGGGTTCAGTGATGGAATGGTAGATTGTGTTGCATAAGGTGTAGAGGTGGGGACTATGGGAGGGATAGAGAGTGGAGCATCAGGGATGTGAACATCTGGAGGGATGGTGGATGTTGATGGGGATGGATGGGTGGCATCTGGCATGATGGTGTCTGTTGGTAGATGATAAGATGGTATTGAAGATAGATGTGGGGGAAGAGGAGATTGTGGTGGTGTAGGAATGTAAGTGTCATGGGGGGGGGGAATCATGAGGTGTTGGTGGTTGATTATCTTAAAGAGGGGAAGATGGAATGTCAGTGATGTCAATTGGTGGAGATGAAGCTGGGGAAGCATGTTGAGATAGAGGTGGAGTAGTAACATGAGGATGTTGTTGTTGTTCTGGTGTTGAAGAGATAATGGGAGAAGAAGGAATTTTTGTTGCTGGAAGGGAATATGGAAGAGATGGTGGTGTTGGATGAGGCTCTTCAGCAGGTGAGGGAGTGGCTTTAACAGCCCTGGTTCCTTTAGAAGCTGGGGTGGAAGAGGTAGAAGCCTTAGTGGGCTTGGTTATTTTCCTCTGACACCTGCCAAATAAGGCACAGGTGAGCCTTTTACTGGCATTGATGAATATGGTCTGGGAGACCAGTGATTCAGCAGCCTTTTCCTTGAGGAAGATCCCTAGGACCCTTCCAAAACACACTTCTTTCTTATTATTTTTCTTCTTGATCAGATTAAAGAGTCCACTTGCTTCTTATTTATTACTACACACATGACCAAGAACTGATGTCTTGTGATGTAGTCATGGTCAGTATACTTGCCAAGCAAGACTTTCCCAACAATGTCTGCCAGGAACTTGTATGCTGCAGACAAATGCTTCTTCAGTAATTTTTTTGGGTTGTCACCAGCATAACCCATCAGATTGAGCATTATATCAAACTCTTCAGAATCAATTTCTAATTCCTCTTTGCCATTTATCAAACCAAAGATTTCAGTTAAAACTGTGGCAGTTAAGGAGACAGTGTTACCCGCAATTGATCATGTCATGGTATTGTCTTCAGAAGTGGATGAAGTATAAAACCATTCCTTGATTTCTATTCCTTCCAGCTTTATCCTTGTAGTCATTAGGTTCTTTAGATTTTGTTCTTCCAGAAGTTCCAGAATATATAGGAAAATTGGATCTGAGTGCTGGAACGATTCGAAGTCGACATCAAATCCAGTGTCAAACTTCATAGCGGCTAGAGCTCCTGCTGGAATCGCCATGGAATTACCTGCAAAGAAGAGAAATGGCGATCAAGTGCAAGAGAGCAGAAAGCGCGGGACAGAGGTCGAATAAAACCTAAATATAGGGTTTTCAAGAATATGAATCGACAGACTCCGTTCCACGAAAATAAAAATAATTCTTCGAACTGAGATCGACGAAATAATTTTGAATGAAATAATTCGTCGATCTTATCCAGAAGAATTGAAGACAGTTCGTCGAACGTCGTTCGATGAATATCTTCTGAAGCAAGGTCGTCGAACTCCGTTCGATGAAACTTGTTTCACTCACAGAGTGTTCGTCGATCTCCGTTCGACGAATATCTCTCAAACTTTCCCCGGTTCGTCGAACTCCGTTCAATGAACTTTGGAAAATTCGTCGACTGCGGACAGAAATCAAATAAAGTCTTCTCCATTGATCATTCCAAATTGATTCATAAAGAACATATGATTTCTCTGATCCAGAGGTTTGGTGAATATATCAGCCCTTTGTAAATCAGTGTAGATATAGACAAGCTTGATTTTATTTTTGTCTACACACTCCCTAATGAAATGATGTCTTATATCAATATGTTTTGTCCTGCTATGGTGAACTAGATTCTGGGCTATGGCTATAGCACTTGTATTATCACAGAGTAGGGTTGAATTATTTAAGTTGAACCCATAATCTAGTAGCTGATTTTGTATCCAAAGAATCTATGAACAACAGCTGCCTACTGCAATATATTCTGCTTCAACAGTTGAGGTTGACACTGATGTTTGCTTTTTACAAAACCAAGTTACTAATCTCATACCCAAGAACTGGCAAGTCCCTGAAGTACTTTTTTTATCTACCCTGCATCCAATGAAATCAGCATCAAAGTATCCAATTAACTCAAATTCTGATTCAGCAGGATACCATAGGCCTAGATTAGGACAACTCTTTATATATCTTAAAATCCTTTTTAACAAAATTAGATGAGATTCTTTAGGGTTCACTTGGAACCTAGCACAAAGACATATGGCAAACATAATGTGAAAGTCCACTTAGTGTCAACTACCTTCACCTATGGGGGGGGGATAGTTGACTTGCAGCATTTTTGCGGAATTAAAGTCGTACCTGCACAAGAAAACAAAACAACACAGCACAGAAAGGACACATGCAAATTATAGTGGTTCCCCAATTTGGGTACGTCAACTTTCCCCCTTCGACCTATCTCCCAACCAGGGACGACTCGGTCACTTCACCAACAGGATTGAAATCCAATCCTTGCACTAACGGAAGGAACCCTTCCACACGTAGGAGTCACCACTCCCACAACACGGGTTGCACCCAACCCTTACAACTAGGAACCAACGTTCCTTTACAACAAAATAGAAATTGGAGTGTATTAGAAATACAAACTACTTATGGAGAATAAGGTGTCCCTCTTCGTTCGACGACGTGTTCTTGAAGTCAACGAAAAGTCCACAACCCTAAATCTCACTTAGAGAGAATCTCTCCCGAAACCAGCGGCAGCAAGAAGGGCGACGGCCTGGTTTTCGGGCTCGGCGGCGACAACGGAGTGCTGCTGCTGTACTTTGGAGATTCAACTTTCGTAGCAAAGCTAGCAAGGTCTTCCAATGGTCACACTAGTATCGATCGTCTCGATCGATTCGGAAGGGGAAGGTTTTCCCGATCAACGAATCAAGAGACAAAGGATCTCTGGTTAGACGCGTGAGACGCAGTGCTTGGCTGAGCTTCTGTCACCGGAAGATCTGGAAGAAACCACGATGGAAGACGACGAACAACTGGCACGAGCGGCGACGGCGGCGGAGCTAGTTTCGCGATCTAGGTCACGTCGGCGGCTCCGTTTTCTTGATCTAAATCGCTTCTTTGACTGTTCAAAAATACGGATGTATTTATACATTAGGTCTTCAAGATGACCGTTGTGGGCCCCACCAACAAGAAACCCCAAGCCCGTTTCAAAACAGCGCCAGCGGCTGAGTCCGGTCTAGCGGGTTCCAGAAAATTCTCCTAAGTCAAAATCGGCGAGAATCGAAGGTGATTCTCTACGAGTCGGAGAGAATCGAAGGTCATTCTCGTCGAAAGAATTATGCTAGTTGAGCTCGACGATCATCAATCAAAGATTCAGCGAGAATCAGCCAGTGATTCTTGACGATTTTGACTTAGCGCCAGATTTGCATGCTCTGATTTAGCCGTATAGAGTCGGCGAGAATCAGCCAGTGATTCTCGACGATTCGGCGAGAATCACTAGTGATTCTCGTCGATTATTACTCAGACGATTTTTCGTCTTTCCACCCATGAGCTGCTCTTTGACCCATCCTTGCTCCTTGTCTGCTCTTGCATTATCACAGCCCTGTACTTGAAAATAAGTACACTCTAATAGAGAGAGTACACGTAGGCCAACACACTGATCTGCTCAATGAGGGATTACGTCGCGCAGACCCGTGTATATTGACCTACTGCACCCTGACATTGGTGTGTACTTAGCGTGGAATAACTGCAAGCACAACTTAAAAGATTTCATCAAATACATTATCTATTTACCTTAGCTTGTTCAGGGGCTTCTTCAAATCAGGTACGTTTTGGATACAATACCCAAGAATCTCCACCTATTTGAAGAAGCCTAAACCCTATAAGCTGAGGTGAATAGAGCATATGGTAATGAAAATCATAAACTTAAAATTGAGTTGAGAGAGATATTCATTACCAATACTAATTTCTTGAGAGAAAACTTAAACTTATAGCCACCTTAGCCTTAGCCGAGAGGGTAATCTCCCACTTTTCGGCTTCTACAAATCTGGGTCTGTTGCATTTGACCCCTTGCTCCCCCTCAGTTCTTGCACCTGTGCTCACACTTGAGTTCCTGACAGAGGCTCCCCCTATGTGCACGAGCCTGGAGCTTCTGTAGTCTTCATTCCTCATAGTTTAACATCCCCAATTCAGTTTTGAAAAGACTGAACTTGGCTTCGTCTAAGGGCTTTGTGAAAATATCTGCAATCTGCTTATCCGTTGGGACATAATAGAGAGAGATGTCCTTGTTCTCCATGTGCTCCCGAATGAAGTGGTAGTGCACTTCAATATGCTTCGTTCTACTGCGCGATACCAGATTGTTGGCAATTGCAATTGCACTGGAGGAGTCACAGTACATTGGTACTTCCTTGAACTGAAGGTCGTAGTCGGCTAACTGGTTTCTGATCCATAGGAGTTGTGCGCAACAGCTGCCTGCCGAGATGTACTCAGACTCTGCTATGGAGGTTGCTACATAATTCTGCTTCTTGCTGTTCCATGAGATAAGCCTTCTTCCGAGGAATTGACACGTCCCGGAAGTGCTTTTCCTGTCATCCCTACTCCCTGCAAAATCAGCATCTGAAAAATCTATTAGCTCCACATCATTGTTTCTCGGGTACCACAAGCCAAAATTGTGAGTACCTTTAAGGTATCTTAGAATTCGCTTTGCAGCGACATAGTGAGATTCCTTAGTGTTCACCTGATATCGGGCACAGACACATGTGGAGAACATAATATCCGGTCTACTTGCAGTAAGGTAGAGCAGGGATCCAATGATGCTTCTGTATTTGGTTTCATCGAAAGGTTTACCTTTCTCATCCTTATCCAGAGACATAGTGGATCCCATTGGAGTCCTCATAGAGGTTGCACTCTCCTTACCGAATATTTTAAGGAGTTCATTTGTGAACTTCGTCTGAGAGATGAAGATTCCATCCTCAGACTGTTTCACTTGAAGTCCCAAGAAAATCTTTAGCTCTCCCATACTGCTCATTTCAAACTTTCCTTGCATAAGTTTAGAAAACATTTTGCAAAGATTGTTGTCCGTTGAGCCGAATATAATGTCATCGACATAGATTTGCACCAGCAAAATCTTGCCTTTGACTTCCCTGAGAAACAATATCTTATATATTTTACCTCTAGAGAACTTGTTCTCAAGAAGAAAACTAGATAAAGTCTCATACCAAGCTCGTGGAGCTTGTTTTAAACATATAGAGCTTTATTAAGAAAATATACATGATTGGGATAAGTAGGATTGACAAAACCTGGGGGCTGAGCGACGTATACTTCCTCTTTCAGGTCTCCGTTCAAGAATGTTGATTTCACATCCATTTGATAGACTGTGAATCCTTTGTGCGAAGCATACGCCAGGAACAATCTGATTGCCTCGAGCCTTGCCACTGGTGCAAAGGTCTGGTCAAAGTCAATCCCCTCCTCCTGTCTGTAACCTTGAGCCACCAGCCTGGCCTTGTTCTTTATGATGACACCATGTTCATCCAGTTTGTTTCTGAAGATCCACTTGGTGCCACTCACATTTTGCTTTTGTGGTCTGGGAACCAGCATCCAAACGTTGCATCGTTCGAATTGATGCAGTTCATCTTACATGGCCAAAATCCATGCCGCATCTTTGTTCGCCTCGTCGAACTTCTTTGGCTCAACCTATGACAGGACGCTAAGATGCAAAATCTCGTTAATAGTACTTCTTTGAGTTCTGACACCGTCACGAGGATCTCCGATGATCTGCTCTCTAGGATGATCCCTCACGTGCCGGAGCTCTAGAAGTCTGGCGTCTGGAGCTTCGACTACTTCTTGGGCTTCTCCTTCATCTAAGAGATTTTCTCCATTTTGATCTTCAACATTCCCAGTTGACGTTGAGGTGGAAACTTTGACGTACTTAGGAGTTTCATCTTTAGCGGTCTCATCGAGACTCAGCTGTTTATGTCGTGCACCTACATCTTCAAGAATACTGCTGGACGAATTGTTGTTAAGCAAACTTCCTTCATCAAATACAACATTAATCTATTCTTCTACCACTAGGGTTTTCTTATTGAAGACCCTATATGCCCGACTGTGGGTACTATAGCCCATGAATATGCCTGCAGAGGTTCATTCTCGAATCATAGTAGATAGTACTTCTGTTATTCCAGATACTTGTTCCAATTCATTCTTGAAACATCTTCTGTCTAGTTCCCATCATATTTACGGGAACCTACACTACCCTGCAAAAGAGTGTTACCTTATCTTAGGAACCCAATATGTATTGGGTCCTAGGTTCTTGTTAGCATAAAAACTCGAATGCCTTCCCTCAGAAATCCTGTCAGGAAGACTACCTCTGCCCAGAAGAGGTGGATAAGCCCTTGCCCTTGACACAGAGGGGTTGTGCCAACAGTCTATGGCAAAGTGTCCCACCTTGCCACAGCACCAACACGTGTGAATGTTGTACCTCCATTTCTGACCTGATCTAGTGACTGAGGTAGTCATGGTCCTAGGTCTAAGTGGGATAGAGCCGGATCTGCTTACAAAATTGCCTCTTCCACCGTGACACTTGGAAGGGTGGAAGGAATGCATGTAGCGAGCGTCATAAGGCCTGGGAGGTGGTGTCTTCCTTTCAGTGAGCACCCTTCCAGAGGCCCCATGAGAACTAACTGCATGACTTCTAACCTCCATTTCCTGTATCCTAGGGTGGTGAGAAGCGCACTGAGAGCTGATACCAGCAGATTCATGCCGAGTTGGGGCAGTGGCCGAGAATACAAAGGGTTCAGAATTAGCCTTAGGTATTCTATCAAGGGTGGCCATGACAGCCCTTGCACTATGGGTGTCTCCACATGAGGGCAGATCACCCTTGCAGTGACCACGGTTGTTCCTGTGATCATACCTAAAGGCATGATGAGTACCCTTCCTGCCTGGAGTGGGGGGTCTGAATACCGTTTCCCTATTTCTCCACAAATTGATAATTCGGGAGATCCACCCATTTTCTTCCTTTCTCTTGATAGCATCAACCTTGGAAAAGTTGGATACTATCATTTTCTCATTCTCTAGACTACTCTCTAGATCTGAGATTTTAGAGTCCTTAATCTTGTTGGATGTCAATTGGAGAACCAACAAGATCTTCAGCCGAGCAATCTCCTGAGCTTGCTCCTCAACAAGTAGGTTGCTTTTTTGAAGGGCTCTCTTCAGGGAATCAGGATTTTCTGAAGGGTAATAATTCCCGTCTTCAGGAACTTCAAGAGAAAAGGGGCAAGATGAAGAAGTTACCTGCTCTTCAGAGTTACTATTACTATTGCCAGAGACCGTTGTGTCAGCTTCATCAGAACTGATTTCCTCAATTTCTTCTTTAGTCTCTGACAAGGACACCGGAGCTCTGATGCTGTCCGATTGATCCTTGCCTTCATCTTCAGAGGCGAGGACCCCCACATAGGCTTCATCCTCTTGCTGACAGCAGATCCCTGCTTTCTCTGATCCCTCCATGAGATCTGAGATGGTTACCCACATAGAGTTGGATGTCCCACACTTTTCCAATCTAGATCGAGAAGGTCCAGACCAGACATCCATGATGATCTGACGAATCATCTTGTCCATATTAAATAATGAGAGTTCAGTCTCCGACATCTCAGTAATACACTTGGGAATATCCTTTCCAGAGCCGGAGGTCTTCATAGGAATGAATGGACCCTCTTCCAATATGAGAGATGCTCGAGTATCGATAGCCTCCAAGTGATAGGACACTCTTATCTTCCAGACGGGATAATACTCCTTTATGCACGTGGAAAGTCTTAGTGGAGAGATCCCATGATCCAGCTCCATGCTTTTGACACTGGTGGCAGGATTCTACTCAAGGTGTGAACCTTTTAGATGAGTAACCTCGCTCTGATACCACTTTAAAGTCCACTTAGTGTCAACTACCTTCACCTATGGGGGGGGGGGAATAGGTGTCTTGCAGTGTTTTTGTAGAATTAAAGTCGTACCTGCACAAGAAAACAAAACAACACAGCACAGAAAGGACACATGCAAATTATAGTGGTTCCCCTATTTGGGTACGTCCACTTCCCCCTTCGACCTATCTCCCAACCAGGGACGACTCGGTCACTTCACCAACAGGATTGAAATCCAATCCTTGCACTAATGGAAGGAACCCTTCCACACATAGGAGTCACCACTCCCACAACACGGGTTGCACCCAACCCTTACAACTAGGAACCAACGTTCCTTTACAACAAAATAGAAATTGGAATGTATTAGAAATACAAACTACTTATGGAGAATAAGGTGTCCCTCTTCGTTCGACGACATGTTCTTGAAGTCAACGAAGAGTCCACAACCCTAAATCTCACTTAGAGAGAATCTCTCCCAAAACCGGCGGCGGCAAGAAGGGCGACGGCTTGGTACTCAGGATCGGCGGTGACAACGGAGTGCTGCTGCTGTACTTTGGAGTTTCAACTTTCGTAGCAAAGCTTGCAAGGTCTTCCAACGGTCACACTAAGATCGATCGTCTCGATCGATTCGGAAGGGGAAGGTTTTCCCGATCAACGAATCAAGAGACAAAGGATCTCTGGTTAGATGCGTGAGACGCAGTGCTTGGCTGAGCTTCTGTTGCCGGAAGATCTGGAAGAAACCACGATGGAAGACGGCGAACAACTGGCACGAGCGGCGACGGCGGCGGAGCTAGTTTCGCGATCTAGGTCACGTTGGCGGCTCCATTTTCTTGTTCTAAATCGCTTCTTCTACTGTTCAAAAATACGGATGTATTTATACATTAGGTCTTCAAGATGACCGTTGTGGGCCCCACCAACAAGAAACCCCAAGCCCGGTTCAAAACAGCGCCAGCGGATGAGTCCGGTCCAGCGGGTTCCAGAAAATTCTCCTAAGTCAAAATCGACGAGAATCGAAGGTGACTCTCTACGAGTCGGAGAGAATCGAAGGTCATTCTCGTCGAAAGAATTATGCTAGTTGAGCTCGACGATCATCAATCAAAGATTCAGCGAGAATCAGTCAGTGATTCTCGACGATTTTGACTTAGCGCCAGATTTGCACGCTCTGATATAGTCGTATAGAGTCGGCGAGAATCAGCCAGTGATTCTCGACGATTCGGCGAGAATCACTAGTGATTCTCGTCGATTATTACTCAGACAATTTTTCGTCTTTCCACCCATGAGCTGCTCTTTGACCCATCCTTGCTCCTTGTCTGCTCTTGCATTATCACAGCCCTGTACTTGAAAATAAGTACACTCCAATAGAGAGAGTACACGTAGGCCAACACACTGATCTGCTCAACGAGGGATTACGTCGCGCAAACCCGTGTATATTGACCTACTGCACCCTGACATTGGTGTGTACTTAGAGTGGAATAACTGCAAGCACAACTTAAAAGATTTCATCAAATACATTATCTATTTACCTTAGCTTGTTCAGGGGCTTCTTCAAATCAGGTACGTTGTGGATACAATACCCAACATAATGTCTGGCCTACTTGCTGTGAGGTATAATAGGGACAGAACAATGCCCCTATAAAGTTTCTGATCCACAATTTTCCCTGGTACATCAGAGTCCACAACAGCATTGGTAGCCATGGGAGTTTTATTTGCTGAGGCATCAACCATCCCAAAATTCTTTATAAGTTCTTTAGCATATTTTGCTTGAGAGATGAAGATGTCATCAGGGAGCTGCTTCACTTGGAGACCAAGGAAGTAGGAAAGCTCACCCATGCTACTCATTTCAAATTTGGAATGCATGAGGTCAGAAAACCTCTTGCATAATTTGGAATTTGTAGAGCCAAATATAATATCATCCACATAAATTTGTACTAATAAGATTTGGTCCTTATGATGTCTAGTGAAAAGAGTTTTATCTACAGTTCCTCTTGTAAATTTATGCTCTAATAGAAAACTAGCTAAGGTATCATACCAAGCTCTTGGAGCTTGCTTTAGACCATAAAAAGCCTTATGCAATTTAAAAACATGAGAGGGTTAAGTTGGAGAAACAAAACCTGGAGGTTGTTCTACATAAACCTCTTCTTGTAGCACTCCATTTAGGAAAGCACTCGTCACATCCATTTGGAAAACCTTGAACCTCTTGTATGCTGCATAGGCAAGGAATATTCTTATGGTTCCCAACCTTGCAACAGGTGCAAAGGTTTGATCATAATCAATTCCTTCTTCTTGTCTATATCGTTGAGTAACAAGTCTGGCCTTGTTCCTCACAATGACTCCTTGGGCATCAAGCTTATTTTTGTATACCCATTTTATTCCAATAACTGAGTAGTTTTGGGGTCTTGGAACCAAATCTCAAACTCTACATCTCTCAAATTGATTTAGTTTCTCCTGAATTGCAAGGATCCAGTGGGGATCTTGCTCAGCATCATGAATAGAAAGAGGTTCAACCTGAGAGAGAAAGCAGACATGCATCAAGTCTTGGGTAAGTTGATGCCTTGTCTGTACACCTGCTGATATGTCTCCAATCACTTGAGATCTGGGGTGATCCCTAAGTGTGACAAAATCAGTGGGTGGAGTTGGTTGTTCAACAACATTTGGAATTAATTCCTCCCGTGGAATTATATTTGATGTTGGTAAAGATTCATTATCTTCAACTTCTTCTTCTTCACTCTTTTCAATGACTTGTGGAGAGTAATGAGTTGGCACCTCTTGGGTGAGGTTTAGTCCATCCAAGGTCTCACACAAGTGGGGTACCTGCAAGTTGCTATTGGTAGAAACTTCTTTCTCCTTGCAACACATATTAGTCTCATCAAATGAAACATTAATAGACTCTTCAATTTTCAATGTTGATTTGTTAAAAACCCTATAGGCCTTGCTTACTTGGGAGTATCCTAGAAAAACTCCCCCTTCAGCCTTAGCCTCAAACTTTCTAATGTATTTCTTGTTATTATTTTGTATATAACAAGTACAACCAAATACTTTAAAATAGTTTATTTTAGGTTTCTTCCCTTTGAGCAATTTATTGGGAGTCCTGTTATTTAGTTTGTGAATTAAGCTCCTATTCAAGACATAATTTGCTGTGCTGACAGCCTCTACCCAAAAGGTTAGGGGCATGTAAGCATCTACAAGCAATGTACCTGCAGCTTTAATGAGTGTCCTATTTTTCCTTTTAGCTAGCCCATTTTGTTGGGGAGTTCTAGGAGCTGAGAAGCAATGCCTGATACCTTCCTTCTCACAGAACTCATGCATAAGAAGAGACTCAAACTCTGTGCCATGATCACTTCTGATCAATGCAATATGAGTAGAGAACTCAATTTGTCTGGTCCTGAGAAAATCTATAAGAACCTTGAACGTATCTGACTTTGATCTCAGAAAGAATACCCAACTGAACCTGGAGAAGTCATTCACTATAACCAAAGTGTAGGATTTCCCTCCTAGGCTTTGTACAGCAATGGGTCCAAAGAGATTCAAATGTAGCAAGTACAAAATCCTAGGTGAATCACTCTTATTAACAGATTTAAAACTAGTTTTAGTTTGCTTGCCTAATTGACAAGCCCTGCAAAGACCTTCCTTCTTGTAGGGACCAGAAGGTAGGCCTCTAACAAGGTTATGCTTAGATAGCCTAACAATGTTTTTCAGATTTACATGACCTAGTCTTTTGTGCCATAAGTCATTCTGATTACTAGTTAAGTAAACAGATATCAGTTTTGGCAGAAAGAAAATTTACTAAGTATATGTTGCCTTGTCTACTTCCAGTTAAAACTATTTGGTTATTTTTATCAATAATAGAACAAGTGGATGAGTTAAAGTATACCTGATAACTATCATCACATAACTGACTTATGGAGATGAGGTTATGCTTGAGTCCACTTGCATATGTCAGCTTTTTGAATATGACAGCTCATATTCTCACTTCTCCAAATCCTTCTAACTGACCACATTTGGAGTCACCAAAGATAACTTTTGACCCCAGCTTGGACTTGTACTTGATTAAGATGTCCTTGCTGCCAATCATGTGTTTGGAGCAGCCACTGTCCAGGTACCAAGTTTGATTTACCCCTGGACAATTCTTCACCTGCAATAGAAAACAGTTAATGGTTTTTGACCCAGGTTACCTTGGGTCCTTTGTATGGCTGATAAGAAAAGCTGGAAATGATTGAGAATTCAGGTTGAGACTTATATCCTAGGGGGTGATATCTCCTATGTGGGATGATCTAGTTAGCTAGTGGATTAAATGGTTTCTTAAAAATATGTGAGTTGCTGTTAGAATTATAGTTTTGATTTATTCTTCCTAGGTTCGACGAATTGTTGTAACTTACTCGACCAGAGTTCGATGAATTGGGTTGAGATCGTCGATCTCTGCCCAGAGAATTAACATGTTCATTCTCTATGCCCCACGTTCGTCGACCTCTGCTCGACGAACCATACAAAGTTCGTTGATCGCAGTTAGACGAATGATTATTATTGTAGTTTGCGTTCATAGATCGTCATTCTGAGTTCGACGATCTGTTCCTATATCGTCGATCTGGGTTCGACGATAACTGCTGAACATTGTTATTTTTATCATTCTTCTGATTTTTGATTTTATCCTTAGCTTCAATTTATTCTAGAATTTTATTAACCTTATTTACTTGTTCAGTGTTTTTCTTTCCTTTATCAGAGATGAAATTTATAGGTTTTGAAAGATGATTCCATTGGATTAGGGTTGGTTTACTAGAAGTGGCTCCTAATCCTAATCTGTAGTTGTTTGTTCCGGCATTAACTGTGTTGGTTATATCTAGCAATTTCAAACTTCTGTCATTTAATGACTCTTCTAATATCTTAGCTTTGCTAAGTTCTAATTTTAGAAAAATGATCTGTTCATTTGCAGATTTTAATTCACTGGATAGAGTTGCAATTTCAGAGGTGATTTTATCTAGATCATTCAATTTATCTCTGAGAAGTTTGATTTCCTTCTCAGAGCTTATCAAATCTAAGCATAGGTTTTTAAATTCAAATTTAAATTCATCAGATTCAAAATCATAAGATGATATTACCTGATCTTCAGCTGACAGGTTTTCTTCATTATCAGATTCCTCTGTATCTGATCTGCTACTGCTTGCACCAATTGCCATGAGGCACACCTCCTTTCCCTTGGACTCCTCTTCTTCTTCACTGAAGCTGGAAGATGTGGATTCATCTTCTGTATCACTCCCTATTTCAGCCACAAATCCTTTGTCCTTCTTTTTTTGCTTGTTGGAAGAGGGCTTGTTGTAGTGCTTGCTTCTTGATTTTTTCTCTTATCTTCTTTCCTTCTTTTGATTTTCAGGACATTCAGACATGAAATGTCCTGGTTTCCTGCACCCATAACACACTACCTCTTTAGTGGGGGTTTTGTCATACCTTGGTTGGCTGTCATTTCAGGATGACTTCCTTCTGAAATCTTTCCTTGCCAGTTTGAAGAATCTCTTGACAAAGAGACTCATCAGCTCTCCATTGACTATTGAGGCTTCAGTTTCTTCAGTAGCCTTGAATACAATGGATTGTTCTTTCCTTGCTGGGGGAGGATTCCTATGTTCCACTGCCTCTCTGGACTTGATTAGCTGCTCATATGACTTCAGTTTCCCTAATAGAGATTCAGTTGAAATCTCATTCAGGCATCTGGTGTAACACCCCGGATTTTTGATTGCGTACGCATGATGGGCGTTACGTTGGCTTTGACCGTTGTTCGAGCATGGTTTTTCCCGCGGGCTTGCGAGTGGCTGTTTTGGTAGCCGAGTTGCGTGATTCCCCAGCAAACCGGAGTCCAAATTGGGGACTCGATGAGGCCTCTTAGGGAATGCTTGCACTTTTTCGTGCCCGGGTAATGTTGCTCAAAATGAGTTGTTGGTACAGGAAACAAAAAAGGGTAAAAAGTTCTTAAGGCAAAAATGGTCTAGGACGACACAGAAACACTTTTCAAAACAGGGAAAAACGGTCGTTTTTGTGCGTGTCACGCCCCCTGACACGGGTGTGTCGGGGCGTGACCCAGGGCGTGACCTGGGCATGACCTTGACTCGACGAATTTTTCTTGTGTCGAGTTGAGCTCGACGAATGGGGTACACGCACCGTGATACGGGCGTGTCACGGGCCGTGTCCCGCAGTGTCGAGTGTCGAGTGTCAAGTGTCAAGTGTCGGGTGTCGAGAGAGGGGACAGGGCCTGTGACACGGGCGTGTCACAGGGCGTATCAAGCCGTGTCGAGTGTCGACACTTTGTGTCGACGAGGTGTCGAGACACGGGCTACATGCCCTAGGTCACGGGCGTGACCGACCCCTCACGGCCGTGTACCCGGCCGTGTACCGTGTGGATAAACTTGGATTTGCCGACTTTCTGCGCCGCTTAAGGTACACGCCCTGCGTCACGGGCGTGACACAGGGCGTGACCGGGCCGAAATTCGACTTTTTCCAAATTTTTTTTGTGTCGTTTATTTCCTTGGTTCTGCATCTAACGATCCAGCTCTGTTCTGGAGGAAATAAGTCCGAAACAGAGTTTCTCCTCCTCATTTTACCTTCTCTTCATCTTCTTCCTCATTCCAAAAGGAACTCTTGGGAGCAAGGCTCAAGCAAGGCAAGGAAAGAGAGGAGCAGCCGTCGCGGCATCGTCTCGGTTCAGGCAAGCGGTGTTCTTCACCCTTGCCAATCTTCATTCTTGTCTTTGATTGTGCAAAATAGCTATTTTGTCTCTTTCCATTTTCCTAGCTTGATCTTCTTGTGTTGTGTTATCCCTCCCTAGCCTTATGATGCTTTTGAATTTCCCTATGCTCCATGAATATGATTTTCCATGCTTAGTTTTCTTTAGGATGATTCATGTAGTTTATCTTGTTCATGTGATTCATGTAGCTAAGTTGATTCATGTTCATGTAGCCTTTCTAATTTATGTGATTCTTCCTTGATCAAAAGCATGTGATTCTTGTTCCAAACATGTGATTTATTTAATTAAGTTAATCAAACTCTATCATGTGATTCTTCTTTGATAAAAATCATGTGATTCTTTTCATGTGATGAAGTTCATCAAACTCTATGTTGGCAATTGGTCGTCATGTGTGAGGATGAAGGAAGGAAACGTGTGTACTTGGGTTATGGTGAGATTTGCTTGTGGTGTGAAGCTTAGGTTCGTTTATGGTGAGTTTTGCGAGGCGAAATGTGAACCATGGCAGAAGCGTGTGTGTGCGGATTTGGTAAGGGGTGGTGTGGGTTAAGCCTTTATGGCCACCGGGTTTGGATTTGTGGTGTAGAGCACCATTTTGGCCTGATTTGAGCTGGCTTTTATTGGTGCGTTCCACTTTAGGGCTGCCACCAAAAGACCCTTGCTGAATCGCATTTAACCGCTGCTTATGTTTCACCCGTATAGTTGTTTCTTGTACGAAGGATGATGGAATGGGCATGTGTTTTGCCGTTTGCTCCTGCGGGTTGAGCAGGACTTGATGAAAATTGTACGCACTTGGTGCGTTTGGCACTTTGGACTGACCGTATTGAATACTTGTTTTCCACTTGTTTTTGTTCACTCATTTTACTTACATGAAACATTGCTACGGGGTCGGTAAACCCCTTCATGATATTGTATAATCATGCTGCTCTTCTTTTTATTGTATCTTCGAGGATTGCTGAGGTATTCTTTCTTGAATGCCTCAGGTGCAGGTTGTAGCCAGTTGAGCGGCTAGGTTTGTTGGTGGCATTTCTTGGGAGCTAGCCGAGCTTACTTAGCGAGGTAGTTCTTTTGTTTGTTGTACAGACATTCATGTGCCCCAATGGGTTCGTGTCAGCTTGTTGGCGCCCATTGGTGGATTACGTTACTTGTGACATATGAATACTAGACTGCTAATGAGACTCATTTGGATGAGATGATGTCTTCTTGCTCTTGGGAAGAATTTATGGTAGGTTGCATTAGGTATTTTTAAGCTAAACAAACCTATTATTGTATCCATGCATAACAAGTTTTGGTTACCAAATACGTATTTTCCAAATGACGTAAACAAAGAGGATTTCTTATAGTAGTATCACTATAGACTGCATATAGGAGATCGTCATAAATAAACAAAGTATTTCCGCCGCATACAAATACAGTTTTTGACACCTAAGGCCGAGGGATACGTCCATTAAATCCAAAGGTTTTCTTGCATTTAACTGTTGAATTTCAACTCATAACGTAAGCGTCAAGGGTTGCCTGAGCGTGTGCAGTTATCCCCTGCACGACGTGGCATCATAACCTGTAGTTCCTCTTACTCTGATACGAGGTACTCATTGAGGAAATGCGGGTTGTGACAGTTGGTATTAGAGCAAGGTTTGCTTGACAATTGGTCGGGCAAACTTTCTTTTTGGTTGTCAGCATCATCTCATACACACACCGAGGTGCCATCAGTATGTCTTGGCCGAAGCACGCCACTCCACTCATGGCATGACAAGAAGTATACGGGGCATATTATGTAGTATGGGATGCATAATATGTGGTTGTATATGGATCCACCATAGGGGCAACATGTGCGGGTTATGTAGTATGGGATGCATAACCTTACCACATGGATGCGACTAGCACGTTTTCTTTTCTTCGTTGCATGCAATGCTATGTAGTATGGGATGCATAGCATTATGATGCGTATGACCGCTCATGACATGCATTAAGGCCTTTTCTAGATTGCATCGCACAGCACGCATAACATAACATTGCATGAGCACAACGTGCCAAGCTAAGATTTACATGATGACACCTGTACACTCATGGTTTTGGGTCAAATCAAGTCATGCATTCATCAGTTAGGCACAAGTTAATGGGATGAAAGTGAGTCATCTGTAGTCTAGGCATACCATCATTCGCAAACTCCCAGAGCAAGTTAGCAGTTGATATTCATATTTATATATGTATGGTCTGTACATAGCCGTTGTGTGTTTTATTGGATTTGCGTTTGACAAGAGTGAACGTGCTTATAGGATGTCGAAGCGTCCAGTGACAAGGCAAACTCCCCAATCCGAGGGCGAGTCTTCGGGCGCGCAGAATAATGCCCTGATGGATAGTCTACGCCAAAGTAATGAAGCTTTGACGAGGCAGGTGCAGGAAGTGCAGTCCCAGCTCCAAGCTATGTCGTCAGCAATGTCTGGGCTGGCACCAAGAGGGCAAGAGACTGTTAGAGGCCCCACTATTTCTACTCCTTCCGTGGTAGTGATACCCCAAGTTGTGGTTCCCCCTGCGATGACTTTTATCTCGCAGTTTCAGCGACTTGGACCACCGACTTATGACGGAAAAGCGGACTTTGTGATCTTGGATGATTGGGTAATCACGTTTGAAGAAATATTTGTTTATTCTGGCGTTACCGAGGACAGAAGGTGATGCTTATCGCCTATCAACTCAAAGGGTTGGCTAAAGGTTGGTGGTTGCGAGAAAAGGAAGGCCTAGGGGCGGGATGTTCGTGGGAAGCCTTCAAAGAAATGTTACGGCGCAAGTTTTTACCGGCAGTTGAAAGGGACCGCCTGATGAATGACTTCTTGTACCTGAAGCAGAGGAAACTCACAGTTAGTGAGTATGAAATTGAGTTTAGCAAGCTAAGTCGGTTCGCTCCGAGCTTGGTGACGACGAAAGCTGACCGAGTAAAGAGATTTCTTGGCGGACTCCACAGCGACGTGCAGCAGTTCGCAAGTGCTTATGGAGCGACGAGTTACACCACTGTGGTTGAGGCTGCGTTGAAGGTTGAAGCTATAGAAAATGCAAAACAAAGAGGACAACTGATGAGGAAGGATAAGAGGAAGCTGGTGGGAGGGAAAAGCTCCAAAGAATCAGACGTAAGGAAGAAGAACAAGGAGACGTGTAGCTTCTGTGGCCGGTCAGGCCACCCATTTCAGAAATGTTTCAAGCGATTGGGGATGCAGAAGAAGGAGCAGGTGCACGCCATTCAGAGTGCGCCAAATAGGGGCGTGGAGTGTACAGCTTGTGGGGGAAGAGGTCATGATATGAGTCACTGCTGCGTCAAGGACAAGGTGTGCTTCTAGTGTGGCAAACAGGGACACCTCAAGGCAAGGTGCCCACAAAACCAGCCTGTGCTGCAGCCAATGCCACTCCAGGCTTTGCCTCCGCCACCGCGTTTGGACAAAGAAAAAGGGAAGTTAAATGTGCTTTCCTCAGAGGAAGCTCATATGTCACCCCAGGTTATCTCAGGTTCGATTCATTCTTCTAGTTCATGTTTTGTTTATGCCTCTTATGTGTAGTGCTTAGCGACATATGTACCCTTATAGGAAACTTTAAGGTAAAGAACCGTTGGGCGCGTGTTCTCTTTGATTCTGCCGCGACCCATTCATTTGTGGCTCGAACCTTTCTGGATCGGTATCATTTGACACCAGATCGAGTGGGGAATGCCTTTTTGGTGAAGTTTCCTTCCGGTTCTTCTTTGGTGGCAGACTGGGGTCTTCTTGATTGTCCCATTTTGTTGGGGATTTCTTAGCGAAGGCTAATTTCAAGGTGATCGATTTGGCGGATTTTGACGTCATTATGGGCATGAACTGGTTATCCCGCCATGACGCCGTCATCCAGTGCAAAGGGAAGCGCTTGGATTTTATCAAAGACAATGGTCAGCCGGGAAGTGTTTATGGTGATTCATGTCAGGATACTCCAGGGATTTCGGCGGTATGTGTTCGGACGTTGTTTGTTTCTGACTATTTTGCTTGTCTAGTCTCAGTTGTGGGGACTAGTGTTGTTTTGCCGCGTTTGGAGGAGATTCCTTTTGTGCGTGAATTCACAGATGTTTTTCCTACTGATCTTCCTGGTCTTCCCCCTGATCGTGATGTCGAGTTCGTTATTGATTTGGAACCGGGTACGCGGCCTATTGCGAAAGTGCCGTACAGAATGGCCCCGCGTGAGCTATCAGAGTTGCGTACCCAGTTGGATGACTTATTGGCAAAAGGGTTTATCAGGCCGAGTTCATCACCTTGGGGTACACCGGTGTTATTTGTGAAGAAGAAAGATGGGTCGATGCGGCTTTGCATCGATTACCGGGAATTGAACAAGATGACGATTAAAAACAAGTACCCACTGCCAAGAATCGATGACTTGTTTGATCAACTGTGTGGCAGTTCCGTATTCTCGAAGATTGATCTCCGCTCGGGCTATCATCAGCTCAAGGTCCGGGAGTCTGATATTCCGAGGACTGCATTTCGATCAAGGCATGGCCATTTTGAATTTCTGGTGATGTCGTTTGGTTTGACCAACGCACCATCAGCCTTCATGGATATGATGAACAGGGTGTTCAAGGACTACTTGGATAAGTTTGTGGTAGTTTTTATTGATGACGTTCTTGTCTACTCCCGCAGTGCTGAGGAGCATGAACAGCATTTGCGCTTGGTATTGGCCACTTTGCGAGACCAACGGTTATTCGCCAAGCTAAGCAAATGCGAGTTTTGGTTGCCTCAAGTTGCCTTTCTGGGTCATGTCATTAATCACCATGGAATTTCAGTGGATCCCGAAAAGATTGTTGCAGTCATGGAGTGGAGGAGACCGGAGACACCCAAGGAGATTCGAAGCTTCTTGGGATTGGCCGGCTATTATCGCAGATTTGTTGAAGGTTTTGCGACGTTGGCCGCACCTTTGACTCGCTTAACCCAGAATAATGTGGCGTTTGAGTGGAATGACAAGTGTGAGGCCTCATACCTTGAACTCAAGAACAGGTTATGTACCGCTCCTGTGTTGATCTTGCCGACAGAAGGGATAGATTATGACGTTTTTGTGGATGCGTCGCACGTTGGACTTGGATGTGTATTAATACAAGACAAAAAGGTGATTGCGTATGGGTCTCGGCAGTTAAAAAGTCATGAAAAGAATTACCCAACGCACGATTTGGAGTTCGCAGCGGTGATATTTGCGTTGAAGTTGTGGAGACACTTACTTTATGGTGCACAGTGTAAAATCATTACGGATCATAAAAGTTTAAAGTATGTCTTCACGCAAAAAGATCTTAATCTGCGCCAACGGCGATGGCTTGAATATGTAGCTGATTATGATGTGGACATTCAGTATCATCCGGGGAAAGCGAATGTGGTGGCCGATGCTTTGAGTCGGAAGACGGGGAAATTATTTCATCTTTCGGTCGACCGTCTTGTGGAGGAATTTCTATTGATGGATATTTCCGTAGGAAAATATGACCCGCAAAGTCATTCGATGGTAGAAGAACCTTCATGGCTGGTGCTTGCAAGACAACATCAAAAGGATGATCCTGATCTTTTACATTTATTTCTTCGAACGGAAAAGAGTGAATTACCGGATTTTTCTATTGATGAGGGGGGCACGTTAAAGTATCGTGGTCGATTTTGTATTCCCGCAGTTGGAGACATTCGCGAGATGGTGTGTCGGGAAGCACATGGCTCACGTATGGCCTACCATCCAGTCTCCACTAAAATGTACCGTGATTTGAAACAAATTGTCTGGTGGTATGGAATGAAAAAAGATATAGCGCAATTTGTATCTGTCTGTCATACCTGCAAGAGGGTAAAAGCTGATCATGGAAGGCCTGGTGGCAAGTTGACACCATTGGAGATTCCAACCTGGAAGTGAGAAAGCATCTCCATGGATTTTATTACAGGTTTACCAAGATCTCCACGAGGACATGACTCCGTGTTGGTGATCGTGGATAGATTGACCAAGTGTGCTCATTTCATACCGTTTAAGGTCAACTACCCGATGAAGACAATAGCGGAGTTGTATTTGAACGAGAACATCCGACTGCATGGTGTGCCAGTCAATATTATCTCAGACAGGGATTCCCGATTTAATTCTCGTTTCTGGAAGAGTCTACAAGAGGGTTTGGGAACGGATTTGCGGTATTCCACTGCTTACCACCCTCAGACGAATGGCCAAACAGAACGAGTAAATCAAATTGTAGAAGATATGATTCGATTTTATATTCTTGAGTATGGCGGAGCATGGGATGAACGTTTGCGGCTTATGGAATTCGCATATAATAATAGCTATCAAGAAAGCTTGCAAATGGCTCCGTTTGAAGCTTTATATGGGCGTCGATGTCGGACTCCCCTATTTTGGACTGAGATTGGCGAGCGGCCTTTGTTGGGCCCAGAGGCGCTCGAAGACATGGAAGTTGCCGTACGAATTATTCGGGAGAAGCTCCGAATCTCCCAAGAGCGATATGAAAAGTACGCCAACCGACGAAGGTCGGAATTAGAGTTTGCGGTGGGGGATTCCGTTTTCTTGAAAGTCTCCCCAATGGTTGGGATTAAAAGGTTTGGAAAAGAGCGCAAATTAGACCCAAGATTTGTGGGTCCCTTCCAGATTCTTGCGCGAGTTGGTGCATCCGCTTACAAAATAGAATTACCCGTGAACTTTCCGGGTGTTCACGACGTGTTTCATGTCAGCCAACTTCGCAAGTGTGTGCGACATGACACGCAAGTGTTGGACGTGGTGCCGCAATTGGCGCCAAACCTTTCTTATGTGGAGATGCCCATCCGGATAGTGGACTCCCAAGATCGCGTGTTGCGGAAAAAAGAAAATTTCTATGGTCAAGGTGCTATGGAAAAATCAGAATGTGGAAAGCGCGGCGTGGGAGCTCGAGTCAACGATGAGGGTGGCTCACCCTCATTTGTTCTCGTAAATAAGCTGGTATGTGAATTGATTTTTGGTTGCCTTCGTGTTTTTGGTTTGCTACCTCATTTGATTTCTATCACAATGATTGAAAAGTTTCGAGGCGAAACATTTTGTTAGGGGGAGTGATTGTAACACCCCGGATTCTTGATTGCGTACGCATGATGGGCGTTACATTGGCTTTGACCGTTGTTCGAGCATGGTTTTTCCCGCGGGCTTGCGAGTGGCTGTTTTGGTAGCCGAGTTGCATGATTACCCAGCAAACCGGAGTCCAAATTGGGGACTCGGTGAGGCCTCTTAGGGAATGCTTGCACTTTTTCGTGGCCGGGTAATGTTGCTCAAAATGAGTTGTTGGTACAGGAAACAAAAAAGGGTAAAAAGTTCTTAAGGCAAAAATGGTCTAGGACGACACAGAAACACTTTTCAAAACAGGGAAAAATGGTCATTTTTGTGTGTGTCACGCCCCCCGACACGGGCGTGTAGGGGCGTGACCCACGGCGTGACCTGGGCGTGACCTTGACTCGATGAATTTTCTTGTGTCGAGTTGAGCTCGACGAATGGGGTACACGCCCCGTGACACGGGCGTGTCACGGGCCGTGTCCCGCAGTGTCGAGTGTCGAGTGTCAAGTGTCGAGTGTCAAGTGTCGATTGTCGGGTGTCGAGAGAGGGGACACGGCCTGTGACACGGGCGTGTCACAGGGCGTGTCAAGTTGTGTCGAGTGTCGACACTTTGTGTCGACGAGGTGTCGAGACATGGGCTACACGCCCTAGGTCACGGGCGTGACCGACCCGTCACGGGCGTGTACCCGGCCATGTACCATGTGGATAAACTTGGATTTGCCGACTTTCTGCGCCGCTTACGGTACACGCCCTGCGTCACGGGCGTGACCGGCCCGAAAATCGACTTTTTCCAGTTTTTTTGTGCCGTTTATTTCCTTGGTTCTGCATCTAACGGTCCAGCTCTGTTCTGGAGGAAATAAGGCCGAAACAGAGTTTCTCCTCCTCATTTCACCTTCTCTTCATCTTCTTCCTCATTCCAAAAGGAACTCTAGGGAGCAAGGCTCAAGCAAGGTAAGGAAAGAGAGGAGCAGCCGTCGCGGCATCGTCTTGGTTCAGGCAAGCGGTGTTCTTCACCCTTGCCAATCTTCTTTCTTGTTTTTGATTGTGCAAAATAGCTAGTTTGTCTCTTTCCATTTTCCTAGCTTGATCTTCTTGTGTTGTGTTATCCCTCCCTAGCCTTATGATGCTTTTGAATTTTCCTATGCTCCATGAATATGATTTTCCTTGCTTAGTTTTGTTTAGGATGATTCATGTAGTTTATCTTGTTTATGTGATTCATGTAGCTAAGTTGATTCATGTTCATGTAGCCTTTCTAATTTATGTGATTCTTTCTTGATCAAAAGCATGTGATTCTTGTTCCAAACATGTGATTTATGTAATTAAGTTAATCAAACTCTATCATGTGATTCTTCTTTGATAAAAAGCATGTGATTCTTTTTATATGATGAAGTTCATCAAACTCTATGTTGGCAATTGGTCGTCATGTGTGAGGATGAAGGAAGGAAACGTGTGTACTTGGGTTAGGGTGAGATTTGCTTGTGGTGTGAAGCTTAGGTTCGTTTATGGTGAGTTTTGCGAGGCGAAATGTGAATCATGGCAGAAGCGTGTGTGTGCGGATTTGGTAAGGGGTGGTGTGGGTTAAGCCCTTGTGGCCACCGGGTTTGGATTTGTGGTGTAGAGCACCATTTTGGCTTGATTTGAGCTGGCTTTTATTGGTGCGTTCCACTTTAGGGCTGCCACCAAAAGACCCTTGCTGAATCGCATTTAACCACTGCTTATGTTTCACTCGTATAGTTGTTTCTTGTACGAAGGATGATGGAATGGGCATGTGTTTTGCCTTTTGCTCCTGCGGGTTGAGCAGGACTTGATGAAAATTGTACGCACTTGGTGCGTTTGGCACTTTGGACTGACCGTATTGAATACTTGTTTTCCACTTGTTTTTGTTCACTCATTTTACTTACATGAAACATTTCTACGGGGTCGGTAAGCCCCTTCATGATATTGTATAATCATGCTGCTCTTCTTTTTATTGTATCTTCGAGGATTGCTGAGGTATTCTTTCTTGAATGCCTCAGGTGCAGGTTGTAGCCGGTTGAGCGGCTAGGTTTGTTGGTGGCATTTCTTGGGAGCTAGCCGAGCTTACTTAGCGAGGTAGTTCTTTTCTTTATTGTACAGACATACATGTGCCCCAATGGGTTCGTGTCAGCTTGTTGGCGCCCATTGGTGGCTTACTTTACTTGTGACATATGAATACTAGACTGCTAATGAGACTCATTTGGATGAGATGATGTCTTCTTGCTCTTGGGAAGAATTTATGGTAGGTTGCATTAGGTATTTTTAAGCTAAACAAACCTATTATTGTATCCATGCATAACATGTTTTGGTTACCAAACACGTATTTTCCAAATGACGTAAACAAAGACGATTTCTTATAGTAGTATCACTATAGACTGCATATAGGAGATTGTCATAAATAAACAAAGTATTTCCGCCGCGTACAAATACAGTTTTTGATACCTAAGGCCGAGGGATACGGCCATTAAATCCAAAGGTTTTCTTGCATTTAACTGTTGAATTTCAACTCATAACGTAAGCGTCAAGGGTTGCCTGAGCGTGTGCAGTTATCCCCTGCACGTCGTGGCATCATAACCCGTACTTCCTCTTGCTCTGATACGAGGTACTCGTTGAGGAAATGCGGGTTGTGACATCTGTCCTCCTTGATGGGCCAGATCCTAGTGCCCCATTAGCTTGGGAAGCACATTAGGATCTTGTAATGAACTTCAGTCAAAGTGATTTCTTTATCTAAGGTCCTTAGCTCACTGATGATGGAGCTAAGCCTGTTGTACTTCACTTCAACTATTTCTGCCTCATCCTTCTTGAAGTTTTCATATTGTGTGATGAGGTGTGATCTTCTATCTTTCCTCTCATCTGTTGAGCCAACAACCATTTGATTGAGTGAATCCGAGATTGCTTTTGCAGAGGTGCACTCAGCCACCTTCTGAAAGATGTCATCTGACATAGTCTGAGCCAATATGTTCATGGCTTTGGCATCAGCAATCTTTGCTTTCTTCTGAGCTTCAGTCCACTCAGGTGGTGGGACTGCAATGTTACTAGAAGATGTTGTAGCAGTAGATGCCTGTGGGGGACCTGTCAAAATGGAAATGTAGATGTCTTCATCAATGGAATTCATGTATAACCTAATTCTTGCCTTCCAAATGGCAAACCTATTAAGGTTGCAAACTGGAGGTCTTGTGCTTGCATAATCCTTGATCTGTGTCATGCTGTGTTTATAATTTAAATGAAAATAAAATACTCTGTAGATCTAACAAAGGATCTTTTGGTTCAAGGTTTAACTTGTACAACCATAGGAACCCGCTCTAATACCAATTGAAAGTAAGTGTTAGATCAGAAATACTCTAGAGGGGGGTGAATAGAGTATGCTTAAAAAATTTCTTAACTGCTATTACAGCTTTTGCTGTAAATTAAAAGTACAGAATTACTAAACTACCAAGCAATGAATCTAAAGCACAAGAACAACAAGAACATATGAAAAGGAGGCAACCAGACGACACAAAAATTTTATAGTGATTCCCCAACCTGGGTACATCCACTCTTTTACCACCCTTGGTAGGAATCCACTCAGGTTTTTGATCAGGTGTCTGACACCAATTAGCTTTTTATCACATGCTCAAAAACCAACCCAAGTCTTTTGATCAGGAGACTTGCAACCAAGGAATCACTTTTGAAGGGAGATGACAACTCTTTACAGAGGTGGGGGTGAGAGAGTGATGGAAGTCTTCTTTTCTCAATCACAATGAGAAGACTATGTGGATTCAATGATGTTGTCAAAGCTCCCCCTGAGATGAAAAAGGGTACAGGAGAACTGGAGCTTTGCACATGGTGATAGACCTTCAATTGAGAGACTTGATCCAGGAGCTTTAGACTGATAGTACTTGAATGTCTTAACAGGGTCCTGGAGAAGAAGAATAGGAAGACTCTTGATTTGAAAAATGTGTTCTTCTTGCTTCTTCTTCAAATTATTGACAGAATGAGAACGCTAATGATGATCTGCTTCAGAATATCTTTTTATGAAGAATAGAAATGAACTTTTTTGTCTCTGTATCTATATGCCTCTAAGTCAGCTGTATTCTGTGTAAAGCTTTCTCTATGTCTCTCTTGATTAATTCTCTATCTATGTACCTGTGTCCGTTATTCTCTTCTTGTCTATCTGTCAAACATTTGAATTTCTTTGCAATTAATGCTGACAGCCTTCAGAATAATCGGCATTTATTTATTTCCCCAATTGTCCCGTGGAAAAACGGCAAGCAATAATCCTGGAGAAGACCATAATTAATGCTCCTTCTAATGGATACATTCAGAGAATGTTAGAGCATTAATTACCCAGGAATTATAGCATTAGAGTGGGGACAGAAGGCCGGAAATAACTAAGTCTGGAATCGTCGAGCAGATAGCAGAATTCGTCGAACTGAGTTCACAGTTTGTCGAGCCGAGACATTGTATTTGTCGACTAGACGGCTTCTGTTCGTCGAGCTGAGTTCCATGCTCGTCGAGCTGAAAACTGAACTGCTGTCTCTTTTGATCTTTGCCTATTCGTCGAGCTGGTAAAAGTGTTCATCGACTGGAGTTCAACAATTATTCTGGAGTTGTCAAATATCTTGTGTCAACACAATTACTCCTGTGTGTCGACACAAATCTTCTATGTGGTGTCGACATAGCCTTTCCACAATGTCGACTGATGATCTTGGTGTCGACACAAGTTCTTCTAGTGTTGACTTAGTTGGTGTCGACATATACTCTGAGTGTCGACATAAGTCTTCTGGTTCCAGAATTCGTCGGGCAGAGAACAGAGTTCGTCGACCTGAGACTAGAGAACATAGTCTCGACAGAATGTTGTGATAGTCCATAGATTCGTCGAACAAAGAATAGTGTTCGTCAAGCTAAGTCTGGAGAACCTTGAATTCGTCGAGCTGAAAATGATTCTGGACTTAGAAAATATTTGATGAACCTCTGGCAATAGAGTTGAAGTGGAAGTCCAGTGATCGTCGATCAAAGAATGAAGATCGTCGAGCTCAGCTCAGAGAAAATATCTCTAAGATCGTCAAGCTGAGAACGACTATCGTCGACCTGAGTTCGACGAACGTCGAACTCATTTTACTTAGTCTCTTGAGAAATCTCTGAATCTTTAGGAAAACTCTATGTCTTGAGTCTCTGGCAGTCTGATGTTGGCTTGTTCATGTGATGTTGACTCTTAGAACTTGGCTTAGACTCTACGACACAACTTTGACCCTGGATATACATGTTGGGTCACATAATCCTAAGTTAGTGAACTTAGCCCAAACCAAACTAGGGATCTGTAACGCCCCCACCTGTCACATGACATATAACGGTGGGTCCGGCCGGGGCCCCATGCCATATATCACAGACAAGCGAAGGAATCACGTGTGGAAATCAAACTCTATGCGTATCCTTAACTCATCCATTCTAGCGCAGCATTTTTTTTATGTTACATGAACTCAAACCAGAATGTCCACTAATATATAAAGAACACATTTATATATATACCAACACCAAGAATGTATACAACCCACATACCCTGGCCTTATGGCCTTACAAGTTCCTCTTTTACACAACAATCATTTCGTACATCGGCACGCAGGCCGGCAACACATGAAATCCAAACACAACTCTTCGCATGGCCTTCAAGGGCCAATAGTAGCAAGCTAGTCATTCCACTTATTCATTTCAAGACGCGGTACCTGCAATGAGACATCCACCAAAAAGCGGCAAAACAAAGTAACGGTCAGCATTTGGCTGACCCATTATAACGACCCTACCCCCTACCCGGGGTAGTGGTTCCTTCCCTGTACACAGTGCTCATCAAGTATCATCAAACAGTATATATATATCATTTGCTTTATCCCGCTAGCAAACACATGACATCACAAATGCTGGAATCCACCAGACGTTCCGTGCACTCAGGGCACCTTCTTGGCATACCAGAATCCACAAGTCATACACCGCCGATCCGAGGTTTTAACTTGATGGTTGACCGGCCCTAGTCCACCAATCTCGCAAGCTGGCGACATCCCGCCCAAACCACTCAGAGGTACAACCTCACAGCATCCAACCAGAGTAGGTCGACCCATAACATGTGGTGTAGCACGCCGGGTTTATCCAAGCTCCCCAGGCAATGTCTACCCATCGACCCCCCCTCCTAATCCGATCGACCCACACTATGTGGTGCAGCAAGCCGGGTTTAACTCGGCTCCCCAAGCATTGCCACCAATTGATCCCTACCTAACAAGATCAACCCACCCTAGTGGTGTAACAGGACGGGTTTATCTCGCGCTCCCCAGGCGTGCTACCAATTGATCATAACATAACCAGGAGCTTTGCCAAAGCCTCCTCACATTCAGCATCACATCCATACATTCATCACAAGAGAAAACCATTTGCATCTCATCAAATCCACGGAGTCTTCTCCGGTTTACCCATGAACATCACCAATCCAGACTACCGGTCCAGATAGGCTTCACACAGCATGCCTATGTCGTCCTCCATAATTCCGGCTCTAGATGCAGACGCAACAAAGGAATCACTTCCACAAATCCACCTCTTGGTGGAGGATTCCAAGCACATGCATAAAGGAAGGACTTTTATGTCCAAGAAGGAGATCGTTACCCTTGAAGACCGCTTCGGCGCCATGAAGTAGCCGGATGGAAATCACCGCCTCGGCTCTGCCTTCACGAATCTGCTCTCGGATCTTCGCTCCGCACTCCGCAGCTCCTACAGCAGCTGGTAGACTCCTCCCTTCCCTCTTACCTTAGGCTTTTCTTCCTCCCTTGCTTAAAAGAAATGAAGAAGAAGAAGAAGAAAGAGGGGTTTTATCCTCTTTTTCTCGGCCTTCAACACACCTGGACAGAGCCCAGCCATTGGATCCAGGAAGAGGGAAACAAACGGCTCAGATTTGGCCAGAAAAGCTTAAACACGGCCTGACACGCCCTGTGACACGACCGTGTCACAGGCCGTGTCCCTCTAAGCGGCAGACAACTGACTCAATCCAGCCAAGACACGGCCGTATGACATGCCCGTGTCACTTGCCGTGTCCCCGACACGCCCTCAGACACGCCCGTGTCTGAGGCCGTGTGCCTCAACGAAAATAATCCCAAAATAACCCGAGACTTCACATGGCCTGGCACACACCCGTGTTCCTGGCCGTGTGCACCTGGACACACCCGTGTCCCGCAAACACGCCCTAGCTCGAAACGTCGAGTTGAGTTCGACGACCCCTGACACGCACTGTGATACGCCCGTGTCACAGGCCGTGTCCTCACTCGACACTTGACACTCGACGATCGTCGAGCAAAATTCGTCGACATCAAGGCCGATCGTCGACACGGCCTCGACACGCCCTGCGACACGCCCGTGTCGCAGGCCGTGTCCGCTGTGTCGACCCCAAATTTCATCGACTTCACGACTCGACACAACCCAGGCCTGACACGCCCTGGGACATGCCCGTGTCCCAGGCCGTGTCACCCATGCCTGAACCCAATTTTGCTCAAAATGATCCGCTTGACTTCGGGGTGTTACAATCCTCCCCCCATCAAATAATTTCGTCCTCGAAATTTGACTCCACTCAGCCAATCAGCATCATCAAAGCTTACACCCCACGCCTCCGCACAAACTAACAAACATACATCACAAACAAACATCCCTATCTTCCACTTGTGCACAGTCAGGCACAGAAGACCTCAAAACAAAACAACATGATTTCGTTATCTCCTTACCATCACACGTGCACCACAGTTTGATAGATATCTTCAACAGCACGCTTTTATTCATCATAGATAAGCATAGTTTACATACAACAGAGCATCCAAGAGAAGTAATTCATGTTTCACCTCCGCTCAGCCTCACGATTTTGGAATTCGTGATTAAGAGATAAATTAAACACCCGAGGCTGAATTTCACCAACTGAGCTTTGCGGCTCTTGCACTTCCATAACATGAATTCGAGGTTGCGTCCGGGGTGCAGATGACTCGGCCACTGCTTTACCCTTTTCTTCATATGACGCCCCTGTCTTTTTCTCACTCCCTGGAGGGGCATTCCGACAGAATTTTGTATGTGTCCTCGCTGCCCACATTTACAGCATATCCGCGTATCAACACGCCCTGGCCCATAAGTCGCCCCCGAAGAAACAGTCGACGGAGCTGATTCCGCCGGCCTAAATCTTTTCTTCTCTCGTCGTCGAAACTCCGATTGATCCAACTGCGACACTTTAGAGTCTGCCTTTTCCGCTGCCAGTCTCTTATTCTCGTATACGCGCTTCATATCTTTTTCCAAGGCACGAGCTGTATCAACCAATGCTTGAAAGCCTTGGCTCACCGAACTCGGAAGTGCCAACCTCAATTCATCCCGTAATCCTTCATAAAACCGATTTGTCTTTTGTGCGTCCTCCGCAAAGTTTGATCCCGCATATCTCCCTAATCTTGTAAACTCATGCAGGTAGGTATCAATCTCTCGCTCACCCTGCACCAAACGGAGAAACTCATTTTCCATCGCAATCCTCTGCGACACCGGCACATACTTGGCTAAAAATATTTGGGAGAATTCCTCCATGGAAACCTCCGTTAAACCTCGACCTGCCAAGTGATGCACTTCAATCTCATCCCACCACAATCTCGCATCGCCTTCCAACAGAAAAGTGGCCAACATCACTTTCTGTTCCTCGACCGTCCGGATTGCAGTTAGGATCCTTTTTACCCTTGCCAACCAATCTTCCGCCTGCGTTGGGGAAAGCGCTCCACCAAACGTCGGTGGATGAAAGTTCATAAAACGTGTCAAGGACTCGTCACTTGCTTGCGCCTCCACCACCACTGCAGCATGCTCTTGCCTTGCAGCAGGCCGTACCTGTCCAGTAGGTTGTGCTTGTAACACTGCAAGCACTGTCTCCGTCACCACCCGTATGGCTTCTGCCGAGGGATGCATAGGCGCTTCCATGGGTGCTGCACTCTCAGCCGACCGCTGGGGCTCAGACGGCCCAGCTCCATCCCTCGCCACCTATCAATGTACAGAACACCATTAATCCTTCAAATCATAACGGTACTGCTACCTTGACTACACACTCACGCACATCATGTGCATGACATACATTCCTCGTGGACATTCATGAGTTCATTTATGTTCTCTCCTCCCAAACAATCTAAACCTGGGCTCTGATACCACTTTGTAACGCCCCCACCTATCACATGACATATAACGGTGGGTCCGGCCGGGGCCCCATGCCATATATCACAGACAAGCGAAGGAATCACGTGTGGAAATCAAACTCTATGAGTATCCTTAACTCATCCATTCTAGCGCAGCATTTTTTTTATGTTACATGAACTCAAACCAGAATGTCCACCAATATATAAAGAACACATTTATATATATACCAACACCAGGAATGTATACAACCCACACACCCTGGCCTTATGGCCTTACAAGTTCCTCTTTTACACAACAATCATTTCATACATCGGCACACAGGCCGGCAACACATGAAATCCAAACACAACTCTTCGCATGGCCTTCAAGGGCCAACAACAGCAAGCTAGCCATTCCACTTATTCATTTCAAGTCGCTGCACCTGCAATGAGACATCCACCAAAAAGCGGCAAAACAAAGTAACGGTCAGCATTTGGCTGACCCATTATAACGACCCTACCCCCTACCCGGGGTAGTGGTTCCTTCCCTGTACACAGTGCTCATCAAGTATTATCAAACAGTATATATATATCATTTGATTTATCCCGCTAGCAAACACATGACATCACAAATGCTGGAATCCACCATACGTTCCGTGCACTCAGGGCACCTTCTTGGCGTACCGGAATCCACCAGTCATACACTGCCGATCCGAGGTTTTAACTTGATGGTTGACCGGCCCTAGTCCACCAATCTCGCAAGCTGGCGACATCCAGCCCAAATCACTCAGAGGTACAACCTCACAGCATCCAACCAGAGTAGGTCGACCCACAACATGTGGTGTAGCACGCCGGGTTTATCCAAGCTCCCCAGGCAATGTCTACCCATCGACCCCCCTCCTAATCCGATCGACCCACACTATGTGGTGCAGCAATCCGGGTTTAACTCGGCTCCCCAAGCATTGACACCAATCGATCCCTACCTAACTAGATCAACCCACCCTAGTGGTGTAACAGGCCGGGTTTATCTCGCGCTCCCCAGGCGTGCTACCAATTGATCATAACATAACCAGGAGCTTTGCCAAAGACTCCTCACATTCAGCATCACATTCATACATTCATCACAAGAGAAAACCATTTGCATCTCATCAAATCCACGGAGTCTTCTCCGGTTTACCCATGAACATCAACAATCCAGACTACCGGTCCAGATAGGCTTCACACAGCATGCATATGCCGTCCTCCATAATTCCGGCTCTAGATGCAGACTCAACAAAGGAATCACATCCGCAAATCCACCTCTTGGTGGAGGATTCCAAGCACATGCATAAAGGAAGGACTTCGATGTCCAAGAAGGAGATCGTTACCCTTGAAGACCTCTTCGGCGCCATGAAGTAGCCGGATGGAAATCACCGCCTCGGCTCTGCCTTCACGAATCCGCTCTCGGATCTTCGCTCCGCACTCCGCAGCTCCTACAGCAGCTGTTAGACTCCTCCCTTCCCTCTTGCCTTAGGCTTTTCTTCCTCCCTTGCTTAAAAGAAATGAAGAAGAAGAAGAAAGAGGGGTTTTATCCTCTTTTTCTTGGCCTTCAACACACCTGGACAGAGCCCAGCCATTGGATCCAGGAAGAGGGAAACAAACGGCTCAGATTTGGCCAGAAAAGCTTAAACACGGCCTGATACGCCCTGTGACACGCCCGTGTCACAGGCCGTGTCCCTCTAAGAGGCAGACAACCGACTCAATCCAGCCAAGACACGGCCGTGTGACACGCCCGTGTCACTTGCCGTGTCCCCGACACGCCCTCAAACACGCCCGTGTTCCTGGCCGTGTGCACCGGGACACACCCGTGTCCCGCAAACACGCCCTAGCTCGAAATGTCGAGTTGAGTTCGACGACCCCTGACACGCCCTGTGACACGCCCGTGTCACAGACCGTGTCCTCACTCGACACTCGACACTCGACGATCGTCGAGCAAAATTCGTCGACATCAAGGCCGATCGTCGACACGGCCTCGACATGCCCTGCGACACGCCCGTGTCGCAGGTCGTGTCCGCTGTATCGACCCTAAATTTCGTCGACTTCACGACTCGACATAACCCAGGCCTGACACGCCCTGGGACACGCCCGTGTCCCAGGCCGTGTCACCCATGCCTGAACCCAATTTTGCTCAAAATGATCCGCTTGACTTCGGGGTGTTACAGGATCCAACATAGATCCTCATAATGGTAGTGAAAGGGTTGACATGTTCCAACAGATCGTCTGTTCAATCAAACGTCTCGATATTCGGCAGGTTGAAACCATGAGGAATTGGATGAGCCAGGATTTGTGGTGCGAGAGGGGAGCCTTGGCAGAGTGGTTGGAGAGTATGAATATCCCGTCGGCCCGCTTACTGGTATTCTTCTGCGATAACCTCCCGAATTTCTTCTCGGGTGAACCTCTCGAGTGGGGGAAGTTGGGCCTCGTCTCCCCGGTTGTGGAAATGTCGCCCGGTTTCAATTCCCCCATGAGCCGGGTGAGTGGAGCTGGTGGCATCAGAGTATACTTCAGATGCCTCTCGTCTTGATGGAGCTTCTTGCGTCCTGCCATAATTTGGATGTGGCGAGTTAACTGGTGCTAGAGGAGGAGCTGGAGGCGCCCCCAGATTCCTGAGAAGTGCAAGTATTTCGGTTTGCTGCTCTGTCATTTGTCGAACACACCCCTCGAGGGCAGCGACAGCTGCGACAAATGTCGCGTCCACTAGAGAGTGGGAGTGTGCTTGTTCAGTGTGTCCTTCTGGGACAGATCCTTCAGCTGTGCGAGTGCTTCTCTTTGCCATTAAAGTGGAACTTGAATGTTATAAGGATGGAGGTCCTGACTACTAAAGGATGTTGGAGATCTTTTTCCCACAGAAGACGCCAAACTGTTGTGGTCTAACTCGGCGTCCCGATCGAACCAGAATAAACTGGACCGTCATAGCTGTCGGGATAGTCGAGCGCGCACACAGTCACTGAAAATAAAGAGTTGACACAATAGGTTTTAACGTGGAAAACCCCTCAACTGGGTAAAAAACCACGTGACCGGATCTGTGCCGGTCAAACTCCAGTATCAGCTTGAGGTTACAATATGTTTGGAGAATCGAGGGTGACAGGCCGCTCCTCGTTACAAATTTGTGGTGAAAGAGAATTCGTAACTCGCAACGGACAACAGACTGCGCCGAGGGAGTGCTGGATGCTGCTTGGTGGCTGTTGTACTTGAGTGCTGACGATGGTCGTCTTCTCCCGTTCTTTGCGCACTCGGGGAGTTGAGCATTCCTCGTAGGCAGCTTGAAGGTGACCTGAGGGAGGAGTCCGACAAAGCTCTGGCCCGAGGAAGAAGAAGACTGGGGAGCCAAAATGTGAGAAATGAGGAAGCTTGTGACTACTTTTATAGCCTCCAGGAGGCGGTTATGGTGGGCCCCCCCAATAACCTAGCGGTTAGTGGGTGGTTACCTGTAGATCAGACGACGATGGGTTCTCCGTAGTGATCGGACGGTGGCAACCTGCAAGCGGCGGTGGCCTGACGGCGGGCGGCCGGCGGGCGGCTGGCTGCGGTTGGCTGCGGCGGAGGGCGGCAACAGTCGGTGGAGGCGGGTGGCGGCGGCCAGCCGACGGCTGCGGCGCGCAGCGGCGGCGGGCGTTGGTAGTTATTGACAGTGGCGGAACTAGGATTTCCGCGAAGCCCGGGCACAATTAATTTAAACTAAAAAAAATTTGTTGAAATCGATACTTAACGAGATTGTCACAATCCTTTGCTATGTTGATCTTCTAATTGCTGCTCACTTACCAAGAATTTTTCCCAAGCTCACTCTAGTGGACGTTTACTAAAGAAAGATTAGAGATTTAACACATTTTTTATTTATTGTTTGCTCTAGTCATTTTAGTATAGAACGATTTTTTGCAGATGAAAAACCTAAACAATGAATTAACATGATAAATCTTATCTATGCATAAGCTCTCAATGAAATCATCCACCGCAATATGCATCAGAATACAACAAATAAATGACTGCACTAGAGATTGATTAGAAGATTTATGATGATGAATCTTAATAAGTGAACTTGTCATCAGTCTCTTTCAGGCAATTGAACAAATACTTAGCAGACAACTAATTAATTTAAAAAGATACTTCACAAAAACAAAAGGTACAGTTTTCCAAAAGAACAAACATTTATTCTTGTCTCTTTTCAGTAAGAACTAACAAAAAGTATGTCATTTAGTCAACAGGATTGTGAATTTGGAGAGTAAAGAACGTACCAGGAAGAACACTAGAAGAATGCGGACATGCCAGGAGGAGGAAGAAGATTAGAAGAAAACTCGGAGACTGGAGAAGGTCAAAAGTTACAACAATACCTTCTCACTTCTCAGCCTTTGCAATCTATATATGCGTGACTTGGTGTCTGGTACGCTGGGATAGCCAGAACTCAGAAGGGAGAAAGGGGGCAAAGCCTAAACTGCACTCCGCACAAAAATCTCGTCGCAAACAGAAGATGGAGTTCACTAGGGATTGTTGCTTTCAGCAGAAGGAATATCAAACTCTCGTTGTCTCGAATTTCGACGGAACAAGTGTAAAACGGCGAAGAGATGGGGCTGTGCGGAGGAGGAAATGAAGAAGGAAACCCGCCCTAGGCGCGTGATCGCAAAATAACGCTCGGGCACCTGCCCGAGCGTGTCTGAAGGTAGGTCCGCCCATGGTTATTGAAAGAGAGGCCCCCATGATTTTTTCTATTGTTGAGGAGATCATGGGAAGTGGATCGACCGGTCAAACCAATGATCTCCAGAATAGGAGAAATCATGAGAGAAGTGGTTCAATGCACCCCCCAAAATTTTAAATGGAGCTTCATTCCATCAATGTCCATAAATGAGAATGAAATATGTGACATAAAACAACTAATCAAACACCATTTTCTAAATACTGTCTAATTAGTGAAATTTAATTTTGATCATTTAATATAAAATAATTTCTACAATTATATATTATCTACCCCATCATGAATTACGTCATTCTAACATAAAATAAATGATGCGTGAAGCAATTTACGAAGAACAAAGCTTTGATATTTATTAATTGCAGTCAATACCAATGGAACGACAGTAATGACATTGCTGATGCAGAGAGTTCCTGACGAGCTCCTCGACGATGAATAGCTTTAGATCTATCTGGGGCTTCTGACGGAGCTCGAGATGGAAAGACCAGCACTCGAACCCCTCCTGCGAAACATCTTCGCGATGACCAAATCCTAGAAGGGCTCCCAAGTTTTCTTGAAATGAACCATCAAAATGAGTCGGGAAACCCGGCTTGCAAAATGACTCGAACCGGAGGACACCCTCCCCCCGCTTTCTCTTCTTAAACCTGCTAAAATTAATTTGAATCTTACCCATGAGGAGCTGATTAGCTTACACAATCTTCAAAATATATAGAAACAAAAAATTGCTTGCAAAACTCAAGCTAGGTGGTTATATATAAGCTCACACATATAGCGTCAGAGAGTTTGAATTATAGCAGCGGCCGGACGCGCCACCAGTTACTTGCTTTCAGTGTGATTAATATCTAAATAATTTGTCTATTTAATTATATAGGCCATGAAAATTTCATGACGCTGTTTTCCATATGTCCTCGAAGGTGATGGCTCAAATATGATCAGATTAATAAGCGAGCTGCCGCAAATGGCGTGTTCTTAAATTCTTCTGAGACGTTTTTTAGTTTAATTAAGGCGAGCATTATATTTAATGGAGGAGGAAGGGATGCATGTGTGCTCTGTAACCCAGGCATGTGTGGAAGCATGAAGTTCTAATTTAATTTCTCCACTTCATGGGCGTGCTTCTACGCTTGTCTGGAAAGCAATTGAACATCAGTACATTAAAAATTAGAGTAATGTTAGTTGCAGACCTAATTTCGCTCGGTGCAAACCGTTTAAAAAAACCCTAATCTTAAATAAAATAAACTATCTTAAATGTTAAATCACCTAAGTGCAGCCCCGCCTATTTCTCTCCCGAGGTCTGCGGCTGTTCCTGTTTCGCGTGAACGGCGAAACCCTAATCCCCGGCTGCTCCGCCACTTTGGGCTACATTTGTTGAATTCTGTGAAGTGAAAGTGGGTGAATGGAAGGCTTGGGAAACCTATCCGCGCGGACTACGCGGACTGGGTTGGCGGACTGCTAGGTCGGCAGGGATGTTGCAGGCGGTTTGCTCTGTGGCGGCCTGGGCGGTCTGTTCGCGCGGACTGCGCGGACAGCAGCGGCGGTCTGACAGGCCAGTGTATGCTCAGCAGGCGGTCTACTCCCAGGAAGTAACCGGGCGGATAGGAATGTTATCCGCGGAGTCCGGCTTGAAGCGGACTGAAGAACTGGAGCTCGGCAGACCGGTTTGGCAGATGCCTTGGTCTTGCTCTAGTGAAGCGGCAAGTGGAAGCCGTGGAGACCGCCGGTCAGTGCGGACAGGAACTGGAGGTCGCCCGGTATGGCGGGCTAGATCCAGTGTCCGCCTGTAAGTGCGGACTGGCCCTTGCGGCCAGTGGGCTGGACTTGGTGGGAATTGAACCAAGTCCAGGAGGCTCAGTCCGGGGAAGATCGCGCAGTGGAGCGCGGGCTGGTTTCTCAGTCCGCCAAGCGTAGTAGAAGTGCAGTTGCCTTGTTTGCTAGCTTGGGGAAATGCGGACTGGAGAATTGCTTGTGCAGGAGCGTGCAGACTGGAGCCGGAGTCCGCTGAGTCCGGTTGAGCCTTGTGATGAGGTTATGGACTCAGGGAAGCGGATTGGAGTTCGCTGTATACGCGGACTGGGGTCTGCTGTTAGCGGACTGGATTGGCGTGTCCGCTAAGTCCGGAGGTGCCTTGGCAATGAGGTAATGGACTTGGGATATGCGGACGGAAGCCGGGTATCCGCTGAGTCCGGCAGGTGCCTTGATGGCGCGGTTGCGGGCTCGGGTTTTGCGGGCTGATGCCTTGTCCGCAGAATGGCGGATACGGCTGTTGTGGAGTCCGGCTGTTGTCCTGGCTTGGTCTCTGGCGGCAAGGCGGACTGGATATTGGAGTCCGGCCTTGGAGAAGCTGGGGCGGACTGGCTATCTGCACAGGGCGGCGAACTGGCATGTATGTCCGCGGGCTGGCGGACACATAAGTTCTTGCTGCGGGATGTGGCGGTGATCCTATCGACTAGGGCGGTGACCATACTCATCGTCGTGCCTATAAATAGGACCCATGTCACATCAGGAAAAAACGAACCAGAACCTTGACCGAAGTAAGTGAACAGTATCTGAGCTCGCGTAAGTTGCTGCGGCCTGGACTTTGTGTCCGCGCGGATAGAGAGTTGACCCGGTTGTGCTGTGCAGGTTGTGCGGATAGCGCTGGAAAGCCAGGACTTGGCTCTGATTGCGGTCAGGGACAGTGCGGACTCTGCGGTTAAGCAACAGGCGGTAAACAGCAGGTCGCGGATAGCGACCAGGCGGTCTTCTCTTTGGCGACTTGGTTCGGGGTTCAGGAGGTCGCCTGCATCAGGCGGACTGTTCCATTCGGTGGCGCAGCTTGTGCGGTCTGGCGGCGTGCAGACCGGCGGTGAAGAGCTAAGCATTGGAGTAAGGGTGAGTCCGCGCGGCTTGGGTTGCGGTCTGGCGACCTGGCGGACTGAGCGGACTCCACAGCAGTAGGTCGGCGGCTTGATTGTTTGAGTTCGCGCGGCTTGTTTTTTGTTCTTGTCTTTGTAACTATCTCTGCTTTCCCGGTGTTGGGTTTTGGTGAAGCATGTCTCGCCATGTATGTCTCGCCTTGTAAAGAAGTTTGCTCTTGATCAATAAAGAAGCTTGTGCTGCATGTGTTGCTGGTTGTTATTGCTTTGTTGAGATAACCACTGTTAACTCCACGATCCGGGAAAACTTTCAACATATAAGTGGGCGTATTCTCCTTCGGTTTGTTGAGTTTTCAGCAGGGTATCCAAGGGGGCGTCTGCGGTTTGTTGAATTTTAACATGGTATCAGAGCGAGGTTGTTGGAGTGGTCAAGCAGTGCTCAATGGAAGTAGTTGCTCGTCTGTCGAGGAAACCAGTGGTAGAACCATGGCAGTGGAGGATGCAAGTTGTCTTGGTATTGATCTTCTTACAGAGGCGAACTGTGAACGGTGGAAGTCCTGTATGAAGAGCTTTCTTCTTGGCGAGGACCTTTGGGAGGTTGTATGCAGAGCAGGAAGACAAGAGGATACTGCTGGCAATGCTGCGACGATGAGAGCTTGGAAGGAGGCAAATGCGAAAGCGGAGTCTATTCTCAGGCAGGTGATCTCATCGGAGCTCTTGGACCACATCAGTGGATGTCGGTCAGCTGCGGAGGTTTGGACTTCCCTTGATGGGTTGTTCAGGAAGAAGGTGAAGGAGGTTGCTGCTGATGATGGTCCCTCTACTTCATATCAGGAAGAAAGGAGTGTTTCTCCTAGGCGTGATAGGAAGAGGAAGGAAGGACCACGGTGCTATAAATGCAAGCAGCAAGGTCATCTTCGGAAGGAGTGCAAGGTTGTCTTGCTCTCGGCGAACGTTGCTCAGGTAGGCAGGAAGGAGAAGAACGTAGTTGGGACTTCAACTAGTTCTGGATCTGATCGGCTGGATGCCACTGATAGTGCAGCTATCTGGCATGAAAGACTGGGGCATGTAGGGATGGACAAGCTGAAAGCAATGGCGGAAAGAAGACTCGTAAGAGGCTTGCCTAGATTGTCATCCTATGGCGATGGTCGGGGGTGTGCGGGATGTCAGGAAAGTGGAGCCTATCGCTTCATGGTCGACAAAGCACAAGCCAGGAGTAATGCACCATTGGCGGTTGTCCATTGTGCTCTGGTGGGACCGACCGTCACGGCCAGTCTTGGAGGCAGCAGGTTCATGCTGATATTGGTTGATGACTATTCTGGGTATACTTGGGTATACTTTATGAAGACGAAGTCCAGCATGGTACGCTTGTTTGTGGAGTTCAAGAAGCTTGTCGAAGGCCAGCTTGGCCGGAGGATCAAGGTGTTGAGGACAGGTTTCAGTTGTGAGTTTGACTCAACCGAGTTCTCACGCTTTTGCAGGAAGCAAGGGATCCGGATGGAGCTTTCTTGTGGACATACTTCACAACAGGGTAGTGTTGCAGCTCGGATGATCCGTTGGTTAACGGAGACCTGCAAGTGTTGGCTTCGGAGTAAAGGCGTTCCGAAGGCTCTTTGGGCGGAAGGAATGGCCTGTGCTGCTCATGTCATCAACCGGATGCCTCTTAGTCCGATCATAGTAAAGACTCCTTATGAGCTAATGTTCAGAGTGAAGCCCTCAGTGAAGCACCTTCGGGTGTTTGGATCTACCTGCTATATACACTCTCCGGGTGCTCTCAAAACAAAGTTAGTCTTTGTTGGGTATGATGAGCAGAGAAGAAGGTGGAGGTGTATGGATCCTGCGACGAAGAAACTCATAGTGTCGAGAGACATTGTCTTTGATGAGTTGACGCCGTATTGGGGTAGCTCTTATGTGGAGCTAGAAATAAGCAGGTCAGATGATGGGCTGAAGGAGGCTGCTGCTAAGGAAGTGGAGTCGCCTGAGTCACCAGGTGCTCCAGGTTGTTCTAGCTCCGGGGCAAAGGCGTCTGAGTCGGGAAGAAGGGGGAGCGATGCTCCAGGACCTTCTGGCTCAAAGGCGGAGGCTTCCTGTTCAGGAAGCAAGGGGAGCGATGTTCCAGGCAGTTCATGTTCAAGAGGGAAGTCTTCTGGTTCAGGTAGCAGGGGGAGCGTTGCTCCAGGTGCTCTTGGTTCCAGTAAGGAGGCGTCTTGTTCAGGGAACAAAGGGAGCATTGTTCCGGGTTTGCCCGGGAACGGAGCTGGTTCAAAAGCAGCGGAGGTGGTTAGCCATGATCAGGTTCTTCGGAGATCGAAGAGGATCAGTAAGCCACCAGCTCGATATAGCGAAGGGAACACGGTGGACTTGGTCCCGTGTTTCCTTGTTAGCCCTCAGGTCGAGCAAGGGACTTCTGGCTGTGATGACCCCACTAGAATCAAGGAGGTGACTTCTCTCAGAGGCAACGAGGCCTGGGCTTCTGGGTCCAAGGAAGTTGGTGATACTCCTATGATGCATGAGTGGAGGTTGAAGCTGAAGAAGGCAGAGGGAAGCATGACTCCTTTTGGGAGATGCTGGAGGGCTCCCTCATGGTCCATGATATGCGGGGCGAGGACTATGTCTTGGACATCTCTTCGTAGATGCTATCGGAAGGACCAGGTGCAAGGTTACGGGAGCTGCTGGAGTTATTCACCACTTCTCACTTCAAGGGGGAGTGTTGAATTCTGTGAAGTGAAAGTGGGTGAATGGAAGGCTTGGCAAACCTATCCGCGCGGACTACGCGGACTGGGTTGGCGGACTGCTAGGTCGGCAGGGATGTTGCAGGCGGTTTGCTCTGTGGCGGCCTGGGCGGTCTGTTCGCGCGGACTGCGCGGACAGCAGCGGCGGTCTGACAGGCCAGTGTATGCTCAGCAGGCGGTCTACTCCCAGGAAGTAACCGGGCGGATAGGAATGTTATCCGCGGAGTCCGGCTTGAAGCGGACTGAAGAACTGGAGCTCGGCAGACCGGTTTGGCAGATGCCTTGGTCTTGCTCTAGTGAAGCGGCAAGTGGAAGCCGTGGAGACCGCCGGTCAGTGCGGACAGGAACTGGAGGTCGCCCGGTATGGCGGGCTAGATCCAGTGTCCGCCTGTAAGTGCGGACTGGCCCTTGCGGCCAGTGGGCTGGACTTGGTGGGAATTGAACCAAGTCCAGGAGGCTCAGTCCGGGGAAGATCGCGCAGTGGAGCGCGGGCTGGTTTCTCAGTCCGCCAAGCGTAGTAGAAGTGCAGTTGCCTTGTTTGCTAGCTTGGGGAAATGCGGACTGGAGAATTGCTTGTGCAGGAGCGTGCGGACTGGAGCCGGAGTCCGCTGAGTCCGGTTGAGCCTTGTGATGAGGTTATGGACTCAGGGAAGCGGATTGGAGTTCGATGTATACGCGGACTGGGGTCTGCTGTTAGCGGACTGGATTGGCGTGTCCGCTAAGTCCGGAGGTGCCTTGGCAATGAGGTAATGGACTTGGGATATGCGGACGGAAGCCGGGTATCCGCTGAGTCCGGCAGGTGCCTTGATGGCGCGGTTGCGGGCTCGGGTTTTGCGGGCTGATGCCTTGTCCGCAGAATGGCGGATACGGCTGTTGTGGAGTCCGGCTGTTGTCCTGGCTTGGTCTCTAGCGGCAAGGCGGACTGGATATTGGAGTCCGGCCTTGGAGAAGCTGGGGCGGACTGGCTATCTGCACAGGGCGGCGAACTGGCATGTGTGTCCGCGGGATGGCGGACACATAAGTTCTTGCTGCGGGATGTGGCGGTGATCCTATCGACTAGGGCGGTGACCATACTCATCGTCGTGCCTATAAATAGGACCCATGTCACATCAGAAAAAACGAACCGGAACCTAGACCGAAGTAAGTGAACAGTATCTGAGCTCGCGTAAGTTGCTGCGGCCTGGACTTTGTGTCCGCGCGGATAGAGAGTTGACCCGGTTGTGCAGTGCAGGTTGTGCGGATAGCGCTGGAAAGCCAGGACTTGGCTCTGATTGCGGTCAGGGACAGTGCGGACTCTGCGGTTAAGCAACAGGCGGTAAACAGCAGGTCGCGGATAGCGACCAGGCGGTCTTCTCTTTGGCGACTTGGTTCGGGGTTCAGGAGGTCGCCTGCATCAGGCGGACTGTTCCATTCGGTGGCGCAGCTTGTGCGGTCTGGCGGCGTGCAGACCGGCGGTGAAGAGCTAAGCATTGGAGTAAGGGTGAGTCCGCGCGGCTTGGGTTGCGGTCTGGCGACCTGGCGGACTGAGCGGACTCCACAGCAGTAGGTCGGCGGCTTGATTGTTTGAGTCCGCGCGGCTTGTTTTTTGTTCTTGTCTTTGTAACTGTCTCTGCTTTCCCGGTGTTGGGTTTTGGTGAAGCATGTCTCGCCATGTATGTCTCGCCTTGTAAAGAAGTTTGCTCTTGATCAATAAAGAAGCTTGTGCTGCATGTGTTGCTGGTTGTTATTGCTTTGTTGAGATAACCACTGTTAACTCCACGATCCGGGAAAACTTTCAACATATAAGTGGGCGTATTCTCCTTCGGTTTGTTGAGTTTTCAGCAGGGTATCCAAGGGGGCGTCTGCGGTTTGTTGAATTTTAACAACATTTTCGACTGCGAATGGCTTCTCCACCACCGGTTTCTGGACGGAATGCCAATGTTGAACCCTCTCCTCCATTCGGTGATTCTCCATCGATGTATATTTCCGCCCTATCAAGTTTTCTTTCCTATTTTTTGCATTTTCGGGAAGTTCGCAATCTTTGCATTTGTTGGCCATGGGGGGGAGAGAGCTTGTTGCTTTATGTGAGGAGATGAGAAATGAGAAGAATTGATGAACATTCTTCATCAAGCCATGTGTCTTTGCATTTGTTGGCAATCTTTGCATTTGTTGGCCACGGGGGAGGAGCAGTCTTTCTGTCCCAAGAATGGGAGCTATGAGTCTTTTTATCTGCAGAGATAAGGTTTGCAGACATATAATCTGCAGATCTCTATTTTTTCTGTATTTATATTTGATGCAATAGTTATAAAGAGAGAATATTATCCTCCAGATCTCTGTTTTCTGAAGTTAGTAGAGATCTATTATCCTCCAGATCTGAAGTAGAGTACTCGTACTCTTTCAAATCCTTTTTTAATATCAAATCATTGATTAAGTTCACATCTCTATATGAGGAGGTGATTAATATAAAAAATATTAATTTGTTCTTGAGAATGAGGCGGAATTTGGTACAAGAGTTCCTAGTACCAACTCCAAGGTAGCTCCCTGCATGTGGATCTTACCATCTGCATTGGTCGCTCATTGTTACTAGGTTGGCATTTATGGTCGATTGTGATCTCATCATCGCTTTGTAATAATGAGCCACCATTGTCCCCATGCTTCTAGCCATTTTTCATGATCGGCATTAATGTGTAAAAAACACAGTTCTCTCTGCCATTGCTAAGCATTGTAGAGAGAATGACATGACTTCCATTACTTTGTTGTAGGGTCCTCGAGACGCCTTTATTTGTATCTTTGATCGATGGAGACTCAGTCACGCAACCTTCAGATGATGATATTGAAAATTTGATCGCTTCTCCGTTGTTGATTTGTAGATAATGGTAGAATTTTTCATTTGTAGATATCAAACAGTTATGTTATAAGGATTCAGATTCATCTACTCGTGTTGATGTTGGTATTCATTTTATCACCTCACATGTTTTTCCAAGTAAGATTGAGATGCTGTGTTGGGCTAGAGATATATCGAAAAGTTTGGGATTTGTCATTACTGTGAAGAGTGCGGATAAATTAACTAGTAGGCCTAAACGTAGAGTTCTACTTGGATGTGAGAGGGCATGGTATTATCATGAAAACCAACGGAACAAAGGATGGGTGAGACAAAATAAAAGAAAATCAACATCAAAAAGGTGTGGTTGCATGTTATCTCTTAAAGGTAAAAAAAGTGCATGTTCGGATGAGTGGAGTTTGGAAGTGATGTGTGGGTTTCACAACCATGAGTTGGTTCATTTAGAATCCCATTCGTATGCAGGGAGATTGGAACTTAATGAGCGGGCTATTGTCCGTGAGATGTTTATTACAGGTGTCAAGCCAAGCAAAATAGTTACATCTTTGAAGCAAAGAGATCGCTCTAACTGCACAAGCTTACGAACAGTGTACAATGAAAGAGTGAGAATGCAAAAATAAGAATTACTAGGTGGAACATCTATTCAATTCTTATATAAATGCATTACCGAACACGGATACGTTAGTCATAACAGGAATTCCAAAGAGAGTGGTGCTTTGGTGAGTTTATTTTTTGCTCACCCAGTTTCTGTCAAACTTTCTAAAATGTTTCCAACTCTCTTTCTTATGGATTGTACCTACAAGACAAATAGGTATCGCTTGCCATGGCTAAGCATTGTTGTAGTTACTTCTACTAATCAAACATTTTATTCAACATTTGCTTTCATATTAGATGAGACACAAGATAGTTATGTTTGGTCACTCGATTGCTTTAAATCTATTTTGGACCAATATTGTATGGCACAGGTGATTGTAACTGACAGAGAGATTACCTTGATGAATGTTATTGAACTTTTGTTCCCGCGAACAAAAAACATTTTATGCAAGGTGCATATTAGTAGGAACATTTTGGCCAAATGCAAAAAGAGTTTCAAAAATGGCAAGCTGTGGGAAAACTTTTTGACTGAATGTCATATTATTGTTGACTCTCGTACTGAAGATGAGTTTAGTGAGCGGGTTGCTTCTATATTGCATGAGTACAATGGAAATTATCCTGATGTCTGTTCGTATGTGGTTTCTATTTGCCTTGATCCGTACAAAGAATTTTGTGTTTCTGCATGGGTAGACAGGTTCTTGCACTTGGATAATTCTACCATGAATCGTGTCTAAAGTGGACACAGTCATCTAAAAAAATTCATTGAAGTCTCCGTTGGAAATCTAACAACTATATGGAAGACCTTCAATCAGATGTGTTGGATCCCTAGTTGGATTTGGGCTATATTCATTAAACTAGGATTATTGACCCAACATGTATAGCCAGGGTCATGTCTATGTCGTAGAGTTTAGGCCATGTCCTTAGAGTCAATATTGCCTGGACCAGCCAACACCAGACTGCAGAAGACTCCAGACTTAGAGAAATTTCAAAGATTCAGGAAAGTGAGTTCGACGTTCGTCAAACTCAGCTCGACGAAAGTCATGCTTAGCTCGACGAACTCAGAGACAATTCTCTGAGTTGAGCTCGACGAACTTAGTTCTCAGGTCGATGATTTCTAGATGATCTACTTCAACATTTTAAGTCCAGAATCATTTCTCTGAACTCCAGTCGACGAATCTATATTATCAGTTTGACGATTTTGGAGCACAGAATTGGCAAGTTTTATCAGATAGCAGTTAGCAGTTCTCAGATCGACGATCTTGGATCTCAGGTCGACGAACAATAATTATCTGGTCGACGAACATGATTTCTCAGCTCGACGAACTTTGGACCCAGGTCGATGAAATCTGTTCTTTACTCGACGAATTCTGTGCAGATCCAGACTTAGACTCTTCCTTCCTTTATCCTCATTCTATTGCAGTAATTCCTGAATAATCAATGCTTAATATTCTCTGAATATTACAGTTAGAAGAAACATTGATTATGACATTCATCAGAATTATTACTTGTCATTTTTCAATAGGACAGTTAGGGAAATCACTTAATGCAGATATTCCCTCCAGCCGTATTACATTCTCCAAGCCGTCAGCAATCAATATAGGAAGGAATTCAAAAATTAAAAGGATAAATTCCATTAAGAATATAAAAAGTGATTCTCTTCCCTCCTCTCGACAGAGGAACGAATATAGAGAATAATACAGTACTGACCAGAGAAAAGAGTACAAGGTACACAGAGAAGATACACAGCTACAACATTCAAACACTTCTTTGTGCAGAAAAATAATCTGGTCTTCACCTTAACATTGCTGAAGAAGAAGAATATTCATCCCAAATCAAGAGTCTTCTTCATTCTTCATTCCAGGATTCTTCAAGGACAACAAATCTTTACCAGTCAAGAAGTTCCTGGATCTCTTCTGATCAAGGCTAAAGATAGTAGACCTACTCACCCTGAAGCAAAGCTCTAATTTTCCTGAACAACTCAATAACTCAGGGGGAGCTTTGATAACATCAAAGATCCACTAGTCTTCTCAGTTGTATTTAAGAAAGAGAAGACACCATAACTCTTTCACCCCCTTACTGTACAAAGAGTTCTTTAACTCCCTTCAAAAGTTATTCCTTGGTTGCAAGTCGGTTTTTGAACACCTGATCAAAAGCTCATTGATGGCAGTCACCTGATCAATACCTGTTAGTGGATTCCTACCAGGGTGGTAGAAGAGTGGATGTACCCAGGTTGGGGAACCACTATAAAAGTTCTTGTGTTGTCTGGTTGCCCTCTTTCTTTTTTTTGTTCTTGTTGTGCCTGTGTTAGTTAGTTTTGATGTGCCTGTGATAGTTAGATTTATCTCAGGTTGCTCTTTTACTCACAACAAATTTTAATATTCATTAATTGCTTTACTCAGAAGTTTTATAAATTGAAAAAGATTTAAAGATACTTTATTCACTCCCCCCTCCCCCCTCTAGAGTATTTCAGTTATAACCCTCTCTTTCAATTGGTAGCAGAGCAGTGTTTATTTGGTTGTACAAGTTAACCCTTGAACCAAAAGTTCATGTGTTAGATCTGACCTTTTATTTCTCTTAGGGTTATACTCACAGCATGACACAGAACAAGGATTATGCAAGCACCAGACCTCCAGTGTGCAACTTAAATAAGTTTGTCATATGGAAGGCAAGAATAATACTCTATATGAATTCCATTGATGAGGTCCTCCTCAACCATCTACATCTACTTCAACATCAAGCACACATGATGTTCCACCACCTGAGTGGACAGATGTATAGAAGAAGGCCAAGATTTTTTATGCAAAGGCCATGAATATTCTGGCTCAGACTATGTCTGATGACATTTTCCAGAAGGTGGTTGAATGCACATCAGCCAATGCTATTTGAGACTCTCTCAACCAAATGGTGGTTGGCTCTGCTAATGAGAGGAAAGGCAGAAGATCAAATCTTATATCCTAGTATGAGAACTTCAAGAAGGATGAGTCAGAATCTGTTGCTGACATGTACAATAGACTGAGCTCAATAATCAATGAGTTGAACACTTTAGATAAGGACATCACCCTTACTGAAGTAAATGATAAAATCCTCATGTGCTTCCTAATCTCTTGGGATTCAAGGATCTAGCCAATCAAAGAGGCCAGGAGCTTAAATGAGATTTCCACAGAATCTCTATTGGGAATGCTCAAATCCTATGAGCAGCTGATAAAGTTCAGAGAAGCCGCAGAACAAAGGACTCCTCTCTAACACCTCCCCTGTAATGACCGTATAATATGGGTCTGTCCGGGGCCCCACAACATATAGACGTCACAGCTTCAGTATTAAAAGATGATATAACTACTCAAACTCAAAACTCAAACACAACACAGCGGAAACAACAACAAGACTAGAAGTTATCCACGCCTACAAGAGTAACAAAATGGCCTTATGGCCTTACAACAAGGGTGAGTCTAAACTCAAATAACACATCAGTCATAAAAGTGAATAAGCACACCTAGTCTACCTCGGCATGCAAGCCGGTCACATGGGCATCATACATACGATGTCATAAAAGTAGGGAAGCAGCAAAAAGGTAACATTTCATGAGGCTTAGTCCTATCTGGCCGGCGAGCTAGCTCCTGCTTGCGATCTTTGCCCTGTAAAAATTATTAGTAAGGTGGGTCAGCAAAGGCTGACCTCAAACTGTGTAACCAACACATCTCCTCCTGGCCGCCCCTAACGGACCCCGGGGTACTCCTCCAACCTGCAAGTTAGCGCTTCATATGCAATATTCATAAGCAAGAAAAACAACTACGGAAACAGGCTTTGATGTCACAAACATCATACATGTTCTCTACTGTTGAGCATTTAATAGTAGGGCCTTCTATGCAACATGAATGCAACACTCGGGCTTCACCTAAGGCACCCTATAGCGTATGCATCTAGCACAACATCACATCATATGGATACTCATCATTTACCCATTGGCATAAAGCCGCAAACAAAGGGGGTTTACCAACATTCCCCCAACGGCACACAAGCCGCCACACAGAACTCTTGTCAAGGCCCCACTCGCTCAAGGTCTTAAACCCGGGCTTGCCTGCAAGCTCTGACTTCTCATGTCAGGATTCCGTCCAACACACTGACCGATTCTAAGAACCTTTGCTGGACCCCACCCGCTCATGGCCTCATTGCCCGGGCTTGCCCCATGCTCGACATTCTCGTCAGTCTCACAAAAGGGGACTAGTCTCACCGGGACACTTTCCACACATGACTTGCACGTCACGGGATAGCCAGCCGACCACGGAGACACAACCACGCCTTGGCACATCACAATCCAAGACAATTCCACCCTATCCCTCATTTGTACTGCAGCGTTCCCGTGCACCAAGAAAACCATCTACCACTCATGTGGAGCTAACCTTGTTCACCAAGGAAACCATCTACCGCCAATGAGGAGCCAACCTTGTCTGGTACCGGCCACACGTACTCACGCAAGACAACAGGAAGAACACCACAAATATCACACATCACAAATGGCCTCTTGCCGCAACGGATCTCTACGAATCCTTAAACCTCGTATGTAACATCACAGAGTCGGACTAACGGTCGTGACTACGGCTTCACCCACCATGCCTAATCCACTGACGAACGGATCTCTAATGCAAAAACATGCCGGGGACGGACTCAATCGACCCGGAAATTCCTCTTGAACTTGGCGACCCAAACCCCTCTCATTTGAGTGTTTGGTGCCCAAAAACTAGAAAAGAAAAGATGCTAAAACATGCATCCTAAAACCGAGAGGAGAAGTGTCGTTACCTTCCGATTCCTCTTCCTAGCCATGGAAAAATAGCCGGATGAAAAGCACCGAAATCTCTTCTTCCTCCTTCGCTCTCCCTTCTCTCTAGATCTCAGACAGAGAACCGGTGGCAGAAAAATAAGGGCGTTGAAACCCTAAACACAGGTATATCCCAATCGGATTAACCACCAGCCATTGATTCCCACAAAAGGGAAAAGCACAGCTACGATCCAGGTCTGACCTGGACAAAAGGGGCTGAACACCGCACAGTTCACCAAACCGGAGCAGGACACGTCCGCGACAAATCAATTGTGTCGGGACATTAAGTCAAGATCCCGCCAAAAACCCCCTATGTCGACACTCCGCGTCGGTAGTCAAACACGCCACAATCCGCCCCGCGCTCGACAATCGTCGAGCCAAGATCGCCGAACGCTACCAAAACATCGAACGAAGACTTTGGCAAAATTGTCGAACACAGGAAATCGTCGAACGCAGATCACTGGAAAAATCGTCGAACACAGGAAAATCGTCGAACGCAGATCCCTAGCAAAATCGTCGAACGAAGGAAATTGTCGAATGCAGATTGCTGGGGAAATCGTCGAACGGCCCTGACACACCCCAGGACACACCCGTGACCAGGCCCTGTACCCCTACCCGTGTCGACACCTCCCCTATGTCAACACAACTATGTCGACACCACTGTGTCGACACCACCGTGTCGACACCAGTGTGTCGACACCACCGTGTCGACACCACCATGTCAACACCACTGTGTCGACACCACCGTGTCGATACCTCTATGTCGACACCACCTCTGTGTCGACACAACTGTGTCGACACAACTGTGTCGACACAACTGTGTCGACACCTCCCCTGTGTCGACACCTCCCCTGTGTCGACACTTCTATGTCGACACTCGAGAGAACACGCCTGCGACACGGGCTCCGACACGGGCGTGTCCCCCACTAGTCGATGAATTGAACGAAAAAAAAATGTCGACTTCCCAGGCTCTTGACGAACTCGGTTCGACACGGCCATGGACACGCCCGTGTCCTTGGCCGTGTGACCCTCACCAAGCCCCAAAATGACTCTCAATACTGCTCGTCCTTCTTTCAAAATTTGGGGCGTTACAACTCTCTCCCCCTTAAAAGAATTTCGTCCCGAAATTACAAGCAAAAAGGGAACAAAAGCTTAAATGGTACCTGAATGGAAAAACTCTGGATACTCCTCCAGCATGGTTTGTTCTCGCTCCCAAGAAAGCTCCTCACGACCACAGTTGTCCCATCGGACTTTCATGAGTTTGACCTCTTTATTCCGTAACTGCCAAATCTCCGAATCCTCTATAGCAATTGGACGGATCCGCGTCCTCAAGTCTTCCTCTATCGGAACCGATGTCAGCTCGATCACCACACTAACCTCCACCAAGGCTTTCCTCATGACGGAGACATGGAAGACGTCGTGCAATCCACTCAGCTCCGCGGACAATGCCAACCGATAGGCTGCTTCTCCCACCCATTCAACAACTTCAAAATGTCCCAAAAACCTTGGACTCAACTTCTTGAGTCGGCGAATCCGTGAGACGCCTTTGAACGGCTTGATCCTTAAATAGACTCAATCACCTACTACAAACTCCAACTTCCTGTGACGAGCATTAAGGTATTTTTCTTGCCAGTCTTGCACCACCTTCATACGCACTTGAATGGTCCGTACTAACTCACAAGCATCAACTACCACCTCGTTTCCCAAAATTTTGGTGTCTCCCGCCTCTGTCCAAGACATCGGTGTTCGACACCGTCTCCCATACAAAGCTTCGTATGGCACTATCTTTATACTTGCTTGATAACTGTTATTGTATGTGAACTCCACCATGAAGAGGTGATCCTCCCACTTCTTACTGAAGTCAAGAATGCACATTCTCAGCATATCCTCCATAGTACGGTTCGTTCTTTCAGTTTGCCCGTCAGTTTGAGGATGGAACGCCGTACTGAACTTTAGCTTCGTGCCCAAACTCTTCTGAACCAACCTTCAGTCCTTGGACGTGAAACGCCCGTCACGATCACTGACTATACTTCTAGGTACCCCATGTAGTCGCATAATGTTGCGAACATACAAATCCACCAGCTTCTCTACGCGGTCCTCCTTCCGATTTGGGATGAAGTGAGCCACTTTGGTTAAGCGATCCACGATCACCCAAATAGCATCATTGCCCTGCTGCGATCTAGGCAAACCATGTACAAAATTCATGGAGATGTCATCAAATTTCCACTCAGGGATTGGAAGAGGCTTCAGGAACCCGCCCGGCTTCTGACACTCGGCCTTCACCAAGGCACAAGTTTGGCAACGATTCACATACAAAGCTACGTCCCGCTTCAGCCCCGGCCACCAAAAGGATTTCTTCATATCCAAGTACATCTTTGTACTGCCCGGGTGAATGGAGTACTTTGTGAAGTGAGTCTCAAACATCAACTCCGCACGGAGCTTGCCGAACTGCGGTATACAAATCCTTCTGTCCTTCCTCAGAATCCCATCAATCTTTTCCTAGGCGCTGCTCTCGCCCTCTTGAGCCTCCACCACGAATGGTTGAAACTCCACATCCAAACGGGTCGCTTCCCGAATACGATCGGACAAGTCATTCTGGATTTCAATCCAGTTCAACCGAGCCATGCTGGACTCGCCTCTCGCCACACATTCCAAACCAAGGGACTCCCATTCCCATACCAACCGCTCATCATGAGCTTCGATCCAATTCCCTTGCCCCGAGTACTTTCTACTCAAGGCATCCGCCACCATATTGACTTTACCTGGCGTATACTGAATCGCCACCTCGTAGTCTCCAAGGAACTCAACCCGCCTGCATTTCCGCATGTTCAAGTCCTTTTGATCCAAGAGATACTTCAGGCTTTTATGATCAGTGAAGATCTCCACCTTTGCACCATAAACATAGTGTCGCCATATTTTGAACGCAAAAATTACCGCCGCCAACTCCAAGTCATGGACGGGGTAATTCCTCTCATGAAGCTTCATCTGCCTAGACCCAAAAGCTATCACCTTGCCATGTTGCACCAAAACGCAACCCAACCCGCATCCCGATGCATCACTGAAGATCTGAAATCCCTCGGTCCCTTGCGGTAGACTTAGGATTGGAGCCATCATCAGTCTCTCCTTCAATGCCTCAAATGCTTGACTGCACTTTTGAGTCCACACAAACTTATGATCTTTACGAGTGAGTGAGGTGAGGGGTAGAGCTATCCGCAAAAAATTCTCCACGAATCTCCTATAGTACCCGGCTAGTCTAAGAAAACTTCGGACTTCCGCCACGGTCCTCAAAACCGACCAATCTCTGATTGCTTCCACTTTTGTTGGATCCACTGCCACCCCATCCCCACTAATCACGTGGCCCAAAAATGCCACCTTCGTTAACCAGAACTCGCACTTTGAGAACTTTGCATACAACTGATTCTCTCTCAACACCTGCAAGACCACTCTCAAGTGGGTCTCATTCTCCACTTCCGATTTGGAAAACACCAAGATTTCATCAATGAAGACAACCACAAAAGAATCCAAGTATTCTCGAAATACTAGATTCATAAGATCCATGAACACAGATGGCGCGTTTGTCAGCCCGAACGGCATCACCGTAAACTCAAAGTGTCCATACCTCGTACCAAATGCAGTCTTGGGTATGTCCTCGTCCCGAATTCGCAGTTGGTAGTATCCCGACTTCAAGTCCAATTTTGAATACACCACCGACCCCACCAACTGGTGGAACAAGTCGTCTATCCGAGGAATCAGATACTTATTCTTGACGGTCAGTTTATTCAGCTCTCGGTAGTCTACGCACAGCCGCATACTCCCGTCTTTCTTCTTTAGAAACAACACCGGCGCGCTCCACGGCGAAGAACTGGGTATGATATACCCTTGCTCCAACAATTCCTGCAACGGTACATTGAGTTCAGCCAACTCCTTTGGTGCCATCCTAAACGGAGGACGTGACACCGGCCTAGTCTCCGACACTAACTCGATCGAGAAGTCAATCTCCCGCCGAGGAGGCGCTCCAGTAAGTTCATCCGGAAACACATCCTTGAACTCTGCCACTACGGGCACTTCCTCAATAGACAACAGGGAGAGGCGAACCTCCAATAATGCTACAAGCGCTACACCACCCTGGTTAACCGCCCGCATCAACTACATGGCCGAAATCAGGGAATATGCCACTCCACAAAGGCCCTCAAATTGACTTCTATCTGCCCCTTGCTCCTTAGGGTCACCACCTCGGATAGGCAATCAATACTAGCGCGCTGCTCAACAAGCCAGTCCATGCCCAAAATTACATCAAACTCAACCAATGGTAAAACCGTTGCTACCAATATGAAGTCAACTCCGTCCAGCTCCCAACAAATGCGCCCTCTGGCCCCTGTGGTCATGGATGACCCATTGGGCATGTGCACTTTCAGCTCTGCGTCCGCTGAGAATGACTCAACTCCGATTCTCCGGATGAAGCTCTCCACAAGAAATGAGTGTGATGCTCCCGTATAGAACAATACCCTAGCGGGGTATCCGGAAACTAACACGAAGCCTAAAACATAGACAACACACATAAAGGTATAAGAGTATGAAGAACAAAGTTAAACTTAAATTTTCTCATACCTGTCACCACATCGGGTTGGCGGATCGCTTCCTGCTGTCCAAGGTTGTATGCCCTTGGTTACACCGATTGGAACCGAGAAGCGCTCGACTCCACCATCTTTCCTTTCTCTACGGCACTAGGGCCGGAGTGCACCGTCTGCTCCTGCCTTGCCTCTTTATCCACTCCTCCTTGAGGACAAACACAAGCGATGTGCCCCACCTTACCGCAGTTGTAGCACGTCGGCGGTCCCCTAGAGTGAGAACCTCCAGGCGTCCACTTACTTTTCTCACCGGACTTGTATGGGTGAGGCTTCTTCCTCCACCTACTCCCTTCAGACTTTCCCTGGGATTGGGAAGGGTTCCCTTCCCCTTGCTTGGGAGTGAAACCCTTACGACGTTTGGTTCGCTCCAGATCATTCTCCAATGTCTTGGCAGCCTCAACTAGCTCACTAAAACCAGCTTTCTTCATGGAAATGAGGGGTTGCCTCAGATTCTCCCTCAACCCATGGTAAAAGAGGTTATCCCTCTCTACATCATCTGCCATCGTCGTTCCCGCGTAACGACCCAAACGGGTGAACTCCTGCACATACTCGTCCACCGTCTTGTCTCGCTGCATTAAGTGTAGAAACTGCCTCTGAAGTGCCAACCGTTTAGAAACAGGAATGTACCTCTTTAGAAAAGTATCACCAAATTTTTCCATCGACGGGGTGCATCCAGGAAATTGGAGGCCGCTATGGCTCACCCACCACAACTTGGCGTCTCCTTCTAACATGAACCCCGCATACTCAGATTTCTTCTCTTCTGGCGTCTCTGCCGCCTTCAAAAGCTCTTGAATCCGAGCCCACCAATCCTCCGCATTAGTTGGCGTACCAACTCCCTTGAACGATGCGGGATGGAAGCTCAGAAAGTACTTCATCTGTCGGTCCCCATGCCCGACCACCACTATTTTTGCCAAAGGCTCTACTCGCCTGGCTTCTCCATCTGGAACGGTCGTTGCCGTATCCGGTGTAGCAGGGGTTGCTACCTGAGCTGTCGCTGCAGCTTGAGCTGCCACCATTGCTTCCGCAAGCATGCGATAGAAATCCACCCGGTTTACACCCGTGCCCAAAAGACCCGAAGCAGTGGCACTGCTCGTCGAAAGCTCTTCTCTTGCTCTCGACGTACTCGCCTCATTTCTTGCACTCTTCAAGAAAACAAGAAACAAGGAATCAGTCTCAAATCACAAGACTCAAACATAAGAACACTCATGGTCCCGCGTTACTCATATGTGGATAACTTCTCTAAACACTAACCTTGAATCAAACCTGGCTCTGATACCAAATTGTAACACCTACCCTGTAATGATCGTATAATATGGGTCCGGCCGGGGCCACACAACATATAGACGCCACAGCTTCAGTATTAAAAGATGATATAACTACCCAAACTCAAAACTCAAACACAACACAGTGGAAACAACAACAAGACTAGAAGTTATCCACGCCTACAAGAGTAACAAAATGGCCTTATGGCCTTACAACAAGAGTGAGTCTAAACTCAAATCATACATCAGTCATAAAAGTGCATAAGCACACCTAGTCTACCTCGGCATGCAAGCCGATCACATGGGCATCATACATACGATGTCATAAAAGTAGGGAAGCAGCAAAAAGGTAAGACTTCATGAGGCTTAGGCCTTTCTGGCCGACGAGCTAGCTCCTGCTTGCGATCCTTGTCCTATAAAAATTATTAGTAACGTGGGTCAGCAAAGGCTGACCTCAAACTGTGTAACCAACACATCTCCTCCCGGCCGCCCCTAACGGACCCCGGCATACTCCTCCAACCGGCAAGTTAGCGCTTCGTATGCAATATTCATAAGCAAGAAAAACAACTACGGAAACAGGCTTGGATGTCACAAACATCATACATGTTCTATACTGTTGAGCATTTAATAATAGGGCCCACTATGCAACATGAATGCAACACCCGAGCTTCACCCAAGGCACCCTATAGCATATGCATCTAGCACAACATCACATCATATGGGTACTCATCATTTCCCCATTTGGCATAAAGCCGCAAATAAAGGGGGTTTACCAACATTCCCCCAATGGCACACAAGCTGCCACACGGAACTCTTGCCAAGGCCCCACCCGCTCAAGGTCTTAAACCCGGGCTTGCCTGCAAGCTCGGACTTCTCATGTCAGGATTCCGTCCAACACACTGACCGATTCTAAGAACCCTTGCTGGACCCCACCCACTCATGGCCTCATTGCCCGGGCTTGCCCCATGCTCGGCATTCTTGTCAGTCTCACAAAAGGGTACTAGTCTCGCCGGGACACTTTCCACACATGACTTACACGTCACGGGATAGCCAGCCGACCATGGAGACACAGCCACGCCTTGGCACATCACAATCCAAGACAATTCCACCCTATCGCTCATTTGTACTGCAGTGTTCTCGTGCACCAAGGAAACCATCTACCATGCATGCGGAGCTAACCTTGTTCACCAAGGAAACCATCTACCGCCAATGATGAGCCGACATTGTCCGGTACCGGCCACACGTACTCACGCAAGATAACGGGAAGAACACCACAAACATCACACATCACAAATGGCCTCTTACCGCAACGGATCTCTACGAATCCTTAAACCTCGTATGCAACATCATCGAGTCGGACTAACGGTCGTGACTACGGCTTAACCCACCATGCCTAATCCACTGACGAAGCGGATCTCTAATGCAAAAACATGCCGGGGACGGACTCAATCGACCCGGAGGTTCCTCTTGAACCTTGGCGACCCAAACCCCTCTCATTTGAGTGTTTGGTGCCCAAAAACTAGAATCCTTAAATGGCAGAAATATCAAGTTGATGAACATCACAAGCATAGTAAATGTAAGATTAAATGGCAAACTATGCTTAGGTGCATCATCAAACCAACCCCCACTAATTCAAAAAAATATTCCAACTACACCTATAAAATTTATATCAGAAAAAAGAAAGGAAAAGTTGGATAATAATAATAGTGATAAATATGCAGAACTAAAATCTAAGAATAAGAAAAGGAAAAATCAGAAAAAAATCCAAATAATAACAATGTTCAACAGAATTCGTCGAACATAGATCGACGAAATGTGTACAGTTCGTCGAACTCCAGTCGACGAACTCCGAACGCAAATTTATATTATAATTATTCATTGAACTACGATCGACGAAACCAGTATGGTTCATCAACCAGAAATCGACGATTTTGGGGCTCATAAAATGACTACCTTCATTCTCTGAGTGGAGTTCGACGAACTCATCCAAATTCATCGAAATCTGGTCGACGATTTCACCAGAATTCGTCGAACGCAGTTCAATATAACAAAAATTTTAATTCTTCTAAAACTTATAACCAACCAAGAACATTTAATAATCAATTTAATCAATGGATCATTCCACCCAGGAAATATCACCCTTTAGGATATAAAAGCCAACCTGAATGTTCATTCATTTCCAGCTTTAGTTATGTAAAGAAAGAAGGACCCAAGGTAACCTGGTCAAGAATGGCTAATCTATTTTATTGCAGGTGAAAGATTATCCTATCATAGAGCAACAGTGTTATTTGGATAGTGGTTGTTCTAAGCATATGACTGGAAACAAGGCCAACTTAACTAAGTACAAGGCAAATCTAGGACCAAAAGTAATATTTGGTGACTCCAATTGTGGTCAGACTAAAGGCTATGGAAATGTGAAGGTTGGAGTTGTCACCTTCAGGAATGTTGCTTATGTAAGTAGACTGAAGCACAACCTTATCTCTATAAGTCAATTATGTGATGAAAGGTATCATGTATCATTTACTAAAACTTCATGCATTATTACTTCTTTAGATGATCGTGTAGTACTGACTGACACTAGAGTGGGAAACATTTATATAGTTAACTTCCAGTCAGCTAAATCAGAAATATGTTTATTTAATTCAACCAGTAATAATATTGACCTTTAGCATAGCAGACTAGGTCATGTTAACTTTAAAAACATTTTCAAACTATCTAGGGACAACCTTGTTAGAGGATTGCCTTCTTGCCCCTACAAGAAGGAAAGCCTTTACAGGGCTTGTCAATTAGGCAAGCAAACTAAAAGTAGTTTCAAATCATTAAATAGAAGTGACTCACCTAGAGTACTGTACTTGCTACATATGGACCTTTTTGGCCCTATTGCAGTACAAAATCTAGGGGGAAAATCTTATACTTTAGTGATTGTAGATGACTTATCTAGATTAACATGAGTTTTCTTTCTGAGATCTAAGTCCGATAACTTCAAAGTTCTTACAGATTTTCTCAAGAACATACAGATTGAGTACTCTACTCTAATTTCATTGATCAGAAGTTATCATGGTATTGATTTTGAGTCTCTTCTTATGCAAGAGTTCTGTAGGTAGGAAGGTATCAGACAATACTTCTCAGCTCCTAGAACACCTCAACAAAATGGGGTTGTTGAAAAGAAAAATAGAACCCTGATTGAATCTGTAGGCACATTACTTGTAGATGCTTGAATGCCCCTATCCTTTTGGGCAGAGGCTGTGAGCACAACAAACTATATATTGAACAGAAGTCTTATACACAAGCTTAAGAATAAGACTCCTTATGAGCTACTAAAAGGGAAGAAACTTAAAGTATATTATTTCAAAAATTTTGGTTTCCTATACTATATACACAACAATAATAAGAAACACATTAGAAAATTTGAAGCCATGGATGAAATAGGAATTTTTCTTGGTTATTCCCAAGTAACCAAGGCTTATAGGGTGTATAATAAATCTACAATGAAAATTGAAGAATCGATCCATGTGTCTTTTGATGAGACTAATATGTTTTACAAGGAGAAGATTTCTTCTTCCAATAATTCTTTGCAGGAACCTGATTTGTGTGAGAAATTAAATGAACTGACTTCACCAATGAGGCAGTTAGTCATCCTTCTCCACAAGGTGCTGAAGAAATTGAAGAAGAAGATACTGTGATCAGTGTAGAGCCAACAACAGCTAACATAATTGCACAAGAGGAATTTATTCCCAAAGCCGTTGAACAACCAACTCCACCCACTGAATTTGTTACACTTAGAGATCATCCCATATCTCAAGTGATTGGAGATAGGTCAGTTGGTGTGCAGACAAGGCATCAACTCAACCAAGATTTGATGCATGTCTGCTTCATATCTCAAATTGAGCCCCAATCCATCAAAGATATAGAGCAAGATCCCCACTGGATTGTTGCAATGCAAGAGGAGCTCAATCAATTTGAGAGATGTAGAGTTTGAGATTTAGTTCTAAGACTCAAAGACTACTCAGTCACTGGAATTAAATGGGTATATAGAAATAAGCTGGATGCCCAGGGTGTCATCATAAGGAATACAGCAAGGCTTATTACTCAAGGTTATAGGCAAGAGGAAGGAATTGACTATGACCAGACTTTTGCTCCTGTTGCAAGGCTAGAAGCAATCAGGATCTTCCTTGCATATGCTGCCTATAATAAATTCAAAGTCTACCAAATGGATGTCAAGAGTGCCTTTCTGAAAGGAGAACTTAAAGAAGAGGTTTATATTGAATAATGTACAACCCCGTGTCCGGCGAGCGGGCCCCGCCGGAGAGGTTGAGCGGAGCGGCAGAAGGGCTGGACCGCTCCCGCCCATTTCAGGCGAGCGACCCGGCAGGCGAGCAAGCGGGTCGTGCAAGGAATCCCTGGCCAAAGCATATAAGCCCGGCGACCCATGATTGGCGAGTCGACCAAGGTCGCGACAATCGCCGGCCAACCCGCACGGGACCTGGCTGCCGGTCCGCCCGGCAGAAGACGGACAGCTCGCCCATATCGTCTCGCGCTCGCCCAGGGAGGATAGGCGAGCCGCGAGGCCAGGCCGCGCCCGCCTCCTGCGGCGGAATTGAAGGCGAGCTGACCCCCCCAGGGGTGCGAATAGCTACTCAGAACAGCGGAGCCTCGCTGTTGGCAGACCAGGTTGGACTGCGCATATCTATTCAGAACAGCGGAGTTTGGCTGTTGGCAGACCCAGCCAGGGGCCTTTAGGTATTTCCAGGTCAGTCCTCTTGGTTATTGGCAGTTCAGATTATGAAAATCTATAAATAAGACCCAAGGTGTACCTCAGAGGGGACGCTTTTTCAGTGCCACCTTACTCTCATTTTCAAGCGTTCTCTGAGGGTACCTTAGCTCGGCTCTTGGCTAAGGAGGGGAAGCGCTCAGAGATCTTCCGGGTTTGTGGTGGGACCTCCCTGCCGAGCCCTTGGGTCTGTTTTCTCTTATCTCTCTCGTTGTTTTTCTCGCAGGAGCAAAGTAGGCGCGAGACCACCCCTTCCCCAAGGGTCGAACTCCACAAGAGACCGGATCCCGGTGAGCGTGGACAGTGGTCAGTGCAGAAAAGCTTCGGCAAGCTCAATGACGGGAGGTCAAGGATCTGACAGACAGGACTCGCCACCCCCGCCACCTCTTGCAACGGTGGGAATGTTTGAAGACTTCAGGAATGAGGTGCTGACTCTGGTCAAGATCGCACTCGGCACGCAGGCCGAGTGCTCGACTCCGGCGATCCCGATCGCGGCTGCCCCCTCCTTAGGCGAGGACGCTCCCGACAGGCGAGCCGGGAAGGAGGTGGCCGAGGAGGGCCGAGGAAGCGATCTCCCGGGGCGCGAGCTCTTCCCCGGTTCGGCAGGTCGAGGCCGGTTCGGTGAGTTGGGCCCGCGAGACTCGCCGGCCCGCCAGGTGGGGGGAGGCAGCCCCTTCAGCGAGCTGGTATCCTCAGCTCCAGTACCAGACGGGTTCAGGGAGCCCGAGATGACCTACTACACCGGGAAGGGAGACCCGGTTTAGCACGTCCAGTGGTTCGAGGACGTAGTCTCCATCCGTCAGATGTCGGACGGATTCAAGTGTCGTCTCTTCGCCATCACCCTCCGAGAGAAGGCAAGGGAGTGGTTCCACCAGCTGCTGGCCAGTTCCATCTATTGCTTCGAGGACCTGCGCCGAGGATTCATGTTGAGGTTCACTACCTCAAAAAAGAGGAAGAAGGAGTCCGAGTCCCTGTTCCACATAAAGCAGGGGGTGAACAAGATGTTGGGGAGCTATGTGGATCGGTTCCAGGAGGAGGTTACCCAGGTCCAGGAGATGCCGGGCCACAGTCTGATGATGGCCTTCACCCTGGGCCTACAGCAGGGTTTCTTCCGCATGGAGCTGAAGAGAATTCCCCCCTCTCCTACGAGGAGCTGATGGAGAGGGCGGCGAGAGAGGTCGACGGGGAGGCGTCGAACCCGGAATTTGCAAGGAAGTTGGCCAGGTGGGCGACTGAGGAGGAAAAGGAGTCGAAGGGAGGAAGAGGACAGGAAGAGAGAAGGGGGAGCTTAGGCAAAGGGAGCAGAGGGAGCAGAGGCAGCCCCAATGGCAGCAGCCGCCGAGGTGGGGGCACCAGGAGCCCGACCGTCGGCTGGGCTGGAGGCCTGAGTGGCAGGGGCAGGGGCCACAGAGGGGGAACTTCGGAAGGGGTCACTATCAGGGAAGACAGGACCAGTTCCACCCACCGGGCTGGAGGCAAGGTCAGAGGCCCCGGCTCCCCGATCAGGAGGAGGCCATGGCCATAGCTCTGGGAGCCAGGAGGGGGATCATGAGAAGGAGGAGATGGGAGTTCAGGGTGGAGCTGCCCTACTGCGACTTCCATCAAGAAGAGGGGCACGCAACAGCCACGTGCCCGGAGTTCCTGGAAATGAGGGGGAACAGGGGGCGGCAGCAGCAGCAGGAGGAGGCGCGGCAGGAAGTGAGGATCGAGGAGGTCCTGCCTCGGGCGGAGGAGGATCGCTGCGAAGATCGGGTGGATGTGGGGACCCGAGGAGGGATCAGAGTGATCCACAGAGGAGTGGGGATCGAGGCTTCTCGCAAGGCAAGCCTCCACACCATGTACCGGCGGAGCGTCGCATCTACGTCCCAAACCCCGCCGCCAGAGGAGAGGATCACCTTCTCCAGAAGTGATATTCCAGATCACGAGGATCCGTTCTGTGATGCGCTGGTCATCAAGGCCGCCATCGAGAACTTCACTGTCTCTCGGAACCTCGTGGACAATGGGAGCTCCGTGAACATCGTCTTCAAAAAGGCGTTTGACGCGATGCAAGTGGAAGCTAAGAGGGTGCTGGCCTCGGACGGGCCCTTGTTCCGATTCTCGGGAGAAAGGAAGGAGGTAGAGGGAGGAGTTGGCCTCCATGTCACCCTGGGGGGGCAGTCCCGAAACTGTAAGTTCATCATTGTGGACGCCCCCAGCAGCTACAGCGCAATCTTCGGTAGGCCCCTGATAAGCGCCTTCCGCTGCGTCCCCTCATCTTTACATCAGTGCCTGAAGTTCAACGCTGAGGGGGTGCAGGTTAGGGTTAGGGGAGACCCAAAGGTGGCGCGGGAGTGCTACGTCACCGCGGTGAACACCATCTCTTGGCAGGAAGGAGCCGAGGAGATGGGGCGGAGGATGGAGGAGGACGAGCAGGAAGCCGGAGAGGTGGAGCTGGGGGTGAAGGGCTGCGCAGAGAAGGCAGAAGGAGGGGATCGAGAGGAAGTGGTCGAAGTAAGGGCCGTGAGAGGGGAGATGGAGGTAGAGGTCCCCGTTCTGGAGGAAGGAGACGCCGAAGGATGGGGGGAGCAGTCCAGGCTGGAGGCCGCAGAGGAGGTGGTGGAGCTGGAAGTGCTCACCCGCGGAGGCAGGGTGGAGAAAATCCGCGTCAGCGGGGGGCTGACCCCGGAGGACCAGGGCAGGATGCTGGAGTGCATCCAGAAGAATGTGGACATCTTCGCCTGGAGCGCCGCGGAGATGCCGGGGGTTGACGCGGACGTGGCTTGCCACCGCCTCAACCTAGACCCGGGAACACGCCCCGTCCAGCAGAAGAAGAGGTCCACGGCGGACAAGCTGGCGGAACCCATCAGGGAGGAGGTGGCGAAGCTTCTCAAAGCTGGCTTCGTGTCCGAAATTCAGTACCCCGGCTGGGTCTCCAACGTTGTGATGGTCAAAAAAGGAGACGGCCGCTGGCGGTTGTGTATCGATTTTTCCCTTCTTAATAAAGCTTGTCCTAAGGACTGTTACCCTTTACCTCGGATCGACGCACTGGTTTATTCAGCCGTCGGCTTTTCTGTAATGAGTTTTTTAGATGCCTTTTCAGGTTACCATCAGATCAGGATGCACCCCCCGGACATCAAGGATGTCTCATTCATCACAGGGGACGGTTGCTACTGCTACAAGATGATGCCGTTCGGGTTGAAGAACGCCGGGGCCACCTACCAAAATATGATGGATAGGGTCTTTAAGGAGCAGAAGGGAAGGAACTTGGAGGTGTACGTGGACGACCTCATGATCAAGAGCCGAGACGTGGACTCCCACCTCCGGGACCTGGAGGAGACGTTCGCCACCCTGCTCCGATACAAGATGCGGCTGAACCCCCTTAAGTGTGTTTTCGGGGCTAGCCGGGGGAAGTTCTTGGGGCACCTCCTCACCCCGGCGGGGGTCGAGCCGAATCCAGATAAGGTCAAGGCTATCCTGGAGCTGGGGTCCCCGCGGAATGCAAAGGATGTCCAGCGGTTGACAGGGATGCTAGCAGGACTGAGCCGCTTCCTTTCTCGGGCAGGGGAGAAGTGCTCCCCCTTCTTCAAAATGCTGAGGGGAGGCCAGAGGTTCGAATGGACTAAGGAATGCGAGGAGGCGTTCCAGGCCCTCAAGGCGCAGCTAACACAGGCCCCGCTGCTCCAGGGGCCGAAGGAGGGTGAAGAATTGTTCTTATATCTCGGGGTCGGGGCAGAGGCCTTGAGCTCCGTCTTAGAACGTGAAGAGGGGAAGAGGCAGCTCCCCATTTATTATGTTAGCCGGGTCCTGAGGAAGGCCGAACTCCGGTATCCGATCCTGGAGAAGCTTGCATTCGCATTAATCATCTCGGCCCGGAGGCTGCGGCCTTACTTCCAGGCGCACTCGATCCGAGTGGTGACCGACCATCCTCTCCGCAACATCTTCGAGGGGGTGGAGCACTCAGGCCGGCTGGCCAAGTGGTCGGTGGAGCTAAGCGAGTTCGATGTCTCCTTCGTTCCGCGGCTCTCGATCAAAGCTCAGGCGATGGTCGACTTCCTGGCCGACTACGTAGTAGAAGTAGCAGAGGAGGAGCTCACTTGCCCGACTCCTTGGAAGGTGAGGGTGGATGGAGCCTCAGGAAGGCATTCTCTCGGGATAGGAGTGGTTCTGGAAAGCCCTCAAGGGACTCAGATCGAGCAGACGGTGGTGGTGCATTTCCCCATTACCAACAACCAGACCGAGTATGAAGCAGTGATAGCGGGGCTGCGCCTGGCCAGAGAGCTGGGGGTGCTGGATGTGGAGGTCCTAACCGACTCCATGGTGGTGGCTTCCCAGATCAACGGGGAGTTCGAAGCAAGGGAGCCCACTTTGCAATTATACTTGGCCAAAGCGAAGGGGGTCATAGGGACCTTCCAGACCTTCTCCATCCGACACGTGCCAAGGGGAGAGAACGAACATGCCGACCAACTGGCGAAGCACGGCCCCCGAGCAGGGGGCACCATCACCGACCTATTCCGCCCCTCCATCGAAGAAGGAGAGCTCATGGAGATCGATCAGCAGCCTTCATGGATGGACCCAGTAGTAGTTTTCCTCTCCACGGGAGAATATCCGGAGGGGGTGGACAGGAAGAAGCTAAGGTACAAGTCAGCTTACTACCTCCTTAAGGACAGGCAGCTGTACCGGAAGACCCTCTCCGGGATGTTGGCTCGCTGCGTAGCCGAGGGTGAAGCACAGAGGATCCTAGAAGAAGTCCACTCTGGGGAGTGCGGGAGTCATTCCGGGAGCCGGACCTTGGAAGGAAGGATAGTCAGACAAGGGTATTTCTGGCCCACCCTGGGCCGGGACGCCGCAGAGTTCGCAAGGAGATGCCATAAGTGCCAGCTATTCGCCCCCCACCAGCTACAGCCGGCCCAACAACTCAAGAGTATCACGGCCCCTTGGCCCTTTGCAATCTGGGGAATGGATTTGGTTGCACCGTTCCCCCAGGCCAGCGGCCAGCGAAGGTTCCTCCTAGTGATGATCGACTACTTCTCAAAGTGGATGGAGGTGAAGGCGTTGGCCAAGGTGACCTCCCAAGTGATCAGGAACTTCGTCTGGGGGGAGATCATCTGTCGCCACGGGATGCCGCAAGCCATCGTCACCGATAACGGACCCCAGTTCGCCAGTGCCGAGTTCACCAGCTTCTGCGAGCAGCTTGGAATCGACCTCAGGTTCGCGTCGGTCCACCACCCCAGGAGCAACGGGCAGGTGGAGGCGGCGAACAAGATCATCGTCAATCTCCTCAAGAAGAAGGTGGAAAACTTGAGGGGGAGCTGGGTGGAGAAGCTCCCCGCCGTTCTTTGGGCCCTTAGAACCACCCCGAACACGGCCATGGGGGAGACCCCCTTCAAGCTCTCCCATGGGTGCGAGGCGGTGCTCCCCATAGAATTTGAGGTCCAAACACCGCGAGTCGGAACGGCCAGGGAGGGCCGAGAGGAATGGCAAGCCGAGAACAGGGAGGGGCTGAGACTCTCCCTTGACATGGTAGAAGAGTTGAGGGATCTTTCGGCCATCCGACAGGAGGAGGTCAAAAGGAGGATGACAAAATACTTTAACAAGCATGTCAGGGTCAGGCAGTTCGCGGAAGGGGACCTGGTGCTGAAGAAGGTGGACGCGGCAGGGAGATCAGCATCCGTAGGGAAACTAAACCCCAGCTGGGAGGGGCCATTCATTGTGAAGGAAGCTTTGAGGTCAGGGGGCTATCGGCTCCAAAATGTAGAGGGCGAGGCCCTGAGTCTCACATGGAGTGGAGACGACTTGAAGAGGTTTTTTCCCTAAGCTCCTGTAAGCGGCGCGATTTGTTATAATGAAGTCTTTCTTCTCTTCCCCCCCCACCCAGGATTGTCATGTCTAGCTTGCTCAGAGAATTGGAATATGTTTGGACCCCGAGAAGATACCGCTGCCAGGCTCCCACCTAGCTGGCAGGGCCGGAAGTCACTCGGTGTCATCCCTAGCCTCGAGAAGATCCCGCTGCCAGGCTTCCACCTAGCTGGCAGGGCCGGAAGTCACTCGATGGAATGTGCTTGGACCCCGAGAAGATCCCGCTGCCGGGCTCCCACCTAGCTGGCAGGGCCGGAAGTCACTCGGTGTCATCCCTAGCCTCGAGAAGATCCCGCTGCCAGGCTTCCACCTAGCTGGCAGGGCCGGAAGTCACTCGATGGAGTGTGCTTGGACCCCGAGAAGATCCCGCTGCCAGGCTCCCACCTAGCTGGCAGGGCCGAAAGTCACTCGGTGTCATCCCTAGCCTCGAGAAGATCCCGCTGCCAGGCTTCCACCTAGCTGGCAGGGCCGGAAGTCACTCGATGGAATGTGCTTGGACCCCGAGAAGATCCCGCTGCCAGGCTCCCACCTAGCTGGCAGGGCCGGAAGTCACTCGGTGTCATCCCTAGCCTCGAGAAGATCCCGCTGCCAGGCTTCCACCTAGCTGGCAGGGCCGGAAGTCACTCGATGGAATGAGCTTGGACCCCGAGAAGATCCCGCTGCCAGGCTCCCACCTAGCTGGCAGGGCCGGAAGTCACTCGGTGTCATCCCTAGCCTCGAGAAGATCCCGCTGCCAGGCTTCCACCTAGCTGGCAGGGCCGGAAGTCACTCGATGGAATGGCTTACTAGGCGATAACCTGCAACCCAGAACAAATCACGTTGCCGGACTCCCACCTAGCCGGCGAGGCCGGGAATTACTCGAAAGGCATGAGCAGCAGGTCGGAATCACAAGAGTAAGTCAGAAAAAAGGGAGAAAGGGCCTAGCATATCCTCACCCTCAAGCCCCAGGAAAGGCGGCCGAGTAAACGCAAAAGCCTGGGCGAGAGCCCTCAGGGAAATAAGCATACGGCCGAGGGACGAGCCGGCTCGCCTCGCTCGAGGGACGAGCCGGCTCGCCTCGCTCGGCGGACGGGCAGCCGCCTCGTCCGAACCAGGCCGCAGGGGGCAGGTCGCGCCATCCGGCAATAACGGCGTTGGAAAAATAAGCGGGCGAGAGAGCACTTATAAAAAGAGCAATGGCTAAAAAACACGAAGTATAGGCGCAACCCGCGCATACATCTCAAAACAGACAGATATACATAATAATGTTCATCTGAAAAGTAAATTACAAAAGGCAGGGAAGACGCGGGATCTGGGTCGAGAAATCCTAAATGGGCTGGAAGTCTTTGTCGCCAGGCTCCGGCACGGGGAGAAACAGCGCCGGCACCACGTCTTCCGCCGAGAGCCCCGCTGCCTCGCTCGTAAGCAGATCCGCGCGCCGCAGCGTTTGCATCGTGTATTTCGCTGCACTGGCCGCATTCTTTTGCATTAGCACTTCCAGGTCGTAGTCGGAGAGGTGCTCGCGCGGGCAGACCCTGCTGTCTGGAGGAGGGACAGCGGCGGCGGCCTCCAGCTCGCGTACCCGCGCCTCCAACGCCGCCTTCTCTTGGCCAAGGGTGGCGATCTCGGCACCCATCCGGCTCGCCGTCGCCGCGTCCTGGGGAAAGGAATAAGAATAATCGTGATCTGTTCCCGCGAAAAGGGGGAAGGGTAATTCAGGTTGAGCATGTACCACCCCGCCCAGGTACTGCGCGAGGGTCTCCTCGGCAGCGTCGGCTCGCCCCCTGTGAAGGTCCGCGTCCGCCTGAGCGAGTTTTCGGGCCACTTCCTTCTCATCCGCCATCTTTTGGATGGACGCGGCGTTCCGCTCCACCTGGGTGCAGCGCCTCCCCACCATGTGAGCCAGCTCCAGACCGCGGAGCTGGGCCCGCGTGCTCTCATGAATCAGCACTCGCGTCTCCTCCTTGTCATAAATGGCGGCGTCTTCGCGCGAGTACAGGCCAAAGGAGAAGTTGTACGCCTCCCCGCCGATGGTATCCTGCTCCATCCAGCTCGGCAGCAGGGTCGAGATCGTCGCGCGGTTGGACTCCTTATCCCACGCCAGGAGCGGGATGCCGAGCTCGTCCTGGTACCTCTCGCCATAGCCGAAGTTACGATGCCCTCTCGGCACCGGCTCCGCAGCAGCTTGAGACCCGCCCGGCGACGCGGAGGTGCCCGCCGCCCTGACCGGGGAGTCGCTGGTCGAAGCAACCAGCGGGGGGGGGGGGGGGGGAGGGGCCCTCAGTCGGCAGGACTGCGGGGGCCTTGCCCTTTCTTTGGCTTGCGGTGAGTTGTTGATCCACGGTCTTCGCCACCTTCGGCGGAGGGGCTGGCTGTCCGCCACCCGGCCGCTTCTTGGCCGAGACCGAGGGGATGTCGCGCTGGGCGGCATCCGTGGCCTACGCACGGGCGAGAACCCCGGGGAGAATGCGAGCTCTCTCGTAAGGAGGGTGAAGAGGGATGTCGCGCTCGCCTGACAGAAGGAAGGGGTGAGATAAAGGAAGAAAGGGAATAAGGTATAACAGCGGCGAGTGACAAACCTCCACCGGGCGGAACAGCGGCGAGGTCGTCAAGATGGCGGCGCAGGAACGCAAGCTCAAAATTCTTCCCAGCGAAGAACGCGCACAGGTCAGCTTCGTGGCCGCCTAGGCTGGGGGGCCGGTAGCTCGCCTCGCTAAGTTGCACCGGTGAGAAGGGGACGTTGCCGAAGTCCCCTTTGACCAACAGGAATCTCTTGAGCCAATTGTGACTCTTGTTTACCGTCTCCCGCACCTTGAGGTGGGCGCTGGAGAAGTAGGCCGTCCCGTCTCGATTCGCCCGGAAGGAGAACAGCTTCCGGAACACGGCGAGGCTGAACTCCACTCGCTCCTCTTGCAGGAAGCAGGCGAACCCCACCATGACGGCGATGGAGTTCGAGGTCATCTGGCCCAGGACAACCCCGAAGTACTTCAACACCTGTCGCACCTCGGGCCAGAGGGGAAGTCACAGGCCCACCTCAAAGTGAGCGAGAGGGATGGCGAGCTCGTCCCTAGACAGGTCGTTGATCGTCTCCCCATCCCCGGGCCGCCTCGCGGAAAAGCCCGGCGGAACGTGGTCGCCAAGGGCATCCAGGTACTCGCGCTCGGAGAGGACGGCGCGAGGAAAATCGTGCTCGGAGAAGGTCCAAGCGCACTTGCTTCGGCCGTCCACGTCGCCGCCGCCTCCGCCCATTCCCATCGAGTCGCCGCCGAACGCGAGAAGAAGAGACAGAAGGCGAGCACAGACGGTACTCCGCGGGGAACGGGAAGCAGGAGGGTTTGGAATCGGTGGAGAAATAAGGGCCGGCAAGGCCTATTTATAGGGAAAGAGAGAGGGCGGGAAACTTCCCGCCGAAAGATGGGGTGCGGATAGCAAAAATCAGTCCGACGGTTCGACTTCCCGCGCGCGACCGCACCTCAAAGGTCGATCCGGCACGGTTCTCGCCCGGCTGCAACCGCGGAAGACCAGTGCGGGCGAGCCTCAACCCGCACCCGCACGCTGTTCCGCGCGAGACGAGAGACTCCCGTCGGGCGAGCTCCTCGGCTCGCCCTCGCCCCGATCAACGTAAGAGGAAGAATGGACCTTTCCCTTAACCCGCCTACAGAAAACAATAAAAACAGCATGATATTTCCCATAAACCTCAGCAGTAATAAGTTAGGCCCATAGGCGGGCTAAAAGAGTCGTTAGCGATTACGAATACAAGATAACTCCGAAATGACAACAACCCCGCAGTATCCCGCAAGCGAGGGGCAGACAACTGGGTCAGTACTCGACCCACTTCCACCTGTGCCGCCTCTTCGTTCCCGATCGCGGCGGCACGCGAGGATCGTGGTAATCGCGAACCGCCACCAGTTCCCGCTGAGCCATGCCGACCTGCTCTGTGGCGCTCCTAAGATGTCCCTCGGCCCGCGTTATATGCACGCCCGGCGAGGTGACGTCGTCGTCTTCCGCTTCACGCGGAGGGCCCTCCAAGGCCGCGAGCCGGGCCTCAGTCTCGGCCTTGTCTTCATCGACCCTCTTCATGATCTCCTGCAGCAGCAGTGTGTGTTTCTGGAACAGCCGTGTCACCTGCCTCTTCATCCCGACCGCATCGGTCGGGTCGCCCAGGTAGTCAGAAACACTGTCCACATCGGGCGGGGGCGAATATCCTTCGATCATCTCGGTTTCAGAGGAGGCCCTTTTATAGCCTGCAAACAGGGCGAGTCAGAAGCAGCGAGCAAGAGACGAAGCCCAACGGTAAATACCAGCTCACCAGGGGTTGGCACGTCACCCGCACTGGCGGATAGGCGAGAAGAGCCCGGCCGACCCCGAAAGGTTTCCCCCTCGAGGGTCTCGAGGGATTTTCCCAGTCCGTGGGAAGCCGGCGGGTGGGGGGTCTCCGGAGGTGGGCGGTCCAGACCTGGAGAACTCGCGACCCTCGCAGGCGACGGAGGAGGGGGACGATCCTCTCCCCGGTTCTCCACCTCCTCACAGGGAATTACCTGCAAAACAGAAAATCAGAGAAACAGCGATAATCCGCGGAAGGCCACGTACCCCAGGGACGACCTCAGCACCCGCCGCCGAGCTGGAGGCCGGGCAGTCACCCGCCAGAGAACGCCTAATAATCTTTCCCTTCGCCGGCCTGAATAGAGGGCCGGAAGATCCGCGTACTAGCCATGGGGCGGCCTCGAGGGCCTCCTCCTGAGTCTGCAGGACCGCTGCCGCCAGGCGAGCTCGCACCTCTTCGCTAACCGACATCAAGAAACAAAAGTCTGCTCAGAGAAAATAAAGGGATCTGGGGAGCCTCCTACAGGGGTCAGCGGTATGTATTTATAGCCGGACAGTGGGGGCCCACCAAAAGATTCCCTGCCAGCTCAGCACAGTGCTCGCCGAACACGCGGGTTGGATGGTTCTTTCCGAGCTTGATTCAAGCTCAAAAAGAGCGGGGATTGTGTACAACCCCGTGTCCGGCGAGCGGGCCCCGCCGGAGAGGTTGAGCGGAGCGGCAGAAGGGCTGGCCCGGTCCCGCCCATTTCAGGCGAGCGAGCCGGCAGGCGAGCAAGCGGGTCGCGCAAGGAATCCCTGGCCAAAGCAGATAAGCCCGGCGACCCATGATTGGCGAGTCGACCAAGGTCGCGACGATCGCCGGCCAACCCGCACGGGACCTGGCTGCCGGTCCGCCCGGCAAGAAAACGGACAGCTCGCCCATATCGTCTCGCGCTCGCCCAGGGAGGATAGGCGAGCCGCGAGGCCAGGCCGCGCCCGCCTCCTGCGGGGGAATTGAAGGCGAGCTGACCCCCCCAGGGGTGCGAATAGCTACTCAGAACAGTGGAGCCTCGCTGTTGGCAGACCAGGTTGGACTGCGCATAGCTATTCAGAACAGCGGAGTTTGGCTGTTGGCAGACCCAGCCAGGGGCCTTTAGGTATTTCCAGGTCAGTCCTCTTGGTTATTGGCAGTTCAGATTCTGAAAATCTATAAATAAGACCCAAGGGGTACCTCAGAGGGGACGCTTTTTCAGTGCCTCCTTACTCTCATTTTCAAGCGTTCTCTGAGGGTACCTTAGCTCGGCTCTTGGCTAAGGAGGGGAAGCGCTCAGAGATCTTCCGGGTTTGTGGTGGGACCTCCCTGCCGAGCCCTTGGGTCTGTTTTCTCTTGTCTCTCTCGTTATTTTTCTCGCAGGAGCAAAGTAGGCGCGAGACCACCCCTTCCCCAAGGGTCTAACTCCACAAGAGACCGGATCCCGGTTTCAACAAACAACCTCCAGGTTGTATCTCTCCAACTTATCCCTCTTATGTATTTAAATTGCATAAAGCTCTCTATGATTTAAAGCAAGCTCCAAGAGCTTGGTATGAGACCATAGCTAGCTTCTTGTTAGAGCATAAATTTTCTAGAGGCATTGTAGATAGAACATTATTCACTAGACATCATAAGGATCAAATTTTGTTAGTGCAAATTTATGTAAATGATATTATATTTGGGTATACAGATTCCAAACTATGCAAGAGGTTCTCCGACCTCATGCATTCAAAGTTTGAAATGAGTAGCATGGGTGAGCTCTCGTACTTCCTTGGTCTCCAAGTGAAGCAGCTACCTGATGACATTTTCATATCCCATGCTAAGTATGCTAAGGAGCTTATTAAAAAGTTTGGGATGGCTGATGCCTCAGCAAAAAAAACACCCATGACCACTAATGCTAGAATAGATTCTGATGAACATGGGAAACCTGTTGATCAGAAATTATATAGGGGCATTGTTGGGTCTCTACTATACCTTACAACAAGCAAACCTGACATAATGTTTGCTACATGTCTTTGTGCTAGGTTTCAAGTGAACCCCAAAGAATCTCACCTAGTTTTCCTAAAAAGAATTTTGAGATATACAAAGAGTTGTCCTAGTCTAGGACTCTGGTATCCTACTGAGTCAGAGTTTGAGTTAACTGGATACTCAGATGCTGACTTTGCTGGATGCAGAGTAGACAGAAAAAGTACCTCAGGGACATGCCAGTTCCTTGGTATGAGATTAGTGTCCTGATTTTGCAAGAAGCAGTCATCTGTGTCTACATCAACTGCTGAAGCAGAATATATTGCAGCAGTCAGTTGCTGTTCCCATATGTTGTGCATTCAAAATCACCTCCTAGACTATGGGTTCAACTTAAATAATTCAACTCTCTTATGTGACAACGCAAGTGCTATATCCATAGCACAAAATCCAGTCCATCATAGTAGGACGAAACATATAGACATTAGGCATCATTTCATAAGAGAGTGTGTAGACAAAAATAAAATTAAACTTGTCTATATCTACACTGATTTACAAAGAGCAAATATCTTCACCAAGCGTTTGGATGAAAGAAACCATCTATTCTTCATAAATCAGCTTGGTATGATAAATGGAGAAGCTTTAATTTAATTTCTGTCTGTGGTCGACTACTTGTTGACAGTTCGTCGAATGTCGATCGACGATCTGTAAACCCGTCGTAAAGAGTTCGTCGAATGGAGTTCGACGATCACTTCTTAGTGAAACAGTTTTCATCGAACGGACATCGACGATCCCTACTTCAGTGAATTTTTTGTTGAACGGAGATCGACGATTTATTCATCTTCTTCAAACTGAGATCGACGAACTTGTTTTCTAATAAAATAATTCATCGACCTCAGATCGAAGAATTTTCTTTATGTTTCGCTGAATGGAGTTTGTCGATTCATATTCTGAAAAATCTTATATCTAGGTTTTTCTTCGACCTTCGTCCCGCGCTTTCAGTTCCATTGCACTTGATCTCTCTTGTTTGTTGTAGGCCAAATCATGGCGATTCCAGTGGGCAGTCTTGGCGCAATGAAGTTTGAAATAGGGTTTGATATAGATTTTGAATCGTTTCAACACTCTGACCCCATCTTCCTGGAGATTCTTCACCTGCTTGAAGATCAACAGTTGAAGAATTTGATGACCACCAGAATAAAGCTTGCCAGTGCAGAGATCAGAGAATGGGTTTACACTTCCTCCTCCCCAGATGAGAACACCATGACTGGAACAATATCGTGTAATGAAGTATCTCTTACCCCCGCGGTTTTAACAGATTTTTTTGGATTAGCTAATGGCAAGGAAGATTTGGAGATTGACAGTGAAGAATTTGATGAAATGTTAACTAAGATGGGTTATTCTCGAGAAACTCCCAACAAACTGCTAAAGAAACATTTATCTGCTGAATATAAGTTTCTAGCAGATGTTGTAGGCAAGGTACTGCTGGGAAAACACACAGCCCATGACTACATCACTAGGCATCAATTCCTGGTGATTTGTGTTGTGGTTAATAAGAAGCCTGTGAACTGGGCTAAGATTCTGTTTGAGATCATCAAGAAAAAGAACACCAATAAAGAGGTTTTTTTGGAAGGATTCTGGGAATCTTCCTTCAGGAAAAGACTGATGAATCCCTGGTCACACGAACCATATTCATTAATGCCTCTAAGAGGATAACTTGTGCCCTCTTTGGCAGGTGGGAGAAGAACATCACCAAGCCATTCAAGGCTTCTTCCTCTTCCTCCAAGCCTTCTAAGAGTATAAGGTCTGCTCTAGCCACTCCCCACCCTACCGAAGATGCTCCACCTCCACCTCCACCTCCTCCAGCCTCCCCAATTCATCTCCAGTCCATACCAATGTCCCTACTCCTACACCTCCATCATCTCCAGTACACCATCCACAAACTCATATTCACTCTCATACATCTCCTCCACCTCATATTCACTCTCATACATCACCTCCACAAAATCATATTCACTCTCATACCCCAACTCCATCACCACCCTCATCCCCTCTACCACAACATCTGGACAACATCCCCCTTTCCAATCTGTCATCCCTACCATCCTTCAATCTGATTTCATCCCCCCTTCATAGTCCATCACCAGATGAGCAAATGCCAGATTCTCCACCTCCTCCTCCACCAACATCTTCCATCCACCCTTCTGCCTCTACTGAGATACCTCCTAAATTCATGCAGATGGACCCCTCCCTCATTCCATCATTTCAAGCACTTCTCACTCCACTCCTCAAAAACCTCATAGCATACGCTATTTCCCCTCTTGCTACCTCCATCTCCTCACTTGCTGCTCAAATTTCTGCTCTCTCTGTCCCTCCTTTTGTAGTTAAGGCCTAACTCTATTTTCCACTGAAACTAGGCAGGGGGAGATACTTTGTGAAGAGTAGCAGCAGCGGAAGAAGAAGCAGCAGTAGAAGCAATAGCACCAGCAGAAGCAGAAGCAGTAACAGAAGCATAAGCAGCTGATGATTTGATTGATTTAATTAATTTTATTGAATCTGATATGGATTTGGATGAGACAGTCACAGAGGAAATAAAATTGTTGGTGATTACATTATAAATCCCACAGTAGATATTTTGAATTTGTTGAATATTTTTGATACAGTTCATTTGAGCTCTCTTCCAGAATACAGCATAAAGCCATCCATGGCTATAGTTCCCTACACCTCCCCAATAAGCCCCAAAGTTGTTGTAACAGCCCAAATTTCAGAATGGGAAAATATTGGGTGACACAGCCTGGGACACGGGCATGTCCCAGGGCGTGTCCCGCTCGGGTTGAGAAGTTGGGCGCATGGTCGATGAATTTCGGTCGACGACCTTTTCGGGAGGTCATGCCCTGGACACGGGCATGACAGGGGGCATGATCTAGGGCATGCCCTCCTTTGTGTCGACACTCGAGTCTTTGGTCGACAAAAGTGGTCGACAAAGGGAACACACCGTACTACATGGGCGTGTACCATCCGACACGGGCGTATCCCATCTGGTCGACGAACTATGCTCGACGATTGTCGAGTGGCGCAAGGGGTACACGGCCTGTGACACGGGCATGTCACAGGCCGTGTCCCGCTATATCGAGAGGTCGAAACTTTTCTCTCAAAACATTGTCGACTGAGTTACACGCCCTGAGTCATGGGCGTGACTGGGCCGACACGGGCATATACCCTGGCCGTGTTCTATTTTGGATATGTCAGATGGAGTCGGTTCTTGTGCCGCTTAGGGTACACGCCCTGTGACACGGGCGTGTCACAGGGCGTGTCAGGCCCAAAAAGTGATTTTGGCAGATTTACTGGCCGTTCATTTTCCCTGTTCTGGATCTAATGGTCTAGGCTTCTTTCCTGTGGTTAAAAAGGCCGGGAATGGGATAGATTCCCTTCACTCTCATCTCTTTCTTCTTCTTCTCATTCCAAGAGAGAGAAAGAGAAAGAGAAAGGACAAGGTAAGGAAAGGAGAAAGGAAAGCTAGGTGCTGGAGGAGCTGCGGAGTGCAGATTGAAGATCCGAGAACAAATTCGTGAAGGCAAAGCCGAGGCGCTGACTTCCATCCAATAACTTCATGGAGCTAAAGAGATCTTCAAGGGTAACAATCTCCTTCTTGGACATCGAAGTCCTTTCTTTATGCATGTGCGTGGGATCCTACACCAAGAGGTGGATTTCGTAAGCGATTCTGTGGTTGAGTTTGCATCTAGAGCCGAAAGTGTGGAGTACGGCATAGGCATGCTGTGTGAAGCCCATCTGGATGGGTAGTCTGGATTGGTGATGATCATGGGTAAATCGGAGAAGACTCTGTGGATTTGATTACTGAAAGGTTTTTGTTTTATGATATGATTCTGTGATTGTTTGGATATTGATGAATGAATGTATGGAGGCTTTGAATAAGCTCCTGGTTGTGGTGAGAGATCAATGGGTAGCATGGCTGGGGGAAACGCGGGATGAACCTAGCATGTTACACCACATGGTGTGGGTTGATCTATATTAGTGAGGCTCGATGGGTGGCAAGGTTTTGTAGGAAGTGAGGTGGACCCTACTTCTACACCACATAGTGTGGGTTGATCGGATATAAGTGAGGGGTCGATGGGTGGTAATGCCAGGGCAGCCTTGATAGACCTGGCTGCCACACTACATGGTGTGGGTCGATCTGCTCTGGTTGTTTGTGGATGATGTAAGGTAGTACCTCTGAGTGGTATGAAAGGGATGTCGCCAATAGTAAGATTGGTGAACTATGATTGAACCGCCCAACCAACAAGTGAAGAACCTCTGATCGGCGGTGTACGACTGGGATACCCGGTACACAAAAAGGTGCCCTGAGTGCAAGGAGCGTCTGGTGGATACCAGCATTTGTGATATGATTATGATTGGTAGTGTTGATTCATATGAGTGTGGTAATGCATACAGGGAAGGAACCACTGCCCCGGGTAAGGGGTAGGGTCGTTATAATGGATCAGCAAATGTTGACCGTTACTTTGTTTTCTACTTTGGATTGGATAATGAATTGCAGGTGCTGCTACTTGAAATGAACTGAGCAGAATGGATGGACTGCTGCTAAAGGCCCTCAGTTAGAACCCGTCAACCCATTAGTTCATCTCAAAACCCAGGTGTTGAGATGAAGGGTGGCGGGGTACATGAACACAAAGTGGAGAAGTCTGCGGGCGATGTGGGATTAACCCCAACCATAGGACCGCAGGGATATTCCGCCACACAAGGGGGCCCACCGGGGTCAACACCCAGACCAGGAACGCGATGGGGAAAGCCCAAACATGCGGTCCCACACACACGTGTCCTGCTGGCAAATATAATCTCAACACACCCCCGCAGCAGGACAACCTGGCTCTGATACCAAGTTAGAACCCGTCAACCCATTAGTTCATCTCAAAACCCAGGTGTTGAGATGAAGGGTGGCGGGGTACATGAACACAAAGTGGAGAAGTCTGCGGGCGATGTGGGATTAACCCCAACCACAGGACCACGGGGATATTCCGCCACACAAGGGGGGCCCACCGGGGTCAACACCCAGACCAGGAACGCGATGGGGAAAGCCCAAACATGCAGTCCCACACACACGTGTCCTGCTGGCAAATATAATCTCAACACCCTCGAAGGTCGTTCGAATCGTGGTTGGATTTCATGTGTGGTCGGCCTACGTGCCGATGTACGAAAATGTATTTGTGTTAAGAGAAACGTGTAAGGCCTTAAGGCCAGTGTGTGTGAGTTGTATACATTCCTGGTTTGTATATATAAATGTGGAGTTTATATGGTAGTGGACATTCTTTGAGTTGAGTTCATGGTAACTTAAAATGCTGTGCTAGAATGTATTGAGTTAGGATGCGAGTAGATTTTGATTTCCACAAGTAATTTTGCCGCTTGTCTGTGACATATGGCATGGGGCCCTTGCCGGACCCACCATTATATGCCATATGACGAGTGGGGGCGTTACAGTTGCCATGTAACTCAAGGCTAGTTTTGCTATTACAGAGGCTCCTGTTATTCCATCTCGACTAAGATCTGATTCCTTCATTACTTCATCCCCTCCAAGAGTCATCTCTGCTCTAACCTTCATTATGGATGATAGCCCCATGCCTGATCTAGATAAGTTGATCATGACTGATATTGAAGAAGAGAATAAATCAGTTACTGAAAGCACTGATGTACATAGTTCTCCAGCTCCATCTCCAGCTCTTCCTCCAGCTCCTACCCAGGCAGAAAAACTGTTGATCTCTGCAGAAGCATTGAAATAAATTAATGCTTTATATGATAATCCACAAGACTCATCAGATGATGATGAAGAAGAGGATTCAGATGACAGTCCCTCTACTAAGAAAAAGAATGTCACTAAGAAAAGGAAAGCCCCTCCAGCTCCTGCTCCAAAACCAAACCCAACACATGATAGTCCTTATTACATTCTTCAGAATATCACTCCATACAAGGGCATGCCAGCTTGCATGTGGCTGTCCAAGAATCAGCAGAAAGATAGGAAGAAAAGTAGGAAGTATTCACCTCCTCCATATAGATACATGAAAGACCCTCCTCCTCCTCCTCCACCTGCTGTTGGTGCTTCTGGCTCTTCATCTAAGAGTACTACCCAATATCAAACCTATCAGAGACAACAGGGTAGATCTTCTTCTTCTAGAAGCATCCAGCACAGGTATTACTCCTCAGGCAAGTAACATCAATATCAACAGCATCATCTACAACAAGCATCAGAATCTCAAAAAGTTGAAAGCCCAAAAGACCTGCATCCCCTCCTGTTCCATTTGAGGACCCAGAAACAGTTACTACTGTAAGGATGGCCAGGTTCCAAGAATTGGTTGGCCTGTCTATGATCAACAAGGCAAAAGATGAAGGCAAGGATCCCTCTGAATATACAAAAATGTCCAAATACAGAAAGGAGGAACTCAACTTGTTTGCAAAAGCTAAAAAAATTCTTTAATGTAGATGATTACATGAAATTACATCCAGAAGCTGTGGTGCCACGGGCTATATCCCTAAACATTATTGGATCTACTGATATGACAATGACAAAGAGTCAAGAAGCTGATCCAAATAGGGAAATCAAATTCACCACGCCTGGTGATAAAGCTAAAGAGGATAAGCAAAAGGAGCCATAACAGAAGAAATGATTTTAAACTATTTTAGTCTTTCTAAATTTCTTAAAACTGTTTATTTATTTCCTGATACAAAGCTCATTGTATATATATATAGATCTGATGCATATTTTAAAGTTTTCTACCAGATATATTTTTCTCTTGCTTTTTAAATATTTTGTGTCTGTAATTAGTGACCTCACCTAAATAGGGCGAGATTGTTGGATCCCTAGTTGGATTTGGGCTAGGTTCACTAAACTTGGATTATTGACCCAACATGTATAGCCAGGGTCATGTCTGTGTCATAGAGTTTAGGTCATGTCCTTAGAGTCAATATTGATTGGACCAGCCAACAACAGATACCAGAACAATCCAGACTTAGAGAAATTTCAAAGATTCAGGAAAGTGAGTTTGACGTTCATCGAACTCAGCTCGACGAAACTCTTGCTTAGCTCAACAAACTCAGAGACAATTCTCAGAGTTGAGCTCAACGAACTTGGTTCTCAGGTCGAGGATTTCTAGATGATCTACTTCAACATTCTAAGTCCAGAATCATTTCTCTGAACTCCAGTCGACGAATCTATGTTATCAGCTTGACGATCTTAGAGCACAAAATTGGAAAGTTTTATCAGATAGCAGTTAGCAGTTCTCCGGTCGACGATTTTGGATCTCAGGTCGACGAACAACAATTATCTGGTCGACGAACTTGATTTCTTAGCTCGACGAACTCTGGACCAAGGTCAACAAAATTTGTTCTTTGCTTGATGAATTCTGTGTAGATCCAGACTTGGACTCTTCCTTCCTTTATCCTCATTCTATTGCAGTAATTCCTGAATAATCAATGCTTAATATTCTCTGAATATTACAGTTAGATGCAGCATTGATTATGGAATTCATCAGAATTATTATTTGCCGTTTTTCAATAGGACAATGGGGAAATCAATTAATGCAGATATTCCCTCCAGCCGTATAATATTCTCCAGGCCGTCAGCGATCAATGCAGGAAGGAATTCAAAAATTCAAAGGAGAAATTCCATTAAGAATATAAAAAGTGATTCTTTTCCCTCCTCTCGACAGAGGAACAGATATAGAGAATAATACAATACTGACCAGAGAAAATAGTACAAGACACACAGAGAAGTTACATGGCTACAACATTCACACTCTTCTTTGTACAGAAAAATAATCTTGTCTTCACCCTGACATTACTGAAGAAGAAGAAGAACATTCATCCCAAATTAAGAGTCTTCTTCATTCTTCATTCCAGGATTCTTCAAGAACAACAAATCTTTATCAGTCAAGAAGTTCCTGGATCTCTTCTGATCAAGGCTAAAGATAGAAGACCTACTCACCCTGAAACAAAGCTTCAATCTTCCTGAACAACTCAATAACTCAGGGGGAGCTTTGATAACATCAAAGATCCACTAGTCTTCTCTATTGTATTTGAGAAAGAGAATACACCATATGTAACATCCCATGTTACTTCTAGACCCCCTTAACTTAAATTGGGTTAGCCATGAGGTGGGTGATAGGGAATTTAGCTAGGTTTGACCCTAGGTAGTGGGTTGTAGCCATGTTGGGCACACTTAGGGACCAAAGTCAAACTAGGTCAAGCTAGCCTAAATAGGAACCCTAGCCACACCATGACCCCACCACATTGCTCTAACCCTAAAACAATCTAAGTGGACCCTAGGGCATGCCATTAGGTCAACCCTTTGACCCTAGTTGACCAAAGTCAACCATTGCCCTAATTTGGTCAAACCTGTACCTATAGGCCCAATTAGCCCTAGTAGGGCACCACATTGACCCAACCCAAGATGGGTGGGGCCCTTAGACCCATGACCACCAAGTGGGGGCAGCCCACTCATCATGGTTGACCAAGTCAACCCAAGTCAACCTAATTAACCTAAAGGAGAAAATGAGGGCTAAGCCCACTCCCCTTAGGCCAAGCCCACCAAACCTGATCCATGGCCAGCCCAAATGGACAATGACCACCCCTAACCTCTGATTTTGAATAGAGGGACACATGCATAAGGGTAAAGTGGGGATTTTAGGAGACAGAAGGTGAGTTAAGAAGAAAAGGCCACTTGGCCTTGGCTCCATCAGCCCAAAATTGTGCTGGCTGGCCTCCTCAGAGAATTTCCAGAGAATTTGGCAACATGGGGGACACTTGGCACTAAGGGTGAAGCCTCCAAAGCCCCAAACCGAGATCACCTTGCTTGTATCTCCCTATACAGCCACTTTCATCTCAAACCAACCACACCATCACCTTCAGAGGGTAGAATCGAGTGGAGAATGAGTCCTGGAGAGAAACGTTTGGTGGAGAATCGAGGATTTGAGTAGGAGATCATCGGAGCAGCTCATCCATGGACAACCGCTGCTAATCTCGCCGTCGTGCGGCCATTCGGGTCTATTTCGCCTCCCCTCTACCCGTACTAGGTTTCTAGATCTTTAGGGAGAGTCATCGGGCTCAATTGAGCCCGATACCACGTGAGGAAAATGGGAAATTTCCAAGCTTTTCTTCTTGTTCGGGTTCGCCGGAGGAGCCAATTCTGGCGGCCTCATCGTCAGAAATCGCTAGCCACCACCTCAGTGAAGGTGGTGGCGACATCCGCCGGCGTCGGTGGTGGCTCAGCTGGCTGGAATCAGCCAGCAAAGGTGCCCAGCCAGAATCAATCTGGACCGTTGGCCACTTGGGGACGATGAACCGATTACGTCATTTAGGATTTAAGATTCGTGCAGCCCGATTATTATTAAATCAAATAAATTATAGTATATAAATACACATTTTGTCACAATTATTCAGTTCTTTTGCATGGCTATTTTAAGCCTCTTAGAGGCATTTCCAGGACCTGAACCTTAAATGAAAGTTGTAGCTTAGGATGTTAGCTTTAATTTGACACTATAATCATGTAATTTGGAGTAGTATACTGCCCTGTAGGTCATTGTTCCTAAGATTGGTGCTAGGCAAGGGCAGAACTTCAATTTAATGCCCAAGCCAAACCGATAATCGACATGACCTTAAAGTTTGGGTGCATGCATGTTTAGGGAATATTTAGCCCCTGCCAAAAATTCGGAATTTTTGGGAAAATCTTTTCTATAGTTTTATTCATAATACACAAAATTAAATAAATGAAATATTTGGAGTATTATGGCTCCCAATAGCCCCAAATTTTGGTGGCATGTCCTTGGGGACTATTCATTTGCATGGTAAAAAATTCAGCACATTTGGACTAATGCATGTTGGGTAAACTCACATGCATGTGTTGATTATATTTAGGATTGGGGTGCAAATAGCCATTTTTGATATATTGTGTATTAAGCCTATTTGGAACATCCAAAAATCAAAATATTGATTTCAGAGGCTCATTAGGGTGAATTATACCTCACATTGTAATAATGGTATTTTTGGAAGCAAAAATCTCATTATTTGGAATTTTTGGAATAATTAATCTTTTTGAAAAATAAATATAAAAATAGGTCATCTTTGAGATAAAACCGCCAATTTTTGTCAAGGTCAGTATTAGGTTAGATTTAACTCCTTAAAATTTTTATGCCTCTGTTTGAAGAATTTTGATAGGAGTTATGTGGAAATTATGTTTTTACCCTCATCTTACTTAATTAGCAAATTGGAGAAAATACTTACTAGAAAATTTTGGAAAAATTCTTGATGATATATATGAGCATGAATAACCTTGTATAATTTCTCAGCATTTTTGGATTACTCAGTAATTTTTAAAACCTTATAATGTCATTTTGGTAAATTATTAAGAATTGAAATTTGTAGGCCATTACATTGCAGATGTTGATGAAACTCTGCCATTAGCCTTAAATTCATGATATATATTCTCTATAATGTTACTAGAATTTTTAGAAATGTATTCCTTATACTTCTTTTGGAAAATAACAATTGTATGAATTTTGTATTAATTAAGAAATAAATAGAAATAATCAAAGGAAAGTTATAAATTATGGTAGACAGCAATATTTCACCAACATATAACTCAAGAAAAATTCCTTAGGTCAGTGGATTATAATTTGTGATACTTCATGTATTAAATGACCTAGGGGATTAATTAAATGATTTAATTAGAGGCCATAATTACTTAGGAAAATTATGAAAATCAATAGACTCACGTAATTAGTCCATACCATCTTAGGATAAATAATTAAGGGCAGGTGGCCCAAGGAATTGGAAGTTCCATTTCGGGGTGGTATTAGGTCATGGGTTGCGTATAGTGTAAAGTAGGTCATGTTATAAGGACCACCGGGGGATAGATCAATAAATAAGCATTGCCGGCCTTCTGAGAACATCTTAAGTCATTAGGATCACTCAAGAGTAATAACGAGAGCTGGGGTAAATATTGGGTAGCCATCAACTAAAGTAAATATCCTTGAGAAAGGGATCTTTGGGCGTAATCCCATCACAGTTCCTTGTGCCCCCGAGAGCCCTTGACCGGGTATACCCTGGGCAGTCCTGGGATTAACCTTAAGTCGATAAGTATAATAATCCGTAGACAAGAGTAGTGTAATATGTTAGGACATAGTCGTTCATTCTCGCCCGTGTCGGGTTTGAGGGATTTGGAATAAAGGCACTATTGTGCGTTCTCACCTGTGTAGGGTTGGATGGATTGTGATAAATGCTCACCCGTGTAGGGTTTGAGGGATTCAGGACAGGTTGGTCCTGCGAGATGGAGGCTCGGGATGAAATACTTGCATGTGCATAAATTTAGTGGCGGGACATGTGGTACTGGCCGTTCATCACAGCGATGGCAGTACGGTGCACCAGGCGGGTGTGAGGGTTAGAGGGGCCAGTGGGTTGTTTTACACTGCGGTCTGGAGGACGATCCCCGATAACGCACATCTGACCCAACAATACTGAGGGGTTGTCAGCAAAGTACGTACGCATAGACTCTAGAGTGCACCTTGGATGTGTATAGATGCGTATGAGAGGGGTCTAAGGTTTGGTAGTGTGCATACCGGCCTAGAAGTGGAGATGCCTGCTCCGCTACTACCGTAGCCACATCGGTGGTACCCGAGAGTGAAGCTAGCTCTCAAAAAGTGGGAACTAAAGGTCTGTGATCACAGAGTCGTTGTGTGTGAGTTGTACTTGCCTGTGTATAAATTGCATCGTAAACATTCCATCATATTAGGTCATACGCTTCATAGATCCTTATCATATAAATTAGTATGGGCTCTTTTATATGATAAGTTAAATTTCCTGGAAACCATAACTTATAAATTTGTATGGGCATTTATATAAGTTAAGGTACGATTTGTGATGATAGAGTAGTGGTAGCTTAGTTTTACTTTCCTGCTCTTACTTTCTGTTCCTTTACTTACTTTACCGTACTGCACTTGTTCTACTTACTCAGTTTTATAACTTACTTACTGTACTTGTTCTTCTTACATATAACTGCTAGAGTAGAACTATTATTACTCCTCATTTACTTGTTAGCGTAGTGTCATTGCCACCTGTTTATACTTGATACCCCTTGTTGTCCTCCGCTTCGTCCTCCCGCACGGTGCCTAGGAGTTGCGGGGCGAGGTGTGGAGGAAACGACTTAGTCTTTTTGACAAATGTTCGGTGACCAAACTATTTTTAGGAGCTCGAGGAGATGGAGTACCAGCATGACCAGCAGGACGGGATGGCAGGATGTGAGGAGCTGATGCCACCACCTACTACTACTACTACTACTACTACGGCTACAGAGTTACCTCAGGTGGGATGACTTGGTGATGATAGATATCTTCCGCTGTTAGAGTTGAGAGAGAGAGAGAGATTTGATTTGATGTACAGGGCATAAGCCCTTATTACTCTTCATTTTATTTTATGTACTCATTTGGACTGATGTCTTCTTTTCATATATTATATATATGTGATGTGACTGTGGAGTTGCTGTGTTGTACTCTGCTATGTATTATTCTTTTATCATATTGTCCTACATGTTTATGATCATGCTAGCCGGCAGAATCGGCGTGTTGCGGTGTCGACTAACCCGTGTGTTAGTGTCACCGTAAGACGGAGGTTCTAGGCATAAGACCCGGTAGCCTCCTTGATAAGGGGGAGGGGGGGTCTTACAAACTGGTATCACTTGACAAACGATCATATGAGAAAGAAGTCCACAACACTGTACCACCCCGCGCGAGCATTAGTTTGCGGACAAACTATGCAGTGGAAGCAGTGGTGTGCCCATGTGTAAAAAGTCACATAAACAGTCCATTAAGTATAATGAGTTAGGCCAGTTCTGTTTTTACCTTACCTTTATGCAACCTCCACAGGACGCCGCGCCACAAAATGTGGTTCCTCCCCCTCCAGCTGCCACTCCATTTCTACAGACGGAGATAGGGCAGACCTTGACGACGATCCTGGATGCCTTCAAAGCACAGCAAGTCCCGGCCCCGCAGCCAAATCTGGGGTCAAGCTGGTTAAGTGCATTCAAGAGCCTGTCCCCACCGATGTACCGTGGGACAGAGGATGTTGTAAAGACGGAGGAATGGCTGGAGGCCATACACGAGATTTTGGCAGGCATCAGCTGCCCGGTCAGCCAGGCAGTACCTCTAGCCACCTCTGCACTAGAGGCTCATGCGAAGAGATGGTGGAAGTCTGTACAAGAGTCTACATATGCTGATTGGGAGCTGTCAGAAGTTTATTGGGAGGAGTTCGGTGATGTATTTTTGGATCACTTCGTATCTACTACGGACAGGGATGCTTTGGAGGAGAGGTTTCTGAACCTTTGGCAGGGGAGCAAATCGGTGATTGAGTACCAGAGGGAGTTCTCCCACCTTGCAAGGTTCGCAGGGATACATGACACAAACGACAGGAGGTATGCTAAGAGATTCTATCGGGGCCTCAGGGATGATTTGAGGCAGGCTTTGTTGTTCATTTCTCACGGTACGTCCACCCAGATTATCGAGATGGCAAAGAAGCTAGAAGCTGACCAGCTGATGTTGCAAGGTAGAGGAAAGAGACTGTATGATGGGTCGACATTAGGAGAGAGCAGCAGGGGCTCTCAGAGAGGCAGGACTATGGGATACAAGAGGGGTGGGGGACGTCATCGTCCCAACTTCAGGCAGGAGCAGGGGCCTCCTCCAGCATTAGCTCTCCCACCTCTACATGTGCATTCTCCAAGGATGCAGGATGACCATGATCATCAGCCAGTAGTCTGTTACGGATGTCGCCAGCCCGGGCACATTAGATCGGAGTGTCCGCATCGATTCCATCCTCCTCCTCCTCCACCTCTAGTGGCCCCAGTACAGTATGGTCGAGGCCGAGGTCGAGGCCGAGGTCAAGGCCGAGGCCGTGGATATCACGGCAGGGGATGCAACCAGGAGCAGATGTACGCTTTGGACCTCACGGAGCAGAGGAACCCCGAGTTGGTGATTACAGGTGCTTAAATTATTTTAATTTAGAAATTTCAACCTTATTAGTGCCTTGAAAACCATAGAAATGACATCAATTATACCTCAAATAAATCTCAGGCATAGTTATGATCAACGACAAGCCCGCACATACCCTCTTCGACACGGGTGCTTCCCACTCATTCGTGTCGTACACTTTCATTGAAGGACTGGAGGGTGTGGAGAGATTCCCTGGCACAGAGATGATGGTGCGACTTCCTGACGGCTCGGAGCTACGGACCACGGATAGCTGCAACATGGAGGCCGAGATAGGAGGCAAGACATTCGAAGCCCCGGCGGCGATCTTGAGATTGCCGGACTTTGATTTGATTTTGGGCATGACCTGGCTCCATCGGAACTATGCCCAGATCGACTGCCCCTCTAAGAGGATCACGCTCAGGCATGGAGACTCCTACATTACTATTGAAGGTATCCGACCTATCCCCTATCTATCATTATCTTTTGTACAGGCTGCCAAGGCCTATGAGCAGGGGGGAAGAGGTGTACCTCATCTGCTTCGAGATGGTGGCAGCGGAGAGTTCTATAGCCGATATCCCGGTGGTTCGGGATTTCTCCGATGTATTCCTGGAGAAATTGCCCGGACTATCACCAGCTCGGGACTTGGATTTCAGGATTCAGTTGGTGCCGGGGGCGAGGCCAGTGTCCCAGGCACCTTATAGGATGGCTCCCAGAGAGTTGGCAGAGTTCAGGACTCAGCTTCAGGAGCTTGTGGACTCAGGATTTGTGTGGCCGAGTTCATCGCCGTGGGGAGCACCAGTTCTCTTTGTAAAGAAAAAAGACGGATCATTGCGGCTATGCATAGATTACAGGGAGCTGAACCGGTTGGCAGTTCGGAATACATATCCACTGCCTCAGATAAATGAGTTATTTGATCATCTTCAGGGGGCCCTCTTGTTTTCTAAGCTGGATTTGAGATCCGGTTACTATCAGCAGCGCATCAGAGAGGAAGACATCCCGAAGATGGCTTTCAGCTCATGTTATGGGTTATACGAGCTCACGGTGATGCCTTTTGGGCTCACGAATGCCCCTGCCGCATTCATGAGTCTAATGAACCGTATATTCGAGCCCTTCTTGGACCACTTCGTTATTGTATTCATCGACGACATTTTGATCTATTCTCGGACTTAGGAGGAGCATACAGAGCATTTGACACAGGTTTTGCAGAGGCTGAGGGAGTCCCAGATGTATGCAAAGTTTTCGAAGTAACAGTTCTGGCTACAGGAGGTGGCCTTCTTGGGGCATACGATCAGTGGAGCTGGATTGGCGTTGGATCCAGCCAAGATAGAGACAGTGAGGGACTGGCCACGGCCGAAGATAACATCCGACATTCGCAGTTTCTTGGGATTGGCAGGTTACTATCATAAGTTCGTGGAGGGGTTCTCAAGGATAGCACTCCCCCTCACGACCTTGACGAGGAACGATGCAAAGTTTACATAGATAGAGCAGTGGGAGACAACATTTCAGGAGTTGAAGGACCGACTTACCTCCTCCCCTATCCTTGCCCTCCCATCTAGGAGTGAGGGATTTCAAATTTACACGGATGCCTCATACGTAGGGATGGGTGTTGTACTGATGCAGCACGGACATGTTATCGCTTATGTTTCGAGATAGTTGAAGAAGCATGGGCATAACTATCTGGTATACGATTTGGAGCTCGAGGCTGTTGTATTTGCACTAAAGATATGGGGGCATTATCTGTATGGGATTCATTGTGTTATTTTCTCAGATCACAAGAATCTCAAGTACATCGATACGCAGAAGGACCTAAACCTGCGATAGAGGAGATGGCTAGAGTTCCTCTATAACTATGATTACCAGATTTACTACCACCCGGGGAAGACAAACACAGTAGCAGATGCATTGAGCAGGAGGGCCGGCACCGCTGGATCGGAGCCCCGGATGATGGCTATGGAGTTGATACAGATGATGGACGACATGCATATTACTATGGTTTCTGAGGCCGAACCAGTTGGATACCGAGAGTACCTGAGCTCTATGATCAGTGATGATGACATTCAGGAGCGTATTATAGAGCATCAGAGGCTGGATGCTGCACTAGAGCCGATATTCATTGCCCTGGAAAGGGGCAAGGTTGAGGACTACACACTGCAGGAGGATCTCCTTCGATTCCGTGGACGCATCTATATACCAGCAGGGGGCGGTATCCGGGATGATATACTTAGAGAGGCACATTGCTCCAGATATTCAGTGCATCCCGGCATCACCAAGATGTGGGCAGATTTACGGAGGACTATGTATTGGCCTGGGATGAAGAGGGAGTTCACCCACTTTGCGACACATTATGAGACGTGCCAGCGCATTAAGGCAGAATGCAAGAGTTCGGGAGGTTTATTACAGCCATTGCCAGTCCAAGAGTGGAAGTTCGAGGACATTGCTATGGACTTTGTGCACGGACAACCTCGCTCCCACTCTGGGCATGATTCTATATGGGTCATAGTAGACAGACTTACCAAGGTGGCGCTATTTATTCCAGTCAGGAAGGATGCTCCAGTTGCAGTTTTGGTGAGATTATTTGTGGAGCAGTTTGTCAGATACCATGACATCCCCAGGACGATTGTTTCGGACCGTGATGGTCGGTTCACTTCGAGCGAGTGGAGGGCTGTGCATGTTTACTTGGGATCTCGGCTTACTTTTAGTACCGCATTCCACCCGCAGACCGACGGACAGACCGAGCGGACCATCCGAACCATGGAGGATCTACTCTGCCTGTGCATTTTGGATACGGGGAAGCCTTGGGAGAGGCTGCTACCATTGATCGAGTTTTCCTAAAATAATAGCCACCAGGCTAGCATCAGGATGGCTCCATATGAGGCACTTTATTGGAGGAAGTATCGGACACTATTGTCATGGGTTCAGGATGTGGACACCAAGGCTCTTGGTTCTGATTATGTGAAGGATACGGAGGCTCAGGTTCGTTTGATCAGGGATCGGCTGCTAGAGGACCAGAGCAGACAGGCGAAGTATTATGATGCTCGGTACTGGAAGGTGGAGTTCCAGGTTGGAGACAGGGTTTTCTTGAAGATACGTCCGGTACACGGTGTCTCTCGGGTGCGGAGGCACAAGAAGATCAGTCCTCGATACATGGGGCCATACTTGATCCTGGAGCGGATCGGCCCCTTAGCTTACTGACTGCAGCTGCCACCGAAGTTGGGTTCCCTACATGACATCTTCCATGTCTCTTCCTTGCGAAGAGCTCTCCTTCGGCTGGAGCAACATGTTACTACTACAACCGGTCCGATAGCGCCAGATAGATCCGTTAGACTAGAGCCGATCCAGATTGATGATACAGATGTTCGTGTGTTGCGGAAGAAGAAGGTCCCTCTCGTGAAGGTGTTGTGGTCCAATCATGGACAGGAGGAGCACACCTGGGAGCCGAGGGATCTAATGTTGGAACGACACCCAGAACTGTTCACTTCAGGTATACTTTAGTTTATACGTTTAAAATTTTTTATAATTCTTACAAGTAGAATCCCGTATACCCGAACTTAAATTTTGGGGACGAAATTATTTTCTTGTTTATTGGGATTTGTAACATTCCATGTTACTTCTAGACCCCCTTAATTTAGATTGGGTTAGGCATGGGGTGAGTGATAGTGAATTTAGCTAGGTTTGACCCTAAGTAGTGGGTTGTAGCCATGTGGGGCTCATTAAGGGACCAAAGTCAAACTAGGTCAAACTAGCCTAAATAGGAACCCTAGCCACACCATGACTCCACCACATTGCCCTAACCCTGAAACAATCTAAGTGGACCCTAGGGCATGTCATTAGGTCAACCCTTTGACCCTAGTTGACCAAAGTCAACCATGGACATAATTTGGTCAAACCTATACCTATAGGCCCAATTAGCCCAAGTAGGGCACCACATTGACCCAACCCAAGATGGGTAGTGCCCTTAGACCCATGACCACCAAGTGGGGTCAGCTCACTCATCATGGTTGACCAAGTCAACCCAAGTCAACCTAATTAACCTAAAGGAGAAAATGAGGGCTAAGCCCACTCCCCTTGGGCCAAGCCCACAAAACTTGATCCATGGCCAACCCAAATGGACAATGACCACCTCTAACCTCTGATTTTGAATAGAGGGACACATGCATAAGGGTAAAGTGGGGATTTTAGGAGAGAGAAGGTGAGTTAAGAAGAAGAGGCCACTTGGCCTCGGCTCCATCAGCCCAAAATTGTGCAGGTTGCCCTCCTCAGAGAATTTCCAGAGAATTTGGCAGCATGGGGGCCACTTGGCACCAAGGGTGAAGCCTCCAAAGCCGCAAACCGAGCTCACCTTGCTTGTATATCCCTATACAGCCACTTTTAGCTCAAACCAACAACACCATCACCTTCAGAGGGTAGAATCGAGTGGAGAACGAGTCCTGGAGCGAAGCTTTTGGTGGAGAATCGAGGATTTGAGAAGGAGATTGCCGGAGCAGCTCATCCATGGCCAACAGCCGCCAACCTCGCCGTCGTGCCGCCATTCGGGTCCATTTCACCTCCCCTCTACCCGTACTAGGTTTCTAGATCTTTAGGGAGAGTCATCGGGCTCAATTGAGACCGATACCATGTGAGGAAAATGGGAAATTTCCGAGCTTTTCTTCTTTCTCGGGATCGCCGGAGGAGCCAATTCCGCTGGCCTCATCGTCGGAAACCGCTAGCCACCACCTCAGTGAAGGTGGTGGCGACATCCGCCGACAGTGGTGGTGGCTCAGCTGGCCGGAATCAGCCAGCAAAGGTGCCCAGCCAGAATCAATCTGGACTGTTGGCCACTTGTGGACGATGAACTGATTCCGTCGTTTAGGCTTTAAGATTCGTGGAGCCCGATTATTATTAAATCAAATAAATTATAGTATATAAATACACATTTTTTTCACACGTATTCAGTAATTTTACATGGCTATTAGGCTCTTAACTTTAATTTGCCACTATAATCATGTAATTTGGAGTAGTATACTGCCCTGTAGGTCATTTGTCCTAGAACTGGTCCTAAGCAAGGGGCAGAACTTCAATTTGATGCCCAAGCCAAACCATTAATCGACATGACCCTAAAATTTGCGTGCATGCATGTTTAGGGCATATTTAGCCCCTGCCAAAAATTGGAAATTTTTGGGAAAACATTTTCTATAGTTTTATTCATAATACACAAAATTACATAAATGAAATATTAGGAGTATTATGGCTCCAAATGGCCCCAAATTTTGGTGGCATGTCCTTGGGGACTATTCATTTCCATGGTAAAACATTCAGCACATTTGGACCACTACATGTTGGGTAAACTCACATGCATGTGTTGATTATATATAGGTTTGGGGTGCAAATAGCCATTTTTGATATATTGTGTATTGAGCCTATTTGGAACATCCAATAATCATAATATTGATTACAGAGGCTCATTAGGGTGAATCATACCCCACATTGTAATAATGAGATTTTTGGAAGCAAAAATCCCATTATTTGGAATTTTTGGAATAATTAATCTTTTTGAAAAATAAATGTAAAAATAGGTCATCTTTGAGATAAAACCCCCAATTTTTGTCAAGGTCAGTATTAGGTTAGAGTTAACTTCTAAAAATTTTTATGCCTCTGTTTGAAGAATTTTGATAGGAGTTATGTGGAAATTACCTTTTTACCCTCATCTTACTTAATTAGCAAATTGGTGAAAATACTTAGTAGAAAATTTTGGAAAAATTCTTGATGATATATATGAGTATGAATAACCTTGTATAATTTTCTCAGTAGTTTTGGATTACTCAGTAATTTTTAAAACTTTATAATGGCATTTTGGTAAATTATTAAGAATTGAAATTTGTAGGCCATTACATTGTAGATTTTGATGAAACTCTGCCATTAGCCTTAAATTCATGATATATATGCTCTGTAATGTTCTTAAAAGTTTTCGAAATGTATTCCTTATACTTCATTTGGAAAATGACAATTGTATGAATTTTGTATTAATTAAGGAATAAATAGAAATAATAAAAGGAAAGTTTTAAATTTTAGTAGACAGCAATATTTCACCAAAATATAATCAAGAAAAATTTCTTAGGTCAGTGGATTATAATTTGTGATACTTCATGTATTAAATGACCTAGGAGATTAATTAAATGATTTAATTAGAAGCCTAAATGACTTAGGAAAATTATAAAAATCAATAGGTTCACTTCATTAGTCCATACCATCCTAGGATAAATAATTAAGGTCAGGTGGCCCAAGGAATTGGAAGTTCCATTTCGGGGTGGTATTAGGTCATGGGTTGCGCATAGTGTAAAGTAGGTCATGTTATACGGACCATCGAGGGATAGATTAATAAATAAGTTAGAGGCTTCAATTGGAATATGACCCTGGTGGGTAGAGTTGTTTTAGTGACGAGAGTAAAGTGCAAGCCCTTAGATAACAACTGGAGTGGATGCCGACAGAAGACCGTCGCCCTTCTTAGAACATTTTAAGTCATTAGGATCACTCAAGAGTAATAACGAGAGTTGGGGTGAATATTGGGTAGCCATAAACTAAAGTAAATATCCTTGAGAAAGGGAGCTTTGGGTGTAATCCCATCATAGTTTCTAGTGCCCCCGGGATCCCTTCACCGGGTATACCCTGGGCAGTCCTGGGATTAAACTTAAGTCGCTAAGTATAATAATTCGTAGACAAGAATAGTCTAATAGGTTAGGACATTGTGGTTCATTCTCGCCCGTGTCGGGTTTAAGGGATTTGGAATAAAGGCACTATTGTGCGTTCTCACCCGTGTAGGGTTGGAGGGATTGTGATAAATGCTCACCCGTGTAGGGTTTGAGGGATTCAGGACAGGTTGTTCATGAGAGATAGAGGCTCGGGATGAAATACTTACATGTGCATAAATTTAGTGGCAGGGCATGCGGTACTGGCTGTTCGTCACACCGATGGCAGTACGGTGCACTAGGCGGGTGTGAGGGTTAGAGGGGTCAGTGGGTTGTTTTACACTGTGGTCTGGAGGACGATCCCCGATAACGCACATCCGACCCAACAAGACAGACGAGTTGTCAGCAATGTACGTACGCATAGACTATAGAGTGCACCTTGGACGTGTACAGAGGCGTATGAGAGGGGTCTAAGGTTTGGTAGTGTGCATACCGCCGTAGAAGTGGAGATGCCCACTCTGATGCTGTCGTAGCCATAACGGTGGTACCCGAGAGTGAAGCTAGCTCTCAAAAAGTGGGAACTAAAGGTCTGTGATCACATAGTCATTGTGTGTGAGTTGCACTTGCCTGTGCATAAATTGTATCGTAAACATTCCATCATATTAGGTCATACACGTCATAGATACTAATCATATAAATTAGTATGAGCTCTTTTATATGATTAGTTAAATTTCCTAGAAACCTTAACTTATAAATTTGTATGGGCATTTTTATAAGTTAAGGTACGATTTGTGATGATAGAGTAGTGGTAGCTTAGTTTTACTTTCCTACTCTTACTTTTTGTTCCTTTACTTACTTTAGCGTACTGCACTTGTTCTACTTACTCAGTTTTATATCTTACTTACCGTACTTGTTCTTCTTACATAGAACTACTAGAGTAGAACTACTATTACTCCTCATTTACTTGTTAGCATAGTGCCACTGCCACCTGTTTATACTTGATACCCTTATTGTCCTCCGCTTTGTCCTCCCGCACGGTGCCTAGGAGTTACAGGGCGAGGTGTGGAGGAAACGACTTAGTGTTTTTGACTAATGGTCGGTGACCAAACTATTTTTAGGTGCTCGAGGAGATGGAATACCAGCACGACCAGCAGGACGGGATGGCGGGACGTGAGGAGCTGATGCCACCACCTACTACTACTATGGCTGTAGAGTTACCTCAGGTGGGATGACTTGGTGATGATAGATATCTTCCGCCATTAGAGTTGAGAGAGAGAGATTTGATTTGATGTACTGGGCATAAGCCCTTATTACTCTTCATTTTATTTTATGTACTCATTTGGACTGATGTCTTCTTTTTCATATATTATATATATGTGCTGTGACTGTGGACTAGCTGTATTGTACTCTGCTATGTATTCTTCTTTTCTCATATTGGCCTACAGGTTTATGATCGTGCTAGCCGGCAGAATCGGCGTGTTGCGGTGTCGACTAACCCGTGCGTTAGTGTCACCGTAAGACGGCGGTTCTGGGCATAAGACCCGGTAGCCTCCTTGCTAAGGGGGAGGGGGGTCTTACACCAAAACTCTATCACCTCCTCACTGTACAAAGGGTTCTTTAAATCCCTTCAAAAGTTATTCCTTGGATGCTAAAAGATATTGTACCTAATCACCTAGAGGGGGGGGGGGGGTGAATAGGTGACTTAAATCTTTTTAACTTTTTAGGCAGAATTCAACTTATAACACAGAATTATATCTACTTTATCACAGCACACAATCAGCAATCACAGAATTCCACAAGCACACAGTAGACACACAGATTTATAGTGGTTCGCCAAGGTTTGGGTACATCCACTTTCCCCCTACGCCTATCTAGTAGTGTACTAGATTCAGCCAAACTCCTACACTATCTTAGATCCTTAGATCTTACACTCAGAACCTCAACCAGGTTCCTACAGCTCAGGCTCAAGGCCCTACAACTCAGCTTCTTCACAAAGCCTACACTTAGCTTCTTCACAAAGCCTACACTCAGCCACCAAGGACTACTCTCAGAGATGCAAATCTCCTACACTCAGGCACATATGCCCTACACTCAGCCTTTATAATTACAGGCATACAAACTCAGATCCCTAAGGATCCTACAAGATAATATGAATACAAAAATGTAAACTCTACAACTCAGAGAAAAGAGAGAAGAGTTGAGAGTTTCTTGATGAGTTCTTGGATGAACTCTGCTGAGATCAATCTGACTTGGCTTTCTTCAAAGCTTCTTGAATGTAGAATACAATAAGACTGATCTCCTCTGCAGTTGATCCTTGATCTCTACTACTTAAGATTCAGAACAAAATCTGAACCCTTCTTCTCAGCCTGGTTCCAACGGTTATCTTCTTGGATGGAGCTCTCTCTCTCCAACTTCTTAGTTCTTCACTAGATTTTTCAAGGAATAGCTAGATCTTCTTTGTATTACTTGATCTCTTGAACTTGTGTTCAATCTTCTTATCAATCTCCTTCTGTAGACAGTATAAGCCTATTTATAGGCCTTCTTCATGGTAACCGGCTGGTCCGGTCCATAACTGATTTCTGACAACTCTGACAGGTGCAGTAGACCGGCTGGAATGGCAGCTGTCAAGTCATCCAATTAGATCTTGAAAATTCTGTAACTGTCTGAAAGTGTCGAGACTGTCTGTCTTTAAGTGTCGATACTTATAGACTAAGTGTCGACACAAGTTGTCTATGTGTCGACACTTGCCTACAAGGTGTCGACACAACTCCTTATGTTGTAGATTTTATATCTCGACACTGCTTCTTCTTCATGTGTCGACACTGATAATGTGTGTCGACACAAGTCCTTGTACTTCAGTATTTTGCTGAATTCTTGTAAGTGTCGACACATCTCCTTGTGTCGACACATCTTCATGTGTTGAACTTGTTTTAGTGTCGACACATCTTCTTGGTGTCGACACATGCCTTCTGTGTAGAAACTTGCTGAGTGTCGACACTGCTCCTTGTGTCGACACATTCTTCTTCTGTCGAGACTCTGGCTGAGTGTCGACACATCTACTTAGTGTCGACATTTGTACTTAGAATTTTGCTGATCTTTGCTAAGTGTCGACACAGCTCCTTGTGTCAACACTTTCTTCAAGTGTTGAGTCTTCAGCTGAGTGTCGACACATTCTTTCTTGTGTCGACACTTTCTTCAAGTGTTGAGTCTTCAGCTGAGTGTCGACACATTCTTTCTTGTGTCGACACTTTCTTCAAGTGTTGAGTCTTTAGATGAGTGTCGACACATTCTTTCTTGTGTCGACACTTTCTTCAAGTGTTGACTCTTCTGCTGTGTGTCGACACATTGTTCTGGGTGTCGACACTTATACTTAGACTCTGCTGACTTTTGCTGAGTGTCGACACAGCCTCCAAGTGTAGACACTTTCTGATGTAGACACATTTCCTCTAGGTGTCGACACAACTGCTAAGTGTCGACACTGCTTCACTGCAATTTTCTTCATTGAGTGTCGACACTGCTCCTTGTGTCGACACTTTCTGTCTGTTGTCGACTCTACATCTCTGGTGTCGACACAAGTACTCCAAGTGTCGACACTGCTTGTCCGGGTGTCGACACAAGTCTTCTTAAGTGTCGACACTTTCCCTCTGGGTGTCGACACATGGACTTAGAAACTTTTTCATCTTTCCTGCAAATACTTAACCTGCACAAAGTAATTCAAAAATACATCAAATACATTTTGATGTATATCATTGAGTGGGGTGAGGCTTCTTCAAATCAGGTACATTTAAACCAATGTACCCAACAATGTCCCCCTATTTGGAGAAGTCATAACCCTTAGTCAATGATATACACCATACAGAATAAAATCATAGCATGATGTAAAGAAGGATTAGATATCAGGGCAAACATAAACATGTATCAAACAAAACATGTATACACAGATAATATCTCAGAACAATTATGAAATAAATTTATAACACATCTCATTGTTCTAACACTTTGTCACATTCATAATTCAAAAGTTTACAGAATGTTTAACATCAAAAGATTACATAGTAAACTTAAGAAAAATTTCTATGCTATTTTTGATCAGCATCTTTGATCACTATCCCTTTTCCAGACTGAATCTTGGCTTGCATAGGAGCTTCAGCATCTTCAGTATCAGCAGGCTTCTTCCCTTTCAGCTCCTTCTTCTTTAGCTCTTCAGCCTTAATCTTTTGCCTCACAAAATAATGATATGGCTTGGGAAAGTACTTGCTAGGCTCCTGAGCAGTAGGAGGTAGCTTTCCCATCTTGGCCTTTCTTTTATATTGGACTATGGCTTCTTGCCTTGTCTCATGCTTTCTCCATTCCAACTCAGAAAACCACTTGTTTCTGTCTTGTATATTATCTTTTGCAGCTTTCCATGCAGTTAAGATAATGTTTCTTAAAGTGGGGCTCCACTGTTCAAAATCTGGTCTTTGTTAAGCTTGCTCTCTGAACCTCTTTTTAGATAATCTAGCTTCTTGTTCAGCTTGTTCTTTCAGAATAACTTCCTGTAAAGCCTCAGATACTGGCTGAACCACCTTTTCAAGAATAACATTTTGCTTACCCTCAGATGGGCTATACATAGTCTGGATTTCAGCTTGTACTATGTCAAAATCTGGTGGAGGATAAATTACTTGAGCTACTTCAGGTTGCTCACCTCCAAGATAGGCAGGATTAACTCCAGATTCTGCTACATTATCATCATCACATAAAGGAGGATATCCAAGAGTAGCTCTGATAGAATTAGAAATCCACTTGGCATGATCAGAGCTAGCTTTGACTAACACCCTCTCCCCCTTTATGACTTCTCTTTCCATGTGATCTCTTAGATCATCCTTTTGAAATCTTATTTGAGCATTAAGATAATTGACTCCATCCTTGTAGAAAGGTTTTAACCTTTGAAGTTTTTTAGTGATGAGCTTCTGAGAGTCTTGAATAGCAGTTGTAACAGCAGTTAAGCTCTCTTGCAAGTGCTTATCAAAAGTTGCTTTGGCTGTAGCACTTTCTACATACTGTGCAGTGTCTATATTCTTTATCTCAGTTACAATTGCATTATGGGATGCTGTCAAGTTATCATTCATTCTGATTTAATTCTCTAGTACATAGCCTTGCTTGACTTCAAGTTCATCCACTTGAGCTTTTATCTTCTCCTGATGTGTAGCCAAGTACACCACTACATTCCCTTCCTTGTGAAAGCAGTCAGTCATTTCCTTCTTATTGAGATTCATCTCAAATCTAATAGATTTAATATCTTGAGCTAGGTCAAATTGTAGAGATTTATGACCCTCATCCACATAAGTTTCTATGGCTTTCCTGTGCTCATCCAGCTTGATTTGCATAGCAACCATTAGAGCACTGTAATCTACAGTTGGTGCTGGCTGTAGTGCAGGCTGTGGTGCTATAGTTTGCAAAGCCTTCTTATAAGTCTGGCTTCTTCTTTTAAAGACTTGAAACTTCCTTTTCTTAGCCCTTGTAGCTTCCTCATCTTCAGAAGCTGATGTGCTTGCTATGTCTACCCTCTCCTTAGGTAGCTCCTCAACTTCTTTTGGCTTCTCAGGTTCTTGCCCTGCAGGCTCTTCAACAAGTACTACTTGCTCCCCCTCAACTGGAGCATTCTCCCCCTCAGCAGCAGTACTGTCCTTCTCAAGATCTGCTTGATCTAGATTGAGGAAGAGATCTTCCATAGTAAATTCTTGTGGAGAATGAGCTGGATAAATTCTTGGCTCATCTACCACTGGATCAGATACAACTTGAACTGTAACAGATGTGTCCTCCATGACAATATCTGGTGGTAGGCTATCAATCTGTGTTTGCTGATTAACATTATTTAAGGAATCAGATAAAACATTATCCTCTATAAGGTAATCTAAAGCATTAAGCTCAGTGATTACCTCAAGAATTGTGTTTGTAGCTTGCTCACTTTCCAGTGGAGTTGGTTCTTCCACTACTAGTGGCTCCCCCTAGAGTGAATCCTGGTGTAAGGGGCTAGCTGGTGGTAGCTCCCCCTGTCTCTCTGCAGTATCTTGTTTAGCTGGATAATTCCCAGCATTTTCTTCTACATCCTCTTCTGGAGTAAAGACAACTTGCTCTTCACTACCAGAGCTGCTAGATGAAACCTGAGCTACTGGGGCAGTTTTCTTCTTATTCTTTTGGGGTGTTACTTTCTCAGGAGTTATTTTCTCAGGGGTTCGCATTTCCTTAGACAAAACCCTGTCCTATCTATAGAATATCCTCATGTCCATCTTTCTCATATGATTGATCTTACTGCCAGCAGCTTGACTGATAACTTCTGGTATACTACCAGCCAAGTATAGACTTAAGATCCTACCCAGTTTGGGCTTCTTCATACTCTCCTTGATCTTTTCAAAGACTACTACAGACCAATAAGTTTTTAGGCTGAAGATTATCCTGGTAATGAGATTGAACATATGGGCAGATACCCTGTCATGCCCTCCAGGCTTACTTAAGATCACTTTGCCAACAATTTCTGATAGAAATTTACCCTGGCTGTTCATCCCCTTCCTATTGAATACAGATCCAATTTTCAGTTTGGAATCTAGACCACACCATGTCAATGCTTCTCTGGTCTTAGAAGCAGTTACTTCATCCTCTTCTTTTGTCCTTGGCAGGTTTAGAACCTTTCTCAAACGTTTGGGAGAGACCTTCACTTTTTCTCCATGGACCCTGGACTTGATCTTGAATCCAGTGTCGTCTAGGGTTGCTCCATTGAGAAATTCTAAGACTTCTTTCTTCCAGATTTTAGTTGGCTCTGAAACAAGAAATTCTAACCCTGAGTCTGCAACTAGGGTTACCACAGTCTTGATCTCGGGGTCTGTATCACCAAACGCATAGCGCACCAGTTCATAGCCTTCATTGACGTTCTCCTCGAGCTTTGGCGCCATTAGTGTTTGAAGAATTTGAACTGAGAGAAGAGAGGTGTCGACACAGAAGTTTGGTCTCGAAACTTTTGAAAGCGTGTCGACAGACTGAGGCAAAATCCTATTTATACCTTTCTAGGTTTGAAGATGAAAGGGCGGGTCAGCTAACTGAAATTGTGTCGACACTGTTGATAAGTGTCGACACAAACTTATAATGTCTCGACACACTGTGTCGACACAAGTTTAGTCGACAGATAATATGTGTCGACACTTGTTTATGTGTCGACACCACTTAACTCGACACATAGTCGAGTCTTTACTTAGATAATTCTGAGTAAACTCTAAGTGTCGACACCACCTTGGTTGTGTCGACACTGACTCTGTATGTGTCGACACTAATATTCTTAAGTGTCGACACCAACTTCCTAGATGTGTCGACACCTTTTCCCTGAAGTGTCGACACCACTTTTCTGTGTCGACACAGATATCTCTGTGTGTTGATACCTTTTGACTTAGCCATTTCTATAAACTTATTCTAAGTTTATCATACCTAGTTCAATTTTAAACCTATTGAACTTAGTTTCTTCTAAGGGCTTACTATATATATCAGCTAGTTGATTATCTGTTCTAACATATTCCAGTAAAATATCTTCTTTCTCTACTTGTTCCCTAAGAAAATGATATTTTATTTCAATATGTTTAGTTCTACTATGGGAAACAGGATTATTTGCAATTGATATAGCACTTGTAGAATCACAAAAGAGTGGAGTTCTACTTACCTAAATTCCATATTCCTCAAGCTGATGTTGTATCCATAGAAGTTGAGCACATCAACTTCCTGCAGCCACATATTCTGATTCTGCAGTGGAGATAGCCACACTTGTTTGCTTCTTGCTACTCCATGAAATCAGTCTACCACCTAGGAATTGACAGGTTCCAGTTGTGCTTTTTCTGTCTTCTTTGCATCATGCAAAGTCTGCATCTGAATAACCTGTTAGTTCAAAATCCCCATTCCTAGGGTACTAGAGGCCTAGATAAGGAGTTCCCTTTAGATATCTCAATATTCTTTTGACTGCTGTCAAATGAGACTCCTTAGGGCATGCTTGGTACCTAGCACAGACACATGTAGCATACATGATATCTGGTCTACTTGTAGTCAAATAGAGTAGAGAGCCAACTATCCCTCTATACAAAGTCTCATCTACAGGTTTCCCTGCATCATCTTTGTTAAGAGACATACTTGACCCCATAGGAGTCTTCATGGTACTGGATGAATCCATATCATACTTCCTTATGAGTTCTAGGGTGAACTTAGACTGGCATATGGATAAACCATTCTCAGTCTGTCTAACTTGGAGACCCAAGAAGAACTTAAGTTCCCCCATACTACTCATCTCAAATTGTCCTTGCATAAGTTTTGCAAACTTTTTGCAAAGAATACTTTCAGTAGACCCAAATATTATGTCATCTACATATATTTGGACTAGTATTACTTGTCCTCTAGATTCCCTAAGGAATAGAGTCTTGTCTATTTTCCCCCTTGTGAACTTATTCTCAATGAGGAAACTAGACAGGGTTTCATACCAAGCCCTAGGGGCTTGCTTTAACCCATACAATGCTTTCCTAAGTCTATAGACATGATTAGGTTGAGTTGAATCAACAAAACCTGATGGCTGTTCCACATAGACTTCCTCTTTAAGATTACCATTCAAAAAGGCTGACTTTACATCCATTTGGTAAACTTTAAATCCTTGAAAGGTTGCATAGGCCAGGAACATCCTTATGGCTTCTAGTCTGGCTACTGGAGCAAAGGTTTGATCAAAGTCAATACCTTCTTCCTCCCTATATCCTTTAGCAAGCAATCTTGCTTTGTTCTTAATGATGACTCCATGTTCATCCATCTTGTTCCTAAAGATCCACTTGGTTCCAATTATGTTGTGGTCTTTTGGTTTAGGAACAAGTTCCCAGACTTTACACCTCTTGAACTGATTCAACTCTTCTTGCATTGCCTCAATCCAATGAGGGTCTAAGATGGATTCTTCAAACTTCTTTGGTTCAACTTGGGATAGAAAACTGGAGTAGAGTGCTGCATTCAGATTTCTGCTCCTTGTTTGGACCCCTTGTCTTGGATCACCAATGATTTGATCTGCTGGATGATCTCTAAGATGCCTATTGGCTGGAGGCATCCTGACTTCAGGTTGAACTTCTTCAGTTTCTTCATCTTGCTGTACTCCTTGAATTTCTTCTTCATTAGGTACATGTAGTACTCCCCCTGTACAGCAGCCACTATCTTCTACTAGCTATCTTGTAGTAGGTTCTTCTTCAATAGTGAGCTTGTCCATCTTCTTAGCGATACCTGTGGAGCTGCATATACTACTAGACAACTCATTGTTAATAAGTCTAGTTTCATCAAATACTACATGTACAGACTCTTCTACAACTTGAGTAGACAAGTTGTAGACTCTATAAGCCTGACTATTGTTGCTGTACCCAACAAAGATCCCCTCTTGGGACTTGGCAGCAAACTTAGTCAAGTAAGACTTTCCATTGTTAAGTATAAAGCACTTAAAACCAAAGATCCTGAAGTAGGATCGGTTTGGTTTTCTGCCTTTCACAACCTCATAGGGGGTCTTGTTGTGGCTTTTAGTAATGGTAGCCCTATTAATAACATGTCATGCAGTATTAACTGCTTCAGCCCAGAAATATTCTGGTAGTGATGTATCACTTAATAGGGTCCTACCAGCCTCAATTAAGGTTCTATTCTTCATCTCAGTAGTGCCATTTTGCTGAGGTGTTCTTGGTGAAGAAAACTCTTGAAATATCCTAAATTCTTCACATAGTTTTGCCATACTATCAGACTGAAATTCAGTACCATGGTCACTTCTTATCTTGACCACTGTACTATCTAGTTCATTCTGAATTTGTTTGACAAAGCTATAGAAGACACTATGTGTTTCAGATTTCTTTCTAAGGAAGAACACCCAGGAAAACCTTGAGTAGTCATCTACAACTACAAAGGTATAGACCTTCCTACCTAGGCTGTGAACTGGCATAGGACCAAAGAGATCCATATGCAAGAGGTATAAACACCTCACAGCATCTTTGTTTTCAATGCAATTAAAGCTGGATCTAGTCTGCTTGCCTTTTTGACAAGCTGAACATATTACATCTTTAATACAATTAACTTGAAGACCATTTCTCACTAACTCTTTGCTATAGAGTTTGCCAATTGTCTTGTAGTTGAGATGGGCTAGTCTCTTGTGCCATTTGACACAATGAGAGACTTTCTCATCAGCTACAAGACACACTAGAGAACCATTGGTCTCACACATAATGTCTAGGCAATAGACATTCCTTTTTCTATAACCTGTCAAAATGATCTCTTGATCATTTGACCTCCTGATATGACAACCATTTTTAACAAACGAGATATCATATCCCACATCACTCAATTGACTTATACTAATAAGGTTATGTTTCAAACCCTTAACATAAGTCACTTGAGTAATAGTATTATGGGAGCTAGAAATGTTACAAAATCCCTTGATGATTCCTTTTTCAGAACCACCAAAGGTGACTTTAGGACCATCTTTGATTGGAGTGAAGTCCTTTAGCAATCCCCTTGTTCCAGTCATATGTCTGGAACATCCACTGTCCAAGTACCATATTGGGCCATGGCCACTTGGACTCACCTGCAAAACAGATTAGTGAACCTTAGAACAAAAAGAATTCTTGGGTCCTTGGTACTGGTTAGTTTGCTTCCTAACAAAGCTACCTGCAGGTTTTCCAACAGGCAGTTTGCTACTCACTTTGGCACTAGCATTGTGCCAACAGTCCATGGCAAAGTGGCCTACCTTGCCACAGCACCAACACTCAAACCTATTGTACCTTTGCTTAGGTACAGTCTTAGCTTTTTTATCTATAGCTGGCTTGTTGAGAGCTGGGGCTTTGCCCTTGGACTTGGACTGAACAGTCCTAGCTAGTTTAGTAAACCCCAGTCCAACTTTACCTTTTTGATGAACAAATTCATCAATTAAGGGTAAAACTGACTTTGGTTTAGAAAACCTAGCAACCAAATCTCTCTCCTTCTGAAGACTGATCTCCAGACTTCTGATTTGATCATTCTTAAAAGTTATAGTCCCCATCTGAATTATAGTTATGTGCTTCAGTCTGGCTATCTCATTTAGCTTTTGATCAAACATCTTCTCATAATCAGTTGCAGCCATTTTGAGACTTGCAATCTCATTAGCTTGACTCTTGGCCAAGGATTTGCATTTCTTAAATGCTTGCAACAGAACTTTATATTCATCTATCAATTGATGAATATCCTCTTCAGACTCAGATGCACTCTCATCACTTGATGATGATGAATCTGTTTCTGAACTAGTACATGAAATTGAACTTAAAGAACAATTTTGTACCTTACTAGGTCCAGGATGCTCCTGGATTTTGTCACTTTCTATCAATGCCATTAGCCTTTGGCACTGACTGTCCTCTTGTTCATATATAGAGTTCATGATCTGAATGAACTCTTCTTCTTCTTCCTCAGCAAACAGTCCTATGTATGCTTCAGCATCTGACTCAGTTTCTGATGAAGAAATGTCTGACAGGCTCTTATCCTTTTTGGCAACAAAAGACTTTTCCTTCTTGCCCTTGAATGGAGTCTTTTTCTTATCATTAGACTCCTTCCTTTTCTCTGGACAGTCTGCAACAACATGTCCTTGTCTATTACAGCAATAGCATACAATTTTTGAAAGAGTTGCTTTGCTAGACTTGGTCTTTTTCCTGTCTTTCTTTGAAGACTTTTTATTCTGATAATAGTCTTCTTTACCCTGTGAAGTAGATGGCCTTGTCCTCCACTGTTTCTTCTTTAAGAACTTCTGAAAGTGTTTTGTGAAGGCAGCAAAGTCCTCATCACTTTCACTGCTTTCAGACTTTCTGCTTTCTAACTCATCTGACTCAGTTTTAGCTACTTTTGGTGGTGGAGTTGGTGACTTACTTCTGTACTTTCTGGGGGCTTATGTTTTAAATGCCACTATCCTTTCCTTATGGTCATTTCTTGTAGTCTTCTCCTCTTCTTTCCTCACCAACAATTGCATTTCATAGGATAGCAATTTTCCAAACAGAGTTGGAGGAGGAATTTCTGCTAACTTTGCCATTTCCCTTATGGCACAGATCTTGGTGTCCCAATCTTTTGTTAGGGACCTTAGAAACTTATCATTTAGTTCATAATTACTGAACTCTCTGCCATAGGACATTAGCTCATTTGTAATCCTATAGAACTTCTTATAGCATTCAGTTATGCTATCAGCCCTACCTTGCCTAAAGCTTTCATATTCTTGATTTAGCAAAGATTTTCTGTCTTGCCTCACTTCTTCAGAACCCTCCATATACACAATAAGAGTATCCCACATTTCCTTGGATGTCTTGCAGTGTATCAAATTCTGAAAAGTAGCATCATCTATAGCACTCACTATGATATTCTGAGCCCTCTTGTCCATTGTTGCTAGAACTATCTCATCCTTTGTCATTTCAGAGAAATCCTTAGGTGTTCTCTGATTTGCATCTAAGACTGAAACCTTCATGGGCACATATGGCTCTTCTTTCACTGTGATATATATTCTAGGGTCTGAGGCTTCCATAAACAGTCTCACCCTTTCCTTCCAAATGCCAAATATTTCTTTTCTGCAAATGGGTAGCTTCATGGATCCCAATTCCTTATGATTCTCAGTGCAACCCATGGTTCTTGATTTTCTTGATTCTGTAATGTACTTAGACTGAATCTGCCAACAGGATCTACTTAGACATTTATGTCCCTTTTTGAGTAACCTCGCTCTGATACCACTTGAATGATATTGTACCTAATCACCTAGAGGGGGGGGGGGTGAATAGGTGACTTAAATCTTTTTAACTTTTTAGGCAGAATTCAACTTATAACACAGAATTATATCTACTTTATCACATCACACAATCAGCAATCACAGAATTCCACAAGCACACAGTAGACACACAGATTTATAGTGGTTCCCCAAGGTTTGGGTACATCCACTTTCCCCCTACGCCTATCTAGTAGTGTACTAGATTCGGCCAAACTCCTCCACTATCTCAGATCCTCAGATCTTACACTCAGAACCTCAACCAGGTTCCTACAGCTCAGGCCCAAGGCCCTACAACTCAGCTTCTTCACAAAGCCTACACTCAGCTTCTTCACAAATCCTACACTCAGCCACCAAGGCCTACTCTCAGAGATGCAAATCTCCTACACTCAGGCACATAGGCCCTACACTCAGCCTTTATAATTACAGACTTACAAACTCAGATCCCTAAGGATCCTACAAGATAATATGAATACAAAAATATAAACTCTACAACTCAGAGAAAAGAGAGAAGAGTTGAGAGTTTCTTGATGAGTTCTTGGATGAACTCTGCTGAGATCAATCTGACTTGGCTTTCTTCAAAGCTTCTTGAATGTAGAACATAATAAGACTGATCTCCTCTGCAGTTGATCCTTGATCTCTGCTACTTAAGATTCAGAACAAAATCTGAACCCTTCTTCTCAGCCTGGTTCCAACGGCTGTCTTCTTGGATGGAGCTCTCTCTCTCCAACTTCTTAGATCTTCACTAGATTCTTCAAGGAATAGCTAGATCTTCTTTATATTACTTGATCTCTTGAACTTGTGTTCAATCTTCTTATCAATCTCCTTCTGTAGACAGTATAATCCTATTTATAGGCCTTATTCATGATAACCGGCTGGTCCGGTCCATAACTAATTTCTGACAACTCTGACAGGTGCAGTAGACTGGCTGGAATGGCAGTTGTCAAGTCATCCAGTCAGTTCTCGAAAATTCTGTAACTATCTGAAAGTGTCGAGACTGTCTGTCTTTAAGTGTCGACACTTATAGACTAAGTGTCGACACAAGTTGTCTAAGTGTCGACACTAGCCTACAAGGTGTCGACACAACTCCTTGTGTTGTAGATTTTATATCTCGACACTGCTTCTTCTTCATGTGTCGACACTGATAATGTGTGTCGACACAAGTCCTTGTACTTCAGTATTTTGCTGAATTCTTGTAAGTGTCGACACATCTCCTTGTATCGACACATCTTCATGTGTTGAACTTGTTTTAGTGTTGACACATATTCTTGGTGTCGACACATGCCTTCTGTGTAGAAACTTGCTGAGTGTCGACACTGCTCCTTGTGTCGACACATTCTTCTTCTGTCGAGACTCTGGCTGAGTGTCGACACATCTACTTAGTGTCGACACTTGTACTTAGAATTTTGCTGATCTTTGCTAAGTGTCGACACAGCTCCTTGTGACAACACTTTCTTCAAGTGTTGAGTCTTCAGCTGAGTGTCGACACATTCTTTCTTGTGTCGACACTTTCTTCAAGTGTTGAGTCTTCAGCTGAGTGTCGACACATTCTTTCTTGTGTCGACACTTTCTTCAAGTGTTGAGTCTTCAGCTGAGTGTCGACACATTCTTTCTTGTGTCGACACTTTCTTCAAGTGTTGAGTCTTCAGCTGAGTGTCGACACATTCTTTCTTGTGTCGACACTTTCTTCAAGTGTTGACTCTTCTGCTGTGTGTCGACACATTGTTCTGGGTGTCGACACATATACTTAGACTCTGCTGACTTTTGCTGAGTGTCGACACAGCCTCCAAGTGTCGACACTTTCTGATGTAGACACAGTTCCTCTGGGTGTCGACACAACTGCTAAGTGTCGACACTGCTTCACTGCACTTTTCTTCATTGAGTGTCGACACTGCTCCTTGTGTCGACACTTTCTGTCTGGTGTCTACTCTGCATCTCTGGTGTCGACACAAGTACTCCAAGTGTCAACACTGCTTGTCTGGGTGTCGACACAAGTCTTCTTAAGTGTCGACACTTTCCCTCTGGGTGTCGACACATGGACTTAGAAACTTTTTCATCTTTCCTGCAAATACTTAACCTGCACAAAGTAACTCAAAAATACATCAAATATATTTTGATGTATATCATTGAGTGGGGTGAGGCTTCTTCAAATCAGGTACATTTAAACCAATGTACCCAACAGATGCAATTCACCTGATCAAAAGACTTGGGTTGGTTTTTGAGCACCTGATCAAAAGCTCATTGGTGGCAGTCACCTGATCAAAACCTGTTAGTGGATTCCTACCACGGTGGTAGAAAAGTGAATGTACCCAGGTTGGGGAACCACTATAAAAGTTCTTATGTTGTCTAGTTGCCCACTTTCTTTTTTTTGTTCTTTTTGTGCCTGTGTTAGTTAGTTTTGTTGTGCCTGTGATAGTTAGATTTATCTCAGGTTGCTCTTTTACTTATATCAAATTTTAGTATTTATTAATTGCTTTACTTTAAAGTTTTTATATACTGAAAAAATTTAAAGATACTCTATTCACCCCCCTCTAGAGTATTTTAGGTCTAACCCTCTCTTTCAAGATGCTTATATTACAACACTCAAAGATAAGGAGAGCCTTTGGGCAAAGTACAATTCAACTAAATAAAGATTTTAGTGGTCCCTTATACTTTGAGATTGTTGGCCGTGTCTCTTCCACCACTTTGGACTTGATAAAAAAAGGAAGAAGTCTTAGTGAAGAATGAGTGTGTAGATGTTTGCAATTGCACGCAAAGATGTCGACATGCATTGGGTCTACCATGTGCACATGATTTAGTGGCCTACATGTCGAATGCTAACTCGTTTCCACTATGGATGATCCACAACCATTGAAAACAATTAACATTAGATAACAATGTCACGAATGAGAACATAAAAGTTGAAGTTGTGAATGAAAGTGAAATAGATAATGAAATGGAGGGTATTTTGAAGCGATACAAGAACATAAGTGCTTTACAAAAGCAAGAAATAAAAACGAATTACGCGATATAATGAATTCGACATCAACGCAAACATTGGAGCCTAGGTTACCAAAAGCAATGAAATGTCGGCCATGAGGTAGCTGCAAAAAGTTTAAGGATGATGCAAAATCGACAAAACGCAATCCTTCTCTATTTGAGTATGTATTGATGGATGAGCAACTATCGCAGACCACAAGTGCATTACATCCTAAACAAAAGGTGGTATTAAACGAGAGCAGAATGTTACGTATTGTTCAAAGGGAAATGTCACCGTGTGTTTCTGAGTTTGTTACAGATGTGATTGATATATTAACAGATGGTCATTGTGGGTCCAGAGTGGTAAGTAATGCAATGGGCATGGGTACTGTTTGGATGAAGGTACGCAAACAACTATCATTGGAGCTACAAAGTAGGGAAAAAATGTATGATAATATATTTGGCAAGGAAAGAAGATTGGTGCTGCTTAGTTCACTAGATTGTAATGCTTCTCCAGCTCCGTATGATAAGTGGATGTCAATGCCATATATTGGATTAGTGGTTGCTTCTTGCTATAACATAGCAATTGTCCACTTATGTAGATACCAGTCATTCACGCTTCTACCTTTGCATTCACCTCCTCTGGTGTCTCACAAGATAGTTTACATCAGATTTGTAAATGGTAATCATTTTATTCAACTGCAACTGTGCGACAATTTTCCATTATCTCCTACAATATCTCTTTGGAGAAGACATCGGGCTGAAAATGCGGACCACTGGGAGAAGTTCAACGAAAAGATTTTAAAGAAAAATTGATTTCAAGGTACAATGATTTTTGTGTTAATACAGATTATTTAAGTCATTTACTAACACTAAAATTTTAACATGCAACATTCTACGCAATATATGGGGTTTATTTTGATGGCATGTTTACACCCACTCATATTGGTAAGTTAATGATTAACTAGAAGTATAACTCATTTAATAATATTTTTTATTGAGCTCGTATAATTTTATATTTTAATGCAGGTGACAACTAATTTTAGAGTAACAATTGGACATGGAAAAAAAATTTCTGGTGTATTAAAGTTTTGTATTAAAACATATTTTATATAGTGATTATTATGATCTTTACTAGTGAAGTGGTATTTTTTAAAATTTTCTTTGGTTTGCACATAACAAAGTGGTTTGCACATAAAGTTTTCTGGTTTGCACATCACCACGGTTTGCACGTAGCAAAAATGGGTTTGCATATATAATTACTCTAAAAATATATAAAAGTATGGACCAGACCGACAATATTTTTATAACAAATATATAAAAGTATGGAACGGACCAACCAGTCTAACCGATAGGATTGCCGACCAGACTCCTAGCCAGTGAGATCAAGGTAAGCAGTCTGCTTCATCCGCGGACGGCCTTGGAACTGCGAAACTGGGCAAACTGACCGAAAACAGGAGAACCGGAGTGGGTTTTGGAAACCCACAAGATTCTAATAACAATTTAAAATTCATTTTTAATACTAAATTAAGAATATTGGTGAGAGTTTTGGAATAGGGGACTCAAGTATGAGAAAGCTCAAACCAACCAGTCAAGAAATCAACTCTAATATGATTTGCAATATTTTTTGCTTGTACATAATAACAGTATTGTTTAATGTATTTTTATAAAACAAATATATATATATATATATATATATATATATATATATATATATATATATATATATATATATATATATATATATATATATATATATACAAGCAGTCATGCACGGGGACCCCGTGCAAGCAACATTTGTCGTGGGTGTAACATTTGTCGTGGGGGCGACTTTTATCGTGGAGGCGACATTTGTCGGGGGAGGAGAAACATTATTGGGGGGGGGGGCAATATTTGTCGTGGGGCGACATTAGTCGAGGGCAGCGACATTGGTCGGGGGCGACGACATTGGTCGGGGTCGACATCGGTCGTAGGCGGTGACATCGGTCGGGGGCATCGGCATTGGTGAGGGGCAGCGACATTGGTTGGGGGCGACATTGATCATGGATGGCGACACCAGTCATGTGCGGCGATATTTGTCGTGAGCGGGGATATTGGTGGACGGAGGCGACATTGGTAGGTTGCGACAACATTACTCTGGGGAGGCGACATTGGTCGTGGGGGCAACATTGGTCGTGGGGACGACATTGTTCGTGAGAGGCTACAGTGGTCGTGGGGTGACATTGGTCGTGGGGAAGACATTGATTGTGTGTGACGACATTGATTGGGAGCGACAATATTGGTCGTGGAGGCGATGTCATTTGTCGTGAGTGGCGACATCGATCGTGAGTGAAGACATTGATCATGCGGGCCAAAATGATTGAATCGAAACCCCATAAATGTGCTGTAAATAATGTATTGTAAAAGCTAAATATGAAATTTTCATGCTAAGAGATTTTCACTCATACATGGCAGCAATTATTGGTGTTTAATAATTCCTATCAAGAACATTCCCAAAATACAGCCTAACTTATAGTCAGAGCAAGTTGGCTAACAGTTGTTTTATATGGCTTTCTTTTTATTTATTTTAATAAAATTGGGTTTCTAGAGCATGCTCTAGGAGATCACCCCGTTCCCTAAAAAAAAATGAGCAAATGTATAGTGATAATCAACACTGTAAACATTTATTCAAACAAAGATTGTATATAAAATACATCAAATTCCAATAAACTGTAACAAAGCCAAATGTTTTCATTTAAAAATTTGACTTAATTAAAACACAAATGGGGAGAAATAGCTAACAACACTCACATGCCTTAGATGGGCAAACAGTAGAATGAGAAGTAGTAGTGGTATATTTGTATTCTTAAGAGAGCAGAAGTGACAGGGGAGATTAACTAAGAGAGTGTAAGGGTCAGTTGTCATACAAAAGAGAAGATAAACTGCAAGTATCATGCACTATAACTAAAAAGCTTTCTCCCTCAAATTCAGAAAAGCAGAGAAAACAAACTAAAAGCCGTATGAATTGAGAACACAAACTGAGAACACGTCTACAAACTGAGAAGCATCTTTAATAGTCCAAACTCATTAGGGTTTTCAAAGCTGAGAACGCAATCCATAACAGATCATAAATCATTATTGATAAGAATAAATTATTGATGAATATTGCAGAATCATAAAAAACTATTTTCAGAAGAAAATTGTGCGGCCTTTGAAATGGCGCCAGCCTCCTCCGTAAGTCCTCGACTTCCGGTGATGAGAGAATTCGTGTGTCGGACTGGTTTTATGAACATCGGAGGACGACAGCGCTGACTTTGTATGGAGCTCATTGTAAGCAATTGAAATTGAAAAAAAAAACAGTACATGTGAAGTAAATCAGAGACAAAGGAGCTAGAGATCCCTTTAACAAACATTAGTGTTGTTGACCTCAGCCTCAGTTAATGGCAAAAAGGCTGCAACAATTACACATAGAAGTAGGAACAGGAAAAACTTGAACGTATATTAAAAAATGTGTTGAAGCTAGAATACTTGCTAACATAGAATTGATATGAGAATTAGCACTCTTTCAAAACAGCTATTGCAAACAGAGACAATAGTGATGAGCATAGAATTGCCAACAATCAACTTCTCATACTATAATCTTAAACCAGAACTTATGCATTTACCTTCTCAAAAGCAGTGATATATAAAAAATTCCATTTACATCAGAATCCAAATCTAAAGTGATCATTAAAAAATTTGCAACACGTCTTCTTTCCCAGTTATATACTTAACATGCATTCATTCTCATGCTCTGGAAAAACAGAAATTTGTGTTCATAGGATCTCTAAACTTTCACACTCATTCTTGAAATTTCATCAAGCTGAGGATGCAAAAAAAATTATGAAGGTGTAAATCAACACTAAAAGAAATGGAAAAAAGGTAAGCTGAAAGTTGAGGTGTCCAGATCATACCTTTGTCGTAGAAATCTGGGCCCCAAGAAAGGAAACAATGGCAGGAGGCCAAAACCACTGACAAAAACAAAGCCCGAAGCTCAGAATTCACAGTAAAAATAGAACTTTTGACTTAGAAAATGATAATAACTTTGTTAAAAAATTTAATTTATAGGGAATATAAATTATTACTCTCCTGCTTAAAAGATCATACTCAATCATCCTTTGAATTAACATTAAATTTAATGCCGAGCCTAGAAAAAATGGCAGCTCACACTAAATTTAATGTCGAGCCCACACTAAAAATAATTATGATCAAGTGAAATTAAGTCAAAATCACAGTTAATCCTCAAACAGTGATAAAAATTATTATATCAATTGATCCTATCAATCCTAGAAAAAATAGCACCTTGATGTGCTCTAAACAGGGTTGTAAATATAGGCAAATATTAGTGTTGAGTCTGAAATTAAAGCAAAGAATCTGAAATCAAAGCAAAAAAATCTGAAAGCACATGAAGATATGGCTTGGACTAAAACCAAATCAAGATTTGCTGGAAGAGTTATGAAATTATGGCTTGGACTACATTCCTATACTTCTATGTTCTCACATGAAGATAAGAAATACAGTGTCTGCTTACTGTGAGAAGTTTGAGTTTAGGAGGAGCTCAAAAACCCAGAGAAAGAAAAAATAGAAATCAACACCGGCAGATGCTTACCCCGAGTTTGGCTGTAGGAGGAGCTCTGTTGAGTGAGTTGAGGAGGAGATGCTATAGAAGTGTGGCGATGTGGAGGAGAAACGTTGTCGATGAAGGAGGAGCGACGTGGAGGAGTAAGAAGGAACGTTGTGGAGAAGTTTGAGAGGAGGTAGGGTTATACCTCTGTGGAGGAGCGCACAGGACTGGGTCTTGCGGGTGGCAGTCGAGGGAGGATGTGACGGAACGAGGGTGGCGTGTGAAGAGGAGAAAGAAGGACATCGCTTCGCTGGCGGGAATTGCTTTCGGTGGGATTATTGCAGGACATGCGGGATTTGAGGTAGGGATTGGCAAGCGGAAGAGCAAGACCGGCGCTCCTTCTTTATTATAAGTATTATTATATAATATAAGTATTATTTAAGTATTATAATATTATTATATAATATAAGTATTATATAATCCGGCTAAATGACAAAATATCCCCCAATTAAATCACAAAAGCTGATTTTATGAGGGCATTATAGGATTTAAATATTACACCGTGTTACACCATGGGCTGATTAGCTCCTTTCTTATAGTATAATAAAGATATATATATATATATATATATATATATATATATATATATATATATATATATATATATATATATATATATATATATATATATATATATATATATATATATATATATATATTGCATCTTCGCACACGATACGTCCGTGCTCAATGCTCTCAGGTGTTCTTCGGCCGCAGTCACGCAACAGGCGGGTTTCGCCCGTGATTGATGCTTCGGGTGGTTTTCGGCCGCATAAAAGCGGGCTTCGCCCGCATCCACGTAATCCACCATCTCCGCGCCGCACCCGCCACTCGCGGCCCCCCGAAGAAAAATTTTTCCGATTCGGACTCCGGGTGCCGCGAGTGGCGGGTGCGCGCTGAGACGGTGGTTTACGTGGATGTGGCCGAAGACCACCAGAAGCATCAAGCACGAGCGAAGCCCGTGGACAGGCGGGCGAAGGCCGCCTTTTGCGGCCGAAGGCCACCCAAGAGCATCGAACACGGTCGTAACCCTTGCGAAGAAGGTCGTTTATATATATATTATTTATAATAAATAATATTATTTTAAATTTTTTATTTATATTATAAATTAATAATACGAGCATCTTTGCACGTGCTACGGCCTTGCTCGATGCTCTCGGGCGCCCTTCAGCCGCATCAGATGGGCTTAGCCTGCCTGTGCATGGGCTTCGCCTGTGCTTGATGCTTTGTGTGGTCTTCGGCCTCATAGTAGCGTGCTTTGCCCGCTTCCACGCAATCCACCATCTCGGTGCCGCACCCGCCACTCGCGGCCCCCAAAGCACGGGCGAAGCCCATGCGCAGGAGGGCGGTGCCCGCCTGATGCTGATGAAGGCTGCCCGAGAGCATCGAGCACGGTTGTAGCCATACATCGATATGTGGTCCTACGCGTCGTAAACCCGGGGTAAACCTTAAGTCCTTAAATTAAAATGAAAATAAAGAGCTTCAATTATTAGAAATCATTTTAAATGTCCCAATGCTCTTCGATGCCGAGGCTAATAGCGATTAGCCACACATCGGTATGGGGACGGCTTTATAATTTAGTGAGGCGCGAGTTCGAAATTAAACGCTAAACGATTATAAGAAGGGGACATAAGAAAAATAACAAACATTTAGAAAACTGAAAAGTTAGCTAAAACAAGAACTCACGCACACTCCAAATTATAAATTAAACAGGAACTAAGTTACACATGAAAGAAATTTGCATATTTAAAATTTGCGAGTCCCACTCAAACGAGTGGGGGCGGTAAATAAAAGCTGAAAATTGCAAGTCCTACTCAAACGAGTAGGACTGAAATGAAAGCGAGTCCTACTCAAATGAGTAGGAGAAAATAAATGTGATTACAGGGCTTTCTCAAATATTTACAGGGAAATAAAGTCCGGCCATTTAACTCAAGTGAGTAGGCGGAAAAATAAAGAAAGAAAATTAAAGTCCTACTCATACGAGTAGGACTGAAAATGAAAACGATGCTCCATTTAACTCTTAACGAGTAGGTGGAAATAAATGCACACAAACACACACACTCCATATGAATTTCAAGAAAGCAATAAAATTAACACCTACACTCACACACTCTACATAATTTAAACAAAGCATTAAAAGAAAGCATTGAAATTTAACACCTACACTCACACACTCTTCATAAATGAGGAAAGCAATAAAAAGTTATACTCATACACTCACACACACAACATGAAAATTAAGAAGAACAAAAGAAAATTTATGCTCATACACTCACACACACTAATAACGAAGAAAAATCAAAGTTGCTTATAAATTAAAATAACAAGATTTCTACTCCTAAAACTTACCCAAAACACCTAAAAAGAACAAATAAAAAGAGAATGAGCAAAAAGTTTTACAAAATAAAGTCAAAATCAAAGGTGCTCAAAAATTAAATCTATAACTTTTTCATTCTTAAGAATTCATAAAAGTGATAAAAAAAGGTGAAGAGAAAATAAAAAGAACAAAAGAGGTTTTACAATCCTAAAAGAAAACTAAGTAAAAAAATTTCCTCCATCGGGGAGGGTTTCGGAAGAGGAGGAGTAGGAAGAAATCCGGGCGCATAAGAAATAGGGGGACGCTGAGCATTATTCGGGTTGCTCCACGAGAAGTTGGGGTGATTCCTCCAACCCGGATTATAGTTATTACTATAAGGGTTATTGTTGCGGTTGAAGGGAGGACGACCCGAATTTCCCATGAAGTCCACGAACTCTTCAGCTACGCAGACATTAGGGGGAATAAAACAAGGCGGAGTGGAGGAGGCAGCAGACATCACCGCCACTTGCTTTGTTAACCTTTCAACTTGAAGGGTCAACAGAGCAGTGGCATCCACTTCAAAAAGACCAGCCGCCGGCTTTGGCCGTCCCCGCGGGACGTTCCATTGATAGGCATTCATAGCCATCTCTTCGAATAAAGCCTGGGCGGCCTCGGGGGTTTTGTTGTTTAGAGTACCCCCGGCAGCCGCGTCAATCATTTGACGCGTCTGAAAATTTAGCACATTATAAAAAATTTGAACTTGCAACCACGTTGGCAGCGCGTAGTGCGGGCAACGGCGGAGGAATTCCTTAAACCGTTCCCAAGTCTCGTATAGAGACTCAAGATCATTTTGCACAAACGAAGAAATGTCCGCCCGCAACTTTGCAGTTTTTGCGGGCGGAAAGTACTTCGTTAGGAACCGTTCCGTCAACTCAGCCCACGTGGTGATACATCCTCGCGGGAGGGCATTCAACCACGCCTTGGCTTTGGACTTAAGGGAAAAAGGAAATAAGCGCAAACGAATGGCGTCATCAGTGATGCCATTAATCTTGAAGGTGTCGCATATCTCCAAGAAATTGGACAAGTGGACATTCGGGTCCTCATCCGGCAGTCCATCGAAATGCACGGCGTTTTGGACCATTTGAATGACACTTGACTTTATTTCGAAATTATTATTCTCCACCACAGGGTGAACAATACTCGACCCAGAATCATCCAGGTTAGGCCGGGCGTAATAGGACATAGTACGCTCGGCCGCCGGGGGAAGGTTAGGCGCGGCCATAAGTACAACAGTAGGTTCTTCGATAGATTCCTCGGGATCTAAAGAAGGATTTCAGCGTTGAGATTGAATACGCGCAAGAGAGCGTTCGATCTCAGGGTCGAAGTCAAAATCTTCAGACTCGGAGGGTTGTCCACGGGTCATACACCCAAACAAAAATAAAACAAAATAAACACTTTTTTTGTTTTTAAAATAAAGTTTTTAGTTAGTTTTTATATATATATAGAAAATAAGTAAAAGTAATAGACTCCGGAATTCGAAATAGCAACTCGAAAAGAGATTCCCCGGCAACGGCGCCAAAAACTTGATGGGCCCGCGAACAGACTCTTACTATGGTTGGTTCAGTGAGTCGATCGCCGCGGGCTTGCTCGGGTAGGCAAGTGCACCTATCGCAAGTAGTACTCGATATTCGGGGGAATACCGATGTCGTATTGTTCTCGGGGTCATGTTGACTATTCTTACTCCTCCGGGAGGACTATTATTTTACTGAAAGTAAGGTGGATTTTTTTTTACTTAATAAAAGACGGAAAAGCAAATGAGCGAAAAAATGATTTAGAAAATATTCGATGAACGGTTAACGCTCGACATCGAATCGGATTAAGACTAAAATAATTTTTAATAATTATAGGACCTAGTTTTCAAATTAATAATAAGGCAACTTAGCCGTGGAGGTTCCACAAATGTGAGCTCACCTAGCTATAGGGATATCGCTCACCTAGACGTTAAGACTATTCGACCAAACGTTAGTCCGACGAAGGATTCCTCTTAACGCCCGCTTTACGCTAAGAACCCCGCTATTGGGTGGGGAACCCAATCCGGTAGAATTACGCTTGTCCTCTTTCGAGGGTATGCACTCAACTCTATTTACCCAGGGGTGATCGGTCCATATGCACGGCCTCTCGGCTAGCTAGCATATGGACTACGGAAATAGGGCCCACACATCGATATGTGGTCCTACAGGTCGTAAACCCTGGGTAAACCTTAAGTCCTTAAATTAAAATGAAAATAAAGAGCTTCAATCATTAGAAATCATTTTAAATGTCTCAATGCTCTTCGATGCCGAGGCTAATAGCGATTAGCCACACATCGGTATGGGGACGGCTTTATAATTTAGTGAGGCGCGAGTTCGAAATTAAATGCTAAACGATTATAAGAAGGGGACATAAGAAAAATAACAAACATTTAGAAAACTGAAAAGTTAGCTAAAACAAGAACTCACGCGCACTCAAAATTATAAATTAAACAGGAACTAAGTTACACATGAAAGAAATTTGCATATTTAAAATTTGCGAGTCCCACTCAAATGAGTGGGGGCGGTAAATAAAAGCTGAAAATTGCAAGTCCTACTCAAACGAGTAGGACTGAAATGAAAGCGAGTCCTACTCAAATGAGTAGGAGAAAATAAATGCGATTACAGGGCTTTCTCAAATATTTACAGGGAAATAAAGTACGGCCATTTAACTCAAGTGAGTAGGCGGAAAAATAAAGAAAGAAAATTACAAGTTCTACTCAAACGAGTAGGACTGAAAATGAAAACGATGCGCCATTTAACTCTTAACGAGTGGGCGGAAATAAATGCACACAAACACACACACTCCATATGAATTTCAAGAAAGCAATAAAATTAACACCTACACTCACACACTCTACATAATTTAAACAAAGCATTAAAAGAAAGCATTGAAATTTAACACCTACACTCACACACTCTTCATAAATTAGGAAAGCAATAAAAAGTTATACTCATACACTCACACACACAACATGAAAATTAAGAAGAACAAAAGAAAATTTATGCTCATACACTCACACACACTAATAACGAAGAAAAATCAAAGTTGCTTATAAATTAAAATAACAAGATTTCTACTCCTAAAACTTACCCAAAACACATAAAAAGAACAAATAAAAAGAGAATGAGCAAAAAGTTTTACAAAATAAAGTCAAAATCAAAGGTGCTCAAAAATTAAATCTATAACTTTTTCATTCTTAAGAATTCATAAAAGTGATAAAAAAAGGTGAAGAGAAAATAAAAAGAACAAAAGAGGTTTTACAATCCTAAAAGAAAACTAAGTAAAAAAAGGAACAAAATCACTTTTTAAATCTCTTTTATAAATTCATAAGAATGAAATCAAAATTCTCTCAAGAAAAAGACATGGTGAAAAAAAAAGGAAAACTTATCATACCTAATCATGAAGACAAGTTAAAAACATGTAAAGTAAATAAGTTACACTCATACACACACACACACTTTTCATAAATGAAGAACTAAATGAAGAACAAAGATAAAACCAAGGATAAAAAGGAGAAGGAAAGTGGGCACAAGTGTTCATTCCAAACCCAAATATGAAGAGAAAATCTAACATTTTTATTGATTAAAGGAAACTATTACAAGCTATTACAAGAGCTAAAGCTAAAGCAAAAACAAACATGAAAGAAAAGAGGGAGAAATATCCTTACATAGCTTTAGAAATCACGGATGCAGCCCACAAAAAGTCACTAAAATGGCCCAAAAATCTGAACCCTTGGACCTTACAGAAATGGGCAATTTATAGGCAAAAAATTCTAAGTACACGCCCTAGGTCACGGGTGTGTAGGGGGGGCATGTCAGTACTATTCATGAAGGCGGCCGGCATTGGACAGGAAAGTTGACTTCGGGCTGAGTTCGCGGAAGTCACGCCCCAGGTCACGGGCGTGACTCTGGGCGTGTCGGGGAGGTAGAACCGGGCGCGGGTTGCGTCGAAAGTCTTTGGCAGCATCTTGTCGGGCCAGCTGGAAAGGTCACGCCCCAGGTCACGGGCGTGACTCTGGGCGTGTCTGTTGGTGTCGACACTCGACGAATGTCGAGAGAAAGTGTCGAGTCGAAATCGTCGAGCTGAGATTGAGTCACGCCCTCAGTCACGGGCGTGACGCTGGGCGTGACTGTTGGTGTCGACACTCGACGATCGTCGAGCGGAAAGTGTCGAGAGGATAGGATACGGGCTTGGCTCATGCCCCGTGTCGGGTGACACGGGCGTGACACTAGGCGTGTCAAGCTTTTTACTTCAGAAATCATCCAATTTCACGGGAAATGCAATGTCACGGCCCTGTCACGGGCGTGACCAAATTGTCACGGGCGTGTACTGCCCAATTTTGGCAGATTTTGAAATTTTTCTGCAAAATAAAATAAAACAAGTTAGTAGTAAATTTACAAGAATAGGAGCATTTTATTGAACAAAAATAAGTAAAAACGACGAAAATAAATGAAAATGACTAAATTAATGTGCACAAAAATACGTATATTTACAATTCATCAGGCGTAGCCCGTGCGAAGATGCTCGTATCAATATATATATATATATATATATATATATATATATATATATATATATATATATATATATATATATATATATATATATATGAAAGTGATAGATGTTAAGCAAAAAGGCTAGAGTTTGTCACAACACAAAATAAATAAAGCAAGAAATCAAGCAACACAGAAAAGACACAAGGATTTTATAGTGGTTCCCTAAATCTGGGTAGTCCACTCTTCTACCACCCTGGTAGGAATCCACTCAGGTTTTTGATCAAGTGCCTTACACCAATGGGTTTTGTTCAGGTCCCCAAAAACCAAAACCTCAAGTCTTTTGGAGGGAGACTTGCAACCAGGAATCACTTTTGAAGGGAGATGACAACCCTTTATACAGGAGGGGGAAAAGAGTGATGGTGTCTTCTCCGTCAACAATCAGAGAGAAGACTTGTGGATATATAATGTTAGCAAATAGCTCCCCCTGAGATATTGAATTAATCAGGAAATCTGGATCACTGCTTCAGGGTGATAGGCCTTCAATCTTCAGGCCTGAACCAGAGTATCCTTCAGGAACTTCTTTGACAGATAGAGATTTGTTGTCCTTGAAGTTGTCCTGCAGTGATAGGGAAGAAGAAGACTCTTGATAGTGATAGGTTGTTCTTCTTTTTCTTGATGAAGTTGTTCTCTGGATGTGGCCGAAGACCACCTGAAGCATCAAGCACGGGCGAAGCCCGTGGACAGGCGGGCGAAGGCCGCCTTTTGCGGCCGAAGGCCACCCAAGAGCATCGAACACGGGTGTAACCCTTGCGTAGAAGGTCGTTTATATATATATTATTTATAATAAATAATATTATTTTAAATTGTTTATTTATATTATAAATTAATAATACGAGCATCTTTGCACGGGCTAGGCCCGTGCTCGATGCTCTCGGGGGGCCTTCAGCCGCATCAGATGGGCTTATCCCGCCTGTGCATGGGCTTCGCCTGTGCTTGATGCTTTGTGTGGTCTTCGGCCGCATAGAAGCGTGCTTCGCCCGCTTCCACGCAATCCACCATTTCGGTGCCGCACCCGCCACTCGCGGCCCCCAAAGCCCTGTGATTATTTGATTTTGCTATGGTGGGCCGCAAGTGGCGAGTGCGGCGCTGAGATGGTGGATTGCGTGGAAGTGGGCGTAACCCGCCTCTATGCAATTGAAGACCACCCAAAGCATCAAGCACGGGTGAAGCCCAAGCGCAGGAGGGCGGAGCCCGCTAGATGTTGATGAAGGCTGCCCGAGAGCATCGAGCACGGGGTAGCCCGTGAGAAGATGATCGTGTCTATATATATATATATATATATATATATATATATATATATATATATATATATGAAAGTGATTGATGTTAAGAAAAAAGGCTAGAGTTTGTCACAACACAAAATAAATAAAGCAAGAAATCAAGCAACACTAAAAAGACACAAGGAATTTATAGTAGTTCCCCAAATCTGGGTAGTCCACTCTTCTACCACCCTGGTAGGAATCCACTCAGGTTTTTGATAAAGTACCTGACACCAATGGGTTTTTTTCAGGTCCCCAAAAACCAAAACCTCAAGTCTTTTGGAGGGAGACTTCCAACCAGGAATCACTTTTGAAGGGAGATGACAACCCTTTATACAGGAGGGCGAAAAGAGTGATGGTGTCTTCTCCGTCAACAATCAGGGAGAACACTTGTGGATATATGATGTTAGCAAATTGCTCCCCCTGAGATATTGAATTAATCAGGAAATCTGGATCACTGCTTCAGGGTGATAGACCTTCAATCTTCAGGCCTGGACCAGAGTTGAAAGTCCACCTAGTGTCAACTACCTTCACCTATGGGGGGGGAATAGGTGTCTTGCAGTGTTTTTGCGGAATTAAAATTGTACCTGCACACGAAAACAAAACAACACAGCACAGAAAGTACACAAGCAATTTATAGTGGTTCCCCGATTTGGGTACATCCACTTTCCCCCTTCGACCTATCTCCCAACCAGGGACGACTCGATCACTTCACCAACAGGATTGAAATCCAATCCTTGCACTAACGGAAGGAACCCTTCCACACGTAGGAGTCACCACTCCCACAACACGGGTTGCACCCAACCCTTACAACTAGGAACCAACGTTCCTTTACAACAAAAATGAAAATAGAATGTACAAGAAATACAAACAACTTATGGAGACTAAGGTGTCCCTCTTCATTCGATGACGTGTTCTTGAAGTCAACGAAGAGTCCACAACCCTAGATCTCACTTGGAGAGAATCTCCCCGAAACCGGCTGCGGCAAGAAGGGTGTCGGCTTGGTTCTCGGGATCAGCGGCGACAACGGTTTGTGGCTGCTGTACTTTGGAGATTCAATCTTCGTAGCAAAGCTAGCAAGGTCTTCCAACGGTCACACTAGGATCGATCGTCTCGATCGATTCGGAAGGGGAAGGTTTTCCCGATCAACGAATCAAGAGACAAGGGATCTCTGTTTAGACGCGTGAGACGCTGTGCTTGGCTGAGCTTCTTTCGCCGGGAGATCTGGAAGCAACCACGATCAAAGCCGGCGATCTACAGGCTCGAGCGGCAATGGCGGCGGAGCAGGTTTCGCGATCTAGGTCACGTCGGCGGCTCGGCTTCGTCTTTTTCAAATCTTCCCTTCATCGATTTACTGTTCAAAAATACGCGAGTATTTATACAGTAGAATACTTCTTTATGACCATTTATACAGTAGAATACTTCTTTATGACCATTGTCGGTCCCATCAGAAGAAACCCTAAAACCGGTTCAAAATAGCGCCTTGACATCTGATCTGGTCCAGTGAATAGCAGAAATTCGCCCAAGGCAAAATCGGTTAGAATCGAAGGTGATTCTCGTCGAATCGGCGAGAATCGAAGGTCATTCTCGACGATTTGGCGAGAATCAGCCAGTGATTCTCGACGGTTTTGACTTGGCGACAGATTTGCATGCTCTGATGTAGCCGGAAAGAGTTGGCGAGAATCAGCCAGTGATTCTCGACGATTCGGCGAGAATCACTAGTGATTCTCGCCGAATCGGCGAGAATCACTTGATGATTCTCGTCGATTAACACTTAGACTATTTTTCGTCTTTCCACCCATGAGCTTCTCTTTGACCCATCCTTGCTCCTTTTCTGCTCTTGCATGATCACAGCCCTGCACTTGAAAATAAGTACACTCCAATAGAGAGAGTACACGTAGACCAACACACTGAGTTGCTCAACGAGGGATTACGTCACGCAGACCTGTGTATATTGACCTACTGCACCCTGACATTGGTGTGTACTTAGCGTGGAATAACTGCAAGCACAACTTAAAAGGTTTCATCAAATACATTGCGAATTCATCTTAGCTTGACAGGTGGCTTCCTCAAATCCAGGTAATTGTGGATACAATACCCAACAATCTCCCCCTATTTGACGAAGCCAAAATCCTGCTAGTTAAGATGAATACCACCATCCAGATAATATACACAGCATATAGAATTTAAAGATACGGCATAAAGAAATAAAGGCAAACAGATCAAAGCTTGAGTCAATCATAAATTCATATAAATATATATATATATATATATATATATATATATATATATATATATATATATATATATATATATATATTCCCAAAAATTGTTCATTATCAATAAAAAAAATATGCTCTTAAGAAAGTGACAAGCTATAGACTTATGTCTATTTCTCTTTGGCTTGGTCATCCTTATGTTTTTGAGCCAGGAACTTCTTTCTTTGCCTCTCAACGTATTCCTTGGGCTTTGGATAGTATCTGGGAGGAGGAGCTTTGTCTGCCACAGTATTGGTCCTGAAGAAGATGTTCTGTTTGGCTTCATATGTCTTGTGCAGCTCCCACTCATGCTGGCTGTATACGTCGTTCCGATTGATTTCCCCTTTTTCTTGTAGCCAGAATGTGTCCAAGATAATACTCTTTGAAACCGGACTCCACCTTTCGTTCCTCACTTCATCCTCCTTCAATCTGATTTTCTTTTCAGCTTGCGTTTCCTTAGATGTCCCTTCTTGAGATTTTCTCTTGTCCCTAGCTTTTGCTAGGGCTCCTTGGTCAAACATGGCCATCAATTTTGCTTTGGAGGTGGCCCTAGCAGCCCTTTGAGCATCAGCTTCACTTAAAGGAACTTCTTCAGCACTTGCTCCCTCATCAGCCGCAGTATTATTTTCAGGAGCAGGATCACCCTCAGGATTTTCAGGGATATTGGTGCCTAGCACCTGTTTGAGCATCCACCAGCAACTGTCATAAACATATATATTTGACTGTTCAAAATTTTTGATTATGATTTCCTGAAGCTCGGCCATCTTAGCTGTATATTCTTGCTCCCCCTTTTTGGCTTTGACAATAATGGAGTTTGCATAAGAATGCAGTGACTCATCAATGTGCTTTGTAGTCTTGGAGAACTCGGTAATCAAGGCTTGTTGATTGATGTTAAGAGTCACCATGTTGGCATCAAATTTTTGGATGTTATTTGCCACGACATGAGCATTCTGATTAACGACTGCGAGTGTATCTGTGTTCTTTTTCAATCCTTCCATAAGAAGAGTTACAGCTTTGCCGGTTTCTGCATAGTTGTCTTCAAACTTCTTTTCCAACAAATCCAGTTTGTGATTAATTTCCACAACGTTCTTGAGCATTAGATTCTCAGATTTCTTAATTCTTTTTAACACTTTATTTTGAGCTTGCTCAAAGGACACTTTGAGCTCATCCACTATACCTTGAATAACATTCACTGTGAGATTAGCGAGATCAGCTCGTGGTGGATGACCCTGAGGCATTCTTTGGCCTTGCCCTTCAGCAGATTCACTTGTAGAGCTGGACACTTGCACAGTCTGTATAGGGGGAATATTTGCAGCCTCAGTAGATTTCTCAGAAGTACTTAGCAGCCTCTGCTGAGAGGACTCCCCCTCCACTGTTGCACTAGTATTCTCAGGAACTCGTTTTTCAGATGGAACTTCAGTATCGTCCTGAGGCTCCATTACGTCTTGTCTCTCATTTTCTTCTTCCTCATCCTCATCATCCATGATGTCATTCTCAACTGCATCATCTCCAGCTCATAGATCATTCACGTTCAGGGCCGCCTCATTTTCCACCACATCTTCACTTTCTTCTTGCAGATCCGCAACTGCATCTCTAGCTATCTGAGAGATGCTAGCTATGATATTAGCAGAAGCGGGTAGAGGCTGCCCCACAATTCCTGCAGTCAGTGCATCAGGAATTTCACTGGGAATATCCACGGAATCTGCTACAGTTCTGTCCTCGGCAGGAGATTCTTCTTGTTCTACTACCACTGCAGCCTGCCCGATGCGTCGCTCCCATCTGTCAAATACGCTGGAGTCCATTTTCTTCAAATAATGCAATGGAACTCCTTTACTCATGTCGAACCTATCTCCGTTTAACTGATTGAGATATAGGATGATGATTCTTCCAAAACTTGGAGATCTGAGAGTGTCCTTGATCTTCTCAAAAAGCATAACCCCCCAGTTGAATCTCTTTCTGTAGACAATCTCCACAAGGATCTTGAACATGTCAGCTGAGATGTGGTCATGTGAGCCGGGTTTGCATATCAGTACTTTCCCAATGATGTCGGACAAAAGTTTCCCCTCCTCATTCATTTCCTTTAGCTTTATCGATCTGGTCCCTCTAGCTAGTCCACAGAATAACAATGTCCTGGCTTTATCATGTTCCTCCAGATATTCCTCATGATCAGAACTAGTGAGCTGCAAGTATTGGGTCAGTTTGCTTGCAAACAACTTGATCCTTGCACCTGCAACCTTACTCTTGATGATAGAGTCTTCATTCCGAAGTTTGGCGGTTGCGAAGAACTCCATCACTTCCTTGTCCAAGATTTTACAGGTGTGCTCCAATATAAAAGAGAGTCCAGCCTCTTCAAGCATGATGATGATGTTTCTGAACTCATCCGAGGCATGTGAGAACCCGGTTCGAACCAACTCACATCCAGTGACCAGGCCGACGGTTGTCCTTGGAGCCATTGGAAACCTAGGGAGGGGATCCCAAGTCTATGCCTAATCAGAAATCAAGAGGGAAGCTACACTAACAGTAAGTCACTATAAGGGTGAGGAGGTGATTACCCAAAAGCGGAGGAGGAGGGAGTCGAAGGAGATGACGGAAAACCTGGAGGAGCTCGCTTCCTTGTTTGATCGAAGCCGCGGAGAAATACCTGGATGAGTCGAGAGGTCTACGGAAGGAAGAGTCGGCAGGTTTCCTACGGGATTTCGACGGAAGAGGCAGCGGGATTCCTGCGGGGTATCGACGGATGAGGAGGCGGGATTCCTGCGGGATATCGACGGAAATGAGGCACTTCGACGGAAATGAGGAATATGAAGGGTCGGCGGGATTCCTGCGCGATATCGACGTGTTTCTGTGCGAAATGCGAAATACGACGTGAAAGTGCAGCTAGATCTGATATACTCTAGAGGGGGGGTGAATAGAGTATATGGTGCTTTGAAACTTTTTACAACAGTTGTTGTAATATGTGTGAGCAGGGAAGCAGAATAAAACTAATCACAGCACTAAGTAAAACAAAAGCTAATCACAGAGTAATCAAGGCTAGAAACAAACATAAAAACAAGCAAAACCAGAAGACACAAGGAAATATAGTGGTTCCCCTAAACTTGGGTACATCCACTCTTCTACCACTCTAGGTAGGAATCCACTACAGGATGAGTTGATCAGGTGTCCTGGGCACCAATGAGCTTTTGATAAGGTGCTCAAAAACCAAAGCAGATTTTTTGATCAGGTGTCTTGCCACCAATGAGCTTTTGACAAGGTGCTCAAAAACCAAGCTCAAACTTTTGAAGGGAATTTGAGAAACCCTTTACAGAGAGGGGGTGAGAGAGTGATTGAAGTCTTCTCTTTCTCAAACAACTGAGAAGACTATGTGGATTGTTGATGTCAAAGCTCCCCCTGAATCCTTGAGATCTTCAGGAAGAAAAGCTTTGCTGAGGGTGATAGGCCTTCAAAGATTGAACTCCAGCAATATATGATTTCAGCAATAGCTGAAATGTTGAATGTTTGGAGTCTGGAAATATGTTGGCCTTGAACACTTTGAAACTAAAGAGATCTGAAGATTTCTGAAAAGATTGATCTCCTTGGATGGGTGTTCTTCAGAATTTCTTGAGACAGAATATTTTTGAATGTATCTCTGTAATCTGTGTGTCTCTCTCTGTATTCACTTAGAGACTCAAAAACATTCTATCTTTTATTCTTTGGTACAGAATAGAATAACATTCTCTGTCAAGTATAGCCGTTAGCCTGCATTAATTGCATCCTTAATTACAAAATCTCTTCTGGAGGAAAGTCCACAGAAATATTCCTTGAAAAATCCACTTGAAACTTGGTCCAGAAATGAATGAAAACGGCTAGGAAATCTCTGAATTAATTGCAGAATAACTCCTTAACTGATTTGAATTTGAATCTAGAAACATCCTTGAAGTTATCTGAAATCGTCGAACTGACCTCTGCTATCGTCGATCTGAGCTCAGCGATCTGGAAATATACAGCAGCAAAATATCGTCGATCTGAGCTCAAAGATCGTCGAACTGAGCTCAGAGATAAAGATCCAAAGCAGAGTCAAAATCGTCGACCTGAGCTCACCGATCGTCGAACAGAGTTCGACGATATAATGAAGTTGAGCTCAGCGATCGTCGAATGGAGTTCGACGATCTGTCGAAGTTGAGCTAGACGATCGGAGTTCAACGAATCGTCGTGCTGAGCTCGACGATATGACTTAGTCTCCAAATAGAAAATCTTGGTCTTCAGGGCAGCTTCCAAACCTAGACTACTAACCCTTAGACTCAATTATAATTGACCTATTAAGCTATACAGGAGGTCAAGCATTGTTTCCTAGAGACATAGTGATCCTGACCCAAATTATTAATAGGGTGTTCCAACAATCTCCCCCTATTTGGGTTAGGATTACTATTTACAAGCTTTGAAAAAATTAAAATAACAACAATCAGCAAAACAGAAAAACAACAAGCTAGACACAGTAGAACCACAGAAATATATAGCATCCAGATAATCAGAAATCAGAGAATGTCACCTTACAATATCATTTCTTTTCCTTGCCCTTAACAAGTTTAATCTCTATGTTGGGATTGAGGGCTTCTTTGTTTGATCTGGTATCATCTGCTGCACCCAAATATGTTTGCTTTTTTAGGCCTGGGAACTACAGCTTCAGGATGTAATTCCATATACCTGTCAGCATCAAAGAATTTACTTGAAGCATATCTCTCTAGCTCTTTCTGTCTCTGTTCAGACATAGTTGAAATATTGGAAGAATCTATTCCTTGTTCTCTAGCCTTTTTGATTTGATCCAGTGCAGCTAGTTCTTTTAATCTGGCAGTCCAAGCAGCTGGATTATTCTCAGGATCCTCAAAGGGTACATGTGGCTCATATCTGTTAGAGGGATTGTCCTGAGGAGGCCTGGAAGACACATTTTATTTCAGCTTATAGGGGAAAGGACCAGATGTTGTATCAAAAGAAATTTGTCCGCCCTAGAATATGGGTGCTGCCTGGAGTAACCTTTGGAGTAGACTTGAATATCTCTTTGATTTCCTCTGTATCCTCCTCTCCTTGATTGAGATCCCCTGGATTGGCTTCCCCTATTGTAAGGTCTGACATGAGGCTGATAGGGAGCCTAACTTCTGGCTGGGGGTTGAGCTGCAGAGCTTCCACCTGCACCTGCATCAGGAGGAGGTGGTGGAGGAGGACGAGAGTGCGGGAACTGGGAGGAACCCTTCTCATATTTTCTTTTCTTCTTCATTGCCTTCAGCTGATTCTTGGAGTACTGCATCCAGTGCTCAGAAATAGGGTAGTCATGTAGAATGTAATATGGGATATCATTGTTATCCTTAACTTTGGCAGGAGGTACCCTCTTCATTGCTTTGCTCCTTGCCTTTCTTTTCCTAGCAATGGCAGCAGAAGAGTCATCAGAGTATGTTCTAAATTCATCACTTTCAGAACTCTGGTCATCATAGAGAGCATCTATTTTCTTCATCAAGTCCTTGAGCTGTACAGAGGCAGATGAGGCAGAGGTTGTAGCAGCAGGTGTTGAAGTAGTAACAGCAGAAATGACAGCTGCAGATGTTGAAGATGTTGCACTAGGAGTAGAAGCAGAAGCAACAACAACAACAGATACTGGAGAGGTGACAACAGCAGCAATGATTGTCTCTTAGATATCTGCAAGGAGAGAGAATAACCAAACTAACAATTCATCAAGGCAAGTATACCTATCGAAATGCAGCTAGGGGACACAAGTGTCGTATTGAAATCCAGGAACAGTTGAGTAAGCTTACTCACACGAAATCTATTATTTTATCGACGGAAAAATAAGGTTTTCTTAAGATAAATGTACTAAAGGAAGAAAACTACTTGCATGAAAAGATAAAGAGAGCTAAATAGCGATTAACTTAAGCTTGGTAACAATGAAGGGAAAATGCACTCGATCAGAAATCACCTCGGCAAGAGTGGTTAGAAAAATACGATAAATAAACCTAAGCTAATTAGGGTAAAGGTCTTTGACCGTGGAGGTTCCATGAATATTGACACGCTTCTCTCGAAGGCCATGCCTAATTGAGTTTAGGAAGGTCCGACCGACTTTCGCCTAAATCGGAGGCCTAAAACTCGCTTTACGCGGTGAACCCCTCTAATGGATTTTACTCCAATTCGGGAGATTTGATCGTCTGCCTCTCTCGAGGGGTGCGAACAACTCCCTTTACTCTTGAGTGCTCATTTCAAACTTTCGGCCTCTCGGCTAGCCCAGAATGAAAGCAAAGGTGGAGAGTATATATCGATAATATACCTCCAACCCGTGATAAATCAAGAGTAATTCAAAGCTAAACCCTAAAAAGAAAAGGTAAGATTCAAAGCATCATAACCTAATCACTCGAACCTCGGATCATTAAGATCGAGTACATGGAGGATTAGTTAATCATGGTGAGGTGGAAGAGGGGGGATGAGTAGAAGAAAAATACTGAAAATGGAGCAGAAACGTAAAAGAAAACAGCAATTTTTATTAATAGAAACAGTGATCTTTACAGCTTGAAAACCAGAGATTACAAGAACATGAGAAGTAAACTACACTATCATTAGCATCATACTACAGAAATAAACTAGGAGCTAATACAGGGAAAGCATAAAGCTAGAGCTACGAACTAAAAATGGAAAGACATGCTTAAAAAGTTCAGAAATACAAAGGACAAAACCTCCCCTCTCAAAGCGAAAAGTTGTCCTCAAACCTCTGGAGTTGGGCTCTATTTATAGAATTTTTCGGGTCGGGTCACGCCCCCCTGTCACGCCCTGGTCGGGCGTGACCCTGGGGCGTGACACATTCGGCGCGACTTTTTCGGCGCGACTTCTTCCTGTAGAGACACGAGCGTGTACCTACACATGTGGGAGAGGCTAGCTCTCGAGTCCATGACTCGAGTGTGTCCAGAGAAGGACACGGGTAGTGACACGGGCGTGTCACTACCCCTGTGAAATGACACGGGTAGAGACACGACCGTGTCCCTACCCGTGTGTGTATCGAATTGAGCTCGACGAAGCGTGTCGTGATCGACGAAGTCTATGACACGGGTAGAGACACGGGCGTGTCCCTACCCGTGTGTCTGTCAAGTTGAACTCGACGAAGCATGTCGAGATCGACGAAGTGTGTCAAAACTGACGAAATGTATGACACGGGTAGAGACACGGGCGTGTCCCTACCCGTGTGTCTGTGTGTCGAGTTGAGTTCGTCGAGATGTATCCAGAGAAGGACACGGCCAGGGAACACGGCCGTGTCATGTGGACACGGGTCGGGACATGGGCGTGTCATTACCCGTGTCGAGTATTGAACCAACACTAAAACCGTCGTTGATGTTTCGCCCGAAGCAGGACACGGGTAAGGTCACGGGCGTGTCCCTACCCGTGTCACATTTCATATAAAAGGGTTGTGAAAACCCTAGTCATTTCCACTCCTCTTTCCAGCCATTTTTCCTGAGAGAAACTTCTGCGGAGAGGGAAAACTGCTGTAGCAAGTCTTGGAGGAGAAGATCTGCCGCCGTCATGAAAGAGAAGATGCCGCCGAGAAGAGTTACACGATCTGTGACCGAAAATGAGGTGAGCTTCCTCCCCTCTCCCTTGGTGCTAGATCTGTAGATATCCAGGTGAGATGTCGACTCAAAAGAGTCTAGACTTGTGAGATGGTGATTTCTCTAGGATGAGGCCGATCTAGGGCTTGTGCTCTTAGTTAGTGGTGTCTTCAACCTCTCCAACCTTCTATGCGAAGATGGGGGATGGTTTCGTGAAGAGTAAAGATCTCATGAGGGTGAATAAGGGTGGAGGAATTTCTGGAGCTGATTTTGGAGGATCGTCTTGAGGAGGAAGATGAGCCGATGTCGTTCAATCCGCTTCAAGATGCGTGTAGAATCTGTGTTCTGCGCGCAGCGATATTCTTGGCATGTTTAGGTGTGATATGGCCAGATATGGGCTTCCGAATAAACACGAAAGTTGAAGTCCTCTAAAATATCTTTCCAACGAGTGGTTGCACGACTTCAGACGAAGTCTGTAGCACCGGGAAAGTCTGAACGAAGTTGACGTCCGGAAAATCCTGCATGCAGAAATTGTGTTCTGCACGCAGCGGAATTTGAAGCCGATTTCAAATAGGATGCTCGAAAATCTGGGTTGTGGTCTGAATATGAAGGTTGTAACCCATGGAAAGACCATTCTATCGAGGGGTTACACGTCTTCACCGGATTCCTGTAGCTTCGGGAATCTCCGGTCGAAGTTGCTGTCCAGTTTTATTCTGCACTTAAATTATGGGTTTTGTATAACATGGATTTGGAATCGGTGGAATCAATGTAGCAAATTAACTCGAGGCTTGGGTGAACCCATTTCATGTTAACCACCGCAGTGCTATGAATAATGAAGTTTATTAATTAGATTCCATATATCTGAATTGTGGAGCAAGCTTACTTAAACGAAATGACTTGATAGAAATTGGTAGACAGTTATATATGCGCTGCATGTTTATAATATGTTGAAATCATTTGGAAGGACATATAAAAGGATAAACTATGGCCATGAGTATGTTTGATTAATGGAATGAAATTTAGTAGTCGAATGCTTAGATTGTCGTCTCCCTACGTGTAGCATTGTGGAAGGTTGTAAGTGCGGTGCTGACCATCACTAGATGGGTTAGTGTCGAGATAAGACATAGACAGACGGTTGGGCTTGGCCCTCGGTGCTCATTTCCCGGGGCTCCTTCCGTGCCGAATGGATGGTTGGGCTTGGTTCTCGTGCTTTCACCGAGGCTCCTTCCATGCCACGGTGATATGGAATTGCATGCGGTGTGAGTCGACACGCGGTGTCGTAATCCTGGCTTAAGGATAGTGTGGCAGGTATACAGGCTCGCTAGTCGTCACACCGACGGGAGTTGACAATTAGACTTTGGACGGTTGGGCTGTTTCCTCGGTGTTCACATCCCAGGGCCCCTTCCGTGCCAAGTGAACGGTTGGGCTGTGTCCTCGTGCTTTCTTCCAAAGCCCCTTCCGGGTCACACTAGTCCAGTTAGGGCTGTGTTCTCGGTGCACATCTACCCGAGACCCCACTGGGCCATAGTACGCATGAGCTCCGCTATTGTGTTGTTAGCGTTGAGGCATACAGAGGCCTAGGTGAAGTAGTGTGGATACCCTCCTAGTAGTAGAGATGCCCGCTCTACTGTCACCGCTTGGCCACGATGGTTGATGCCTGAGAGGTTAGCTACCTGCTCGAATAGTGGAACTATAGTCTGTGTCGACATAGCAATTGTATGTGTGTGATCATGGGTGAGTCATTGCATAACATAAATACCATTACATAGCATTGCACAAACAAGATCCTCATCGTATAAGTTTGTATGGGCATTCTTATACGATGAGTTACTTTTATATAACCCGATATTTAACTTATAAGCTTGTATGGACATCCTTATAAGTTAAGTTAATTTTCTGTTGTAGTTACTTGTACTTGATGGTTGTTATAGCTCTCGTAGAACTGCTAGTTTATAATACTATTAATCATGTTGCACCATTATCACCTGCTTGTACATGCTTATACTATTTATTATACCTTGTACCCTCATTCCTTTCTCCGCCCGGTGTCGAGGAGTCGCCGAGGTGCAGATGTGAAGCCACTTAGTCTTTTCGACTAATGGTTGTTATGTCTTCCTTTTTAGGAGGTCTCCCCGCAGGTAGAGCAGCCGCAGATCATGCAGGAGGACAACCAGGCCAGGAAGACAGGGCCTGAAGGGACGGTGTCGTCGCTACCGTCGGTTACTGATGTGAGTGTTGTGAGATTTTGGTGTAGCCTTTTTGGGCAATTACTAGCTGTACTCTGATATATTGTAGAAGCATGTTTTAGCTTCTCTATTTTTATGTACTTTGGACATATATACTTTGTGTGGATTTGAGTTCTCTTTATTATATTTTGGTTGAGTTAGCATATATATATTGATATTGGTTGTAGCCGGCGGAACAGGCGTCTTGTGGTACAGGTTAGCCCGTGCGCTAATGCTACCGCAAGGCGGCTGTTCTGGGCATAAGACCCCCTTCATGCCGTGTTTTGGGATCCGGGAGGGGGGTGGGGATCTTACAAATGGTATTAGTTTGCCACGATCCTTAACTAAAGAAGTCATTCAATAATAGTACAACCCCCATTCGATTAGTCAGTTTGGGGACAAACTGACTTAGCGGAAGCAGTGGTGTGCCCATATGTAATTCACACTAAGTATGTTCAACTTTCACCCTACAATTAGCCAACCTGACCTTAGGTACGTACCTTTATACGTTGATCTCCTAAAGTTTGTACGACCCTAGATATGTAAACCTATTGTATAAAGTCTTGCGAGATCCCCTAGGACAAGCACTTTTGTTTATAGCGGATTTTGAATCTGGCGTAGATAATAGACATGGCAGATTCCCTAGGGCAACCACTTTTGTTTATAGCAGACTCGAGCTTTGTGGAAATAACGGATATGGTAAAGTGGTTCGAAGTGTAACACCCCGAAAATTGTGTGCGAGTCGGTCGCGAAAAAAAGGTTTTTTGGTGCCTGTATAGGGGTACACGGCATAGGACACGGGCGTGTCCAAGGCCGTGTCTGGCTGGTGATTTTCTGGCCGTTTTCATCCCGAGAAGGACACGGCCAGGAACACGGCCGGATGACATGGGCGTGTCATCCGACACGGGCGTGTGCCAACCCGTGTCCCTAACCGTGTGCAGTTGGATCATGTCCGTTGCCGTGGCGGTTATGCGTGACACGCCCCCGAACACGGGCGTGTCGAGGGACCCGACACGGGCGTGTCAAGTGAGACACGGGCGTGTCTTGGCCAGTGTGCGGCTCTCAGTTCGACGATCGTGCCTGGATCGAGGCACACGGCCTGGGACACGGCCGTGTGCCAAGCCGTGTTCGGCCCAGGTCTGGAGAATTTTGTGCAGATCTGAGCCGTTCATTTTCTTTAATTAAGATCCGACGGCCCAGATGAGATCCTGCTCTGTTAAGGCCGGGAATAGGGGTTAATCCCTCATTTTTCTCTCAAAAGCTTTCTCCTTCCAAAGTGAGAGAGAAGAGGAAGAAGAATGAGATTTCCGGCCGCCGACGGAGCACCGGAGCACCGTTTCGAAGTCTGAGAGCGGATCCGTGGAGGGAAGGTCGTTGCGAAGAGTTCTGTCCGCGTAGTTTTTCCATGACGCCAAAACAGACTACAAGGGTAACGATTCTCAACTTGAGCGTTTGAAGCTCTTTCTTTCTGCATAGGGAATCCCGCTCCCGCGAGTGTGCGGCGAGTGCGTGGTGTTCCTTGGGGTTGATGTGAATAGTCCCCCTTGTTTTGCATATATAGCCCGGAATCGTAAGTACGAGCATATGCATTGTGTGTGAAGCCTACCCGGACGTGTATCGTCTGGATCGGTGATGTTTCATTTGCTATGACTTGCCGGAGAAGAATCTGTGTTTTGGGTTTTTCGGGTTTCTACGCGGTAGATTGCAGCAGGGATCCTTGGGGGTTAGCTTCAAGGCGCACCCGGAAAACTGAGCGAAAACGTGTTCTGCTAACTTGGCGGTCTGGGAACCGGCCTTGATCATAACTAGGTTATGAGATTGTTTGGGAAACTTTTGGGATCCGAGAGAAGCTTGGCCCGCGCGTAGGACTTAAATTATATATGCGGCGTGAGCAACGGGCAAGTGGAATTGGACCTAGGCTATGTGGCACGGTGCGAGAAATTCGAAAACGGGCACTGGCCGTAGGCATAGTCGGAGCCTTAGACGGTGGTCAGATAGGCTAAATGCTCACTTGGTTGCCATCTTTGGGATGGTGGTGAAGGCACTGATATGTCAGGATTCACCGTTAATGTGCCCTGAGTGCACGGGGTGTTTGGCCGTGCGAGCCTATACATGTGGCACAGTATAGTTGCGCTTTATTATTTTATTGGGTTAATGATATGCAGGGAAAGAGCACCGCCGTCCCGAGTTAGGGGCGGGGTCGTTATAATTTGGTTTGCTTTTAGCTGACCGTTGCTTTGTTTGCCACCGTGCGGTGGTATGTGCTTGCAGGTGCTGCGGAGCCAAGTGCCAAGTAGCGGGCTGGAGCCCATGTTGCTGTGCTGGCCCTAGAAGGCCGTAGAATAGTTGTTTTTACTTTTATCATGTGTGGCCGGCCTGCGAGCCGATATTTGTAAGACATGTTTTATTAAGTGAACATTTGTAAGGCCATAAGGCCATGTACCTTTTCAGTGTATTTTGGGATTCATTCCTGTAGTGTGTTGTGGACATTCATATTTAATGGATTTAAGTTCCAGGTTCTTTTAAATTTTAAAAACTTCCGCTAGAATGCTCTGTGTAGGACGAGTAGTCTTAATTGGATAGTTTGAATATTCATTTGGTAATCCTTCCAACTGTCTGTGGTATATGGCGTCGGGTTCCAGCTGGACCTTCTATTATATTCCATGCGACAGATGTGGGTGTTACAATTTGGTATCAGACTTCTGGTTACGATCAGGATTAAATGAATCCGTGGGCGAATTCTTTTAAGGGGTGGTGAGCACATGTGTGCGTCATCGTTATAACATTAAAAAGAACCCATGAATGTCCACTTAGGAATGAAAAATACTCATGGTTGAGGAACCTGCGCGTTCCTATAATTGCTTTTTGCAATTTTGTTTGGTCACTTATAGATGTTTTGTACGACTATAGGTGACCGGGAGTGGCGCAGAGCCGACAGAACATCTGGTTTCCGAGGATTATAGTGCACCCTGTGGCGCGCTTGAGACCCCTCTTTCGTTTGAAATCATAAGAAGGATCGTTGAAGTGGTGCTCGCTATGACTAGTGCACAGCAGGGAAGCAATGTGCAACCTTTTGTCCCCGAGATGACTTCAATGTCGTGTGGTGGGTTGGATCAAATGACATTTAGGAGGCCATCAGGCCAGCCGTTGAATATGTGCTTGGTGCATGGTACGCACTCAGTTGATGAGTATTTGCAGGCGTTCCTTTTGATAAGCCGCTACCCATGCTTTGAATTGGAGAACGTATGTGCTTGGTGCAGGGTACGCACTCAGTTGATGAGTATTTGCAGGCGTTCCTTTTGATAAGCCGCTACCCATGCTTTGAATTGGAGAACGAACTGTCTATAGTAGATAGATTCTATAATGGGTTGCGTGGTGAGCTGCGAATCCTACTGGTAGGACCAAAACTATTGGGATTCTGAGCCTTGGTGGAGTCGGCTAGATCGTTGGAAGTAGATTTGGGGAGGATTCACCTGATGCAAGTGAGTGGGGTATCGAACTCTGCAAATCCTAGGAGGACAAGAGGGGGGCTAAGGCTGGGACTAGCAAAGTCATGTACGACTGTCGAGCTTGTGGCAAGAAAGGGAACTTTGCCCGAGAATGTTTGGATGGTGCTCAGAAGATTAAGGAAGCTATGTCAGGAGCAGGTAAGGACTCAGGAGAAAAGAAGGCAGAGTTCAAAGTGCCTAGTTCTAAGTCAGGATTCCGCAAATGGAACAAGTAGCAGAGGACTTCGAACTCAGCCCCTTCGGCTGATGCGTCGAGAGCAACTACAAGTCACGTCCCAGGAGCTTGCTATATCTGCGAAAAAGTGGGACATTTTGCTCGTGAGTGTTGGAGCGGACGTGCAAAGTCCGAGAGGAAGTCTGAAGAGTACAGGCTGGGTCAGCAAGAGGCCAGAAAGCAAGCAGACGTGGTGACAGGTAAGGTTTAAAATTCTAGCATTTAGCTTTAGACAATTGTTGTCTTTGTGCATGTTAGCCTAGAACCACTTGTTCTAAGCATTGTTCTGAATTTCGTTTATCCGGCGGGAGCACCGGTCGTTAAAGGGGGCTTTGTGTCTCCGTTTGCCCAAAGGAATTGTATTGCGTGTCGGAGTACATCTTCCGATGGCAAAAGTCATAATGGATGTGTTGTTGACTAGTAGTGCTCAATGCGCGCAGATAGAATCTGATGCGTTTAGGTATGGATTGTGAGTCAAAAGTTTGATTTGCAAGCGTTGTTTCTACCGCTAGGAGAGTTCAACGTGATCTTTAGTATGGTCAGACTCTCGGAGCAGCAGGCATACGTTTATCGAAGTTGCTAGTGGGTCAGTTTAGAGCTAGTCATGAGGCGACTTTCGCGGGCATGAAGGGGTCGGGTAAGATTTTGATGTCAGCCCTTCAGGTGTTTAAGGCAGTTCGGTCTGGGGCAGAACTGTATGTCACTCTAGTGCAGACTTCGACGCCTAAGCCTAGTTTGGACAGCATTCCAGTCGTATTTGCGTATCCTGGTGTGTTCCCAAATGATCTCCCAGTAGCCCCTCCTCAACGGGAGATTGATTTTACCATTGAGCTGGTACCGGGAGCGAAACCGGTGTCACGCTCTCCATATCGGATAGCGCCAAGAGAGAGATGGCGGAGTTGAAGGTGCAATTGCAAGAGTTGTTAGAGCAAGGTTATGTGCGTCCAAGTTCGTCGCCTTGGAGCGCATCAGTTCTCTTTGTTAAGAAGAAAGATGGGTGCTTGCGGATTTATATCGATTATCGGGAATTGAACAAGCTTACGGAAAAGAACAAATATCCGATCCCCAGGATTGACGATCTATTTGATCAGTTAGTTGGGTCAACGGTATATTCGAAGTTAGATCTGAAATCCGGTTACTACCAATTGAGGATAAGGGAGAGCGACATCCTAAAGACAGCATTCAGTACGCGGTTTGAACATTACGAGTTCACGGTCATGCCGTTTGGGTTAACGAATGCGCCATCCGTGTTTATGGATCTGACGAACAGGATGTTCAGAGTGTACCTGCATCGTTTCGTGATAGTATTTAGCAATGATATCCTGGTGTACTCGCGATGTGAGGAGGACTATTATAATCATCTACATATGGTGTTGGAGATGTTGAGAAGGTATCAGTGTATGCTAAGTTCTCCAAGTGTGAATTCTGGTTATCCTCGATAGCGTTCCTTGGTCATGTTGTCAGTGGAGAAGGAATAGCTGTGGATCCGACGAAGATAGTGGCGATACATGAGTGGCCTACTTTGACTATGCTGACAGAGGTCCGGAGTTTTCTAGGGCTTGCTGGCTACTACAGGCGCTTCGTAGAGAACTTTTCGCGGATAGCACCACCACTCACGACGTTGACAAGTAAGGATCAGAAGTTTGTGTGGTCTCCGGAGTGCGAACAGGCTTTTGAAGAGTTGAAGAGGAGTTTGACCACGATGCCTATTTTATGTTTGCCAGTTGGAACCGAAGGGTTCGAGATCTATAGTGATGCTTTGGATAATGGTTTGGGTTGTGTTTTGTTACAGCATGGGATATTGATGGCTTATGGTTCACGACAACTGAAGGTTCATGAGAGGAATTATCTGCTCCACGACTTAGAGTTAGCGGCCGTGATATTTGCTCTAAAACTTTGGAGGCACTGTCTGTACGGTGTGAAGGTCGATATTTACACCGAACATAAGAGTTTGAAGTACCTGTTGGAACAAAAGGATCTGAACATGAGGCAACGGAGGTGGATGGAGTTCTTAGGGGACCACGCCTTCAAGATACATTATGTGCCTGGGAAGGGAAATGCAATGGCGGATGCGTTGAGCGTAAGATTCCTGCACAAGCCAACTGGTTATCGGTGCATGATGAGAGATTGGTCCAAGAGTTGGAGGCATTGGAGATATCTTGTGTCGATATGCAGTCTAGTGCCGAGGCGAAACTGTTTTGGAAAGAGGTGCAGTGTGACCTAGCGGATAAAGTTCGCCGGGCTTTGGTTCAGGATAACAGCGTGAAGCAGATCTTGAATGAATCTTTGGATGGGTCAAATTCACAGTCTGTGGTTGAAGATGGGTTGCTAAGGAAGGACGGTCGTCTATGCGTTCCTAGTGCGGATAATATTCGGGAGGGGTTGATGTATGAGGCTCATCATACCAAGTACTCAATCCACCGGAAGCATGAAGATGTATAGAGACATGACGAAATTATTCTGGTGATCGGGTTTGAAGAAAGACGTAGCACTTTATGTGACCAAGTGCCGTACATGTGCATTGGTGAAGGCGGAATGCCAGAAACCCGGAGGTTTCTTGAAATCCCTTCCTATCCCAGAATTGAAATTTGATGACATATCTATGGATTTTGTGCACAGTTTGCCGAAGTTGCAGAAGGGAAACGATGCCATTTAGGTGGTCGTAGATAGGTTGACAAAGGTGTCACACTTTATCCCGGTCAGGAAGGAAGATCAGGTGGAAAAGTTAGCCAAACTCTATGTGGAGAATATTGTACGATTGCATGGTGTGCCTCACAGTATTGTTAGTGATCGTGATGGACACTTCACGTCGAATGACTGGAGGTTGGTGCATGGTCTGTTGGGTACTAAGCTAAAGTTCAGCACAGCCTTTCACCCGTAGACAAATGGCCAAACCGAGAGAGTCAATAGGACTATGGAGGACATGCTTCGCATGTGCGTCCTAGATTTCGTGAAGAATTGGAAGGATCACTTGTACATGGTGGAGTTTGGATACAACAACAGTTTTCAGGCAAGTATTGGTATGACGCCTTTCGAAGCCTTGTACGGGAGGAAGTGTCGTACGCTGTTGTCTTGGTTGGAGGCAGGCGAATCGAAGTTGTATAAACGTTAAGCGTTGGAAGACGCCACTTCAATGATACGGACAATTCAGGAAAGGCTGAAGATTGCTCAAGATAGACAGTCAAAGTATTACAACGCTAAACATAGAAATGTGGAGCTCAACGTTGGCGACATGGTATATCTAAAAATCAAGCCGTTCAAGGGTATATCGCGGGTTCGACGCTTGAAGAAGCTGAGTCCGAGATACCTTGGACCATTTGAAATCCTGGAGCGTGTTGGCGAGGCGGCGTATAGGTTGAAGTTGTCGACGGAGTTGAGTGGGCTGCATGACGTGTTCCACGTATCGGTGTTGCGTAAGGCAGTGCAAGAGCCTTCGCAGATCGTTGCGGACAAACTGGTACCAGTTGATTATGAGTTAACAACAAGGGTCAGACCAGTACGAATTGAAGATGTTGCAGTCAAACGACTCCGCAACAAGGAGGTCCGAATGGTTAAAGTCTGTTGGGATAATTACGGACGTGAGGAGCTTTCTTGGGAGCGAGAGCAAGCTATGTTGGAGGAATACCCCGAGTTGTTCCACTCAGGTATCAGTTAGATTTTGTGTACCTTTGTTTAATTTCAGGACGAAATTCCTTAAGTGGGGGGAGATTTGTAATGCCCCGAAAATTATGTGCGAGTCGGTCGAGAAAAAAGGGTTTTTGGTGCCTGTATAGGGGTACACGGCCTAGGACACGGGCGTGTCCAAGGCTGTGTCTGGCTGGTGATTTTCTGGCCGTTTTCATCCCGAGAAGGACACGGCCAGGAACACGGCCGGATGACACGGGCGTGTCATCCGACTCGTGTGTGTGCCAACCCGTGTCCCTACCCGTATGCAGTTGGGTCGTGTCCGTTTCCATGGCGGTTATGCGTGACATGCCCCCGAACACGGGCATGTCGAGGGACCCGACACGGGCGTGTCGGTGAGACACGGGCGTGTATTGGCCCGTGTGCAGCTCTCAGTTCGACGATCGTGCTTGGATCGAGGCACACGGCCTGGGACACGGCCGTGTGCCAAGCCGTGTTGGGCCCAGGTCTGGAGAATTTTGTGTAGATCTGAGCCGTTCGTTTTCTTTAATTAAGATCCGACGGCCCAGATGAGATCCTGCTCTGTTAAGGCCGGGAATAGGGGTTAATCCCTCATTTTTCTCTCCAAAGCTTTCTCCTTCCAAAGTGAGAGAGAAGAGGAAGAAGAAGGAGATTTCCGGCCGCCGGCGGAGCACCGGAGCACCGTTTCGAAGTCTGAGAGCGGATCCATGGAGGGAAGGTTGTTGCGAAGAGTTCTATCCGCATAGTTTTTCCATGATGCCAAAACGGACTACAAGGGTAACGATTCTCAACTTGAGCGTTTGAAGCTCTTTCTTTCTCCATAGGGAATCCCGCTCCCGCGAGTGTGCGGCGAGTGCGTGGTGTTCCTTGGGGTTGATGTGAATAGTCCCCCTTGTGTTGCATATAGAGCCCGGAATCGTAAGTACGGGCATAGGCATTGTGTGTGAAGCCTACCCGGACATGTATCGTCTGGATCGATGATGTTGCATTTGCTATGACTTGCCGGAGAAGACTCCGTGCTTTGGGTTTTTTGGGTTTCTACGCGGTAGATTGCAGCAGGGATCCTTGGGGGTTAGCTTCAAGGCGTACTCGGAAAACTGAGCGGAAACGTGTTCTGCTAACTTGGCGGTCTGGGAACCGGCCTTGATCATAACTGGGTTATGAGATTGTTTGGGAAAATTTTGGGACCCGAGAGAAGCTTGGCCCGCGCGTAGGACTTAAATTATATATGCGGCGTGAGCAACAGGCAAGTGGAATTGGACCTAGGCTATGTGGTACGGTGCGAGAAATCCGAAAACGGGCACTGGCCGTAGGCATAGTCGGAGCCTTAGACGGTGGTCAGATAGGATAAATGCTCACTTGGTTTCCATCTTTGGGATGGTGGTGAAGACACTGATATGTCAGGATTCACCGTTAATGTGCCCTGAGTGCACAGGGTGTTTGGCCATGCGAGCCTACACCTGTGGCACAGTATAGTTGCGCTTTATTATTTTATTAGGTTAATGATATGCAGGGAAAGAGCACCGCCGTACCGAGTTAGGGGCGGGGTTGTTATAATTTGGTTAGCTTTTAGCTGACCGTTGCTTTGTTTGCCACCGTGCGGTGGTATGTGCTTGCAGGTGCTGCGGAGCCAAGTGCCAAGTAGCGGGCTGGAGCCCATGTTGCTGTGCTGGCCCTAGAAGGCCGTAGAATAGTTGTTTTTTACTTTTATCATGTGTGGCCGGCCTGCGAGCCGATGTATGTAAGACATGTTTTATTAAGTGAACATTTGTAAGGCCATAAGGCCATGTACCTTTTCAGTGTATTTTGGGTTTCATTCCTGTAGTGTGTTGTGGACATTCATATTTAATGAATATAAGTTCTGGGTTCTTTCAACTTTTAAAAACTTCTGCTAGAATGCTCTGTGTAGGACGAGTAGTCTTAATTGGATAGTTTGAGTATTCATTTGGTAATCCTTCCGACTGTCTGTGGTATATGTCGTCGGGTTCCAGCTGGACCTTCTGTTATATATCATGCGACAGATGGGGGTGTTACAGGAATCAGGTCTTTTGGGTGTTCAGACAAGCGTTAAGAGACTCGCTGAAGGAGTAATTGAAGCATGACCCAACTCCAGGACGAGGACTACGAGAAAGAAATAAAGCATTCATCCTTAGTATACCTAAGTTGTTCCAGGAATCTGGCTTGAGCCTTCACAATTCTGATACTTAGGCGTAATGGTTAGTGAGAAACTGGCCTACACTCTATTCGATACCGGTGCCACACACTCGTTTGTGTGGTGGACTTCGTTAAAAACCTATATGGAGTGCAATACTTCACTGTTATTGCTTGAAGAGTACGCCTACCGGACGGCTCTGAGATGACTGCAACCGCTAAGTACGAATTGGAGATACTCATTGAGGGAAAGGCCTTTGATACACCCGCCACAGTCTTGAAGATGCCAAAGTTTGATCTCATTCTGGGTATGACATAGTTGGACTGGCACTTCGCAAGGATTGATTGCGCGGAGAAACGAATCTATTTGGGATATGGGGAGTCGGATGTCATCTTCCAAGGTATTAACTTCGCACCTCGTATGTTGTTATCTTCAGTTCAGGCAGTAAAAGCCCATATGAAGGGGGATGAAGTCTTCTTGATTTGTTTCGAGTTGAAGGAGGTGGCGTTGGATATGAAAGATGTGCGGGAAGTGTGGGACTTCCCCGAGGTATTTCCTGAGAAACTGCCAGGATTACCCCCGCATAAAGGAGTTGATTTTCAAATTAATTTTGTACAGGGCGCCAAGCCTGTATCCAAGGCCCCTTACTGAATGGCCCCGAAGAAACTCGCGGAGTTTAGAGTTCAACTGCAGGAATTGGTGGAGTCATGGTTCGTTCGCCCCAGCTCGTCACCTTGGGGAGCTCCTGTATTATTCATCAAGAAGAAACATGGAACCTTGCGGTTATGCATAAACTATCGGGAACTCAATCGGCTGACGGTGCGGAACACCTATCCGCTACACCGGGTCGACGAGTTGTTCGATCAACTGGTGGGAGTTCAAGATATGGACTGTACGAGTTCACTGTAATGCCGTTTGGGCTCACAAATGCCGCTTTGGCCTTCATGAGACTGATGAACAAGATGTTTGAAACTTACTTGGATATCTTCGTCATTGTTTTCATCGACGACATCCTGGTCTACTCAAAGACGAAGGAGGAGCATGTTGAGCACTTGACCTTGGTATTGAAGAAATTAAAAGAGCTCGCCTTGTTCACCAAGTTCAGCAAGTACGAATTATGGCTTAAAGAGGTTGATTTCTTGGGGCATGTGATCAGTGGAGCAGGACTAGCGGTGGATCCGGCCAAGGTGCGTGTCGTGAAGGATTGGTCGCCGTTGAAGTTGGCGGCCGATGTGAGGAGCTTCATTGGACTTGCCGAGTACTACCGCAAGTTCGTAAAAGGATTTTCAAAGATTGCTCTTCCTATTACTTCCTTGACAAAGAAAGGTGTGTCATTTGAGTGGACACCCCAATGCGAAGCGGCATTCCAAGAGCTGAAGGATAGACTTACCTCCGCCCCCATCCTAGCACTTCCGTCTAGGAAGGAAGGATTTCAAGTCTACACCGACGCATAATATCAAGGTATGAGAGCGGTGTTGATGCAGCACAGACACGTAATTTCCTACGCCTCAAGGTAGCTGAAGAAGCATGAGATCAATTATTCGGTTCATGATTTGGAATTGGGAGCTGTGGTGTTCGCCTTGAAGGTTTGGAGTCACTATCTATACGACGTCCACTGCGAGATCTTTTTAGACCATAAAAACTTAAAGTACATTCACACAGAGAAGGAATTAAACCTGAGACAACGACGATGGTTAGAGTTTCTGTGCGATTATGAGTTCACTTTAAACTATCATCCCGGAAAGGCGAACTCGGTGGCCGATGCATTGAGCAGAAAAGGTACCAGACTCAAGCCCAGAGTCTCGGTTGATGAGTATGGAGTTGGCTCGGATGATTGAAGAGATAGATATTACTTTGGTATATAAGGCTCCTTCGACAGAGTATACATAGTACTTGGCAACCATGAGCATAGTTTGTGGTATCTGGGACCGAATCCGGGCAGAGCAAGTAAGGGATGCGGCTCTGGCCCCGGTAATTAAGGCAATCAAGGATGGGGCTACTAATGAGTATACACTAAAAGACGGCCTCGTTTATTTCCACGGCCGGCTCTACATTCCCAAGGGCGGAAAAATCCGGGAGGATATCTTGAGAGAGGCACATTGCTCTCAGTATTCAGTGCACCGGGTATTGCCAAGATGTACGCCGGCCTACGGAAGACCATGTGTTGGCCGAGAATGAAGAAAGATGTCCGATATTTTGTTACACATTGCGAAGCTTGTCAACGGGTGAAGGCGGAATGCAAGAGTCCCGATGGTTTGTTACAATCGTTGCCCATCCACGAGTGGAAGTTTGAGGATATCTCCATGGACTTTGTCCATGGGTTACCTCGCTCACGCTCAAGGAATGATTCGGTGCGGGTGATCGTTGATCGACTGACAAAAGTAGCCTGGTTTATCCCCATGAAGAAAGAGGTTCACGTGGATGTCTTGGTACGCCTCTTTGTGGAGCAGTTCGTACGGTATCATGACATGCCTAAGACAATCGTTTCTGACCGGGATGGTTATTTCACCTCAAGGGAGTGGAAGGCGATACAAGCATATTTGGGTTCTCGCCTTACCTTTAGCACCGCGTTTTATCCTCAGACGGATGGGCAGTCTGAGAGGACCATCAGAACACTGGAAGATTTGTTGAGATTATGTGTGTTGGATAGAGGAGAGCCGTGGGAAAGGCTCCTACCACTGGTAGAATTCTCCTACAACAACAGTCATCAAGCGAGCATCGGCATGACACCCCATGAAGCCCTTTACGGAAGAAGGTGTAGAACCCCCTTGTCTTGGGTGCAAGATGAAGACCCGAAGGCCTTGGGAATTGAATATATTGATGATACAGATGAAATGGTTAGACTAATACAGGATCACATGTTTGAGGCTCAAATTCGGCATGCGAAGTATTGTAATTCAAAGCACCGGATGGTGGAGTTTCAAGTGGGTGATAAGGTGTTTCTGAAGATTCGGCCGATGCATGGAGTGTCACGGGTGCGTGGTGTAAAAAAGCTCAGCCCAAGGTACGTTGGGTCTTATACTATACTGGAAAGGATTGACCCGGTGGCCTATCGACTGGAGTTACCGCCGGAGCTAGAGAATCTCCACGACGTGTTCCATGTGTCGTCGCTTCAAAAGGTGCTGTTGTGGCCCGATCAATATATCCCCACTACTGATGGTGCAGTGGCGACTGATAGGTCTGTGCGACTAGAGCCGGTGCGGATCGTAGACAATGAGACAAGAATATTGAGCTGCAAGAGTGTTTCTTTGGTAAAGGTGCTATGGTCTAATCATGGGAAGGAGGAGTACACATGGGAGCCGGTGGACTTGATGCAAAAACACTACTCGGAGTTGTTTGTTCAAGGTAATTTTGTTTAAAAGCATATTTTATGTTATGTTATGCTTTTACCCCCGCAGCCCTAGCCTGATTTCGGGGACGAAATCTTTTATTTTGTTTATAGGATTTGTAACGTCCCGATTCGCACTAGGCCCCTCGTGCGCATTTTTGAGTCAGTAGAGCTGACTTAGGCTCCGGGGAGTGCTGGCAACAGGGCTGTATTTGTAAATAGGAGGAGAAATCAGTCAAGCATAGGACACGGGTAGAGACACGGGCGTGTCCCTACCCATTTGGGAGAGGCTAGCTCTCGAGTCCATGACTCGAGTGTGTCCAGAGAAGGACACGGTTAGAGACACGGGCGTGTCACTACCCGTGTGAAATGATACGGGTAGAGACACGGGCGTGTCCTTACCCGTGTGTGTGTCGAGTTGAACTCGATGAACTGTGTCGAGATCGACGAAGTTTATGACACGGGTAGAGACACGGGCGTGTCCCTACCCGTGTGTTTGTCGAGTTGAACTCGACGAAGCATGTCGAGATCGACGAAGTGTGTCGAGACCGATGAAATGTATGACAAGGGTAGAGACACGGGCATGTCACTACCCATGTGTCTGTGTGTCGAGTTGAGTTCGTCGAGATGTATCTAGAGAAGGACACGGCCAAGTAACACGGTCGTGTCATGTAGCTTGGTCTGTGCGCGTTGGGGTTTCTCCATCGGTATGGTGCCCGTTGGCTGGTTTTTTGCGCATTGTGGATCTTTTTCCCTGGCTCAGTACTCTTTATTGTTGAGTTGATCAGCCTCATTTTTTATTGAAGAATAACATGAATATTAATGAAAGATGAAAGTTTGAACTTCTGATGTTTGGTACTCTGTTCTTCCTGTTGATGTGATTAGCCATTCCTGCTCGACTAGATTTACTATCACTTACTTTTACTCTGCTGACCTTTTGTTGCAGTCGTTTTATAGATTTCCTTCACTTTGAGGTTTGTTTGGTCTGCCTTTACTTTTTGCACCATTTGTAGCTTGCATCTTAGGTGTTCTTCTTTTGAATACCTCAGGATCAGAGTAGTAGCAGATTTAGTTGAACGAGTTATGCTTCTGGTGCTGCAGGTTGCAACGGCCGTTTGTTTCCACCTCAGAGATTTGAGGTAGTTGACTTTGTTTAGACTTGTCAGATTTTACAATGGGTTCGTGTCAGTTGTTGACGCCCATAATCTTTGACATTTTCTGTGATAGACTACTCGCTGCTTTTACTGCTGTTACTTTTTACCTGTTTATACTTGTTCTTGGGGAAGGTTTTATGTTAGGATGCATTTAGTTATTTTAAAGTATACAAAACTGCATTTTGGAGTATTGACATGACATGACTTTTTAACTGCAAAATCTACTACTTTTAAGAGCTATAAAAGTCTTTTTATATATATTAAATGTAGAAGCCATATCATCATTATAATATGCTAGACCTTCATTCTCATATAGGATAACAAATGAATCAACTTAGTATTTTCCGCAGCGTAAAACTTATGTATCTTCTCACATATGAACTAGTGATACACCCGACCGAGGGACACAGTCAGTAACTCAAATAACTTATATGTATTGTTTTTAATTTAATTTCATAAATCTTTTACATGAAGTAAATGTGAGGACGAGCCACCTGAGCGTCTGCAGTTGTCCCCTGCACGGCGTGGCATCACGACGCATATTTTCTCAACTCTGACGTATTTTTGAATACGGAGAATATGCGGTCTGTGACAGTTGGTATCAGAGGGAGGTTTTGCAAGAGGGTTGGTTGGTTTGGCAAGCCTGTCGAATAACTTGCCCTTAAGCAAAAATCTAAATTGTATCATTTCATTGCATAAACACACCGATATGTCATCAGTAGATCTTGATGGAAGCATGAACACTACACTCATAGCATGATACGAAGTATATGGGGCATATTATGTAGTATGAGATGCATAATATGCGTGTGTATATGGATCCACCATAGGTGGTAACATGTGACGGTTATGTAGTATGAGATGCATAACCATCATCACATGGATGCCCATTAGCACGTTTTACTTTTTCATTACATATAATATTATGTAGTATGAGATGCATAACATTGTATGTGTACGCCGTTCATAACATGCACTAAGGACTTTTTAGAATGCATAACACTACATCCATAACATATCATCGCATAAGCACACGTGCCAAGTTAAAGATTTGCATGATGACATATGTACATGCATGATTTGAAACGAAATTTAAACATTCATGCATTCATATTATAGGCAAAAGTTAGAGGAATATCATCATTTTATGATTTTTCCCAGAGTAAGGTAACAACAAGAGCAAGTATCTGTTCATTTCCGATCTGATCTGAGTTTGTTTGTTCCTGATCTGATCTGAGTCAGGGTATTCGAGTTTTTTAGCTTCAGTGTCTTAAGCTAGGTCTTTGATATGTCGTTTGCTCGTATCTGTAGAATATGACCTCAAAACAGTTTTGCTAAGAGAATATTTTCCCAGTTTAAGATGTCTTAGGCAAGGTTTGACTAGATATCTGTTGGTTCTGAAAGATGACGTTAGACCTGATTTGCTCTAGAGGGGCGGGGGGGGGGGGGGGGTGAATAGAGTAATTAAAAAATCTTTTTGATGTTTTATAAATTATCAGAGTAATAAAAAAGGTGATACCAAAATTAACCGAGAAAAGATAATCTAAGCTAAACTACAACAACACAACTAGCCTAAACTATCACAGGCACAACAAGAACAACAAGAAAAGGGGAAACCAGACAACACAAGAAATTTTATAGTGGTTCCCCAACCTGGGTACATCCACTCTTCTACCACCCTGGTAGGAATCCACTAGCAGGTTTTGATCAGGTGACTGCCACCATTGAGCTTTTGTTCAGGTGCTCAAAAACAAAATAAACTTTTGAAAGCAGTTAATAAACCCTTTATACAGAGGGGGGGAGAGATTGATGGTGTATTCTCTCTCTCTATTCAACATAGAAGACAAGTGGATTTGCTGTTGTCAAGAACTCCTTTCATTATCACTTGGAGTCTTGCACAAGGTGTAGGTCTTATGTCTTCAGCCTTGACTTGAAAATGTTGATCCAGGAACTTCAAACTGATATGAATATATTGTCCTTGAAGAATCCTGGAGTGAAGGTTGAAGAAGACTCTTGATTTGTAGTTGATGTTCTTCTTCTTCTTCAGTAAGGTCATGGAGAAAACAAATTGTTTTCTGCACAGAGAAAGTTTAGAATGTTGTTGTTGAATATCTTCTCTGTATGATGAGAGCTATCTCTAGTCCTGAAGAGAAAAATCTCTTTTTTTATATATTCAGTCGTATTCTCCTTTGAATTTGAATTCCATTGCATTGAATGCTGACGGCCTGGAGAACGAAATACTGCTGCAGAATAATTTCATTAATGAATTTCCCCAACTGTCCAATTAAAAAGAGCAAGTAATTAACCTGATGAAGATCATAATCAATGCTGCGACTAACGGCTATATTTCGAGAATATACGCATTAATTACTCAGGAATTACTGCTAGAGAATATGGAATTAAGGACATAAATTGAGGGAAATACTAAATATGGAACTTTATAGAAATTGTCGACCAGAGAACAGATTTCGTCGACCTGATATCAAAGTTCGTCGAGCTGAGAAATCATGTTCGTCGACCTGAGAATTCGTGTTCGTCGACCGAATTTCAGAGAACTGTATTCTGCGAATAAACTTGTCAATTCTGTGGTCCAAGTTCGTCGAGCTGATAATCTATCTTCGTCGACCTGAGTTCGATTATCGTCGAGTTCAACTCAGAGAATTTACTCTGACTTCGTCGAGCGGAGCACGACTATCATCGATCTGAGTTCGACGAACGTCGAACTCACTTTCTGAACTTGATTTTCTTCTAAGTCTTGAGTCTTCTGTAGTCTTCTGTTGGCTGGTCCATGTAGGGTTGATTCTAAGTACTTAGCCTAAACTCTAAGACATAGACATGACCCTGGCTATACATGGTGGGTCAATCATCTTTGTTAGTGAACCTAGCCCAAATCCAACTACGAATCCAACATTCTCCCCGTATTTGTGTGAGGTCACTAATACAAATGAAATAAAGACATTCACAAAGAAGGGAAAATATATCTGGCAGAAAAAATGGAATATGCAGCAAATATTTACATAGTAGCTTTGTGACAGTAAACAAATAAAGAGTTCAGACTAACAGAAACTAAACAAAATATATCATTTCTTTTTCTTCAGCTTCTCCTTTTGCTTGTCATATTTCTCCTGGTCAGCAGGCTGTTTAAACTTGATTTCTCTATTGGGATTAGCTGCTTGCCTCTTGTACATGGTCAAATCAGCATCTCCAATTATATTAAGAGAAGTAGCTCTGGGCACAACAGCCTCTGGATGTAGATTCATGTAAGCATCTACATTAAAGAATTTATTAGCTTTTTCATACCTTTTTAGCTCTTCTTTTCTGTATGTGGACATTGTTGAATATTAAGATGGATCGTTTCCTTCATCTTTAGCTTTATTGATCAATGAAAGTCCACCAAGTTCCTGGAACCTTTCCATTCTCGAGGTTGTCTCAGTTTCTGGATCCACAAATGGAATAGGTGGAGACTCTAGCCTTTTGGGATTTTCAGCTTTATCTGTTTCAGGAGCTTGCTATTGTTGTTGCTGTTGTTGATGTTGCTGTTGCTGATGTTGTTGTTGCTATTGCTGATGTTAATGTTGTTGTTGTTGCTTGCTGGAGGAATACCTCTACTGGCTTCTTCCTTGAGATGTTGAGGATCTACTATGATGTCTATGATAGGTTTGAGCATATGAGGTAGACCTCTGAGAAGTGCTACCTGAAGCACCAGCTGCAGGAGGAGGAGGAGGACCTCTCCAGTTTCTTTGAGGAAGGGGGAGGTGAGTACCTCCTGCTTTTCTTCCTAGATTTATGTTCATTTTTTGAGAGCCACATCCAAGCTGGCATCCTAGGATGTGGAGTGATTTTTTGTAGAATATAGTATGGAGTGTCTTGTGTAGGATTTGGTTTGGGAGCAGCAATTGGAGGAGCCTTTCTCTTCTTTAACACTTTCTTCTTGGCAGTAGGGATATCATCAGAATCATCATTATCATCATCATCTTTATCAGAAGAGGATCCTTGATTATTATCATATAAGTCATCCAGAGCTTTCAGAAGATCTTTAGAAGTCTTCTTTTCAGCCTGAGGCTGTGCTGGAGGTTCTGGAGCTTCTAGAATAACTATTTCAACAACTGATAAATTTTCTGCTTTTATATCTGCCATGATTATCTCATCCAAATCGGGAAGAGGATTGTCATCCTTCTTATATGTTGGAGCAGGGATAGCCTCTGGAGAAGAAATATCCTTGGGAGCTGATATTGTTTGAATCTCTGTAACTGCAAAACTGTCCTTAAGTTGCTTGACAACTATGAGACTTATTGGTGCAGTGTATGGTACAAAGGCCAAAGAAGGCTTATAAGAAGAGCTGGGCAGATTGTTTCTATATACAAGATTGAATAAATCTAATAAAGAATTCAAGTTAACTGTTGGATTTAGAATATAATCACCAACAGTTTCAAGTTCAGCTATAACTGGCTCATCCATATCTGTATCTGAGTAAATTAAATCTATTATATTAGTAGGAGTGGTTGTTTCCTCTGAAGAATCAGACATCATTGAATCTATTTCTACTTTTGCTACTGCTTTTGCTGCTACTTTCACCACTAGAGCTTCTTCATCATGGAGCATCTCCCCCTAACTAGCTGTAGGGGTTCCTGGAGCCAGTCCCCCAGAAGAAGGGACAGGGGATAGAACAACAATTTTGGCAGAGAGAATATTGATGGAATCAATGTGAGGAGCTAGAGCATCAGCTAGGAGTTTATTAAGGGTGGGAGAGATAAATGCTATCAGATCTTTAGCAATGTCAGAGAAGTTTAGGTAGAGGGATTCTGGAGCAGTGGAGGAGTATGGATTGTGATGATCATAATTTGAACAGACAGAAAATGCACTGGACATATCTGTATGTGTGTAGTCAGGTAAAGTAGGTGGAATGTCAGTTTGGATGAGTAGACTGAAGGGAATAGAGGGAGTTGCAGTTGTAGAAAGAGGAACTGTTGTTGTGGGGGAGGAGTTGGGTTCCTGATGTGGAGATGGTGGAGGAAACAATAGATATAAGGTGTGGGATGAGATAAATATGTCAGGGTGTGTGGCAGTTAAATGAGGTGGAAGTGGAGATTGAGGTGGAGTGATGTGCTCAGGAGATGGAACTGGAGTTGATGCTGGTGCGGGTTGATGTTGTTGGTGAGTTGGTGAGGTAGAAACTGGAGAGTGAACTGGTGATGGAGTTGGTGTGGGTAGATGAATTTGATGTTGTTGTTGTTGTTGAGGTAGAGGAGGAGAAGGAATGGTGGTGGTGGAAGGAACCCTTCCAAAACAGACCTCTTTCTTGTTATTCTTCTTTTTAATCAAGTCAAACAATAACTTACCCCAGTTTACTCCTTTCTTTTCAACCAAGGCACCCATCACCAAGAACTGGTGCCTGGTGATGTAGCCATGTGCTGTGTGTTTTCCCAACAGCACTTTCCCATCTACATCTGCTAAGAATTTATACTCAGCAAACAAGTTCTTCTTCAGCAGCTTGTTTGGGTTATCTCTAGAATGACCCATTTTAATCAACATATTATTATATTCCACATTGTCCATTTCTATCTCTTCATCACCATTCAGTAGACCGAAAATTTCGGTTAGTACCGTAGGGGAGAGGGAAACTTGATTACCAAAAATTATTCCCGTCATAGTATCTTCTTCTAATAGTGTAGATGTATATACCCATTCTTTTATTTCAGTCATTGCAATCTTGATGCGACGCGACATGAAGTTCTGCAGATTCTACTTTGCAAACAGTTCCAGAATTTCGACAAAGATTGTGTCAGAATGTTGATAAGAGTCAAAGTCAATATTGAAGCCCATATCAAATTTCATTAGGGAAAGAGTGCTTGCCGAAATCGCCATGAGTTCACCTGCAAGAGAAAAACAAAGATCAAGTGCAAGGGAACTAATAGCGCGGGGCGGAGCTCGAAGAAAACCTAGATTTAAGGTTTTCAGTATTTGAATCGGTAGACTCTGTTCGACAAAAAATAAAAATTTTTCGATTTGTGGTCGACGAAATATTTTATAGTCAAAAGAATTCATCGATCTCAGTCAGAAGATGTGAAAACATTTCGTCGAGGTCAGTTTAACGAAAATTTTCTGAAGCAAATTCGATCTCCGATCGACGAAAAGTGCTTCACTCACAGAGAGTTCATCGATCTCCGTTCGATGAATTTCTCTAGATCTTTCCCCTGTTCATCGATCTCTGTTTTATGAACTTTAAAAAATTCATCGACCATAGACATAAATTAAATTAAGGCTTCTCCATTTATCATACCAAGCTGATTTATGAAGGACAGATGATTTCTCTCATCCAAGGGCTTGATGAAGATATCTGCTCTTTGCAAATCAGTGTAGATATAGACAAGATTAATTTTATTTTTGTCTACACACTCTCTAATGAAATGGCACCTAATGTCTATATGCTTAGTCCTAATGTGATGGACTGGATTTTATCCAATGGAAATTGCACTTGTGTTGTCACATAGTAGAATTAAATTATTTAAGTTGAACCAATAGTCTAGAAGTTGGTTCTGAATCCATAGCATCTGAGAACATCAACTACCAGCTGCTATGTATTCTGCTTCAGTAGTTGATGTAGACACAGATGACTGCTTTTTGCAAAACCAAGAGACTAATCTAGCACCAAGGAATTGGCATGTTCCAGAGGTGCTTTTTTTGTCTACTCTGCATCCAGCAAAGTCAGCATCTGAGTATCTAGTTAACTCAAACTCTGAATCAGTGAGATTCCAAAGTCCTAAACTAGGACAACTCTTTATATATCTCAAAATCCTTTTTAAGAAAATTAGATGAGATTCTTTGGGGTTCACCTGGAATCTAGCACAAAGACATGTAACAAACATTATATCTAGTCTGCTTGCTGTAAGGTATAACAAGGAGCCCATAATGCCCCTAGATAGTTTCTAATCAACAGGCTTGACATGTTCATCAGAGTCAATTACAATATTAGTGGCCATGGGTGTTTTCTTTGCTGAGGCATCAACCATCCCAAACTTTTTGATAAGCTCCTTAGCATACTTAGCCTAGGATATGAAGATGCCATTAGGTAGCTGCTTCACTTGGAGACCAAGAAAATAGGAGAGCTCAGCCATGCTACTCATTTCAAACTTTGAATGCATGAGGTCAAAAAACCACTTGCATAGTTTGGAATCGGTATACCCAAATATAATATCATCTACATAAATTTGTACTAACAAAATTTGATCCTTATGGTGTTTAGTGAATAATATTCTATCTACAATGCCTCTAAAAAATTTATACTCTAACAAGAAGCTAGCTAAGGTCTCATACCAAGCTCTTGGAGCTTGCTTTAAACCATAGAGAGCTTTATGCATTTTAAATACATAAGAGGGATAAGTTGGAGAGATACAACCTAGAGGTTGTTCAACATAAACCTCTTCTTTAAGTTCTCCATTCAGAAAGGCACTCTTGACATCCATATGATAGAATTTGAATTTCTTGTAGGCAGCATATGCAAGGAAGATCCTGATTGCTTCTAGCCTTGCAACAGGAGCAAAAGTCTGGTCATAGTCAATTCTTTCCTCTTGCCTATAACCTTGAGCAACAAGCCTTGCTTTATTCCTTATGATGACACCCTAGGAATCCAGCTTGTTTCTATATACCCATTTAGTTCCAATGACTGAGTAGTCTTTGAGTCTTAGAACTAAATTCCAAACTCTGCATCACTAAAATTGATTGAGCTCCTCTTGCATTGCAACAATCCAGTGGGGATCTTGCTCTGTATCTTTGATGGATTGTGGCTCAATTTGAGATATGAAGCAGGCATGCATCAAATCTTAGTTGAGTTGATATCTTGTCTGCACACCAACTGATATGTCTCCAATCACTTGAGATATGGGATGATCTCTAAGTGTAACAAATTCAGTGGGTGGAGTTGGTTGTTCAACAGCTTGGGGAATAAATTCCTCTTGTGTAATTATGTTAGCTGTTGTTGGCTCTACACTAATCACAGTATATTCTTCTTCACTTTCTTCAGCACCTTGTGGAGAAGGATGACTTACTGCCTCATTGGTAAAGGTCAGTTCATTTAATTTCTCACACAAATCAGGTTCCTGCAAAGAATTATTGGTAGAAGAAATCTCCTCCTTGTAAAACATATTAGTCTCATCAAAAGACACATGGATTGATTCTTCAATTTTCATTGTAGATTTATTATACACCCTATAAGCCTTGCTTACTTGGGAATAACCAAGAAAAATTCCTATTTCAGCCTTGTCTTCAAATTTTCTAATGTTTTTCTTATTGTTGTTGTGTATATAGCATATGCAACCAAATTTTTTGAAATAATATACTTTAAGTTTCTTCCCTTTTAGTAGCTCATAAGGAGTCTTATTCTTAAGCTTGTGTATAAGACATCTGTTCAATATATAATTTGCTGTGCTCACATCCTCTACCCAAAAGGATAAGGGCATTCAAGCATTTGCAAGTAATGTGCATGCAGATTCAATCAGGGTTCTATTTTCCCTTTCAGCAACCCCATTTTGTTGAGGTGTTATAGGCGCTGAGAAGTAGTGCCTGATACCTTCCTTCCTACAGAACTCTTGCATAAGAAGAGACTCAAACTCAGTACCATGATCACTTCTGATCAATGCAACTGGAGTAGAGTACTCAATGTGTATGTTCTTGAGAAAATCTATAAGAACCTTGAAGTTATCATACTTAGATCTCAGAAAGAAAACTCATGTCAATATAGAGAAGTCATCTATACTCACAAAAGTATAAGATTTCCCTCCAAGACTTTGTACTGTAATAGGGCCAAAAAGGTCCATATGTAGCAAGTACAGTACTCTAGGTGAGTCACTTCTATTTAATGATTTGAAACTACTTTTAGTTTGCTTGCCTAATTGACAAGCCCTACAAAGGCTTTCCTTCTTGTAGGGGCAAGAAGGCAATCCTCTAACAAGGTTGTCCCTAGATAGTTTGACAATGTTTTTCAAGTTAACATGACCTAGTCTCCTATGCTAAAGGTCATTATTGTTACTGGTTGAATTAAATAAACATATTTCTGATTTAGCTGACTGGAAGTTAAATATATAAATATTTCCTACTCTAGTGCCAGTCAGTACTACATGATCATCTAAAGAAGTAATAATGAATGAAGTTTTAGTAAATGATACCTGATACCTTTCATCACATAATTGACTTATGGAGATAAGGTTGTGCTTCAGTCCACTTACATAAGCAACATTCCTGAAGGTGACAACTCCAACCTTCACCTTTCCATAGCCTTCAGTCTAGCCTCAATTGGACTCACCAAATATTACTTTTGGTCCTAGCTTTGCCTTGTAATTAGTTAAGTTGGCCTTGTTTCCAGTCATATGCTTAAAACAGCCACTATCCAAATACAATTGTTGCTCAGTGATAGGATAATCTTTCACTTGCAATAATATAGATTAGCCACTCCTGACCCAGGTTACCTTGGGTCCTTCTTTTTTTACATAACTAAAGCTGGAAATGAATGAACATTCAGGTTGGCTTTTATATCCTAAAGGGTGATATTTCCTGGGTGGAATGATCCATTAATTAAATTGATTATTAAATGTTCTTGGTCGATTATAAGTTTTAGAAGAATAAAATTTCTGTTATATTGAACTGCTTTCGACGAATTCTGGTGAGTTCGTCGACCAGAGTTCGACGAATTTGGATGAGTTCGTCGAACTCCACTCAGAGAATGAAGTTAGTCATTTTCTGAGCCCCAAAATCGTCGATCTCTGGTCGATGAACCATACTGGTTTCGTCGATCGTAGTTTAATGAATAATTATAATATAAATCTGCGTTCGGCGTTCGTCGACTGGTGTTCGACGAACTGTACACATTTCGTCGATCCGTGTTCGACGAAATCTGTTGAACATTGTTATTATTTGGATTTTACTTCTTATTTTTCCTTTTCTTATTCTTAGATTTTAGTTCTGCTTGTTTATCACTATTATTATTATCCAACTTTTCCTTTCTTTTTTCTGATACAAATTTTATAGGTGTAGTGAAAATATTTTTCTAAATTAGTGGGGGTTGGTTTGATGATGCACCTAAGCCCAGTTTGCCATTTAATCTGACATTTACTGTGCTTGTGATGTTCATCAACTTGATACTTCTTCCATTTAAGGATTCTTCAAGTCTCATAGCCTCAGTTAACTCAGATTTTAATGAAATTATTTGCTCTTGAGCTAATATTAATTCATCTTTAAGTTTAGGGTTTTCTGAAACAAGGTTTTTCTGATCAATTAACTTATCCCTAAGTGATTTTATTTCCTTTTCAGAATTTATCAAATCTATACACATGCATTTAAATTCAATTTTAAAATTATCAGAACTATAATCAAATGAAGATAGTACCTGATCGGCCTCAGATTCAGATTCTTCATTGTCAGATTGTTCTTCGGCATCTGATGGGCTGCAAGAGGCATTTATAGCCATGAGGCCTATTTCTCCTGCCTTTGCCTCTTCTTTCTCTTCACTAGAGCTGGAGGATGTGGATTCATCTTCTGCGTCACTGCATGTTTCAGCCACAAAGCCTTTCTCCTTCTTTTTGTGCTTGCTGGAGGAAGGCCTGCTGTATTATTGTCTTCTGGAGTCCTTCTCTCTTCTTCTTTCTTTCTTCTGATTCTCGGGACACTCTGAGATAAAGTGTCCTGGTTTCCTGCACCCAAAATACACTATTTATTTAGTGGGTGTTTTATCATACTTGGGCTTATCATCCTGCCTGGATGACTTTCTCCTGAAGTCCTTTCTAGCCATCTTGTAAAATCTCTTGGCCAAGAGGCTTAGGAGTTCTTCATTTGATGTTGAAGCTTCTGCTTCTTCTGTAGCTTTAAAAGCTATATTCTGCTCCTTTCCTGCTGGAGAAGGAGTCCTTTGTTCTGCAGCTTCCCTGGATTTGATCAACTGCTCATAAGATTTCAGCATTCCTAGGAGAGATTCTGTGAAAATCTTATTAAGACTTTTGGCCTCCTTGATATGCGAGATCCAGGAATTCTATGAGCTTGGGAAGCACATTAGGATCTTGTCATTCACCTCAGTGAAAGAGATGTCCTTGTCCAAGGTCTTCAATTCACTGATAATTGAACTCAATCTGTTGTACATGTCACTAATAGATTCTGATTCATCCTTCTTAAAGTTCTCATACTGGGAGATGAGAGTTGATCTTCTATATTTTCTCTCATCTGCTGAACTAGCAACCATCTGGTTGAGAGAATATCAGATTGATTTTGTAGAGGTGCACTCAGCCACCTTTTGGAATATTCCATCTGACATAGTCTAAGCCAATATGTTCAAGGCTTTTGCATCTGCAATCTTTGCTTTCTTCTCTATATCTGTCCACGCAGGTGGTGGAACACCATGAGTGCTTGATGTTGATGTAGATGTAGATGTTGTTGGTTGAGGAGAAACTGTCAAAATAGAATTGTAGATGTCCTCATCAATTGAATTCATATACAACCTAATTCTTGTCTTCCAGATTTCAAATTTATTCAAATTGCAGACTGGAGGTCTGGTGCTTTCATAGTCCTTGTTCTGTGCCATGCTGTGAACTAAATAAACCTATGTTCAGATCTAACACAAGATCTTTTGGTTCAAGGGTTAGCTTGTACAACCAAAGGAACCTTCCTCTGATACTAATTGAAAGATGGGGTTAGACCTGATTTACTCTAGAGGGGGGGGGGGGGTGAATAGAGTAACTAAATATCTTTTTGTTGTTTTACAAATTATCAGAGTAATAAAAAACGGTGATACCAAAATTAACCTAGAAAAGATAATCTAAGCTAAACTACCACAACACAACTAGCGTAAACTATCACAGGGACAACAAGAACAACCAGAAAAAGGGTAACCAGACAACACAAGAAATTTTATATTAGTTTCCCAACCTGGGTACTTCCACTCTTCTACCACCCTGGTAGGAATCCACTAGCAGGTTCTTATCAGGTGACTGCCACCAATGAGCTTTTGATCATGTGCTCAAAAACCAAAATAAACTTTTGAAGGGAGTTAATAAATCCTTTATATAGAGGGGGTGAGAGATTGATGGTGTCTTCTCTTTCTCTATTGAATAGAGAAGACAAGTGGATTTACTGTTGTCAAGAACTCCTTTCAATATCACTTGGAGTCTTGCACAGGGTGTAGGTCTTCAATCTTCAGCCTTCACTTGAAAATGTTGATCCAGAAACTTCTGACTGATATGAATATGTTGTCCTTGAAGAATACTGGAGTGAAGGTTGAAGAAGACTCTTGATTTGTAGTTGATGTTCTTCTTCTTCAGTAAGGTCAAGGTGAAAACAAACTGTTTTCTGCACAGAGAAGGTTCAGAATGTTGTTGCTGTAGATCCTCTCTGTATGCTGAGAGCTCTCTCTAGTCCTGAAGAGAAAAATCTCTTTTTTATATATATTCAGTCGTATTCTCCTTTGAATTTGAATTCCATTGCATTGAATGCTGACGGCCTGGAGAACGAAATACGACTGGAGAATAATTTCATTAATGAATTTCCCCAACTGTCCAATTAAATAGAGCAAGTAATTAACCTGATGAAGACCATAATCAATGCTTCCACTAACGGCTATATTCCGAGAATATAAGCATTAATTACTCAGGCATTACTACTAGAGAATATGGAATTAAGGACATAAATTGAGGGAAATACTAAGTCTGGAACTTCACAGAAATCATCGACCAGAGAACAGATTTCGTCGACCTAAGATCAAAGTTCGTCGAGCTGAGAAATCATGTTCGTCGACCTGAGAATTCGTATTCATCGACCTGAGAACCAAGTTCATCAACCTGAATTCAGAGAACTACATTTTGTGAATAAACTTGTCAATTTTGTGGCCGAAGTTCGTCGAGCTGATAATCTATCTTCGTTGACCTGAGTTTGAATATCGTCGAGCTCAACGCAGAAAATTTACTCTGAGTTCGTCGAGCACAGCACGACTATCGTCGAGCTGAGTTTGATGAACGTCGAACTCGCTTTCTAAACTTGATTTTTTTCTAAGTCTTGAGTCTTCTGCAGTCTTCTGTTGGCTGGTCCATGTAGGGTTGAATCAAGGACTTAGCCTAAACTATAGGACATAGACTTGACCCTGGCTATAAATTGTGGGTCAATCATCCTAGTTAGTGAACCTAGCCCAAATCCAACTAGGGATCCAATAATTCAATAGAAATGCAGCCTAAATGTGTTGCGACGAGGTCGAATCACTAGTCGGATGGTGAGTCTTCTGGTGCCTAGAGCGAAGCAGTGATTGAAGGGATACAATACAGTAATAAGGCATTGACAAGGCAGATGGTGGACATGCAATCCCTTATATAATCATTGTTGGCTGTCGTCATCGGGCAGCAGACGAGAGCGCAGGACCCTGCTGTGGGTCAAGCTGTTCCTACTCCTCCTGCTGCTCTAGTTCCCCCAGTTGCACTGCTGTAACGGCCTCCCCAGCCCATGCTCGCAGGGTCGGCCGCCGACACCCCCAGCACCAAGCTCGAAAGGGTTCAGCCAAACCAGGTCTGCAGACCATGCACCCCAACCCCTCTCCATCCACAGGCGGGTTGTTAAGGCCGGGGATCGAACCCGAGACCTCTCTGATAAGGAGTTTTCAAACCACTCCTCATCACCAACTGAGCTGCAACTTAGTTGGTGATGAGGAGTGGTTTGAAAACTCCTTATCAGGGAGGTCTCGGGTTGGATCCCTGGCCTTATCAACCCGCCTGTGGATGGAGAGGGGTTGGTGTGCATGGTCTGCAGACCCGGTTAGGCTGAACCTGTAACGCCCCCGGTTTTCCTGTGATTTGTTTAGTCATTGTTTGGCCTTACGTTGACGCGTTTCCAGCCTTTGCCATTGTTAGAGCATCGTCTTAGCTCTTGAGGAGTTCTTAGTGGCTTGTTTTGTAGCTTGTTTGCAAGGTTCCCCAGCTAGCCGGGATCTGTTTTGGGGACTCGGCAGAGCCTCTCAGGTAATGCTTTTTTTTGGCTTCGGGAGATGTTAGCCTGAGTTTTGATCATCAGATGTTATTCTCGACTTCGTCGTTGTTTACGTAGCATGGGTGTTTAGCTACAGTCTCAATTTCGTCAAATTCCGAGATAGTTCGGTTTTCGCGCCGTTTTGACGTTTTATTCTATAGTATTATTTAATATTTAAATAATATTATATTAGACTCTAATATGGTATAGTGGCAGAAGTTTTATATACTTAAGAAATAGTATATTTTAGTGGCTGCTTTTAGATTCCAGCGGATAGCTCCCAGCTTAGTGGCCAAATATTATATGGATATCAATAATGTAATAGCTATAGTGGCTGGATATAAAATATGATAGCTTATTTGAGTTTATCCCTATCCTTCTTCCCTAAACCTGACGGAAAGCTTCCAGTGGAAGGAGACGGGCGACGGAAGTGCTGGAGCTTCGGCCGGAGATTTCTGGAGGTTTAGAGCTCGTTTTTCTCGTGTAAGGGCAGATTTGGATTGCTCTCACCCGGATCTTCCTCCCTAAGTAAGTATTTCTTGCTCTAGAGTTGTCTTAGAATCTAGGGTTTTATTTTTGGGTTCGCCCATTCTTCCGACTAAAAGGTCCAGATCTTTTCTTAGGTGGCTGATCTTGCTGCCGGTGCCGAGTAAGGAGTGTAGCTAGCCGAGTCCCGAAGATTGAGGCAAGTGATGCTCTCTCATCCTTGCCAGGACTGTTTCTTGGTGTTCTCGTTAGTTTTACCCCTCTCTTTGCTTAGATCCTAGGTGTACTGTAGGTTTTGTCCATGGTTATACTGCTATTAGTGTAGAGAAGTTCTATCTAGTCCAAGTTTTCTTGAGAGACAATGTCTGATAGGTTCGGTTTTGGGATGTCTTGGGCTGGGTAGTTAGCAATAGCAGCTAGTTGATGCAAGTAAGAGAAATATTATGATTTAGGGCAGATGTTGGGGTCTAGCATGGTCGGTCTGGGTAGAGAATTTTTTTTCTTCCAGGTCTCTTCCCCTTTGGCGTTGAGTGTTAGCTTAGGGTAGAGGTCCAGTTTTTAGGCTAAGTCTTTTGGCGTTGAGTTAGTGGAGCTCACTCAACGCGGCATCAAGTATACTCGACACCTTCCCCGCTTAGACTTTGGCATCGAGTGGACTTGATACATTCTGGCTTAGTGTCGACACCTTCTGGCTTAGTGTCGACAGCTTCTGGCTTAGTGTCGAGATCTTCTGGCTTAGTGTCGACACCTTCTAGCCTAGTGTCGACACCTTCTAGCCTAGTGTCGACACCTTCTGGCCTAGTGTCGACACCTTCTGGCCTAGTGTCGACACCTTCTAGCCTAGTGTCGACACCTTCTGGCCTAGTGTCGACACCTTCTGGCCTAGTGTCGACACCTTCTAGCCTAGTATCGACGCCTTCTGGCCTAGTGTCGACACCTTCTGGCCTAGTGTCGACACCTTCTGGCCTAGTGTCGACACCTTCTGGCCTAGTGTCGACACCTTCTGCATAGTGTCGACGCCTTCTGGCCTAGTGTCGACACCTTCTGGCTTAGTGTCGACATCTTCTGGCCCAGTGTCGACACCTTCAGGCCTAGTGTCGACACCTTCTGGCCTATTGTCAACACCTTCTGGCCTAGTGTCGACACCTTCTGGCCTAATGTCGACACCTTCTAGCCTAGTGTCGAAACCTTCAAGCTTAGTGTCGACACCTTCTGTCTTAGTGTAGACACCTTCTGGCCTAGTGTCGACACCTTCTGGCCTAGTGTCGAGAACTTCTGGCCTAGTGTCGACACCTTCTGGCTTAGTGTCGACACCTTGTGCTTAGTGTCGAGAGGGACTCGACACCTTCTGGCTTAGTGTCAAGAGGTACTCGACACCTTGTGCTTAGTGTCGAGAGGGACTCAACATCGTCTGGCTTAGTGTCGAGAGGGACTCGACTCCTTCTGGCTTGGTGTCGAGTAGACTCGACGCCTTTCTCCTTAGGCTGGTGTTTTCTCCTGATTTGGTTAGGATGGGTTTATTTCGGGTTGTTGATGTTTCTCGGCTGGTTTTGAAAGCCGAGTCGTGAATTATGGCAAGGGGTTTTGTTTGGTGGCTCTATGAGGGGTGGTGTGGTGTAGAGCCTTGGTCACCACCATTTTGGCCCCGGGATGGGCTGTTTGTTTTGTTGTGTTGTCACTATTTTGGCCTCGATTTGGACTTGTTGTGTTGGTGTGTTGGACCTTAGGGCTGCCACCGTTGAACCCTTGAGTATTTATGGGTCTGGTTGTTTGGATGAGGACTGTTTTTGGTCACCAACCCAGACCAATGGCTTTACCACTGCTAATGATTCACAAGTTAGGACATTTAGTTCCTTTTTATAAAGTTGTTATTTTGGCATGTGCTTGCCTTGTTGCTGCTGTAGTTTTTTTTTAGCAGGGCATGTTGTTTATTTCTCGCACTTGGTGCATTTTGATCTTGCCTTGGGCAGTGTTTTACCCTTGCTGTATTATTCATTTTACCTTCGCTCTTTTTGATAGCACTTGTTGTGGGGTTGGTAAGCCCCTCTTTTATTGCTTATAAATCTAATGCTCCACTGTTTTTCACTCTATTCTTACTGAGGTATTCTTTCTTTGAATGCCTCAGGTTCGGCTTGTGGCCGATTGAGCGACTAGTGTTCTGGTGGAGCTTGCTTGTGGCCTCCGGGGTAGCTGAGTTTGCTGTTCCTCAATTTGGAGAGGTAGTTTTCTTCTTTCTGTATAGACATAAATACTCACCAGTGGGTTCGTGTCAGGTTGTTGACGCCCACTAGTGTCTTGCTTGTGATGCTAGATATGAACTGTGAAATGCTATTTTTGCCTTTTTTGGAGGTTGTTTACTTGCTTCTGGGAATGTTTTATGCTAGGTTGCATGTTTGATATTTTTAAACCCTAAAAGCATTACTATATGTAGCTCATGCACATCATGTTTATAAAACTATAGCACTACCTTCCCAAGTAACGTAAAAAGCTATTTTTCTTATACTATGATAAATTTAGAGTCCTGCATTCCATGAGTTGTTCTTCAGGGATGTTTACACTCATGTAGGATGTCAAATCAACTTAAACAAAGTATTTTCGCTGTGTATAAATATATTTTTAATAAGTGGACTAGCTGATCCACTGTGCTGAGGGATACGACCATCAAACTTAACTGATTTTCTTTCATATTAAATTATGATTTTATCCAAAGAATTATAGTTCGGGGTTTTTCATGAGCATGTGCATTTATCCCCTGCATGACGTGACATCATGACACGTATTTTCTCTTGCTCTGATATGATTTATTTGTTGAGAAAATGCGGGTCGTGACAGTTGGTATCAGAGCCAGGTTGCTTGACAATTGGTCGGGCAACTTTCCCTTATTAGTGTTAGTTGTTTACTGTCATATCATACACACACCGATGTGTCATCAGTACGCCTTGGCTGAAGCATGAGCACTACACTCATAAGCATGAATAGAATTATACAAGACATATTATGTAGTATGGGATGCATAATATGTGTTTGTATATGGATCCACCATATGAGGCAACATGTGAGGGTTATGTAGTATGGGATGCATAACCTCACCACAAGGCTACGACTAGCACATTTTCTTTTTTGTTGCATGCAAATGTTATGTAGTATGAGATGCATAACATTTTTATGTGTACGCCGTCCATGACATGCATTAAGGCCTTTTTAGAATGCATAGCACAACATGCATAGCATAACATTGCATAAGCACAATGTGTCAAGCTAAAGATTTACATGATGACATATGTACACACATGGTTTTGAGTCAAAAAGAATACAAATTCATGCATTCATGGTCTAAGCACATGAGTTAGTGCGATGGTGGTAAACCATCCTAGGTTAAGCATAACATCATCATTGTAAAAATAAAATCCTAGAGCAAGTTAGCAGTTGAAGCTCATATTTAAGTATGTTTTGTCTGTACTGGGTAGTTTTGTGCTAGCAGTTCGGCTATGTCTTGATTGGTGCCAATTCGATTATAGGATGTCGAAGCGTCCTTCGACGAGGCTAACTCCCCAGTATGAGGGCGAGTCTTCGGGTACGCAGTGCAATGTAATGATGGAGAGTCTGCGACAGAGCAATGAGGCCTTGTCAAGGCAGATGGTGGATGTGCAGTCCCAGATCCAGTCTATATTGGCAGTTTTGTCTGGGCTAGCTCCGAGAGTGCATGACCCTGCTGTGGGTCTAGCTATCCCTGCCCCTCCTGCTCCTCGGGTGCCTCTGGTAGTGGTTCCACCAGAGATGACGTTTATCTCTCAGTTTCAGCAACTCAGGCCTCCTACTTATGATGGAAAGGCATACTTTATCGTCTTGGATGATTGGCTTATATCGATCGAAGAGATGTTTTCCTACTCTTGAGTTACTGACGATCAGAGAGTGATGATCGCCGCCTACTAGCTCAAGGGTTTAGCAAAAAGTTGGTGGCTGAGAGAGAAGGAGAGCCGGTTTTCCCCTGGCTTGGTAAGCTCTGAGGCGGATCGAGTTAAAAGATTTCTTGGTGGTCTAAGAAGTGACATCCAGCGGCTAGCTGGTTCTTATGGAGCAGTGAGTTATACCGGTATGGTAGAAGCTGCCTTGAAGGTCGAGGCAATCGACAATACTAAGAATAGAGGCCAGCAAATGAGAAAGGATAAGAGGAAATTTGTTGAAGGAAAGAGCCCTCAGGTTCCCGATGCTGGTTCAAGGAAGAAGAGCAAAGAGGTTTGTAGCTTCTGTGGCCGGTCAGGCCACCCCTTTGAGAGATGTTTCAAGAGGATAGGAGCTCATAATAAGGAGTAGGTTCATGCGATTCAGGGTGCTTCTAAGAGGGACTTGGAATGTACTTTGTGCAAGAAGAAGGGGCATGATGTTTCCCGTTGCTGGTTAAAGGATAAGGTTTGCTATCAGTGTAGACAAAATGGGCACATCAAGGCTCAGTGCCCGCAGTTCCAACCTATGCTTCAACCAGTCCCACTTCAGGCATTGCCACCGCCTCAGCGATTGGATAAAGGTAAAGGAAAGCTGAATGTGATTTCCTCAGAGAAAGCTCAGACTTCGACTCAGGTTGTTTCAGGTTAGACATTCTCCCTAGTTCTAATGTTTTAGTTCGTAATTATAGCTTTACCAATTGTTTCCTTGGATGCGTGCGCAACTTTATAGGAAGATTTAAGGTAAAGAACCGCTATGCGCGTGTTCTCTTCGACTCTAGCACTACCCACTCATTTGTGGCAAGAGCTTTCGTGGATCGGTACCGTTTGGATCTAGATCGAGTTGGGGATGCCTTTTACATCATGTTTCCTTCCGGTGATTCCGTGGTTTCAGATCAGGGCATTCAGGACTGTCCGATTATTTTAGGGGATTTTCTAGCTAAGGCAGATCTGAAGGTAATTGGCTTGGAATACTTTGATGTTATCTTAGGCATGGATTGCTTGTCCAGGTATGAGCTGTTATCCAGTGCAAGGGTAAGCGCTTAGACTTCGTAAAGGACAACGCTCAGCCTGGGAGTGTTTATGGTGATTTGTGACAGGATTCTCTAGTTATTTTTGCGGTATATGCTCGAACGCTGCTAGTTTCCGGCTATTTTGCTTGTTTGGTCTCAATTTTGGGGACCGTTGGTAGTTTGCCGTATTTAGAAGAGATTCCTGTTGTGCGCGAGTTTTCAGTTGTTTTTCCTGATGATCTTCCTGGTCTTCCACCTGACAGAGATGTTGAGTTTGTGATAGATTTGGAGCCGGGTACGCGTCCTATTGCAAAGTCGCTGTACCGTATGGCCCCGCGAGAGCTGGAGGAGTTGTGTATCCAACTGGATGAGTTGTTAGAGAAGGGTTTTATAAGGTCGAGTTCGTCGCCTTGGGGTGCTCCTGTTCTGTTCGTAAAGAAGAAAGATGGATCGATGGGGTTTTGCATCGATTATAGAGAGCTAAATAAAGTCACTATTAAGAACAGGTATCCTCTACCGAGGATCGACGATTTGTTTGATCAGTTGCGCGGTAGCGCGGTATTTTCAAAGATTGATCTTCGTTCTGGTTACCATCATCTCAGGATCCGTGAGTCGGATATTCCACGGACTGCTTTTCGATCAAGACATGGACATTTTGAATTTCTGGTAATGTTGTTGGTTTGACCAACGTGCCCTCAGCCTTTATGGATATGATGAACCGTGTGTTCAAGGATTTCCTGGACAAGTTCGTAGTCGTGTTTATCGATGACGTTCTAGTATATTACCGCAATGCCGAGGAGCATGGCCAACATCTACGAATATTTTTATCTTCTTTGAGGGACCGTAAGCTGTTCGCCAAGTTGAGTAAGTGTGAGTTGTGGTTGCCTCAGGTTTCGTTTCTGGGCCATGTGGTTAATAAGAATGGGATTTCAGTCGACCCAGAGAAAATAGTTGCAGTGATGGAATGGAGTAGACCTGACACACCCAACGAGATTAGTAGCTTCTTGGGGTTGGCCGGCTATTACAGGAGATTTGTGGAGGGTTTTTCTACCCTAGCTGCACCTTTGACGAGGTTGACACAAAAGAATGTGGCTTTTGATTGGAAGGAGAAGTGTGAGGAAGCCATCCTAGAGCTCAAGAACAGATTGTGCACTGCTCCCGTTTTGACCCTGCCTACGGAGGGCATGGATTTTGATGTTTTTGTGGATGCATCGCATGTTGGGCTTGGTTGCGTGTTGATGCAAGGCGGTAAAGTGATTGCGTATGGTTCCAGGCAACTAAAAACTCATAAGAAGAACTACCCTACGCATGATTTAGAGTTTGCGGCTGTGATTTTTGCGTTGAAGTTGTGGAGACACCTGCTTTATGGTGCGCAGTGCAAGATTTTTACCGATCATAAGAGCTTAAAGTACGTCTTCACCCAGAAGGAATTGAATCTGTGCCAGCGGCGATGGTTGGAGTATGTTGCCGATTACGATGTTGAGATCCAGTACCATCCGGGGCAAGGCTAATGTGGTGGCCGATGCCCTAAGTCGGAAGATGGGGAAGATTTTTAATCTCTCCGCCGAGCTATTAGTGGAAGAATTTCTCTTGATGGATATTTCTGTGGGGCGATGCGACTTGCTGAGTAGTTTGGTAGTAGCAGAGCCTTTTTGGATTGCGCTTACGAGGTTGCATCAGAAAGATGATCCAGATCTGCTGCATTTATATATTAGATCTGAGTAAGGGGAGGTACTAGATTTCTCTATTGATGATGCGGGTACTTTGAAGTACCGCGATAGATTTTGTATCCCCGCCGTTATGGATATCCGAGTTATGTTATGAAGAGAAGCGCATGGTTCGAACTTTTCCTACCATCCAGGATCTACCAAGATGTATCATGACTTAAAGCAAATTGCCTGGTGGAATGGGTTGAAGAGAGACATAACCAGTTTTTTCTCTGAGTGCTATACTTGCAAGCGTGTTAAGGCCGATCATGGTAGGCCTGGTAGCAAGTTGACAACGTTGGAGATTCCGACTTGGAAGTGGGAAAACATGTCGATGGATTTCATCACAGGTTTACCGAGATATCCTAGGGGATATGATTCAGTTTGGGTGATCATGGACAAATTAACGAAGTGTGCTCACTTCGTACCTTATAAGATCGACTATCCGATGAAGAAAATAGTTGAGCTGTATTTGAATGAAGTTATTTGATTGCATGGTGTTCCAGTCAGCATTATTTCAGACCGAGACTCACGGTTTACATCTCGCTTCTGGAAGAGTTTGCAAGAAGGTTTGGGTACGGATTTGAGATATTCTACCGCTTACCACCCGCAGACCAATGGTCAGACAGAGCGAGTTAATCAGATAGTAGAGGATATGATCAGATGCTACATTTTAGACCACGGAGGAGCGTGAGATGAGCGTTTGTGGCTTATGGAGTTTGCTTATAATAATAGTTATCAGGAAAGCTTACAAATGGCTCCTTTTGAAGCTCTGTATGGGAGACGCTGCAGAACTCCCCTATTTTGGACTGAGGTTGGCAAGAGATCTTTGTTGGGTCCGGATGCTCTTGAAGAGATGGAGGTTGTTGTAAAGCTTATTCGGGAGAAGCTTCGGATAGCTCAAGAGCGATATGAGAAGAATGCCAACCGACGTAGATCTGATTTGGAGTTTGCTGTGGGGGACTTGGTTTTTCTTAAAGTCTCCCCGATGGTTGGAACAAGAGGTTTGGTAAGAAATGGAAGTTGGATCCAAGATTTGTGGGACCGTTTAAGATTGTTGAACGGATTGGTGTGGCAGCTTATAGGCTGGATTTGCCCGCAAATTTTCTTGGTGTGCACGATGTTTTTCATGTAAGCCAACTCCGGAAGTGTGTGCTAAGCGACAGACAGGTTTTGGATTCTGTGCCTCAGTTAGCGCCAAATCTTTCGTATGTGGAGGTGCCTGTCCGTATTTTGGATTCTTAAGATCGCGTGTTGCGGAGGAAGAGGATTCCTATGGTGAAAGTTTTATTGAGGAGCCAGGACGTGGAAAGCATGACTTGGGAGTTGGAGTCCGATATGAGGGAGGCTCACCCTCATCTGTTTCCTTGAGTTTGTATGATATGTTTTCTTCAGTTTACCTCTTCGTTTGATAGGTTCCTTCTTTGGTAGAAGTGTTGTGCGTAAAGTTTCGAGGCAAAACTTTCTTTTAGGAGGAGTGACTGTAACGCCCCCGGTTTTCCTGTGATTTGTTTAATCATTGTTTGGCGTTACGTTGACGCGTTTTCATCCTTTGCATTGTTAGAGCGTCGTCTTAGATCTTGAGGAGTTCTTAGTGACTTGTTTTGTAGCCTATTTGCAAGTTTCCCCAGCTAGCCAGAGTCTGTTTTGGTGACTCGGCAGAGCCTCTCAGAGAATGCTTGTGTTTTGGCTTCGGGAGATGTTAGCCCGAGTATTGATCGTCGAATGTTATTCTCGACTTCGCCGTTGTTTTCGTAGCATGGGTGTTTAACTACGGTGTGAATTTCGTCAAATTCCGAGATAGTTCGGTTTTCGCGTCGTTTTGACGTTTTATTCTATATTATTATTTAATCTTTAAATAGTATTATATTAAGATCTAATATGGTATAGTGGCGGAAGTTTTATATACTTAAGATATAGTATATTTTAGTAGCTGCTTTTAGATTCCAACGGATAGCTCCCAGCTTAGTGGCCAAGTATTATATGGATATCAATAATGTAATAGCTTTAGTGGCTGGATATAAAATATGATAAATAATTTGAGTTTATCCCTATCCTTCTTCCCCAAACCCGATGGAAAGCTTCCAGTAGAAGGAGACGGGCGACGAAAGTGCTGGAGCTTCGGCCGGTGATTTCTGGAGGTTTAGAGCTCGTTTTTCTCAGGTAAGGGCTGATTTAGACTGCTCTCACCCGGATCTTCCTCCCTAGGTAAGTATTTCTTGCTCTAGAGCTGTCTTAGAAGCTAGGGTTTTATTTTCGGATTCGCCCATTCTTCCCTCTAAAAGCTCCAGATCTTTTCTTAGGTGGCTGATCTTGTTGCCGGTGCCGAGTGAGGAGTGTAGCTGGCCGAGTCCCGAAGATTGAGGCAAGTGATGCTCTCTCATCCTTGCCAGGACTGAATCTCGGTTTTCTTGTTAGTTTTATCCCTCTCTTTGCTTAGATCCTAGGTGTACTGTAGGTTTTGTCCATGGTTATACTGCTGTTAGTGTAGAGAAGTTCCAGCTAGTCCATGTTTTCTTGAGAGACAATGTCTTATAGGATCGGTTTTTGGATGGCTCGTGATGGGTAGTTAGCAATAGCAGCTAGTTGACGCAAGTAAGAGAAATATTATGATTTAGGGCAGATGTTGGGGTCTAGCTTGGTCGGTCTGGGTAGAGAATTTTTTTTTCTGCCAGGTCTCTGCCCCTTTGGCGTTGAGTGTTAGCTTAGGGAAGAGGTCCAGTTTTTAGGCCAAGTCTTTTAGTGTTGAGTGAGTGGAGCTCACTCAACGCGGAGTCGAGTACACTCGATGCCTTCCCCGCTTAGACTTTGGCGTCGAGTGGACTCGACACCTTCTGGCTTAGTATCGACACCTTCTGGCTTAGTGTCGACACCTTCTGGCTTAGTGTAGACACCTTCTAGCCTAGTGTCGACACCTTCTGGACTAGTGTCGACACCTTTTGTCTTAGCGTCGACACCTTCTGGCTTAGTGTCGACACCTTCTGACCTAGTGTCGACACCTTCGGGCCTAGTATCGACACCTTCCGGCCTAGTGTCGACACCTTCTGGCTTAGTGTCGACACCTTCTAGCCTAGTGTTGACACCTTCCGACCTAGTGTCGACACCTTCTGGCTTAGTGTCGACACCTTCTGGCTTAGTGTCGACACCTTCTGTCTTAGTGTCGACACCTTCTGGCCTAGTTTCGACACCTTCTGTCCTAGTGTCGACACCTTCTGGCCTAGTGTCGACACCTTCTGGCTTAGTGTCGACACCTTCTGGCTTAGTGTCAACACTTTCTGGCCTAGTGTGGATACCTTCTGGCCTAGTGTCGACACATTCTGGCTTAGTGTCTACACCTTGTGCTTAGTGTTGAAACGAACTCGACACCTTCTGGCTTAGTGTCAAGAGGGACTCGACACCTTGTGCTTAGTGTTGAGAGGGACTCGACACCTTCTGGCTTAGTGTCGAGAGGGACTCGACGCCTTCTCGATTGGTGTCGAGTGGAGTCGACTCCTTTCTCCTTAGGCTGGTGTTTTCTCTTGTGTTGGTTAGGATGGGTTTATTTCGGGTTGTTGATGTTTCTCAGCTTGTTTTGAAGGCTGAGTCGTGAATTATGGCAGGTGGTTTTGTTTGGTGGCTCTGTGTGGGGTGGTGTGGTGTAGAGCTTTGGTCACCAACATTTTGGCCCCGGGATGGGCTGTTTGTTTTGGTGTGTTGTTAACATTTTGGCCCCGGTTTGTGCTGGTTGTGTTGGTGTGTTAGACCTTAGGGCTGCCACCGTTGAACCATTGAGTATTTATGGGTCTTGTTGTTTGGATGAGGACTGTTTTTGGTCACCAACCCAGACCCATGGTTTTACCACTGCTAATAATTCACAAGTTAGGACGGTTAGTTTCTTTCTGTAAAGTTGTTATTTTGGCATGTGCATGCCTTGTTGTTGCTGCAGGTTTTTTTAGCAGGGCATGTTGTTTATTTCTCGCACTTGGTGCGTTTTGATCTTGCCTTGGGCAGTGTTTTACCCTTGCTGTATTGTTCATTTTACCTTCGCTCTTTTTGATAGCACTTGTTGTGGGGTTGGTAAGCCCCTCTTTTATTTCTTATGAATCTAATGATCCAGTGTTTTTCATTCTATTCTTGCTGAGGTATTCTTTCTTTGAATGCCTCAGGTTCAGGTTGTGGATGATTGAGCAGCTAGTGTTCCGGTGGAGCTTGATTGTGGCCTCCGGGGTAGCTAATTTTGCTATTCCTCGATTTGTAGATGTAGTTTTCTTCTTTCTGTATAGACATACATACTCACCAGTGGGTTTGTGTCAGGTTGTTGACACCCACTGGTGGCTTTCTTGTGATGCTAGATATGAACTGAGAACTGCTATTTTTGTCTTTTTTAAGTTGTTTACTTGCTTCTGGGAATGTTTTATGCTAGGTTGCATGTTAGGTATTTTTAAATCCTAAAAACATTACCATATGTACCTCATTCACATCATGTTTATAAAAGTAAAGCACTACCTTCCCAAGTAACGTAAAAAGCTATTTTTCTTATACTATGATAAATCTAGAGTCCTGCATTCTATGAGTTGTTCTTCGGGGACGTTTACACTCATGTAGGATGTCAAATCAACTTAACCAAAGTATTTTTCGCTGCGTATAAATATATTTTTAATAAGTAGACTAGCTGATCCACTGTGCCGAGGAATACAACCATCAAACTTAACTAGTTTTCTTTCATATTAAATTATGATTTTATCCAAAGAATTAGAGTCCGGGGTTTTGCCTGAGCGTGTGCAGTTATCCCCTGCACGACGTGGCATCATGACACATATTTTCACTTGCTCTGTTATGATTTAGTTGTTGAGAAAATGCGAGTCGTGACAGAACCCTTTCGAGCTTGGTGCTGGGGGTGCCGGCGACCGTCCTTGCAAGCATGGGCTGGGGAGGCCGTTACAAAATGTGCACCTTTTGAAACGGCCTCCCCAGCCCACGCTCGCAAGGACGGCCGCCGGCACTCCCAACACCAAGCTCGAAAGGGTTCAGCCTAACCAGGACTGCAGACCATGCACTCCAACCCCTCTCCATCCATAGGCGCGTTGTTAAGGCCGGGGATCGAACCCGAGACATCCTTGATAAGGAGTTTTCAAACCACTCCTCATCGGTGATGAGGAGAGGTTTGAAAAATCCTTATCAAGGAGGTCTCGGGTACCTTAACAATCCGCCTGTAGATGGAGAGGGGTTGGGGCGCATGGTCTGCAGACCTGGTTAGGCTGAACCTGTAACGCCCCCAGTTTTCCTGTGATTTGTTTAATCATTGTTTGATGTTACGTTGACGCATTTTTGGCCTTTGCCATTGTTAGAGTGTCGTCTTAGCTCGTGAGGAGTTCTTAGTGGCTTGTTTTGTAGCCTATTTGCAAGGTTCCCCAGCTGCAGCTCAGTTGGTGATGAGGAGTGACTTCAAAACTCCTTATCAAGGAGGTCTCGGGTTCGATCCCCGACCTTAACAACCCTCCTGTGGATGGAGAGGGGTTGGGGTGCATGGTCTGCAGACCTGGTTAGGCTGAACCCTTTCGAGCTTGGTGCTGGGAGTGCCGGCGGATGTCCTTGCAAGCGTGGGCTGGGGAGGCCGTTTTAGTTCGTCCCGACGAGATCGACAACTTTCATGATGATCACTTTTCGATTCGAGGCCATCTTAAGGCTCTATTTTTATTTTTCGCGCACCCACACATAAATTGCCCTCCTCTTTTCTGTTTAGACAAAAGAATATATATATATGTAAATATTCTTAAATTTAAGGATAAATAGATAAACTTCATCTTCTTCCTTAAGTCTTGACCGAACCAGAGAGCGAGAGTGATGACAGAGTTCTAAGTTCGTGAATCTTCCGGTGGGCGTCGACGGATCTCCGGTGCTCGAAATTTCCAACCGATCATAGATCTGGAAAGCTCTCAGCGAGAGCTTCGACATTGTGGTAAAATCTTCACCTTTCCTTGAGATTTTCTCATTTGGGTTTTTGGCCCTAACCTCTATTTCGGCAATTTATTTTTAGATTTCGACTTTCGTCGTCTTCTTTAGCCCGATCTGCAACAAGGAGTGGTTCGGATGATCTCTCCGATAAAATCGAGGTAAGTGGTGCTCTTTCTCTCCCTCTTGCTCCTTTCTTCTAATTTATTGCCACATTTTGTTGAGTTTGTCATGTTTCAACTTCTTAAAAACTTGTCCTTAAATTCTAATTTTTTTCCTTGAATTGTATCTTGTTCCCCTAGAACCATACTCCCAAATTTTATTTCGTAGAATTTGTAATCAAATTTTGGTTGTCGTGCCATTTTAACTATCGAGTCATGTTGATCGTTATGACACCTTGTGTGTCTCGTTGTTTTGATTAAACTTCACCTTGCTTGACCTTGAAATGTCCATATGCAGTCCACATTGTTTGTTGACCATTAGTCTGTGATGAATAAAAGAAACTCTACATGCATGATTATGTAACTAAAGAAACACAGATGGACTATGCGTGTTGGGGTTTCTACCTCGGCATAGTACCGTATGGTTGAGTCTGTGCGCATTGTGGACTTTCATCCCCGCCACATTACCTTAGCTTTGTCTGTGTGCGTTGGGGTTTCTCCCTCGGCATGGTGCTTGTTAGCTGGGTTTGTGCGCGTTGTGGACCTTTTTCCTCGGCACAGTACTCTTTATTGTTGAGCTAATAAGTCTCATTTTTTATTGATCAATAACATGAATATTAATGAAAGATGAAAGTTTGAACTTCTGATATTTGGTACTCTGTTCTTCCTGTTGATGTGATTAGCCATTCCTGCTCGACTAGATTTACTGTCGCTTACTTTTACTCTGCTGCTGACCTTTTGTTATAATCGATTTATAGATTTCCGTCGCTTTGAGGTTTGTTTGATCTGCCTTTACTTTTTGCACCATTTGTAGCTTGCTTCTGAGGTGTTCTTCTTTTGAATGCCTCAGGATCAGAGTAGTAGCAGGTTTGGCTGACCGTGTTGTGATTCTGGTGCTGCGGGTTGCTATGGCTGTTTGTTTCCACCTCAGAGCTTTGAGGTAGTTGACTTTGCTTAAACTTGTCAGATTTTACTATGAGTTCGTGTCAGTTGTTGACGCCCATAGTCTTTGACTTTTTCTGTGATAGACTACTCGTTGCTTTTACTGCTGTACTTTTTACCTGTTTATACTTGCTCTCTAGAAAGGTTTTATGTTAGGATGCATTTAGTTATTTTAAAGTATACAAAACTACATTCTGGAGTATTGACATGACATGACTATTTAAGTGCAAAATCTACTACTTTTAAGCGCTATAAAAGACATTTTGTATATATTAAATGTAGAAGCCATATCATCATTATAATATGTCAGACCTTCATTCTCATATAGGATAACAAATGAATCAACTCAGTATATTCCGCAGCGTAAAACTTATATATCTTCTCACCAATAGACTAGTGATCCACCCGACCGAGGGACATGGTCAGTAATTCAAATAACTTATATGTATTGTTTTTAACTTAATTTCATAAATCTTTTACATGAAGTAAATGTGAGGACGAGCTGCCTAAGCGTCTGCAGTTGTCCCCTGCACGGCGTGACATCATGACTCGTATTTTCTTTACTCTAATGTATTTTTGAATACGGAGAAAATACGGGCTATGACAGGGGCCCTGATCTCCATTCTTGCATGTGGATAGACATCATATTTATCACTATCACGAAAGACAGAGGACAGTGAGGCTCAGATTCCAACATGGCAGCAGGATAGTCTTCATCTTCTACAATAGTTTCCAGCAACCCATTGTAGGTCTTTTCCTTTCTGCAGGTTTGAAGCTTCATTGAGCTCCACTCCTTATGGTTCACTCCTGAACTCATAAGTATAAACCTTTAGCTATCCTTTGAGATCCACTCAGACTGTTAAGTCCTTTTTGAGCAACCTCCCTCTAATACCACTTAAAATTCTTTAGTTTCAAGGATAGCTAAGTCAACTTGAGGGAGGGGGGGGGATGGTAAATATGTTTCTTAGTTTCTTGTGATTATCTTTATTTTTCTTTATGTTTTAGGTGTGTTAAGTTACCTTAGTTAGCTAACTTACAAGAACACAACAAAAAACACAATATTTATAGTGGTTCCCTAGATTATGGGTACGTCCACTTTCCGTCCCACCTTTCTAACACTTTGTTAGTCAATGCACTTCTCCAATCTCGGCTCCTAAGAGCTTACAACACAATCCCGCAAGACCAATCGGTCTCCTCCAAGACTTACAGCTCAGGCACAAAGCCCTACAACTCAGTGATCCAAAGATCACCTACCTCAGACCCAAAGAACCTACAACACAGTCTGGGAGGAAAACTCTGCCTCAGAGAGATTGACTCTCCTATAGCTCAGGCACAAAGGCCCTATCTCAGATCCAAAGGATCCTACAACTCAGGCACAAGTGTCATACCTCTGAGAGAATGTCTCTCCTATCTCAGGCTAAAAATCCATACCTCGGATCCACAGGAGGATCCTACAATATCAAGTACAAAGGGCCTACCTCAGACACACAAGCACTACACTCAGATCCACGCAAGAATCCTACAAACTCAGGAACAATAGCCCTACACTCAGCCTTTATAAATCAGGCTTACAACTCAGATGCAGAAAGATCTTATAGAATGGAAGGGGTTGTTGAGTTGATTTGACACAAAAGAAATTTATCTGTGCCAACCTTCCTAGACTGAGATAAACTCAGCCAAACTTTGACTCCAGGGATATAGTCCCCGAGCTTACTACTTCCTGAACTGAGAAAGTCTCAGCCCTATCTTCTTCACAGTAACAAGTGTAGATCTTTGCTTGTGCTGGAATTAACTTGTAGAACAGATGCTCTGCTTCTTCTTCCCTTCTGGACTTAGTGGATTCAGCACTGACTTTGACTTCAGAAATATAGTTCTCTGAGCCTGCTTTTAGATCACTGCTTCTTCAAGCTTTCCTCTTTATAGCTTCCAGGAAATGTTCTTCAGAAATGACTGGCTAAAACTGTGAAGGACTTCCTGTTGGTGGTGAAGACGATAACAATTATCTTTGTTTTCTTCTAGTTACTTCTACAAGGGTAAACCTTACTGATCCTTCTTTTACCTAAGAAATATCTTCTGAACTTTCTATAGCAGGTGAAGATAGCTACAACAACTTGGATCGTCATTCATATCAGCTTTAGCTAGGTTAGACCTTGCTGGTTCTTCTTCTTTAAAGATTTTCTCTGACCTTGCTGGTGCTGGTGAAAATGGCACCGACAATGTTTTAGAACTTTTAGATAAGATGATCTGAACTTGCTTCTTCAAGCTCTGCAACTATGGTCGAGGAAGAAGACGAAGTCAACACATTTTCCAAAAGCTAATTTCTTCAATCTGATCTCCGCCTTTTCTATTCCGCCGATCAACGACTATTTTGATAAGTGGGCCGCGCTGAAATTGACAGCTGTAACTTTAATTTAGCAGCCAAAAGTCGTACAGTAGGTCTGCAACTCCATTTGTCGCATACTGTAGCCATCCAACCACATTTTGAATTTTGTTGACTTTGTTGAATTTTGTCGATGTCAGCATCTGTGGACTTAATCAAATTCAAGATTTTTAGTATAGGCATTGAGTGAACAAGCTTCACTCAACGCCAAAACACTCAGACAGATTTCTGCCTTACTCAGGTGTTGAGTGAACAAACTTCACTCAATGCTTTTGGCCTTAGTCAATCTTTCTACATCTCAAGCGTTAAGTGAACAAGATTCAATCAACACCAAAGTACTTAGAAAGTTTTCTATGATTAGGCGTTGAGAGCATTGAGTGAACAAGCTTCACTCAATACTTTTGGCCTTAGCCAATCTTTCTACATCTCAGGCGTTGAGTGAGCAAGCTTCACTCAATGCCAAAATACTTAGATAGTTTTCTGTCTCTAGGAATTGAGAGCAATGAGTGTGTCTTCATCACTCAACGCCATCTAGACTTTTGTAGTCTTAACTGCTTAGGCGTCGAGTGAACCTTCATCTCTCGATGCTTCTGGACTTAGCCAGATTTCTTTAATGTCAAAGATAAAACTTTGACTATCTGAGCTTTACTCCACACTTTCTGTAGTATGGCATTGAGTGAACAGCTTTCACTCAACTCCTGTGGACTTAGCCAGTTTTCTGCCTTACAAATAGTCAGGCTTTGACTGATTTGTCTTTTCTCAGCACTAGCGTTGAGTGAGATTGCTTCACTCAACGCCTGTGGACTTGACCACATTTCTTTGCATCTGATGTTGAGTGAGCTTGCTTCACTTAACGCTTGTGTACTTAGCCACATTTTTGTGCATCTAGCGTTGAGTGAGCTTGCTTCACTCAACGCCCGTTGACTTAGCCACATTTCTTTACATCTAGCGTTGAGTGAGCTGTCCGCACTCAACGTCTATGGCCTTGGATAGATTTTCTGTCTCTCCATCTGCCTACCTTGGGACCACCTGTCACCATTGTGTAACCTTGTATTCACGAAGGGAGGGCCCCAAACAAGGCGCGAGACTTGTTGCGCGTTTTTAAGCTTTTTGAGAGGTTTGACACTCTTGGTGACCAATTTAGGCTCAATCTGCATAGTATACTAGTAGGGAGATGAAATATTTGTCAAACCCCCCGGCCCCTTTGAGGAGTCGCCCAGGCCACCGTCTCGCCCAGGGCACCGTCTCACCCAGGCCGCAGCTCGCCAGGCCGTAGCTTGACAAGACGCCGTCTCGTCCAGGCCGTAGCTCGCCAGGCTGCAGCTCGCCAGGCCGCCGTCTCGCCCAGGCCGCCGTCTCGCCCAGGCCGCCGTCTCGCCCAGGCCGCCGTCTCGCCCAGGCCGCCGTCTCGCCCAGGCCACCATCTCGTCCTGGCCGCAGCTCGCCAGGCCTCAGCTCGCCAGGCCGCCGTCTCGCCCAGGCCGCAGCATGCCAGCCGCCATCTCGCCAAGGCCACAGCTCGCCAGTCCACCGACTCTCCCAGCTTTGACTTCTCGCCCGGCTTGAGGGTCTGCCCCTTGTAGACTGCGATTAGCTGCTTAGAACATTGAGATTTGGCTGTTGGCAGGCCAACCCGGGGGCATTTCGGTAATTTTTGGGGCAGTAGAGAATGGTTATTTGCGGGCCATTCCCAGAAATCTATAAATAGACCTTTGAGGGTTCCTTGGAGAGCATTGCTTCTTAGCCACTTGAATCCCACTTTCTTCATCCTCCAAGGCACCTAGCACAGCACTGGTTAGGGATGGGGAGATCACCAAGGTCTTCCGGGTGTGAGGTGGGACCTCTATACTAGAGCCTAAGGTCTGTTCCTAGTTTCCCGAGCCTTTGGTCCGTGACATTCGCCTCAGTGCTGTAAGTGTGAGGCCAACCCTTTTTAGGGACCCCGAAATCCACAGAGACCGATTTCTCGGTTTCAACATCTTGGTGTGGTGAGCATGGAGCGAGACCAGCACAGAAGATCTCGGGAGAGTGTCATGGCTGGAGGTCAAGGAGGTAGTGATGATCTCGGTCAGCTCCCCAACCGAGGACCCTTTGTGGGAAGAGAAGAGTTCATGACATCCATCCAAGGCATCATGGAGATGCTGTGTAGTATTGCTCCCTGAGGTAGCTGCTCAACTCCCACCCCTCAGGACCTAGCTCCTAGAAGTCTCGCCAAGCTGCCTCCTAGGGATCTAGTTGAGATGACCCCAGTAGGGGGAGAAGGAAATGCACTAGGAAGAAGGCTCGAGAAGGAGAGGATGGGAGATGGGGTCGAGCGAGACCTCACCTGCCGGGAGTTGTTCCCCAGCCCAGCGAGTGCTAGCCTTCCAGGAGAGCAGGTCGTGCGAGTAGAGGCTGCGAGACCACCACTCAGGGGGTCACCCTTCAGCGAGCTGATCATCTCAGCTCCCGTTCCCGAGGGGTTCAGAGAGCCTGCCATGACTTACTATACCGGGAAGGATGACCCCGTCTTGCACCTGTAGTGATTTGATGATGTCGTCTCCATCAGGACGATGACGAATGCCTTCAAGTGTCGCCTCTTCGCGATCACGTTGAAGGACAAGGCAAGGGACTGGTTCCACCAACTCCCATCGAGATTGATCTATGTGTTCGAGGACTTGAGCCGGAGCTTTCAGATTCACTTCTCCGCCTCCAAGAAGAGGAATTAGAGTCCTCAATCCATCTTCCTAATAAGGCAGGGGGCCGAGGAGTCGCTGGCCCATTATGTTGACAGATTCTAAGAGGAGATACTGTATGTCCAGGAGATGACGGGATATGCCCTCCAGATGGCATTCACGGTGGGGTTATTCAAGATGAGCCTGACTCGGAAGGCCCCCTTTCTTTTGAGGAGCTGATGGAAAGGGCGGCAGAGGAGATATCAACTGAGGCGGCCAACCTGGCGTTTGTCAAGAAGTTGGCAAGGTTAATAGAGGCAGAGTCGAAAGAGCAAGGTGGCTCGAGACATCAGGAGGGGAGAAGGAGAGAGGAGTAGAGAGCTCAGGGGATCTAGGGACCTTAAGATAGCCCGTAGCCAGCTTGGAGGCAACATGGAGGACCCATTCAGGGTCAAGGAAGAGGTCTCATCCAAGGTGGTGGAATTTTCATGGAGACGAACTGAGGTTCAAATTCCAAAGGCAAGCTCCTACGCATCTCCTCCCCCACCGTAGTAAGCGATGGAGATTGGTAGAAGGGAGAGGAGGAACCGCTCGGAAAGGAGAGGAGCCAGAGTAGAGTTACCCTACTGCGAGTTCCACCAGGAGGAAGGACATGTTACAGCTACATGCCCCGAATTCCTGGAGTTGAGAAGGACAAGAGCTTCAGCACCATAGCTTCATCAGCCTCAACAAGCGCAAGATCTGATGGAGATTGAGGAAGTCCAACCCGAGGCGATAGGGGAGAGATGTGAGGACAGGGTTGATGTGGGCACCTAAGGAGGGATCCGATGATGTACGAGGGAAGAGGGAGGTAGGGAATAAGTGGATCATCTCTTGTAATGAACTTTGCTCGTATTGTATCAACTATGATTGATGACAGGGACTGCCGGAAAACATTTGTGATCCATGAAAGACCTTACCCCAAGATGATTCCACTAACCAGTCTCCCACTAGCTGGCAGGGCAGGTTGATCTCTCAGAGGGGTGAGTAGACCTTACCTCAAGATGATTCCGCTGACCAGGCCCCCACTAGCTAACAGGACAGGTTGACCCCTCAGGGAGGCCAAGTGTTTTCTACTCCAAGGCCGTCTCATCGCCCAAGCTCCCAATAGCTGGCATGACAAGTTGACCCCTCAGGGAGGCCAAGTGTTTTCTACCCTGAGGACGTCTCGTCACCCAGGCTCCCATTAGATGGCATGACAGATTGACCCCCCGAGAGGCCATGTGTTTTCTACCCCGAGGTCGTCTCGTCACCCAGGCTCCCATTAGCTGGCATGACAGGTTGACCATTCGAGGAGGCCAAGTATTTTTTTACCCTAAGGCCGTTTCGACACCCAGGCTCGCATTAGCTGGCTTAACAGGCTGACCCCTCGGGGAGGCAAGTGTTTTTTTACCCCGAGGCGGTCTTGTCACCCAGGCTGCCATTAGCTGGCTTGACAGGTTGACCCCTCGGGGAGGTTAAGTGTTTTTTTACCCCGAGGCCGTCTCGTCACCCAGGCTCCCGTTAGCTAGCTTGATACGTTGACCCCTCGGGGAGGCCAAGTGTTTTCTACCCTGAGGCCATCTCGTCACCCAGGCTCCCATTAGCTAGCATGACAGATTGACCCCCGGGATTTCAAGTGTTTTCGGCTGCAAGAAGGCTACGAAGCGAATATGTTGGGTTGGATGTTTCTTTCCGAGCATGGAACCCGCTCGAAAAGAGCGAGGATTATGTACAACCCCATATTCGCGAAGTGAGGGACCCAAACAAGGCGTGAGACTTGTTGTTCATTTTTAAGCTTTTTGAGAGATTTGACACTCTTGGTGGCCAATTTAGGCTCAACCTGCATAATATACTAGTAGGGGGATGAAATATTTATCAACCCCCCCCCCCCCCCGACCCCTTTGAGGAGTCGCCCAGGCTATCGTCTTGCCCAGGCCGCCGTCTCCCCTAGGCTGCAACTCGCCAGACTGCAGCTCGACAGGACACCGTCTCGTCTAGGCCGTAGCTCGCGAGGCCGCCATCTCGCCCAAGCCGCAGCTCTCCAGACAGTAGCTCACCAGGACGCCATCTCACCCAGGCCGCCATCTCGCCAAGTCCGCCGTCTTGTCCAGGACGCAGCTCGCCATGCTGTTGTCTCGCCAGGCCGCAGCTCGCTAGGCCACAGCTCGCCAGGCTGCCATTTCGCCCAGGCCGCAACTCACTAGGACACCTACTCGCACGACTTATACTTCTCACCCGGCTTGAGGGTCTGCCCCCAGTGGACTGCGATTAGCTGCTTAGAACAACTGGATTTGGCTATTAGCAGGACAACCTGGGGGCATTTTGGTAATTTTTGGTGCAGCGAAGATTAGTTATTTGCGGGCCATTCCCAAAAAACTATAAATAGACCCTTGAGGGTGCCTTGGAGAGCATTACTTCTTAGCCACTTGAATCCCTCTTTCTTCATCCTCCAAGGCACCTAGCTTAGCATTGGCTAGGGAGGGGGAGATCACCAAGGTATTCTGGGTGTGAGGTGGGACCTCCATACTAGAGTCGATGGTCTGTTCCTAGTTTCCTGAGCCTTTGGTCCGTGACATTCACTTGAGTTCAGTAAGTGTATGGTCACCCCTTTTTAGGGACCCCAAACTCCATAGAGACCGATTTCTCGGTATCAACAACCATCACTTAGACAACATGTCTAAACTTATTCCAAAGAACATCCTACACATGTTGAGCTTAACAAACATCAAATAAAACTACGCTCTTAGTTTTGATGGTGATATATGCCTCTTTAAATCAAGCCTAGGGAACATTGAGTGCAATATTCCCAACAGTGCCCGCAGTCCCATCCCACATTGCAGTCGGTTCTACTACAAGCTTTACCACTACCGCAACCACTATCACAACAATTAGATACGGGAAAGGGAAAGCTGATTTTGCTAACTAAGGAAGAAGGTCAATCATCTACCCTGGTGATCTTAAGTTAGATTCTGACCTAGTTGATAACTTATGATTGTGGATCCAAATTTATGTTATATCAATTATGTGTGTGATTTTATAGGCGAGTTTAAGGTGAAGATTCATTAGGCGCACGTTTTTTTTGGATTTGGATGCTACTCACTGTTTTGTGGCCATAAGTTTTGTAGATCGTCATTATTGGGCAATTAACCGATTAGATGATCCTCTTCATGTAAACTTTCCCTCTAGAGATCTGATGTTGAGGAATCAGGGTATTCAGAAATTCCCAATTATTTTAGTTGGTTTCCTAGTGTTTGTCAGCCTAAAAGTTTTAGATTTGGAATATTTTGACATAATCTTGGGCATAAATTGGTTGTTCAGATATGATGCAAGCATCAAATGCAAAGTCAAGCATTTTAATTTCATGATGGGCAATGGCCAACCCATCAGTGTGTATGGGTTTCCACATTAGGACTCCCCAATCAAATCTGCGGTATGTGCTCAATAATTTTTATAGTGTGAATGTTTTGCTTAACTTGTTTCTACTTTAGAAGTTGTCATAACATGTTACGTATCGAGGACATTTCCATGGTGCGAGAATTTCCTAACATTTTTCCTACTAGTGTTTCTGTACTTTCACATGAGAGAGAAGTGGAGTTCATTATAGATCTTGGGCCAGGTACTCGTCATATTGCAAAGAGAGCTTACCATTTGGCACCGTATGAATTGGAATAGTTATGCTACCAGTTGGATGAGTTGTTGTAGTGTGGCTTCATCAAACCTAGTTCTTCGCCTTGTGGTGCTCCAGTCCTTTTTATAAAGAAAAAGGATGGATTGATGAGATTGTGTATAAATTATCGAGAGCTGAATAAGGTGACTATCAATAATAAATATTCGTTGCCTCTCATTGATGGGTTGTTTAACTAGATGTGGGGTAGTTTTGTGTTCTTAGCGATTGACCTTCGTTCAAGCTATCATCAATTGAGGATTTGTGAGTCCGATGTACTACAGACTGCTTTTTGTTCTTGATATGGTCGTTTTGGGTTCTTGTTCATGTCCTTTGGATTAAGGAATGTGCCTTCTACTTTTATAGACATGATGCATAAAATATTTAAGGATTTACTGGATCATTTTGTAATCATTTTCGCTGATGATGTTCTACTATATTCTAGAAGTGCTGAAGAGCAAGCTTTGCATTTGTGCATAGTTTTGTATACTCTGAGGGACCATAAGTTGTATGCAAATTTGAGTAAGTTTGAATTTTGGCCATCTCAGGTGTCCTTCTTGTGTCACATTATGAGTAAAGATGGTATCTACATGGCTCCAGCAAAGATAGGTGCCATTTTGGATTGGAAGAGGCCTACAATGCCTAAGGATATAAGAGGCTTCTTAGGATTGACAGGTTACAATACAGGATTTGTGCAAGAATTTTCAGTGCTATCTGCGCCTTTGATCAAGCTTATGCAGAAGAATGCAACATTCATTTAGAGTGTTAGCCGTAATGAAGCTTTTCATGTGTTGAAGAAGAGATTATGTTCTACCCCAGCCTTGATTTACCTACCGAGGGAGTAGATTATGCTGTTTATGTGGGTGCTTCACGAGTTGGACTCAATTGTGTTTTAATGCAAGGAGTTTGTGATAGTTATTTGTATATGGTTCGAGGCAATTAAAGGTCTATGAAAGAAATTATCCTACTCATGACTTGGAGTTTGTGATAGTTTTTTATGACTTAAAGCTTTAAAGACATCTTTTATATGGAGTGTCATTTAAGATCTTTACGGATCATACAAGTTTAAAGTATATTTTCACTCAAAAGGAACTGGATTTACGCCAACAAAGATGGTGTTGGAGCTTGTGTTCCACATCTCTTAGTTTCATAATAACAAATATCATGATGTATTTGATCTAGTCTTGTTTTTATAGTATGCAGGCTATACAGGTTGAAGGAGGGACAAGTCCTTAGCCATGGGAATGATACAAGGGTGTGTACACTTTAGAAACAAATAAAATGACGAATTTTGTGTGCTAATCTTCAAACGACCATAACTTTTGATACAAGAAGAGTTACAGAACGTGACACCACATTCTAGAAAGAGAACAAAGTGATCTACAATCTGAAGAAGTTTTAGATGACAAAAAGGAAGAGGAGTTATCAGTCGCGATAGTAAGTATCACCCGACAATAGTGAAAATTATGACGGACATGCCCCACATGATCATCATGACGTGCACTACTCGGCACTATCGCCGACGATTCTGGCCATTGTATGAGGATAATGGCTATTGTCCGGTGATAGTGGCTATCGCCCGACGATAGTGGCTATCGTACCACGATATCCCCATGGTTCAAACACATTAGTTTTTAACTGACACGATCATCGCAATGTGGGGCGTGTGGCAGCTTGAGGAGATATTGCCTGCGATAGCTAGATATCGCCCGACGATAGCAATTTTTCTATAAAAGGATGAAAACTTTCGCATTCAAGTGAGAAACCTTTTGAAGCAATTATTCCTCCTCCACCAAGCCAGAACTCCAATTATTTTGAGAGAGGGTTGTCTCCAGTGATAGAGAGAAAAATCCTTTGTGTAAATATGAAGATCTAAAGGAGATTTTGAAGGTGAAGGGCTACAACACACATTTAACACGAATGGAAAACACATCAAGAATGCCGACGTCTACACCACCTTCATCTTCACCTTCAGAAAGCCTTGAGGAGTTTCTCTTATTTTTTTATTATCTTGTAAAATCATTTATTTCATCTTTTTATATTGGGAGAAGAGAAATCATTCAGGAAGAACGTTAGATTCCGTGAAAGGATTCCGTAAGAAATTCATCTTGTTTGTGGCGACTAGGTCCTTATGTGGCTTAGAGGGGAATTTATTGCCTTGTGTGCAGCGAATAGGTCGTGGTTAGATCTAGGTTAGTTTAGAAGCGATATCTGACATCAGATTGGCTATAGCTAGCCGGTTCTTGGGAGAAGGACCATTGGATCATCAAAAAGAGATTTTTCTAAGTATCTCGATTTCTAGCGTTATGGAAATCAAATATTTTTGAATCCAAATTCTAATGAAATAAAATCTTATTTCTTTTTGTCTCATTATCTTGATTTTATTTTCATGTTATAAAATGTTTTGAAATATGTTGTTCAAAAGTTTTAACGCAAAATATATTCCAAGTTTTGTTTTTGTTACATATAAACGCTTGAATTAAATATTAATGAACTAGTGCCCGAAGGTAACACTTAATGCCGACGGTTGTGAAAAAATATTGAATTCTGCCTTTTTCTAATAGTAATCTTCAATATAATATTTTCTGATATATTAAATTATAATTTTTTATAAAATAATTTGAAACTTCATTAATTTATACTGATATTTTTATTTAAGAATTAAATTCCATAAGCCTCTTATTCAATCCCCTCTAAGGGCATCATAAGATCCAACATGTGATATCAGAGCAAGGTTATTCCAAAATGACATCACAACTGGGAATAATAGCGCTTCGTGTTCTCACAACCAATAGAGAGGATGAAATTTTATTAAACGAAAATTATTTAACACCACCATTATTTATGGGTGAAAACTATAAAGGATAGAAAATTCTAATGAAAATTTTTCTTACATCTTTGTATGAAAAGGTTTGGAATATTACAATTAAAGAGCCTCATCTATGGAAGAGGAATGCCACGAAGATATCAAAAAATTTATGTTCAAATCTTGCCTCATCTTATAATACTATAAGAAAATCAAAATCTTTTTTTCGTAACAAATTATATTTCTAAATTTCGTATGCTTGAAATTGCTAAACATAGAATTAAGAAATTAAAAAATTCTAATTAAAAATTACGTTTAGAAAATAAAGTTTAAAAGCAAATACTAAAGTATAATCTCATATTGAGGTTTCAAATTCTCTTTCTTGCTCGTTAGTTAAAATGTTAACACCTTGTATTGATTGTAATATACTTAAAGAAAAAGTCACGTTATTCGAAAATGAGCTTTTATCTATAAAAGAACAAAATGAAAAATTATGTTTAGAAAATTCTTTTTTGAAAAGTGATTGTGTTAAGTGCAAAAATTATAAAATTGAAATTACGGAAATGAATAAAACATTTAAAGAATTGAGAAAAAATTATAAAACTCATATTGATTCTATAGTGACCACTCTTAAAAATAACACAATCCTTTATGCAAAAACAAGAGAAAATCTCAAGATGAAGAATAAAGAATTAGAAATTAAAATTAACTTACTAAAGGATATTATAGGTAGAAATTCACAAAACATAAATATACAATATCAAGTAAAATCTAAAAGCAAGTTGAATATAAATTTCAATATTTTGACAAAGAAAACAAAAGAGTAGAAAACATCAAATATTTGATAATCAAATTCCAAATAAATATCAACATGTTTTACAAAATCACTAAACTCCCAACATAAAATTGAATGAACACAAATTTCCAAAAAAACCACTATCCTAAGAGTTATTATGTTAAGCAACGTAATTCTAACTTGAAAAACATTGTCAATATTTTTAAGTTCTCAATGCGTTTCTTTTCAAATATATATCATCACATGAAAACTCAAGATAAAAATTATTATAATGGAAATTTGAAACATAAAAAGTGAAATTAAACCAAAGTGTGCATGAAGACCCATAATTAAAAATAAAAAATTAACTACACTTGAAAGGGTCCATTCATTTCTTTCACTCATAAGCCAACACGCTTCATTTGGGTAGCGAAAGGAGTAGTCGCACTTGGATCCCTTTGGATATCTAAATCTTTTATTCATTAGTATAAAATCATTTGTGTGAAGTAGAAATCAATCTAATATGAAATACATAAAAATCTACTTCACAATATGCTAAAATGATAATATATATGTATTTTGCTTTGTGAAATTTTGTTTTTATTTTTGAGCCAACAAGTATTTTGGTCAATTTATATATTTTGATATTTGACTTTCACATATTAAGCCTAAATTCTTTAATAAATCAAATTGAATGAAATTGAATAACAGGTCATTTTATTTTCAGATTTAAAGTGACTTATCTATCTTATTTTCTAGCATCTATACTTATTAAATTCATTGTCTATTATTGTCTTATAAATTGTTATAAATTGAAAATTGAATCACTTAAGTGATATTATTAAGATAAATTAAATCATTTTAAAAATGGATTTAATTGATTCGAAAAAATATACATCAAACATTTTATTCATTGCAAAAGATAATAATTTTAAGTGATAATTTTTGAAAAATTATTTTATTATGATTAAGTATCATTATCTTCTACTATCAGATATTTTACATATGTTTTGAGTAATTTCTAAAAATAAAACAAAATAAAAAAAATTAGCAAAATAATTTAAATAACACCAAAATATATTCCTTTTAATTAATTAAAATGATAAATTTTAATATCAAATAAATCACAATGACCTTTCACAATTAAACTAATATATTATCCTTAAATATGTTCTAATCTTATATCATAATTTATCAAAAATTAATTCTAAATTAATAATTTCTACAACACTTGGTAATTATGAATCATATAATTGGATAGTGGTATTATGTTTGGTATATTGATATGTTACAATATTGTTTGCATGCATCTTACTTATATAGAGACCTCAGAATCAATCATATTAAAAAAGTTCAAAAAAATTTAATGATTTAAATCTAGGTCTATGAAAAATCATAATTCTATGTTGAATACATGCAAAACAAAATATATGTATTAAATCTTATCATATTGTGGTATTTATATGTTTGTGATGATGCAAAAGATTATTTATTTCAATTCTAGTTGTATTTTCAAGAAGATCTTATAATATTATATTGAAAAATCAATGATCTATAAATTTAATTGAAACAAATATTATTGATCTCAAAAATCATATTGTGAATGTATTATGTTTTTATGTTTGCTTGTATCACATTTCTTTGTAGACCATTGATAACACTAATTATTTCCTTATTTTTATAAAGATTTTATTTAAAAATTTATAAATTTATAATTATATTTTATTAATTAAATTTCTATTTTTTTTTCAGGTTAATCTAGGCTACAAATAATAATTTGAAGCTGATAGGTCTGATCATGAGATTGTTTCGAGCAATACTGGAAAAAATACGGTTACACGTCCAAGTCACGAAAGGTCACGGGCGTGACAAGTAGGCGTGAACCCTCCAGATGCCCAATATCTATATCCACATCATTTAAAATTACACGCCGCCATGTCACGGGCGTGACATGGGGCATGATACAAGACACGACGTGACTAGCAGAAGGAGTTCCAGATGACATTCCACATAAGATTAAAGTTACACGCCTAGGACATGGGCGTGACCTCTTCAATAACTGCCAGATTAACTCCCGCAATTTTGAGTCCTCACCATTTTGAGTCCCCTTCGTTTTCAGCAATAGTCATGACACGCCCTAGGTCATGGGCGTGACCTAGGGCGTGACCTGCAGAACAACAAATTTTGGCGGTTTTTCTCCAACGTTCTCGGGCTTTCAAGATGACAGTTCCGCACTTTATATGCCCCCTAATAACGAGCGTGACCTATGGGCGTGACTCACTAGCAAATTTACTATAAATTCCAGACATTGCCCAGATCTGGGGAGTAAATAAGAGAGGGAGTTTTGTAGTTAGATCTAGTTAGCTTGAGTTGTATTTTGGAGTTTATTTTCAGCCTTCTTGCATTTCTTTCATGTACTTTTTCCAATTCATAGTGTAACTTTTAGCTTTGCTATTTTCAATTCTTGTACTTCTTTTTTATGATCATGTCTCTCTTAAACTTTTATGTAATTCCACTATCATGATGAGTAGCTAAATTTCATTTAGCACTTGATCATGATGAACTTTGGAATAAAATAAGCTTCTTATATTTTCTCAAATAATCAAGAACACTATTTTATGTACTTTGATTTATCTTTGATTTCAATTGCATTTAATTCATATGTCGCATATATGTTTTTTTGACCTTAGATCCGTATCTTAGATTTTACCGAGGGGTTATGGATATAAGGAGATCACTCAAAGATAAACTGTATTGCATGCACTACTCAAGAGAGGATGACATAAATATTCTGGATTATATTCAAATCCAATAATGGGGTTCATCACCTAAGGCGAGCTTAGGGGTTTCGACTGAACGAGAGATCTTAATCGATCAACCTAAGGTTAGTCAAGAGCGTATTCTCGAGAGAGATACTTTCATATTTTGGTAACCTGCACGGTCGAAGTTAGTAATTTAAAGGCTTGTATTTTATAATCTCATGAAAGTTTATTTTAATCCAAAGGAATTCTAGATTAAATGCTAGTTTTTAAAACATAAAAATTTCTTTAGTAAAATCTCTATTTTTCTTAGCTTGCAAATCAACCAACTTTTTGTCCAATAAAATAATAGCTCTTTCTTGTGAGTAAAAGTAATCAACAGCCTCCGAGTCTAAATACGATACTTGATCCTATACTTTATAATGATTGGTATACTTGCCTTATCGATTTAGAATTGCCCTCTAGCATAAATTTTACGCATCAAGTTTTTGGAACCGTTGCCTGAGAAACTTCATTGTTGATATTTTGAAAGCAAGGTTCTTTTAATTTTATCATTTCTATTTGTTTTTTTTTTGAAATTTTAAAAATAAATTTATTTTGTTTGTTTTCTTCAAAGTTTTTCTTTATTTTTATCATTAAAATTTATTGCGAAAGGGCCGTATCAGGTTTTCATCCCGCAAAACCGCTTAGTACCGTGTGAACCTGTCATTGGGCAGTCCTTGGGAAATCCTAGAAATTTTATTTTATAAATTTTTAATCTTAAAACTTTTACTTTTATTCTTATTTTATTTTGGTGTATGACCCGAGGGAATCTGTCAAATATATTTGACTTGGATCCGGAGATCGAGCAAAGCTTACGTCGACGCCTAAAACTCTGTGAACTAAATTCTCTAGATTTGGTTGAGGAATCCATAAGTGGCATTTCTTCTTCTTCTTCCTCCACTTCCCCTTCTTCTCAATTTTGTTATATTTTGGGTGATCCAAATACGAATATGGCCAACCAACGGACTATGTCCTATTATGCTTGACCAAATTTGGACTAGGTGCAATCAAGTATTATTCGACCCGCTATTGTCAACAAAAACTTTGAATTGAAACCAGACATCATTCAAATGGTACAACAATTTGTATAATTTGATGAGCTTAAAGATGAGCACCAAAACACTTATTTCTATCTTTTTAGAAATATATGATACCTTGAAAATTAACGGGGTTTCTGATGATGCCATCTGGCTAAGACTTTTTTCTTTCACTTTGCGCACCAAAGCTAAGCAGTGGTTGGGTTCTCTACCAAGAGGCTCCATCACTACATGGGCCGAGATGATGGAAAAATGTCCCACAAAATATTTCCCGCTCGTCAAAACGGCCAATCACATACTTCAAGTTGATATGGAAACGCTATATGATACATGAGAATGATTTAAGGAATTGCTTCGTCGTTGTCCGCATCATGCAATCCCCGATTGGTTGCAAGTACAAACCTTCTATAATGGCCTCAATTCTCAAATGAGGCAACATATTGATGCTGGCGCTGGTGGAACGTTAAACAACAAGACACCGACAACCACCTACGAACTTATAGAAGGTATGTCTATGAATACGTATCAGTGGAGTACACCTCAGTCTTGTCCCCCTAAATTAGCTGGGTTGTATAAAATCGATACAGTTTCAAATTTATCTTTCCAGGTTGAGATTATTAATAAAAGAATAGAAGAGATGACTGCTTCCTCTTCTACACCCACCTGGGAAACTCCCCCAATTGCTGAACATGTGGATTACATGGATAATTCGAATTGACCACCTTCTATTTCGGGAAATAATTTTGGTAAAACTTATCACTCAGGTTTAAGGAATCACCCCAACTTCTCTTGGAGTAATCCGGAGAATGCGTCACGTCCACCAAACATAATTCCACCCAGATATCCACCACCACAAGCTCCAAAACCTCCCACTCTCAAGGAGGCTTTCAACAAATATGCGCTAATAATGATGCCAATATTCGTAATCTCACCAGATCTATTTGCAATTTGGACAATCAAATTGGGCAAATAGCAAAAATGTTCTTCGATCATCAACAAGGAGCATTACCGTGCAATACAGAGCATAAGCTAAAGGATCAAGCAAAGACTATCATGCTACGGAGAACGAAAGAGGTAACTACTTCCTTAAATTCGGTTGAAATGGAGTAAACAATTTCTACATCTCCTCCTCCTCCTAAGGTTTTAAATGAAAAAAATTAAGGAATTTCAACCGCCTCTTCCCTATCCGTGTAAATTAAAGAAAGACCGGATGGATGATCATTACGGTATATTCTTAGAATTATTTAAGCAAATTCATATAAATTTACCGGTTTGCGAAGCGATAGCGCAAATGCCAAAGTATACAAAGTACCTCAATGATTTTTTATCTAATAAAAAGAAAATTGAGGATATTTCCACGGTTCAATTGAATGAGGAATGTTCAGCGATTTTGCTTAATTAATTGCTTAAGAAATTAATCGATCTGGGTAGTTCTGTTGCATATTTTTTGGTATTTTATTAGTAAAACATGCGTTGGCTGATCTTGGAGCATCTATTAATTTGATGCCTTATTCTTTATTTTAAAAATTGGTATTAGGAGAGCATAATCCAACAATAATGAGCATCCAATTGGTGGAGCAGGCTAATAAATATCCTATGGAATTATCAAGGATGTGCTTGTCAAAGTTGAGAAATTTATCTTTTTATTAATTTTCGTCATCCTTTACATAGAAGAGGACACCAAGGTTCCCCTCATTCTAGATCACCCTTTTCTTGCCACCTCGTGCGCCATAATAGATCTTAGTAACAGTAAACTTCTCTATAGGGTGGGAGATGAAGAAGTTACCTTTACTATTAAATCATCTATGAAAAATATGCCTTCTAATGTGACTCATGTTTCGTTTTGTAGGCGAGTTCATGGTGAACGAACTCCAGTTGAAATTATTTTTCTCCGGAGATAATGTCACTGAGCACCGGGATGAAATTATTCTCCCTAACCCATAAACCAGTGCACCAATTTTGTCAATCTCAACGATCGTAAACAAAGCACTCTTTGGAGGCACCCCATGATTATTTTTTTTAATTATATGTTTAGTTTTACAAATTTGAAGGTATTTTGATGATGGTTAGAAAAGATCGGACACCAAGATTCATCTAAACTCTTCGAATTCGGTAATTCGTGTTTTATTTATTTTCAATTATTATTATTATTATTATTATTTTAGTGAGTAAAAAAATTGCATAAAAAATCTGCAATTTTGCTTTTACATGCCTCAGTCATGGGCTTGACCTAATGGTCACGGGCGTGACCGTTAGGCGTGTATATCCCAGAATTCGAAACCCGGTGTTGGTTTCGAGTGGGAGTTTTTTTCTGTTTGTCTTCTGTTAATGTCACTGGCGTTACCCACTTTGGTCATGGGTGTGACATTGATGAAACCTTTCCGTCCCGAGCAAAAAATAAAAAAAAAATAATTAATAAAATCAGTTTCGTAAGTCACGCCCATGACAACCTATGTCACGCCCGTGATATAGGAAAGTCATGCCCGTGTTTGACCCGTGAGAAAAAAATAAAATTTTTTAAATAAATAATCTTTTTTATTTACACGCCCCAGGTTCATGGGCGTGACCCTGGGCCGTGTCAAGCGAATCTGTTGGGTACATTGGTTCAAATGTACCTGATTTGAAGAAGCCTCTCCCAACTCAATGATATACATCAAAATGTATTTGATGTGTTTTGAGTTTACTTGTGCAGGTTAAGTATTTACAGGAAAGAAGAAAAAGTTTCTAAGTCCATATGTCGACACCCAGAGGGAAAGTGTCGACACTTAAGAAGACCTGTGTCGACACCCAGGCAAGCAGTGTCGACACTTGGAGTCATTGTGTCGACACCAGGGATGCTGAGTCGACACCAGACAGAAAGTGTCGACACAAGGAGCTGTGTCGACACTCAATGAAGAAAAGCCGGTGAAGCTGTGTCGACACTTAACAGTTGTGTCGACAACCAGAGAAACTGTGTCTACATCAGAAAGTGTCGACACTTGGAGGCTGTGTCGACACTTAGCAAAAGTCAGCAAGACTAAGTATAAGTGTCGACACCCAGAACAATGTGTCGATACACAGCAGAAGAGTCAACACTTGAAGAAAGTGTCGACACAAGAAAGTAAGTGTCGACACTCAGATGAAGACTCAACACTTGAAGAATGTGTCGACACAAGGAGCTGTGTCGACACTCAGCAAAGTTCAAGAATATTCTAAGTACAAGTGTCGACACTAAGGGGATGTGTCGACACTCAGCCAGAGTCTTGACAGAAGAAGAATGTGTCGACACAAGGAGCTGTGTCGACACTCAGCAAGTATCAACACTGAAGACATGTGTCGACACCTAGAAGCATTGTCGACACTTAACAGATTCAACACATGAAGATGTGTCGACACAAAGGAGATGTGTCGACACTTAGAAGAATTCAGCAAAATACTGAAGTACAAGGACTTGTGTCGACACACATTATCAGTGTCGACACATGAAGAAGAAGCAGTGTCGAGATATAAAATCTACAACACAAGGAGTTGTGTCGACACCTTGTAGACTAGTGTCGACACTTCGACAACTTGTGTTGACACTTGGTCTATAAGTGTCGACACTTAAAGACAGAAAGTCTCGACACTTTTAGACAGTTACAGAATTTTCAAGAACTGACTGGATGACTTGAAAGCTGCCATTCCAGCCGGTCTAGAGCACCTATCAGAGTTGTCAGAAATCAGTTAAGAACCGGACCAGCCGGTTACCATGAAGAAGGCCTATAAATAGGCTTATACAGTCTACAGAAACTGTTGTTGAAGTTGTTGATTGAACACAAGTACAAGTGATCAATATACAAAGAAGATCTAGCTATTCCTTGAATAATCTAGTGAAGATCTAAGAAGTTGGAGAGAGAGAGCTCCATCCAAGAAATCAGCCATTGGAACCAGGCTGAGAAGAAGGTTTTAGATTTATTTTGAATCTTAAGTAGCAGAGATCAAGGATCAACTGCAGAGGAATCAGTCTTATTGTGTTCTACATTCAAGAAGCTTTGAAGAAAGTAAAGTCAGATTGATTCCAGCTGAGTTCTTCCAAGAACTCATCAAGAAACTCACATCTCATCTCTCTATTCTCTGAGATGTTGAGTTAATATAATTGTATTCATTTTTATCTTGTAGGATCCTTAGGGATCTGAGTTTTGTCAGCCTGCAATTATAAAGGCTGAGTGTAGGGCTTGAGAGCCTGAGTGTAGGAGATTGGAATCTCTGAGTGTAGGCCTATTGTGGCTGAGTGTAGGCCTTGGTGGCTGAGTGTAGGCCTTGGTGGCTAAGTGTAGGCTTTGTGAAGAAGCTGAGTTGTAGGGCCTTGGGCCTGAGGTGTAGGAACCTATTTTGGGGTTCTGAGATAGTGGAGAAGTTGGGCCGAATCTAGTACACTGCTAGATAGGCGAAGGGGGAAGTGGATGTACCCAAACCTTGGGGAACAACTATAAAACTGTGTGTCTACTGTGTACTGTGATATTCTGTGATAGCTGTGTGATTGCTGTGATAAAGTAGCTAGAATTCTGTGTTAGATTCTGTATTCTGCCATATAAATTAAAAAGATTCAAGTCACCTATTCCCCCCCCCCCTCTAGGTGTTTAGGTACAATATCTTTCAAGTGGTATCAGAGGGAGGTTACTCAAAAAGAGACATAACTGTCTGAGTAGATCCTGTTGGCAGATTCAGTCTAAGTCAAATTACAGAATCAAGAAATTCAAGAACCATGGGTTCCACTGAAAATCACAAGGAATTGGGATCCATGAAGTTACCCATATGTAGAAAAGAGATCTTTGGTATCTGGAAGAAAATGGTGAGACTTTTTATGGAAGCCTCAGACCCTAGGATTTATATCACAGTCAAAGAAGGGCCATATGTGCCCATGAAGGTATCAGTCTTAGATGCAAATCAGAGAACACCAAAGGATTTCTCTGAAATGACAAAGGATGAAATTGTGCTAGCCACAATGGATAAAAGGGCTCAAAACATCATAGTGAGTGCCATAGATGATGCAACTTTTTAGAATTTGATATACTGTAAGACAGCTAAAGAGATGTGGGATACTCTTATTGTGTATATGGAGGGTTCTGAAGAACTTAGACAAGACAAAAAATCCTTGCTAAAGCAAGAATATGAAAGTTTTAGACAAGGAAAAGCTGATAGCATAACTGAATGCTATAAGAAGTTCTACAGGATTGTGAATGAACTCATGTCGTATGGCAGAGAGTTCAGTAATTATGAACTCAATGATAAGTTTCTAAGGCCCCTAACAAAAGATTGGGACACCAAGATCTGTGCCATTAGGGAAATGGCAAAGTTGGCTGAAATTCCTCCACCAACACTGTTTGGCAAACTGCTGTCCTATGAAATGCAGTTAATGGTGAGGAAAGAAGAGGAGAAATCAACAAGAAGTGAACACAAAGAAAGGACAGTGGCCTTCAAAACAGAATCCCCCAGAAAGTACAGGAGTAAGTCACCAACTCCACCTCCAGTGGTTGCTGAAACTGAGTCAGATGAGTCAGCAAGTACAAAGTCTGAAAGCAGTGAAAGTGATGAGGATTTTGCTGCCTTTACAAGACATTTCCAGAAGTTCTTAAAGAAGAAACAGTGGAGGACAAGGCCATCTACTTCACAGGGAAAAGAAGACTTTTATCAGAATAAAAAGCCTTCAAAGAAACAGGAAAAAGACAAAGTCTAGCAAGGCAACTCTTTCAAAAAAAGTATGCTATTGCTGTAATAGATAAGGCCATGTTGTTGCAGATTGTCCAGAAAAAAGGAAGGAGTCTAGTGACAAGAAAAGGACTCAATACAAGGGCAAGAAGGAGAAGTCATTTGTTTCCAAGAAGGACAAGAGCCTGTCAGATATTTCTTCATCAGAAACTGAGTCAGATGTTGAGGCGTATATATGATTGTTTGCTGAGGAGGAAGAAGAAGAGTTCATGCAGATTATGAATTCAATATATAAACAAGGGGACAGTCAGTGCCAAGGACTAATGGCATTGACAGAAAGTGACAAAATCATGGAGCAGCCAGGACCTAGTAAGGTGAGTCCAAGTTGCCATGCCCCAATTTGGTACTTGGATAGTGGATGTTCCAAACATATGACTGGAACAAGGAGTTTACTAAAGGACTACACACCCATCAAGGATGGTCCAAAAGTCACCTTTGGTGGTTCTGAAAAAGGGATCATCAAGGGTTTTGGTAACATATCTAACTCCTATATTATAATTTTTCAAGTGGCCTATGTTAAAGGTTTGAAACATAACCTTATTAGTATAAGTCAATTGAGTGATGTAGGATATGACATCTCATTTGTCAAAAATGGTTGTCATATTAGGAGGTCAAATGATCAAGAGATCATTTTGACTGGCTATAAAAAAAGAAATGTCTACTGTCTAGACATTATGGTTGAGAACAATGGTCCTCCAGTATGTCTTGTAGCTGATGAGACAGTCTCTCATTGTGTCAAATGGCACAAGAGGCTAGCCCATCTAAACTACAAGACAATTGGCAAACTCTTTAGTAAAGAGTTAGTGAGGAATGGTCCTCAAGTTAAGTGTATTAAAGATGGTATTTGCTCAGCTTGTCAAAAGGGCAAGCAGACTAGATCCACCTTTAGAAGCATAGAAAATAAAGATGTTGTGAGATGTTTATACCTCTTGCATATGGATCTCTTTGGTCCAATGCCAGTTCACAGCCTAGGTAGGAAGGTCTATACCTTTGTAGTTGTAGATGACTACTCAAGGTTTTCCTGGGTGTTCTTTCCAAGACAGAAATCTGAAACACCTAGTGTATTCTATAGTTTTGTCAAGCAAATTCAGAATGAACTAGACAGTACAGTGGTCAAGATTAGAAGTGACCATGGTACTGAATTTCAATCTGATAGCATGACAAAACTATGTGAAGAATTTGGGATATTTCAAGAGTTTTCTTCACCTAGAACACCTCAGCAAAATGGCATTGCTGAGAGGAAGAATAGAACCTTGATTGAGGCTGGTAGGACCCTATTAAGTGATACTTCACTACCAGAATATTTCTGGGCTTAAGCAGTCAATACTGCATGCCATGTTATTAATAGGACTACCATAACTAAAAGCCTCAACAAGACCCCCTATGAGGTTGTGAAAGACAGGAAACCAAACCTATCCTACTTCAGGATCTTTGGTTGTAAGTGCTTTATACTTAACAATGGAAAGTCTTACTTGACTAAGTTTGCTGCCCAGTCCCAAGAGGGAATTTTTGTTGGGTACAACAACAACAGTAAGGCTTATAGAGTCTACAACTTGTCTACACAAGTTGTAGAAGAGTCTGTACATGTAGTATTTGATGAAACTAGACTTATTAATAATGAGTTGTCTAGTAGTGTGTGCAGCCCCACAGGTATAACAAAGAAGATGGACAAGCTCACTATAGAAGAAGAACCTACTACAAGACAGCAGGTAGAAGACAGTGGCTGTTGTCCAGGGGGACTACTACATGTACCTAATGCAGAAGAAGTAGAAGGAGTACAACAAGATGATGAAGTTGAAGAAGTTCAACCTGAAGTAAGGATGCCTCCAGCCAATAGGCATCTTAGAGATCATCCAGTAGAACAAATCATTGGTGATCCAAGACAAGGGGTACAAACAAGGAGCAGAAATCTGAATGCAGCAATCTACTCCAGTTTTCTATCCCAAGTTGAACCAAAGAAGCTTGAAGAAGCCATCCAAGACCCTCTTTGGATTGAGGCAATGCAAGAAGTGCTGAATCAGTTCAAGAGATGCAAGGTCTGGGAGCTTGTTCCTAAACCTAAAGACCACAATATAATTGGAACTAAGTGGATCTATAGAAACAAGATGGATGAACAAGGAGTCATCATTAAGATCAAAGCAAGATTGGTTGCTAAAGGATATAGGCAGGAAGAAGGTATTGACTTTGATCAAACCTTTGCTCCAGTAGCCAGACTGGAAGCCATAATGATGTTCCTGGCCTATGCAACTTTTCAAGGATTTAAAGTTTACCAAATGGATATCAAGTCAGCATTTCTGAATGGTAATCTTAAAGTGGAAGTCTATGTGGAACAGCCATCAAGTTTTGTTGATTCAACTCTACCTAATCATGTCTATAGACTTAGGAAAGCTTTATATGGGTTAAAGCAAGCCCCTAGGGCTTGGTATGAAACCCTGTCTAGTTTCCTCATTGAGAATAAGTTCACAAGGGGGAAAATAGACAAGACACTATTCCTTAGGGAATCCAGAGGCAAAGTAATACTAGTCCAAATATATGTAGATGACATTATATTTGGGTCTACTGAAAGTATCCTTTGCAAAAAGTTTGCAAAACCTACGCAAGGTCAATTTGAGATGAGTAGTATGGGAGAGCTAAAGTTCTTCTTGGGTCTCCAAGTAAGACAGACTGAGAATGGTTTATCCATTTGCCAGTCCAAGTTCACCCTAGAACTCATAAGGAAGTATGGTATGGATTCATCCAGTACCATGAAGACTCCTATGGGGTCAAGTATGTCTCTTAGCAAGGATGATGCAGGGAAACCTGTAGATGAGTCTTTGTATAGAGGGATAGTTGGCTCCCTACTATATTTGACTGCAAGTAGACCAGATATCATGTATGCTACATGTGTCTGTGCAAGGTATCAAGCCTGCCCTAAAGAGTCTCATTTGATAACAGTCAAAAGGATATTGAGATATCTAAAGGGCACTCCTTATCTAGGCCTCTGGTACCCTAGGAATGGGGATTTTGAACTAACAGGTTATTCAGATGCAGACTTTGCAGGATGCAAAGAAGACAGAAAAAGCACAACTGGAACCTGTCAATTCCTAGGTGGAAGACTGATTTCATGGAGTATCAAGAAGCAAACAAGTGTGGCTATCTCCACTGCAGAATCAGAATATGTGGCTGCAGGAAGTTGTTGTGCTCAACTTCTATGAATACAACATCAGCTTGAGGACTATGGAATTTAGGTAAGTAGAACTCCACTCTTTTGTGATTCTACTAGTGCTATATCAATTGCACATAATCCTGTTTCCCATAGTAGAACTAAACATATTGAAATAAAATATCATTTCCTTAGGGAGCATGTAGAAAGAGAAGATATTTTACTAGAATATGTTAGAACAGATAATCAACTAGCTGATATGTATACTAAGCCCTTAGAGGAAACTAAGTTCAATAGGTTTAAAATTGAACTAGGAATGATAAACTTAGAATAAGTTTATAGAAATGACTAAGTCAAAAGGTGTCGACACACAGAGATCTCTGTGTCGACACAGAATAAAGGTGTCGACACTTCAGGAAAAAGGTGTCGACACATCTAGGAAGTTGCTGTCGACACTTCAGAAAATTAGTGTCGACCCATGGCAAGTAGGTGTTGACACATCCAAGGTGGTGTCGACACTTAGTGTTTACTCAGAATTATCTAAGTAAAGTCTCGACTATGTGTCGAGTTCAGTGGTGTCGACACATAAACAAGTGTCGACACATATAATCTGTTGACTACACTTGTGTCGACACGTAAGTGTCGAGACATTATAAGTCAGTGTCGACACTTATCGCCAGTGTCGACACAATTTAAGTTAGCTGCCCGCCTTTTCATCTTCAAACCTAGAAAGGTATAAATAGGATTTTGCTTTAGTTTGTCGACACGCTTTCAAAAGTTTCGAGACCAAACTTGTGTGTCGACACCTCTCTTCTCTCAGTTCAAATTCTTCAAACCCTAATGGCGCCAAAGCTTGAGGAGAACATCAATGAAGGGTATGAACTGGTGCGCGACGCGTTTGGTGATGTCGACCCAGAAATCAAGAATGTGATAACCCTAGTTGCAGACTCGGGGGTGGAATTTCATGTTTCAAAGCCTACAAAGATCTGGAAGAAAGAAGTGTTAGAATTTCTGAATGGAGCTAAGGTCGACGAATCTGGATTCAAGATCAAGTCCAGGGTCCATGGTGAGAAGGTTAAGGTTTCACCAAAAAGCTTGAGGAAAATCCTTCAGTTACCAAGAACTAAGGAAGAAGAAGATGTTACAGCTTCCAGGACCAGGGATGCATTGGCATGGTGTGGTCTGGATTCTAAAATGAAAATTGGATCAGTGTTCACTAGGAAGGGCATGAACAGCCAAGAGAAATTCATGTCTGAAATTGTAGGCAAAGTGATCCTAAGTTAGCCAGGAGGGCATGATAGGGTATCTGCCCATATGTTCAGCATTATGACCAGAATAATCTTCAATCTGAAAACTGACTGGTCTGTTGTAGTCTTTGAAAAGATCAAGGAAAGTTTGAAGAATCCCAACTTGGGCAGAATCTTAAGCCTATACCTTGCTGGAAGTATTCCAGAGGTAATGAGTCAAGCTGCGGGAACAAAAATAAATCATATGAGGAAAATGGATATGAGGATCTTCTCCAGATGGGATAGGGTGTTGTCTAAGGAGATGCCAACCCCTGAGAAGATAATTTCTGAGAAAGTATCACCTCAAAAGAAGAAGAGGAAAACTGCTCCAGTGGCTCAGGTTTCCACCAGCAGCTCTGATAGTGAAGAGCAAGTGGTCTTCACACCTGATGAGAATGAAGATGGAAATGCTGTGAAGTCTCCAGCCCAATAAGATACTGCAGAGAGGCAGGGGGAGCTACCTCCAGCTAGCCCCATACAAAAGGATTCTGTCCAGGGGGAGTCACTAATTGTGGAAGAGTCCACTCCACTGGAAAGTGAGCAAGCTACAAACACAATTCTTGAGGTAATCACTGAGCTTAATGCTTTAGATTTCCATTTAGAGGATACTGATTTGTCTGATGTTTATCAGCAATCACAGACTGATAGTCAAGTCCCAGATGTTGTCATGGAAGACACATCTGTTGCAGCTCAAAAAGCATCTGATTCAGTGGTAGATGAGCAAAGAATTTCTCCAGCTCATTCTCCACAAGAATTTACTATGGAAGATCTATTTCTTAATCTGGATCAAGAAGACTTTGGAAAAGATTGTGCTGCTGCTGAGGGGGAGAATGCTCCAATTGAGGGGGGGCAAGTGGTAATTCTTGAATAACCTGCAAGGCAAGAGCCTGAGAATCAACCAGCTATTGAGGAGCTACCTAAGGAGAGGGTAGACATAGCCAGCACCTCAGCTTCTGAAGATGAGGAAGCTACAAGAGCTAAGAAATAGAAGTTTCAAGTAGTCAGAAGAAGGAGCCCAAGTTATAAGAGGGCATGGCAAACTGTTGCTCCACAGCCTATCTCACAGCCAGCTCCAACTGTTGATTATAGTGCTTTAATGGTTGCAATGCAAATTAAACTTGATGAGCACAGGCAGGCCATTGAGAAGTATGTTGATGAAGGGCAAAAATCATTGCAGTTTGATCTGGCCCAGGATATAAAGTCAATAAGATTTGAAATGAATCTTAATAATAAGGAGATGACAGACTGCTTCCACAAAGGAGGGAATGCAGTGGTGTACTTGGCTACATATCAGGAGAAGATTAAAGCTCAAGTAGATGACATAACACTGAAGCAGGGGTATGTTCTAGAGAAGCAAATCAGGATGAATGATAACCTGACTGCTTCCCATAATACAATTGTCACAGAAATGAAAAACATAGCTGCTGGACAGACATCTTCTACTTCTACTGCTACTGCTAAAGCAGAATTTGACAAAGTATTCCAAGAAGAAATAACTGCTGTTAAGACTGTCATTCAAGACTCTCAGAAGATCATTACTGACAAACTCCAAAGGTTAAAGCCTTATTTTAAAGATGGAGTCAATTATTTGGATAACCAGGTTAGATTTCAAAAAGATGATGTCAGAGATCACATTGAAAGAGAAGTCATAAAGGGGGAGAGAGTGTTAGTCAAGGCCAGCTCTGATCATGCCAAGTGGATATCAAATTCTATCAGAGCAACTCTTGGATATCCTCCTCTTTGTGATGATGATAATGTGGCAGAATCTGGAATTAATCCTGCATATCTAGGAGGGGAGCAACCTGAAGTGGCTCAAGTAATCTACCCTCCTCCAGATTTTGACATGATAAATGCTGATATACAGTCCATGTATAACCCACCTGGGGGTAAGGATAATGTCATTATTGAGAAAGTTGTTCAGCCAATATCTGAAGCTATGCAAGAAGCACTGTAGAAAGAAGAAGTGACTAGATTGTCTAAGAAGAGGTTCAGGGAGCAAGCTGAACAAAGACCTGACTTTGAGCAGTGGAGCCCCACCTTAAGAAATATTATTTTGACTGCCTGGAAAGCTGCAAAAGATAATGTGCATGACAAGAACAAATGGTTTTCTGAGGCTGAATGGAGAAAACATGAGACAAGGCAGGAGGCTATAGTCCAATACAGAAGAAAGGCCAAGATGGGAAAGCTACCTCCTACTGCCCAGGAGCCTAACAAGTACTTTCCCAAGCCTTATCATTATTTTGAAAGACAAAAGATTAAGGCTGAGGAACTTTAGAAGAAGGTGCTGAAAGGGAAGAAGCCTGCTGAAACAGAAGATGCTGAAGCCCCTGTACAAGCAAGGATAAAATCTGGAAAAGGGATAGTGATCAAAGATGCTGATCAAGAATAGCATAGAAATTTTCTTTAGTTTACTATGTAATCTTTTGATGATAAACATTCTGTAAACTTTTGAAATATGAATATGACAAAGTATTGGAACAATGTGTTGTGTGATAAATTTGCTATGTGTTAAATTTATTTCATAATTGTTCTGAGATTATGTCTTTGTATACATGTTTGATTGATACATGTTTATGTTTGCCCTGATTATATATTCTTGCTTTACATCATGTTATAATTTTATTATGAATGGTGTATATCATTGACTAAGGGTTATGACTTCTCCAAATAGGGGGAGATTGTTGGGTAGATTGGTTCAAATGTACCTGATTTGAAGAAGCCTCACCCAACTCAATGATATACATCAAAATGTATTTGATGTGTTTTGAGTTTACTTGTGTAGGTTAAGTATTTACAGGAAAGAAGAAAAAGTTTCTAAGTCCATGTGTCGACACCTAGAGGGAAAGTGTCGACACTTAAGAAGACCTGTGTCGACACCCAGGCAAGCAGTGTCGACACTTGGAGTCATTGTGTCGACACCAGGGATGCTGAGTCGACACCAGACAGAAAGTGTCGACACAAGGAGCCGTGTCGACACACAATGAAGAAAAGCCAGTGAAGCTGTGTCGACACTTAGCAGTTGTGTCGACACCCAGAGAAACTGTGTCTCCATCAGAAAGTATCGACACTTGGAGGCTGTGTCGACACTCAGCAAAAGTCAGCAGAGACTAAGTATAAGTGTCGACACCCAGAACAATGTGTCGACACACAGCAGAAGAGTAAACACTTGAAGAAAGTGTCGACACAAGAAAGTAAGTGTCGACACTCAGCTGAAGACTCAACACTTGAAGAAAGTGTCGACACAAGGAGCTGTGTCGACCTTCAGCAAAGTTCAAGAATATTCTAAGTACAAGTGTCGACACTAAGGGGATGTGTCGACACTCAGCCAGAGTCTTGACAGAAGAAGAATGTGTCGACACAATGAGCTGTGTCGACACTCAGCAAGTATCAACACTGAAGACATGTGTCGACACCTAGAAGCAGTGTCGACACTTAACAGATTCAACACATGAAGATGTGTCGACACAAAGGAGATGTGTCGACACTTAGAAGAATTCAGCAAAATACTGAAGTACAAGGACTTGTGTCGACACACATTATCAGTGTCGACACATGAAGAAGAAGCAGTGTCGAGATATAAAATCTACAACACAAGGAGTTGTGTCGACACCTTGTAGACTAGTGTCGACACTTCGACAACTTGTGTCGACACTTGGTCTATAAGTGTCGACACTTAAAGGCAGAAAGTCTCGACACCTTTAGATATTTACAGAATTTTCAAGAACTGACTGGATGACTTGACAGTTGCCATTCCAGCCGGTCTAGAGCACCTGTCAAAGTTGTCAGAAATCACTTAAGAATCGGACCAGCCGGTTACCATGAAGAAGGCCTATAAATAGGCTTATACAGTCTACAGAAACTGTTGTTGAAGTTGTTGATTGAACACAAGTACAAGTGATCAATATACAAAGGAGATCTAGCTATTCCTTGAAGAATCTAGTGAAGATCTAAGAAGTTGGAGAGAGAGAGCTCCATCCAAGAAATCAGCCATTGGAACTAGGCTGAGAAGAAGGTTTCAGATTTATGCTAAATCTTAAGTAGCAGAGATCAAGGATCAACTGCAGAGGAATCAGTCTTATTGTGTTCTACATTCAAGAAGTTTTGAAGAAAGCAAAGTCAGATTGATTCCAGCTGAGTTCTTCCAAGAACTCATCAAGAAACTCACATCTCATCACTCTATTCTCTGAGTTGTTGAGTTAACATAATTGTATTCATTTTTATCTTGTAGGATCCTTAGGGATCTGAGTTTTGTAAGCCTGCAATTATAAAGGCTGAGTGTAGGGCTTGAGAGCCTGAGTGTAGGAGATTGGAATCTCTGAGTGTAGGCCTATTGTAGCTGAGTGTAGGCCTTGGTGGCTGAGTGTAGGCTTTGTGAAGAAGCTGAGTTGTAGGGCCTTGGGCCTGAGGTGTAGGAACCTATTTTGGGGTTCTGAGATAGTGGAGAAGTTGGGCCGAATCTAGTACACTGCTAGATAGGCGAAGGGGGAAAGTGGATGTACCCAAACCTTGGGGAACCACTATAAAACTGTGTGTCTACTGTGTGCTGTGATATTCTGTGATAGCTGTGTGATTGCTGTGATAAAGTAGCTAGAATTCTGTGTTAGATTCTGTATTCTGCCATATAAATTAAAAAGATTCAAGTCACCTATTCACCCCCCCCCCCTCTAGGTGTTTAGGTACAATATCTTTCAGAATCAGAGGCATTGACCCGATCAATTCCTCGAATTCCCTGTTCTCCCACATTTTACGTTACACGCCCCTGTATCACGAGCGTGACTCTGGTTGTGACCTGCCAAGATTTGATTTTTTCCCGATTTCTGAGAAATCACTTCTCCACACTCCTGTGAAGGTTACATGCCCCCTAGTCACGGGTCGGACCAGGGCGCTTGACCTCAAAAATTTCCCAATTTAAAGGACTTTCCAACGTCTCACCTCCACACCAAATCCACCCCTTCTTCTTTCCTTCTCAAAGCTAAAACTTTCTTTCTTTCTTTCCAAAATGCCTCGCCACCAACCTCTCTCTACTGCTTCCTCCTCCGAGCACCTCGTGGACCTTGCCGCGACGAAGGCTATGATTCTCTTTGATAACCCTACCCATAAAGACCGGAGTGACCATTTACGAGCAAAACCCTTTGGCATATTCCGTATTCTTGATTGTGGAATCCTCATTGCTTTCGGCGTGGCAGATTTGGTTCGAGAATTTCTATCCACCCCTGGATGGAGTTCTCTTTTCGCCATTTCGGAGCCCGTCTTCCTGGATCTTACCATTGAGTTCCTCTACTCGTTTGAGCTTCATTGGGCTAGGAAAGATGATTTTATCATCTTTTGGATCAGCGGCATAGCACATCAGCTCACCATCCGCCAACTCAACGTGGTCATGGGATTTTGCGTTGAGACATTCTCTCTCTCTCTCTCTCCCGCTTACTTCACCCTTCATTCTGATTTCCCACCTGACTTTAACCTTCTTACCTTTTGGTTGGAAATTAGCAACGACATCGTTCCCTACACTCCCAAAGAATCAAAAGGTAGCCACGTCATTTCCCCCACCATACGTATTCTCCACAACCTCCTCACCTTTACCATCACCGGTCTCCGAGATAGCCATGGCGTGGTAACTAAGGCGGACTTACTATATTTATATAGTATGTTCTACCGATTCCCACTCAACCTAGGCCACGCACTTGCGATCTTCTTTTAGAATCAGGTCGAGAATGCGAGGTTGGGAGCTGTCCATGGCAGGAACTTCATCACTCATCTCGCTAAGCAGATGTGGATTCTGGACGCTCTTCCAAAACTGTATTCCTTTCAGACGCCGCTTACTATTCAGTTCCGGACTCTCCAGGCCCTCAGCCTTGTGCGACGACGTGACAGTGAGTTCGAGGCTATCCCACCAATAGTGGGTGGTGGAGACTTTGATCTTGATGTCGGGGCAAGTCCTAGTGGCACTCCTCACTCTCCACAGCTTCCACCACTGCAACATTCGTACCCAATGTCAGGTCCTTCGACCTATTGGGATCGCCAATTTGGGTCTATTCATACAGACCTAGACAAGATGCAGACTCATTTTGATGAGCGTTTTACACATTTTGATGGTCGATTTGCTGCACTGGAGCTGAGTCACGCTTCCTCCATGGAGCATATTTTGCATGAGTTTGCGAGTCTGCAGATGTTTTATCAGCAGTTGGGGCGCGATAGTGACGAGGATTAGGTTTCCTTTTATATTCAGTCTACAACGGGACTACTGCATCTTTATCATTTTTATGAGCATTTTGTGTACTTATTTTTATTATAAAAAAGTATCATGTTTTTCTTTAGTATTTGCTTTTAGGTCAAACTTGGTGTAGATTTGGACTCTTCATGGGAGTTTTCTCTTGCCCAACTCCTTATTTTCATATATTGGGGACAATTTTTGGTTTAAGTATGGGGGTGGGGGATAGTTCTCGCCAGTTTAACATCTTTTTTTAGCAAAACATAAAAAACTTTTCTTTTTATAATGTTCTTAAAAAAATCAAAAAATTAGAAAATCGAAACTTAATTTCTTAGAAAGGGCCGTGTTGGGCTGTCATCTACAAAACTGTCTAGTACCGATGAGAACCCTTCACAGGGTATACCTCGGGAAGTCTAAGAAATAACAAAAATTATGTTTAATTTTTAATTAGAGAAATAATTATTTCCATAGATTAATCACATGCAAAATCCCTATTATTCAACTTTTACATATTGTTTAGAGAATTTTCAAGTTTTAATTGAATTTTGAATTTGGAGTAGAACTATTGTCCACGCTGTGTTCCTAGTCAAGTTCACGTGTTCGTAGAATTTTATGTCGAACTAAAAATTTAGCATACAATTATATTTTTATTTTTCTAAATGCATGGAAATAGTTGACTATACTTTTATTTTGAAACTGGTAAAAATCCAAAAATAATTTAGGTTGGTACGCAGAAGTTTACTAGAGAAATATTTCACGCATCAAGATTAGAGGTATTCTTTTTCGATTACTAGAAAATGCCCTCTAGTGATTTTGAAGACTTGCATAAGTTAAACTCATTATCATGAATAGGATATAAGCATTTCTTTTGGCCAGTTTGAGCCTTTGCACCCATACCTAACATTTTATCATTGCTAAAACCACTTTAAGCCTATTATCCTACCTTTTGTTTCAGCTCTACCAAATATTCCACCAAGGCCTAAAATGCATCCTAATCGCACACCTAAGCCCGAGCTCGATAATATATGAAGAGCTTTGTGTGTGATTTGGAGTAATTTTATTTTGGTGGCTATTAAGGCGATTTGTCTCTCCTTACTTTTGAAAATATTAGAAATATCTTTTAAAAAAGGGAGGGAGAAATAATTAAGAAAATGTTGATGAAAAAAATTAAATGAAAAAAAAGAAAAAAAAAAGAAAAAAAGAAAAAGGTTTGAGAAATTGGCTATGTTTATTTATTTTGTGTGAGCTCTCTTTATGTTTGGGTGTGACTAGCCGTCGTGTTTATCTTTGATTATCCACACCAAAACCTAAGCCTATATTTCAACCTAGTTAAGTCCTATTGATTTGGGCTTATAAGTTAGACTAATGTCGTCGCGAGAGTGTGAAAAGGGAAGCCTATGGCCATCGACATTGATGGATTTCTCTGTAGGGTATCACGATCTTCGACTTGTGTAATGTCAATCTTTAGTATACACGCTACCCTCTCCCTAAATATAATTTTAGGATTTACCGGATTTTCAATTTCAAAGTAGAAATAATTAGTGGAAACACATTCTCGAAAAATAAAAACTCATTTGTATGTTGAGTAGTTTTTCTACTAAAATAGCTATGCACATAGGCAAAAAACTTCGCATTTTACTCCTTATGTTCAGTTTTCTAGCGTTGAAAATTTTTTGCTCCCTATTGAAAGTTGTTTGCTCAGGACTACCAGACGATTAAGTATGAGGCATTTGATAACTCTAATTATTTCCTTATTTTTATAGAGATTTTAATTAATAATTAATAAATTTATAATTATAATTTTTTTAATTAAGTTTCTAATTACTTTTTTTATATTTCAATTTAATCTGGGCTACAAATTAATAATTTGAAGCGGACAGGTTTGATCAGGAGATTGTTTCAAGCAAAAAAAGAAAAATCACGAATACATGTCCAAGCCACAAGCATGATATAAAATTCACGGATGTGATAATTAGGCGTGACCCCTCTAGATGCCCCAAATGCATATCCACATCATTTAAAATTACACGCCCACATATCACGATTGTGACATGGGGCATGACACAGGTTACGAGCGTGATTAGCCAAAGGAGCTCCATATGACATTCCACATAAGATTAAAGTAACACACGTAGGACACAAGCATAAACTAGGGGCATGACCTATTCAGAGACTGCCAGATTAACTACCGCTATTTCGACTACCTACCATTTCCAAAAACAATCATGATACGCCTTAGGTCACAGGCATGACCTAGGGGCGTGACCCGCAAAATAGTAAATTTTGGCAATTTTTCTCCAACGTTCATGAGCTTTCAAGATGACAGTTTCACACCTTACACGCCCCCTAGTTACAGGCATTACCTAGGGGCGTGACTCACCGGCAAATTTACTATAAATTTCAGACATTGGGAGGAGCTGGGGAATCAATAGGAGTGGGAGTTTTGCGGTCAAATCTAGTTAGCTTGATTTATATTTTGGAGTTTGTATTCAGCTTTCTTGCATTTCTTTCATGTACTTTTTCCAATTCATAGTGTAACTTTTAGCTTGGCTTTTTTCAATTCAAATACTTCTTTTTTATAATCATGTCTCTCTTAAACATTTTTATGTAATTCACCTATTATGATGAGTAGCTAAATTGCATTTAGCACTTGATCATTGAAAGTATCTAACGTATACCTAAATAACCTTGAGGGAGGTGAATAGGTGATGTTTGTGTCGTTTTGCGGAATAAAAATTATCTAAAAATTCAAGCACACAAACATAGAGATTTAAAGTTTTTCCTCGTATTGGGTACGTCCACTATCCTGCCTCGCCTATCTACCATGAAGGGATATATTCAGCTACTTCACCTTTCTCAGATTATCAAAATCGTACAACTCAGAGCAACGCTCCTACACCTCAGAGAACTAACTCTCCTACACCTCGATCCACAACCGGATCTACACCTCGACCCACAAACTGGATCTACAAACATGATCCACTAATGGATATACACTCGGAAGAACAAACTTCATACAATCTCGGAGACAAAGCTCCTACAAATGTTAAAACAAATTTTTACAACAACAATAAAAATTGTATACTTCCAGATCTGAAATCTTCAAGGATCATCCATCTTGAAAACTGAAAATCTCGGTGAAGATGTTGAGGAATAAATTCTGAGAAAACTTAGCATCCGACACGATCAAATGGATGTTTGAAGAATCTTGAATCGATGATCTGTCGAGTCTTTTCTCCTTTTGAATCACTGGATTGAGAGATGAGGGATAGAGAAGAATGACTATGAAGACGACGGATTCTCCTGATTTACAAAGTGCGATTGCGATTCAGAATATTCTTCTTCTTGTTATGGTTAGTGATTCCTCTGAAAAGACTAATTATAGAACGTCGTCTAACGATCACAAATCCTTAAGAAAAGATTCACGTGGATCAATCATGAGGAACTTAGATTAAATTTGAAATCCCGTTAGAAGATTTAAAATGAAATTTCAGCAACATTTCTCGAGAAGAACTTGATATCTCGAGAAAAGTACATAGCGCAAATTTACAACTGAAGAACAGATTTCTCAAGAAGGATACGATTTCTCGAGAAAAGAATTACTTTCTCGAGAAATGGCCTAGTATTCTCGAGAAAAATATTATCTTAAAACATAAGGATTGATTTCTCGAGAAAAATGCTTAGATCCTCAAGAAATGATTTCGACTTCTCAACAACTACTTTGCTTTTCTCAAGAACTCACTTGGCTTCTCGAGAAATCTTCAGGGCTTTTCTCGAGAAAAAGGACTTAGAATATTTTAGGAAAATTTCCCGAGAAGTCTTATGGTTTCTCGAGAACAACTTTGCTTTCTCGGGAAATATACTTAGACTTCTCCAGAAACACATTTGATTTCCCGAGAAATGGACTTAGAAATTTTTCAGAAAAATTTTCTTTTCTTATTTTTTGAAAACCAGCAACCCTTCCTTTCTTCTATTGCTCTAGTAATTGAAAATGAAGTGCATCTCAACAGAGAGGTTACTCTTGAGTCAATACCATGGATCACACAATGAGGGATTACATTACATGATCCTATGTTTAGTGACTCAATGTAAACTTACATTAGTCTACACTTAGTAATAATGACCTCCAAGCACTCAACTAAAGAATAACATCAAATACATACTTAATTCAACTTAGTTCAAGGGTGACTTCACACAAATCTAGGTTATTGTGGATACAATACCCAACAATCTCCCCCTATTTGTAGAAGTCAGAACCCTCTACACTAAGGTGAATTATTTCAAGATAATTAAAAATTAACTAACAAGTAAAATATTCATGATATGACAGATAAGAAATAATTAGATAAAAAAATTCAAAATTTTATATATATAGAATTTGTCCATAGAAATATCTTGTCCACAAAATTCTATAATTCTGATAATCTCAAATCATTTGTATGGTTGCTGATGTTGACGTTCCTTCTTCTCTTGTTCTCTTTTCTGATAACTTAATGGCTTGGGATAGTACTTTGGAGGTCGAGGAGGAGCATTAGGATTATTACGACCTTTTTCAAGATCATAAATCTTTCTTTTTCTCATTGACTTCTCATATAGCTCCCACTCCTTGTGACTCTAATAATCATCTTTATTTTCATTAAATTCCACAACTAGCTACAGGGTGTCCAGAATAAGAGACTTATAAGTTGGACTCCAAACTTCAGCAAATTCATGTTCTTTCCTTTTAGCAGCACCTTGACTGGGGATAGATCTACTGGTAGAAGCACCATCACCATATTCCCTTTTCTTTGGCACTAACATTTCAAGAGGTAGTTCTTGAGAAATCTCTGTTTGATCAGAAGTCAAGACTTAAGAATACGTTTTAGGAGGAAATTCATTCTGTTCAAGTATAGGAGAAAAGGTAGGATTATAGACATTTGGGTCAAGATGAGGAGGTGGAGCCTCATTTGGGTCAACTTGAAAGTCTGGAAAATTTGGATTATGAATCCATATAGCAGTCTCATAAGTATAGATGTTTACACCCTTAATCTGCTTTTCTACACTTGTATTGATCTCTTTTAGCTGATTGTCCCACTAGTCTTCATCTCTTGAACTTTCTTGTCTAGATTTTCTTTTATTTTATCCTCCCCCTTTCTGACTTCTACAGATAGAGTCTCTATGGTATCTTCTTTAAATTTCACAACTTCTTCACAAGTTTTGAAGTTCTATTGTTCAGTTTTCTTCAGCAATTGAATCTGATTGTTTGCCACAATGACTACTTGATTTATAACTTCACCAACACTAGTGATAGTCTGGTCTAGAGCCTTGCCTCCAATATTTAGCAGTCTTTTGAATTCATCTGTATTACTTTGAATTTCAGCAAAATCTCTGCTCATCACTTTCTCAAGAGCAATTACTCTTTCAGTCACTTCTTTAAGAGACTTGTCAAAGTACTCTCTTTGCTTTGTCAACATAGACTCAATTTTACCTAATAGGGTATCATCAAGAATGATTTCAGCTGTAGGTGTTGGAGGAGGTAGTGCTGGAGTTGTCCGGACTAGTATTTCTTCAATTATAACTGTGCTTTTGCCTCTTTAGGCAGAAGTCATTACATCCTCTTCCTCACCAAGAATGATTGGTAGAGATAAATCTAGATTCTGGAGAGAAGGTTCTACTTGTTCTGGGGTAACTGCATCATCATTAGGGAGCATATCAATATTCTCCCCCTCAATTTGTTCCTTGGGCAGAGAATCTTCTGTAATTTCTTCAGCAAGATTTTCCTGTTTAGAGGAAAAGTAACCATTTATACCCGAGCCACTATCATACACAGAAGTGCTCTTCTCATCATCAGTCTATGCTTGATTTTCCTTTTCTACTGCCACATCATCTGCAGGGACTTCCTCTGAAGCAAAACCAGTTGGAACATCTGACTGAAACTCTGTTTCTGGGACCTCAGCTTGCTGAAATTCTTCATGAACTGAAGGAGCATGCTCCCCCTCAGCAGTTGCACCAGATGTACCAACTGTATCAACATGAAGAGGAGATGGGGTCCTGTCCTCATCATCTACTGTCCTGGGAACTACTAGAGCCTGACCTGGACTTGGAATTCTAATTTCCCATCTACTGAAGGATGAGAGAGTGACTTTCTTCAGGTGGTGAATGGACGCACCTTTAGACAAGTCAAAAATGTCAGGATGCACTTGATTTAGATAAAGAGAAATTATTCTTACAAAGTTGGGTGCCTTCAAGCTTTCCTTAATTTTGTCAAATAACATATGTCCCCATTGGAATTTCTTGCGACATATCACATCTGTCTTCAGGTAGAAGAAATTAGAGGATATGTATCCAAGTGAACCTGTTTTGCAGAGTACAAAATTTCATAGAATATCGGCCAATAGTTTGCTTTCATCATTCATATTCTGTCTTCAAATGGAGGTAGTTGACTGGGAGAGACCAAAGAATGACAAAGCCCTGGAATAATCGGGTTCTTCCTAGTAATCTTCCTGATCAATGGAGGGTAATCTCAAAAATTCTGTTAAAGAGGACGACTTGATTTTGATTTTCATATCTCTGACAGAACTTTTCAACAATTTCCCACTCCTGTTAACCTTAACATTTCTGAAGAACTCTTCTACATTTGGAATCAGGACTTTGCACGGATGCTCAAGAATGAAGGCGAGGCCGGCAGATTAAAGAAGTAGAATAACATTCTAGAAATCATCAGAAATTTCTTCGATACCTGAGCGAACGAGGTCAACAACCTCGCCTTCCCAGCAGATTTCATCATTCTCGACATGATGGCCGATCCCAAAGTGCCTATAATACTAGGACGGCCCTTCCTTGCCACGGCCCGTGCCATTATTAACGTTGACCAAGGAGAGTTCACCCTAAGTCTGGGGGAAGAAACGATTTCTTTCAACGTCCACGAACCTTCCCAACATCTCAGAATCACTAATTGCGAAGAAGCAGATTTGATCGACGAACCGGACATGTACATCGAGATGATTCTTGACCCAGCTGAGCCAGTGTAGGAAGAGGAGGATGCTACCGTCAGAACCACTGTCACAACTCTGAAGCCACTGCCCGAATCCCTGAAATACACTTTCCTAGAGGAAGGCGCAACGTGCCCAGTCATTATCTCTGCATCCCTCTCTGTCGACAACAAACTCTCCTTGGTTAATGTCTTAAAGAAATATAAAATTGTGTTTGTATGTTCATTAGCCGACATAAAAGGGATCAGCCCGGCGTTCTGCATGCACAAGATTCTTCTTGAAGATCAATACAAGCCGTTGGCACAACCTCAAAGGCGACTAAACCCCAAGATGCATGAAGTGGTACAGGCAGAAGTAATAAAATTGCTTGATGCGGGTATCATTTACCCCATCAGCGACAGCAAATGGGTCAGCCCAGTGCATGTGGTACCCAAAAAGGGCGGGATTACTGTGGTGGCCAATGAAAAGAATTAATTATTACCCACCCGCATGGTCACCGGGTGGAGAGTCTGCATAGACTACCGGAAACTGAATGAGGCCACCCGCAAAGATCATTTCCCGCTACCATTCATCGACCAAATGCTGGAAAAATTGGTCGATCAGGAATACTATTGTTTCCTCGACGGGTACTTAGGATACAATCAAATCACAGTTGACCCCGTTGACCAAGACAAAACTACGTTTACATGCCCTTCCGGCACCTTCGCTTTCAGGAGAATTCCATTCGACTTGTGCAACGACCCATCAACCTTCCAGAGATGCGTGATTGCCATCTTCGGTGATATGATTGGAGACTTTCTCGAAGTCTTCATGGACGATTTTTCCCTTTTCGGTAACAGCTTTGATTCCTGCCTTGTGAATCTAGACAAAGCTCTGAAGCATTGTGAGGATACAAACCTTGTCTTGAATTGGGAAAAATGTCATTTCATGGTTCGCGAGGGCATTGTCTTAGGCCACAAAGTCTCTCACAGGGGGCTCGAAGTCGACCAAGCAAAAGTCAGTATCATCAAAAATCTTCCTCCTCCATCTTCCGCCAAGAGGATCCGCAGCTTCTTGGGACATGCCGGTTTCTACAGAAGATTCATCAGTGATTTCTCATCCATATCCAAGCCCCTCACAAATTTGCTAGGCAAGGACATCCCGTTTGACTTCGAAAAAAAATGTATGCAGGACTTCAAGACTCTCAAAGATCGACTCATCTCCACTCCAATCTTGGTGGCACCAGATTGGACTTTGCCTTTCGAAGTCATGTGCGATGCAAGCGATGTTGCAGTTGGAGATGTGCTCGGTCAAAGGAAAAACAAACTCTTTCATATTATCTCCTATGCCAGCCGGACTCTCAACGATGCTCAACTGAATTATAGCACTACGGAAAAGGAGCTATTGGCAGTAATCTTCACTTTCGAAAAATTCCATTCATATCTCGTGTTATCTAAGGTCATTGTGTACACTGACCATGTCGCACTAAGGTATTTATTCAAAAAAAAAGATGCCAAGCCCCGACTAATCCGTTGGATTCTTATACTACAGGAATATGACATCGAGATCCGAGATAAGAAAGGGGTCGAAAACATCATCGCATATCACCTATCATGATTGGAGAGCAACACCGAAGGAGTTGTACCCATCTGCCACCGCAACGAGATTGCCGACTGCTTCCCGGACGAAAGATTATTTGCCATCTGTTCACTCACTCCGACAATCCCGTGGTACGCGGATATGGCCAATTACCTCGCTTGCAAATCTGTCTCCCCTCACCTGTCATCACAGTAAAAGCGAAAACTACTTTCCGATGCCAAATATTATTTCTGGGAAGACCCGTTATTATTCCGTACTTGCAACGACAGCATCATCAGGCGTTGTGTACCCGAGACCGAATTTCAATCCGTCTTAACACACTGCCACGATTGGGAGGCCGACGGTCATTTCGGAGCCACCCGAACGGCACGTATGATACTGCAATGTGGCCTATTTTGGCCAACCCTTTTTAGAGACACACAAGCTTACGTCGCAAAATGCAATGAATGTCAAAGGACAGGAAATATATCCAAGCGGGATGAAATGCCTCTCGACAATATGCTCGTCTGCGAAGCATTCGACATTTGGGTAATCGACTTCATGGGACCCTTCCCAATGTCGCATGAAAAACTCTATATTATTGTCGCAGTAGACTACGTTTCCAAATGGGTCGAAGCAGAGGCTGTCACAGCAAATGATGCCCGCACCGTTTTGAATTTCATATACAAGAACATTTTCTCTCGATTCGGCGCCCCACGCACCATCATCAGCGACGGCGGGAGCCATTTTTGCAACACGTCGTTCTTGCAACTCATGAAGAAATTTGGAGTCCACCACAAAATCTCTCTTGCCTACCATCCCCAAACTTGTAGACAAGTCGAGGTCTCCAACCGCGAGCTCAAAAGAATCATCGAAAAATCCATCCATTCCAACAGAAAAGAGTGGGCCAAGAAGGTCGACGACGCCTTATGGGCGTACAGAACCGCCTTCAAAACCCCTATCGGTATGACTCCTTTTCAACTCGTCTACGGAAAAGCTTGCCACTTACCAGTCGAGCTGGAACACAAAGTGCTATGGGCAACCAAATTGCTAAACATGGACCTCGAAGCCGCAGCCGATAAGCGCCGCACTCAACTGAACGAATTAGAGGAGCTCCGGCATTTTGCATACGAAAATGCACGGCTATACAAAGAAAGAACAAAAAAATGGCATGACCGTCACATCATCCCCAAAGACTTCCAACCAGGATACCAAGTCCTGCTGTACAATTCCCACGTCTGCTTATTTCCCGACAAGCTCAAATCTCGGTGGAGCGGCCCTTTCACAGTGATCGGAGTCTCCCCTTTTGGCGCCATCGAAATAGTCAGGAAAAGCGGAGACAATTTCAAAGTCAATGGGCACCGGTTAAAATTATATGATGGCGGCGCAACCACCAGCGACTCTCAAAGCCTGCAGCTCGCCGACCCCATGCAAAGCAATATCAACACTCCTTGATCAACCATGGCAGCATCACCACAGAGCTAGTCTACCACACCTTCTGTTTATTTTCTATTGTTTATATTTTCTGAGAAAGACAACTACTATATTTTTCTGAGCGCACATCCGGGAGCCGACTGTTGTCTTTTCTTTTTTTATGTATCGATATTCTATTTGACCTGCTAATACAGGTATTTGGTCCACCTTAAGGACGGTAAAAAAAAGGGCTTTCGGGAGACAACCCAAGTTGGACCGTTTGGTCATATGCTGTGTTTTGATTTCTTTTTATATATTCATATATTCCTGTTTCCATATTTTGTTTGGCTGGCATCCTTTAATCGCAGGTGCAGGAATATTTGAGGCGCGGCAACTTAGCCGCACTTGGACATCTCATTGCACGACTGGTATGCTCAATTTTGAGCATAGGTACTTCCTACCCTAGCTGTTTATCAAATATGACTTGCTGATTTTTTTCTAGTTATTGATTTTAAGTATGGGGGGGGAGCATGCCTGGGGTCACTACACCACACTTTCTGTTGCATTCCAGTTTCTTGTTTACTTATTTCTTGCTTTATGTTGCACACACTGAATCACCCACACGAGTGCGCTCTTACCCACGCGCACAACCCGAGTCAAATTTATTGCTTTGGTGTAAACTTTAAAATAGTGGTACTGGCTTAGTATTTCAGGATTGAGTAGTTCGAAACTCATGCAGTGCTCCTAATCGAATACTCATGATTTGTGTAGAGTTAGGATAGAATTAATTTTTCTTTATGCTCGTAGATTTATTTTTTTTGCAAACGTAAATATTGTTTGTACTGCTCAAAATCTGAATCTGGGATAATCGAACGATAGTGTAGGAATGTGTGTAGCCGCCACTAGACTCGTATTGCTCGAGTCAGGAGGAAGGATCATCTTTCTCGGTGGCTAAGAACTTGCCCTAAGCTACTCTCGAAGCATTGGTGCACGGTTAGTTAAGCGTGAGCATGACGTAGGCCTTCATTTTGGCTAGTTTGAGCATTGTTTAACCGTTCCTACCTGTTAACCGTTGCATGCCAAATTTGTGCCTACCCTTCCTTTGATCCAGCTCCACTCACTTTCACCAAGGCCTGAAGCTAAACCCACCATCACAATCAAATGCTTGAGCTGATTTGTATTTACTGTTTTGCCGAGGTTGTGATAAGTGGACATTGTTTTTGGGGGTGCTGAATTTATTCCTGTTTTGATTGCTCCGTTTGGGGATTGCTAGCGCAGAATAGAAAACAAAATTTACGAAAATAAAAAGCCGATTCGCGCAAAAGAGAGAAAAATATGAAAGAATTGCTTTGAGATTTCGATCCCCATCCTCTTTATTGATTTTGGTCGGGTTCAGTCGTGTTCACACCCGGATTTCAAGATAAGTCTGGGGCGTGTGCCCCATTCTTTTCTAAGTGGCTGTTTTGGTTTGGATTATTTTCGCTCGCTTTGGTTGCATAAAGCCTTCATGTTTATCTTTGAATACCAAGCCGTTGCCTAAGCCCCATTTCCTCCTACAAGTCCTACTGATTCACGCTTGAGTCTAAGCCGTGCCGTGGAGAGAGTGTGAACGTGCAAGCGTATGGTTCCCGACATTGGTGGATTCCTTTGGAGGTGATCCTGAGTCGCGAACTTTGGCAAAGCTCACCTTAGTGGCCTGCCTACTTTCTTCCTCCACATGATCGCAAGATTCTCCAGAATTCTAATTTTGAGCAATTACAATATTTATTTACGTCTGTTGAATAGTTTAAACTACGTTGTATAATTAAAAAGTTTTTCTATTATATCTTCTATACCCATGATATATTTGATTTCTCGTCTTACTTCTTTTTGAAATTTCTGAGCCAGTTAGCTATCTTCTAGTCCACGGAGTAATGATTTGCTCGGGACATGCAAATGGTTAAGTCTGGGGGTGTGATGAGTCCACATTTTACACTAATTTTTGAACTCATCTGGGCTAGTTTTATCGTCTTAGCACTACACTTGAGAGCCTTTATTGCTTATATGTGCTTATGTACCTATTTCACGATTAAGTGCACTGTAGGCCCGTTTCTGTGTGCTTTATGTGTTTCTATATTGTTGTTATTCTTTAGCCATATCTCAGGGATGTGGTGTGCACGTTCTGGTGGCCTATCTGCCCCTTCTGCTGGTACATGGGTCGTGTGCGTGCTCCGGAACCGCTCGGGAGACACCGACGTTGCAGGAATACTGCGCATGACCACTGGACTTATTGCGCACGACCACTGGTCGTCCGCCACCGATCGTGCGCATTACATTCCTTTTTTCCTAATCCTATCTCGGTAATCACACGAGCACTGGCCATAGTGCGCACGACCACTGGTCGTGCGCCACTGCTCGTGCGCATATATGCTGATGCTTCTTGTCCAGGTTGCAGGTCTATTTGGAAAAGGCGCACGATCATCGACCTATAGTGCAGACGACCACTGGTCGTGCTCCACTGATCGTGCGCACTGCTTCTAATACCTATGTATTTAAGGCCCTGATCCGCGATTTAGGTTAACGTCTGTCATTTGCTGCGATCGGAGAGTGCGCGGGAATCGCCATTTCACTTCTCCAGCTGCTCCATCACCTCCACCTTCGTCGGGAAGCCATTGCCAACTACTCCGAAGCTTTTCAACTCTCCGGCGAAGCCCTTGGCCATTGATGACTTCAACTCCAAGCTTTCCTGCGGAGTTGGTGAAGTAGATAACCTAGAGAACGGACTTAAAGGCCTTCGAGGTGACAGCTCGTTGGTACCGGAAGCCTCCTTGTACTGAGCACGGAAGTGGATTGACAACTCGCTACTCCGGCCACGACCCGCGGTGGATCTTCACTCTCTTTTGGTTTACTCCTCTTCCCCTTCCTCTGTAATATGAATGTTTTGAGCAGTGTAATGAACATTTCCATCCATGAACATCAAGTTTATTTTATAGCTAATGGAATGTTAGTATTTTATTCTGCTTGTGAGTATTGTCTGTGAATGTGCCTCGCTCACCCCACATCCACTCCATTTCCGTGTCTTATCCGATTGCACTTCACACAAGAACACTTCAATCCATTAGCTTCCCTTCCACTCGCCCAACTGAAGTTCGGCATCGCGGCCGATAAACCCACTCCACCTTGCGAAGCGGTTCCTTCAACCCGCATAGCTTTTACTAGTTCAGTAGATCAAACATCCACATTCTCTCAAGTCCTCTGTTTCCTTTTTGTTCTATTTATAACTCTCATAACGATATTCTCGGTATTGTTGCCGTTCTACAATAATTGCATTCCTCAAGATACCGACACTCGGGGATTTATTCCCAAAACTTTATTACTTGTGCGACCGGTGCGCTTGCCGATTTACACGCATCAGAAAGCCAAGCTGAATTGAGAATTCAGTACAAGTAAAAAGGATAACTGGAATTTTTGCATAATTAAGGCTCATGATTATCTCATATTTAATGGGTACAATTAGGAGAAGTAAACACGATGATTGATCAATGCTACCTACGCCTACATAACATAACCAGGTCATTAGATTGAAAACATATAGATTATTATAGGGTAACATCATGGTAATATGAAGGAGTGATCACAGGTCTTATGTTTTATACGATTAGATTCCATAAGTGAGAATTCAAAGTTTTGAATAATTTTTTTTATGACATTGAGAGTATAACGACCCAGAAAAATTAAGATCAAGTGAAAAAAACCATACTGAACTAGAAGATATATATTATAAGTATGATCATTTGGATGTGTTGGGTATTATATCCACACTAACCCAGATTTGATGAAGTCACCCTTAAACTAAGATGAATTAAGTTGTATTTGATGCTTGGTTTGAGTTATGTGTTTGCAGGAATCTTATGGGAAGTGTAGACCAATGTCAGTCTACAATGGGTCACCAAACAAGGACCATACAATGTAATCCCTCATTATGTGTTCCAAAGTGTTGACTCATGTGTAGCCTCTCTATTGAGATACACTTCATATTCAAGGTCTAGGACTAAGTGAAAAGACTTGATTTTTGTTTCACCTTAGAAGAAGAAAAAGTTCTGTCAAGAAAATTTCTTAAGTAAAGTACTCGAGTAGTTCTATACTTACTCGAGTAAGTTACTGAGTTCATACTCGAGTAATAATACTATTACTCGAGTAGTTAAGATATATCCCGGGTAGTCAAATTATGGCTCTCGAGTAGTTAAAACAACTACTCGAGTAGTTTCCTTTCACATCTCGGGTTTATAGAAATTTTCTTCTCAAACGTTTTCTAAGTTAAATACTCGAGTAGTACTGTATAGTACTTAAGTAGTTTTACCTTCTTAATCGAGTAGTCTAAGTCATGTACTCGAGTATTTCATCTACTACTCGAGTAGTCCAGAATTAATACTCAATTAACCCATAATTCCATTTCAGAAAATTTCTCTAAGTGAATTACTCGAGTAGTCATCTCTATATACTCGAGTAGTTCTATTCGTCTCGAGTAGTTCAACTTCTATACTCGAGTAGTGCTGTTTTCCAGTTCCAGAAATTTTCTAAGTCATTGTCTCGAGTAGTTTCTTATATACTCGAGTAGTTCATTCAGATATACTCGAGTAGTATTTCTTATACTCGAGTAATCTTCTCCACCTCTCGAGTAAGTACTCAAGTATTCGAGTATGTTATTTTTGTTACTCGAGTAGCTGATTCCTTTTCTTCTTATTCACTCGAGTAGTTGAATCCATGTACTCGAGTAATTATCTCATTCCCTCTCGAGTAGTTCTTCTCATATACTAGAGTAGTCATCTTCTACCTACTCGAGTAGTGATGCATGTACTCGAGTAGTCATTTATATCTCAAGTATTTTACTTCGACTTTTCCGAAAATTCATTAAGTCCAGAATAATGTTTTTAATAATTAACTTTGACATGATTGGTTCACATGTATCTCATAATGACTCAATTATTTCTAATCTTTTCTGATCCTACAAATAGTCTTGTCTAAACCGACAAACCCTAATTCTATGAAGATTATTTTTAAGAAGTTTTGCAGTCGTACTCTCAAGCTTTATGTCTCCTCTTTCTCTCTCCAAGAAACAAAAACCTCCGCCATCACTGTCGCTGATTCCCGACCGGATGGTGTTTCATCTTTTGAGGATTCAGATCAAGAAGGGTTTCCAGATCGATATTTGCTCAACTCCTCAATCTTCCTATTCGATCGATCTTGTGAAGCCAAGAGTTTTCAGATTCAATCTAGCAGATATTTCTCTTCATCATTCTGATAAAGCCGCAAAGCCTAGAAGAAGAAATTTCTGGCCGACAGTTGCAGATCTGAAAAAGAAGATTCACTGTTTGTATTTCTATACAAAATTTATTTCATTCTTTTAGGAGAAATTTCTCCGAGTGTCGGAGCTTTTGTCTCCTAGATTGTAGGAAGTTTTACCTTCCGAGTGTCGATCCGTTTTGTGGATCAAGATTGTAGTAACATTGTTCCGAGGGTAGGATTGATTTTCAATCCGAGATAGTGGAGTAGCCGAGTCTACTGTATTGTTAGATCGGTGAGGGAAAGTGGATGTACCCAAGGTTGGGGAACCACTATAAATCTTGTCTCTTCTGTGTTTGATTGGTAGATAGATCTGTGCTTGGGTTTGTAATTTTTTATTCCGCATAAAGACGCACAATTCACCTATTCACCACCCTCTAGGTGATTTAGATAGGCAACTATAAACTTTCAATTGGTATCAGAGCCAGGTTGATCGTTAAAAGGTTAACACCTTTATTAGATCCTTTAATAGTTGTCCTTTGAGATCTACCAAAGATGGACAAGGCTAAAGATTTTTCCAAGCTTCCTTTATGTACCAAGAATAATTTTCCCATGTGGAAAGAGAGAATCAAGTTCTTTATGGAAGCCGTGGATCCAAGGATCTTCATGATAGTTGAAGAAGGTCCTTACATTCCCATGACCATCTCCACTATAGATCCAACTAAGAAAGTCCCAAAGAAACTTATGGATCTAGATAAGGATGAGATTGCACTTGTTTTCTTGGACAAAAAGGCAAAAAATATTATAGTAAGTGCAGTCGGTGATTCAATGCTGCAAAACCTAGTTCACTGCCAGTCTGCAAAAGAGATGTGGCAATCACTAGTTACCTTGATGGAAGGTACAAAAGAAGTGAGGGATGATAGAAGATCCCTTCTTAATCAGAAGTATGAAGCTTTCCGACAAGGAAACAAAGATACCATTGCTGACACCTTTGAGAATTTCTTCAAGATAGTGAATGGGCTAAGGGTCTATGGCATAGTCTTCACTAATGGAGAATTAAATGATATGTTCTTGAGATACCTAACTAAGGAATGAGATAACAAGGTCTGTGCCATAAGGGAGTTTGGAAAACTGGATGAGACAGATCCTCAGTATCTCTTCGGGAAGCTTATGTCATATGAGCTTCAACTCAACACCAGAAAGGCTGAAGAAGAGATGAGCAGGTCTGCATTCAAAGAGAAGTCTGTTACGTTAAAGGCAGACACCTCTAAGAAGACAATGGTTGTCCCTCCTACTCCAGCACAAGAAGTTAGTGAAGAATAAACCTCAGAGCCAAGCACCTCAGGCTCTAAACTATCAGAAGGAGAGTTCTCACTACTCTCTCGACAGTTCAAGAAATTCTTGAACAAGGAGAAGCAATGGAAAGGCAAGGATGCCTCCTATAGAAGATCACTACACGATGGTGATCGTCAACAAAAAGGCTCAAGCAGCCATGACAGGTATAATTCTAAACAGAACAAACATGTTTCTACTGACATTATTTGTTATTGTTGTAATAAGCCAGGACACGTCATCGATGACTGCCCTCACAAGAAGAAGGAAGGTGGTAGAAGAGAGGAAAAGAAGTCCTCGTACATCAAGAAAAGGACACAGAAGCGCTTGATGTCCAAAAAGGGCAAGACTCTTAGTGACTCTGACTCATCTGAGTCGAGTGAAGAAGAAGAAGCCTATTTTGTGCTCATGGCTCAAACTGATGATGAACAAGAGCTCCAGTTCACTTGGAAGGTAAACTCTCACACTCATCTTTCTGATTCTAAAGATTCTGAACATGATTGTGAGGATAGCTCTTCTTACGATGAGTCAAAACTCATGGCCCAATATAAGGAGTTAATCATGGCTTACGACAAATGTCGCCGAGTCGTGAAAACTCAGGCTAAAGAGATAAAGCCTCTCAAAGCTGAAGAGAGCGCCTTGAGAGAGAAAGTCGCAAACACTGACTGGCTTGAAGAGAACTTCAATAATGCTATTGAAGAATATAACAAAGCTCTTGAGCGTCTTGACCTTAAAGAGAAAATCATCAAAGAGTTGGAAGAACAACTTCCGCTGAAAAGAAACTTGTTGAAAGTTTCTCGAAGCCTAAGACTGTTCTTCCATTCGTTGCTGAATTCTCAACTAAGGCCAAGGGTGTTGGAGTAGGTCATGAAGAAGCTCCTAGTAAGTCTTCTAGGAGAAACAAGGCTCAATGGAAGAATAAGGCCGCCAAAAAGGCCTTAGCCAAAGAGAAGGGGAAAACCCCTCAAGATCAAACCTCCTTCAAAAATTTCATATTTCCCTCAAATGAGTTTGATCTTGAATCATCCTACGGACACTTTGCTAGGCCTACCTATGTAGAGCCAATGTCCCGTTATCAAGGATGGACTCGACACAGAAACTTTGGTGAGAGTGTCTTTAAGGCACCTTATGAAGAAGTCATTCTTCAGAGCTATGGCCCTTTTAATCATGGCCATAACTTCAAAAAGATACCAAAGGCAAATCCTGTTGTAGAAAAGCTAGTGAAGGAGAAGAAAACATGTGATTGTCATCATCATGAAGCTTCTTCCTCCAAAAATGCTGCCCCTGTTAGACCACAATTCCAAAAGGTCAAGCAGGATAACATAAGGCAAAGATACAACAAATTTGACTGTTGGTGTTGTGGTAGAATTGGTCACTACGTCATTGATTGCTGGTTTAATCCCAGAAATGTTGTAACCCCACATGTTGGCAATATGAGGAAGACCACTCCTAATGCTAATATTTGTAGGGGGAGTGTTCTAACCCGAGACCAAGGACCCAAACATATTTGGGTTCCTAAGAGAAACTGATTGTGATTGCAGGTATGTCCAAAGGCCACGAAAACGCCAATCTGGTATTTGGACAGTGGATGCTCTCGGCATATGACCGGGACAAGAAGCCTAATTCAGAACTTTACTCCAGTCGTGAATGGACCGAAGGTCATCTTTGGAGGTTCAGACCGTGGAATCACAAAAGGCTACGGTATGATTACGAACGGTAATGTATCATTCTCAAATGTGGCTTACGTTGAAGGTTTGGAACATAACCTTATAAGCATAAGCCAACTCTGTGATAAAGGATACGTAGTTGAGTTTTACGATGATAAGTGCTTGATAAAATCTGTTAACAATATGGAAACGACTCTATCCGGTACTCGAAGCAGAGACATATTTTGCTTGAATTTCATTTGTATAGATTCTTCGACACCAGTGTGCCTTTTAGCAAAAGATAGTGCATCGCTTGTTGACCAATGACACAAGAGACTAGCACATATTAATTCCAAAACTATTAATAAGTTATTTTCAATGAACTTAGTACGTGATACCCCAAATGTCAAGTACGTCAAAGATAGACTTTGTCATGCATGTGGAAAAGGAAAGCAAATAAGGGCAACTTTTAAAAGCGTTATTGGCAAGGATTCTAATAGATGTCTTCATCTACTGCATATGGACTTGTTTGTTCCACTGCAAATTAGAAGTTTGGGATGTAAGAATTATATGTTAGTAATTGTTGATGATTACTCGCGCTTTGCATTAGTGTTCTTTCTGAAACACAAGTCAGATACCTTTGACATCTTTACTAATTTTGTCAGGCAAGTTCAGAATGAGTACAACTGCTGCATAGTCAAAATCAGAAGTGACAATGGAACAGAATTCAAGTCTGGGGCCATGACAGAATTTTGCGAAAGCTTAGGTATCTTTCATGAGTTTACCTCTCCTCGTACTCCTCAACAAATTTGAGTGTCCGAGAGAAGGAATAAAATGCTCATAGAGGCCTGCAGGACCATGTTGAGTGATGCTTCACTTCCGGAGTACTTTTGGGCTGAAGCCGTCAACACTACATGCCACATGGAAAATCGAGCCCTCATAAACAAAAAACACGATAAGACACCTTACAAACTTCTGAAGGGCAGGAAACCGACAGTCTCATATTTTAGAATCTTTGGCTGTAAAAGCTTCGTGCTCAACAATGGCAAGTATCATACTACTAAGTTCAGCGAAAAGAGTTTTGAAGGTATTTTTGTTGGTTATAGTAGCCATAGTAAGGCATACAAGATCTTTAATAGAAAAACCCTTATCGTGGAAGAATCGATACATGTTGTATTGATGAGATGAGTTTGCTACAAAGCAACTCTTCTAGTTTGCTTATTGAAGATGCAAGTGCAAAGCTGAAAGAAATTAGCTCGGATGAACCATCCGAAGACAAAGTTGAAAAGTTCATCAAGATCACCAGCCCAACCCCTATTGGAGAGGCTGATGATCATGATGAACAAGTCATCCAAGATGAAGAAGTCACTCCGGTGATAGAAGACAATCCAAATGCAAGGACACTAGAGCTCAGACATCTGAAGGATCACCCCATGTGTTGGGTACATTGGTCAAATGTACCTGATTTGAAGAAGCCTCACCTAACTCAATGATATACATCATAGTGTATTTGATGTTTGTTTGAGTTACTTGTGTAGGTTAGGTATACAATGGACTGAAGCTAAAAATTTCTAAGTCCATGTGTCGACACCCAGAGGAAAGTGTCGACACTTGAGAAAGCTTGTGTCGACACCCAGACAAGCAGTGTCGACACTTGGAGTCATTGTGTCGACACCTGGGAAGAAGAGTCGACACCAGTCAGAAAGTGTCGACACTTGGAGTTGTGTCGACACTCAGTGTAGAAGAATGCAGAAAAGCTGTGTCGACACTTAGCAGAAGTGTCGACACCTAGAAGAGCTGAGTCAACACCAGAAAGTGTCGACACTTGGAGTTGTGTCGACACTCAGCAAAAGTCTGCAGAATCTAAGTACAAGTGTCGACACTCAACACAATGTGTCGACACTATGCAGAAGAGTCAACACTTAAAGAAAGTGTCGACACCCAGCACAATGTGTCGACACTTAGCTAAGGACTCAGTATTTGAAGTAAGTGTCGACACTCAACACAATGTGTCGACACTATGCTGAAGAGTCAGTAGTTGAAGAAAGTGTCGACACTCAGCACAATGTGTCGACACTTAGTTGAAGACTCTACACTTGAAGAAAGTGTCGACACAAGGAGCTGTGTCGACACTTAGCAAAGAACAGAAAAGTTACAAAATATTCTAAGTACAAGTGTCGACACTAAAGGAATGTGTCGACACTCAGCTGAAGAAACAAAGTGAAGACTTGTGTCGACACCAAGAGCAGTGTCGACACTTGACAGTTTCAACACATAAAGTTGTGTCGACACAAAGGAGTTGTGTCGACACTTAGAAGAATACAGTTAAAGAATGAAGAACAAGACTTGTGTCGACACTCAATTTCAGTGTCGACACATGCAGAAGAATCTGTGTCGAGACATACAAGGAATTGTGTCGACACCGTGTAGACTTGTGTCGACACTTACAAAAATGTGTCGACACTTGGTCTATAAGTGTCGACACTTAAGAACAGAAAGTCTCGACACTATCTGACAGTTAGAGAATTTCAAGAAGTGACTGGTTGACAAGACAGCTGCCGATCCAGCCGGTCTACATCAACTGTCAGAGATATCAGAAGTCTGTTATAAACCGGACCAGCCGGTTACCATGAAGGAAGCCTATAAATAGGCACCCACAGTTTACAGAATCTGATTGATAGAAAGTTTGATGAAGTGATATAGAAGTAGTTGAAAAGTTTTTGACAGAGAGAGTTCAGATCTTTGTAAAGTGGTATATTGAGTATCAACACAAGAAGATCTTGCTGTGCATCGCAGATCTAAGAAGTTGGAGAGAGAGAGCTCCAACCAAGAATTCAGTCTTTGGAACTAAGGCTGAGAAGAAGAATTCAGAGTCATCTGGATTTCAAGAAGCAGAGGTCAAGGAACAACTGCAGAAGATTCAAACTAATCAGTTCTAATCAAGAAGCTTTGAAGGAAGCTAAGTCAGTTTGGATCTAACTGAGTTCTTCCAAGAACTCTTCAAGAATCTCTCAACTTCTCTCTTATTTTCTGAGTTGTAGAGTTAGTTATTGTACTTTCTATTTTAACTTGTAGGATCCATTGGATCTGAGAGAATTGTAAGAGGCTGAGGGTAGGGCTTGATTGCCTGAGTGTAGGAGTTGAAGAACTCTGAGTGTAGGCCTTAATTGGCTGAGTGTAGGCCTGGGGCTGAGTGTACTGAGTGTAAGGCTTTGGGCCTGAGGTAGGAACCTAGTTGGGTTCTAAGCTAGTGGAGAAGTTTGGCCGAATCTAGTACACTGCTAGATAGGCGAAGGGGGAAAGTGGATGTACCCAAAGATTGGGGAACCACTATAAAATCTTGTGTATTCTGTGCTGTGATTGTGCTGTGTTGTGAATTGCTGTGTTTGCTGTGAGAACTTATTCAGAAATCTGTGTTATAAACTGTTGTGCTGCCACAAAGTTTAAAAAGGTTTTGGTCACCTATTCACCCCCCCTCTAGGTGTTTAGGTACCATTCTTTCACCATGGACCAAATCGTAGGAGATCCCCGAGATGGTGTCAGAACTCAAAGAGGTATAACTAATGAGAATCTATATCTAAGTATTCTCTCACAGGTTGAACTAAAGAAGTTTGAGGAAGCAAACTCAGATGCATCGTGGATAATGGAGATGGAAGAAGAACAAAACCAGTACAAGCACTGCAAAGTATGGAAACTTGTTCCAAGACCTAACGGCAAGAACGTCATTGGGAAAAAATGGGTCTACAGGAACAAGATGGACGAGGATGGAACGATTGTAAAGAAGAAAGCCAGACTTGTCGCAAAAGGCTATCGTCAAGAAGAAGGAATCGACTTCGACCAGACATACGCTCTAGTGGCAAGGCTGGAGGCCATAAGGTTATTCCTAGCATATGATGCACTCAAAGGCTTCACTGTCTACCAGATGGACGTGAAGTCTGCCATCCTTAATGGTGACATAAAGGAAGAGGTGTATGTGGAACAACCTCCAGGTTTCGTTGATTTTAACTTTCCTGATTACGTTTATTTACTGCTTAAAGCGTTATATGGTCTGAAACAAGCTCCTCGAGCTTGGTATGAGATGTTGTCTAGCTTTCTACTTGAGAAAAAGTTCACAAGAGGAGAGATAGACAAGGCATTATTTCTTAGGGAAATTAAAGGCACGATTTTGCTAGTGCAAATCTATGTCGACGACATTATTTTTGGCTCTACCAATGACAACCTCTGCAAGACGTTTTCAAAACTTATGCAAGGGAAGTTTGAAATGAGCAGTATGGGAGAGCTGAAGTATTTCTTAGGGCTTCAAGTGAAACAGTCTGAAAATAGAATTTTCATATCACAGACCAAGTTCACCAAAGAGCTGATCAAGAAATTCAGAATGGAGAATGCAACCTCGATGAAGAATCCAATGGGTTCAACTATGTCTCTGGACAAGGATGAAAAAGGGAAACCTTTTGATGAAACCAAGTACAGAAGCATTATTGGATCCTTGCTCTACCTTACTGCAAGTAGACCTGACATAATGTTCTCAACATGTGTCTGTGCTATATTTCAGGTGAACTCTAAGGAATCTCACTACGCTGCTGCAAAGCGGATTCTGAGATACCTTAAACGTACACCAAATCTTGGCTTATGGTACCCAAGAAGTAGTTACAGCGAACTAATATGTTGGATCCCTAGTTGATTTGGGCTAGGTTCACTAACTTAGGATGTGACCCAACATGTATAACCAGGGTCAAATTTGTGTCCTAGATTCTAGGCCAAGTCCTTAGAGTCAATATCAGATGGATCAACTATCAACAAGACCATCAGAGAATCAAGACTTAGAAGATTTCAAGACCAAGTAAAATGAGTTCGATGTTCGTCGAACTCAGGTCGACGAAAGGTGTTCTCAGCTCGACGATCTTGAGATATTTCTCTGAGCTGAGCTCGGCGATCTTCGTTCTCTGTTCGATGAAAATTGGGACACTTCAACAAACTAAAGTCATGGTAACTCCGATTTTCCTAAGTCCAACTTCAGGCTTTGGTCGACGAACAAGATTCTGAGCTCGACGAACTTGGACCTCAAGTTCCCAACTTCTCAGGTCGACGAACTCAGTACTCTACTAGACGAATTCTGGAATCAAAGGATTTGTGTCGACACTTAGGGCATGTGTTGACACCAACTTAGGTCGACACCAAAAATATTATGTCGGCACCAGAGAGCTTATGTCGAAACCAGAAGATTTGTGTCGACACCAAGATTATTTGTCGACACCAACTTGTGTCGACACCAGAAGTATCATGTCGACACACAGAATATCAGTCAACACAAACTATTTGTCTAAGTCCAGAACTATTGCTGAGCTCCAGTCGACAAATTCAATTATCAGCTCGACGAACATCAGACAGAAAAGGAAAAGGTTCTGAAGAATACAAGTTCTGTTATCATCTCGACGAACAGAAGATGTCTTGTAGACGAATACAAAATCTCAACTCGACGAACTGGTAACTCAGCTCGACGAATTCTGTTATTCGTTCGACGAATCCAGACTTAGTCATTTCTGGCATTCTGTCCTCACTCTAATGCAGAAATACCTGAGTAATTAATGCTCTATATTCTCTAAATGTATCCGTTAGAGGAAGCATTAATTACAGTCCTCTTCAGGAATATTACTTGCTGATTTTCCACAAGACAGGTTGGGAAATACATCAATGCCGATTATTCTCAGGACGTCAGCATTAATTATAGAGAATTCAAATTTTTGAATAGAGATAGAAGAAAACAAGAATTAGAATCTAAAACAAGATACACAGAGTGAATAACAAGAACTTACTGAGTTAGAAAATCAGTGTCACAAAAACTGACTGCTAGAGTTCTCATACAGCAACAGAAAAGCTTCACACAAGAAGATTATAGAAAAGCTTTCAGTGATAGGCAGTGATATTCAGAAGAAGAAGAACAACTATAATATATCAAGAGTCTTCTTCTTCAACATTCTCTCCAGGACTTCTCCAAGGACAACAGATATTAAATCAGTCAAGAAGATCCTACATCACTGCTTGTCCAGAATTCTGATTGAAGACCTATCACCCTACATCAAAGCTCCAGATCTTCCCTGAACCATTCTACATCTCAGGGGGAGCTGTTTGTTAACATCATTACACATAAGTCTTCTCTCTGATTATTGACAAAGAAGACAAAATCACTCTCTCACCCCCTCATGTACAAAGGGTTGTCATCTCCCCTCAAAAGTGATTCCTGGTTGCAAGTCTCCTTACCAAAAGACTTGAGTTAGTTTTTGGGGACCTGATAAAAACCCATTGGTATCAGGCACCTGATCAAAAACTTGAGTGGATTCCTACCAAGGGTGGTAGAAGAGTGGATGTACCCAGTTGAGGGGGAACCACTATAAATTTCTTGTGTCATCTTGTTGCTTATCTTTTCTTTTTGTTTATTGATGTGTGGCTGTGATTAGGTAGATTTTTATCTGATTTACAATTTTCTATCACTGCACCTTTTCAGTTTACAGCAAAAGCTGTAATAGTACTTTTATTGGGGAACTAACAAATTTTAAATATACTCTATTTACCCCCCTCCCCTCTAGAGTATTATAGACCTAACCCTCACTTTCAATTGGTATCAGAGCAAGGTTCCTTTGGTTGCACAAGTTAATCCTTGAACCAAAGATCCTTTGTTAGATCTACATATTACTTAGTTCACATTTTAAAGTAGAACCACAGCCATGACACAGAACAAAGATTATGCAAGCATCAGACCTCTAGTTTGCAACTTGCAAAAGTTTGGAATCTGGAAGGCAAAAATCAAGTTGTATATGAATTCTATTGATGAAGATATTTTTTCTTCTATCTTAACAGGAGTACCTCCAGCACCTACAGCTTCTCCAAGCACCTCTACAAACATAACTGCAGTATCTCCTCCAGATAATAATGATGCTTACAGGAAAGCCAAGATGGTTGATGCAAAAGCCATGAAAACCTTGGTACAGACAATGTCTGATGACATATTTCAGAAGGTGGCTGAGTGAACCTCAGCCAAGGTAATTTGGGACTCCCTCAACCAAATGGTAGCTGGCTCAGCTGATGAAAGGAAAGACAGAAGATCAAGTCTCATATCCCTGTATGAGAATTTTAAGAAGGATGAGGCTGAATCAGTTGCTGAAATGTACAATAGGTTGAGCTCAATCATCAATGAGCTTAAAACCTTGGATAAGGATATCACCCTTACAGAGGTGAATGACAAAATCTTGATGTGCTTCCCTATCTCTTGGGACTCAAAAATCTGGCCTATCAAAGAAGCCAGAAGCCTAAATGATATATCAACTAAATCTCTGCTAGCCAAACTAAAATCTTATGAGTAGTTGATTAAATCAAGAGAAGCAGATGAACAGAAATCAACAACTCCAGTGAGAAAAGATCGCACTATAGATTTCAAGGCATCAGAGGAAAGTGAGACCCCAACATCCAATGAAGAACTAATGAGCCTCTTTGCAAAAAGGTTTTATAAGATGGCTAGAAAGGACTTCAGAAGAAAATCATCCAGGCAGGATGATAAGCCCAAATTTGACAAGACACCAACTAAGTAGGTTGTGTGTTTTGGATGTAAAAAGCCTGGACATTACATCTCCGAATGTCCAGAATACCAGAAGAAGGAGAAAAGCAGAGAAAAAGACTTCAGGAGAAAACACAGCAGCAGACCCTCCTCTAGTAAGTACAAAAAGACAGACAAAGGTTTTTTTGCGGAAACATGGAGTGATACTGAAGAAGAATCATCCTCTTCCAGCTCAAGTGAAGAAGAGGAAGAAGCAAGAAACAAGGAGGTTTGCCTTATGGCAATTGATGCCTCCAGGAGCAGTTCAGGATCAGAAAGTGAATCTAAAGATGAGGCAGCCTAAGAGTCAGAGGCAGATCAGGTTCTTTCAAGTTTTGACTACAATTCTGATTCATTTAAAATTAAATTCAAGACTATGCGTTTAGATTTAATTAGTTCAGAGAAAGAAATAAAAACCCTTAGAGAAAGAGTAGGAAATCTTGAATCTGTTAACTCAGAAAATCTTAAACTAAAAGATCAACTAACTTTAGCAAATGAGTATATAATTAAATTAAAATCTGATTTATGTGAGGCTAAACAGCTTGAGCAATCTCTTAATGGAAGAAGTCTCAGGCTGATGGACATAACAAGCACAGTAAATGCCAAATTAAATGGCAAGCTGGGCTTGGGTGCATCATCAGGTTTGCCCCCCATAATTTAGAAAAATATCCTTGCAACACCCATTAAATTTGTTTCTGCCAAGGGAAAAGAGAAGATAATAGACAAACCAATGTCTGAAAACAATCCAAAACCCATAGACAAGTGCAATAAAAATCAAAAAACAGCTAATAAAAACAAGGTTCAGCAGCATTCGTCAAACTCAGATCGACGAAATGTGGCCCGTTCGTCGAACCTAGATCGACGAACGCTGAACGCAAACTTCAGTAATAACAATTCGTCTAACTGCGATCGACGAACTTTGTATGGTTCGTCGAGCAGAGGTCAACAAACATGGGGTGCAGAAAATGACTATTATCATTCTCTGAGCAGAGATCGACGATCTCAGCCCTATTCGTCGAACTCTGGTCGACGAACTTACAGAAACTCGTCGAATCCAGAAGGACCAAACATAAACCATTTCTCTTACAGAAATTCTAAGGCAGCTAATAAACCATTCACTCCAGTAGCTGATTGGGTTATTCCACCTAGGAGATATCACCCCTTAGGTTACAAATCTCAACCTACTTTGTCAGTTATATCCAGCTTTTCATTTCAACAAAATAAAGTACCCAAGGTAACTTGGGTCAAGAATAATTAATTTTTTTTTCATTACAGGTGAAGAGCTGTCCAAGGGTGAGTCAAACCTGGTACTTGGACAGTGGTTGCTCCAAGCATATGACAGGCAGCAAGGACAATCTATCTAATTACAAGTCCAAGGTAGGACCAAAGGTGATCTTTGGTAATTCAAATAGTGGCCAGTCTAAAGGATATGAAGCAGTAAAGATTGGAACAGTTACTTTTAAGAGAGTAACATATGTAAGAGGACTCAAACATAACCTAATATCCATAAGCCAATTATGTGATGAAGGTTATCAGGTACACTTTACCTCTTCCTCCTGTTCTAATATTAATAATGAAAACAAAACTGTTTTAATTGGAACTAGACAAGGTAACATATATCTAGTAGATTTTATTTCTGCCAAAATTGATGTTTGTTTACTCAATATCACCAATAACCAAAATGAGTTGTGGCATAAAAGATTAGGTCATGTAAACCTTAAAAATATAGCTATGTTATCTAAAGACAACCTTGTTAGAGGTCTAACTTCTGCTCCCTACAAGAAGGAAGGTCTCTGCAGGGCTTATCAACTAGGCAAGCAAACTAAAACTAGTTTCAAATCAATTAATAAGAGTGATTCACCTAGGATCCTGTACCTGCTACACTTGGATCTTTTTGGACCCATTGCAGTACAAATCCTAGGAGGGAAATCCTACACCTTGGTTATTGTGGATGCCTTCTCTAGGTTCAGTTGGGTATTCTTTCTGAGAACAAAGTCAGATACATTCAAGGTTCTTACTGATTTTCTCAGGACCATACAGATTGAGTTCTCTACTCATGTTGCATTGATCAGAAGTGATCATGGCACAGAGTTTGAGTCTTTTCTTATGCATGAGTTCTGTGAGAAGGAAGGTATCAGACATTGCTTCTCAGCTCCTAGAACTCCCCAACAAAAAGGGGTAGCTGAAAGGAAAAATAGAACACTCATTGAAGCTGCAGGTACATTACTTGCTGATGCATAAATGCCACTAACCTTTTGGGCAGAGGCTGTAAGCACAGCAAACTATGTCCTGAATAGGAGCTTAATTCACAAACTAAAAAATAGGACTCCCTATGAATTGGTCAAAGGGAAGAAACTTAAAATTAACTATTTTAAAGTATTTGGTTGTACATGCTATATACACAACAACAACAAGAAATACATTAGAAAATTGTAAGCTAAGGCTGAAGTGCGAGTTTTTCTAGGATACTCCCAAGTAAGCAAGGCTTATAGGGTATTCAATAAATCAACCTTAAAAGTTGAAGAGTCTATTCATGTGTCATTTGATGAGACTAACATGTACTGTAAGGAGAAAGAAGTTTCTACCATTAGCAACTTTCAGGTACCCCACTTGTGTGAGAATTTGGATGGACTAAACCTCACCCACGAGGTTCCCACCCATCCCTCTCCACAAGTCTTTGAAGACAGTGAAGAAGATGAAGATAAAGAACATGAGACTCAACCAACAGCAGCAAATATAATTCCACAAGAGGAATTTATTCAAAATGCTGCTGCACAACCAACTCCACCCACTGATTTTGTCATACTTAGGGATCACCCCAGATCTCAAGTAATTGGAGACATATCAGTAGGTGTACAGACAAGGCATCAACTCAACCAAGACTTGATGCATGCCTATTTTCTCTCTCAGGTTGAACCTCCAACCATTCATGATGCTGAGCAAGATCCCCACTGGATCCTTGCAATGCAAGAGTAATTAAACCAATTTGAGAGATGTAGAGTTTGAGATTTGGTTCCAAGACCCCAAAACTACCCAGTTATTGGAACCAAATGGGTTTCCAGGAATAAGCTTGATGCCCAAGGAGTTATTGTGAGGAACAAGGCTAGGCTTGTTGCTTAAGGATATAAGCAAGAGGAAGACATTGACTATGATAAGACCTTTACACCAGTTGCAAGGTTGGAAGCTATAAGGATCTTCCTTGCCTATGCTGCATTCAAAAGGTTCAAAGTCTTTCAAATGGATGTGAAAAGTTCCTTCTTAAATGGAGTGCTACAAGAAGAGATTTATGTAGAACAACCTCCAGGTTTTGTTTCTCCAACTCATCCCTCTTATGTTTTTATATTAAATAATGCTCTTTATGGTCTAAAGCAAGCTCCAAGAGTTTGGTATGAGACTTTGGCAAGTTTCTTATTAGCGCATAAATTTACAAGAGGAACTGTAGATAAAATCCTTTTCACTAGACATCATAAGGACCAAATTTTGTTAGTACAAATCTATGTAGATGACATCATATTTGGCTCTACAGATTCAAAATTGTGCAAGAGGTTTTCTGACCTCATGCATTCTAAATTTGAAATGAGTAGCATGGGATAGCTTTCATATTTCCTTGGTCTCCAAGTGAAACAACTCCCTGATGGCATCTTCATCTCTCAAGTAAAATATGCTAGAGAACTTCTAAAGAAGTTTGGGATGGTTGATGCCTCAGATAAGAAAACTCCTATGGTAACCAATGCTGTTGTGGACTCTGATATAGCAAGAAAACCTGTAGATCAGAAACTTTATAGGGGAATTGTTGGGTCCCTATTATACCTCACATCAAGTAGGCCAGATATTATGTTTGCTACATGCCTTTGTGCTAGGTTTCAAGTGAACCCTAAAGAATTTCATCTTATTTTTTAAAAAAGATTTTAAGGTATATAAAGAGTTATCCTGATCTAGGCCTTTGGTATCCTGCTGAATCAGAATTTGAGTTAACTGGATACTCTGATGCTGATTTTGCTGGATGCAGGGTAGATAGAAAAAGTACTTCAGGAACCTGCCAGTTCCTGGGTATGAGACTAGTATCATGGTTCTGTAAAAAGCAAACATCTGTGTCAACTTCAACTGCTGAAGCCGAATATATTGCAGCAGGCAATTGTTGTTCACAGATGCTCTAGATACAGAATCAGCTTCTAGATTATGGGTTCAACTTAAATAATTTAACCCTATTTTGTGATAATACTAGTGCTATAGCCATAACACAAAATCTAGTTCACCATAGTAGGACTAAGCATATTGATATAAGATATCATTTCATTAGGGAGTGTGTAGACAAAAATAAGATTAAGCTTGTCTATATCTACACTAATTTACAAAAAGCTGATATATTCACCAAACCTCTGGATGAAAAAAATCATGCTTTCTTTCTGAATCAGCTGGGAATGATCAATGGAGATGACTTAACTTAAGTTCTGTCTGCATTCGACGAATTTTCTAAAGTTTGTCGAACGGAGTTCGACGAACCAGGGAAAGTTTGAGAGATACTCGTCGAACGGAGTTCGACGAACTCTCTGTGAGTGAAACAAGTTTCGTCGACCAGAGATCGACGAACCTTGCTTCAGAATATATTAGTCGACCAGAGTTCGATGAATTGTCTTCAAGTCTCTTGACTGAGATCGACGAATTATTTATTATTAAATCATTTTGTCGACCTCAGTTCGAAGAACTAATTTTACTTTCATGGAACGGAGATTGTCGATTCATATTCTGGAAAACCTTATATCTAGGTTTTCTTCGACCTCCATCCTGCACTTTCTGTTCCCTTGCACTTGATCGACATTTTCTCTGTCTTTCTTGCAGGTGATTCTATGACGATTCCAGCAGGAGCCATAGCTGCTATGAAGTTTGACACTGGATTTGATGTCGACTTCGAATCATTCCAGCACTCAGATCCAATCTTTCTATATATTCTGGAACTTCTTGAAGAACAGAATCTGAAGAACTTGATGACCACTAGGATAAAGTTGGCTGGAACAGAAATCAGGGAATGGGTCTATACTTCAACTGCTTCTGAAGACAATACCATGACAGGATCAATTGTCGGTAACACTGTCTCCTTAACCCCCGCAATTTTAACTGAAATATTTGGTTTGGCAATTGGAGAGGAGGAATTAGAGATTGACTCTGAGGAGTTTACTATGATGCTAAATCTGATGGGTTATGCTGGTGACAACCCCAACAAACTGTTGAAGAAATATCTGTCTGCGCCCTATAAATTCTTCACAGTCTTGGTTGGTAAAGTGCTACTCGGAAAATAAATAGCACACGACTACATCACCAGACAACAGTTTCTGGTCATTTGTGCCATTGTCAACAAGAAGCAAATAGACTGGGCACAACTACTGTTTTACTTGATAAAGAAGAAGAATACCAAGAAGGAAGTATGTTTTGGAAGGATCCTAGGGATCTTCCTCATGGAAAAGGCTGCTGAATCCCTAGTCTCCCAGACCATATTCATTAATGCCAGTAAAAGGCTCACCTACGCCTTATTTGGCAGGTGGGAGAGGACAATCACCAAGCCCACTAAGGCTTCTACCTCTTCCACCCCAGCTTCTAAAGGCACCAGGGCTGTTAAAGCCACTCCCACCCATACTAAGGAGATTCATCCCACTCCAGCCTCTCTTTTAGCACCCCTTCCAGCAAAACAACTCACTTCCTCTCCCATTATTTCTTCAACACCCCAATCACACCAGCCTACTCATGTTCCTACTCCACCTCCATCTCCACCACTTGACATCACTGACATTACATCTTCCCTTATTCCAGCAAATCCACCACCAACACCCCCTGAATCACCTCAACACACCTCCATTACTACCCCACCACAGTCTCTACTTCCCACACATTTATCCTCCATTCCATCTTACATCCTACCCTCAGACACTGTAATGCCAGATGCCACCCCTCCATCCTCATCACCATCTACCATTCACATACATGATGTTCCACCGTCCATTCCATCACTGGTTGCCACCCCTTCCACACCAAATGGAACATCCTCTCCCACTTTCTCATTGGATCTCACTACCATATCCTCTATCCTCACCATCAAATCCCTTATAGCAGAGGCCATTACACCTCTTGCTACCACCATTCAATCTTTATCTATTCAAATCTCTGCCCTCACTGCCGCCCCCTCCTTAGTCAGGGGCCTGGCCTCAGTTCCTACTGATATCAGGCAGGGGGAGATGCCTGATGATGAAGCAGCAGCAATAGCTTCAGATACTTCAGCACCAGCACCAGCAGAAGCACTAGCAGAGACTTCAGCCCCAGCAACATATATAACAGCATATACAGATTGTATAGATGCAGATTTAATTGATTTAATTGATTTTATTGATACTGATATGGACATTGATGAAACTGTTGGTGATTTTATCCTCAATCCCACAGTTAGTTTACAAGCATTGCTGAAAAGTTTTGACAATGTACATAAGCGGTATCTTCCAGGAGAACTTACCAAGCCACAGTTGGCTATTGTACCTTATACTCCTCCTATCAGTCCAGCAGTTGCTAAGAAACTCTGTGACAATTTTGAAATTCAAGTTTCTGCACCACCCTCTGCAGTCATCCCATCCTCTTCAGATGCTCTCTCAGCACCAATTTTTGTGATGGATGACTCCCCCATGCCAGATCTAGATGAGTTGATCTTGACTGATATTGAGGAAGAAAATAAGGTAGCAGCTGAAAGCTCTGTCTCAATTACTTTTGATGCTTGTACAGTCTCTTCTTCAACTTATGCTGAAACTCCAGCTTCTGAACCTTCTATTCCTGCTACAGAAAAGAATATCATTGATGATAAAGCTTTGAAAGCATTGGATGCTTTATATGATAACCCTCAGGGTTCTGGCAGTGAAGATGATGAAGATGATTCAGATGAAGAAGCTGCCAAGAAGAAGAAGCAAATGTTGTCAAAGAAGAGAAAGGCTCCCCCTCCTCCTATTCCTAAGCCTAATCCAATAGCTGACACTCCCTACAACATCTTGCATAACATCACTCCTTATAAAGGAATGCCAGCATGGATGTGGTTGTCTAAGAACCAGCAAAAGGAGAGGAAGAGAAGTAGGAAATATTCACCTCCACAAGTTCATAGATACAGAAAAGATCCACCTCCTCCACCTCCTCTAGCAGCTGGTGCCACTGGCTCTAGCTCTCAGAGATCTGCCCCTATGCAAACTTATCAGAGACATCAAGGGAGATCTTCTAGAAGCAGTCAAAAAAGACATCATTCTTCAGGAAATCAACAACAATAACATCAACAACATCAACAGCATCAGCAGCAACAACCAACTCTCTTTGCAGAACAGAAAACTGACAGTCCCAACAAGCCAGATTCACCTCCTATTCCTTTTGAGGATCCTGAGACAGCAAACACTGCTAGAATGTCTAGATTTCAGGAACTTGTTGGTCTGTCCTTGATTAATAGAAAAAAAGCTGAAGGCAAAGACATATCAGAATATACAACTATGTCAAAGTACAGGAAGGAAGAACTAAAAAGATTTGATAAAGCAAATAAACTGTTTAATGTTGATGATTACATGAAACTCCATCCTGAACTAGTTGTCCCTAGAACTACATCACTGAAGATTTTTGGGGCATCTGATATGACAATGACAAAGGCACAGGCTATAGATCCAAAGAGAGAGATTATCTTTACCAAGCTAGGAGAAAAGCCTAAAGAGGACAAGACCATAGAGAAGAAGCAGAAGAAGTAATCCTTACTTTGTTTTAATTTCTTTGCTCTTCTTCCTGCACTTACTTTCAAACTATGTTGTTTGTTTAAAAAAAGCCTATGTACATATATATCTGCTGCATGTGTTAGTAATTCTCTGCCAGATATTTCCTTTGCTTGCTTTGTTTACCTTCATGTTTATTTTTGAGTCTATTAGTGACCTCACCCAAATAGGGGGAGATTGTTGGATCCCTAGTTGATTTGGCCAGGTTCACTAACTTAGGATGTGACCCAACATGTATAGCTAGGGTAAAATTTGTGTCCTAGAGTCTAGGCCAAGTCCTTAGAGTCAATATCAGATGGACCAGCTATCAACAAGACCATCAGAGACTCAAGACTTAGAAGATTTCAAGACCAAGTAAAATGAGTTCGACGTTCGTCAAACTCAGGTCGACGAAAGGCGTCCTCAGCTCGACAATCTTGAGATATTTCTCTGAGCTGAGCTCGACGATCTTCGTTCTCTGTTCGACGAAAATTGTGACACTTCAACATACTAAAGTCAGGGTAACTCCAGATTTTTCTAAGTCCAACTTCAGGCTTTGTTCGATGAATAAGATTCTGAGCTCGACGAACTTGGACCTCCAGTTCACAACTTCTCAGGTCGATGAAGTCAACTTCTCAGGTCGACAAACTCAGTACTCTACTCGACGAATTCTGGAATCAGAGGATTTGTGTCGACACTTAGGGCATGTGTCAACACAAACTTAGGTCGACACCAGAAAGATTATGTCGACACCAGAGAGCTTATGTCGACACCAGAAGATTTGTGTCGACACCAAGATTATTTGTCGACACCAACCTGTGTCGACACCAGAAGTTTCATGTCGACACACAGAATATCAGTCAACACAAACTATTTGTCTAAGTCCAGAAATGTTGCTGAACTCCAGTCGACGAATTCAATTATCAAATCGACTAACTTCAGACAGAAAAGGCAAAGGTTCTGAAGTATACAAGTTCTGTTATCAGCTCGATGACCAGAAGATGTCTGGTCGACGAATATAAAATCTCAGCTCGACGAACTGGTAACTCAGCTCGATGAATTCTGTTATTCGTTCGACGAGTCCAGACTTAGCCATTTCTGGCATTCTGTCCTCATTCTAATGCGGAAATTCCTGAGTAATTAATGCTCTACATTCTCTGAATGTATCCGTTAGAGGAAGCATTAATTACAGTCCTCTTCAGGAATATTACTTGGTGATTTTCCACAAGACAGTTGGGGAAATACATCAATGCCGATTATTCTCAGGCCGTCAGCATGAATTATAGAGGATTCAAATTTTTGAATAGAGATAGAAGAAAACAAGATTCAGAATCTGAAATAGGATAAACAGAGTGAAGAACAAGAATATACTGAGTCAGAAAATCAGTGTCACAAAAACTGATAGCTAGAGTTCTCATACAACAACAGAAAAGCTTCACACAAGAAGATTATAGAAAAGCTTTCAGTGATAGGCAGTGATATTCAGAAGAAGAAGATCAACTACAATATATCAAGAGTCTTCTTCTTCAACATTCTCTCCAGGACTTCTCCAAGGACAACAGATATTAAATCAGTCAAGAAGATCCTACATCACTGCTTGTCCAGAATTCTGATTGAAGACCTATCACCCTACAACAAAGCTCCAGATCTTCCCTGAACCATTCTACATCTCAGGGGGAGCTGTTTGTTAACATCATTACACATAAGTCTTCTCTCTGATTATTGACAAAGAAGACAAATTCACTCTCTCACCCCCTCATGTACAAAGGGTTGTCATCTCCCCTCAAAAGTGATTCCTGGTTGCAAGTCTCCTTACCAAAAGACTTGAGTTAGTTTTTGGGGACCTGATCAAAACCCATTGGTATCAGGCACCTGATTAAAAACTTGAGTGGATTCCTACCAAGGGTGGTAGAAGAGTGGATGTACCCAGTTGAGGGGGAACCACTATAAATTTCTTGTGTCATCTGGTTGCTTATCTTTTCTTTTTGTTTCTTTCTGTGTGGCTATGATTTGGTAGATTTTTATCTGATTTACAATTTTCTATCACTGCACCTTTTCAGTTTATAGCAAAAGCTGTAACAACACTTTTAAATATACTCTATTCACCCCCCCCCCCCCCCCTCTAGAGTATTATAGACCTAACCCTCACTTTCATGGATGCAGATTTTGCAGGGAGCAAAGACGACAGGAAAAGCACTTCTGGGACATATCATTTCTTTGGAAGAAGACTTATCTCCTGGAGTAACAAGAAGCAAAACTACGTGGTAATCTCAACGGCTGAGTCAGAGTACATCTCTTCAGGCAGTTGTTGTGCACAGTTACTCTGGATAAACAATCAGTTTAAGGACTACAACATGAAGTTTGAAAAGATTCCATTGTTTTGCGACTCTTCCAGCGCAATAGAAATAGCCAACAACCCAGTCTCGCACAGCCGGACAAAGAATATAGAGCTAAAGTATCACTTCATCCGGGAGCATGTGGAGCATGGGGACATAGACCTTCAATATGTCTCCACAGATATGCAAATTGCAGAAATTTTTAGGAAGTCGCTGGACGAGACCAAGTTCTCGTTCTTCAAAACAGAACTTGGGATGTTCAACAAAGAAGACTAGAGAAGATGGATTTTGAAGAAGGCTCAAGGTTCAAAGGTTAGTCAAAAATTTGATTTTTACAAAAATTTTAACTCCTTGCCTCGAGTAAGATACAACTTACTCAAGTAAGAATATGACCTACTCGAGTAGTAGAATGACACACTCGAGTAGTCTACTTGACCTACTCGAGTAGTAGAATGACATACTCGAGTAGCCTACTTGACCTACTCGAGTAGCAGACTTACATACTCGAATAGTCAACTTCACATACTCGAGTACCTCACTGATCTACTCGAGTACTTCCATACATCTACTCTAGTACTTCTGTTTCCCTACTCAAGTAATTACAGACTTATCTACTCGAGGAATTTCCTCACTCGTGTACATGCCGAGTTGTTTTTTTTTCAAATTTTCTTATGCGCAAACCAAGGCTTATGTCGCCTCTCCTTTGGTTTATTTCCTTCATTTTCATTTAATTAGACCAAAAATTAGGGTTATATAAATAAGAAAATCCGGAAATATCCTTCAGGAAATCATTTCCGCTATCTCGAGTACCCAGCTGCCTCTTCGCATTCCTCCATCAGTTGCAGAATCCTTCTCAAGGTGCTAAGATTATTGAAGTTCTAGACACAGAGGACAAGACCCCATCTCCCTCTCCATCTCAGGTCCCCAGCTCCTCTAGTGCACCAAATGAGGGGGAGCCTGCTCCTGCTGTTCCAGCCAGAAAGCCAACTCCACCAGCACCTACTTCTCCACCAGTCACCCCAGAAGATATCCCTACAGATCAACAACTTCAAGAAGCACTACTATACACTGATGTTGCCATCAATGAGATGATAGAGGAATTAACTGCAGTTGAATCCCCTCCTCCTCTATCTTCAAAAGCTCCACTCACTGAAATTCCCAAGGACCCCACTCCTGTACAGTCTCCTGTATAGTCTCCAGTGCCATCACCCACAAAGTCTCTAGAAATCTCTCCAGCTCAATCTCACCAAGAACAGCCAGAAACAATCTTCATTTCTGATGAGCTCTCACCTGAGCCAGCTGAAGCTCCTCTCAGGAATTTGGATTTCTCTCTCCCTCAGATAATGGAAGAAGGAGATGGCCTCATACATACTACAAGAGATAAGAGTTCGGTGACCATTCAAGAAATAGCTCCATGGGTAGCTCCTCCTATTCCTTCTGCTCCATCTAGTTCTGCTCCTCTTGCTGTTACAGATCCCGACTCCTTAGATTTGATGACTTAGATTGTACTTCTCCTTTAAGAATAGAAATCTTACTTTGATACTTGTATAAAGATTGTCACTGATAAGGTAACTTCTCTAGAAACTGAGATCAGTAGAGGATTTGTTGAGATCCAGCATAATACTGATCAGCTCAAATATCTTTTTTCAAATTGGTGGCAAAGCCTTAGACCACACTATAACTAGTGTTGGCCAAGTTATGGAATAGAGTATTACCCTAGCTGGAAATCAAATTGAGTTGGACAAAAGAGATGAAGCAACCAAGCTGAAAATCTGTGAAGAGGTTGGCACTTTCAAAGATGATGCCATCTCTAAGCTATATGTTGAAGTCAGAAAGGGGGAGAAATTGGTGAAAGAGTATTTAGAACAATCAGATGCTGCCATGCAAAAGCTTTGGAAAGCCAAAGTAAAAGAGATCCATGATGATGTCCTAGATCAAATTCAGAGTGTCAAATTCTACACCTATGACAGTACTATATGAATGCACAACCAAATCCTTCCTGAATTTGCTGCTGATCCATACATTATCCCTCATCATTTCAACCCACTAGCTGCTGATGTTCCTGCTTAAGCTCCTCAACCCACTTTTTCTCCTAGGCCTGGTGATTCTGTTGCCCCTCCTGATACCTATGCTCTGGGTTGGAAAGATAATCCTGCAGATATATTCCTTCATGCTCCTCCTGAGATCCAAACTTCCAAGAAGAAAAGAAAGTATGGTGAAGGTCCTTCTACTAGCAAGTCCATTCAAGTCTCTGATCCTGAGAAAAGAAAAGCTCCAGAATTTGCTGAGATATGGTCGCCCACTTCCAAGTCCCTCATCCTGGAAACACTCAAATTAGTTTTGGATTACCATGAGAGCAGAAATATTCACTACAGTTCCCAGGAGTGGGAGTTGTATGAGAAATCAATGACCAAGAGAAGATTATATGACAGAGAATATGGAAGAAACAATCCTGCTGCTCCTCCAAGACCTCCCATGTATTATCCAAAGCCTTACAGCTATCAAAGAAGACAATAGGAGAAACAGGACAAACAACATCATCAGAACTAGCCAAAAGGACTTACGAGTTGTGGAAATGATTTTTGTTAATAATGATATTTTTGGATATTCACACCTATATAATTCTATGTTTTGATCTTATTATCTTTTTCCTAGTCTTATGCTTGTTTGCACTGCTTTATATACTTAGCATTCTTTTTAATGTCCATAATTCGCCTTAGTGTAAAGGGTTCTGACTTCTACAAAAATGGGGAGATTGTTGGGTATTATATCCACACTAACCAAGATTTGATGAAGTCACCCTGGAACTAAGATGAATTAAGTTGTATTTGATGCTTGGTTTGAGTTATGTGTTTGCAAGAATCTTATGGGAAGTGTAGACCAATGTCAGTCTATAATGGGTCACCAAACACAGGACCATACAATGTAATCGCTCATTGTGTATTCCAAAGTGTTGACTCATGTATAGCCTCTCTATTGGGATACACTTCATATTCAAACTGTAGGACTAGTGAAAAGACTTGATGTTTGTTTCACCTTAGAAGAAGAAAATTTGCTGTCAAGAAAATTTCCGAAGTAAAGTACTCGAGTAGTTCTATACTTACTCGAGTAAGTTACTGAGTTCATACTCGAGTAATAATTCTCTTACTCGAGTAGTTAATATATATCCCGGGTAGTCAAATTATGGCTTTCGAGTAGTTAAAACAACTGCTCGAGTAGTTTCCTTTCACCTCTCGGGTTTACAGAAATTTTCTTCTCAAAAGTTTTGTAAGTTAAATACTCGAGTAGTACTGTATAGTACTCGAGTAGTTTTACCTTCTTACTCGAGTAGTCTAAGTCATGTACTCGAGTAGTTCATTTGCTACTCGAGTTGTCCAGAATTAATACTCGAGTAACCCATAATTCCATTCCAGAAAATTTCTCTAAGTGAATTACTCGAGTAGTCATCTCCAAATACTCGAGTAGTTCTATTCGTCTCGAGTAGTTCAACTTCTATACTCGAGTAGTGTTGTTTTCAGTTCCAGAAATTTTCTAAGTCATTGTCTCGAGTAGTTTCTTATATACTCGAGTAGTTCATTCAGATATACTCGAGTAGTATTTCTTATACTCGAGTAATCTTCTCCACCTCTCGAGTAAGTACTCAAGTAATAGAGTATGTTATTTTTGTTACTCGAGTAGCTAATTCCTTTTCTTCATATTTACTCGAGCAGTTGACTCTATGTACTCGAGTAATTATCGCATTCCCTCTCGAGTAGTTTTTCTCGTATACTCGAGTAGTCATCTTCTACATACTCGAGTAGTGTTGCATGTACTCGAGTAGTCTTTTATATCTCGAGTATTTTACTTCGACTTTTCCGAAAATTCATTAAGTCCAGAATAACGGTTTTCTTAATGAACTTTGACATGATTGGTGCACGTGTCTCTCATAATGACTCAATTATGTCTAATCTTTTCAGATCCTATAAATAGTCCTGTCTAAACCGACAAACCCTAATTCTAAGAAGATTATTTTAAGAAGTTTTGCAGCCGTACTCTCAAGCTTTCTGTATCCTCTTTCTCTCTCCAAGAAACTAAAACCGCTTCCATCGCTGTCGCTGATTCTCGACCGGCTAGGATTTCATCTTTTGAGGATTCAGATCAAGAAGGGTTTCCAGATCGAGATTTGATTAGCTCCTCAATCTTCCGATTCGATCGATCTTGTGAAGCCAAGAAGTTTCAGATCCAATCTAGCAGAGATTTCTCTTCATCATTCTGATAAAGCCGCAAAGCCTAGAAGAAGAAATTTCTGGCCGACAGTTGCAGATCTGAAAGAAGATTCACTGTTTATATTTCTATACAAATTTATTTCATTCTTGTAGGAGAAATTTCTCCGAGTGTAGGAGCTTTTGTCTCCGAGATTGTAGGAAGTCTTACCTTCCGAGTGTAGATCTGTTTTGTGGATCGAGATTATAGGAACATTGTTCCGAGGGTAGGATTGATTTTCAATCCGAGATAGTGGAGTAGCCGAGTCTAGTGTATTGCTAGATCGGTGAGGGAAAGTGGATGTACCCAGGTTGGGGAACCACTATAAATTTTGCCTCGTCTGTGTTTGATTGGTAGATAGATCTGTGCTTTGGTTTTAATTTTTTATTCCGCATGAAGACGCACAATTCACTATTCACCCCCTCTAGATGATTTAGGTAGGTAACTATAAACTCTCAGGATGTGGCTCTGATGATCACAATAAGCAAAACAAAAGTGTTCGATGATGATTTATAGATGGTGTGTTCTCTCAAAGAATTATTCCTTTTCAAATTTGAATGGCTGACTTACCCTTATACTTTGGGAGATAGTTTAAGTTATAATTAGAAATCTTGATAAGATAACGTCTTGCGTTTATAATATAATGATTAAGTTTTTTATGGTTAGGTATGATTTAGTACCTATCTTGTACGATCCTAAAAGGGGATGGGATTTGGAGAATTAAATACAATGATGAAATATCATTACTATTCACGCTTACATGATATAGCCAGTCACTTGATCATAATGGTGAAGTATAACCTTGAATGACCCAATTAAGCAAAAGTCATTATATTGGAACTTAAGAATTGAAATAAGGTAACATTATGATAAATAAGATTAATTTCCTATGGCATAACATTAGAAATGTAAGGACTCAGCAAATTGAAAAGGCGTGGATGAAGAGTTAAAGTTGTACATATATATTTGACCCCTTGATTATGATAGCATCAATAACCGGGATACATACGTTGATAACATTATAATCACCGTTAGGAGGATTCATGACATTGAGATATAGATCTTGACTATCAAAGGCGTATACGGTGAAATCACACGAGAAGTAATTAGTACTTAATAAGATTCTCTTTATGCTGAAATCAATTTGTGTCAGATCTCACCATTTCTGAAAAGATACGCTTATAAATTTATGAATTAAATTATATGTGAAAAGCGATTGTGAGTGATTTGTATGAACATCAATATCAATAATGATCCCTTGATGTATGATCGAAAGGTGAACACACTATGAATTATGTATTACTGTTTAGGTAGAGATGTGATAAGTCTTGAATTTGGGAGAAACAAAATGATGATCTTTTCATCAAATCATGATCTCGAAAGTTGGTTAACTGTTATACATAATAGTGTTTGTCTAATGTGCATGATTTTTTTGCGGTGATTGTAAGTTCACGTTGGTTGATAAGTAATAACTTTGGTGGACCGGAATAGAAAAGATTTCTACTTATGAGATTGTTGATTTTTACGTGTTTTGGTGATCATTGGTCGTAAGGGACTACAATCCAATGTGTGATTAAGGTTTACTTTGATGGTAATATGTCGGAGGACTTGGAAATATGTCCACATAATTAGGATTATGAGTATCCGAAAATATAACGAAAGTACATTTGGAAGGGGATTGTTACCTCTGATTCCAGTTTGTAAGACCCCCTCCCCCTTACTAAGGAGGGTACCCGGTCTTATGCCCAGAACCGCTGCCTTATGGTGACACTAACACACGGGCTAGTCGACACAGCAAGACGTCGATTCTGCTGGCTAGTACGATCATTCAATCCATTTGGCCAACGAGAAAAGAAGTATAACAAGTAGTAAAATAGAACTAACAAGTCCATAGTCACAGGTGCAACATCATATAATATATAATGTAAATTACTAGAGTCCACAATGAGTACAAAAGAGAGAACAGCTTATGCCTAGTACATGCCAATAAAATCAAATCTCTCACTCTCACTACAACAGTAAGCGAAAACGGAAGCTGTAACACTCATCATCACCTTATGCCAAGCTGTGGTAGTAGTAGTGCGTGATAACTGCTCCTCAGGTCCTGCCACCTCGTCTTACTAGTCTCGCCGGCGCTACATCTCCTCGATCTCCTAAAATGATACGGTCACAACTGACCGATAGTCATAAAGACTAAGCCATTATCGTCCTCGCTTCTCCCCCGCGACTCCTAGGCACCGAGCGGGAGGACGAAAGAGGAGGACAACAAGGGGTAGAAAAAGTATAGCAGGTGACAGTTGATCTAATCTATCATTGTTATATAATAACAAGTATATCTCTACTTTAGCATTTCTATATAGCACAAGTAAAGAAGTAAAACAGTACTGAAAAGGAGTGCGGTAAGTAGAGTAAAGTACTGAACAAAAAAGTAAACTAGCTATTACTACACTAACATCACAGAAGTACCTTAACTTATATGAATGCCCATACAAATATAAGTTAAGGTTTCGTAAATGTAACTTATCATATAAAAGTGCCCATACAAATTTATACGATAAGGATCTATGGTGCGTATGTCCTAAGTATGCATGCATGATATGGTATGCTAGTTATGATTCATACAAGTGCAACTCACACGCACGACTCTGTGATCACAGACCTTTAGTTCCCAATTTGGAAGCTAGCTTCACTCCCAGGAGCCTCCGCAGTGGCCAACGGAGATAGTGGGTTGGGCCACCCCACTCCTAGGCGGGTATCCGCACTACCAGGCCTAGCCCTTATGTACGCTCTGAAGGACACACAAGAGTCACCACGTACTAATGCTGTCAAATCCACTAGTCTTTTCCTTGGCTAAGTGAGAACCACACTTGCCGAGTCAACGTATTAACGTCGGTGCGAACAACCATTTAGTAGCGAAGACCCACCACCTTTATGCACATGATAATAATATACATATAGATTCCGAGCCATTGGCACCCAGACTAACCCGTCAATCATAACCTTTCGAGACATTGGCTCGCTGGGCTATCTTGCCCATTTCCATAACCACCGAGCCTACCATTCGCAAGACAAAAACTCATCATGTATCTGAACATCATAGCCTCCAGCTCGCACTACAAAAACCTGTCATGTATCCAAACATCTGAGCCTCCAGCTCACAGGACAAAAACGCATCCTGTATGCAAACATCGAGCCTCCAGATCGCAGGACAAAATCCGTCCTGGAATAAACCTCTCGAGCCATTAGCTCACAGGATCAACTTGTCCTAATATCAAAATCTTGAGCATCTAGCTTGCAGGATTACTATCCTGAAACCCTCCAACCCTTCACGGGTGAGATTGTCAGATCATTCTCTTAACCTATTAGACTACTCTTATATAATGCTTATTACACCTAACAGCTTAGGGTTAGTCCTTGACTGCCCAGGGCATGCCCGGTGAAGGACTCTCGGGGACACTAGGAACTACGATGAGATGGAGCCCAAAGCTCCCTTTCTCAAGGACAAATACTTTTATTGTTGTCTACCCATTATTAATACCCAATCTCATTGTTTCTATTGAGTAGACCTAGCGGTTTAAAGTACTTATTGGGGAGGATGATGATCTTTCACTGGCCCACGTTATAATTGTTCTCCTATGGCTTGCACTCTAACACTCATTACTATATAGTGACCTACTTGTGATCCCGATCATGGTTTCAACTTCCCAATATAGTTCTCAATCCAACAACATATCATTTCCCATGTGGGTCCTAGTGTTATACGCTACTTTTGCTAAACGCAGCCCATGACCTAGTACTAATCCGTATGAGATGACATCCAATCCTTGGGCCAAATGCCCCTAAATGTTTATCATGGGTTTACCTTATGTGTGAAGTTTCCCCTTTATGATTTCACCATTTTTCTAAGTATTTAGGGTCTTAAATTAAATCATGTTATTAAGTGGACTAGGTCACTTTGTATACGAGCAACCTTATCCAAAGGTCCAACATTCCTAAGAAAATTTCTTGGAGTTCTTCTACGTTTAATATGACTGTCTGGCAAAGATTTTATTTTTCTCATTTAATTTCTATTTATTCTCGATTTATGATTGAAACCATAATTAATCCATTTTCCTAATGAAATACTTCAACTCTACAACCAAAAATTCTTAGAAAATTATTAGAGATTAATATTGATATAATAACACAAAATACAGAATTTCATGATCTATCCAGTGATTTGACTTAACAAAATTCCATAATAATGATATTATCAAAATGCCACTAGTTGAGTTGAGTTCTTCTACGTTTAATATGACTGTCTGCCAAAGATTTTATTTTTCTCATTTGAATATCTATTTATTCTCGATTTATGATTGAAACCATAATTAATCCATTTTCCTAATGAATTACTTCAACTCTACAACCAAAAATTCTTAGAAAATTATTGGAGATTAATATTGATATAAAACACAAAATACAGAATTTCATGATCCTATCCAGTGATTGACTTAACAAAATCCATAATAATGATATTATCAAAATGCCACTAGTTGAGTTTTTAACATACATAATCACCCATAAATTCTCAAATAAATACATAGGTTTCTAATCATAGGATTAAGATGCTATAAATTTTCCAATAATTAATCAGCAATAATTTCCTTTACTTTTTATAATTTCTAAAAAGGGCCAATAAGTAAATTCTACTATAAACTCAAGATAAAATTTCCAAACAAGCATATAAAATTTTCCAGAGGTGTATGATGTCCTACTAGTGCTTGTGACAGAGTTTAGAATTATAAAAGTAATTGGCCCTATTTTCAAATTTTATTTTCAAATGGACATAATTTCCAATAATTCCATTTAATGGTATTTTGAACCAAAAAATCCCATCCTTCCTATGGGAGTTGTAATTCATCCTTGTAATCCTCTATCCAGAGTTTCATGGACATGCATTGGGTCAAATGGGCTAAATTCACATTTTTCCCATTTCTACTATAGGCACACCAAATTTCAATATACCTTCATCATGCATGTTGGATTTCCCAAACATTCAGAGGCAAAATCGCCAAAAAATTTATCATGGTCATATAATGACCCAGTGGACATGCCACCCAAATTCGGGGGCATTGGAGTTGTAGATCTCTAAAAATTCAATTATTTAATAAATGATATTTCTCCAAAATTTATTAAAAAATACTCTTCAAAAATTTCCATTTTTTGTCAGTACCTAAGTCTGACCTAATCACATGCATGACCAAAATCTCAGGTCATGTGGACCTAAGGTTTGGCATGGGCACTCATTTAAGATCTGCCATAGCCTAAGACCAGTTTTGGTAGAATGGCCCTACAGGGAGCTGTATTACTATAAATTACAACTTTAGGGTGTAATTTTAACGGTAATACCTAGGGCTACATTTTATAAGTTGAACTTATTTTCTAAATTGGCATCTAAGAGGCCTAAAATTAGTCCCCAATATACATAATAAAGTGTGATAGATTATTAAGATTAATATATTTATATAACACGAATCTCAAAGCACAAACGGAGGGCATCCGTTCATCTTGCTCTCCAGCCAAGGCCGAGTTTGCCCCAACCTGGAGCCTCTTCAAACCCCATTCCCCGTCGACCCCTAGGCCTCCACGGCGGCTAACACCACCACACCTCCGTTGAGGTGGTGGCCATCGTTTGGCGACGAAATGGTGGCCGGAAACCGCCTCTCCGGCGATCCGAGCAAGCTCAAAAGCTTGAGATTTTCACCCACACCTCACATGCATCCAAGATTAATTGAGCTCGAAATCTTTCCTAAATGATCTAGCAGGCTAGCACATAGGGATAGGAGGAGAAAACAGACCTTAATCGGAGCCCTACGGTGGTGGCGGCGGCGGTTGGCCATGAAATTAACCTCTCTGGCGAGCTTGCTGCCGAACTCATTTCTCCACCAAAATCTTCGATCCAGATATCTAATTCCACTCTTTTAGTGCTCTTGAAGCTAATGGTGAAGTCAAATGGGGGTGTAGTGGGCTGGCTATAGTGTTTTAAGTAGTGGGAATTTCGTCCAAGCATTGGATGGTCACCATGACTGCCCTGTTATGGAATTGGTGGACCGGGCGGTCTGGCGGAGATCTTTAGGCGGGTGAAGACCGCCGCGGTCTGCGGTTTGTCTCAGTCGGGCTTGGATACCGGGCACTTATGGCAGTCTTCCCTGGCAGTCTCTCTTCCTCTCTGGTGTTAGCGTGCGGTTAGCCCTGCTGTATAAACGCGCGGCTTTGCGGTTTGTTTTGTATAGTACGATGTTGTAAATTATAGTCCCACATCTCTTATTTGTATTCTCTCATCTCTCCTCCATTCTATATTAAAGGAGGGATACCTTTGTAATAGGACATCGTTTTTGGAT